>OX439143.1:14354102-15717617 GCA_949318255.1 Pollenia labialis
GGCATTTATTGCAGAGCAGTTTTTCACGAATTTTTGCCATTTGAGGCAAGTCAAAGGTTTTAGGTTTTCATCCCAGTCGACTTTATCTAACCAAATCTGTTGCATGATTAACTTGGCATCAACAATTACTGGAGCTATCCATCCGCAAGGGTCAAAGAATTTGGCAATTGTAGATAAAACTTCCCTTTTTGTGTAATTTTCTTTCAATTCAACACCTGGGGCAGTGAATTTAAAAGAGTCTGAGGAAATGTTCCATTTTATCCCGAGTGTCTTGGTTCCGGCATTCTCGGATAAGTTTAACCAGTCGAGCGGTAGTAGGGTCTCATTTGGCAAATCTTGAATTACTCGTGGATCATTTGCGGTCCATTTCATCAGATCGAAACCGGCAGATTTTAGAACAGTTGTAAGTTCTTTTCGTGATTTGATGACTTCGTTTAATGTGTGGCCACCAGCTAAAACGTCATCTACGTACATGTTGTGTTGTAAGATGTTTGACGCCAGGGGGTGAGTTGTCCCGATATCTTCGGCTAGTTGAAGAAGGGTTCTAATGGCAAGAAAGGGCGCGCAATTAACTCCAAACGTCACTGTGAGGAGTTCGTAATCCTCAATAGGATCAGCCCCAGATTTTCTAAACAATATCCTTTGATATTTTGTTTGCGTAGGGTCAATGAGTATCTGGCGATACATTTTTGTGACATCTGCGTTGTACACAAAACGGAAGAATCTCCACTTCAATATTATGAGCACTAAGTCTTGTTGAAGTATGGGTCCTGGATACAAAATGTCATTCAAACTTCTCTTATTTGAAGACGGGCTCGATGCGTTGAAAACTACTCTAATCTTCGAAGTCAACTTTTCGGGTTTTATTACTGCGTGATGCGGCAGGTAATAATTTGGGTATTTATTAATTTCCAGGGGAGAAATTTTCCTCATATGTCCTAGCTCGAGGTATTCTACAATAACTTGGTCGTATTGTGTTTTAAGATCTGGCTTTTGGCTAAGCATGCGCTCCATTCTCAAAAATTGGGCCATGGCAATATTTCTAGATACACCTATTTCTTCGCCATTTTTAAAGGGTAGGGTAACAATATATCTACCCGAATCACTTCTACGGGTTGTAGACTTGTAGTGATTTTCACACTGCGTGTCCTCTTCTGACCTCAAAACCTTTTTTGGGGTCTCCTCCACCTCCCAAAAGCGTGTGAGGATTCGGTCCAGGGACGATGTGTTTAGTAACGCTATCGTTTTTCTAGGTGAAGTTGTTGTGCAAATTGGTCCCCCCACAATCCAGCCAAATACTGTTTTTTGTGCCAAAAGGGATCCAATGGACCGCATCGGTGTTTCCGGGCCTAAGTCGAGGCCTATTAGTAGGTCGATGGGTCTACTTTGATGAAAGTTTGGGTCTGCAAGTTCTAGTTTTGCAGCCTCTGCGAATTGTTCTGCGTTTAACGTTTGGGGCGGTAAATTGGATGGAAGGGTCTTCAAAACTGGTGCCCATACCTCTAACTTAAACGATGTGTCCACCCTGGAGCAAAGGTTAAACAAACAGGCTTTGGTCGAAGTTTCAGAAACTGTCTGACTCAAGCCGGAAACGTGTACAATATTACGTTTTGTAGGTAAGTTTAATCGGTTTTTTAATTTGTCCGATATAAACGTGGATTGGGATCCAGGGTCGATGATTGCTCTTGCCTGGTATCTTGCGCCTCTAGTTTCGATTTGTACCATTGCAGTGAATAACAAAGTTTCTTTGTCTACTAGTTGTGTCGAGGACTGATTCTTTCCCCGCAGGGTCAAGGAAGTCAGATTAGGAATACCTGATCTAGAAGTGGACTGTATGTATTGGGCTTGCGCTGCAGCACTTGTACTAGCTTGCTCGTCAGCGTTATTTGGTGGTAAACTTATAGGCTGGGTCACCGTTGCCTTGTGCAACAAAGTGTTATGTTTTTGTTTGCACAGCCTACAACTATATTTGCTTGAGCAGTCCTTGACACCATGATTTATTGACAAACAATTAAAACATGAATTTGTGACTTTTACTATGTGAATTCGGTCATTCACATTTTTTTCTAAAAATTTAGGGCAGGATCGTAATGGGTGAGGCTCTTTACAATGTTGACAATTGTGCGTAGAGTCTTTTTGTCCCCCCTTTGCTGGAAAACGTTTCTGAGTTTTCGACTCGTTATTGGTTTGAGTCGCGTTTGTATGAAAACTGTGAACCTGTTTTTGTTTAGTGAACGGTTTGGAACTTTCCTTTTTTTGTTGATAGGGTTTAGGTTGTGTGATGGCCGCAATTGACTTAGAATGGTGAGTCAAAAAAGTGTTAAATTGTTCCCACGATGGAACCTTTGTTATTTCTTGAAGAGAGTTTTCAAATTCCTTCAAAAGTGTTCGGGGGAGCTTGGTCGAGCAAAGATATACCAGGAAGGGGTCCCAAGTGCCAGTTTCTACCCTTAAAGCATTTAAAGCTTGAATGCAGCCATTAACGGTTCGTTGTAGTGTCTGAATAGATTGGCCTGAATCTTCGGTAACTTTCGGAAGGTCAAATAAAATTTTCAATTGTTCGTTGACCTGAATCCGATTGTTCTCGTATTGAAGAACAAGATTTTTCCAGGCTATATCGAAGCCTTCGTTGGTTAATGGGGCATTTGAAACTATGTTCCTAGCGTCTCCTCCAGTTTTTTGAAGCAAATGAAATAATTTTTCAATTTTACTGAGTCGTGAATTATTTAAATATAGGGCAGTAAAAAGGTCGCGGAAAGTTGGCCATGTCACAAAATCACCTAAAAATGTATCTATGTCGCAAGGTGGTAGCCGAATAGACGAAACGTCGCTGTTTGCTAAAATTGGGTTTTCCGCAGACGAAACCCGCTCGTGCTTACTCGTGTCATCAGTCGGGGCAGAAAGCGCCAGAATTTCCGCGTTAAGTGAGGCCAAACAAGTTTTGTATGCAGCCAGAGCCTTTTTATATCGATCGCGAAGTTTCTGCCTGTCTACCGGTTGTTCGCCAGTTTCCGGTTTCTTGTCCCTACACTCTTCATAAGCCCTTTTGATTTGCTGCCAAAGTGAGTCTAGTTCTACTCGAAGAACTTCTAAACTATGAATGTCCTCACCTGCCTTTGATTCTGAATACTCGTTTTTAAAATCCAAAAGGTCATTTGTACAATTAACAAATTTATCGAGTGCCATTATTTATTAGATAAACAAGAATCGTGAAAAAAACTATTAAATTGGGTCAAAAAAGTACCTGCTAGCGATATAACAACAACAAGTATTGAAAAAATTATAATGATTTAAAAAATTTTAAGAGTCCCACAAAGCGATTTGTTTCCCCGGTATTTTCCAAAAATGTACGCAATGGTAACTCGGTTTTAATTTATTTGGGTAGTGACGTCACGGGTTTTTCTCTTAAAAATTGCAGCGTCAAAAAATTAAAGAGTAACACAACAAGCAAGAATATTTATTTCTTGTTGTGTTGTATACTTTGACTTACTTGTTGTTGTTGGGTCTTTTGTTTTTTGTGTCACTGCTTGTAGATTTGGTCTTCTTTGTTGTTGTTGTTGTTGTTGTTGTTGTTGTGTGTCTGCTGATGCTGCTGCTACTGCGCCTTCTCTTTTTTGTTGGCTTCAAAAATTTGTGTCCCGTTAATAATTGTTCACTTTCTAATAATTTTATTTTCTAAAATCTTTTTCTTTTTGTTTAAGATTTGTTTTTCGAAATAAACTTTTTTTGTAAAAATTAGTTTTTGTAAAATTTATTTTTGGGAGTCAAATAAATGTCAATGTTTTTTTGAAATTGTTTTTTATTAACGAGTAGTTTTTTTTTATAATTTTGCACAACGTTCACTTTTTAATGGTCAGACCTTTTAACTTTTTTAGGTTTTATAAATTGAATTCAAATTTTTATTAAGAGTAGGTATTTAAATTTTTCAGTCACTTTTTTTTAAATTTTTATTTACAAAATTCACTTTCACAAATATCCGGTTCGCGAGGACCAAAATGTTCGGGGTCGAACTTTTATTTTGTAAATAAAAAGACTTCAAAATTTATGGTTTTTAATTTTAATAATAAGTTTTTATTTAATTTAAAGTTAACAAATTTATTTTAATGTTTAAGTGTTTGTTGGGTTTTGTTCACAATTTTGTTTAGGGTCACAATACAATTTTTGTGGTTTTTTACTTTTTTAATGTTTGCACTTTAACGATCGAAACTAGAGTGAGTTTTAATTATTGAAAAATGATCTTGCAAGTTAAATTGAGTACAAGGAAAATAATGTAATGACGAAATGTAAAATAAATATGTAAATAACAATTTAAGGACCGTTAGTATTTTACAGGGTGCTGCGTTTGGGACGAGTCATCATTAAACAGTATGTGTATTTTGGTTTTTTAAAAAAATGTCAGTTCTTTTACCAGCTAAAAGGGCGCTAAGCATAACAGAACCAAACGAAAACTAATGAGCTAAACCGAACACAATTAAGTTTGTGGTTTAAAAAAACCAAACGGAATTAAATGTTCTCATCTTTTTGTTGAGTTGGATAAGAGCTGTATTATTTTTGTATTCGAAAGAAAGGGAAACGTTATTTTTTTTAATGATTTGCTACACAAACACTATTATGTTTTCCACAAATCTACCGAAACGAACACTAAGGATCGATATTTAGTATTAATTTTCGAACACTGTTGAGAGAAGAATAAAATATTATTTTCCCATTTTGTTGTGTGTCAATTTAATAAATTTAAAGTCGTTTAATATTAAACTAATTTTTTTGAGTTATGACGATGTTGCAGCATATGAGGTAAATGTGTCAAAAGTTGTACACAATACATCAATGTTTACTAATCACAATCTCTCTAATCGAATAAGAGGGGGCAAGTGTGTTTGTATTTAATGACATAATTCAAAGATGCTCTTAAGTATTCATGTCAATATTAACTAGTAATAAATAGGCAAAGTCCATTATGTAAATAAATTCATAAGTACATACAGTGGGAAGCTAAACTGTCCGGATGTTTTGCACTAAGGAAGTAATATAATGAAAATAATACAAATATAGGTATATTATCAAATATATGTATTTTTTTTATTTAATTAACCATTATTCTAAATTATAAAGCACAAAAACTCATAGAAATTGCTTCAAAAAAATAAAAAAAATAAAAAAATTAAAAAAATCAAAAAATTCACTATTCGGACACTTTTGCACTGTTTGCGCTTTTGTATGCGGCGTTTGTTGAAACCAATTAACGTTGCCAATTTAATATTTCGTCCAAAGGCCTTTATTTTTAATTACGCTTTTAATACGTTTTGGCATACTCTCCACCAACTTTTGGATGATATCACGGTCAAGAGCTCGCCATTCATGTTGTATTCTCTCCCAAAGCTCGTCAACATTTTTTGGTGGGTTTTCATATGCTCCCAGCCTTCTTTTCACAATAGCCCATAAATTTTCTATAGGATTTAGGTCTGGGCTTTGTGCAGGCCATTCCATTGTCCCAAAAGTTTGGTTTTGTAGCCAGCTTTTAACTATTTTGGCCGTGTGCTTCGGATCCCCGTCTTGCTGAAAAACAACTTCTTCGGTTGGATAAGCACTCTCGTCAACAAATTCTGGTAAATTTGTTTGTAGAATATTCAGGTAATCCTCCTTCTTCATTATACCTTGGATTCTCACCAAAGGTCCAATGTGCCACCAAGTAAAACATCCCCACACCATTATACTGCCGCCACCATGTTTCATCGTTTCCTTCACATGGTGCTTTTGGATACGCTCCTGCGGCCTATGCCAATAGTATTCTTTTCCATCAGACTGGTATCGGTTGACTTTAGTTTCGTCGCTCCAAATAACCCGTTTCCAGTCATCTACTGTCCAATTTTTGTGGGTTTTACAGAAATGAAGGCGTCTTTTCACATTTCTATCGGAAAGTGCTGGCTTTTTCTTTTTCACACTGGCTACTAAACCAATTCTATTTAATGCGCGTCTAACCGTCCAGGAACTGACATCCTTACCAATACTTTTTGCAGCATTTTTCGGGGTCTTGGTGTCCTTATTATGTAGCAAACGTTCAATCTGCCGGGCATCACCATCAGAAAGCAGTCTTGGTCGACCCCCTTGGTTATTGTTGCAAGCTACATTTCGTCGTTTTTTTATATCATTTACCGTGGATTTACTTAAATTTAATTTTTCAGCAATTTTACGGCATGAATAATTATTTTGCAACAAATTTATCACATTGTTTTCAATATCAGTTGCCGTTTTTCTCATTTTTTATTTAAAAATCATGTTAATCACTTCACAGGTCAAACAATAATGTACAAAGAGCTTGATAACGAGATGACAACAAACAATGAAAACCAACGGGTTAAATACCGTTACATTTTAACAAAGCAATATCGTGATAATGTTTATTTCTTGTACTGTGCAAAAGTGTCCGAATAGTGAATTTTTTGATTTTTTAATTTTTTTATTTTTTTGAAGCAATTTCTATGAGTTTTTGTGCTTTATAATTTAGAATAATGTTCAATTAAATAAAAAAAATACATATATTTGATAATATACCTATATTTGTATTATTTTCATTACCTTACTTCCTTAGTGCAAAACATCCGGACAGTTTAGCTTCCCACTGTACATACATACATGTTTGCAAAGGTGACACTCAAGTCATGGCGAACATTTTAAATTTTACCAAGCCTTTGGATAATTTTCAACTTTTATTAATTAAATAAAAAAAAATTTTATAAAGAGATTTTTTTATAAAGAAGTTGTTATTATGGCACATAAAACAATTTTTTCTATGAAAACTTTTTCAAATTAAATGATAAAAAAAATTTTTTATTTTTTTGTAAAAATTAAGCGATTTATGTATTTTTTTTTTTTGTAAAAGCTACCTTTTGGCAAAAAGTTTTTGAAATGGTACGACGCTATCCATTTTGTGGTTTTAAAACCGACGGTCTGGCAAGGCTGGCAGTTGTTAAATTTCTGTCATCAGCAGTGCCATTTATTTCGTGAAATGACTTTCATTTTGGAATATGAATCGTTTAGCAACCGCAGAACGCATAAAATAAGTTAAAAGTTCCTACAATAGTGGTGGTTCAAACGTGGCCCTTTTTTGACTGGAAGCTTTGAAGATGTGGTAAGGCCTGTGCATCATCGCATTGTGCGAACTGCCGAAAAAATCCCTTCTGCTCAGGTTTGCCTGTTTAGAGGAACCAGTGCAATATGTAACAGTTTTTTGTAAGCGGTTTATAAGTTGGGTTTTAGATATTTTTTTTTAATATAAATGCTCATGAAACTAAAAGAGATATAATTTTGGGGGAATTTCAGTAAAAGGTTTAACATTTTTCGATCTTTGCTTTATGTAGGTAATGATATTAGTACGTTAATTAGAACTGAGTCAAGTTAAATAAATTGAAATTAAATTATTATCTAAACTTTGACATTTTTTGGGGGGAGAATATAAATAGCTGGCAATGCTGCTTCTGTAAATGAAAGTATTGCGGATATTCCGAATTTGACGATTCCACAGCATGCATAGTGCTGCAATTGGATATTATAAATTGGATGTGGTTTTACCAATTTCACAAAGTTTAGTTATAAATAACTACAGGGTGGCCCAATATTAAAGAAGGGGTTTGAATTCGTTATAACTTTTTATTCAAGAAATAATTATTAATGCAGTATATAAATGGGGAATATTTTTAGTTTAGTTATGAAAAATAATATCTCGAAAGTGGTGGCCATTTTCTGCTTCGCAAATTCGTGCTTTTTCCAACACATTTTCCATAACCTTTCGCAAAACTTTAGGTGTTATGTTGTAACTTCAGGTGTTATGTGGTTTACATCGTAGCGTATATTACTTTTTAATTGCTGAATGGTTTTAGGCTTATTAATGTAGACTTTTCCTTTCAAATAACCCCAAAGAAAACAGTCTGGGGCGGATAAATCCGGTGAACCCGGAGCCCAATATAAATCACTGAGGCACAATAACGCTGAGTCAAAACAATGGATCGTTGATTGGAAAAATAAAGCTCAACAATCTGGGCACGTTGTTCAATTAAGTACTGCTCCATTTTAAATTCCCCAGATCTTCTTTACAAAATACTGAAGAGAAAAGAAAATTTTAAGCAATTCAAACCCCTTCGGTAATTTTGGGCCACCCTGTATAACACAAACTAGGGCTGAGGCGTCGGGATCTCTGTTGTGGTGTTTGTACCGGAGTCGGTGTCGAATGATCCACAAAAACTAGCGACTCCGACACCAACATTTTTCGGCAGAAAAAAATAAAAATATCTGTTATAAAAATTTTGAAGTCAGAAAATAAGGACTAGTCTACCCCAGTAAAAAATATGCTTCAAAAAGAGCAGGTTTTATGTTCCAATTCATCAAATCGCTTCAAACCTGCTGATGGGATGCCTGATTTTTGTATGGGGTGTTCCCGGTTTGGAGAACCATTTTCTGCTGACAATAAGGGCTTTTTTCAACATGCAAACAAAGCACTCCAAAAGTGCTTTTTTACGAACTAACTACACTGATAGAAAAATTCATCTTCATATTGATGATATCCTAACATCAGAATTGTGACATCAATGTTACTACAAATGGCATCAATGATGCAAAAAGTAACATCAATCCAATGACTAACGTCGTCATACAATTTTGTGATTTTTTACTTGTCATCTATTTTATGACTATAGTGACATCAATTCGAAGCCACATTTTGTATATTATTAACATTATTTTCATGATAACAATGTATTATAAGAAGCAAAAATTCCTATATTCTATTTTTTTAAATTATTTAGTTAAACACATAAAATTTTAAAAGTAGAATGATTTCGAAAACAAAGGTCGTAATTCAACAAATGTGAAACGAACATCTGTAACGGGTAAGTAAATAATAATATTCTCACACTTTGTCTTAAGTCAATTCCAATAACTTTGACTTAATGACAAACTGTCATTAAATTTATGCTAATGTGTTCTTTCTCCGATGTTGCTGCGTCATTGCACTGATAACATGTTCGTAATTTCTGTGATGCCGATGTGTCATCACATTAATGACATAATTTCATTTTGACCCTGATGACACTTTGGCCAAGTGATATAAGGTTGACATCACAATGATGAAAAGTTTCATGGGGTCAAATAGAAGACACTTGTCATAGTACTGATGTAAAAATACATCAGCGTTATGACGCCTTTTCTATCAGTGTATATAAACATATTAATTTATGGTTTGCTTTTTCTTGTTTAAATGCACTTTTTAATCATTTTCGTAAACCATAATATATTTTTATTGTTTGCCCTTTAAAACCTTCTTCGTTGTCAGCACTAAAATAGCAGCTTTTTTTATTTAATAATTTACTGCTGTATAAGAGCTCTCTGATTGAAGCGCTTGATTATGCACTTTTTCTTTCAAGTTCTTCAAAAAACCCAAATTTGTATACCCTTCACTGAATAACTTTGTATAACTTTGTCATTCCGTTTGTAATTTCTACAATATTGATCCTACACCCTATAAAGTATATATGTTCACATAATTTTTTGATCTTATTGCACCATGGTGAAGGGTATATAAGATTCGGCACAGCCGAATATAGCACTCTTACTTATTTTTACTGGGACTTTACATATGTAAATAACTTTATTAAAGATTAATGCGGCATGTGTTGGAATTAAAATATCGATTTGAAATTTTTACAGAATCATTTTCTTGCTATATTTAACCCTTTAAAGGGTACTGCAATAAAAAAAAGAGTTTAAAGTCAAACAAGGACCAGTCTCATATACATATGTGCATTAAGAATCAAGGTTAGAGTAGGCTTCGGAGTTGGAGTCGTACTTGACGACTCCACAGCCCTGACTATAACTGCCAGTTAACAACAGGTTTTTTTTTTACCGTTATATTGATAGTTAATTAAAACCGAATTTGGTAAAATTGGTCGTTAATGAATAAACAAAACAAATAAATGATATTAAAAACCCACTTAAAAACCAACGTTAATGACAATTTACATATATGTATGTATATGTATATTATTTAGTGCTTTTAACTTATGTAAATAAAAATTATGTCGTTAGCTAAATTGCAAAAAGGCATAACTAACAAAAATATAATTTTACAGGAGAAGCAAAACAACTAAAAACTATTGAAAAATATAAACATGCCAGAAAACATGCATTGATAAGTTGTCAATGGAATTATTCGAACAATTTCCAAAGAAAACAATTTCCTTATAATTTGTTAGAAAAAAATGTGTTATTATTTTGTTTTGCATTTATTAAAAAAACACACTTGTAATTACGTCAGTTTGTTTTTTGTTAATAAAAGCGTAATTTTTGATGGCAGAAGAGTAAAATTTTGTCAAGACATGTAGTTCAATAGCATCATAATAATCAATCAAAACGTCGATTTTGAATTTTTTGTTAGTTACGCCTTTTTGCATTTTAGCTAACGATATGTAGTTCTTTTATTATTATGTTTTTTGTTGTTGACAAATACAAGCAGCTGGCAACGGCAACCAGTATGTATTGTTAACGAAAATACCGAATAGCAAAATTGTCAATTTGATTGTTAAATTCAAATACAAAATCGCGCTACAGACTTCTTCTATTCTCTTGAGTTCTGGTTTTGATGGTAAACGTTTCTGAACTGTAACATTCATTTGAGAATTGTCGCAGTTTTGCGTTTGTTTCCAGTTTTTCTGGATCGTAAATTTGAACCAGATTCCAATAAAACCTCTCAGCTTTTTGGGGCTATATTATGATTGTGCATCATAAAATAATAGTTCTGTTTACATAAAGGCATTCAGATTGCGCTGTGATCCCAAGGTTCATCTTTGATAATAAAAAATTGTTGAGGTTGTAAATTGAAAGCTAAAAAGTTTTCACCAGATGGTATACCTTTTAACTAGTCTAAGTTACCATTTAGAAGTAACCGCCGTAATTTTATTCGTGTCGGTTTGATTTTGTTAGAATCCAAATTTTCCTTTGAATCATTATATGCAAGTATTTGTGACTGTAAATTAACAAAAATTGTATGCCAAAATTCTTGTTTTACAGACAAATATATGTTCAATTCTTAAGACCTTATTTGTGAAAAAATTTATGGAATAAATTATAATGAATTTGAATATGTATGACTTTTTGTGTAACCAAATAAAGAAAGTGTGGTAAATATAAAGCTATAAACTTTCTAAGCCAATACTTATTAAATAAGCCGTACAAACTGCTTTACATGTTAATAGAAATTGCGAAGATTGAGATCAATAGCCTGGACATTTTAACGAGCAAACGCATGAATTTTTTGAAAATAAAATTTAGTATATTTCTATATTTTGAATTTAGTGGTTGTGTACTATTTCAACAAAAATGTTTTTAACAATAATTTTAGTTGCATTGACAACTTTATTGCTTGCGATATTTTTTTGGTTTAAAATAAACCTTAATTATTTTGTAACATTTAAAACAAATTTTGGATTTCACTTGAGAACCATCTACGAAGATGAAAGATTTAAAAACGAAGCAGTCGTGGGAATTTATGGTCTGTATAGGCCGGCTTTGCTTATACGTGAACCTGAATTGCTGAAATCCATATTTATAAAGGATTTCGATTTATTTAGAAATCGTTTCTGCGAAGGAGGTAAACATGATCCTCTTGGTTCTATGAATTTGTTTTTCGCCCGATATAATCAATGGAAAGAATTTCGCACGAAGTTGAGCCCGGTCTTTTCTAGTGGCAAATTGAAAAATATGTTTCCCCTAATACAAAAGGTGGGAGAAAATTTACAAGATCTATTGCAAAAGCAGCCCAACTGTTTTGTCAATGAGTTAAAAGATTTGAGTGGACGGTACGCCATTGATATTATATCAACTACTATATTAGGGACCACATCTAAAGCTTTGAAAGATCCGAAGGAAGTTTTGTTAATCGAGGCGAATAAATTAGCGGATTTTAATTTGAAAAGAGCATTAGAAGTCTTAATAATATTTTTCGCACCAAAACTTAATCCACTACTTAAGCCTCGAGTCTTTTATAACTCCACCGAAAAATTCATAAGAGCCTCTGTAAAACAAATAACGGAAGAAAGAAATCGAACTAGTGATACGCGTCATGATCTAATAGATGCTTTCGTAAAAATTAAGAAAGAATCAGAAGACAAGGGGGAAAATGTATCTCGCTGCATGGAAGGCATAATATCAAATGCCTGCATATTATTATTAGCAGCATATGATGCTTCATCTAGTGCGATATCTTTAACGCTGTTAGAATTGGCGAAACATCCACAAGTGCAAAAAAGATTACGAGAAGAAATTCTAAAAGCTTTTCTCCATGAAAATGGCGCAATTTCTTATGAATCTCTAAATAAATTGGAATATTTACAGATGGTTATAAATGAAACTTTAAGACTCTATCCAGTCTTACCCATGTTAGAAAGAAAGCATGAATTTTTGCCTAATAAATCGACTGGATTTAATTTAAAACCATATTATGAATACGATTTAACAAATGAAATGCCTGTTTATATACCGGTTTTTGCCATACATTACGATGAAAAAGTAAGACTTATGCTTTATATTTGTTTTTTATGTCAAATAAAAATAAAATTAGATGAACAACCAAGGTATATTAACACAAGGTAAACTCGTTGGCCCATATGTTTGTCAGCTGTTTACCTAAGTTGGAACACCAATGTCAAATTCCGTGTATATGAGCCATGTGTGCGTTAAATTTATATGAAGACAATTTTGACAATTCAGTTCCACTCGGTTGTTTTTATAGAGCAGCATGTCTACACTCCCAAATGAGTCTACCTTGTGTAAATATACCTTGTGAACAACTTTATTTAAATATGATTTGATATTTAAATAGAATTGGTAAAATAGGCCAATAATGTTTTTAAATACCAACCCCCGTATTCATATACGATTATTAAATTTAACAAACGTTTATTAATAGAAATATTCATGCAAAATTTGTTTTGTAAACCTTTATTAAATTTAAAATATTTTTATGAATACGGCAGTACAACTGTTATTAATTTTTGATTTAACCCCCATATTCATAAAAAAACATTTCAGATTTATAAATTGAATTTTCTATGAAAATTTGTTCAATAAACCTTTTGCAAATCCAAATTTTTGTTATATGGTGATAAAATGGGGATAATTTATATTTATTATACATATATATTTATTCAAAAATTACAATATTGATTTACAAAATTTTATTTCTAAAAAATTAGTATTAAATTTTTTTTAAAGTGTAAATTGATTTTTTTTTTAGCAAAAGTTTTGTAGAATCAAGCAAATGTTTCATAAAATTTGTGGTTACGTGTGGGGCGTCGAATACTTGTTAAATGTGTAAATGTTAAATTTTTACTCAGCCAACTTAATTTTTTTTCAAATTGTAAACAACATTTATATCAAAGATGCATTTTCTTCAAAAAACGTTAGACTTTCCATTAGTTATTTTTTTCAGTAATTTTTTTTTTAATTTGCGTAGTAAGTCAAGTTGTAATTTTATTTCGTTTTTTACTCTTGTAAAAAATCAATTTATAGTATTATTTTATTTTTTTCCTGTTCATATTATTTTCCACTTTTATAATTTTCCAACCCAGTAGCATTATTTTCATTTGTCTGGTTTGTACTACACAGAACATTATTTTTATAGTTTGTTATCAATTTAACAAATTGTTTAAAATGTATTAAAATTTAATTACTGTGATAATTGAATGAATTATTTTTTTTTGTTGAAAGAAAATTGAAAATATAATTTTAATTTAATTAACATTTTCGTTGTTCTGAAATACATTTTTAATTAAGATATTAATTTAAAAAACCACAAACCATCTTAATTGTTCTTTTCGTTTCAAATAAAATAATTTAAACTTGTAGAATTGTTGTTGGGAATTGTCAAAACCTGAACTATATTTAATTAAATCATTGTTTGAAACGGCAAAGTTTTTTTTTGAAAAATTTTTAAATTAAATTAAAAATATCATTTATTGAAAAAAAAACTATTAAAAATTTAAAATGTTTAGTCATCTATATAATCATTTTGGTAGTACAATGTGCAAAATCAACAAACTGTTCGCTGAATCTATGAATTTGGTGAATTTTCTATGTAGTGAGTGATACGCGTCATGATCTAATAGATGCTTTTGTAAAATTTAAGATGTGGAGGGCAAAGGGGAAAATATATCTCGCTGCATGGAAGGCATTATGTCAAACGCTTGCTCATTACTATTAGCAGCTAATGATGTGTCATATAATGCGCTATCTCTAACCCTGCTTGAATTGGCTAAACATCAACAAGAGAAAAAATGATTAAGGGAGTATATTCTGCAAGCTTTTCTCAAAGAAAATTGGGATATTTCTAATGAATCTCTGAATAAATTCGAATATTTAAAAATGGTTATAAACGAAGCTTTAAGACTTTAAGAAAGCATGAATTTTTTCATAATAAATTAATTGGATTTAATTAAAAACCATATATGACTAAGGTATAACACATGAAATGCCTGTTTTAGTTGATTAATAACTGAATGTTGTTTTTAAGTTTTCTTTTGGACGCTGAATCAAAATCTGCATTTAGTTTTTTTATCAGTTCGAATTATGTCCAAAATGAAGGCACTTCCGCTAAATATGTGTATTTGAATAACTTGAAAACGGTTCAACATATTGAGTTAAAAAAAAAATTCAAAACTCTTCAACAATATTATCTTTAAGATGTGCTTTCATTGGTTTTGAATTTGCCCAGTAGTTTTAGAGATGTCGTAGACGTTTTGTGAATAAATGCAAAACGCTTGTAATAAGAAAAGTGTAATTTATTAGACTTTAACTTTTTTCTGTTTTAGAATTTTCATGATTTTCAATAATACAAAATTTGCAATTTTTTTTTACGTAAAGCCTAGTTCTCTGTTCAAATTTGTGAAAAATGTTGAGAAACATTGACTATTTCACGCGAAAATTATAAAATGTATCGATGTTACTTATCTTGCGAGTTTGTACAATTTGAAGTTTTTATTACTTCAAAGTATGCGACATTGTTTTGCGTATGTTAACAAACCCCACATGTATTTTACTTAAAATTATATTTTTTAATAAAAAAAGAAGGTAAATATGGATAAAAACCTGTTACCGGTTGTGCTATTTTAACTTTTTATTTCTTATTTAATATGAAGTTCATACCTTTTCATTTACTTATTTAAACTATTGCAGGTTTGCAAACGATTAAGTAAACAAGTTTTTATAAATCTCAAATAGTTTTTACTAAAAAGTTCATTACATAAGTAAAGACAATAAATAAATTTAAATTTAATTTTTCAGTACTGGCCTAATCCAACTAAATTTGATCCAGAGCGCTTTAGTCCCGAGAACAAGAAAAAATTGATTCCCATGACGTATATGCCTTTTGGAGAGGGACCTCACATGTGCATTGGCTCACGTTTGGGTATGTTGCAAGCAAAAGTTGCTTTGGTTAACGCTTTGAAGAATCATTTTGTAAGAGTTTGCGATCAGACTATTACTAAACCGGAATTTGAACCTAAAGCCATCATGTTGCAGACAAAGGGCGGCATATATGTCGAATTCGTACGAGATGACTTGTATTTGAATAAAAAATAAAGATGTTATAAAAAGAGTATTAAAAAAAATTAGTTTTTATCTTCAATGTTTTAAATAAAAAGAAAAATAAAATAACACCAACTTGTATACGTGTTCTAGTCTATTGGTTTTACACATAAAAGGTCCAACATGTCTGTAGAAAAATTTGTTATTGCAAATATTTTAAGATGGAATAAGAAAAACGACTTCAAAACTAATCCTCTTGAGTATACCATGGAGTATTTTTAAAACTACTCCTTTGTAGTCCAAAACTGGGTTAAATGGTCCTGCCCTAGGACATCGTAATGTTAAATGGACCATGTTTTTCCATACGTATGGGTTACTTTTGGACTAGGCCTAGTCCCTTGTGGGCTACTCTTTACACGCGTGTTTTGACTGGTCCTATTATTTGCAGGGAACGAAAACATGTCGTTAAATACCGAAGACATATCGTCTCACTACAAACACTTTTTAACAATGACATGGTCCATGCTTGCATTACATCGGACCAGTCCCAGGAGTAGTCAATTTGATCAAAATGGATCAGGAAGTCCAATATTATTTGCGGGGTTTCTACGCTTCAAACTTTGCGATAGCCCACACGCAACCCACTAAGCGACAAAAACTACCTTTAACGAGAAGACATAAGCTTTCTTTTGAGAAAAAAAAGTTTTAAATAAAAAAAAAAAATAAAAACATTTTTTTCCAGAAATAACATTTTTTTAAAGATTGAAGAAAAAGCTATCTAATTTGCTCGGGGCAAATTTCGCTAACACCAATAGATAACAAGTTACATGGATGAGAAAGAACACCTGTTTGGTCAAAAGGTCAAATATTGACCCCTACTAACTCAGAAACTTTTTGACCGATCTTGCTGTGTCTAAACTATATCCAATAGGACTTACCTTGGTGCAAATTTCATCCAATTCGGAACGGGTCACTTGACATGACATCCACCATTTGTATGTATATTAAAAAACCCACTTAAAAACCAATGTAAAAGGCAATATACGTATTATTTATCGCTTCTAAATTATGTAAATAAAAATTATATGTATGTAGTTCTTTTATTATTATGTTTTTTTGTTTTTGACAAATAAATTAACTTTAGAATACAAAAGGCTACGGTAACCAGTTGTTAACGAAAATACCGAATAGCAAAATTGTCGATTTGATTGTTAAATTCAAATACAAAATCGCGCTACAGACTTCTTCTATTCTCTTGAGTTCTGGTTTTGGTGATAAAAGTTTCTGAACTGTAACAGAAATTCGATACTCTTACTAAAACGAAAATCTCTTCATTTGATGATTGTCGCAGTCTGAGACATTCAGATTGCTTTGTGATCCCAAGATTTATGTTAAGCCATGTTAACACCAAATGGCGTATCTTTAAGTTTAACTTACAATTTCGAAGTTGTTGTCGTAATTGTATTTGTGATCGTTTATTTTGTTAGAATCCGAATTTCCCTTTAAATCATTTTGAACAAGTGTGCGTGACTGTAATTAAATAAACATGTTATGCCAAAATTCTTGTTTTACAGACAAAGAGTAGAATATAGACTTTGTGTAAAAGTTGTAATTAAGTTTATGGAATAAATTATTACGAATTCGAATATAACTTTATGTAAAACGAAATAAAAAAAAGTGTCATAAATATAGAGCTATAAGCTTCCTGAGCCCAAAAAAATATTAAATAAAACGTACGAACTGCTACTGATGGTCAAACCTGTCTTCCTAAAAATAAATAAATAATAATCGAAATTGCGAAGATTGAGATCATTGAAGTTTTCGAAAATTTTTTTTAGTATATTTTTACATTTTGAATTTAGTGGTTGTATATTTTTTCAACAAAAATGTTTTTAACAATAATTTTAGTTGCATTTACAACTTTATTGGTTGCGATATTTTATTTGTTTAAAATAAACTTTAATTATTGGACGCGTCATCCACAAGTACCCAGTGTCAAAGGCCGGATATTTAGTGGGAACTTTAAAGATTTCGTAACATTTAAAACAAATTTTGGATTTCACTTGAGAACCATCTACGAAGATGAAAGATTTAAAAACGAAGCAGTCGTGGGAATTTATGGTCTGTATAGGCCGGCTTTGCTTATACGTGAACCTGAATTGCTGAAATCCATATTTATAAAGGATTTCGATTTATTTAGAAATCGTTTCTGCGAAGGAGGTAAACATGATCCTCTTGGTTCTATGAATTTGTTTTTCGCCCGATATAATCAATGGAAAGAATTTCGCACGAAGTTGAGCCCGGTCTTTTCTACTGGAAAATTGAAATATATGTTTCCTTTAATACAAAAGGTTGGAGAAAATTTGCAAGATCTACTGCAAAAGCAGCCGGAATATTTTGTAGAGGAGTTAAAAGACTTGAGTGGACGCTATGCAATAGATTTTATATCCACAACTTTATTAGGGACTACTTCTAAAGCTTTGGAAGATCCCAATGATGTTTTGTTTATCGAGGCCATTAAATTAGTGAAATTTAATTTTAAACGAGCATTAGAGGCTTTAATAATATTTTTCGCACCAAAACTTATTCCAATACTTAAACCTAGAGTCTTTGATAGGTCCACTGAGAAATTTATAAGAGCCTCTGTAGAACAAATAATGGAAGAAAGAGAAAGAACTGGTATTGCACGTCATGATCTAATAGATGCCTTTGTAAAAATTAGGAAAGAATCAGAAGACAAGGGGGAAAATGTATCTCGCTGCATGGAAGGCATAATATCAAATGCCTGCATATTATTATTAGCAGCATATGATGCTTCATCTAGTGCGATATCTTTAACGCTGTTAGAATTGGCGAAACATTCACAAGTGCAAAAAAGATTACGAGAAGAAATTCTACACGCCTTTCTCCAGGAAAATGGTGATATTTCTTATGAATCTCTAAACAAATTGGAATATTTACATATGATTGTTAATGAAACGTTAAGACTCTATCCAATCTTAGCCATATTAGAAAGAAAGCATGAATTGTTGCCTAATAAATTAAATGGATTTAATTTAAAACCATATTATGACTACGATTTAACAAATGAAATGCCTGTTTATATATCGGTTTTAGGTATACACTACGATGAAAAGGTGAGACTGAATATTGGAAAGTAAAAAAATAGTTTTTTGTTTTTTTAATGAAAAAGTTGTCAACACTACACCTGAGTATTTGCGATAATCTGTTACAGCTAAAGGCTCAGTTTGTCTTTACTTTCTCTTCTGTTACGAATCAGCCGATTTGTTTTTGTTATTAAAAAAACCTGTGAAATTGATTAGTTTTTCTGTTCTGTTGCGGTTCGGTTTTTTAAAAGAAGTAATTACACATTACACATTTTAAGACTTTCTTAGTTACAAGATTTATAAGCGATTCATAATGATTCATTTGTAAGTCACACCAAAATAAATAATAAAAAATACATATTTAATTTCTTCAAATTTATGTGCATAAAACTTATTGAAATAAAACAATGGACGGTGCAAAACTAATAAATTTGTCATAAATGGCTGATAAGTTGCTACAAAAAAAGTAACTATTACAATTACGAAACAGAACGGCACGGAACAGAACAGAAAAAGAAAGTAAAGACTAATTCAGCTTTTTTTAAACTCGTATTCCCAACTCGCTAACAAAAAGTCCTCTGTTGTAAAAAATTTTAAAACAAATGATTTTACAAAATTCTATAAAAAGTAGAGACAGTGAGAGATCAACTAATAAAGTAGCATGTGAGGTCGCAAAAGAGTAGCTTATGATGTAACAATAAAGAAGCATACACAGAAAAAATTATTGCCGAATTATTTTCAAACAAACGATTGTTTGAAATTTTTTTTAATTTCTACAAATTTTTTTACTGATTCAATTAATATTTTTGTTTGATTTTTATTTAACCAACAAAAATGTTGACAACTTTTCAATAATATAATATACGCGCTATTGGTTTCAATTTTTCATAATTTTGTATGAAATATTTAACGCTCTTTAATGTTGTCGTTTTTTGCATTTGCTATTTGATCGTAAGCAACACTTCTTTATGTGAAATATAAGAACAACAACACAAAACACATACAATTTATTTTTGGACGCTTTAAAAAAGTACAACAACAAGAAAGATGATAAAATAGCGCGACGAGGTTTCATTCTTTTTTAAACAACAGAAACAAAATAAATTTTTGGTTGGTTTCAAAGTTGGAAAAAAAAGAATGAAAAACAAAATCCCGTATTCAATTTTTGAAAACTGTTTACTTAAATACATCAAATACAAAAATAAAATGATGACGAAAAACATATCGAGTCGGTCTGCTGCCGTTGTTTGTTACATTTCTTCTTCTTTAGCCAAGGAAAGGATACAGCAACAGTGAGTGATGAAGAAAAACATTGTGTGTATAAACAAGACTTCGTTCAAAAATTATTCCAACAAAACATGTGTCTTAAAGCCAGCCGCCGCTCTGCTGCTGCCTTCATTTCTGCCTTCATCATTTCCTTCAGTGATAGCTTGGGTGCCGCGTCATTGCTTGTGCAAAAAATTTTTGTTTGATTCAGCAAAATTATTTGTTTGAAATTTATATGAATTTCAGTAAACTTTTTGTTTGATTCTGTAAATTATTTGTTTGAAAAAATCAGTGTTTTTTTTTAGTAAACAAAATGCAAATAAATTGTTTGAATATGCGAATTTGTTTGTAGGACCGATTTCAGACAAAAAATGTTTTGATACTACAAATTTTTTGTTTGAATTCGAAAAATAATTTTTTCTGTGTATGAACTAAAGTACTGCACAATTTAACATTTTATGTAAAAATGTTATTCCTCATTTTTTCATGCATTGGTATGTTAAATAAGGTGTTATTCCATGTTATGTCTACATTTACATACAGTCTTTGCATGTCTTTGCAATTTAGTTAAGCTGTTGTAGGCTGTTATTTTAATAACATGCGTTTTTAAATGTTTACCTGCAGCATGTTTTAAATACTGTCTTCTATGAAAATATCTATAATTCCTTATTTCTAAAAAATAAAGATTCTAAATTAAAGAATTGATCAATAATTGTTCAAATAGAAAAAACCTTTTACTATAAATTCTAAATTAAATTGTGTTTTAAGAATACATGGGTGTAACACAATGCTTTCAAATAAGGTCCAAAACAATTAAACAAGTGAAAAAACGGGCTTTAATTAATTCCAGTAAAACATATAAGGGTACGTATTTAACTTAAACTTATAATCCATATACCAACCAACGATTTTGCAATTGGCTGTTGCTAGCACTGAGATCAAATATAAATAAATGTAAATGTTCTGTTATTCTACTATCCTTATTATTATTATTTTTTACAGTAAAAATAGTTCCTTAAGGGGGCTACGATAAAAAATATTGAATACAGACTAGAAATATATGGAAGAAATATTTTATCCCTAGAGGGATAACATTAATGACCGACCTACATTAGTTTTTTGTTCTCAACATATTCCGAAAACATACTTGCCCTGTATCAAACTTCTTAGGGGGGCTATACAAATATTGCGTTTGATTTAATTCCACAGAAAAAAATATTTAAATTTAATTAAAGTGATAATTGATAATTGTTTTGAAATAAATATTGAATTAAAACAATAATAAAATAACAAAATATTATTTCCAAGGTCTCGTTTTCATTTCATACTATTGATAAACTGAAATTTATTGTTGATGGGATAAGCTATTCCTATGCGCATTTCACTGGTTTCGGATTTCGTTTAAAATAAAATAATTTAAATTTGTGAAATTTTTGTTGGAATTTGTCAAAATCAATCAACACATTGTTTGAAACGGCAAAGTTTTTTGAATATTTTTTTAATTAAAATTAAAAACATCATTTATTAAAAAAAAAATATATTCAAAATATTAAATTGTTACAATTTAATATTTTTAGTAATCAATATAATCATTTTGGTAAAAGGTGCAAAATCGACAATGGATGGGTTGCTTGATTTTATGAATTTGGTAAAAATTTGGTGATTAGAGACAATTTTTAATTTTTTCTGTGTCTTCAATTTAATTAAAACTTTTGTGAATAAAATCAAAAGTTGTGAAAAGATTTAATTAGGGACGTAACGATACGCCTTTTTGCCGATACGATACCGATACTCAAAAGGAAATATCGGCGTTGCCGATACGAATATAAAATTTAAATTTAAAGTAACGTTAACAAAGCTCATGTAAAGTAATTGCTTTATTATACAAAATTATTGTGTAAGAGATTATTAATATTTTAAATTAATGTAAAAAGGATTTAAAAATTACGGAGTGAATTTTAATTCGTGGTAAAATTAAAAAAGGCAAATTATTTATTAAACAAAGCAGTGTTAAGAGATTATTAATTTGATATTAATATGATTTTTGTTAAGAACGTTTGTTAGTGTGTACCCCACCCCGCTTGAGATCAACAAAAACCACCATCTCAGTTTTTTTTTCTTTTGAAACTGTTTGAATATCTTTAAAATATTATCTAACATTCAATTTGTGATATGTTACTGGCTATTTGCCACTGTATAATCTTTTGTATATGGGCTACTTCAAATTTTTTGAGCACCTGCTGAAACCGACATACTATGGCTCTTATTTCGTTAAGTTTTATGAATTGAAAAAAACGTTGTACAGGGTTTGGATGACTATACTTGAAGGATATGACGTGCAAATTTTTACGTTCAAAAGTCCTCACCTTAAGAATTGGTGGGCATCTGAAATTCGAAAAATTAAAAAAACGACTTGAAACTTGCAAGAGTTTTTTCATTCATTCCGTTTTCTTTGTAATAGTTGTAAGCTTTCAGATCCAAACCCATACAAAATATAGTCACTAGACTTGGAGGATATATCCACTAAAAAAAAAATTTTGATATCGCTACTGGGTGAAAAGTTGCATGGTGTTTTAAAGTGAAACCAAAATTTTCCGAATTTTGAAATTTTTGAAGATTTTACATAGAGTTTTTGCGCCGTTTAATAAATATGAGTTTTAAGCGCAGAATTAAAAAAACTGCGCAATTTTATAAAGTTGGAGGTGTATCAAGTTGGTGTCAGCGCACCAATAACGTATCACGGATATCACAAACTTAAAAGAAATTAGCGTAAATTTTTTAAAAATGTATCTTTTTTGCGTCTGACAATCTGAATTGCCTTTTAAGTTGGCTAGTGTATTGCGTGATGTGAGTAACTTCGTAAAGGGCACCTCCGAGGCGAAAACGCAAAAAAACAATTTATTTTTAAGCTTTTTTTTATATCAAAACATGTCATGGGAACATGTTTAGGTATCTAAATGGATTCTTCGCGACGGACTAAACTGATAAAGTGCAAAAAAAATAATTTTTTTCAACCCTGGCGCGTGCAACTGAAGCGCTGTATCAATTTCGCTCAAACGTACATCGAATAGAAGACTTTACTGAGCTTGATACTAAAATTGAAAACGCACCAAAAAATTTTAAGGATTTAAAATTTTATGGAGGAAACAAAATGTTTCTAACCTCAAAAAGCATCCTTGTATGAAATATTTGATTTGGTTTCAGATTATACATTTTAAAAGTTTTTTTCCAAAAATATTGCAAATTATGTCTTATACTAGCCGTAATTTTGTAAAATGTTTAACAATTTTAAATAAATTTTTATATGCATACACGATCAAAATAAAATGTTTTATATTTTTTTTCCAGTGTATTTTAAAAAGTATTCAAGCTTTTACAAATATTTTAGTGTGCTAAGAAAGCCCTTAAGGGGTATTATCCACACGGGTTATCCTTTTTCAATTTTAACAAAAACTGTAATTTTTATATTTTTTTTTAATTTTTAACTTTAAACCGCTGTAAAATTTGCGCCGTGTAATAAAAATGATTAACGCGAACGGATTTCACATGCTCAAATATCGGTTTATACAAACGCAAATCAACATTGATGTCAGACAAAAAAAAAATGTCTAGGTGTCGTAAATTTTTGAAGTTGCTCATATGTACATATATTAATAATCTCAACTGTATAAAAAATTAATATTTTTATTTTGGTCGTTATAACTTTATACAATAAATTATCCAGTTAGTTATCAAAACTATTTCAGGTTTGCAAACGATTAAGTAAACAAGTTTTTATAAATTTCAAATAGTTTTTACTAAAAAGTTCATTTCATAAGTAAAGACAATAAATAAATTTAAATTTAATTTTTCAGTATTGGCCTAATCCAACTCAATTTGATCCAGAGCGCTTTAGTCCCGAGAACAAGAAAAAATTGATTCCCATGACGTATATGCCTTTTGGAGAGGGACCTCACATGTGCATTGGCTCACGTTTGGGTATGTTGCAAGCAAAAGTTGCTTTGGTTAACGCTTTGAAGAATCATTTTGTAAGAGTTTGCGACCAGACTATTACTAAACCGGAATTTGAACCTAAAGCCGTCATGTTGCAGACAAAGGGCGGCATATATGTCGAATTCGTACGAGATGACTTGTATTTGAATAAAAAATAAAGATGTTATAAAAAGAGTATTTAAAAATATTATTTTTAATCTTTAATGTTTTAAACAAAAAGAAAAATAAAATAATAATTGTATGCGTGTTCTAGGCTATTGGTTTTACACATAAAAGGTCATAAGCTAGAATAAGGAACATTTCAGAATAACTTAATTAACAGCCTGTTCAACAATTTCGAACGTTAACGTTCGCATAGAAAATACATTTAAAACAATAACAAAATTCTAAAATTTGCATTTGTTTTAAATGTAATTTCCTATGCGAACGTTAACGTTCGAGATCGTTGAACAGGCTGTAAATATTTAAAAAAATTTTGAATTTCTTAAAAATTGGACTTTTGGTAAAAAACAAAATTTTGTCGAAAATCTATCGAGCAATAGCAACACTGTGCAGTTGCAAAAATATACAAGCCGGGAACATGGCATTAGGTTAAAACTAACGAAGTGGAATTCGCCTACAATATTTTGTCAGGTGGCGTCTCTTTGAATGTAGAACAAGATTGCATCAAAAACTCAATTTAAAAAAATTGGCATATACGATAATTTCGCGCAAAGGGGTCGATATGTTCTCGTAACACAAAAACCGTTTACTTTGTTAAAATAATAAAAAACCGAAATATCGCAATAAAATTTCCTTTAAGAAAAGTAAAACTTTTTCTTATATGCGCAGACGTTTTAGAAACATAATTTTTATTTTATTGGAACAAAAAATAATTTTTTATCTAACTTTCGAAATAAAATAATAAAAGATTTTTTATTTTCGTTATAACTCAGCGATTTTGAAAATTTTTTTTAGTTTTTCTAAAAAACACTATCTACCTTCTCGTATTCAAAAGGCTGCAGTGCCTTATTAAGGAACTTCTAAAGGTACGGTAAAACTTATTAAATATTTGACCAAATAAGTGCAACCACTACTTTTGTTTATAATTAGTGAGATTTAACATGATGTAAATATCACAAAATAAACTAATTATACTACTAGACATAGCATAAAACTGTTTTTTTTATAAGATGTGGTATTATAATCAAAATAAATATTGGTATTAAAGTAAATGATTATTTAGTTTGCTTGTTGGTTCCATTTTTTCGTTAAATATTTGCGCAGACGTCTTAGAAACATAATTTTTTTTTATTGTTTTATTGGAACAAAAAATAATTTTTTATCAAAATTTCGAAATTTTTGTTTTACCTTTCTTAAAGGAAATTTTATTGCGGAATTTTTTTAGTTTTTCAATAGGCTAAAGCGTTTTTGAGTTACGCGAAATAATGGCATATCTCAGAACCAAAGTTAACCTAAAAAACCGGCTAGCACCACTGGATTCATCGTACCCGAATTAGGGTAAAACGACAAGTGCCCAGCTTGGCTAAAAAAGTGTAAATTTCTAGCACAGTCTAATTAATTAGTTAAACTTAAGGCTCTTGCATTAACTGAGCCCAGCAAAAGTCGATGGACTACACTGAAAGTGGTTAAATGAAAATTTTCATTGTCTAAATGAAATTTCATAGTTATAATGAAGTATTTTCGTGTAAATCGCTTCATGGGATTTCATAATTACGTTAAAAATTTTCATTGGATATATGAAAACTTAAGTTTGTCCAAGTAAACAAAAAATTTCAATTGGGAACATAAAAAAACAATATACAAACATAACTTTATTCATAAATTAATACATAATTACAGTTTCCTTAAAAAAAAGTTAAATTGTTAATTAAAAAATGTAAGATTTAATAATTTCATACATCTACAGAACAGAAAAACAGAAAAAAAAAAATGAGATAGAAAAAAAAAGTTAAAAAGAAAAAAAATTATTAAAAAGAAAAAAAAATTTTTACTTTTTTGAAGTATTCATCCAATTAATAATAATATTCATTATTCTAATGTAATGTTTCATTACATACATTTTAATGAAACAGGTTTCATTGATCCAACGAAGCGCTGCATAGGTTCCTTTTTAATGAAATTTTTCATGGGGTTAATGTCAAAATTCATTGGTATTGCGAAGAAAATTCTTTCAGTGTACCGGAACACCTTAATTTTTTTAGGAAATACAGCTTCTCATAAACCTTTTATAAAACTGCTTTCATTTTTATAAATAAGACCTAAAACTAAATTTTTAGGGAAAATTAAAATTTTTTTAAAAAAAAATTAATTTTTAGGGAAAAATTCAGTTTTTGGCTGATATGCCATACCTAAACAAGAGCGTCTACGTTGTGCCACAAACAGTAGTGTTAACTTTCTTGTTTAATAAAACCCACATAATAGAAATAGAAAGAAGAGAAAATACCGCTAGATTGACAAAAAACTAACTAAATTGTAACTGTTTATTATTAATAGCGGCCAACTTCACTATTAAACGCGCTGTCAAAATCGGATTTTCCAATTGTAAAGCGTTGACGCCGCGCTATTAAGGGATGCTTCATACAAATTGTATTGCATAAGAATTTTTGAAAGCTACAAAACGCTTTCCGCTCTTGTTTAGGTATGGCTGTTAGACGTTCTTTACGATCAGAGCCAATTAACCTCTATTTGACGCGCTTTTAAGTTTTTCAAACAATATGTAACTTATTTTAATTAAACCACAACTTGACTTGGATATCGGCTGAACGAGATGTAAACAGTGAAAAACACATTTGGACCGTTATCTGATAAATGTTACGTGATGGGAGAAAGCTGAGTTTATATTCGGATTTTGCACGCCAAAAAACATGAAGGCCCAACCAGAATGTGAATATCGTGGCTTAAGTAACTGAACGAATAAATATAAATCAAATGTGTCAAGTCATATTGAGCGTAGGGAAATTTTTTGTTAAGTTTAATAAAATTCAACTAAAGTGCACGTTCCGCACGGAATCTAATGTTTTTATACCCTCCACCACAATGAGTTGTGAAGAGGGTGCGCTAAGTTTGTCATTCAGTGTGAAACTTTTTTATTATTCATCTCAGATACCATAAAGTATATATTAGGGTGGCCGTTATTTACTTTTTTTTTTATTTCTTAGATTCTCGCCCCCCAAATCGGTTCAGTTTTATGTAAAAAAAAATACAAAAAAATTTCGTAGCGAGAAGTTGTGTTTTAGGGGGGGCGTCCGCCCCTCAAAGTTTGCCATCAAGCCATTTATTCAAATGTAATTTGTTTGCATATTACTATCTCTTAAAAACAACATTTTACATTATGAAATTTTTTTGTATTTTTTTTTACATAAAACTGAACCGATTTGGTGGGGGAGAATATAAGAAATCAAAAAAAAAAAGTTCTCCATACAACTGACGGCCACGCTACTATATATATTCTGGCTTCTTGAGTAAATCTACGTCGACTTAGCCATGTCCGTCTGTGCAAAACACGCTCACTTTCGGTCAAAAGGATTAGAACTATGAATCAAAAATTTGGAACCAACACCGTAAAAAATTGATATTTTGTTACAAAAACTAACATAAATGGTGGAACAATGCAATATTACACTGTATAATTTCGTAAAGATCGATCCATAATTTCCCGTAGGCCCCATATAAACCCTTCTATCGAAAAACACACAGAAAAAATTAAAAATTGTCTCTAATCACCAAATTTATACCAAATTCTTAAAATCAAGCAACCCATCCATTGTCGATTTTGCACCTTTTACCAAAATGATTATATTGATTACTAAAAATTGGAACAATTTAATATTTAAATTTTTTTTTTTTTCAATAAATGATATTTTTAATTTTAATTAAAAAAGTTATCAAAAAACTTTGCAGTTTCAAACAATGTGTTGATTGATTTTGACAAACTCCAACAACAATTTCTTCACAAATTTAAATTATTTTATTTTAAACGAAATAATTTTTTGCGGTTTAATTTTAATTTTTAATTCAAAACAACTCAAATGTTTATTAAATCAAAATTATATTTTTAATTTTTATTACCAAAAAAAAAATAATTGACTCAATCATCACATTTATTAAATTTAAATACTTTTTTCAATTGATAAAAAACTACTTATAATTTTTTCTGTGCAGTTTAACGCCTAAAATCATAATTAATATTGCTATCATTACAATTTGGCACGTCACAGTTCTATAGGAACTGTGAAATTTCGTGAAGATCGGTTTATATTTTCCCTAGGCCCCATATAAACATTACTACCGGAAACAGTTTAGTGCGCCTAAAACCGTAATAAATAATGCTATTAGAATTAAATTGAATACTTTAAAGTTTTATAGGACTAGAAATAACACCTATAAATTTCGTGATGATCGGTCCATAATTTACCCCATATAAAGCTCACTCTGGTAAATTAATTATATACGCCTAAAATCGTAGCAGATATATTTATTGTGGTAAAATTTCTTCCAACTTAGCTTCATATGGGCAAAAAAATGTTATGCAATTTTCTGAGATACGGTCCATAATTTACCTTACATCCCATATTTAGCAGCCTTCTGAAATTCACTGTTATCGCTTAAAATAATTTCAACGCTGTATTGAAATTCATTCAAATTTATGTTTTTTAATACCAGAAATCACTCTGCAGAATTTTAGGGATGATTGGTTCACAAATTACCATTGCTCCAATATAAATCTCCCTCCTGAAAATCATTTAAGTTCGGCTTTAACTGATAATTATTCCAAAATGGCAAAGTTGCTTATATGTACTCCTAATGCATTCAAATCTCTTAAACATTTGTACAACACTCTTGATTCAATAAATTGATATTTTTAATCTCCCAAAGTTAAGTATTTTAAGCATAAGCTACTCTACAAGTAAAAATCTCAACGTCAGTCTCGTAACAACACCTCAAAGATGAGGTTGTTCAAGCACATTGTGTCCAACGCCATTAACGTAATTTAAATAATTTACGCTTTTATTGAACCGGCTTATCAGCAATCCATGGTCACAACAAAAAAAGATTTTACATTTTGCATACAGAACGATTCAATGTCAAATACACTGCAAACATTTTGGCATGATGCTAATTCCGACTGAGAAATGGAAATAAAACGTCTTATAGAACTATACAGTCAACTGTTAAGCAGATCAAAAGCAAAAGAAGAAGATAAATGCTCAGCCCTGCTTAAACATCAAGTACGTAAAAAATTAATAGAATTGTTATCGGCACAACTGGAAGAGGCTTTTATAACACAGTCTATAACAACGAACAGAGAATTAAAACTGGGCTTAAAGGAGCTGCTAGAGATTGACAAAAGAGTGACTCAAGTTATTTGGGAGAGAGTTATAAATGAGGTGTATTTATTTGTGGAATCGGAAATGATGATTCATGAAATTATGCTGATTAAGGAGCAAGAAATACAAATTGTAGCTTTGCATGGTCTACTTAACAAATATTTACTAGATGACCAGCTAAGTGAAACCCTAGTACCGCTTTTGACGTTTCATTTCGCATCCCTGTTTAAGGAAAATACGTCTTTCTCTTTGTTTGCTAAAAGTTTCGAACGGTTAAATCGCCGTTTACCCAAAGAATTGCGTTTGCTATATGAATCGTCCCAGCAAACAATTGGTCTGCTTAACTATCATCATTCCGAATATCTATATGCTCCACGAGATAATGGGCCAGACAGTGATAGACGTCTAGCTTTAACCTGGACTGGAGCTAAAAATTCTACTGATTCGGATGGTCATTTGTCAGCTAGTTTTAATGATAGAGGTTTGGTCGCCTTTTCTAATCGTTTTGGAGCTTCTCCGAAATATTTATATGCAGATGTAGAACATCCAGCCGCATATTTTTGGATCGGTTCTGGTTCGAAATCTAGCCAATGGTGGCAGGTGATTTGGCCTCATGAATCACTTTCGAGAGAAAACGCAGGTTATATTTTGTTTCGAAATGAAGACACGAATGACTTGTTATGCGCTACAACGGCATATGATGAAAATCGGCGTTATGTAACTTTGCTTAATTCTAAGGAGAATATGGGAAATCCGTCTTGTTTCTGGTTAGTGACCAGATTTTAGTTATTTATGGAAACGTAATTTTTATGAATAGTATTTTTAAGTTTAAGTCTTGTAATGCAAAAAAAAAAATACTATCCGGCCATGGAAATGATTTTAATTTCGATAGAATATCCTTAAGCTTCCTAAAATTTAATTTTTGTTTTTTTGAAAAGCACATAATTCTACTTTCGATCGAAATTGATTTCTGTGACAGCCCTGAATATTTGTGAAACTTATGTTTTAAGTGAAAAATTAAATAAGAAACTAGTTTAACGGCCAATTTCACCAAGTTCAGTTAAAACTAACTACTACTTTAACTTCCAGTTAACAATATGTTTTTGACAGTTATAACTGGGAGGTAGCTTTAACTGAACTTGGTGAAATTGGGCGTAAAAACAGTGTTTTGTAAAAAGTTAATTCGATTAAAGTAAAAAATAATGATATTGAAAACGTATTTTATTGAAAAATTGAATTTTTAGTACAAATATGAGGCTTAGAACAGTGCTACGTTTAAGCAACTTTTCGTATGATTAATAGAGCTGAAGTAAAACTTTAACTCCATTAAACTGCTGTAAATAAAAATTAAAAAAAAAAATTAGATGAGGAAACAATTAAGAGAGATAATTTTGGCTAAAATAAACCGTCAATTCAGTGAACTTGTTTTACTTGACAAATGACAAATAAGACCTGATAACTCTTCCGTAAACGAATTAGTTGTTCGTTTTACTTATCAAGCTTATGTATATATGAAACCCAATAAAACTAATCTTTTTCTCCGTTTAAACGTATCAGCTGTTAAAGAATTTTATGTCTGTTTATGTTTATTGATAGAACGAACATTAGATCTTTTTATATTTTTATATACGAAACGCACAAATCATTATTAATTTGGACGAATTTTAATACCATATGACACGTTTTCGTATTTTTAGCGAATTCCAGCCAATGAAATCGACCGTAACGTTAACATGCCCGCAAAGTTTCAAAAAATACTTAAAATTTAAAATTAGTACTATGAAAAACAAATGTGGCTTTTTTAAATAAAAGTACTTTGATTGGAGTACATATTTGGAAGAGCGTTTTTTCAAACAACATCTTTCTGATTCTTTTTTGAGTAGTTTTGTTGATAAAAAAACTTTTTAATCAGTTACAGTTACACTAACAAAAAAAAACGAATCATAAATCATAACCATTTTCTCCCGACAAAAGTATCTTTTATAATTAGAAAATGTGCGCATATTCTTGTTTTTTAATCGTGATAAAGAGTTAAACAGACTCGAATATGATTAAAAATGTATCACAATTGAATCTTTGAGGTTTCAGGTTACGTAAAGTAGAATTTTGTAGCAAATAAGTTTTACTTTTAATGCAAGAGAGCGAACAAAGAGCTTTGTTTATAAATATGTATACAAAGTAGTGGTTAGTTGCATGAAAAGCGCATTCACACTGTGGAAATTTTTCGATTAGTTGGTTTGTAACTGTTTTATTTATCTTAACACATTATGCGAATTATGCGTCCGTGCTGTTGTTTTGTAATACTTTAAAATATTACCATACCGATCGATTTAGAATAAATTTGTAACCAATCTAACGATGTGTGTCCATCCGTCCAACTGGCTGGCTGTACAGGTGAATTTTGTGCGCAATTTCAGAGATAATTAAATTAAATTTAGTACAGAGGATCTCATTTTCCATAATTTCACATATTCCCCTTCCAAATTGTTTCCGGCATAAAGTCTTTGTGCCCATTAACCATCTTATTATGATGGTATTTAGATTAAATTTGGTCCAAACTTATTTTACTGCAATATTAATCATCTTACAAAGTTTTATTGGACTTGGTAACCCATTTGACCGATTCTCCCATAGAAATAATACTACCGAAAATAGCTTTTAATGCCTTCCGTATAAATGTTGGTATTGACATAAAAATTGGCGACAAATACTTTTTACTTTCATAACTAAATGTTGTGCTGGGAGGTCCCATACAAATCCCATTCTAAATTTACTAAACGGCAAACAAATCTCATATAGATAAAGTTATCTACATAATATTTGGCACAAAAAACGTTTACACAAATCTTAAACGCATAACATAATGTTTCTCTGTCGGGTCCAGGATTGCCAGTGGCTCACAAATATGTTAGGGCTTGACCCACTCTATTTTCTTTCTTATTTTAATTTTGCAAAACAAATAAATACTTTGTGTTCTTCATATGCCTGAGCATTTAAAAATATTGCCTCCGCACACAAAGTAATAAATAACCAAGTATTTCATTGTAGCTTGTTTTTGCAAATCATTATCAAAATTACCGCAAATTATCTTAATTACATACCATTAAAAAAATATATATTAAAACCACTTTTCTTTAAAAAATTAAAATTTATTAATCTCTCCTAAAAACTGTCCATTGACATTGGGAATCTGTCAAATGTTTTTTAAACTCCAAAGTAGAAATAATTACCAAACTTTGATTAAAAATTGTATTGGTAGTACAAAGCAACTCCTGTGTGACAACATTTTGAAATAATACAACTTGCTGATCCATTTGTGTTGCATCACTAATAGGCCATAAAACCTGCCACCACTGGGCAGCATCTATTCCACAATCCAAACATATGGAGGCACCACTTTCTTCTGCCGTCAAATATTTGTAAGTTTTACTGTAAGAAGCCCCAATTGCTAAAAGACCTTTGGCATTAAATTGGAGTGAAAAAAATCCCCTAAGACCAAAATAATTCTTCCCCACCAGAAAGGTAAACAAATAACGTTTATTTGGCGATGGGCCATTTTCAAGGTGTGAAAGTGCATATTCCTTGTAAAAGTTGTTTTTTAAAAAGACTTTATAGTTCCATGACTGGTAAATAGTCAAAAGTTGCTGGGGTAATTTGCTTAACAGTCTGCCTATACTGGGATCTCCTACAGGGGCCTTAGTTTGTTGCCTTTGTTTTAGAACCGTGGTGATTCCAAAGGTTAGCAGTGGCAAAACTTTGGGATTACTTTTAGTTTGACTCTCAAATTTTTTGATTAAATATTCAAATAAATTTAGCTTTAAGTCACCATTTGTTAGTAAAAAAATTTGCTCCAATATGTCTTCTTCACTCATAAACAGAGAAGATTCGTCTAAAACTGTTTGCCAGATTTTGAGTGCGAAACTTTTATCTTGCTCATTCTTGTACAACTCATTAATCATTTCTTCCAATTCCGGCTTTGTGTTCAACGTTTTTGTTGAAATTGCTGCAATTAATTGATTAAATAATGACTTCATTAATGTTGAACCAACATGATTGTGCAGTAAGTTTGTGGTTTTGTCAATAACATTTTGTTTCGCTGAATATCTTGAGATTTTTTTACGAATTCTAAAAAAATTGTTGGCATCAATTTCACAACCTTGATTAATCTCCTGCCAAAATTCGTAGACTGTTTTAGCTGTTTGTGTATGCGCAAAACATTTTGTGGAACAATTGATGATACCTTGTGAACAAACCATATGCAAAGAGGCGATAAGTAGCAACGCAATTCGGTAAAAAGTAATGGTCGTCATTGAGAGGCTTTAGAACCTACTCGATGGTGAGTAGAACAAGAACTAAAAATTGTTTATAAAGTTTGGAATTATTTTATAGATTCTCATTCTATAGCACAATTGTGCTAAATGCTAAGATTACTCGTATATTTGCGCTCTATCAGTAAGTCAACGTTGAGACAACGACGAATGCACGTGTTACTAAGTATGTTCAACTTTTACCTCAATCCACTGAAAGCAATAAAACTAATAATATTTATAAAAGTTTATAAAAGATTTATAATAATGTGTTACATAAAGAGGTAAGCACGTGAAGTGAATTTAACGTGTGAGGCACGAATCACGCGTAAATTAAATTTAAGCTTTGTGTGTCTTTTAATTTTGTTTAATAAATTATTTCTGGAGCGTGCTTAAAACGTTCAAAACTATTTGTGGGTGAGCGTGAGTGATAACAAAAATGTTGCTATTGAATGTGTGTATTCGTTAGTACTTTAAAATTGTTCATTTGTAAGAGTGTGTGATTATATTTTCTTCCCTTGAGATAGAGAGTCAAAAACTACTCACGCAAGAAGCTCTAGTTACAAACAATTTCATAACCAGGCCTGCCATATTTGCATTTTGCCGATTTTTTTCCTCTAAATTATCAAAGTGCCGATTTGACGATTTTTGCTCAAAAAATGCTGATTTTTGGATAAACCTCTAAAACAAAGTAACTTTTTGTTGGATTAAGTACAATTTATTAATTTTGGGTTACATTGGGCACGTTCATAAGACGTAACAGTTGTGTAACCGTTTAGTGTTTGGCTTAGAAACGCATAGTTGAGCACTTCCGCTCAACACAACAGTTGGGTATTTGAAGCCATTTAATCCATCATAAAATTTTTTAGCTACCTAAAGTCAACATGTTGTGCTAAACCTCAACAGCTGAAACTCAAATATAAATTCTGTATTATCCATACTTTTTAGCTAAACTAATAAATTTTATTATCACTTTTATTTTATTTTTTCAATTGTTTATATTTATCAGCTGTTAATTTTTTATTATACATATAATGCCGTTTCTAAGACGAAAGTGTTCGGCTCAACAGTTGTCAACAGTTTTCTAGCAGTTGAGCTTAACAGCTACGTCTTATAAACGTGCCCATTGTTCTACTTCTTTCATTAAACAGAGAGAACTGTTATTAATTCAGCGCTTTTGCGAAGAAAAAAAGGTTAGATTTGTCCTTTATTATATGCAGTGTTTGTTATGTATGTTTACCCAACACACACATTTTTTTTGAAAATGTTTTAATTGTAAAGAATAAAAGAACTTGATCAAAAACAAAAAAAAAAAAAGAAGAAAATAAGTTAAATTAAAAAATATAAAGTTCATACTTTATATTTGAATTTGGGAATAGATTGATACTTACAAAAAAGTTGAGGCAAGCTAAATTTATATGCACTTTAAATGAAGAAACTTTAATCAAAAACTGATTTTTATAAGCGCATTTGAGGATGATGAAAGTACATCTGATAACCAATCTTTTGTAAGAAAGTCAAGTAAATTAGCAAACTTTTTTGCAGAAAAATTCAGATTTAAAAGTGAGAATTCTCCTGGTTAATTTCCAACAAATTCACATTCTTCCGCCAATGTGGAAAAATGTTTGGTCAACTCAACTTTAATAAAACAAAATTTTAATGTACCATGCAAAATTAATCTTTGCAAGGAATTCTTCATTCTAAAAATTATTTAAAATTTTAAAATATCAAAAAGTAATTTCAATTTTTGGGAATACAAAATTTAAATTTCAAAAGATTTTGTTATTCGTGCTAAATTCCCAGTTTTTATTATTGATAAAAACACTTGAAATTTATTGTTGATGGGATAAGCTATTCCTATGCGCATTTCACTGGTTGCTTAGGCCAGATCATCAGGAAACTTCATCCATAAAGATTTTTGTATTCCCAAAAATTGAAATTACTTTTTGATAATAAACAGGCAGGTGCACGGCCTAAAAAACAATTAATTGACAACATCTTTTGTAAGTTGTTGTTGTTTTTTATTTTGTTTTTCTTAACCTACTTAAAACTACAATTAATGTTGAGAGAATTTCAACTAATTGTAGCGGGGAATGTAAGATGAGATGAACGAACTGTTTATTGTTGATGTTGTTTTGTTTAAACTTTGATATTATTACAAGTAGAACCGTTGCTATAAGTCTTATACGTTTAACATTTTTATTTGGTTTAATATCTTTAGTTTTTCTAAAATCTTTATGGATGAAGTTTCCTGATGATCTGGCCTAAGCAACCAGTGAAATGCGCATAGGAATAGCTTATCCCATCAACAATAAATTTCAAGTGTTTTTATCAATAATAAAAACTGGGAATTAAGCACGAATAACAAAATCGTTTGAAAATTTAAATTTTGTATTCCCAAAAATTGAAATTACTTTTTGATAATAAACAGGCAGGTGCACGGCCTAAAAAACACTTAATTGACAACATCTTTTGTAAGTTGTTGTTGTTTTTTATTTTGTTTTTCTTAACCTACTTAAAACTACAATTAATGTTGAGAGAATTTCAACTAATTGTAGCGGGGAATGTAAGATGAGATGAACGAACTGTTTATTGTTGATGTTGTTTTGTTTAAACTTTGATATTATTACAAGTAGAACCGTTGCTATAAGTCTTATACGTTTAACATTTTTATTTGGTTTAATATCTTTAGTTTTTCTAAAATCTTTATGGATGAAGTTTCCTGATGATCTGGCCTAAGCAACCAGTGAAATGCGCATAGGAATAGCTTATCCCATCAACAATAAATTTCAAGTGTTTTTATCAATAATAAAAACTGGGAATTAAGCACGAATAACAAAATCGTTTGAAAATTTAAATTTTGTATTCCCAAAAATTGAAATTACTTTTTGATAATAAACAGGCAGGTGCACGGCCTAAAAAACACTTAATTGACAACATCTTTTGTAAGTTGTTGTTGTTTTTTATTTTGTTTTTCTTAACCTACTTACAACTACAATTAATGTTGAGAGAATTTCAACTAATTGTAGCGGGGAATGTAAGATGAGATGAACGCACTGTTTATTGTTGATGTTGTTTTGTTTAAACTTTGATATTATTACAAGTAGAACCGTTGCTATAAGTCTTATACGTTTAACATTTTTATTTGGTTTAATATCTTTAGTTTTTCTAAAATCTTTATGGATGAAGTTTCCTGATGATCTGGCCTAAGCAACCAGTGAAATGCGCATAGGAATAGCTTATCCCATCAACAATAAATTTCAAGTGTTTTTATCAATAATAAAAACTGGGAATTTAGCGCGAATAACAAAATCTTTTGAAATTTTAAAATATTTTGATGCTGATATTAAAATTAAGGATTTAATAAAAATATCAAGCTGATATGAATCTAAAATAACAAAAAGTACACAACTTTTTTGTTTCTATTTACTTACAATTTATTTGTAAAACGTTTATTTTTTGTTGAATTTTATGCTATTAACAAAATGAATGCAAAATTGCTCTGATTTTATATTACATTTTTACTGTATTTAAAATAGGTATTTTTGGTTGGCCGATTTCTTTAAATTAAAGTGCCGATAATGCCGATTTTTTTTGTTGAAAATATGCCGATTTCTTACCAAGATCACCTGGCACCCCTGTTCATAACTCATTTATGTATTTACAATTTTACATGTAGTATTGTTTGGAATTCGAGAGCCAGATTTTCTAGTAGAAATAAAAAAAAGTATTTTAATACTCTTTAGTTCTCTGAGATCTATAAAAATATGCGTAATTGAGACCGGATTTTTGCTCTTAAATAAAGAAATTGAAATAATTGATTGTTTTCACTGTCAAAATCCCCATATAATTTATTTGCAAAGTATGTATGTATGTTTTATGTAAACATTATTTTTAAAACAATTAAGATAGTACAGTCAGTCTAGCCCGACCAGGTGATACTCTACCATATTTGGGACCATGGGCAATCATGGACACGCTAGAACAAAATTATGTTATAAGGTAAAGATTCATGTTAAAGTTCTTTGTGCCGAATATTCACCCATATCGCAAACAACTACTCCGATGAAAATAATCCCATATTTTTTTATTTTGCATTGTGAATGATTCCCATAACAAATTTTTTCGGGAAAGAATTCCCAAACTTAAAAAATTTGGCATCGGCAATGTTTACTCTCGCGAGTATTTTTACTAAATAAATTCTCAACAAGTGTTAATGTGAACGAGAAGGGAACATGTAAATTTTAATTTGTATTCTAAAGTAGGACTTAATTAAATTACTTTTTCCTTTTATTGAAGCAGTGTAAATACAGAAAATGAAGATAAACTCTATTCAATTATTTATTTTATTATATTTTTTATTAGTTTGTTTATTTTTCTTTCACAATACAAGCACTGCCAAACTATTCACAATAGAGACTTGTTTATAAAGAACTGGCAAATAATTCACAATAGAAATTTTTACTCCCAAAAATTTGCGATACCGATTTGTTGGAGTTGGGAATATAGGTTTGCTCCCATATAACATATTCCCATAACATTCGCGATAGGGGTGATTATTTAGAAACATATCTTCATCTATCAGGCCTGTTCTGAAAACCACTTTAACTTAAATCACGTGATTTCAAATCTACTAAAATCACACGTGTGATATTTTAGCGTCCCGTTTTGGTGTGTGACCTTCAATTGCAGAAAGAACACCGAGAAACACAACAACGGTATGACTTTCAAAGCACTACAAAATCACAAGTGTGATTTTCAGAACAGGCCCGTATATGAGATTTGTTTAACTTTAAGTGATTTTAGGAAGGGTTTAATATGGAGCCTAAGGTCAATTTTGGAACTACCAGCACAATATTTTGTCATGACATAGAAGTTATCGTAAAAGTTATTGTTGCCAATTTGTATGTCAATGGCAACATTTATGTATAAGGAAGTTATGGCATTAAAAGCTATTTTCGAAAGTAGTATTTGTATGGGAGTTGTGTTCAAATATAGACCGATTCCAATAAAATTTGGTTAGATTATTGAGATTGCAGTAACACCAAATTTATTCTTAATACCAACATAAAAAGATGAATTAAGATCACGAAAACTCTCCACAATTTCGACTTGTACTTTGCGCACAAAGTTTACATGGACAGCCAGCTTGCCAGCCACCTGGACTGGGGAAAATTTTTAGATAGATTCCGAGTCGATCGGTATGCTTTAAGGTGGGCCTAGGACCGATATTTTAAGATGTTACAAACATCATTTAAAACGCATACAACCCTTGCTAATATTGTGGTGTGTGTATAATTATTTAGTTAGTGTTAAGAAAGTTCATAATTGCGTTATTTATTATTTTCATTGGGTACATTCATTGTATTTGTGTTTTGCGGTTTAAATTTATTAATTCAATACGGTTCTTTTGAAAACCATTTTTTTAAATAATGCAAATAATCTGTAAAAAATTGCATATATTTATAACCAAACCACAATAGTGGAAAGAGTATAATGCGTTCATTGCCTTAAAATATTAGAAAAAGACCAACATTAAAGTATACGGATATATTTAAGCGATGTCCGTCTGGCAGCCAGGCTGACTGTCTACGTACACTTTGTGCACAAAGTTCAGGGCACAATTTAAGAGATAATTTGGTGAAAGTTGGTACATATGGTTTAATTGTGACAAGGACTAAGCCTGTTGCAAATGGTGATAATCGGTCCACACATCCACATATGGTCCCCTGAAATAAAGAAGGGCCTTATTTAACATTTTGAAATTAAAAATCGATAAATTGCCTAAACTGTTTGTAATTTATTATTAATACGATTTCCGTATGACGTGCTAAGTTCCCAGTTTTTCATATTTGATAAATACACTGAAATTTATTGTTGAGGGAAAGCTAACTTCTATGCGCATTTCACTGGTTGCTTAGGCCAGCTCATCAGGAAACCCTTTCCAAAGATTTTAGAAAGGCCAAAAATATTATACAAATAAAACCCTAAAGCGAATAAGAATTATAAACACTCAAAGTCTTACTTGTAATAATATCAAAGCCAAAACAAAACACCAACAATAAACAGTGAGTTTATCTTTTCTTACATTCCCCTACAATTGGTTGGGTTCTTTCCGACTCGAATTGTAGTTGTAAGTGGGTAAAAAGAAAAAACAAAATTAAAAAACAAACTGCTTCATTCTACTGTCTTCGTAAGAAAACAACAAAAAAAAAAACCAATTTGCCAATTCAGTTTTTTGCACGGGCACATGCAAGCTATTTTTGCTTCTATTTTGCTTGTAACCAGTTGTTTTAACAATTGAGCTTTTAACGTATTCCAATAATCTTTTGTAGATAGGGCCTTTTTTTGCGAATTTAATAGCAAATTTTGGTCGAACAATTTCAAAATTCTTCTGTGGATATTTGTGTTGATGCAATATATCAGAATCAATGAAAAAGTCGATTTTTAATTTTTGGTTAGTTAGGGTCTTTTGCGTTTCAGGTAACGATATTGTGTACCTTATAAATCTTTTAATGTCCGTATTAAGATTAAATTTGGTTCAAACTTATTTTTTAGCAATCTAAATGATCTTTAAAAATTATATTAGATTCGGTCCATAGCTCTAATAAATATAACTACTACTTCCGAAAATAGCTTGCCATAATGCCATAGCTTTCTTATTAATGTTTGTATTGACATATAAATTGGCGAGAATAATGTTTAGGATAGGTACTATGTCATGACAAAAAGTTGTGCTGGTAAGTTTAAAATTATCCATAGGTCCCATATAAATGCCCATTCTAAAATCACTTAAAGATATCTAAATAATATTCGGCACAAAGAACTTTTACATAAAACATTGCCCGTAGGTTCCAAATAGGACACCCTACCGAAAATTTGTTTTTATATATTCTGGTGTAGTGTACCATATGGTTGGGCTTGCCTGACTATACTTTGTTAATTGTCTTTTAATTCTTTTAGGCGAAAACGCTTTGTAATGCAAGTAAAAATTTATTTTAAGTATATTTTTTTTTTGGGTAAAATACACAACATTTTTTTGGTTTGAATTTTAGGTTTTTTTTTATAATTTACCCTTTGACTGCAGCAAAAATTGTTTGGGAGTTTTATAAATTACGTTTTTTACTTTAAAAAAAATGTTTTGCAGAAATAAAATTTTTTAGCGAAATAAAAATTTTTAAAAAACAAGTAAGAAAGTATAGTCGGCCATGGTACATAAGAAAATGTTTTTGCAAGTATAGCTAATGTGGCTATATGAATAAGGAAATATCGATGTTTTAAATTTCATTAAAATCGGTTCGATAGTTTCTGATGGTGTTTTCTTTTCTACAAAAAATGTCACACTTTATTTAAAAAAATGCAATTTGCACTTTACGCTAGAGCTGCAAAACTATCGATAGTCGCACCATCGATAGTTTCGATAGTTTTAAAATGAACTATCGATACTATCGATACTATCGAATTTTTTTTAACATACATACATATGTATGTATTTTGTAGTACATTAAAACAAATCAGGGTAGCATTACCAATTTCTTTTATATGTATTTACAGTGGATTCTCTTATTGTAATTTACTTGATCTTATTTTACATTAAGGGCGTGTGTGAAACGGTAGCAAAGTATAATGGTAAAAAAATATTTTGATGTGGGGAAAAAATTTTATGTTTGTGCTGTGTGAAATAATATCTTTTTTGACGATATAAAATTTTGACTTTTGTAAAAAATAATTAAAAAATATTTATAAATGAATGAACAATTCAGGAAAATAAATGCCAAGACAACATTTTTTTGTAGATGTCTCTATTTGCATTTTATTTATTGTTTATTTTGAGTTCATACAATTTTGTAAACGTTTTTATTTTACTTTTTCAATTTAAACTTATAATTTGCTGCTTGTCAGAAATTTTATTGGTTGTGTCAAAAATTCTACTAGCCCCCAGGGCTAGTGAAATTTTATTCACCTCAGAAGTATCAAAATTTTACTTTCAATAGTACTTTGTTACCGTTTCACACACGCCCTAAGTAAACGCAAACATAATGTTTTTAAAGACAAATTAGAAAATACATACAAAAATTTACCGGCGGCGAAAAGCCTGTGTTGAGTAAGTATGCTTTTAAAATTTTCCGATAGTATCGCTGTCGATAGTCGCACCATCGATAGTCAGCCAAAAATAAAACTATCGATACTATCGATAGTACTATCGATTGTTTTGCAGCTCTACTTTACGCCCCGTATAAATCGAGAGTGTTGATAATGCCCCGTAAAAAGATGGCTTCTGTTTATATATGTGACAACGCATAGAGAAAGGGACCAGTAAGGTAAAGGGAACAGTTAAAACCAACTACACAAAACAAGAGGTAGGGTCGACCTACGCGCGTTTTCACGGTTGACCAACACGTTCCTGACGTCATGAGATGTGTCGCTTTCAAATGAGACCAATACCAACACGCTCAGTGATGGTACACCAAAGATACACGTATTTAATTCTTTAAACTGGCTCTCCTGAACAAAACCCTTAGGTCCCTTTCTATTTTGCGCGTCACATATAAAGTTACCAGACGAAGTTGGGAAAAAATCGCCTTTAATCAAGACAGTAAAAATTTTAAGTTTTAATAGTTATTTTTTCTATTATTTTATAGTAAAAACAAAAGAAAGCATTACATTGTTTATGGTAGGCTATCAGTGATATAAAATTAAATGGATTCGGTGTTATAAAATTGTTTTTGAAAAAAAACGTTAAAACAAGAAATCGTAAAAACTTGATGTTAACAAATCGGCAATATCGCAAAGGTATAAGAACACACTTTTTGATTTATGTACATATTTTTTTTATATATTGAAGAACAAACTTTTTGTCAGCTGTTAAAAACAGGGCGATTCATTTTTGTGATTTGTTCTCGTCAAATAAAAAATTGCAGTATTACATGTTCGGCAAGACATTTTATACATGCACCTTTTAAAATGTGGAATTTTTTTTGTAGAAAAGAAAACATAATGAGAGGCAGAAATTGCCCCCTATCCCCCCTATTTTGTAGAATAAGGTTATCATTAGAGATTTCCTACAACATGACAACCAATATGATTGCAAATGACTTACTCTCGCAATAGTTTTGTAAGTGCTTTTGAGAATGATGTCACGTTATTTGACGCGTGCCGAAATTTTTTATTATTAGTTAAAGTTTTCAGTCCTTGTGTTGTGTTGGAAGAGTGACAGTGCACAATTAAAAAAACGTAATAAAATTTTATAAGTATAAGTAAAACACTTTTTGTAAATATGCCATATAAATTAAAACAGAGTGTTCGAAGAGAATTTAATCTTAATATAGATTAGAAAAGTATTTTTATGCAAGCTTGTTCTATAATAAGATTTCTAAGCTTACATTATATTATGGACAATCATTATTAAGCAATTATTAATAAGCCTTTTATAATAGTAATCACAACACCTTTCTAAGCTTAAGGCTTATGTTAGTATGCTTGCAACAAGTTCTTTCTAAATCGTTTTGGTTTGTTGGGTACACTCTCCACTATTGTGTTGTGGGTATAAAAATCTTACAAGTTTTTTAAACGGAATCTTATTATTGTATGGATTTCTATATACAGGGAAACCTCCCATAACCGCATGTCTGCTTATGACAGAGGTACGCATTTATTGTTTGAAATATTTAATTTTATAATGATACATTTTATTAAAGCAATGTTAAATTAGTCTATTGTGGTTGAAAAAATATATTTAGAGAATACTTTAACTAAGATAATATCAATCTGAGCAGGCGATATTCAAAATGAATTTTGATATTTTTGGTGGGTCGTCTCTGGAAAAATTCTTCAACGAGCAAGAATTTAAGCAGAATACTAAAAGATTGGTCTACATTTCTATGCATTATACTCATAGCATAACATTGATCCTTAATGGCAACCTGCTTTGTCTTACAATTTGAGAGTAAAAATTAAATGTAAATGGCGAAATTGGAGTAACAGAATTTCGAAGAAAAAATTATTTTCTGCGAAAGCTCATATAAGCATCTAAAAAAATTAAAAATGTATCAAAATATGACTGAAAAAGGCAAAATATGCGCTATAAACTTAAAATATGCTGCAAAAATGATCGTTTATCTAAATTATGCACAAAAATGCTACAAACGGTAAAATATGCAAATATATGCACTAACAAATCGATGCCAAAATTCTTAAACGGATAAATATATTGTTTGTACTTTCATTGGTAAAATTAAAAATAAATAGTACAATTGTTTTTTTATTGCCTTTTTAGGGCTTAAAAATTTAAAAATAAATCGAATTGAAATTGTACCAATTGTTTATCACTGGCTTGGATCAACAAAGTATGGTTGGTTATGTGAGGTGTCCGTTATGGGAGGTTTCACTGTAATAGGTGAATTAAAAATTGCAATTGTTATATAAAACCCTACCTGGAGTTAAAAAAACTAAATCATTAAAAATTCTTAACTCTGTTTATTAATTTTTATCCTCCAACTTTTTCATTTACATTTTCATAAAACCTTTTAACCTTTTTCCCAATGACGCATATAACTTTTGTCAAATAAAAAGACCCAACCCACCAAATCAAATCTTTTATTTATACTTTTTTTTTTGTACTGTAGAAATGCTTTTTTTATAGTTCAAAAAGAACCCAATCTCCGACAACTCCTTTCTTTTTAAACTCTACAACTTCCAACACATATTAAAAGAAAGGGGATGTAAAACTTTTACTTCTTAAATAAAAAGGTTAACAAAAAATGCCCTAAATTTTGCTGACATTCAACAGGCCGTTGAAATCCATTTTCCAACACCACAATAGGAGGGGGACAAAAGAAGAAAAAAAAACGTAGTAATAAAAGAAGAATATTGAAAATACCTTGGACAACAATAAACCAAGCGATGAACAGATAGACAGACAAACAGACAGACAGTCCTAGCACCTTAACGACCCTTAAAGTTCTTTTATCCTTTTTCGAAGTTAAAAATAAAAGAAAAATAAATTATGTAGGTTTAAATTCTTCTTTTCAAGCTTCTTTAAGGAGTTTATGACATTAAGCTTTTATTTAAACTTTCCAAAGGTAAAAAAAATTTAATCCAAGAAATGTTTAAAATTTTATATATTTTTGTTTGTTGTTTATAAATTATGGTTTTTTGTTCACATGTTGATAGAATATGTCGTCATATTGTGTTTTATTTCTTAAAAAAAAACTGTCTTTTTTTTGAAAATTTCAAAAAATAAAGGGAAATTTTCTCTTACTTTGATTTTGGGTACAATCGAAATTTTTGAGCGCCTGCTCACCATTATTTTCATCTGTTGCTTAATTTTTTTTATGGTTTTAGGTTTTTTTTTCTTTTTTCCTTGTCAACATTTGTTTGTTGTTGTTTTTATCTTTTTGTATTAACGTTAAAAAACACAAAAAGCGAAAAAAGTAGAAAATGTGTCATAAATTTCGTATTAACTCACAATGTTGTTTGTAAACATTCATCCTGTTGCTGTCATTGCAGTGGTTTACAAAGTTAATGGTTGGACGAACCAGAGATGCCAAATTGAATTTTGAAATATATTAACAAAGAACAATTTACTTATTCATTATGAATTATGCCCGTAATTTCTACAAAAAGAATTTCTTTCTGTGCATAGAAATCTATGGTGTTAAAGCTGCCATATTTTAAAGGAAAAGGTAAAAACACGTAGGCTTAATAAACGTTGAAATAGGTAAAGATAACTGTTAGGTACGATTACGATTAAAAGCAAAACATTATTTACAGAGGCACATTTCGGCCAAAAATACAAACAATTTTAAAAAAATTTAAAAAAAATTTGGATGCAACAATATCAGAGCTAATACTTCAAAACATGTTATTACAAATTTTGATCACAATGTATATCCTACTTTGACTGTAGTTTCGGAAAGATAGCATATTTAATTATTAGTGTTTAATAATTATGTATACTGCGGAACAGTCATTTTGGGGTCTGGAATTTTATTGCATATTTTTACTAATTTGAGGTCGCTGATTTCAAATCTAACAAAAATAACATTTCAAATATGTGTGTTATGAACATTTGTTCCTTTTTGTACGGAAATCGATATTCAGTTTTCTTAGTAAATTGTGAATAGAATTAAAAGTTGTGCACCAACTACAAGAAAAATCATTTCATTCGAAATTATGTTAAGCTAAATTTTTTTAGACAAAAACTGTGATTTTAAACAAAATCTTATTAATGAAACTTTTTGACTCCCAAGAAATAAATTGAAACAAATATGCAAGTGGCAGTGCAAAAAACTGAACTGGCAACATGAAATAAAGTACTTTGTTTTAATTTTGTTTTTTCTTTTTGTTTTCCCCTTACAACTTCAATTAGAGTTGAAAAAAAATCAACCAACAGCAGTCGGGATTGTAAGAAAGAATGAACTCACTGTTTGTTGTTGGTGTTATGTTTATGCTTTGATATTATTACGAGTAAGACTTTTGAGTGTTTATAATTCCTATTCGCTTAACAGTTTTATTTGAATAATATCTTCAGCTTTTCTTTGGCCTAAGCATCCAGTGGAATGCCTATAGGAATAGTTTATCCCACCAACAATAAATTTCAGTTTATAAACAGTAAAAATTGGGAGTTAAGCACATTAAAACTAAATCTTATTAATAAAAATTAATTTGTTTTTTTCAAAATTTTCCTTTTTTTCAAAAATTTAACGATATCTCTGAAACCACAGGGTAAATTTAAAAACAATTTTGCATGGCTTAAAGATATATTGTTGCGGATTTTTTTTTATTTAACTGAATATGGTCAACCTTTTTCAACTAATTCCAATACATGTAGTGAAAGTGCCTTAATTTTGGGCATAACGGTATATCTCGAAAAGTAGAGCTGATTGGGAAAAATGGAGTCTAGATTTGAAATCAGCGACTTCAAATTGGTACAAATTTGCAAATTCTAGACCGCACAAAAAGTCCAGTGTTATATAATGTGAACGCGGTTGCGAATTCAGAAAAAAGCGAATTTAGCGTAGCGTATAGTATGTTCTATTTTTTCAAAAAATAACCATCTATTTGCAAAATTTAATTCCTTTTCTCAAACAATCTCCATTGACACAAAATCATAAATTTTATTTTCTTAAGGAACCTCTGTTTTTAATATAAATTTTTTTTTTATCTTGTTATCCTATAAGAAACTCTTTTTCATTAAAAAGTATATCGTACAAAAAAAAATATTGGAATGTTAATACATACATAATAAAAACTTTTGGCAACGATCACTCATAATAAATTATAACTTAATAATTTTCAAATTCGAATCATCAATCTAGACTTACCTAAATTTCTGCAACACAAATCTGAAAAGGGTATAAAAATAATATAAATAAGTATTTAAAGATTAATTAGACGTTATTTTGTAACAATTTTCTTTAATAAAAATAATTGCTATCTACTTTATTTAAGTTTAATTTCAACCCACAGTGCTAATTTCACTATTACCTCATATGTACTTATATTTGTATACAGGTGTGCATGGATGTAGTATGTATGTGAAAACATTATGTGCTAGATAGATACCAAACATTTTTTAAAGCTAAATTGTTGCTTTGCATGCAGAAAACGACTCATAAACAAAATATAAATGCCAGTGTATACAAATCTACTTTCATACATGCATGTCAAAAGCACACACATATTTCTACAATTATACATATGTATGCATTGCAGTAACAAAAATAAAGAATATTTTAACACACCTATACTAAGGTAAAAATAACGGAACATAAAAAGTGAAAATATTACAACTTACAATACAAAGAGAATCATAAACTTTTAAACAAGTAAATGAGAAATATTTTTTTTAAATTACAAGTGGTGAATTTGGTGTCAGTTACTGTGTTGTTTGTCAAGTGAACAAATTTCCTTGGTTCTTTAAAGAAATTTCTAACAGTTCAGGTTGGACTTTTTAATAAAACGGTTGTGTTGGCTAAGAAAATTATTTAGAAATTTCTTAGCGAATTTATCAAGTTTTAAATATGTAAATGACAAAAAAAAAAAAAAAAATATTTAAAAAAAAAAAAATATTTAAAAAAAAAAAATAAGAATTAAGTTAATTTAACAAATTCATAATTCTTATTAATACAAAAGTAAAATACAGAAATCATAAAAATCCAAAGAAAAGTGTTAGTATTTTTTTAAAATGTCTGTTTCGTTTACTTTAACCCATTATAAAAAAATAAACGCCTGAGATTATACTTTTGTATTAAATGAATCTAAAAAATTTCATTTAAAGTTTAGAAAAAAGTGTGCCACGATTTGAATTACACCGTTAAGTGGATTTGAAAAATAAGAATAATAATAATCCAAAAATAATCACTTGCCACATTTTCTTCTGCTTTAGTTGTTTTTTTCTTTTTATTTTTTACATTACAGCCTTTAAGTATGCAGCATAATATAAAATATAAAACCATAGGTATTGTAAAATTCAGAGTTTGTTTGTCAGTAGCAAAACTTTTAAACATTTTCATGAATAAGTTATTTTTATATTAAAAGTTTATTTAAAGTTTCTTATTATATCTTCTTATATTTTCATAATACAAGCATAATTTTAGGTAAAACGTATCTGTCTGTCTATAAACTAAGTAGATTGTTACTTACCATTACATAGAAATTCTTACAAAATTTATTAAAATATTTCCTAAAACCACCAACATAAATAATTTTGTTTGTGAAATGAAAAGCATTGTAAGCTTCCCACAAATATTAAAAGATAATATCAAACTGATACTTGGAGTAAAGAGGTTTAATATTCCTTTGAAAGGGGTTAAAGTTCCTTGTTGAACTGATAATTAATATTACATTTGTTTTAAAAGGGGTTTTAATAGAAAATATTGCTATTTTTTAAGTTGTGGTCCATAAAATACTTTTAGTTTTTTGAAATGTTTTTGAAATTCACATTTTAATATTTTATAAAAAGTTTTTAATTTAAATTGAAATCATACCCTAAAACATAATTTATTCATTATTTAAAAAAAAATCGTGTAAAAATCTTTTATTCTATAACATTCACGCTACGCACATTTTAACATAATGCCACATTTACTATTGTTTTATAATTGTTCATGCCTCAAATTAATGTTTACATTTAATTACATGTTTATTGTTTGGCTATTGTTTGACAAACCTCTTATAACTCAAGGCGTATAATGTAATTGCATTTTACTGCATACCTTAAGGATGCTTATAAAAAAATTCGAATGCAATTTAAATTATAACTTTTGTATTTCACAAAAAGTGCAGCATATTAGGGAAATTCTAGAGAATTTTTTTTGCAATAAAAATAAACATTTCTTCAGCAAAAAGTTTTTACAATAATTCTTGGAATTTATTTCATGCTGTTAAAATACGTTAAATATCAAAATGAAAATATATTATTTTATAAAAACAATACAACAATTTACATATTTTTTTTTTTAAATTTGAGACCAAATGAATATTTTTATAAAAGTAAATATGCAGCCATGTTCTGAAAATCGCTTCTTGCTTTCCCCCAAGTGAATAGCAGACAGAGAGCTTTCAACCTCTGAGAAAAACCCCAACCCTCCGGATCATGAAACTGAAATTATGAAGCTACAAACTTCAATAATATATTTAGTCACAGGTGAAGTGACTGAATTTCAGAATCCGGTAAGGGCTTTGTTTAAGAAATTTAATGGTTTGATTTCCAGTTTAACCATTTAAGATTCGCATAAGTTCTTGCTGGGCAACACAAAAGCAAATGAGACAAAAGGTGAGACAATTCAGAAAGAGATGAACATGTATAAGGGCCCGTACCCTCTTATTACTTATTCCAAACATTAGCGGTAACGTCGGCAGAAAAACAGCACAAAAATGTTTTTGTACAAGCCTACAAGCAAACTTATTAACTTAAGTACCCATTACCTAACTACAGGTGGTGTACAAACGCCTTCTGATTTTGACAGTTCGAGCCTATTTGTTTTGATTTGTTAGTGTTTTTTGAAAAATTATGATTTTTGATCTACAAATGGACATATGGTAACAGTCAGGGTTCACACTATGAAAGTCTTCTTAAATATAGTTTATGTTTATTGTTGAGAGGGAAAGAGAATATGCTAGGATTCGTGAAAAAGTCGGGGCTTAAAAACAAAGTTTGATTGTGATGGAAACTGAAAAAAATTACCAAAACTTACGGCCAATTTAACCAAGTGCTTATGCGCGAATTAAGTTAGTGCCCATATTTAATTATTGCTAAGTGTAAAAAGGAGAATTGGAGTATTCCTGGCATAAACGACACTACAGAAATGGCTTTATTACGACAAAATGGCCATACACAAATATAAGTATTCTCTGCGTATATAAACAAAACTATGGATGCGACCATAGTAGCTCCTTGAGCCACGGATATAGTGTCGATTTAAGTATCAAAAATCTCAAATATATGTGCTAGCTTCTTTAATATTTAAAAAAAAATTAACTTATATTTTTCCCCCTCCTGTAAAAAGAGCCCATTAGCTATTTGTTTTAGCGCGCCGACTTCTTAATCATTTAAGTCTTGAAACAAATTATTAAGCATTATTTCCGGTACGGTGAAACATCTGGAAGGGGTATTCACATTTTTACCGATATCAAGGCGTCCATAAGATCCCTGGAGAATGTGTTCATCACATCGAGAATTGTCCGAGAATGCCGGATGTCTCTGGAGGAGATAGCGAGACATTCACTGGTAACCCTTAATTGGGTCCCCGGATACGGGGACATACAGGGAAACTGCATGGCGGATTCGTTGGCGTATGCAGGTACCACCTTGAATCAAGCAGTTCAACATAAATGCAGGTGTTTCGCTCCCAAGGAGTAGGCAACTTATAGCGCACAAGTTTCACCTTATTGCCAGTCAGAGGTGGCACGATGAAACTACCTGTGGGGAAACAAGGAAAATCTGGCCCATTATAGATGACATTGCAGCTGTCCAGACATCACCTAAGGAACCTAATTGCGGTTATAACTGGCCACTGGCCCTTTGGGGGCTGGGGCTCCCTTATAATGATTTCTGTAGAAGTTGCGGCGACGAGGAGGAGGAGTCAACGGATCGGAGATCTGAGACTTGAAATGTTTGGTCGAAGAGCCCTAGGGGACAAGACTTGTCTCTCCGATGTTGATTTAAACAGGATCCACACATTTGTTGAATCGACCAGGTGGATGCGTGGGAACACTAGCAGCCAAAAAACATAGGAGACGGTGTGCCATGGTCAGCCAACGGGAACTAATTAGTCGACCCACGTGAGCTGTGCTTGATCACGGCTGCCAATGGACCTACTACTAAGCATTATTTATTACAAGAACTTAAGTTTAAATTTCAGACATTTTTAAAAATATACATTTAATATTTTATTAAATTTATTATTAAGAGCTCAATAATTTTACCATGTTTCAATAAACATACTTCATCATTTTGTTTGCGAAACTTTTGTAAGTAAAAAGGAAATACAAAATCTGTCAAATACATTAACCACGCAAATGACGCAATTGATAAGCAAACGTAAGGAATGACATTTACACAATCAAATTTGTACATCATTAATTTAATATTGACAATAATATTTATCTTTAAATGGGACTCTTCATGTCTACAAGTATAAAAAAATATAAATATAAACAAATAAACAGATGCAAATCACTTAGTTTAATCAAGATTGCAAAAAAATGAACAAATTGATAAAACTTAAAAAGACAACCTACAATTTACGAAATTATTAAAGTTCATAATAATCTGATACTTATTAGTGGTGAATGTGGCTTGGCTCTTTATACCAAGTATTTAATATGCTTATTTATGAAAACCAAACTAGTTTGAAATCTATCCACATATCATTCACTCATAATCAGGGAAACCGGAAATATGCCGCAAAAAAAGTGTTTCATGCGCATTCATTATACAGTTAAAACTTGAAAATATGCTTAAACATTTTGAAAAATATGCAATGGAAAAAACCCAAAATGTTTTATTTTAAAGAAAAACAAATAAAACAGTTCATTCAGTCAAGCCCTACCATATAATACCATACACCACACCACCACACAGTATGTACAGATCATTTTTTTTTAGGTGTTTCCTTTTTGGGACCCATGTGTACACAGAAAAAATAGAAACTCGACTTAAATTAAACAATTTGTTTAGACAGTTAAATATTTTATTAATTTTGCCCCTGTAAAGGAATTGATCATATCAATTAACGGATTTGTATTTTCGAGTCATGGGACACAAATTTAGTCAATTAAAAAATTAATTGCATAAACAAAAAAAAATACATCACATATACACAAACATTTAATTTTATGGGGTTTGATTAAAAAAATTAATTGCAGCAAACAAAAAATTAATTGAATAATTAATGTACACCAATTAATTATTTAATTGAATAATTTTTTGCAAACATTGTTTCTGTGTAGTCATGGATCCACTAGAAAAAAAAATCATGTTATGAGGTTAAGATTTTCAAAAGAGTTAGATGTACCGAATATTCACACTTATCGTAAATCATAGTGCCGAGTTTTCTCTTTTATTATGTACGTGTGCACACACATTGAAGAGAATTTAACAACACTAACAACACATATGCAAAATATATACAACGCATACAATCGCAAAATGTAATAGAATAGCCCGGTGGCGTTTTTTGAGCGACTTTGTCAAGTTGATATTTTCATCTTTGATTCCTCCTGACAAACTGGGTCTCAAGGCGCAATGTCTATGATAATATCGAAATGTCGATAAAAGTACGCGACAACGACACTGCTAAATACAGTTTTGCAGACATTTTTATGAAAGATTCACTGTATAAAAGAAGGTTGAAAGTAATCGACATTGTCTGTTATCACTCGATATAAAACGGAACTCTGCTGAAATTTGTCTGCTATTCTTTAATTTTGAATAACGGATTATTAAATAAATTTATGTTTGTTATTTTCTTGTTTATCACCGCATTGAAGTTTATTGAAACTTGACAACATTGTCTGAATATCGATGATATTGCCTGTTAGGACTCACTAATACGCGGAAGCCTAACGAACAAAATCAGTTCTGGTCATCTATGATATTTTGGACAATTGCTTAAAAAATTCATGTATTTACGACGCCAAAGAAAATTCAGCATACGTCATTGATGATTTAACATTGTCAGTATGTTTCATGATGAATCATCATGACGTTCGCCACCGGGAGGTTGCCGATCGCAGATTTAAATGCATAATACCCTCTCTAAAATGGCGCAAAAAAGCTTTTTTTTAATTTAAATGTGCTGTAAACTATGCACCAATAAATCGATGTCAAAATTTATAATTTTTTTTTTAAACAGTTATATTGTTTCTGCCTCCATTGGTCTACCAAGGAAAAACATTTCATTGCATATTTTCGGTTTCCCTACTCATAATCATACTTTAATACCGAATGTCACACATATTTCATGATACAACTTTTAACTGTAATCAGCGATAATTTTTTCAAAAGCGAAAAAGAGGAAACAAAGAAAACAGAAAATTAAATAAATTATATGCCATAAAGCGTTGCCATATAAAACGTTAATATATTTGCATTTGATTGGTTGATGTCTCTACAGCTGAAAGGCAATTTACCAATTGATAGATTGAAATGAATGAACAAGTAAATTACGCCAAAAATCAAATTGTGAATAATCGGTTTTCGTTTTAAATTGAAATCAAATTATAGATAAAAAAGGAGTTATTTCCTTGTTAAAAAACATTGAGTAATATAAATCAATAAATAAGGCTTTAAGGTTTAACAGAAATGTGATATTTTATTTTAACGGCATACATTTCGGTAATAGGCACAACAATCATTGTAAAGTATACTTTAGGGGGATTTGTAAGATTTGTTGTGGATTCAAATTGAAGTCATTTGTTTACTTCAATATTTAGATATTTCTTTTTTTTTTTAAGAAACAAAGTTTGAAATATTAAAAAAGTAAATTGAGTTACACAAATTCTACGAATATTGAAAAGGAGCTTATTTTTTATTTTTAAAAAAAATCATTTCTTTAAATAGAGTTTACAAAGTAAAATACATACGCACATATAAAAGCTATAAATATTAAATAAGCAATTTAAAGTTAGAATATGATGTGGAAATGTATTCGAACCATATAAATATTAAAAGAAATACTATTTGTATTTAGAAATATTTTAAGGATTTAAACGTTTTTATTAATGTTTTGTTTGTATTTCAAGTTCTGATCGAAATACGCTACAGACGATACTAAAGGGAAGTATATAGACGTGACTATAGACTAGAGCATAAAAAGGTAGATCATATACGGGTTTTTGAATGTGGCTATAGGCAAGACTGTATATAAGGCTTTAGCCAAAACTATAAGCCAGACTTTAGACGAGACTATAGGCGACTGTAGATAAGAATATATATCATAGACAAGACTAAAGACAAGACAGACAACGAAAAACAAAACAAACATGTTGTGAGTGAGAGTCAGTTTATGTTAATGAATGAAAAATACAATGAAAGTTTGGGACATTTATTTTAGTGTGCTCTTCTAAAGTTGCACTAGGGTTGCCAGACAGCCTGAAATGGAATGGATTGTCCAGTTTTTTTTTTGGGTCTTGTCCAGCTGAAATACAATTTTTCCAGTAAGAATAGAATTTCTTTAATATTAAAAAATATTTAATTCAAATTTGTGATATTTAAATCAGGCTTAAGTTCATTAAATTTTCATTAAATTTTTTCTATCAAGAAAGGAACTTTACAACATGAAATTAATTAAAATTTTCTGACTGCCGCGGGGCTCGCACCCGGGCTTTCACGGGCAGGTTACCCTTACATGTTTCAATCGTATTCATTCAATTTCTTCATAGGGGTTTGCCTTTTAACACTCACAGCCATTGACGACTTCTGGCAGTCAATAGTCAACATCAATATTTTACCAAAATTGTATTAACCCTTTGGTAGTTCGACATTTGCTTTAAATTATTATCCATTTTAATTGATTAACATGTTTTTCCTTACTTCTGTTTTTTTCGTACTTTTTGTCAAGAATTCTTCTCGAAGTCCAAAATACATTTTTTTATTTTGTTTTTTCCCCATTCACTCTCTTTGTCTTTCTTTTTCTTGTTGACCTTTTTCAGCACAACTTGAAGCAAAAATGTTAACACAGAGCTCCTGCCTTAGCTTTTAACAATAATAAGTATTGTGGTTATTTTTGTTGAACTGTTTATGGTTTTCCAAATTTTTGATATTTTAATTGGGCTAAAGCTCAACAAATTTAATTTGCATTAAATTATTTCTACGAAGAAAGGAATTTCACAACATGAAATTAATTAAAATTTATTGTGGGGAATGTAAGAAGAGATAAACTCACTGTTTATTGTTGATGATTTTGTTTAAACTTTGATATCGTTACAAGTAGAACAGTTGTTGTAATTCTTATACGCTTAACAGTTTTATTTGGTTTAATATCTTTAGTTTTTCTAAAATCTTGATGGTCTGGCTTAAGCAACCAGTGAAATGCGTATAGGAATAGCTTATCCCATCAACAATAAATTTCAGTGTTTTTATCAAATAATAAAAATTGGGAATTGAGCACGAATAACAAAATCATTTAAAAAACTTATTGATAACTTTTCATTATTGACTTCCGCGTGGCTCGAACACGGGCTTTCACGGAGAGGTTATCCTTCCTTACAAGCCCCACGGCTGTCAAGAATGAAAAATTATAATAAATATTATAATTATGTTAATAATGGCGTTTTCTTTTCTGAGTAAAATTCTGTATTTACTCTGCCTTTTTCATTTTTTTGTGTTCTTTTCTGAAAAACATGTGTTATTTTTAAAGTGTATAGCGTTCTTTTCTGATAATGTTCCCTTAAATATTAAAAAATGCTACATGTTCAACATTCATTTTAATTATAGGGACATGAGTGCAGCACTAGATCAAGGCGAATTCAGTACAAGGTGGTGGCAAGTTTCAAGCCGTAAACATTAACAATGCAATACAAAAAACATCTGTTGTTTCTAATTAATACGATTTCCGTATGACGTGCTTAATTCCCAGTTTTTCATATTTGATAGATACACTGAAATTTATTGTTGAGGGAAAGCTAGCTTCTTGCGCATTTCACTGGTTGCTTAGGCCAGCTCATCAGGAAACCTTTTCCAAAGATTTTAGAAAGGCCAAAAATATTATACAAATAAAACCCTAAAGCGAATAAGAATTATAAACACTCAAAGTCTTACTTGTAACAATATCAAAGCCAAAACAAAACACCAACAATAAACAGTGAGTTTATCTTTTCTTACATTCCCCTACAATTGGTTGGGTTCTTTCCGACTCGAATTGTAGTTGTAAGTGGGTAAAAAGAAAAAACAAAATAGAAAAAACAAACTGCTTCATTCTACTGTCTTCGTAAGAAAACAACAAAAAAAACCAATTTGCCAATTCAGTTTTTTTTTGCACGGGCACATGCAAGTATGTTGGCTTTGAATTGCGGAAGTCCTGCCACCACCTGTAATTGAATTTACCTTGCGCTAATTGTACTTTATTGTTTTATGCCGAAAGTTGTGTTCTTTTGTAAACGTAAAAAATGAAAGACTTCTTAAAAATTATGGGAGCATTTAAAAATGTTGCCAAATCACATGTAACACTTATGCAACACTTTTTTTTAGAAAAGAAAACGCCATAAAATTTCAAATATTTAATTTAATTTTTTCCCGACGTTTTGTGAATTTTGTGTCCACTTCTTCAGGGGATTTGTCTATTAATATATTTATATAAAATAAAAACATCAACCTTTATTACAACTACACCCCGGTAGGCTAGCTGGTAGTGAGCTAGTTGCGGGTTCGATTCCCGCCAGAGACTCTGGATTCGTTCCTGCAGACAAGCGATGAGCTTTGCGGGATTAGCTTAGGGAATTAATGAAAAAAAACTGTTTAAAACTACAACAAAAGTTAGTAAATTCTTTGAATCTTAAACGACAAACAGTAAGAGAACATAAAAGGGAATTTTTCTGGACTTTAGTTAGTCTCATTGAAATCAAATTCCAGATGCAAATTAAGGACTTGTAAAGGATAAGGAATCTATAGACACATATGGAGGGCCATCAGATGTTCCCCAATTAGGGCGCCTTAAGTGTATTACAAAAATTAAAAACAATCCAGAATTCTTAATTCAAGCCCGTTTTTAAAAATCTGATCAGTTGAATGCATTGGTCCATTTCTACATGTATTGGACAAAGATAAAAAATCGAGCACAAATAATTTAGGATTTTCGGATACATATTAAGATAATTAGAAATAATCTTCTCCAGTAAACTTCGTTTTTCGCGCTTATTATTATTTCGCAAAAATGTCAATTTAGAACTTTCTTGTTACTTATCCCATTTTTGATTTCATGTGGCGATATGTAGTATGACGTTAAACTGAATTATTTTTGTTACGTTTCCTCGTTTTTTAATGTGATGGTAAAAAAATATTATATCGAATTTTATGTTTTTTTTATCTTTTTAGATCCAGTCCAGTTATTTTTACAAACTCCAGGTGAATTTTTTACATTGTCCAATTATTTGAATATTGGCTTCTGGCAACCCTAAGTTGCACTGATTTCAAAGGCAAAGGAACAACAGCAAAACAAATTTTAAGTAGGGAATAAAATGCAAAAAACTATGTTGATTGTTTTGTATTACATCGTTGTTTTTTTTTCTAGATAAAAACTCTTTATTTTTTTTCTTTATGCAGCATTAGCAAAAGAAATCTTTAAATTCGGGTTTTATAACATTGAAATTAATGAATTACAAAAGTTATCAGTATTTGAACTCTTTATTAGCATTTGGCTTGCCAGACGTCCTTGATTTACTAGAATTTTTAGTGCCCGTCCAGAAACAAGAAAAAATATGTTTTTTCGATATTTGTTTAAAGCCCTAACAAAAAACATATAAAATTTTAAAATTTTTTTTACAGTTTTCCTTTAACAGAATTGTGCTAAAAGGAAATTAATATTTCATTGTTTGTATTTGTTCAAAAATCAATCAAAACTAAGTTTTATTTATTCAAAACTAATAACACTGGTCGGCAAAAAACCATAAAAAAGGCGGAAGCAAGATCTTTGTAATGTGATTTTCATTGACTTTACCGTGCTGAATCCAAATTCCTTTACAGAGTGATTCTATTACTTCTCGTTTTTTTTATGGACTTGACTAATATTTCGGTCTTAATAAGGTACATTTCATCATAACAGTTAAACAGTTTATTACTTTAACAATTTGTATTTCTTGTCGTGTACATTGCAATTTTTTTTTATATTTTTTTTTAATTCATTGTCAGTCATAATTTAAGTTACTAAAAGATTGGGGTATTCACAAGGTGTGCTATCATGTTATGTTGTCATAATGTTCTAACATTTTACAATAGTTTAAAAATAATGTTGTTGATTTGTAAACAAAAAGTGTTTTAAATTAATAGAACGTTGCTTTCTATGTTTATTGTGCTGTCGTAACTAATCATAAGAGACATGCGCTGAGCGGCAGAGCCGAACATCCGAATTTAACCTGCGGCTAGCAATTTTTGCAACAAATCACTTGCGGCGTCAAATTAGGTCGGCTTAGGACTTTGTTGTTTGGTAAACAAAAAAAATAAAATTTATTTGTGATTGGTGTCTGAAAAATTAAAAAAAATAGTCAGGTAAGATCTAATTTAATTTATTAATTCATGGATAAGAATTAAAAAATATTTTTATTTTAGGGAAAAATTTTTTTTTTTTTTTAATTTGTTTTAAATTAAAAAAAAAACACTGAAGGGGTTGTTCACAACAGTCAAATTTTTTCATGTTATTATTATAAGACATATGACTTTATGACACCTTGTGAATCCCTCAGATATGTATTTGGTGCTTGCCAAATTTTATACTGTAAAATGCAAGCAACATGCAAAAGTCGTATAAAATCTTCTGTAAATCTCAGCTCGAATTTGCGTTATAAAATTTTTCAATTAGAGCGCCGTCTATTTTGAACTGACAACCTATCTGACATCAGCTTTTATGTAAGTGAATTTTTAATAAACTGAAATAAAATTAAAAGCTATAAAAAAATATTAGTAGGTATATATTTTGCGGTTGTGTACGATTTAAGCTTGTGTCATATGAAACCAAAATCGAAAGTGTGAAACAATAATTATAAACTTTCTGCATCGGTCAATTTTGACAGACATGTGATATTTCATATTGATTTGCATCTGGCAAAGCCACTGTTATATTACATATCGTCTAAAAGAACATTTAGCGAATGTTTTAGTATGTGTTGATATGCTCTAGCTTAAGGAGGTGGGTTAATAACAGCTCTGTTTGCTTGTAAGATGATTTTATAGTTTGAGTAAAATCTTTTTCTTCTGAGCCATATCGTATGATATGCAAACAAAATATGGTCACAGTAGGAGAGATGAGGGCGCAATAAGTAGCATAACCAGGGAATGCTTAATAAGCACGAGACATTTATGATTTTCCCCTCAAATCCAAAGTATGACTGCTAGGTAAACTGCAAAGGTAAAATATATGAGAAAATAAATGAAGCAGCTTATTTTTTAATTTGGACAGGAAGCAATTGGCAGATGTCTGTTGACAGAAGCAGCGTTGAATGCCTTTTCAGTTTAGTGGCGGGAAATATAAAAAGTCACGGACTTATTGAACCGCCCTCATATAATCCTAACATCTTTAACTGATTACCAGGTAGTTTAAAGTTGTTAGCTTACATCTTTAATCCAACTACTCTTAAATAACTTTAAGTTTTTTCTATTTTGCTAACAACAAATAATTTTTAAATTGTATATTTCTTTAAAGTCAGGCAAAAAGGTCTTAAGCCAGAAACTGTATTTTTTCGTTGTGTTAAATTGAAAATGATTGAATTGCTTAATTGAAAAAATTGATTTATTTCCTTAAGAACAAAAAATAAAGATGATAAGCAGTTGTGCAAGATTAAAGTTATTCATACCAAACGCAAGAGTTAAACCTTATCAAAAACTCAAACCCCTTTTTTCCTAACGTCAAAGATTTATTGTAAGATTTTTTAAAAAAATTTGTTTGACAATTTTTTCTATTTAATTTTTTTTTAATTTTAAATACAACTTAATAAACACTTTTTACAAAAGCAATTGCGCTTGGCGCACAAATATTATAAACTACATGCTAATATTCATTCGCATACAACATTTAAAAAAAAAAATTTATTGCATGCATTTAGGCGACAAAAGTTTAGTGTCAAAGTTCTTATCAAAAATCGTTATCAGAAACCAGTTGGTTGGTTTCTTGACTTTGTAATGACTTTCATTTCAGTACATTTTGTTGCTTGGAAAAAGGTACAAAGTATGAGTAGCAATTTTGTGGTATGCACTATAAGGATTTACAAAAATTTTAATAAAAGAAGAAGAATAAATATTATTTATATCGTTTTTTTTTCAATATTGTATATTTGTTTAATCTTTTTCACTAAGATTGCTAAATACAAACATATAATACACACATGTATTTTTCATAATGATTTTTCTCAATAAAATAAAAATAAAACAAAAAAAAAAAAAAAAAAAGACAAAGAAAAGAAATCTATAGAAATATGTTTTATATTATCTTTTGTTTGCTTCTACCCAACAAACATGAAGTAAAACCTTTGATATGAGATGACTTTATCATTTGACATTAAACACAATTCTCAAACGTTTTTCAATTGTTTTATGTACCATTTAACTTCAAATTGATAATGATTTCAAAATAAACATTTGATATCAAATGTTTAATCAATTTGATGTCAAATGTTAAATTCAAATCAACAATAAACTTGGCCACACTAAAGCGAAAACTATGTGCAAACATTAAAAATGGCGATTAAAGCAAAATTGTTTACCTTGTGGTTACATGTGTTTTACTATTAAACATACATTTTAATATAAAGTGAACAGTTTATTTTTTTTGTGAAAAATAAGAATTATTTGTTAATAATGACAATGATTAAGTATACGAAAAAAGGAAAATAAAACGGGAAAGTGAAGAAAGTTTGTTGAACAATTGCGGTGCTACAATCCTCAAAATAAAAGGGAGCCAATTTCGTCTTTGCAAGAATTAGAGGATGGAAAGATTTCATCTTTAAGCTTTGTTGCCGAATATTTACCTCACAGTTTATTTCAATAAATAATGAATTTAAATTAAAAAAATAAAATATTTTTATTTATGTTTCACATTGTATTAAAATCCACATTTGAGAAACATTTGAGAATAACGTTTGAAAGCAAGTAGAAAATAAAGGCTGTTGAGAATGCTATGATATTCAAATCATTATCATACGTTTGGTTTCAAAACATTTTCAATTTTAAATCAAAGCTCCGTGTTTGTTGGGTATGTGTACAAGTATGAGTGTATGAATAATAAACACCATATGACCTTCATGTGTCTGTCCTTTCGTCTTCAAAATCGTTTGTGTGTGTATTAATGTATGAATGTATGTGTGCAAGTCTTATTTTACAGGTTGTTCTGCTTGATTTAATATTTTTTTGTTTTTTTAGATCTCTGTATTTTATGCATTTAGTTCCTTTGTTTCCAATATTTCTACTCAAAACACATTCACAAACAAATAAAAACGAATTTCCACAACATTGAATTCAAACAGTGATTTATTAAGATGCATGACATACTACTGCATGTATTAAATGGAATAATATTTACTAAATGTTTCATCTTTCTTCTTGTTTCTTACATTAGTTTTCTATTTAAGCAATCATTCATTCGCTTGTGAATTGGAAATGGTTGTAGAAGATGCTTTTAAAATCATTATTTAACATTTTGTAAATGTATTTTTTTTTAATGAGTACTATTTTGGTTACACTAAATTTAAGTTTGTCAAAATTTTTTACATTCTGGTTTACTTTAATATTTTTGTGTTTTTTGTATTAAGAGATTTGTATGTTAACTAAATCCATAAAGGTATGCTGCGAAAAATAATTTATAAAATGACCTTGCTGTATACTGTAGTTGTAGTTAAAAATAGTTTTTGTATTATGCTAGTGCCTAGTTTTAGGTGGCTGTAAAGAAATGTAATTAGTTTTCTGTGGGTAGGTTAAAAAAAGTCAGCATTTTTTCTGTAAGTAAACTGACGTACATACAAATTTAGTTTTTAAGCAAAATTATGCTTTAATAAGCATTTTACTTGAGTTAAGTGGCTGTACAAGTTTTATATTTTAAACTGGTTTTATAGAGTGTTGTGGGCAAACATTTTAATAGAAGATGTTTTACAGTAAAAATTCATCAAGTTTAATTTTCATTAAATTATATATAATTTTACATAATTTTTATTCTTGACTGAACTGGGGATTAGACTCAGATCGAACTTGCATGTTTGGGGAATAACCACGTTCTCATCATCAGAGTTCTTTGCAGTATTACCCTTTGCGACGGCTATCAGTCTTTAGTCAAAAGTCGATATTTAAACCAATGATTTTCTCTTTTTAAAATGGGTTTTAGTTTTTCCAACAAGTTTTTTTTAAGGCAAAACTGTATCCTTTAAAAATTCGACGCAAAACGAAATTTTCAACAGTACTGTCATCTCATTATACAAATATTACATTCGATAGTTAATGTTCAATAGCGAACGAAAATTATTTGCCTAATGCAACTTATTTGTCTTATTTAAGACAACCGTATGAGTATTTAAGAAGATATAAGGAGGGGGAGCTGTTACCCCTCTTGCCATATTTTGCGCCCTATTCCTTATTTCTTTTCAGATGCTACAGTGTCTGCATGCCAAATTTTAAGAAAACCGGTTGATTAGTTTAGAAGATAAAGGGAGGGGGATATTTTACCCCTCTTTCCATATATCACGCCCTTAATAATAAAAATTATATGATATAGTTCCATCCAGATGTTACACTATTTGACTGGCAAATTTCAAGCAAGTCGGTTGATTAATTAAGAAAATATAGGGAGAGGGATATTTTGACCCTCTTGCTCTATTTCACGCCCTATTTCATATTTCCTTTCAGATGTTACAGTGTCTGTATGCCAAATTTTAAGACAACCGGCTAATTGGTTAATAAGATAAAGAGAGTGGAGCTTTTACCCCTCTTGCCTTTTTCACGCCCTATATCTTTTCAGATGTTGCAGTATCCGAATGCTTAACTTTACGGAATCTTTTTTAAAAGTTAATAAGGTAAATGAAGAGAGAGCTTGTAGCCGTTTTGTCCTTTTTACGCCCTCTAGCGATAACAAATATAACTTACAACTTATTCACATACCTAACAAATACACATACAAAATTTCATAAAAATCGGTCAAGCCGCTTCGGAACAGTTCAATTACAAACACCGTGCCACGAGAAATTTATATATATATATACATATGTATATACATATATACTAGCATTTAACGCGCTACTTCGTAAGCGTCTCCTGTTCCTTCGTTGACATATTTTTATGCCAAAAATTATTAAAAAAATACCTGTTGTAGAACCAAAAAGCTAAATAAAAATACAAAATTTCCCGTATTTCCTTTTTTGGCTACTACTTTTTTCCCCATTATTTAAGCCCTTATGACACTACATTGTTTATTCATTAATTGATATAGTAGAATTGATAGAAAAAAAACAGTAAATGCTAGAAAGAGCAAACTATAAAAAATATAAGCAAAGTTTTTTTGTGTTTTTTCTCTTGTTATGGTTTTGTTTCAGGGATGGCGTTGAGAATTTTTAAAAATTTTATTTTTTTACCCTGATTGTACTAAACGATTTTTTTAGTTGAAATTAATTTTATTTATGTTCTTAAAAAAACACCACAAAAAGGTATTATAAATCTTAGTTTAAAAAGTATCAACAAAAAAGTACAATTGAAACAACTTAGCCATCCCTGTTCTGTTAGTTGCATTAAATGTTGGCAACTTTTTGTTTATGAGAAACCTAAAAACAAAAAGCGTTTAATCGCTAAATTTGCAGCAACACTTTTAATATTTCAAGCTTGAAATGTCATTTTTAATTTGAACAATTTTACATTTTTTTTGACATAACTTCATTTTTGATCGATAACTTTAGTAAAATGTTTGACAGTTTGCCATTTATCTTAATACAGCTGCTTAATATTTGCACTGTTCACCAAAACTTGAACAATGCATTAAAAATGTAGTGTCATAAGGGCTTCAGTACAAATATGTCAATGAATGGAGAAAAATGTTTTGTAAAAAAAGTACCAAAAATAGTTAAGATTTTTACCCCTGAAATGTTCGAATTTCGAAAAAGTACCAAATAGTACTTGTATTTTTGATAAGTTTCGAATGTGGTATAAACTTTATTTCACGAAAGATTGGGTGACAAAGAAGTACCAAAATTGAGGTTTTCATCGATTTCTCCCTAAAATAGCAGAATTTCAAAAAAGTACCAGACACCTGTCCGCTTATTTTTCTAAGGAACAACGATGAGTTCTACAGTTTTTTTGTATCTCTTTTAGTTTTGGAGATATAAGGTTACCGAATTTTTACCTTTTACGCGTTTTTACCATTTTTTACCCACTAAACACTCGAAGTTCCAAAAATCCCGTCTTAGTGAATCAATTTGGGGAGTGACCAATCTCTGGTCCAAATTTCAAGTTTTAGCTTCAGGCGTTTAGGCTGTGCGATGATGAATCAGTCATTCAATTATATTAATTATTATATTGGTTAACATTGATAATAATATAATGTTCTAAATTGCGGGGGGGAAAAAACAGTGGGTAAAGCTGCTGTAACATGTTTTCATAGCTGTATATTAAATAATAATAATATCGATATTGTTATTTTTCCTATCGATATTTAATCGACCGATTGTATGGACAGTACTATCGATAGTTTCCCAGCATAAGGCTGGAGTAAAGACTACTCTATAGACAGGACCATCTGTAGATTGGATTATAAAACTTGGACTAGACTGTATTATAGACTTAAGACTAGACTAATCTATAAAGTAAATTATATTTCTTGATTTACTTAAGCTATAACTATAGTTTTTGATGTTCAAAGGCTTTATTTTCGCTTTTAGCTTACTTGAGCCACAAAAAAATTCGTTGTCATTGAAAGAAAAAAACCAAAACAAATACTTTAAGAATTTGTTAATTACTTTTCAGTTCCTAAAGCATACTTTCATGCATTATGCTCTTCTTATATATCAACTTAATAACGCACAATTACAACTTTTCAAACTTCATTTAGTTTTCCTTGCATTTAAGTCTTTTAAGAGTGACTGTCAAAAAGTTTCTTAATGACAACATAAATACGCGCTACTTAATTGTGTGACAGCGTATAATGATTATGAACTTTTCAGTTAACTGGAAAACACAACCAAAACAACTAAGACCAAAACAAATCTTATTTTATGATTATTTATTATTTATCATTTAAAATACAAGAAATTTTAACCATAATGCTTGTTTGTATAAGTCCTTTAGTTATGCACATTTTCGGGGATTTAAGTGGTTTGGGGTTTGTTACATTGAAATTGTTTACTAAATCGTCATGTACAAAATGTTAATAGGAACTTTTTCTTTGAGTATCTAGAAAACTACCAACAAGTGCAGAGAGTTTACTCCAAAAATAATAAATTAACACAAAATAATTATTTACGTAAGACTTCACTCAACTTTAAAGTATGCTTTAGATTGAAAGTCATAGTACTCGTATATTTCTTTGCCTTAAATTGTGCATTAAAACTGAGGCTTGTGTTCTGGTGTTATCTTAAGGTATGCTTTATATTTTTGTAATTTACTTTCCTTAAAAAAAGTACATCTTAACTTTTGATGTTTAAAGAACACCTGAAACTATAAATTTGATTTTGAAAAAGTATAATTGCCATTTACTTTTATAAGAATATCACAAGACCTTTTAGGGATTAAACAAAAATTTTTTTTACAAACCAATTTTTTAAATTATTTTTTTTTTTAATAAACTACAAATTTTAAGGAGCATGCTACTCAAACACATACAGTGCAAAAACAAAAAAAAAAATATTTACAATGCCAGTGTTCTTTCCGTGCTTACTAACGGATGCAAATAATCTAAAATTTGGCGAGTTGAAATGCAAGTCTATAAATGAGCTAATAAGATTTGTTATGTATGCAAAGAAATTTACATCAAAAGTTATATTTCTGAATAAATGCGGCACTTAATATGAACTAAAGACAATTAATCAGTTCTTATGCTTATAATTTATTTTATGTATGTCCTGCCAGTGTCGAATAAAAGTTTTTCCCATCACGGTTTCTTTTCAGATATTTAGTTGTTTTACGCTCTTCAATTCGAAAGAGTCCTGCAGTAATTTTTCTCCTTTATCGGGTGTGCCCGCCATCATTCAAAATAGTTCGAGCTAACGGACTTGGGAGCAACTCAAACCTTTTTCAATATTTTACGGCATTTTTCATTATCGTAGTTTTTACTAATTTCATAATACGATCCTTGAGGTTATTTGAGTTTTTAAGAAGTTTATTTTGGCGCCTTTTACTAAATATCGTAGCACCAGATTGGCTTTAAGATAGAGTTGTACAGTAGCAGTTTGCAATCGAGACTAATGTGCTGTTTCCAGGTGACAAGCAATTGAATGTGTTGTACAAATTTATATAAAACGCACTCGGAAAAACAACACATAAATACAAAATTGCTTTTATAAGCCAACAAATTTGAATTGCTTTTAAGGTAGAAGTACATAACACGCGTTCATTCGTCGACGTTTGTCATGCGTTTAAAAACTTTAGCGCATGAAAAATTGCAAGTTACACAACACGCGTTACAAAAGCCGTTCCTGTCAGCTGTTTTTTATTTGTTTACTTATTTGTGCATTGAAAACAGGTTCGAAAGTATATCAAGATTTATTTATTTTATTGAATTTATTCTTTTTATATAAATATTGTATGTTTTTGAAGCTCTTCAATAAATTTTTCTTTCGCGATTCGCAAATTTGTTAAAAATGTTTTTTATTGTCAGCTGATTACTTGTCAAAAATACACAACGCGTTAAAAAGATCAAAGTTAACCAACTTTCTGGCGATAACGCGTCAAAATATTTTGCATGCAGCTTGTTCTATTAAAATACACTAGTTTAACTTTTTTTGACAGAAGTCTACAGAGCGCGCGCGCACTAACGCGTGTTATGTAGTTCTACCTTTAGTTTCATTTGAGTTAATTTTGCATGTAAATGTCATTTCCACGTTAAACGGCGCTCTAGATGTTTAACGAGATATTTTACATGCGAGTGTTGAGGAATTAATTGATTATTGATTTTTAATGGGGGGCATTATAACATTACTTTTTCGAATTTTTAAAAAACCTTTACAGAATGCTCTCAAATCAACACTCTTTAAGAGACATTGCTTTTGTAACTAACAAACATTCAAATATGCAAACATTCTCTAACACATACATACATATATAAGCAATAAGAGATTTTTGCATGCATTAAGGTAGCAAATTTTTAGTTTCAAAATTTATATCAAACATGTAAGAAAGTATGATGATGTGTCCATATAAATATAGATTTACCTATGTTTATAAACTTAATTTAAATCGGTTTGAAAGTTTGTGAAAGGCAGAAATTGCTCCCTACCTCCTCTTGCGGTCCTATTTTTGAAAGACTGCATAGCTGATCTGGCCATATAAATATGTTCTATCTATGATTTAAATTTCATTAAAATCGGTTTGATAGATTTTGAGAGGCAGAAATTTCTTGTGCCAATAAGAACCTTTGCTCCAAATTTTATAAAATTTTCTCCAAAATTGCGACCTGTACTTTGCGCACAAGTTTACATGGACTCAGAAAGTGAATCCGAGTCGATCGGTATACTTTAAGGCGAGTCTGGGACCAATATTTTAAGGTGTTACACACATCAGCACAAATGCATAATACCCTCTCCACTTTTGTGGTGTGGGTGTAAAAATCAATAACAGAAACTAGTTGTTTCTTTGTCATGAACTATAATTCAGTTTTGCAAATTATGAGTACATAATTTATAATTTATAAAATTAAAAGAAACATTTTTTGGCCACCTTTCTGTTTCTAAGTAATCTGAAAGGTGCTAAAGGATAAAATGTTTATTTAAGTATTACTAAACGTCTCTGAGAGTCAATTACTATTCTTTTAACGTTTAAATAGCCAGCTTGGCTAGCAACTACAAAAAGAAACTTTTCCAAAACTTTTGCTTTGCAATATTTATCCCCAAAAGTATGCTTCATAAATTAACTTTGTCAAAACATATATCATACTATCATTTTCTTGAAGAGGTATAATACATTTAATCTATTAATTTTATTTCGTTCATTAATCATAATCTGTTTAATTTCAACAGTAGGCTTGCATAATTGACGCAAATGGTCCTGCTAAAGCCCATTAACTGTTGTTTAATTGTTGGTGATGGTGATGTCCTTTTCTTTGTTATTTTTGCTTAACTCGATACAATTACAATTTCTACGTTTACAACTATTTCAGAAATGTTTACCATAAAGACCTTAACAGATCAAAAGTTATGGCCATAATAATATTCTTTTACAAAATACTTCTAAACCAAATTCTGGTTAAGCAAAGAAATACAGGGTGGCCTAGAAGATGAAACGAATGTGTTTAAATGAAAAGGTATACTACCAGTTAAAAAATAACTAAAATAAATAATTAAAAAAGTTTTTTAAATATTGAGGATTAAATGTTTCGTCGCAACGAGGCACAGTGGAAAATTTTGGTAATTTTCGGATCAAAAATCTGTAACTTTTGAATGGATTAATATTTTTGTGAGATTTTTCTTTTGCTGAATTTGCAGCTAATAAAATCGAAAAATTACAAAAAAAGTTATGAACGGTTAAATATATATTTTTTTCCAGCTTTTGTACAAAAGTTATGTATATGTTAAGACAAGTAAAAGATTTCTTTATTCTAGTGATTACTTGAATAAGTTTTTTGTACAAAATAGTTTTATAATTATTTTTTAAAATGAAATAAATTATTTTGGCTGGATATTGCCAGACTATATACAAGTCTCATTATGTTAAATTCCTCGGCAAATGGTAGTTATACCCTTCTCTTGGTTATCAATAGACAACCTCTCTAAAAAAATTGGGCGGTATTGGAAAAGTGGGCGAACAGAAAACGCCAAAAATTGTATTACAACTTATATTTCAGGGCTACCATATACGATACGCCTAAAATATGAAAAGATCGGAAATCTTTGGTACAACACATTGATGGAAAATTCAGTACTTTGGTACTATTTTCAGTACTTATTCCTTTCAATAATACCACGGTACCCCCACGTCCGTTTTAGTAATCTTTTCTTGTTTAGAACATTAGCGTTGTTATTTTTTTTATTCTTAATGCTAAATTTATATGAAACTGGTCCTTATATGACTTTAAACTCTTTTTTTTTAATGCAGTACCTTTTAAATGGTTAAATATTGCAAGAAAAGGATTTAGTAAAAATTTCAAATCAATATTTTAAATATTGCATCGCCAATTTTGTAGTCGGAGTCGCGAAATTTTTATGGGTACTTTGACTCCGACTTCGGTACAAAAACCTCAACTCCGACTCAACATCACTCAGGGCAATTGCCTACACAAAATGCATTTTTATCAAAGTATGCTTGTTGCTATATTTTGAAATCAGATATCCTCATCAGAATTTTGCTGTTGAAATTTAGCCAGCTCGGTTTGCAAATGGCTGAGATATGAGCAAAACAAAAATTATGTATTTTAGTTTTTATTTTTAAGTTTGTTTTCCAAAAAAAAAACAAAAATATGTTTGAAAACAGTACAAAAATGTTGAAAAAGTACTCTTTTGCTTGGTGGCCAGTTCGACCTAAATTTTTAATTTTCCATCACTGTACATATGTTCTAAGAAAGAAAGAAAAGTCGGGTTAGGTACAACAAAGTTATGACAAAAATATTAATTCTCGAGTCCAAGTGTTATCACCAAAGTAAAAAGGTAAATTTATTCCTTAAGACGTCGATAAATAAATCTGTCAAATCGGGTAAAAATTGCTAAATTACGTCCAAAGTACTAAAATCCCAAAAATTACTTTTTTTATACCCAGCACCGAAGGTAAGAGGGTATATATAACTTTGTCATTCCGTTTGTAAGTTCCACAATATTGATCCTACACCCTAGCGAAAGTCAAATCCGATTGTCCGTGTGTATGTTGAAATGGATTTTTCGAAGACCCTAGAGACTAATTGTTTTAATTACAACTCAACTGAGTTGAGTTGTGAACCGTAAAACGGGCCATATTTTATTTTAATGATATTCAAACAACGTTCCTTCATAGTTCAGTTGTCTAGGGGGTATGTTAAGGTAAGAAACTGTGAGTCCCCTGGTTCGAATCTTGGTTTTTTAAAAAAGCATTTTTTTTTAATTTTTATGTTCTAAAAAAGATTTTACAAAAATATTTTCCAGTTTTCGCTTTTTAAGTTCACTTTATAATGAAGTTTTTAGTATTGTAAATACGTATGTACATGTCAAAATTATTTATTTACTTGTTTATATTCACTTTGTCCTGCCGTACCATCACAACCCAATTAAGAGCACAGAGTTAGTCTTTGAAGATTTTAATTTCCACGGACTCTATTATTACAATCCTGGCCGCTTTGCGATCACGTAGATCTTATAAATAATTTACTTTAGCATACTTATTTGTAATTTCTCTTGATGCTGGGGAGGGGATAGCAACTTTGTTTCGCTTGCTGAGTTTTTTACAGGAAATTCTCTTTACAGAAAAAGATTTCTTAACATGTTTTAAGCTTTTGCAAAATTTAAATCAATTCATCAAATGCTTGAGTAATCTCAGACTATTTCAGAGTTTTTAGAATCTCCATCTTTAGAATCTCATAATTTTTGCTTCATCTTCTTTACCAATTGACCGCAGTCCTAGGGTATACGCATCATTAAGATGATATAATCCATTATCTTTACGTTTTTTGTTGATTTCGACGTTGTCTAATAAGAGGTGTATGGTCTTCCTGTATTTAACAAATCTTCATTTCTTTCAAAAAACACTTTAATTTTATGTAAAAACTAGATCGGCGGCAAACGACGCCAACAGTTAAAATCCTAGTCAAAGTGACGTAGGTTAGCCAAAATAACATTATATATTTCAGATGAATAAATTTCAAATCTGCTAACACGATATATAAAACTCATAACAAAAATGAAATCTTGACAGGATACACTTTCCAACAAGGTATTCCAATCCTAAAAAAGTGATTATAAATATTAAAAATACGCCCTTGAATATGCTATAATTTGATCTCCCCAAACCTTTTAAGTCGAATGTAGTGCTTTTTGTCTCCATTTTTGAATACTTCTGTTGACATAAAACCTATAATTTCTGCATTTTGTTTTGTGGTTAATTTCAAATATTTGCAAAAATCAATTATGAGACGCATACACCTAATATTATCCACTGTGCGAATGAGGGTATGACTGTTTTTTTTGTGTGTCAATTTAATAACTGGAACACCAACGGCAATTATAAATCATCTTATTTCACATTTTCCACAACAGGGTACCGTCTGTGGGCTTTCTCGTACTGGAAGAACACAAAATCGGCTCACAATAAAGAAGCATTTGTTTCTCTGTAAAGTGCAGCTAGTTTATGTGAAAAACCCCTTAAACCGGACATTTTTGATAAACACATAAATTTGAGAGTTAAATGGGTCGGCTATTTTATCCGCATCCGAATTGTCCGGAGTACTTAAAAGAAAGTGTGCACTTGAATTATTAGATGCTTTCACCAAGTACAAAATTAAAAAAGAAAAAAAAATTGAGCGATGCACAGTGGGTTGAACTGCAATCAAAGTGACGCTTAACTCAGGCAATAATTTTAGATATTTTTTTTTATTTTTTTTTTAAGATTATGCCTTACTAAGTTGAAAAAAAGTAATAATATTAAATATAAAATTTTAGAAAAATAATTTTTGGTAAAAGAAAAAATTTATTCATATTTAGTAAACACGTGTGTAGAATATCAACATTAAATATTAAATAGAATCACTATCAGTCTCTTCATCACTATCATCATGAACATCATTATCATCACCAAAATTATCATCATCGTTAATATCATTATCATTATTATCATCATCATTATCACCATCATTATCAGCATCAACACTATCATCTTCATTATTTCATAAAATCTTATTTTAAAGAAAGGCGCGCCAGTATGCGCAAACTTTTTTTTGTTAAAATAAGAGCCTTAATATTTTACTTTTGTTATTATAAAGTTTAAAAACAAACAACTACAAACATTTTTAGTTATTATCCATCAAAAGTAGAAAAAACTCCAAATTTGGAACATTACAAAATAAAACAACAAAAACACTTGGATAAAAATAATATAAAAAAAATTTTTTTATCCATATACTTAAATACCTGAAGTTGAAGGTTCCATCATTCAATTTTAGCTTTTAAAAGTGTTTAGCAAAAAATAAATTACTTTAATTGTGTTTAAATTTAACTTTTTTTACTTTATCCAAAATTAGAAAAAATGCATCCACTTTGACAGTATACTGCAGAAAAAGTATTCAACTTAGAATAACGATTTTAGTACTAGTGAGGTAGAATTTTGTCTTCTTTTATCCGGTACTAAATTTAATAAAAAAATAATAATTCTAAAAAATCAATTAAGCGCCACTTTGAACACGATTCAACCCAACGTGCGATGGCTTTGGAAATCCTGTAAAATCATGGAAAATGTCTTAAGAGGCCTATCCACTCGATTAACCGTTGTTCGATTAATCGAGGAATTTTTCCGCCATTATTTGATCGAATAATAGAAATAGCCAATTTCGAATAACAAATAACTCGAACAATTTAATCGATTAAAGTTAATTTCTTAGAAAATTCTACTTTTTTAATGTAATAAGATTTTGTTTAGATTTCTAACCTTAAAACTAACGGTGTTTTCTTTTCTACAAAAAATGTCACATTTTATTAAAAAAAAATGCAATTTGCTGTTCGTTTCTTAAAAATGCTTTGCTCTCTAAAAGGCCAGCGTGTTTTATTCTAAAAAAATTCAACCTTAAATGCCATAAGGTATTGCACTCACCGCCCTGTATAAATTGAAAGTGTTAATAATGCCCTGTAAAATTATGGCTTCTGTTTATATATGGGGTTACCAGACGAAGTTGGGAAAAAATCGCCTCAAATCAGGAGAGTAAAAATTTTAAGTTTAAGTAGTTATTTTTTCTGTTATTTTAAAGTAAAAACAAAAGAAATTATTATTTTGTTAACGGTAGGTTGTCAGTGATGGTGCTATAAAATTATTTTTGAAAAAAAAACGTCAAATCAAGAAATCGTAAAAAGTTGGAGTTAATAGATCGGCAATCTGGCAAATGTATTTTCATGTTTACATCTTTTATGAGAAACAAATTAAAGAAATTGCAATTTCGGGTACAGTGAAATAACTCCCAAATGAAATAAGTCCCAATGAAATAACTCCCAAATGAAATATGTCCCATGAAAAATGAAATAACTCCCAACTGAAAAAAATGAAATAACTTCCAAAGGCAAAAATTAAATAATTCCCAATTTTTGGGACTTATTTCAAAATGTAAAAATAAATTCCAATAAAAATGAATTAACTCCCAATTTTTTTGGATTCCTTTTACAGAACGCTTCTTTTTGCCTGGCAAAAGTGGAACCAACAGTCATAGATTTTTGTACCCAAAAATGAAGTTTTTATAGCCCTCTCGCTTCATAATCGGTGATAAAAGTCGCACCATTTAAGTTAAATACATTAGAATTTATGTAATTAAATAAATGGGCATAGCATTTTGCTGACTTTATATTCGTCAAAATAAAAAATACTAGAAAAACCTATTGGAAGTAAAAATAAAAATTAGTCTAATTATTGTATAAGAAATCGCGTGGCGGCGCGGGGTGGTTTGCTTTCGCGAACGCGAGCGCGACCGCGCTCCCCCCCCCCTTCCAGTGATGACAAACCTTTTCAAAATATTCGATATGCAACAAAATCAATTGTTTAAAACATCCCAGCGGTACAATTGAAAATGTGCCATCGATCAAAATCTTTTTTTTGTTGTTGTCGGGAATATTTTCATTAATGAGCTTGACTATCTTATCGGATCCAAAGACGCAGTATGCAAAGTCCTTCGAGTCGTGGCACACTTTAAAAAACGCTGTTTTCTCTTGGCCCTCATGCAAAGTAAGTCCAAAATTTGTGTAGATATTTTCCTTCTGAAACATACTGATAACTCCCAACGATAAAATAGTGCTTGCAATTAAAATGAAATAAGTCCCAACTGCGATGAAATAAGTGCCAATGATAACTCCCAAATGAAATAACTCCCAACAAAAAAACCCGTTAGGACTTATTTCATTTGGGAGTTATTTCATAATGAAATAAGTCCCAACAAAAAATATGAAATAAGTCCCAATTTGTATGTAAAATTTTTTGGGATTTATTTCATTTTTCCATTGGGATTTATTTCAGTTGGGAGTTATTTCACTGTACCGCAATTTCGTCATTAATTTTGTTAATTTATTTATTTAATTAATATCAATCTATTTACCAATTTGGGTTTTAGCCCAGTCATATTAGGGGTTTCACCTCGGAATGAAAGATAATAAGCTGAAAATTGTCTCAAAAGACACAAATACTATCTTGTCCGCTTCTTAAGATATTCAAGGTCAAAGGCCATAAAAACGGGGTTTCGTGAATTTCTCGCTTCTTACTGCTTTAATGAGATTTGCACCCATATGTTCATCAATGATGTGCAATAGAAAACAATTAAAATGGCCAAGTTAAAAAAAAAACTTGAGAAATATTTAATCCCCTTCGTTTGTTCTGGGCCACCCTGTAAAAAAATAAGACAAGTATAATGGTTGTATTATTGTACATTATTAATACCCTCTGCGTGGATGTGAGTGGCATTAATTAAAAAGATTTATGTTCATTTGCTATTTTCACTTGTTCCTGCAGTAAATCTTATCAAAGTTATACTTAAGAGTATAATTATAGGCTGTGCGATAAAAGTCAACGGAAAGTTTTTATTTTTTGTATTACTTCGTCGTACATTGTATTTTATTGACAGGCGTTTAGTTGTTAGATTGGGTTGCTAACTGGCGTAAAAAGTTGGAATAAAAAATGGAGGAAAACAACTATTTTCAAGTAAATTTTCTTGAACACGCAATAAAGTGTTCATTTGAGAATTTTTTTTTAAAATATTTGCTGATTTTATTATTTACTGCTGTCCACAATTTTTAGTGTTAATTGTTAAGAAAAAAAACTTCAATATCTTTTATTTTATTTATTGTATTTTTGCAAATATTGTGTTTTGTAGCGAATAAAGAATGATTGAATTATTGAAAAAGTTCTATTCCATAAAATCAGTGAATTAAAACTAATGTAATTAAGCAGAGCAGCATCTAATATATTCATACTTAAATAAACAAGATACTAAAAGTATTAAGTGAGGAAAAGTTTTACAATTTATTATTTTTTATTAGAATAAATTAAAGTAAATGACAATAACGACATTTTTAGAATTACGTTATAAGTCAAATTTTTTTGAATTATTTAGTAAGATTTAAGACACAAAAAAATGTAAAAAATAGGAAAGTCTTTATTCGGTTCCATATGACTCAGTGTTCGAAACCGAACATTATTTAGCGAACCGTTCAAACGCCCATAAACGATACCTACTTTTTTTATTGTTTGTGTTTTAGTACACAACCCTTAATAACGTTCATAACTATCTGTACGAAAGTAACAAACATTTGGGGAATTCACAAGGTGTCATAAAGTCATGTCTTAAAATAACAACATGAAAACATACGACTGTTGTGAACAGCTGATTTAAAACAAATATAAAAAATAAATATTTACGAAAAATAAAAATATTTTTTAATTCTAATCCATGAATTAATAAATTAAATTAGATCTTAACTGACTATTTTCCACTTTTCAGACGCAAACCACAAATAAATTTTATTTTGTTTGTTTACTAAACATCAGAGTCCTAAGCCGATCTAATTCGACGCCACAAGTGTTTTGTTGCAAAAATTGCTAGCCGCAGGTTCAATTCGGATGTTAGCCGGATAAAACTATACCATCAACGACGGCGACGGCTACAAAAAATTATGCGGTTCGGCTCAGCGCAGGTCTCTTCTGATTAATTATGACAGCGCAATAAACATACCAAGCAAAGTGCTATTAATTTAAGACACTTTTTGTTTACAAAACAACAACAATTTTTTTAAACCATTGTAAAATGTTAGAACATTATGACAATATAACATGATAACAAACCTTGTGAATACCCCAAATATGTATTTAGTGTTCTGTTTTTCGTTACAAAAGCTTTCAATTATAGTGGTTCTGTAGACACACATTATATTTAAAGTCTTTTAGTGTTTTGTTTTTCTCAATGTGTGTATTGTGTAGTTTTTTTTACTTATAGGAAGGCCGATTCGGAGTCGCTGCTGGGCAGGAGTAGGGTCTGCGTTAGGACCATGATAGGAATTATCACGGGCAACTGCATGATAGGCAGGATGGCGGTGAGGATGGAATTCGACTTATCGGATATATGCGGGTTGTGTGAGGACCCGGAAGAGTTAAAGACAGTTGACCACATTCTGTGCCATTGTCCCAGGCTACGGGGCAGCAGGCTGAGGTGGCTGGGCTGTAGATTCGTGGGCGAATTAGGGAATGTCTCGGGTTGCGGACTCGAGGGTCTGATAGGATTCGTAATGGAGATGGGCTGGCTGCGCGACAGGAGACTGGGTGCTGGCCGCACGTAGGGCAAATTTAGTTGAGTAGGATTTCTCTCGGGTTTGGTCCGAAACTTTCTTTTCCTATCTATCTTTCTTTTCTGTCTTATGCTTTCGCTCTTTATTTCACTACTTGCCATTTCTTCATATTTATTTCTAAATAAGGCGTTACAAAATGGACCCTATTGGTCTCTGGGTGAGGGTGTAAGGAGACTTCACGCCAGTGTGGTGTAGGAAGTCATCTGTTTATGTATATTTATTTCCCTATATAATTTTAAGCAGCTGTAGGGGTTCAGCTCAATGGTTAGGCATCTTGCCACAGCCAGATTAGAGACTAAGAGAATCAAACAAGGCAACAAGTGCCGCTTAAAGTTTTTAAATGCAAAGTCTGCTTTATTTGTGGGCTACTGCCCTTTTTATACTAATTCTTAAAATCTATGCCTCTCTATCAGTACATGGGGTTTCCTTATACAAAATGCTATGACCAATCGGAATGCATAAGTAAGGAATGTACTCATTTACGTTAGACAATCCAAAATCATGTCACTCACATTTTGATTAATCTGCTTTACCATTGTATTGACTCATGTTCGAACACATTGAGTCATTGGGTAAATGCCGTTATTTGATATTTTATGTATGGCACTTACCCTACCGTAATTGGGGTGGCATGTATGTATTTTAGATCGGTTATTGGGTAAGCAATGGCCGCTTATAAGGTACACTACACCAGCCTTTCTACCTACCTGTCTACTAGTTAAAAGGGCGCTAAGTACAACTGAAACGAACAAAAATTAATGTGCTGAACCGAACAGAGCGAAGTTTGTGGGTTTTTACGACAAACCGAATACAATGAAATGTTCATATCTTTATGTTGAGTTGGATTAGTACAGTATTAATTTTGTTATTAATTTTTTGGTTAAATCTGGAGGTCTTCACCACGCTTTCTACGCTTTAAAGCATCCATTGCAGCTGTCATAGAATACAAAGGAAGTTACAAGCGACATTCGAACAATCAGTTTTTTTTGATAAACTTGAGTTTTATTTGCTGTGATGTGATGTGATGTGATGTAAAAAGCTTTGCTTGCAACGGAATGCTTTAACCTTAAGGTTTAATACGGAATTGAAAATATCTTTTATATTTGTGCAAAAAATTAGACGAACTAAGCTAAATATGGTTTAAGGACTACGACATCCTATTATGGGAAATTAAAGTTTGACAAAATTTTTGGAGCAAAAATTGTGATTAGACTGTTTACCACACTGTTAATCGAATAGGTTATTTGACGCAGATAACGTAAGAAAGTAGTGGTTTAAATCATTATGTAACTTGTTCTTAAGTTTGTTAAAGTCCTTGTGAATCCGGATCAAGTAACTGAAGTTTAGCAATTTTAAGTCCTCAAATAATTTTTTTTAGCAATTTTATTTGAAAGCCTACCCTGCAGCCACACGTTTTAAAATCCCATTTCCCTTTTTCTCACACAATGCTTGTTAAAACTTGTTTGAACTGACAGCTGTGGCACAGGCTGCACTCAATTCAATAATCAATTTCATTTTAAAAATGCCCTCGACGAAGAAACAGCTCAAAATAGTAACATGGCTCAAAGAATTTTGTAAAAAAAGCACAAGAATTTTTAAAAACACAATTTTTTTTGTTTATTTTTGAAGAAATCTAGTTTTTATAAAGGAAGCGACAAAGGTAATTTGTGATCAGTTAAATGGAACGTTAAGTTGCCAAACAAATGGAAAGGTAAAATTGAGAGCAACCTCGTGGTCCAGTTCAAAAGTGTGAGTGTGTTTAGTAAAAAAGCGAAAGTGTGTTGCAAATTGAAAGGCAAAACTTGATCATGTGGCATATAAGTAAGTCTGGGTTCACACTATGAGTAGCATTGGGTTGTTAAAATACTTAGAAATTCTTTTATGTTTTATAATTCGTAAACACAAAAATGCAGTTGGCTGTGCGTTTTGCACGTTTTCTTTTAATTTTCATTTAAGTTTTTGCTAAATTAAAAAATAAAAGTAAATGAAAACCTCTAAACCTATCAACGCCTGAAAAAGATTGCTAAAATTTAATCACCCCTATCGTGAATAATTTTTCTTTCGTAATTTTTCCCCTTTTCACATATTTGCGATCATGAAAAACTCCCATGAAAAAAGGCAATTCAAAGAAGAATAATAACGTGAAAAACTGTTCACGGGAAAAGTTTTTTCCCTCGTAATTTGTTTACGTTTCCCTTAGATTTTCTCACTTTATTTTTGCTAGGGAACAAGACATGTATGCAAGTAGTTCCTCCTTTAAATCGAATATTAAGGGCTTGATCCGTTAATAAGGCACAACCCGATATATTGGTCGACAAAATGCAAAATGCCTGCGGATTTGTGAAGCTTTCGAAAGACGTGGTGGCAGAATTGTAGCTTTTTCCCTTCGAGGGGAATGAATATTTCATGGGAACAAAAATTCCACTTGTTATTCACGATAGGGGTGAATTATAAGGTACTGTTAAAAAATTACTGCAAAAATATTTTTTCCTGTTTTTTTTTATTGAAAGTTTAATTTTTTTTTCATGAAAGTTAAAACCTCCCTAATACATACTTTTTGTAATGCTAAAATCCATTGCATACTTTTTGCCTAGTCAAATACAATATTTTCTGCAGTAAAACATTTTTGTTTTGGTATTTTAACATTTCATAATGAATAATTTAGGCTCCAATATTTATTATTGATGCGTAAAACTGAGATAAATATAATGCTGAAAAAAACTTTTATGGCTTCATAAAAAATATTAGATGAATTTTGTTTTAGGTTGCAATAAATAATTTTTGGCATTGCATATATTTTTGTGTATGTTTTGCGAAAATAATGAAAAATTAATTACATTTATGTATACCCATTAGCAGAGCAAGTTTTTACATGCACAAAGAAATTTAAAGTATGCCAGGAGAGAAATATATCGTTACCTTCACTCCTAAAGGAGCTAAATCCAATTTAATAAATTTTCAAGAAGAGGCAAAAACTCGCTAAAATCTTTAGTTCTCCAAAAATAAACTGTTGCCTTTACTTCTCATTCATTTAATGAAAACAGTCGTAGTGAAGGCAAAAGCAAAAAACGAAAAGTTGTACACAACATAGAACATCGACAGTCGACATGTTCGAAAGTGTTTGGTTTGACAGACTGAAACTTTTAAAAAATCCCGTAGTTACCGAAGATGGGACGTTGTGTTTTTTTCCGAATTTTTTTTTTTTTTAAATAATACATGTGTACATAAATACCAAATATGGATGATGTGTTTGGTGGGAGGCAATGAGGTTGGCCCTTATGTCTTAGGCTCAGAGAAGTGCCTCGATCGGCATGACATGGCCTATGAGAAGTATTTCTCATACAGCTTTGGAGTTTATTGTACATCTTCTGGCTATTTAGCAGCCAGAAGTCTTTTAAGACCGAGAAATCTGGGGCATTTCGTAAATGCGGATTTCGGATCAGATTGTCGTTGGTGGTTACTGCATGGGCATGCTCGTGGCCACGGAATACGTGGGAACTAGGATCGACTTTGGGCATTTAAATTTTCTTCTAGGGAGAGCTGGTTAGGTTAGGCAGATTGTATAACAGTTTTTCTATTTTTAGCGATGCCACATGGATAAGGGACAGGGGTCTGCCGTAAGGGTACACTACTGCATTGTATTTTTGGCGGAAGTAATAGGGATTTTTATAGTCGTAGAATTGATAAGAGGTAACAATGCTACGGGCATTTATAGTAAAGTTTAAAAAGAAAGCGCACATTTATGAGCCAAGCAATAAGACATACAGAGATGTATTAAGGTAAGCGAACGAATTCTTAACAAATTTGAAAAAAACATTACATTTCTATATCTACTTATAACGGCAGAAAATAAAGATGAAATGGACTTTATCGCTAATGTAGCTAAAACCGGTAGTTATTATAAACGAAAAGTACTGTAGACGGGACTTTACCCGTTATTTACCCGATGTATGGTACATTTTTTGTTATTACACCTTCTTGTTGTGTATTTTTCCCATTTGCCGAGAATTTACCTGTTTAAGAAAGATTACATTTTTAGAAACAATAAATTTAAAATACAGCCAAAGTCAGCCAAAGGGAAAAATCTTTATGATGACTTTTAAAATATTTATTCTTTGTCTTCTTGTCAATTTTATTTATTGTTTTAATTTAGTGTAACCAATTTATGTAGAAATTGACCTTTTCCATTAATAAATGTCAAGTACATACAGTATTTAACAATTTTCTTAGAAAGTTGTTTGTGTCTTTTTTTCTAATTTCCTATTCTTTAAGTTTTTGTTTTGCTTTAAAAAGCAAAAATTAAGTAACATAATCTAAGGATGAGAGAGAGAGAGAGAAAGAGAGAGGGAGAGAGAAAAGCATTATTGTTTTTATCTACGTATTTATACTTAACACTTCACTGCCTTGATAATGAATGAATGTAACTCAATTCGCGTGGGGACTTTTGTATTTAGAAACAATTGAGAAACAAAAGATAATGAAAATAATGAGCAACATTTTAAGAAAATATCGTCGGTCTCTTGTTAAAAGGCACTAACTCGATTTTTTTTCAAAATTGAGTTTTTTAGTGATTCCAATGTATGTCACAAAAAACTCCTCGTCACAAAAATTGTATGCATTAGTATTAAAAATAAGGGGTTTACAAACAATTTTACTTTTTCAAATGTAAATTATGTTTTTTTTGCAATATTGAACTTTGGAGTGGAATAACTATCAAACTAGCTGTCCTACTAATGAAGTGTGTTCGACTTTTTTGTATACTTTGCCAAATCACCATGCAAAGGCTTACAGTAGAACTATGTTTACAAATCGTGAACATTTATTTCCAAAATTCTCACTCTGTTCGTAAAACTTTCAAAGCGCTTTGCAAGTTGCACATAACCGATAGTCTGAGCAGCTAATAATCTATACTATGGATCGATTCATGACCACATTTACTATTTTGGATAATATTCGTTCAAATCGATTACGTACCGTGCGTATAGAAGTAGCCATTGCCGCTATAGGCGAAAGTGTGACAAAGAACTCGCATTTATCGATCCGACGAAGTTGTCAGCAACTCGCTCTCTGCCCGTCACCTTAATGGAAAATTTTGGGGTAAGAAATTGGCCTTCATCCATATACGATCCGACTGGTGCAAGAATTGAAGCCAGCGAGCCATCTATTGTGTAGCGTGTTCGGGCTGAGAATCAACTGGAACTGGTTTAAAAGCATCTTTAGCGATGCGGCTCATTTCTGGCTTAGCGGGTATGTAAACAAGTAGAGTTGTCTTTTTTGGAGAGAGCACTCCATTATATGTATTCCGATAAATCACATTTTGGTGTGTTCTCTAAATCCGAACCTGGTGGCAACATTACCGTGAATAGCTGCAGGCAAATGATTTTTTATTCCTCTTGTTCCTGCAAATCAACGGCTTTACTTGCCATACAACGCTTGAAAACATCACTTTGTTAAGCCAAACTTTTGGTGACCGAATTATCTCGAGAAATGGACCGGTGAATTGGCCATCTTGTCGTATTATTTGATACCTTTGGACACTTATTTTGGAGGAACATTAAATCTATGGTCTGTCCTGTTAACCAAGCAGCGATTGATCATTTAGAAGCCAACATTCGACGTGTTATTGACAAAGAACGGGGTTTTCTCTAAAAAATGAGGAAAACTGCACCGACAGGATGGCGTTCCTCAAGCGAAGTCGGGGAACGGCCTCCAGAAATAAGTTCTGAACATTAAATGCCATGAAATTTGTGAGCCAATAAAGGCAAAATTTTGGAATTTACATTGAATCCATTATTGTGCTTCATCTTTAAATAAACTGATTTGCCTTAAAAAAAAAATTACTTAAATACAGTTTCTATTATGTTTTTCCGTCTCCTGCAAAGTAGCAATTATGTAAGTTAGGGCCTTTCTTCATGAGACTCACGATACACAAAACTAATTATCAGATTTACGTAATGTTGTTGATTTGAATCTAAAACTGTATTGTGACAAAGTTAAATTGTTCGTTTTACACAAAGGCGCGTTAAAATAATAATCCGAGAACTGTTGGTTTTAAACAAAAGCGTGCTCTTTAAGAAAATATGTATGTTTACTATTAAAGTTATCAAACAAATCAATAAACTTCCATAAAAAAAAAGTATAAAACGAGCAAATCGCTTAAAATTTGAAGAGGTTACAGTAAAAAATAAGACTAATATATGGTTTAGACTAACCATGTTTGGGATTAAATACACAAAATAAAAATTAAATTAACAACTCCAAATAAAATTTAAAAATCCGCAAAAGTCATAAAATTTAAAACGGAACAGTTATAAATTCCCAAAACTTAAAGAAAGGAGGAAAAGAATTATTTCTCACCCCTATTAAGAAAATCGACGTGACGTATTTGCTTAGTCGTTATTGACAACAATCGATTACTATTGCCAGTCACTTGGTATTTTCTATGGCGGCTTTAAATCGATTATGCGTAGAATTGACTATGTTTTATTAGACAGAAAATTTTGCGACGACTCAAATGAAAGTTAAAGAAATTTAAGTTAGCAGGTAAATATATCAATTAAATAAGTTTAAAATAAAAATATGCAAAATTTTAAAATCTCGTGGATAAAAATTTGTTCAAATTTTTTGTTTAATTTTGTCTTTTAAATGCTTATGAAGCACCTGCGTTTACAAAAATCATTTAAGACTTCGACCAAATGCCGACTACGCACACTGTTGTAAATCACAAATCTAGGTGGACAAAATAAAAAAAAAAATGTCTGGACACATTCCTTCTGATCGTTTAGTGAGCTTCTTAATACAATAGGTAACTGTAATTCATGTTTTGTTTTTGTTTGTTTTTAGCTCTGATTAGCATAAATAAGCTTTAAAGTCAGTTGTTGTCAGCACGTACATTCAGATTTCAAAGGAAAGCGTATTTTTTGTGTGACTTCGGTTTATGATTAAAAAGGCTACAGTGATTTTATTGTCATAATTTTTTTTCATTATGATAAAGCTCTATTTTAAGGAAATATATTACAATTTTCATTCAATTATTTCCATTGTAAGTATTAAAAAAAATTTTTTTTTGTGAGAAGTTCAGAAAGTGCAAAAAATAAATTATTTCCTTTTTTCAAGTTGAGTTAAAGCTGTTGATTCCGCATAATTCCGGCGTAAAACTATATTTGGGTTAATCTTTTAAGTGTTCACTTTAAGATAAATCAAAAACATCTTGCGCGTTTTTGCGACCGCCATACATTTTTTTCACTTTTCCAGTACGACCTCCACTCTTTGGCGAAAGGATATTTTTGAAGAATGGGTAAAAGCTCCCAAAATACATCGGAAAGACGTATTATTGACGTTAATAATGGTTAGATATGCCCTTCAAGATATACTAGAAGTAGAGTTTTTTTCCCGGCAAAGCGGGATTTTTTTTTAAATTTCCCGGGATCCCGGGATCCCGCTCCATATTCATTTATATATTTGATCTCATTTTTTATATAATTCAGGAGTGAGAAGTGAACCTAACGCGATTAATTAATTTTGTCCAGCTAGATTTGCGATCTACCACACTGTGCTACGGTTCAGAACTTCAATAATTTAAGCCGAAAGAGTGAATATGTGCTTTACTTTCCGTTCTTTTTTTCACTTTAAGTTTTCTAAAAACACATTTTTTAATTTATTTTAATCTAAATAATGAAAAAAAAACAAATACAAAATGTCAGATGAATAAAATTATTAGAGATGGGAGTTATTTGTCATATTTTTGATAACTAGTTGACATCTACTCAACACTTAAGGGCCCTGGAGACTATCAAATAAACCCACCAATCAGTGCGTATGTGTTGGTTTCGTTTATTTCTGGCTTTTTCGCAGACGTACAAAAAAACACATTAATCAACATTTGTATTTTTTTTTATTAAAATCAAAAACTTAAAAAAACAAAATTTATATATTTTTTTTAATTTGTAAATTACCCTGAAGGAAACCTGGGTGCAAGTGTCTCCAAGTCACCAGTTTTCTCGACTATTTTATGGAGTTTTCTTTTCTACAAAAAAATGTGCCTTTTTTTAAAAAAAAAATTCAATTTGGTGTCTTTTTCTTAAAAATTTTGCTCCCGAAAAGGGTGGCTTGTTTTATTCTAAAAAACTCATGCTTTTCGGGAGCAAAATTTTTAACAAACAGACACCAAATTGCATTTTTTTTTTAAAAAAAGGCAAATTTTTTTGTAGAAAAGAAAACACCATTAGTGACATTGTTAACGCAGTGTCTACTCTACACTACATATGCCACTGTCTTTGCTTTGGTACGAAAAAAATAATATAAATAACAACTGAGAAGTATAATTCCTCTAAAAGCTAAAGTAATGATGAAAAAAGATTGTTATGAATTTGTATTCGTACCAGAAGTGTAGACTAGATTATCTAAAATGTTCTAGTGATTCTGTGGTTCGGTTGTCTACATATATTCCCAAAAGAACCACCAAGTCAGTAGTATCAACCTCAGTAGTAGATTTTGAATGACACGCACAAGTTAAATGTCTATAGAAAATAACATTCTCTGGGGGATAATAAGTCACTAGTACTGGTGACTGTGTCAATAGTGAATCAGTACGGATTCGTTTGTGACATTTGCTGCAGGGTATATATTCAATTTTTTTTCATCCTTACACTTCTCCATGACAACATACACAAAGCAAATAAAATTTTCTTGTCAATCAGCAATCAAATTAAAAAATCAAAACTTTTTGATTTTCATCAAGCATTGCCGTCAACGCGTATAAGCGATTGATGTGTTTATTTGATACTCTCCAGGGCGCTTAAAAAAATACGAAATTAACGTTGAAGTGATGTCATTGTGGACTTGATGTGACAACAACTTAAAATTGACTTTTTTAATAGAGGTGAGTATTTAAGAAACAAGCAAGAGTGGTACATTTGGCTGTGCCGAATCTTTTACCCTCCACTAACATTTATAAATTAGTAATTTTAAGTTAACATATTCCCGGAGTGGCCTTTATATGGGACCTAAAATTTTATTATAATATCATTATTTGTTATGGTTTTATGGTAAATCATGTACCGATCTTCACGAAAGTTGACAGTGTGATTTCAAGACCTTTGAAACTGTAACAGAACGAATTCTATTATCACATCATTATTCGTTACGGGTTTTCGCGTACTAAACCGTTTTCCAAGAGTAGGGTTTATATGGGGCCTACTGTAAATTATGAACCGACCTGCACAAATTTTGTAGTGTGATTTCCAAAATCTATTTTAATAGTATTATTGTTACGGTTTCAGGTGTACTAAAGCGTTTTTGATGTGCTTTATGAGGGGCATACGGTAAATTATGGACCAATCTTCACGGAATTTCATGGTATGATATCTAGTCATATAGAAAATATATTTGTGCAAAATATAATATCAATATGTGAATTCCGCAACTATTTATGATTTCAACAGACAGACAGACATTTCTATATTACATATATAATTTATGGGGTCTAAATGACAAACTTATTAGTATGCCCTCTTCAACACTACTTGTGGTGGAGGGTATAAAAAAGAAAGAAAAGCCCGCTTAATCTATATCTCTCTCTATAGATGCACATCCTTTTCAGGATGTAAGCGAATGACGATATGTGTTCTGTATCAATATTGTAAATTCTTTTCTATGGGATACAAGTTGATCTTAGTCCAGCCCAGTTGCTGATGTTGCGCAATCTGTTTTCGGCCAATACCTCGCCTTCATTCGATTTTGCCTTGAAGAATAAGTTGTTCATACGAATTAGAAGTTTTTACTTATTTTGATCCATAAGGCTAAAATAAGCAGTCTATCGTCTTTAAATGGTAAGAAGTATCTGCCGTTCTGTGTTTAATCTGCTAAAATTTCCGATTCGGGTAAATACATTAGGGTAAGAAGTGTTTGCAATTTTTGCAAATATCAAATTCTTCATCGCATAGCCGTATAGACCATGAAAAAATATTAAGAAATGATGTTTTACTTTTTCGCGATCGTGAAAAAAGTTTCCGCACCAAACGCGATAAAGTTTTGAATTTAAATTTTGCTCCTTAGTAGTTATAAAAATTTAACATTTTATAACAACATTTTAAGTATTTTCTAATAATTTCATGCATATAACAAGATCTTACTATTTGTACGGAAAAAGAGCGCAAAAAAGCGAGAGCGATATTCGCGTTTTTTTTAAATAAACTAAATTTTAATGGCAAATGATAGATGGGTTGTTTGGCGGATATTATATGATACAGTGAAAATTATCAGCAGCGTAGTAATATGTGCGCGGAACGAGCTATTAAAGTTGCACAACCAGGGCTGCCAGATAAATTTGTGAGGAAATCGTAATTTTCCCGAGAAAAAATAAAAAAATCGTCTTTATCGTTTTGAAAAATCGTCGAAAAAAATCGGACAACTTAAAATTAATTTTTTTTAAACAATTTTTGTTCGATTTTTATAAAAATAAAAAACATTCAAACAAAAATATAATTACTTCATACCTAGCTAGCATTTTCAATCGTGTAAGAGCTACTGGGAGTCTCCTGAAGAGCGTCTTTGATCGTCGCACAGAGGGGCGAAAACCATCAAAAGTGGCGATTAATTCAAAAGATGAACTTTAACTTTCTCAACCGTATTTGGTACCATATTTTTGCCCGCATTGATATTTTGTTCATAATTCGAGGTTTTTTTTTCTCGAGAAAAGTATTTTCAGTGAGAAAAAATTCCTTGGGAGTATTTGTGATTGAGCTGAACTTGAGGGAACAGGAGACTTTGGGACGACTTTGCATTTTTTTTAGAAGAAGTATGTAAAAACCCTTTCAGGGTATAGAAAACTTGTTACCCCTCCCTATGCCAACGAAATATGAATGCAAAGTAACGTGAAGTGAAAAAATCGTTTAAATGATTATAAATAACTAAAAACACAAAAAGGTCTGTAAAATCGCCTAAACTGTAAATACAATTTTTAATATGATGTTTTTTTGTGCTGGATAATTTTAAATGAGTTTAATATTTCTGCCAATTTAAAAGTCATGCATTTTCCCTAAGCAAAAAAGTCATACCTCCTTATGGAAGTAAAAGTTAAGCTCATATACTTTTGCTGGGTTTAATGTATTGACTAACTAAAGTTAACTTTAACTTTATTTTGCACAAGGGGGATGTGTAAGGAAATTATTGCTGAAACAAAAAAAAAATGTGTTTATACCTAATTGGAAGTTACTAGTCAACTATGGGCACCTCTCCATTCTTGGTAGTTTTTCGACTGTCAACAGGAAATTGCTGTTCGTTTATCACATAAATTTTGAATCTGTCTCATTATTCACCTCAAACAAAGGCAACCCAACAATATTTAGAACCAACACACGTGTAAATATGTTAAATAAGCATAAATAGTTACAAGCACACACGTTATAAATTTTATCAATAATTATGTTTACGTGTGTGTGTGTGTGTTTAAGTGCGTGCCTATGATTTCCTGCATGTGTTCTTATTTTTTGTTCCGATTTTCTGCCACAGGAGTTAAAGGTGTTGCTTTGTGTTTGTTTTTTTTTATGGAAAATTGTTATAATAAAAGGAAAAGATTAAAACAAAATAAATAAATATAAAAACCTACATATGTATATGGGCATTTCCAGCGAAAAGTCTACTTTTTGTAACGTAACGCCAACAAGTAATTAAAATTGTTTCTAGAAAAAATTTATTTGTATGATTTACTTTTTTATATTTCGGTATATAAAGCAACGAGCTCTACATTTAGTAACAAAATGGATAACAGTTGAACAGCATGGGCCTAAAATACAAGCATATTTGCTGGCTGGCGTCACGTTACAAAAAGTAGACTTTTCGCTGGAAATACCCATATGTAAGTATAAGCATATTTATGTGCTATAAATACATAAACAATATGTTGTTTTCCGATAATAAATTAGGTTTTATAAGATTTAACGATAATTTTTGATAATTTTAATATGGTTTTATTAATAGCAAATCATAAAAATTTAACGGCGTAATTTTAGGAATTTACATTTTCGGGGTTTTGTTGAGGGTTTTTGTATGAATAAGTTTGTGCACAAGAACTTTAGACCTTTTTTTTTAAGTAAAAACCAAATCATTCTATAAAAACAATTTCATATGATTTTCTATTAGTTTTTATTTTATTTTTTGTATTTATTTATTTCTTGAAATATCTTGAAAGCAGCATGTTCTTAGTGCTTCAAACTTTAAAATAACTTAATAAAACTCTTGGGAAAACTGCACTAACAAATGACAACTAAAATAATATTAAGTCGGCTAATTCATTGTTAGGATATGGATACGGCTCAGAAAGTTCATGAATACTATGGTTGCTTTCGGCATAATTATTGTTAACTCATACATGTTACAATTGGCCGCAACCATATTTTGATTGTATCGGGTTCCTACATGATTGCCACAATTATATTAATGTTCCCAAAAATTAAATGGATCTTCCTAAGTTTAAAAAATAAGCCATCTTGCAAAAAGGCTGTCTATTTAAATGGCTTTCCGTAAACCGACCCTAAGGTTCTATACTGATGATTCACGGAAAGGAATTAAAGTTGGCAGGGGCATCTGAATAGAGGAATTGGATATAAAGGTTCGCTTTCGTCTGCCGCATAACTGTAGTGCCCTGCAGGGGGAATTATCGCATATCGATGGATATACAGCTACTCACACTATAAGTGGGACACCTCATACAAATAATTAGGTGATTTTGTTCATTTTATTTATATAATTCATATAAAATGAAGTATTTTTTACGAAATATTAAAATAAATCTAAGGATTTTATTTGAGTTCTAAACATAGAAACATAAGATTTTTCATGTGTCCCATTTATAGTGTGAGTAGCTGTATGTATGTTTGCTTATAGCAAGGCTGTCATTGCTTTCCCAGCGGGTGTCTATATGATATATATGTAAGTTAAATGCAGAATGTCGGTTGCCATTAAATGCCTTTGCGAAGCATTCGAAAGTGACGCTAATGTGAATACCAGGGGGGATGCTCTCTATTGCGATGCGAAAACAATTTCAAAATGGAGCAATACTGGCAACAAAAATGAAAGATGACGCAGATTGACAGCAATAAAATGCTAAAATATGTGAAAATATTTGAAATTGGAAAATTTAGATAAAATAAATAGTGATGATTTGCGAAAAGAAAAAAGTTAATAGATGCGAAAGAAAAATGCGCAAACGCATTAAAGAGTACCAATCGCTAGATTTGCAACCATTTTCTTTCGCATCCATGGCATGCGAACTGCAAATAAGCTTGCCAAACAAATTGGTCGTCTAGATGATAGATTCGTTAATCATTTCGTTGGTCACTCATAAAGCGCGAGTCTTACAAATTTGCACTGTTGTTGATTATGATAAAAGGAGAACCATCTCTCTACTTAGGTTCAATAGTAACCAGTCGATAACAGATGTCTCAGAGATAACTGTGCTATGGCCGTTGGGGACTCATGCGAGGATGATGGGTCTGAAACTACTGCAGAAGTTGTCATGACGAGGAGAATGAGGAAACTGTGTTTCCTTTTCTGTGTCTGTACCTGGGAAAACCGGTGATTGCCAGTTTGGAAAATCTATCTAAGATAGAACTAAAGTTGGTGATTCTCTTCATTATGAATTGACTGAATTCTGATAAGTGAGCTGCCTTAACGACGGCTGCTGATAACAACAACAATTGTTTGTGAGTGAATCAGGAGTTTTGGGGTGGTTGTTATTATTTTATATGAATATATATTGTTAACTCAACTATTGAGAGAAAAATTAAATTTTATTTTTCAATTATGTTACGTGTAAATTTAAAACTTTAAAGTCTTTTTCTGTAAAACTAATATTTTTAAGTTATGACGATGTTACAGCAAATGTACGGTATGTGGTTGCAGTAATTACAACATGTATGCAAATTTTCTTTTTAAAAATATGTACTTATCTGAGAATATATCAAGCCCTTACCGCGAAAATAACGTAAGCGACATCATTTTCAAATTTACGGGGATGCGCTGGAAATCAAAACAGTAAAACGCAAGAATTTGGAAGTAGTTTTTTTAATACACTTTTAAATTAATTTTTTATAATTTTTGTTACAAAATTCTGTTAAATGGAGATATATTTTTATAATACTTGTCATAAAATTCGTTTAATACAGAAATCTTATTAAAAAACGACTCCTAAAATTCTTGAGTTTTACGTTATCGATTTCCAGCACACCCCTGATAGATTTTTTTTTATAAATGACTTAATTGGCAACACTTGCATCATAAATATCATGGTCACATATGGTACCGTTACGATTTTATAGCAAGAACAGTTTTATCGTAAGCGACAAATTTCATACAAAATTCATATGAAAAAAATAGAAAACCTCTCTCCTGATTATTTTAAATTTTGGCGCTAGCGTTATTTTCGCGGTTAGCGGTCGATATTTTTACGAATATTAAATGCTCTTTATAAAAGAAAAAAGAACTAATAAAGAGGCCTTATAAGTTGTTTTTTGCAGATGCAGGACCTCTCAGCGCCATTTCAACTTCATTTATAATATAAAGAAATATAGAAACTGGGAATTATTTCCTTCTGAAGGTTACTTTAAATTATATTCAACATTTTTTATTTTTCGAATTTATTCTATGAGCTACATTTCAGTTATGTATTTTATAAAGCTTTTTTGTAATAGTCATATTCCTTCAATTTTTCAGAAATGACTTTATACACTATCAGACTATTATATTGTATTTTCTTGTTACATTTTACCTTAGCTTTCCGTTGGAAATATGGTATATTGTATGAACAGAAAAATTTACAATTATTAGACACCAGCAGAATGTAATGCATTTTCTGGCCCGCTACGGCCTTCGTCAGCATTCTTTGTGTCACACTGGAATATAATATAAAGAAATATATTTTGTGTTACGCCCACATCTCCATTCCCGCCCACTTTTTGTCAGATGTTGCGTATTAATAACTAAGTAATTTGTACCAAATATGGACAATTTTACTCTTACCGCTTTCCAGATCAGTGTTGCCAATTTAGCCAACTAGTGACTAGACTTGGCAATTTTTCATCTTAGTCATAAACAAAATCAGTTAAGCCATAAATAAAGCCATTTTTATTTACCCAAATTTCCTTTAACTTTTTAAAAATTTTAGACCAATAAATTTTATATATACTGTATTTGTTGCGTTGTAACGTTGAACTTTTCTTTATCAGTTAACGCAAATGACTTTAATACCATGTGAGATAAGGCCATGATGGCGTTATCTCTCATTCAATAGGGAGATAAAGCCTTTTTTTTCATTTGAATGGGAGATAAAGCCATCATGGCCTAAGCTCGCATTAGCAATATTAGAAAATGGCTTTATCTCTTATTTCAGTTCCGGAGACACTAAAGTTAAGTATTGAAATCTAAAGTTTATCTGCGTGGCGGCCTGCGGCCGTGCTTAGGGGTTTTTTCCGCCAGTAGGACGCGGCAGGTGGCTTCGCTGAATAAAGTTGTCCTACGTGCGTCACAAGAATAAAAAAGGTTTTTCAATGATAACTAAGGATTTTCCCTTTTACGGAATGTTTACACCATGCATTACAATATTCTGAAAAAGTATGTCTTTATCTCTCATTTCGCAAAATTTTAAGTATGGCCTTACCTCTAAATGATTGGGCAATAAGGTCATTATGGCTTTATCTCCCATTCAATTGAGCAATAAAGCCATCATGCCGTTATCTCACATGGGTTTAAAGCACCCCCCGGACTTGCCTTCCCACATCAGCTTCGACGCCCAGCTTCTAGAATCCGTTTTTAAAATAAATAAGAATTACGCTTTATCTCAGTATAGTTTTTGTTGCTAAAAATGCGAAGTGAGTTAATTAACAACTGTTGCTGTTGAGTATTTAAAAAAATGGAGATGTTAATTCTACACACATTCCGACATAACTACTTTTAGTAGAGGCTTTAAACAGGCCTTGTCTAAGAATTTTAATTTGAATTTGTTAAATATTTTTTAAAACATACTTAAAAAGACCTTTTCGAAGAAGGCAGGGTTAAATGACTGAAAGTTATTTAAGAATGCGTTTGTAGACCTTAAAAAAGTCCTGAAAAATGGAAGCGCTTGTAATTTTTCTTTCTCGTTGTGTTGTTTTGTTATCTCTTCAAAGCAATCAAAACTAAGTTTGTACGTAAATATTAAAACATATTTTTTACCCATCACTGCCACAAGAAACACAACTAATCGGGTGTTAATTTACACGCTTAATAATGTTTTTAGCTTGAGTAAAACATTTGGTAGTATGTGTGACAACGACGATGCTGGATTGAAAATCAAGCACATGTGGCTTAGACGAATGTGCGAATATATGTTAATTATATAAGGCAAACCATATTGGACTTACGGAAACTTTTTGTTATGTTTAATAAAACTGTCATTTGCTTAAGCAAGGTGCGAATCTAATCGCAGATTCCATACGGAATCAAATGTTTTTATTTTGTTTTTAAAAAAAACATTTGAGAGACTTTTTGTTAATTTCTGACAGTAGGTAAAGCAAGGCTATGCATATAATGGTTAGGCCTTAAGACATCTAGTACTTTGATCGACGGGCCCAACGTTTTCTTTTTATGTTTTTATACAAAACACACCAATAATAAAAGTTAAAACGTACACTCACAATATTATTACAGTAACGGACTGTAGTTTATTTAAGAAATATTCCGTTCAGTCATTTTTAAATAAATAAACATTTAAAATTCCAAGCAACTTTATTTTTAACTGATTCTAACAGTTGTTCAAAAAACTAAGTGCATATTAATACGGATTTTCAGTTGCAGTTAATATTGTCCGTTGATTGAGTTAAATTCTTCTTTATGTTAAAGTAAATAAAAATGTAATTTAAAGCAACGAAAAGCTCATTTAATTTTTACTGTCAAAAATTCAACCGCGAATTCCGTAAAAACAAATAAATATGCAGTTATTTTATAAAATTTTACTGTCAAAAATTCAACACCATATTCAGTAAAAACAATTAAATATTCAGTTATTTTATATAATTTTACTACCAAAAATTAATTTTTACTTATCTATAAAAAATGAATTGCTTGTTTTGTGTAAGCAATTCTCATTTTCTTTTTGTTAAAATAATTTAGTTAAATACATCAAATTTTAAAAGTAAAATAATTGCGAAGCCATATCGGTCATGGTGCTGGTCTTTTATAATTGAGAGTTCTTCTGTAAACAACGTGGTCAGTACAACAAAAGTAAAACAAACGTGTGTACCTGGGTAAGTAAATAAAAATATTTTCCGTCTCTCGCTTATAAGAAAAACAAGCGGACAGGTGTCTGTCTGGTATTTTTAAAAAATTAGTTTCTTTTGTGGAGTAAACGAAAATTTAATAAAATAACTGAATATTTAATTGTTTTTACTGAATATGGGGTCAATTTGACAGTAAAAAATTGACAGTAAAATTTTACAAAATATCTGAATATTTATTTGATTTTACGGAATATGGTGTTGAATTTTTGAGAGCAAAAATTAAATGAACTTTTTGTTAAAAATAAATGAAAAATAGGTAGACCGGTTTTTAATTGAACTTTCATTTATTTTGTATTACAATTTCAGTTAATTTTACGTACAGAATATTGTGAGTGTATGAGAAGTTTTTTTTTTTGGGAACAACATTACAAATTTTCTGCGGTCTAACTAATCACCGCAAACGATATTGAGCAAATTTTATTGAAATTTTTTAATTTGATACCATGTCACTCGATATCGAATGAAATGTACCGTAATTTGAGATGATGGCATTCGATATCGAGTAATCATAGAAATTACATCTCTCGAGTTTTCATTCGATACGTCAGTGTCAATCGTATGCAGAAAAATACGATAGTTCTATCGATACGGTAGTTTACTCGATATCGAATGAGGTTATTTGACCCCTGTTGTCTTTTAAAGACATTTCAGGACCACATTACACGTTCAGTTATTTTTAGTTATTAGCAACGACTGAAGTCGATTGCAACGTTTACTTGTGCGCAACATAAACGTATGAGTAACGAGTACTTTAGTTTTCTTTGGACAGCTGAATTTGTTATTTTCCCACACCACAATAGTGGAGAGGGTATTATGCATTTGTGCTGAATAGGGTCTTTGTGCCCATAAACCATCTGATTATATTGGTATTAAGATTAAATTTGATCCAAACTTTATTTATTGCAATTAAAATCATCTAACCAAATTTTATTGGTATCATTCCATATTTGACCAAAGCTCCCATACTAATGCCACTCCCGAAAATAGATTTTAATGCCATAACTTCCTACAAAATGTTGGTATTGATATTAAAATTGGTGAAAATAACTTTAACGATAGCTTCTATATCATGACAAAATGTTGTACTGGTAGCTGTAAAATTAAACATATGCCCCATATAAAGCCCCTTCTCAATATCACTTATGGCCTATTTCAACAATTCTTTTTTAAAATCAATTCATATTTAAATATACAGCCATGCCACAGAGTAAAATTCCATTCAGAAACGAAATTCATTTCGTAATTTGGTGGTTTAGAAAATGAGGAAAACATTTTTCAGAATGAAACCATTTTTGTTTTCATGAACGGAATGGGAATTATTTGTACCTGAAAGGATAAAAAAAACTATCAAAATACACTTTCTTTGAATAAAAAAATATATTTTCTTCAATTCCAAACGGGATTATACTCTGTGACATGGCCCATAGTTTTTCATTAAATTTTATTTTCATTTTACATGAAAATCGAATTTGGAACATAAATTAGTATTTGTATAGAGTTGGTGAAATAGGCCATTAAAGGCAAATAAATCTAATACGAATGAAGATATCTAAATAATATTCGGCACAAATAACTTTTATACAAATCTTAACCTCATAACATAATTTTGGTCTGGCCGGTCCATGATAAGCACAGGTCCCAACTAGGGGTACACTTGGAAAAAATTGTTCTAAAAATATACTACGGTGTAGGGTATCATATGGTCGGGCTTAACAGACTTAACTTTCTTATTTGTTTTCCCCTCTTTTTTCTGAGATAGTCGTTTTTAACCACCACTGATTTATATTTTTAAGACATCTTTCTTCAGGAATTTGCAATTAATAAAAACAAAATCTCCTCAAACAAGTACGTTAGAAGAAAAAAAACATACCTGGAAACATTTATTTTACGATAGAAACAATTTAAACAAATAATAAAGATCAATGGTGCCTGTTCACAAATAAAGTATTGAATTATATTCTTTAATACTGACATTGAGCTTTCAACAAAACAAAAGTTTTTAATCAAATGTTTATTTATTTTCAATTTTCGTATATTTTATAAAGAAAATGTTTATTGTGTAGTTAACACTTTAAAGTAGGGGTTCCCATTGCCTTCTGTTTTAAGGAATCCATTAAGAAATTTTAAACTATTTTTGGATTCTCGTGATTGACTAAAATTTTTGTGGTTTTCTTGAAGAACCACAGCTAAAAACTATTAATATTAAAATAATTAATCGTAAAACCTATAAAGTACAATTATTTTGGGTCCTTCTGAGTAGCGAAGTGGATTTAATGATGTCCATCAGTGCATGTGTATGTTGAAATATATTTGTTATATTTTTGTTTCACACATACATACTTCATTAAAGTTTGCTATTGAAATTTACCTGAAAAAGACCAGCGTACATAAATAGCTGCTACATAAGCAAAAAACCCATGACTGACCCTAATTTTACCAATAAATCCCATGCTTTTTTTCTGTACATTTGGGAAACGGCGAGAGACAAAGTTTGCAAGCATTTCGGTTATCAATACACAACATACGAAAAAATTTGGGCGGGATTGGAGAAGTAGGCGTGACACAAAATATATTTATTTTTATCTAACGAAATGTATTTACATAACTTTCTCTTTGATGCCGTTCATGGGCTGGCGGCGTTATCTTCGAAAATGCGGTCGGCCAAGCAGTTACTGTGAATGGTGTTCGCTATCGCAAGATGATAAGGGACTTCTTGTGGCCAGAAATTGAAGATATGAACCTGGACAATATGTGGTTCCAACAGCATGGTGCCACTTGCTCCACAGCCAACGAAACAATCACTCCTTTGATTTGACACCGTTGGACTTCTTTCTTTGGGGAAAATTAGGGGTTCTAAAAAATTTCAAGAAAAAATTTGTTGTACACTTTCAATACAAACTCGAATCATTTTGTTTACTTGGATTTTTTTTCGGAATATTTGCAAATTTAAAACACAGCACGTTTTCTTGCACAACACAAGGGACTCACAAGAGTGCTTTAATTTCTTTCGACTTTTTGATATTAAATCAAAACTTGCCTTTAAAAACTTGGTGAGTGTAGCTTGTGCTCCAACCAGTGTTGCCAGAAGTAGGCAAGTGTATCTACATTTTTATTTTTTCTTTTGTAAAAAAGGTAGCGTAGGGATTGTTTTCCAAACTAAGATTTTAATTTATCTTACAGGGGTGTGCTGGAAATCGCAAACGTAAAACGCAAGAATTTTAAAAGTCGTTTTTAAATAAGATTTTTGTAATGAAAGAATTTTATGACAAATATTTTCCTATTAAACAGAATTTTAAACCAAAAATTATAAGAATTAGGTTAAAAGTTTATTTAAAACAACTTCCAAAATCTTGCGTTTTGCGTTTGCGATTTTCAGCACACCCCTGTTAGTTTACTCTTCTTACGGAGGCAAAGGGGTACTCTAATCCTTGTTTGCGAACTTCTAGTTTTAAAGAAATAATAAAAAAACAAGAGAAATTACAAACGGAAATAAAAAATAAAAAGTTTTCCCCATAAAAACTTCGTTTTGTTTTACTTTACTAATTTGTCTTGACATCAGGATTATCAGTTATACGAAGTATTTTTTTTTGTTTTCTACAAAATAATAAACTTTTTCAATTTCTTTCTTTACTATATACGTTTTTTTTTTAACTAAGTTGCTAAACGGTAAATAGTTCATTGTATTTAAGTATTTTCTTTTGTTAATAGAACTTTAATTTAAAATCATTATGGAAATTTATTAACATCAAAATAACTTAAACTTTATTGAACATATAAAAAATTTTTTTTATGGTGCAAAATTAATAAAAAAAAAAAAAATGGACAGTAAAAATCGTAAATTCAAAATTTTTTTTTCATTTTGATTCTCATTAATTTGCTAAGACATTTTTATCTTAAGCCAGTCTCTCAGTGTAATGGCGTTTTCTTTTCTGAGTAATAATCTGCCTTTTTACATTTCTTTATGTTCTTTTCTGAAAAATGTGTTCTGTTTTAAAAGTGCAACGCGTTCTTTTCTGAAGATGTTCCCCATAAAAAGAAAAAAATCCTACATGTTCAACACTCATTTTAATTAAAGGGGCTCATTTTAATTAAAGATTAACAGCTGGTTTTGTTATTATATCAGCAAAAATAAATTATTTTTTTAGTTCGTCTCTCGTATTTTTTATATTAATTAGAAATCCAAATTTTTAACGATAATTGTACTTTATTGTTTTATGCCGTAACTTGTGTTATTTTGTTAACGTCAAAAAATACAACACTTCTTAAAAAGCAGGTTAACCTTTAAAAATGTTGCCAGATCCCATGTAGCACTTTTGGTAAACAAATTTTTTTTAGAAGAGAAAACGCCATATGGGTTGAGGTTTAGATTTCCATCAGAGAACCTGGTCTGCTTCACTACAACGGACTTAAGGTCTACGTTGCTAATGCTCGATAAATTAAGTTAGAACATCATGTGCAATTGTATTTGTAACATTCAAGAAATAAAATAGAATAAATAAAAAAAAAAAAATATTATTATTCCTAGATATTTTAAAAGATTAATTTTAAATGTTATATTCCTCGTAATTAGCGCACATGTTTAACATCATCTCTTTCTACAAAAATCACAAGAATCGAAAACAGCAAAAAACAAACAAATTAATAAAATGGCATACAATTCAAATTATTTAGACATAAAAATAAAAAAAAAATATGATTAATTTTGCCATTATTTTATAAAGTTTTAGAATTTCGAAGAATATGAATAAATTAAGAAGGCCATGCGATAGAAAATCAATACTGTGTCCAAATATTTTGCATTTATAAATTTAGTCGGGTTGACATTTGAAAAATGTCTTTTATTCCTTTTTATTAAATAATATTTTTTAAACTACAAACATTTTACAGTGGAGTTAAAGTAACATTTTTCGAAATAAATTTATAATTTCTAAAGTCTTGAAAATAAATTCTTGCCCTAAAAAATAGAAATTCTTAAATAAAAAATCGCTTAAATTAGAAATTTTTTAAAATCCAACAAAATCTGAAAATTTCTAAAAACATTCTATAATCAGAAGAGGATATGATTTAAATTAAATAACAACTTAAGTAAAACACTTTAAGTCTGAAAAAAAATTGAGGCAAAATTTTACAAAAGAAAGAAATCATAAAAATTTGCTCATTTTAGCAGAAAACTTTAAATAAAACAGAAAAATAAATAAAGTAATTAAAAACCTAATTCCGATGTACGAAAGAATTCTTTCTTTCTTTCCAACAATGACATTAAAAACAAAAACAAATTTCAAAAATCAAGCATCCGGTACTCCATTTAAGAAAATCCGTAGTATTGACACCGCTTCGGCTTGATTTAAGTACGGATGGATTGATTTGTTTTTTTTTTTGGTAGTCTTTAAAATAATATGTTTATAAAATCCCATATCGGAAATAGTCTGATAATCTAATAAACACCATCAAATGTCAAAGAAAATTTTCATATTGATCACTAGGCCAACACACTTTACTAACGAAAATCAAAATGGTCTCCAGTTCAACGCCAGAGATAACATTCAATCCGTCCAAGGTGGTGGAACCCAGCTCAGCCAGTCGCTTTCTCGCCAGTGCAGGCCTGTTGCAGAGGAGGTGCTCTACCTCCTCTTCCCCATTGCATCTGCGGCAGTAATCATAGTTCCCAGCCCATGTTCATACCCACGCCCGTCATTCATGGGGAGTCACAATTGCCGGGTAATCCTGCATTCAGTATGGCAAGAGGCACCATCCTGTTGGAACAACATATCGTCCAGGTCCATATTCTCAAGTTCTGGCCACCAGAAGACCGTTATCACGGTAACTGCCTTATTTCAAAGGATCGGCTGACGCTGGTCACTCTTTGTGGATTAAACAATCAACAATCACTCGTGGATTCTTATTCGCCCAAATGTGGCAATTCTACTTGTTAACAAATCCACTGAGGTGAAAGTGTGCCCCATTGCGGAAGATGAAGTGCACGAAATTAATTTTGTTTTGAAAGCCCATTTTTGTAAAAGGCTTCAACAATCTGAACGCGCTGCTCAATTTTGTACCTCTCCACGGTTGCATTTGTCAAACACTGAAACAAAGAAATGCCAAATTAAGTTGGGCAAAAATACTTGACGTTTAGTTGTTAATTATCGTGGGACCACCCTTTATTTAAATTAAAAAATAAAATTAAAGTTAAACGCGACCAGGACAGAATTATGATTGTTCTTGAACAATTTAGCTGTTGTGGGGCTTCATCCCATTTTTTTACATGCTGAAGTTTTATGCTAACCCTTCTGGTTTTTGTTCCATTAGGAAAACGAGGCTTTCCAATAGCTGCTTACGACGTTAGACTTGCATAAAATGAACAAAACTATTAATTAATGTGCTATTTGGAATGCGAAAGCAAAGAAAAAAAATTACAAGTATTTAAATTTTAAACAAGTTTTTTTAAACCGTCGAATGCAAATAAGTTTTCGTTGAAAAATTCGATGCACAAAGAAATTTTTGACAGTGCTGCCAACTCATAATATAAAATTCGATTCTTGATGTTCGATAGCCAGCAAAAATCGTTTCTCGAATGTACCTCATAATAGGGGCCATAGTTAAAAACAATAAATTCTGAAAAATTACTATTTTTATAAATTCATAATTTCCATGGAAAGATTTAAATTTAAAGCAAATTTTCCCAATCAAAAAAAAAAAAAAAAAAAAGAAAGAAAAAAGAGAATAACTTTTGAGAAAAATCGTTAATATCATAAAAAAAGTCTAACAAAATCTTAAATCTAGAAAATTATCGTTTTTGTAAAAAATTTTTTTGTAAACATCTAAACAAAGACATCACAAACAAACAAATAATAATCTTATCAAATTGGTAAAAGTGCTTACGAGTACAACAAAGCATTTAAAAAAAAATTGTCTCATTTAACTCAACCATAAAAATTTGTGAAAATAATCTAAATAAAATTCTTAGCATAGTTAACATACCAAATAAGTGTTTAACATGTCTTAAATTTTTTCGTTACTCTGCACATTTCTATTATAACAAGCCCCAAGAGATATTCCATCTTTCTTTATGTGCCACGTTTTTCTTTCTTTTTTTTGGAAAATACTTTATTTTGTATCTCTGCCTGTCTACATTTGTTTCCTTTTTTTTCTAGGTACATTTTTTCCTCTTCTCTTTGTATTTTGTCATTTGGAAATAATAACAAAAACACTAATAAAAAAAACTAAGCCATTGGCAATTCTTTTATTGAAGAAGGAGGCCTCATAAAGGACATTTGAGCTTAGGAATTGCTAGAGAGACAGACACAACAACCAGAACCAGACTCAGCCAAAACTGATAGATGGAAATAAAAATGGTTTTGTTTAAACGTTAGAGGTCTAAACGATTTTCTTAGTTAGACATTTAAAGTAACTATTAAAAAAAAAAAACAATGCGAAAAAAGGACATGAGTCCTGAAGCAAAAGGAATCTTTGTATAATTTGTAGAGGGTAAATAATTTCTGTTGTTTGTTTGAGAAAAAAATATATGTAAATAAATTTTGAAGTTTAAATACCATTAGGAGCATACGATAAAAAATCATTTAACAAGTTAGTTTTTAAAATATGTAATAGAAATTTTTTTATATTTTTAGTTAGTCTTAAGTTCATTAAATTTAATTTTCATTAAATTATTTTTACTGAAGGAAGGAATTCTGCACACGATATTTATTAAAATTTTTATTGATAATTTTTATTCTTGGCTTTATTATTTTATCCGATAGTAACAATTTTGCGCTCAGTACGTTAAAAACAAAATATGAATTAATTAAGATACAGGAGTCGAATCACCGCATACGATATCGAGCAAAATTGATCGAAATTATTTATTTTGGTATCATGACTCTCGATATCGAATTAAATTTATTGAATTTGAAGAAATAGCATTTGATATTGAGTAACTCGACATAACATTTCATTCGATACGTCAGTGTATGTAAAAAAAATTTGATAATTTATTCGATAAATAATAAATTTTTTTATTGCCTTAAATGGTGAATTTTGAAAAAACGTAAAAAATCAAATTTTTTCAAGTTTAAAGTCCTGTAGCTCAGTAATCCAATTTTATCCGATCGGCACAGAATAGATGTGGGCTGAAAGTGAAAATACAAATCTATGCAACAATTCGAGTCTTGTACAAGTCAAATGAACAGTTCTCGAGATTTTTCGAAAAAGATAAAACAACCGCCCTTTTAGTCTTTTATGCACTGCGACGCCATTTGCACTCCGATCATAACATATTGCATATCATTATTTATGGCGGCTTCATTTTAAGCTTTGGTGACTTTTTAATCCGACATCAAATTCAAGGCGCCACTTATGCCATCTCAGATCCTACCCCCCTAATGGCCAATTTTTTGCACGTGAAAAGAAAGCCCTTCTCAAACTTTGTTATAACTCACTTTTATGCCACGACCCGCAATTAAGCGCATTTTTTCTTTACACATAAATTTTAAGGGCCGATGTTGAATGTGAACCCCACCTAAATGTCAAGTTTTTTCAGCATTTCATTTGACATTTCAGCCTGACTCAATTTGAACCATGGAAAGATAGACAATCGAGCAACGCGTTAAAGTTATTCAGACTAATTATGAAAATAACGTTCAAAACAAAATGCATATCGTCCACTTCGTGATTTTTCGATAAATTTAATCGTCCCAATGTGCGTACAATCGGAAAAATCGTGCAAAATTTTAGCAAACCGGATATGCAGGAGATGTGAAAAAAGCAGTGCATACTCGTACAGCTCGTACTGCACAAACGATTGCTGCTGTTCGCGATTGTGTGGCTGAAGAGCCATCCATCTCAACTCGTCGTCGTGCCAAACAAATGCACCTCTTACGCTCGCCATTGATGAAAATTATGCATAAGGACTTGCATTTACACGCATACAAGGTGCAATTGACTCAAGAACTAAAGCCTCTCTACCATTCCAAACGTCGTCAATGGTCAGAATGGTGACAAGAAATGGCAACAGTGGATGATACATTTTCGAAGAAAATCATCTTCAGTGATGAGGCACATTTTCACCTCAGTGGGTGGATTTGTCAGTAAGCAGAATTGCCGCATTTGGGCGAATGATAATCCAAAAGTGATTGTCGAAAAACCAATGCACCCACAAAGAGTGACTGTTTGGTGCGGTTTATGGCCAGGCGGCATCATCGGGCCGTATTTTTTCCAAAATGAGGCCGTTCAGGCATTTACTGTGAATGGAGTTCGCTATCGTGAGATGATAACGAACTTTTTATGGCCCGAATTGGTAGATATGGATGTGGACAATATGTGGTTTCAACAGGTCGGTACCACTCGCCACAAAGCTAACGAAACAATGGCTCTTTTGTGCTACAGTCTCAATGGCCGTGTTATTTTACGTGGTGGCGATGTCAATTGGCCGCCAAGATCATGTGATTTGATACCGTTGGACTTGTTTCTTTGGGGTTATTTACAAGAAAAGGTGTACGGTTGACGGCATATAACCTCAATTATGCCTCAGCGTCCAACAGATGGAGGTGTGCCGCCGAGTTCAAGGCAGCCATTTGTCCGATATTTTGTTTCAAACATAACTGAACCATACCAATATTAATAATTTGTGTTTTATTCAAAATCAACATCGCCCCTTAACAGCCCTTTATATTACATTTCACTTTTTGTTCTTGATATGTATTGCCGCCGTTTTAAGTCCGATGCCATCGGTTCGCATATCATTGTTTAGGGCTTGTCTGTGGTAACTTTTTAATCCAAGATAATTGTGGCATATCGTATCCTTCCCCCTTATGCCTATTTTTTTGGACGTGGCAAGAAAGCCCTTCTAAAACTAAGTATGTATGGGTTTTTACATCAGAAGTTTCTATCATTTTGTTAAGGGCAATATGAGAGCCTCTGCACAAAATTCTTCATTCAATTTAAAGCGTAAAAAGAAATTGGAGTGATGTTGGCATTTTCGTAAACAAATTTATTTGAAAATCTTTTATTTATCGACTTGTAATTTTTTTCTATGCATTTTCTAAAAATATGTCTTTCAAAAACTTCAATTTTCCTCATTGCTGTTTTTGAGATACTAAACCATATTGGAAAAGCATAGAGAATTATTGATCTTTTACTTACTAAATACAAAAGTAGTTTCGTCTTTATTGGTTAAAACTTACTATTTAAGAGCCTTGCAAATGCCCCTCATACACGATTAGCCTTGGCTAAATTATATGAAACGTGATTATTTAATTTTGAAAAGCTTAATAAAGTTGACTCCAAGGTATTTTATGCTGTCCTTAAATTTAATTTCAGTAGCATTTAGAAATTTTTGCTCTCCGGAATAACGGTTTCCGGAAGCATTTCGTAAACAAATTGCATTACTCTTGAAAGCGTTAACTTTTGTTGGAGCGCAACCAGCGGATACTCGTCGTGAGCATAAAAAAGCGAATCGTCGGCATAAAGTATAGCCCTAGAGTTATTATATGCATGAGGTTAAATCATTAATAAAAATATTATACAAATGTAGTGCCAATACAGAACCCTGTGGAACACTGCCAAGAGACCTAACCCAGTGATGAACACTCAATTTGCTCCTGTCATCGAAAAAGCTTCGAACGAGTTTAATTATTAGAGACTTAAAGCCAATGTTTATATTCCAATCAAGAAGTTCGATATATTGTCTAATCCACAAGACTTTTTATTTATTAATTTCGAGGCGTTTAAAAGGGTATCGATACTAATTAATAACTGGAGTCGTTTCCGTTATTCAATGATGTCGTTTCATCACTAAATAGAATACAATCTGGAGCATTAGGTAAACATTTTATTATTTATTGTATCAAATATCTCTGAAATATCTCTATTTGCAGGCGAAGCTCGATAAACAGATATAAAATGATTCTTAAAAACATTCAATTTACCATCTAACTGATCAATATTGACACCCATTTCAGAAACCTCCTCTATTAAGGGACGTCTCATATTTCCAAAAATTTTAAAAATATGTTTATAAGCCCATGGACCAGGTTTAATTTTCCATATTTTGGAATTAAATAAGTTTGCCTGTTCTATTTCAATCTGTTCCTTTATACAAATTTTTATTAAATCAATTTGCTTTGAAATCAGCCAATACTCAGGATGTGGTCTGGTTTGTTTAAAGTTCTCGGGGGGAGGACCCCCCCCAGACTGGGAAAGTAATGGATCACGTTCCATTACGATTTCCTTAAAATCCAATAAATGCTTTCAAATATTTGTGTTCACACAAATTTTTTATTTGAAAAAAATTTTTATATTGTTAAAATTTTTTTTTTCAGTTTGACAGAAAATTCAAATTAATTTTGTTTAAATGTAATTAACAGTTGTCTAAAAACAAGAACAAGAAACTCTACTTTCGATATACATAAATAGATAGAATTGATAAATAGAAACCTTCAGAAATTTCTTAATTGTTGACATTGAACAATGAAAGTAACTGAAGACCTCTCGAATTTCGTGGTATTGCCTTTTTCCACAATAATTTAAACCTTCAGATTGCTAAGTTTGAAATAAACAATACGCTCAGGGCCACAGGCTATTATTGTTCCTATCAAAATTCGAATGGAAAGATAAAATATGTTAATCAAATAAGAAACACAAATCTTGATACTAAATTATTTTCCTTTTATATTTCACACACTTCTGTTGAAATAATATCCAGTCCCTTTTATCACATATCATTTTTTTATTTTGGTATTTTTAAAATATTTCTTTTAGTTAAAAAAAAAAAACTAAAAATACAAATATTTATGCTACAATTTATTTATCCTCAAGCTTTCGTAGAAGCATTCAGTTAATTTGTGTGATTTTAAGAACAAAAGAAACATCTTCCAATTTTGTAAAATGTTCAAAATATTGAGGAGTTCGCAAATCTGTTGTAGGAAACACATGTTGCAATAGCAAGTAAAAACTAAAGAAAACACAATTTCGAACTTTTAATACTTTTTTTTCTTCTAAAGTTTAAGGTTTTTTTTTGTCTGCTTTTGTTATACTTAAAGATGTAGAAGAGGACCTTTTCAATACAATCTGTATTCTGATGATTTTTCAATTTATGTTTTCCAGGCAAAATTTTAAATCGCCTGCGAAAGTAAAGCATTTAAAGAAGTAGAGAAGACAGATTGAAGTTTAAGCTTTTAGTAATTCTTTAATGCTGCAAAAAAAAAAAAGAAATTCTGCTCGTTAAAAAAGGCTTTAAATGATTGATGACAAAAATGGTTCAAATGTTGAAAAAATTAACAAAACAGCTAGATAGATTAGATTTTTGATGAAGGCTTAAATGTATTATTTTTACCAAGATTTTTTTTGAACAAAAAGTTCTTTTGAACAAAAAGTACTTCTGAGCAAAAAGTACTTTTGAGCAAAACGTACTTTTGAGCAAAAAGTACTTCTGCACAAAAAAAAAATACTTATACGAAAAAAAAAACAAAAAGCCATCAAAACACTTGTACACAAACAAAACATTTGCACAATAAACACAAGTTATTTGTGTTGTGGTCGTTTTTGTTTGCTCAACTTTTGCTTATAGATAATTCTTTTTCGCTTAAGAGTTGAACTTGTTTAATATCTTTAGCTTTTCTAAAATCTTTTGATTAAGTTTCCTGACGATCTGGCCTAAGCAACCAGTGAAATGCGCATAGGAATAGCTTATCCCTTCACCATTAATTTCAGTGTTTTTATTGATAATAAAAATTGGGAATTAAGCACGACTATCAAAATCTTGTAAATTTTGTATTCCCAAAAATTACTTTGATAATAAAAAGTATTTTAAAAAGAAAATTCTTTGAGAGGACACCATACTACTTTTTTATTTAACAATAATGGCGTATATTCAGAAATTATCTCTAAGTGCCAACTTTTTTAAGTACCTATTAAAGTTATTCATAGTGGTTTACTTTTAGCACAAAAAGTTTGCACTTAATTATGGGTAAAGCTGTATTTAAATGATTTAATTTTATAATTAATTTGAAAAGTAAAACATTTTTGAAGTGGTAATAAAATAATAAAGAAATGATTAAAATTGTAAGAAACGTTCAATTATTATCTATGCTACTTGCGTCAATTTCTACTGCGCCCAAAAAAAAACATCCATATCTGACAAAAGATAAACTAGAGATGAGTTTTCGTCCAACAAAATTCGATCGAATAACTTTTGCAACATTTCCCACCCTACAATACCGTCTCATGTCTTAATGGAATGTCCAAAAATACAGAATAACAATTAACTTTAAGCTGAGGCCAACGTAGTCATTACTGTAATAATATTAGATGAAATTTTTATATTTTAAGTCTAATAAACAAATAAAAACTAATCAATAAAACGTTTTGATAAATGCATTTTAAAAGTACTTTTTTTTAAATCCCAGATTAAAGATTTACTTTCTTACAAAAAAAAAAAACCTTAAAAAACAACCTTTTTTGGAAAAATTCTTTTAATTTCCTGTCTTTTCAGTCATTACCGACAAATCAATTTCAATTGTATTCCAATTGTGTAATTTGAAAGCAATGAACCATCTTTAAATGAAATTTAATTTCCCAGTAATTTTAGTATGCATTGCAAACAAAGAGAAAGTTTCTGTGAGGAAATTCACCACTGCAAATTTAGTGTTGTAAATTTCAGCGCCAAAGAGTAGGCAACACAAACTACACAAATTCAGTTGTGTTTGAAATTTTAACGTGAAAGCATGAAAAACACGGAACTGTTAGATAAAGTGAAAATAAGTAATATAAATATTATTTATATCTTGTGTATGTAAATACATATACAATTTAATATGTATAAAGAAAATAAATTATAAACGAATTATGTGCGGTTAAGTGGAAAGATAATAAAGTAATTTTAATAAAACAGATACCCAGTCATTATTTTATAAAAAGGTTCTTAATGGAAAAAAGTAATTTAATTACCAAAAAAAAAAAAAATTAAATTTTTTAATAACATTGTTGTTATCAGAGCTGCCACGACCAAAAGATTAATACAATCAAAAATTTTAAAAAAATGTAAAAAAATATAACCAAATTAAAAATGGCTTTTTGTTAATAGAAAAACGAATACGTTTTATTTACATACAAAAATTTACTGCCTGTTTAACGATTTCGAACGTCAACGTTCGCAAAGAAAATTACATTTAAAACAAAAACAAATTTTCGAATTCTTTTTTTTGTTTTAAATATAATTTTCTATATATAGTTTAAATTTAGAACATTTTACTTATTATTAGATACACTAAAACTACCGTTATGTACTTTTTCAGACATGTTGTGAAATCGATTCCGAATGATTGATATCGAAATTTTTTTAAAAGTTCATAAAACATAGCGCTTTAATACATTTTAGACTGCTCTAAAATCAGGAAAAACTGCACTCATTAAGAAAACTTAAATGAAAATCTCCATCGCTTTCAACTTCAATTGATTTCAATTTTTATAACATGGCCGTTTCTTATATAAAATTGACATTTCATCAGCTCATTATTGATTTGACCTACCGACCATTTCCTAAAAATTTGATTTAGAGATGAGGTATGTTTATATATTTTCTGAATCTGTTTTACAAAATTGTTTATGGATTCTGAGATATTTATCATTTATGTTGGTCCATATCAACTATTTTAGGGTTTATTAAGTGTAGTTTTGCTGCAAATTCCTTATAGAAAAACTAACAAAATAAATTTCACTCTTGCTTTGCTTCATTACCGAAAGAAAAACAGTCATTAAAAGAGAAAGCAAAATAAAATGACAACAAGAAAATAAATTTTACTCTTGTCCCGCTTCATTGCTGTAAGAAAAAGTAGTAAAAGCAAAATAAAATGTCAACAACTACACAGCAGTAAGTATACGTATGCAGCACAAAAACTTCTGTTTTCAATCAAATACTACACTCAAAACAAAAATCAATCCATTACCGTAATAGTACGGTGAGTACGGATTTTCTTGAATCAAGTACAGAAAGATTGATTCAAGTACGTATTTTTAAACGCAAAATACTTAAATTATCTATATTCAATCCAGAATTCGTACTTGAAATTATCCGAAAATGAGATTAATTAAGGTAAAGTAAGATTGAATCAATCTCAAAATGCGCTTGATTCAAGTATTGTAAAGATGATTTTATCCCGAATTACAAAGAAAAAAAAATTTGTGACTGATTTACTTACCCGATTTAAACCTTACAGAATAAAAAACCCCCAACATCATGCCCGTTATGGAGTTTTCTTTAGAAAACTTATGCACATATTTAACCAAAAATATAAACTAAATGAGAAGCAAGAGTTCAAATTTACTTTTTAACCCTTCGTGGTACACATGATACCGTTTTTCAATGTGTATAGAAAATCAAAACATTCGTAACACGGAGGGTTAAACACAACGAAAAGTTTAATCTTTTTTTTACTTGATTTAAAAATATTATACTTATTTCAACAAGTTCGGCGATTGATTTTCGAAAGAAGTCCCATTTAGAAATGTTTTGAGTACGTTTTAGTGTTATTCGTACTGGAATTTTTAAGTATGACTCGTACTAAAAGTAATCATACAAATTTGATTTATCCCGAGGGTTTTTCTTTCTGTGTATTAATTAACTTAAAAGCTTGTTAATGAATGTTTCAAAAAATTTAAATTTTTCTTCAAAACACACACATTTTAGAAGCAGAGTGAAAATATAAAAAAATTCTATTGGGTTTATATGAAGTTTTCATATTTTCAGAAAACTTAATGTTAAACCTTCATTGTCATATGCGCCAAACCAATAATTAAGTGACGTTGTGACAACTTTTTATTAACAAAAATCTTAAGAAAATTTTGCCATTTGCGAGTACATATAATTTTTGTAATGCAACAAACGCAACTTAAACATGTTAATAACACATTTCAAAATTAAAAATAAAAACGATATTTAAAGTTTATCAAGAATAAAGAAATATTTTTACGAATTTTTGTTTTAAGAAAAAAAGTAACCAAAATAAAAAAATATTCACATCCCCACATTGAAAAAAAATTACGAGTTTTGGTTAGAAATAGCCAAAAACGGCAGCTCTGTTTGTAAATACCAGTCAGTACTCTATTACTTCCAGTAATTATACGGTGGAAATGAATTTGCCTTTTTTAGTCACACTTTATGTATTTTTTTTTTGTAAAGTTTTGATTAATTTGAACAGGCTTAATAAGAGTTCGTACTTCCATTTAAAAACTGTTTGGTTAATTTCTATAAAATTTATTTGATACATTTTTTCCTTTTATAAGCAGCGCTTAAAACTATTCATCGGCTGTTACCGTGCTCTCAGCACACTTTGCCTTCGCTTTTTTCCAGGCAGTGAACGTTCAAACTTGATGGTTTTTCCTGCAACATTAACATTAGCACATTTTACAAACCGTCTTAATACAGGGAAAAAGTGCATTTTAATTAATTCTTAAATGCTTTTAAGTCAAAGGATTCTAGTGGCTTTAGATCCAGAGTAGCTGTTGCATATTTTAAGAATTTTGAAATTAAAATGATTAAAGTGTTATGAAAAAAAAACACTAAAGTAATTAATAAAACCTTGAACAAATTTTAAAATAAAACTAAAGTTTCAAAAGAGGTAAATAGATACAGTTGTGGTTAAAACATTAGCAACCGAAACACAAACTTTTATAATTTTTTTTTCAATTCTTTCTTAAATGAAGAAGACATTTCTCTTGTGTGGGTCAATTAAGCCATATCGCAATTGGTCATAAAGAGGCCAGTTCAAAAAATTATTTTGATATAAAAAACTATTTTCGCGAATCGATTAACTATTTTGCTTTTCCTAAAAATAGTTGTCGAAAGTAAAAAAAGTTTTCCTACAAAAAAGGTGTCGAGAATCAAACAATTTTTTTACAGTAACTTGTTACTACAAAAAAGGAGAATTAATCAACTTTTACCTAAAAAAATTTGCGGAGAATCGAATGAATTTTCGTATAAAGAAGTTGCCAAGAACCGAACATTTTTTCCTTTAAAAAAGATATCTAAAATCGAACGGGTTTTTTTTCATAAAAATGCAGTCGAGAATCCTCTAAAATAATTACCGAGAATCCAACAACTTTTCCAATAAAAAAGTTTTTGAGAATCAAATATCTTAAAAGAAAAGTTAACGACAAGCAATTAACTTTTTCGATAGAAAATATTTTGAGATAAGTTTCTATATAGAATCGAATAAATTTTTCTATAGAGAGTATAATTGACTTTCCCTACACACAGTTTGTCGACTTTTTTCTTCAGAAAAGTTACCAAGAAGAAAAAGCGAACAATTTTTTCTATAAAAAAGTTTTGAAGGATCAAGCAGTTATTACTAAAAAAAAATAGGAAAAATCAAGCAGCATTCATTTAAAAATGTAGTTCAAAATCGAAAAAGTTTTTCTCAAATTTTTTTTTTTTTTTTAAACAAGCAACTTTTTTTTATAGACCAGTTTTAAAGAATCAATTAAGATTTGTCGGCAATCGAAAAGTTCTTAAAAACCAAATTACAAGTCCGTTCGTTTGTTCCTTATCAAGATTTTTCAAGAACACATGGTATTTATTGCAAAACACACAAGACAATTTAAGTTTAAGTAATATTCAACTATTTGATTTACTTAAGTAAAATATGTTTTTCGTGTTTAGTATTTTGTTGGTAAAATATATTGACACTTTTGCTTCCTCATTTACCAGTTTCCTACAAGGCATGGGCGCATATCTTCTTCTTTTCTTAATTATTATCATCAAGGTATTGGCTAAGAATATCTCCTTGCTTTACATCTTTGCACGTGTTGAATTCTTCTGATGTTGAGTTTCCTTTTCTTATGTGGTTTCGGCGAGTATTGTAAAATCTTACAATTCTTTGATTGAGCGGTTTTTGACAAAAGATTCGTAATTGTTCAAAAGGAATGCAAATTTATTCATTAATTTTGTAAGTGTAAATTGCTTTTTCATAATGAGAGTTGTAAATGCTTCAATCAATATTTTTTTTGGTTTAATTTATAAAGAAAAGCAAAGTAATTCACTTGTCTAAAGGACACTAATGGTTGAGAGCATAGAAATATTTTTATCTGTGATATAGAAACATTTATTAAGATCTAAAGTGTAAACTCAGTTCCATATGTGTTGGCCACCACTGTCTCTCTATCTAAAAGAATACTTTTTAAAGAAAAAGTAATTTCTAGACATACACAATAAACAAATTATTTATATTCGAAACTTTGGCATAAAGTAACGTTTTAAAAACAAATTTAATTTAAACAAAAATTTACCTTCGTAACAAAAAGTTTAGCTTAATTGAAGAGTAAGCCGTTGAAATTAATTTGATTTTTAAATCCTTAAACAACTTCTTTTAAGAAAAAAACTTTTTTCCTAACATTTTCATCATTTTTTTCATTAAATAAATTTTAGCGCTTTTATTAGGCAACACACACTTTACAAATTTAATTCTTTTTAAAAATTTTAACCAAAAAAATTCTTTAACCTTTTAAATTACAGTTCCCTTTTAACAAAAGGAAACCTTTTTGAGAAAATAAATTCCGTACTAATAAAAAAAAAAAGTTCTTGTTTAAAAAGTGGCTTTTAAGCTTTTTTTGCTAAAGCATTTTCTTTTATATTAAAATTACTTACATATTAAGGAAATAGCCTTTTTTTAAACATAAAACTTTTATTGAACAAAAAAATACCTTTTTAACGAAAAATGTCCTTTAAGAAAAATTAATTCTTGAAGTTTAAATGTTAAGGTGTAGCACCTTTTGAATACAAATTCCCCGGGAGTTTTTCCCTTTCCCCTTTTTTACAATTCAATTTACATAGAAAAAATAGGAGAAGTTAGAAAACTCCTGGGGAATTTTTATTCATAATTGGGCTGAGTATCTTTTTTAGGAAAAAAAAAAATTTTTTTGTTGAGCAAAAATTACTTTTAACAAAAGGTAAATTTTTTAACAAAGAGTACATTTTTACAATTAAAGTATCTTTTCAAATAAGAAAAAGTACTTTTTTTAAATTTTTTCCACACGCACAAAACATAGAATTCTTAATGCGTGTGTCAAGTCTGTTCACTGTACGGCTGTGAAATTAGGAATACCTCCGCAGCAGATCTTAACACCCAACAAGTCTTTGTGAACAGGTGCCTTAGGGGGATATGGCGAATATTTCGAATGTTCAGCTCTGGCCTGAACTTATCAGACACCAATACAGGCTGAAATATTTATGCGTAAATGAGATTGGATTGACCATGCACCAAGTTGTCCACCCACTGATATCACCTGTAATTCCATAGACTGGAACCCCCAAGGAAGCAGACGTAGAGGACTTGGCGTAGACAACTAGCTTTGAAAGTTAACCTATCAGGCAAAAGCTGGAGTGAAGTAAAGAAGCCAAGCATCGAACAGGAACAATTGCACCGAATTTGTTGAGTACCTATGCTCCTTATAGGAGCCAAAGGAACCACTATAAATAAATATATGCACTTACAACCGGTGTGCAGACAAGAGATAAGTACTGTACTTTTAATATAAAGAGTTCGGTTAAAAGGGGAATTTACTAAGCAACGTAGTAACGTAGACCCTCAGTCTATTGTAGTAAAACAGACCACAATCTATGGAGGAAATCGAGATCGCATCCCTCACACTAAATAGCCAGATACGCCTACTGATTTAAACTTTTTAATCAAAATTAATGCGTGCGTTACCCTACTTAAGATATTTTTTTCAATTTTGTAATTTCTTATTTATTCAAAAAAAGAAGGATCTTCTACACATAAATCGGCAAAGGTAAAAAAGTTAAGAAGACTTTCCTCCTCTGTTTGTCAACCAATTTAACAAAAATACACCATTTGAAAGGAATTTACTCACAGAAGTGCAGAATATATATTTTATTAAAATCTAAGGGGGTACAAGTGTAAAACCGGGTAAAGTTGGTAACCTTTTATCTTTAAAATTAAAAGAGATCAAAACAAATTCAATACTTATCGTTATTAGAAAAATAGCCGGACAGGTGTCTGGAACTTTTTTAAATTCTGCCCTTTTCGAAAGTAAACGAGTATAAACCTCTATTTTGGATCTTCTTTGTCACCCCATTTATCTTTTAAAAGTGAAAATTTTACAATTTTCGTAACTTATCTAATAAATATAAATATATATTTAGGACTTTTTCGAAATTCGCACGTTTAAGGGGTGAAAATCGTACCTATTTTTGGTACTTTTTACAGTTCTCTACGTATTAAATTATGGACTTCCACTACAATATTGAAATTTTTGATACTTCAGTGGGAAGAAAAAAAAATGGAAAGCAAAAGTTGGTACTTTTTTGTTCTGCAACTGGTACTTTTTTAATATTCTTTAATTTTGCACCTAGAAACATAAAATTCGATATGAAGAGTCCAGAGTGATTGGGAAACTATATCCACGAGAGAACTTTTTGGTACTTTTAATTTTTTAATTTTTTATTTAACTCGCCAAATTGAACCACTAAAACGAAAGAAAAAACAAATTTATTTCTTACTATGAGATGTGTTCTGACGAAATTAGGGATCTGGTTCCCGAAACCCGTACGGTAGTTCGCAATACACGCTTTTCCTCAAGAGCCCTTCCATATATGTGGTCGATTGGCAGGTGAATCGTACAACGCATTACAGAGAGAATTCGTTTTTTTCCCGGACTGTTCGTATGTGGAATAACCTTCCTGCCGATGTCTTCCCTCTCACTTGCAACATGATTAAGTTCAAATATAATGTTCACAAGCACTACTCCCTCTATCCTCCTTCCCATAACCTATTTTCCTAGTTCCAACACAATGCAATGCATTAGTAGGGGGCATCCCCTGAGTGCTGGCCCTAACAACAACAAAAAAATGCAATGAAAATCTTAATTCGTATATACTTATATGTATGTTCCATATTTGGATAAAAAATGTATGGTCGAATTTCGACCACTCGGCAAACACTAGTAAAAATAGAACAATAAATCATGACCAAATAACATTTAATATATTCACCCCTATCGTGAATAACAAGTGGAATTTTTGTTGCCATGAAATTTTTATTACCCTAAAAGGGGAAAAAGCAATCGTGAATCTCATGTGAAAAATTTTTCACGTTATCAGTTCCAGTGAATGTCAAAAAGAAGACGGATTAAAAAAAAAATTAAAAATCAATGAAATTTTTGTTCAAAAATAAACACGTCTATATTTTAAAGAAAAGTTAAAATAATAAAGCAAAACATTTTGTATTGCAGGGATAGTTTGATTACAACGTTAGTTTTTGCACTTTTTAAATTTTATGTAGTAAAATATTTTCCAAAATTCTGTCACCACGTCTTTCGAAATCTTTACAAATCCGCTGGCAATCGATCTGTTGTTTTGCATTTTGTTGATCAATATATCGGCTTGTGCCTTATTAACTGATCTAGCCCTTAATATTCGATTTATAGGAGGAACTTCTTACATACATGTTCTGTTCCCTAGCAAAAATAAAGGAAATTATGAACAAATAACGAGGAAAAAAACTTTCTACGATAAGGGACATTTTTTCCTGTTAACATTTTTTCAAGTTTTTATTTTTCTTTGAATTGCCTTTTTTCATGGGAGTTTTTCATGATCGCAAATATGTAAAAACGAGAAAAATTGTTATAAAAAAATCGATATTCCTTAAATATGCTAACATTTCGATAGAAGCCTAAAATTATTCCATACTTTTAATAAATATATGATAAATGAAAAAAACGTTTTATTTTAATTAAAAAAAGGTCGAAAAAATAATAAGATTTAATTTTATATGATAAATGTTTATGTTTATGAACTATTGATTAGTTGATTTAGCAATTCAAAATATTTCTTAAGTTGTTAAGATTCTAAGAACAATAAAGTAAAGAATCTTGTATGAATTAGAACATCGATGTTTAGTTCTTTAAATTTATTTTTCTAATCCAAAAATATATGCAATTTAAAGTTTTACCCAAATCATATTTAAATTTGAACAAAACATTTACATAAAATAACATCCTTGATTATTATTTTTTTGCCCTTAACTCCCCTGTTTCCCTTCTAATCTCTGAGGTTTTATATAAAACACTTGTTCAATTTTTTAAATTTTGTTTAAAATAAAATTTAAAATAAAATAATATTGCATATGCAAAAGGCTTAAAGAAATAAAACCAATTTCATGCTGCATAACGTTAGGGATTTAAAACAAAAAAAAAACTAGTTTGCAGTTTATTGCAATTTTAAGTTTGAAAACAAAACTAACAAATAATGAAACTTTTTATTGTTTTTATGTTAAAAAAAAAATAACAATTTTGTTAAATTTTATTTCCTTCTCATCAAATTTTATAATATTTTTTTTTCTGTCTTGTTTATTTCAGCTTTTAGACAAGTTTTCGAGCTAAATGAACAGGATGCTTGTGCTGACAACACATTGCCCATATTGTCTCAACTTTTCTAAAACATAGAAATGACATTGTTTGGTTAGCTGAAGCACAAATAAAACTGGCGGAAATTTAAAAATTAAAACAAAATATAAATAAAAAACTAGAGAAAAAATTGACGAGTTGTTCGACATAAAAGTGAAAGTGGTTAAATTAATTACATTTTTCTCTCTCTATAATTTTATTTCCTTTAACAATTTAATAGTGAAAATAAAAGAAAAAAATTAAAGAAAAAATATTAAATTAATCAAAAAGTTTTAAAAGTTGTCTTGCTTTATAAAAGACTGCTGAGCTTATCGAAATTCCTTCAACTGCCCCCAAAAAGATATAAAAAATGTTATTAATAAATTTGATACATTCGACTTAAGCAAAAAAAAAAGCCACAAAAAGAATATAAAATAAAAGAAAAATTAATATAAATCCTTTTAAGTAAAGCAGATACATTTGGTCAAGATTTTTTTTCGTTCACAAATATTTTCTTAACCCTGAGTTGTAAAAGTTACATTTATATTTCCTTTTTTCCCTGCTATTTCACTAATTGTCAGTGTTTGAGAGAATGTGTGCGTGTTAAGTGTTTTTTTATAAATTCTTTTATTTATTTTTTGTTTTTTTTTTTGGGGAAGAAAAAAGTACGTGTTAATGTTTGAGTTACTTTAATAAAAATATCGAATAAATACAATTCATTGGAAAGTTTAAAGTGTGTGTTAAAAAAAAAAACAAAATAAAATTCAGCAACATGGCGATGGAATGGATAACTGCTATGGACAAAAGGTGAGGGAGCTTGTTTTTAATGGACATGTTTAAATATTGGATTATATTAAGAATATTTAATCTTCTTTTGATAAAAATAAAAAATTAATTCAAAAGATATCCTACATCAAATATGCTTGTGTCATCCTAAAAGAATGCTTTAACATTTTGCATAGAACATTTTACATCTAATCCATAGAGTTTGCTTTATGATAACGGAGCAGTTTTTCCACAAGATTATAAAACATTAAAAAAAAACACAATATATTTTTAAGTTAGTGATGGCACTTTGTTTAGGAAAAATAAGTACTTTTTTGGCAAGATAACTGGAAAAGTACTTTTTCTACCTGTAAAAAGATTTTTTTTGTTAAAAAAAAAGGACTATTTAAAACAAAAAAATATTATAATCCAAATTTTGATATTTTAATTAGGCTAAAAAGTTAATCAAATTTAATTTTCATAAAATTATTTTGTATGAAGAAAGAAATTATAGAACATGAAAATTAATTTAAATGTATTAATCATTTTTCATTCTTGACTGCAACGGGGCTCGAAAACGGGCTTTTACGGACAGGTTACCCGCACATGTTTCAATTGCAACCACGCAATCTCTTCAGAGGGTTTTGCCATTGTCGACTGCTGGCAGTTATAAGTCAAACTTAAATCTTTAAAACAAATTGTATTTAACCCTTTTAGACCGAAATTTGCTTTGAATGTTTATATATTTTAATTGAATTACATGTTCTTCCTTAATTCTGTTTTTTCGTACTTTTTGTCAAGAATTCTTCATGAAGTCCAAAGTACATTTTTCTGTTTTTTCTTGTTTTTAATATTAAAAATTTTAAATAAACTTTTTTTTACTTTCTTATAAAAAAAAATCCATTTAAGTTATTGTTAAAATATTTTCTGAAACAAAATTTCTGTTTTTGTTGTGCATTTAGCACCAAATACAGTGGGCCCTCCCTTAATGGGTTACTCACCGTCTCTGTGTTTTGCGGATTTTGGGTGATGTCCGCCTATGAGACAGGTACATAGTTATTATTTTTAATATTTTATTTTATAATCGGACATTTAATGTGACAGCTCAAAAGATCCTCTGGGTCGTGGTGCTTATGGCCGTCTACATACATACATACATTTAATTAAAGCAATGTGAGACTAGTTGATTGTGGTTGAAAAAAAATTTATATATTTAGAAAGGACTTTAACTTAGATCGGTTCAATCTGTGCTGCCGATTTTCAAAACGACTTTCAATGTTTTTGATGTGTCGTCTATGGTAAAATTCTTAAAACGAGAAATTTGTTTTTAAGCTTTATAATAAGAATTTAGGGAAGCAGATATTTCCAGATGTATCTCGTCTTCAGACTGACTTATCTTCACCACTGCTTTGAAGATTACTGTATTAAGATATTAGTAATCTTTGACACCTTTAGCGTTGATTTTTTTATTTACTCTAAAGAATTAGTCAAAGTCATTCCATTTATCGAAGATTTTTCAAATTTGCATATGTTGCCAGTGGGATATCATGCCATACCTAACAGATGAATATGTATAGTACCTTTGTGTTAATAGGGCCATCACCAATTTTGTTGACATAAATAAAACATGAATCAGAGTTACAAAAAGAAGAACTGTTTGTAAACAACAACTCTTGTTGGTGTATTTCAACACTTCTGTCCGTTTATGAGAGATATTGAAAAAAAAATGATAAGTTTAGTGGCCGCTTCCGGTTGCGAGAATGTTCGGTTATGCACAGAAAAAACTAGGAAATTTATTTCAACTAAAAAAAATATTTATTAAATTTACAAATTAATAGTATCAATTAAATACTTTTTTTTAAATATAAACAAAATTTTCTGCCGCAATGTTGTTGATATAAGTAAACGCTTATTTCACTTGATTAAATTTTTAATTTAAACTGATTTTATTTTTGATAAATATTTTAAATGAAAAAAAAATTGCGAGAATTTTTTATGTGTATTTTGTATGAAAAAACTTATTAAAACCTAGGATCAACAAAACCTCTCATAACTGGCCATTTATAAGAGGTTTTGCTGTACTTACAGTCAAACTTCTCTATATAAACTCCTATACAATAAAGCTCTCCCTATTTTTCGTTTAAACTTTAGTACAATTGCTCTCTTTATAACGAATTTCTATACAGTGAATTTAGTTTTACAATGAACAAATGTTTCAAATAAAAATTTGACTCTCATGCATTTTTGTGATCATTTAATATAAAATAGTGTACGACCGAATCCCATTTTTTAGGCCGATGCCGAATCCGAACTTCGGCTAAAATGTTTAAAATCGGCCATACCGAAGCCAAAGCCGAACTTAACCTATCCAACTTCACAACAAGAAAAAACTTTAAAATTTTTAAGATAAATTAATTTTTTAACCAGAAAACCTCATTTATTTCTAAAAATGTTTCCTTTTCTAGAATTTGTTCATTATTTTCTTCCACTGCAATCTGAAGAATTAAGTCTTGCATTTCCCATTAAGAAACTTTAATTTGTTTTCTTCCTTTGTTCTTCCGATAGTGCTTGATTGTTTACAATTTTTAGAAGCAATAAAATTAACCACAACCGAATTTTTGATAAAATGTTTTAGTTGATTTTATTTGTGCATGATTTTGTAACATTTGCGCATAAATTGGTATAAAAAAAGTTCGGCCTTCGGCGAAAATCGACCAAATTATTGTCGAACACCAATTATCGGCCGATTACTAATTTTTGCCAGTACTAAAGGCGAATCCTATTTATCGGTCGGACACTAATAAATAATTTAATAAAAATTTTTGTTTGGAAAATTCTGAGGATGAAAATAAGAGCAAAAGCAGAAGTCGCTGTTATAAAAATTTTGACAGCGGTCGCCCGTCTTGAGTGAACAAAAATCTCGCACCGAATTAGCGTTTTCTTGAAGAAATGTAATGAGTATTAAAAAAAGTTGAAGATGGCATAGCAAAAACTAAATACACTAAGCAGTTTGAAATTCTTTACAAAACTTTATCAAGTATTTAAAAAACAATGCAATTTTTTTTTAAAAGTTAAAAGGCAATCAGTTACGCACTAAACGCAAAAGGCTCTAAGCCTGCCTTTTTGAGGATTTAAATGAAGCAACCATCAAATGGATAAACGCTTCCCGTTAACGGGAGTAATTCTAACTAAAATTCTTGATTATTTTATTAAAAGTAAAAAAAAATAACATTTCTGCATACACAGAAAAAATTATTGTCGAATTATTTTCAAACAAACGTTTGTTTGTAAAATATAAGAACAACAACAAAAAGTGTATGTATAGTCTATTTTTGGACGCTTTAAAAAAGTACAACAATAAGAAAGATGATAAAATAGCGTGACGAGGTTTGAAGTAAAACAAAACCAAGAGCAGGCAAAAAAACGTTTCACTCTTTTTAAGCATCAACAACATTATAAGAAAAAAATAATGAATTTTTGGTTGGTAAAAAATAATGAAAAACAAAATCCCATATTCAATTTTTTAAAACTGTTTAGTTAAATACATCAAACACAAAAATATAATGATGACGAAAAACATATCGAGTCGATCTGCTGTCGTTTTTTGGTTACATTTCTTCTTCTTAAGCCAAGGAAAGGATACAGCAACATTAAGTGATGAAGAAAAACATTGTGTGTATAAACAAGACTTCGTTCAAAAATTATTCCAACAAAAAATGTGGCTCAAAGCCAGCCGCCGCCGGCCGCTCTTCTCTGTTCTGCCTTCATCATTACCTTCAGTGATTGCTTGGTTGCGCGTCATTGCTTGTGCAAAAACTTTTTGTTTGATTCAGCAAAATTATTTGTTTGAAATTTATATGAATTTCAGTAAACTTTTTGTTTGATTCAGTTAAATTATTTGTTTGGAAAAATCAGTGTTTTTTTCAGTCAACAAAATTCAAATAAATTCTTTAAACATGCGAATTTGTTTATAGGACCGATTTCAGACAAAAAATGTTTTGATTCTACGAACTTTTTGTTTGAATTGGAAAAATAATTTTTTTGTGTTATGAAGGGATTTAATGGTTCCATTGAAGATTCATTATAAAGATGGTCGACTGTACTTTATGCCAAAAAGATAGTAAGTCTTTAAAAAGAAATTCTAAAGCGAATAATAGCAACTGGTGGATCATAACCGGATACAAAAGCTGAATCTTGGCAATACCTCACTAGCTTTAAAGAAATAGAGATCCACGTAATTGATAAAAAGTTAGCAATGCAAGTAAGGAATTGGCTCAGCCATACTGGAAATAGAGAGAAATTGAGGAGAATTGTGAAGAAAGCCTGCACGCAGAGAAAAAATATGGTTGGGCATGGTTACGGCAACCACACTGTGTTGATTGTAACAATATATTGTTGTTGTACACAAATAATTGTTATTTTTATTAAATATCAGCAATATTATAGTTACTGTAAACATATTAATGTTTATCGCAATTATAAATGTGAGTATTGTTGACCGAAAAATAATTATTTTTCTAACAACTAAATTATGATAACTTTCAAAACATATTATATTACTCACAGCCATAACATGATATTTAATAGCCATAACATGATAACTTTATATACATTTATCATAATAAGTTTAAGATACAATCAAAATATCGTTACTCTAATAATATTTTGGTATCGCCATTTGTAAAATAATTTTGTATCAGTTGTGTCGTGTTTTACATAAACATATCGAATTATTTGTTAGTGAGTGGCTAAATAATAAAAAAATAACCATTAAAATAAACAAGAAATTAAAAAAAATAATGAAAAATATTAAAAAAGAAATAACAAAATAACCATTAAAATAAACAAGAAATTAAAAAAAAAATAAAGAAAAAACATTAAAAAAGGGTTGTAGTGTCACAAAATAAAATATATTTGCTAAAAAATTTTAATAATCTTAAAGTGGTGGAAAAATTTGTGAAATATTGGTGCAAAATATTAACCATTACTGGTAAGTTTTGTGTTATTTTAAGAGAAAAATAATGAAAACTCCATAAAATAATTTATAAATAATTGCGACCTACGACAAAAAGATTACAGTAACTATATTATGTTTTTTATTTTATCATAAGTATTTTTTTCCAATAAAAATATTTTGTTTAAAGTTGTATCATATTATGATGTAAAAAATGTATGTATAACAGTTCATATCACTTTGCATCATAATATGATTACTTCTAAACTTATTATGATTGCCATGACAATAATATGATAACTTCTAAACTTATTATGATTGTCATGACAATAATATGATTACTTCTAAACTTATTATGATTGCCATGACAATAATATGATTACTTCTAAACTAATTATGATTGCCATGACAATAATATGATTACTTCTAAACTTATTATGATTGCCATGACAGTAATATGATTACTTCTTAACTTATTATGGTTACCATGACAACAATATGATTACTTCTTATCTTATTATGATTACCATGACAGTAATATTATAAATTCTTAACGTTTTATGATTAACAGGATAACAATATGATTAAGGGAAAAATATTATGATGTAATATTACGAACATATTTGGTCATAATATGATTTAATAACAATCGTAATATGGTGATTACAATCATGAATCTTATCATAATATGTTGCTCTTAGAATATGTTTACCACAACCATGTTTTTTCTTTGCGTGTGTAGATCTAATGATATTGCTGATTATAGCAACACGTTATTTTTAGGTTAAATAAGACCGGCTTAGTATTTAATCCCCTATGCCCAGTCTTTAATTCAACACGACATGGATTATTGGCGAATTACCTTCTACCAGGACTCTCTTAGATATCGCAGGTGAATCTTGGCAATTTGATAAAATATCTCAACACAACGGGCTGGCTCTTGACACCTTAGAATTGCACTGGTGTCATGCTTGATCAGGGATGCCTGCTCTTGACGAGTTTTGGGCGAGTTTGCTACCACGTTGACCAACCAACCAAGACCGGCTTAAAATAGGATAATTTTTTGTATTTTTTTTTAAAGTGCCTTTTTTCTGAACAACTTTTATTTAATTTTTACTTTTTGGGAAAATGTGTCGTTTTTTAGAAGTTTATTATAAAAAGACTTTCTGAAAGTATTTGTTCATTTTGTTTTAAATTTTGGTTAAAAGTCTCTATTATCAAACAAAAACATGTTAACAGTAAAAGGGTACTTCTTATAAAAAATTAATTTAATTGTTAATATGTATATTTTGATTTCAAGATGTTTATTTTTTTAAGGACATTATCGCTTTAGTAGCTTTAAAACGTTTTCAAATTGTCTCTATACGAAATAATTCCTGTTTTTGGGTTTTCATTTTCTATGGTTTTTAATTTCGTAATTCCTTATAAATTCTGTAAAATACAAACAAATTTCCTGCGTCAAAATAAAACAATAAATCATGACCACAAATCCCCTCCTTCTTTTCACCATGAAAATTTTATTGACTTCACTTTAAGGGTACTTATGAAAGAAATGATTTTATTAAAAAAAATTTAAATACACACTACAAAAAATGTTAACCTAAAAGTATGCCCTACTTCATTGTAAATTTAATAGAGATATGAAAAATATTTATTTGTATGGTCTATATAACATTATAAGCATTTTATACTACAACATTATAATTCAAAATATGTAGTACTTGGGTTGTCATAATACTTAGACAATATATAGAGTAAAGAATTTATATAAAATAAAAAAAGAAATTGTTAAAGTGACACTTTTAAGTGTTTTAAGTTAAAATATTGAGCAGAAATTTTTTTTAATACTAGCAATGATTTTTAAAGGAAGTAGTAAATCTTAAATATAACCAGAATTGCCCTTTTATGTAGGCAATAAAAACAACTCACCCTAAAAGTACACTACATATATGTATATAATAACAATAAAAAACTTTGTAGCAAAAGCAACCTTTGCTAAAGAATAACAAATTGGTCCAATTATTATAAACAATCAAAGAAAGTAATCATGAATAGAACAAATTACAAGAAATAGGAAAAAAATGTGTTGCTTAGTATAAAATTTCTTTAGCTTTTTACAAGTTTCGCAAAATATTTCTATTATTTACTTAATTAATGCACAAGAATAAACACATACTTAATATTATTTTTTATGAGTATGTAAGCCATTTTTATTTTTTTCCCCCAGCTAGAGAGTTCATTAATGTATTTTTATTTGCTTTCCCTTTTTTTTTACTTTGTTTTCTTATTTTATTTATGAAGATTCTCAGTAATAAAATGCAAATGAGTTTATTTACCTCCTAAAGTTATGCTTTAAATAAAAATACTACCTCGTTGTTATTTTTCCTGTCATTAAGTCTTTCGTAGGCATTTAAAGTATTTATTTGCTTGTTTTCTCTGCACTTTATTTCTGTTCTGTGAAAAAGTGAATGTAATTCCAAAGTTGTCTTCTTCATTTTGTGTGCCAGTTCTTTTATGAATATTTTTGCTTTTATGAAAATATTTGCAATTGTTTTTCTGCGAAATATTTTTCAGTTTGTGTGCTTAAAAATTTATAGTAGAATGCTTTTAGAAAATTAGTGTATTTCTAAGAAGAGGGTATTTATTAGAAGGTTAATTTTATAAAGTGAATATAAAATTAGGAGTAAAAGTAAGTTTCGGCCTTATTAAATTCTTAGTAATTTGCTTGCCAAATATGGCTTATCCTCTATACCGTTCACCATGGTGTGCGATAAGAAAAGAAAGTCATTAAAATGCCGTTCTTTAGATAACAATAAATCTTTTTCTGTGTCACACCCACTTATCCCCTTCGGCCAACATTCTGTCGAATGTGATGTACATCGCTCGGAAACTATGGTTCTTGCCGTTCCCCAGATATACAAAAATCTATAGTGTCCCTGTATGGAAAGTGCCAAGCCTACTCCACAAATCCCACCCACATTTTGTTGGATGTTGTGTATTGAAAACAAAGATTGATGTATCTAATTTGGAAAACGTTCAGTCTGAATTTCAATAGCAAACTTTAAAAAGGCATTTGTGCCATAAATATGTAGCAATTATGCTCCCATCTAATCTAGGGTCTTCGGAAAAGCCATTTCAACAGACAGATGGACATTGTGATTTAAAGATCTCTTATCATAAGGACTTATTGCTTGAAGTGCTGGGAATAGTACTATCGATAGTCTTAAAATATCGAAAATATCGATAGGAAAAAAATCAATATCGATATTATTATTTACAGGGCTGGGCAGTATTTGAAATACGTATTTAAAATACAAATACGTATTTTGTATTTGTATTTTAAATACATGACGTGCAAGTATTTTGTATTTTGTATTTTAAATACATAAAAATGGGAGTATTTTGTATTTTAAAAACATAGTTTACAAAATATATTTTTCAGTTTATTGAAGATTGTTTGCATTATTATCTACCAAAAACTAGAATCGCTAAAGAACGTATCAGAAGTAGGAGCACCAGTAAAGAAGACGATGATTTTGTTGTTTCCTCAGTGACAAGAGCAAAGACATTATTACTCTTGACAGCTATCCAAATATTAAAAGAGTATAATAGAATTTAATACAAGTTTGTGCTCATCAGGACCTGTAGAAAGATTTTTTTCTTCAGCAGGTTTTATTTTTTCTTCAACAAGAAACTGTTTTATGATACATTCAAAAATCTGATATTTATGAAAGGAAACAATTGTTTTGTTAATTAGTTTTATCTAATTTATTTTTTGCTTTGAATAAAAATAGTTTATTTCGTATTAAAAATACATACAGGTACATGACGTGAAAGTAATTTGAATTTTGTATTTTAAATACATGACCAGCAAGTATTTTGTATTTTAAATACCGCAAACCATGTATTTTGCCAAGCACTGATTATTTAAAATACATCAATGAAAACATGTAACAGCAGCTAAAATCATAGTTTTCCGCCGCAAGTTTACTTGCTAATTTCGCGCTGAATGTAATGTGTACGAACAAGAAGAATAGCAGGTGGTAACGAAAGCTCAGTTGTGCTTCTTTGTACTCCTAATTAGAGGCCCTTTTGTCAAAATTTGTTTATGTTTACCTAGGGACTAAAATGTAAAATTTGTTTTTAATGTTGGAAGGAAATACAATGAACGTCCATTTAAGGAAAAGTCGTCTAGAAACCAATTAGGAATTTATATAAAGTTGCAAAAAATATCTTATTGTCCCTTCTACTTCGGTGCTATTCAGCTGCCTTTAAGTTATTAAATAACAGGAGAAACTTTCTTTCTTTTTTACAAAAAAAAAACGAATTTCTTATCAAATAGTTTATGGCAATACATATCGTCACCTACAAAATAACGTAACAACAAATTTTTTATAAGTTTAGAGAAAAAGCAAAAAACTTTACAAAATCAATAACAACAAGGTGTACTTGGCGTTTGAATTTCTCTGAAAAGTCGGCATTTTTGTGAAGATGTAGTTTAATAAAAGGAACTAAAATCAATCAAAAAGTAAATTTCGAATTTGTTGATGGTACGTTGTTTTGTATTTAAGGTGACGACATGTATGAATTTCTTAAACAGTATTATTTTGCTAGCTACTAGTGCTGGGAAACTATCGATATTATCGATAGTCTTAAAATATCGAAAATATCGATAGGAAAAATATCAATATCGATTTTATTATTATTTAAAATACAGCTTTAAAGACATGTAACAGCAGCTGTAAACACAGAGTGTTTTGCCGCAAGTGTTTACTTGCTATTCTTAATTAGCGCTAAATTACAGCAAAATGTATACAAACAACAAGAATGACAAGTGGTATGGATTGCTTAGCTGTGATTTTTTACTGCTGATTAAAGGCCTTTATGTCGAAATTTGTACATGTTTACATAGGGACTAAAATGTCTAATATTTTTGTAATGTTGTAAAAAAATGCATATGCAATTGCGAGCATAGGATAAAATAATGAACGACCATTAGAGGAAAAGTCCTCTAAATTGATTATCTTTTCTGTTGAGAATCAAAACCAATTTAGAAAATTATCTTAAGTTGCAGTTTAATAACTTATAGTCCCTTTCACTTCGGTTTCTTCAGAAAGGTGCTTAGCAGCAGCACAATGTTTCAAAAACTGTCATCTTAAATAACGTGTGCACATACATACGCACGTTCAATAAAGTGATCAAAACAATAAACTGTAGCCTGATAAGAAAAAAACTCGTTGAAGTTTTCCTGCACAAGTACAAACATTCAGTCGATAGTAATATCGATAAAGAAATTTGAACTATCGATAAATATCGATGGTATCCCAGCACTAACTGCTTGCACCTTCGTAAGGTCATTGGCAGTATACTAGAGGAATAAGAGGGGGTATATACTTTTACCAAGCGTTGTTTATTTTATTTTATTACGAAGAAGTAGCAAAGCACACCAGGTGCAGGGAGTTGTTATCTATAAAATTGCATTTGTATATTTTTTCATAGTGAAAGTAATTTGTGTTGATTAATTAACCAAATTACAACGTTACAACTCAACTAATTTATCACATTTTTTTAAAAAACTTGCAGAAAGTAAAATGGCTAAACTGAGTTTTAAAGCTAAGCGAGATAAAAAAAAATGCTAAATAGCTCGATACTAAATGCAACACTGTTCAGATGCAGAGTTTTAAGAAGTACGAAACCAGTACCCATGTTCTGTAGTTTTAGTGAAAACTGCTCGCATCGAAAAGATGTGAAAAAAATATTCCATCGTTTTACGAAAAGTGAGAAAAAAGTGTGTCAGTAACTCATGTCAAAAACTACACAAAAGAGATTACGTCGTTACGTTATAAATGTCATAATATTCTACTCGAAGCCGATGTGACATTGCAGATGTTGAGAACGCCAGTCACACATATCGTTGACGGCGACCAAAATTTACAAAATTTTAAACTTTTGCAATGATGGCGCCGAAATTACCACAGTAAGGTGCGACTTTAATGTTTGTTGTTTGCAAACGAGCTTTGAAAACATTCGTATATTTTATAAAAATGTGAAAAGCAAAATAATTAAACAATAAAAAAATGTGCGAAAAACAAAATATTCACCCTTATCGTGAATAATTTTTCCTTCGTAATTATTCCCCTTTTCACATATTTGCGATCATAAAAAACTCCCTTGAAAAAAAGGCAATTCAAATGAGAATAATAACGTGAAAAAATGTTCACAGGAAAAAATTCCCCTTATCGTGGAAAGTTTTTTCCCTCGTAATTTGTTAACATTTCTCTTAGATTTTCTCACTTAATTTTTACTAGGGAACAGAACATGTATGTAAGTAGTTCCTCCTATAAATCGAATATTAAGGGCTAGATCCGTTAATAAGGCACAAACCGATATATTGGTTAACAAAATGCAAAACAACAGATCGATTGCCAGCGGATTTGTGAAGCTTTCGAAAGACGTGGTGGAAGAATTTTGGAAAATATTTTACTACATAAAATTTAAAAAAGTGCAAAAAACTAACGTTGTAATCAAACTATCCCTTCAATACTAAATATTTTGCTTTATTATTTTAACTTTTCTTTAAAATATATATGTACGTGTATAATTTTGAACAAAAATTTCATTGATTTTTAATTTTTTTTTAATCCGTCTTCTTTTTGACATTCACTGGAACTGATAACGTGAAAAATTTTTCACATGAGATTCACGATTGCTTTTTCCCCTTGGAGGGTAATAAAAATTTCATGGCAACAAAAATTCCACTTGTTATTCCCGATAGGGGTGATTATTATTCTTTGATTTTTGCATTTTTAATCGGTTTTTAGTGTTAAAATTTTTTCTGGCCCCATTTTTATTCGTGAGTTTATTTGACCGTTCAAAGCGGGAACTTTTCTTATAAACACTTTACGACACACTTTTTCTGTAAATTGGCGAGTAATTTTCTTACGTTACAGCTACTACTCGCTAAAAAAAAGTTACAGACGCAGTGTAGTGAGAAAAACAGATGTTTGTTTCAAAAAAACGCGAGATTTACAGCATATTGGCACAGTTCTATTTTCTTCTTCTATCTATTAGAATGATTACTTTAGATTATAATGAATTACAGTGCTTGCATGAAAGTTTTACAAATATAAACGGGGGTGTGCTGGAAATCGAAAAAGTAAAACCAGCGTTTAGAAAGCTGCATTTGAGATAGTAAAAGTCATAAGATTGTATTGTAACTTCGACATCTTCATTTGTTATTGGACAAAAATAAACTGTTGCCTTTACTTCTGATTCATTAAATGAAAACAGTCGCAGTAGAGGCAAAAGCAAAAAAGGAAAAGTTGTACACAACAAAGAACATCGGCAGTCGACATGTTCGAAAGTATTTGGTTTGACAGACTGAAACTTTTAAAAAACCCGTAGTTACCGAAGATGGGACGTTGTTTTTTCCGAATTTTTTTTTTTAAATAATACCTACATGTGTACATAAATACATACATACATATGTATTTATTTTAATGCTTAACAATCTTTTTAATTTTTTGAAATTAAATAAAACGTATGTATTTATGTACACATGTATTAAAAAAAAAAATTCGGAAAAAAACACAACGTCCCATCTTCGTTAACTGCGGTATTTATTAAAAGTTTCAGTCTGTCAAACAAAACACTTCCGAACATGTCGAGTGCCGATGTTCTTTGTTGTTTTCAACTTTTCGTTTTTTGCTTTTGCCTTCACTACGACTGTTTTCATTTAATGAATCAGAAGTTAAGGCAACGGTTTATTTTCGTCCAATGAAAAGTCAGAAAGTGGAAGAAAAAGCAATTTTTGGATTTTGACTGCAGCTTTTTAAACCCTGAGTAAAACGCATGAATTTGGATGTAATTGTTAATACACGTTTACTCTAATTTTTATAATTTTTGTTATAAAATCTAAGTTAATGGAGATATATTTTTACAATACTTGTCATAAAATTCGTTTAATACAGAAATCTTATTAAAAATCGACTTCTAAATTCTTGCGTTTTACTTTTCGTTTTAACAACAACTTAAAATTTTAATCTGAAAGTTCAATCAAAATTAGTCAGATTTCCTGCAAAGGTTTTTTTTGGTAACAGAAAACTATTTTTTATTGTTAAACTAACTAATAACAATTTAAAATCACACCCTTAAAACCAGGGATCGAAAATAACAATTTTTTTAAAAACATTTTAGTTCAAAAAGTCAAAAAATAACTGTTATTTTTCGAGTCAAAAATAAAAGTTAAAATTTGTCAGATTTCAGTAAAAAATAAAATTCTTTTGGTCAAAAGTAATAATAATAAGACAAAGTTCAATATTTAAAGCAATCACAAAATTAATACTTTTTCTTTTTTTTTTATTGAAATATGAACTGCATTAAGATTTTAATAGTTTCGCAAAATGTATGTGTTGGTTTTTATATTACAAAAGTTAAAACTCAACTCAACTCAACTCAACTCAAATTTATTTTATTTACATTTTTTTAACAACAAAAAATAAAAAAATAAAAAATTAACTATTGATTATGTTTGTTCGCCACATATGAATAATAAAAGGTTATTTTGGGAATCAAAAAATTAATTCACATGGTTTCGTTTTAATGTGCTAAATTCCCATTTCATACTCTTGATAAACAGAAATTTTGTTGTTGATGGGATAAGCTGTTCCTATGCGCATTTCACTGGTGGCATAGGCCAGATCATCAGGAAACTTCATCCAAAGATTTTAGAAAAACTAAAGATATTATAACAACACCTAACGTCAAGTTTTTTTCTGCATTTCATTTGACATTTCTTAATTTCAGACTAACTCAATTTGAACCATGGAAAAATATACAATCGAGCAACGCGTTAAAGTTATTCAGGCTTATTATGAAAATGGGCATTCAAATCCAAATGCATATAGAAGAAAATGATCTTCAGTGATGAGGCACATTTTCACCTCAGTGGATTCGTCAATAAGCAGAATTGCCGCATTTGGGCGAATGATAATCCAAGAGTGATTGTCAAAAAACCAATGCACCCATAAAGAGTGGCAGTTTGGTGCGGTTTTTAGGCTGGCGTGAGATGATAACGAACTTTTTATGGCCCGAATTGGAAGATATGGATGATATGTCGTTTCATCAGGACGGTGACACTTGCCAGATAGCTAACGAAACAATGGCTCTTTAGCGCGACAAATTTAATGACCGTGTTATCTTACGTGGTGTCGTTGTCAATTGGCCGCCAACAACATGTGATTTGACACCGTTTGACTTCTTTCCTTGGGGTTATTTGAAAGAAAAGGTGTACGTCGATAAGCCGGCAACAATTCAAGAGCTAAAGGATGAGATTATTCGGCACATTAACGGCGTAGAATCTCAATTATGCCTCAGCGTCATCGAAAATTTGGACCATCGGATGGAGGGGTGCCGCCAATGTCTCGACGGCCATTTGGCCGATATTTTTTTCCATACATAATTGAACCATACCAATATTATCATAATAAAAAGAAATGCCAGTAATTTCCTAAATTATTTCTATTATATTCAAAATCAACATCGGCCCTTAAAATTTAACAAACCTTTATAAAAATTAGTTATAATTTTTCTTTTTAACTAAAACAATACAAGTCAAATTACAACTTTTATTTTTGACTGAAAAAATATCGGACCAAAACATACGGGTCAGAAAATAAGTGTTATTTTTTGAATTTTGGAAACAAGTCGTAAAAGTTACGGTCCCTGCTTAAAACAAACACTCTGGCAAAAAATTTCTAATAATTTATTTATACAGTTTGTCATTCCTTTAAAAAAAACGAAACTCATAATTAACCTTCAGTTTCCTTTTCAGCATTTAACTTTTTTGAAATGAAAATAGCCGTAAGTTAAAACCATTTAACATCGTCCTTTTAAACATATGTATGCCCAGTATCCTTTCTGCAACAGTAAAGTGTACAACATGTGTTTTAACACATGGCTAAGATTTTTTCATTACAAACACCTCATGTATTTAATAGCAGACTTTTAGGCAAAAGTAAATAAAAAATATGTTTATGAAGGCTGCACTAACCAAAATAAAATACACAAACATACATATATATATATTTATGTATATACACACATATACATATATGTATGTCTTCTATAATATTTACAGGACCTTACACGTTTTCGGTCTTTTTTGAACAAAAAGCTTGTGTTTTGCAATTAATCAATTATATGAAAGTCAAAGCAAATGAGTAGAGAGAATTTCACTGGTCAAATGTAAGCAATCTAGATAGATTTTAAGGTTCACAAGGTCTAAATTATATTTGCCCAAGGAAAGGAAGATAAGAGCTGTTCTAAAAGAACAACATTGGCATATTGTTGGGAAAATTGTGGTGTGCTTTTAGGCTTATTTATTATAGAAAATCTTAATTTGTAAGTGGTTTTAAGATGGCTGGCATTTCGAAGAAAAAGTTTTCTAAATAAAATAAAACTGTTAAATGAACAAGCGAATTTTTGGAAATTTCGCAATAAATAAAACAAGTGCAAAATGAAACAACAAAAGAAATTAACTTAATTTTTAAGTTTTCTGCTTTAAACAATATGATACTACAGGACTTTGATTTCTTTTTTTTAACTTATAAGTAGGGCGTGGCCTTTTAGGCAAATGCATGTTTTTCCTCGAAAATGTTTAAACTTGTATTAAGCATAAATCGTTTAAACCCCCTATTTCAAAACCTTGTGTAAATAAAGGAATTTTAAAATTGGTTCCAACCTTGTTTAAACCTTTTTTAAATAACATGTTTTGCTTTGTGGTTATGGTCATTTTAATTTGAATTTGCAACTAAAAAGCTGTACAAAAACAAAATATCACTAAAATTTAAATTTTAAATTAAAAAAAAATTTAATTTTGCAAGTGCATGGTTTTTGATTTTTCTGATGATATGCATACGCAAAGAAAATCAAACTAATTGAAATTTTGATTTCAATTCGGAATAATTCTTGGCTTTAATCATAAAAACACAAGTTTTGTATATTAAATTTTGTGCAAAATTTTTAGTTGCAGTCAAATGAGTGAAGAAAAAAAACATTGTAATAAACTGATGTTTGCTTTTTTTAAATCAAACTATTTTTTTAGCCTTATGTGCTGTTTCCAGGTGACAAACAACTGATTGTAAAGGAAAATTAATATGAAAATCACTCAGTTTTTTGAGTGTTTTTCGTATAAATTTTTCTACACCGTCTATTGATTGTCACCTGGAAACAACACATTAAATTTATGAACAGTACTATCGCTAATTTACAATTCAATCACTCAACTTCAACAAAATTATTGCAATAATTTTGAACTTTCTCTAAGTATGAGTTAAAACTTCAAAATTAGTCCACTACCCCCATCAATGACAAAAACCATGTGTTTTTTTTATAAAAAAAGTAAAACATTATTATTTTTATTATTTTCTAAAGTAAACAACAAAAAAAATTAATTAATTATTAAATTATTATTAATTTTTGCAATTTTCCAAATTTATTTTTTTTGAAACGCTTGTTATAAACCCCACTTCACAAATACAAAATAAAAATAATCTACAAAAAATTATTAGCTGTTGCTTAAAATTCCTTTCAAAATAATATGAGCTGCACTTGTTTCGCACGGAAAATAAAAATGTTGCTAGAAACATTTCGCATTTCGAGTGCAACTCTATCAACATTTTTTCGTTTGTATTTCACAGAATTTTTTCTTATATTGAGATTAAAAGCATTTCGCCCGAAATACTGAACAGAGTACCAGGCTTAAACAATCAAAAACAAATTTATTTTAAAAATTTATTTTTTATTCAAATACTTTTTTATCAGCAATAAAATCGTCATCTAAATTGCACTTTTACTAAATATTTTATTTACTAAATTCTTTTTATTTTTTTAATTAAAAAAGAAAACAATCGTACAATTATTAATTTATAAAAACAATTTTTTTCTCACACACGAAAAAAAATTATAGATACGAGAACAAGTATGAATTAATAACCATCATTACGATTTATGTTACAAATAAAAGAAAAAGTGTTGCTACCATCCAAATTAAAAATACGATAAAACTTTTATTAGTTAAAAGGCTGATTGCCAACAAGGTTTTGGACTGCAGCAACCAAATACCTTTCCTAGGGTAATTCGGTGGGCTGCATTGGTTTTTCTCTATCACGTCAGGTTTTCGAGATACAAAAAACTGTTTTTATTTGTTTCTTACATAAAAAATCACTAGTTTATTTCAAAATCAATGAATTTTCAAAAGTGAATGGCATTATTTGAACGTCGTTTGTATTTTGTTGATTCGGTTTCACGTATTAGAGTCCAGCAATAGTCTCCTCTTCTTGCATGCTTTTGTCACGAAATCCTTGATAAATTATTTTAATTTTCATTAAATCTTGGTGAGTACACATCCCTTGTTCGCGCTCACTGCACCTAGTTTTTTTTTGGAAAAAAATCAAAATGCGAAAAATTGTAAATATGCATATTTTAATGACTCTCTGATATTGCATATCCTTTTTTCCAACCAAATATTCACCACACACTAAGCAAATAGCTTGAATCAGTAACACACGATCTCCCTGACATGCTTGTGGCCATTTTCTCCATGTACCGACCAAATTTCTTTAATGTGCGGTTTTTCGTAGGGAAAAAAGGTAATCGTGTAATGAGAAAACGGCCATTAAGCTCTCATTTAAATTAATACAGAAAACAAATAAAAATTGATTTCAATTAAAAAGTTTGTAATACTAATTAAAGAATTAATTAAATTTGCACTCGTTAACAAATTAATAGTATCAATTAAACGTTTAATTCGCTTGATTAAACATTTAATTCACTTGATTAAACGTTTAATTCTCCTGATTACATTTTTGATTAAAACTGATTTTATTTTTTAATAATGCTTTAATTGGTGAAAAATCTAAGTGAATTTTTTCTGTAAAGATTTATTAATAATAAACGGCACAAAGAACTTTTATAAGAATCTCAACCTCAAAACATAATTATGTTCTGGCGGGTCCATGATTGCTCATGGGTCCCATGTGAGATTTTATTTAAAATCCGTAAATTCTTACGTTTTCCCTTAAACTTTTTAGTTTATTTTTGTTAACTGCCTATTTCACTGTTATTGTGATATAGACCAGAGTCTCTAACAGAAATCGAAACCGCAACAATAGCAATGATAGACAAGCTCTCCAAGAACTAAACTACCATAAGTATTCTTTTAGATGTTTTGAATGAATGTGTTTAATTTTGGGTTTTTTTTTATTTCCGTAAATTTGGTTTATCTTTTCAGCAAATATTACATTTATTTTAAACTTTTAGAAATTATCAAAATAATTTTCGTGGGAATACAAAATTTAATATAAATGATTTTGTGATTCGTGCTTAATTTCCAATTTTTGTTATTTGATAAGAACACTGAAATTTATTGTTGATGGGATAAGCTATTCCTATGTGCATTTCACTGGTTGCTTAGGCCAGGTCATCAGGAAACTTCATCCATAAAGATTTTAGAAAAACTAAAGATATTAAACTGTTAACCGTTTAGGAATTACAGCAACAGTTCTACTTGTAATAATATCAAAGTTTAAACAAAACAACATCAACAATAAACAGTGGGTTTATCTCATCTTACATTCCCCACTACAATTAGTTGAAATTCCCTCAACATTAATTCTAGTTGTAAGTAGGTTAAGAAAAACAAAATAAAAACAACAACAACTTACAAAAGATGTTGTCAATTAAGTGTTTTTTAGGCCGTGCACTTGCCTGTTTATTACTTGAAATTTATTGTTGATGGGATAAGCTATTCCTATGCGCATTTCACTGGTTGCTTAGGCCAGATCATCAGGAAACTTCATCCATAAAGATTTTAGAAAAACTAAAGATATTAAACCAAATAAAACTGTTAACCGTATAAGAATTACAGCAAAAGTTCTACTTGTAACAGTTTCAAAGTTTAAACAAAATCATCAACAATATTTATCTCTCCTTACAGTGAGTTTATCTCTTCTTACATTAAGCACGAATAACAAAATCATTTACTTTTAGAAATTTTAAATCCATTTATCAAGTCTGTTCCGAATACTGTGCAATGCTCGCTGCAACCATTAACAATTTGCGAATTTGCATCATAAGAGTCTTTAAAATTAATTAGTATTAGTTGTTAATTTATTGAACTGTTTATGGTTTTAATCTAAATTTTGATATTTTGATCATACTTAAGTTCATTGAATCTAATTTTCATTAAATTATTTTTATGTAAAAAGGAATTTTACAACAAGAAATAAATTAAAATTTATTGATAATTTTTCATTCTTGACTGATCTGGGAATCGAACACAGTTTTTATGGGCAGGTTGCCCTAACGTTTCGATTGTAACCACACAATCTTTTCAGAGGGATTTGCCGTTTAAAATTTTTAAGAAATATTTAGGCAATTCACAAAGTGTTCTATTGTGTCATGTTGGTTGTATTTGCTATAACTTTATGAACACATAGAAAACCATTCTCGATATCTTTATCTTAAGCCTTTTAAAATTATCAGCTAAAAATTTTAAATCTATATCATGTTTCTCTAATTTATATACAGTCAAATCCCGATAAATCGTAATTCCCGATAATTTGTAATTCACTGTCGGACCCTTGAAAAAATCTCGTTAATTCGTAAAATGTCCATACATTTTGGTCCCCTCGTTAATTCATATTTTTTTTTTCAAATAAAATCTTCTTTGCGTCTTATAAGTCGTATTTGTTTGCTAACTAGTAGTAATTCGTAATAAAACAACAGAAACATGGAATAAATGATTTTTGGTTTACCGCTATTTGCTTCTGTGTGGGTTTTTGCTTGTGTGTGTGTTTATTTTCTTAAGATCTTAAGAAGTTTTTTATCATTTTTTTTAATCGAGTTAGTAAATAAATTGAAAGCCCCCGTTAAGTCGCATTTATTTTATTTTAACCCGCTAAATCAAAAACCCCTCTAATTCGCAAAAAATGGCCGGTCCCTTCCGATTACGAATAATCGGGAGGCAACTGTATTCTAATATACAGTCAAATCTCGATACGAATTATCGGGAGGCAACTGTATTCTAATATACAGTCCAAGGTATATTTATAGCAGGTAGTCTCGGAAAGCCAGCTGTTTATTTTTTATTTGCTTGTTTTGCGATACGAACTGTCAAATGTTGTATAGCAAACAAGTAAACAAGTTTTTTCTCTTTATCTTTTGTCTTTTTTGTCTCTTATCAGCCCCTTTGCTTTTTGACAGTTTGTATCGCATAACAACAATAAAAAGCCCTGTTGTTTGTTTTATTGTACAATTGTTGTAATCTCGCGGCTACCTGCTATAAATATACCTTGATACAGTCAAATACCGATAAATCGTACCCCGATAAATCGTAATTTGTAATAAACTGTCGGACCCTTGAAAAAATCTCGTTAATTCGCAAATAAAATATTCTTTACGTCTTATAAGTCGTGTTTGTTTGCTAACTACCACTTAAAATTCGTAATAAAACAACAGAAACATGGAATGAATGATTTTTGGTTTACCGCTATTTGCTTTTGTGTGGGTTTTTGCTTGTGTGTGTGTGTTTATTTTCTGAAGATCTTAAGAAGTTTTTTAGGTTTTATTTAATCCATTTAGTAAATGAATTGAAAGGCACATTTATTTTATTTTAACCCCGTTACATCGAAACCCCGCTAAATTGAAAACCCCTATAATTCGTAAAAAATGGCCGGTCCCTTGCGATTACGAATTATCGGGAGGCAACTGTATTCCAATATACAGTCAAATCCCGATAGTTCGTACCCTGATAAATCGTAATTCCCGATAATTCGTAATAAACTCTCGGTCCCTTATAAAAATACCGTTAATTCGTAAAATTTCCATACATTTTGGCCCACTCTCTTATTCGTAATTTTTTTTTTCAAATAAAATCTTCTTTGCCTCTTATAAATCGTAATTATTTGCTAACTACCACTTACAATTCGTAATATAAACAACAGAAACATGGAATGAAGGATTTTTGGTTTACCGCTATTTGCTTTTGCGTGGGTTCTTGCTTGTGTTTGTTTTCTTAGGATCAGTTTGTTACATGAATAATTTTTATGTACATATTTTATTTTTAACAATTGTTTTTTATGTTGTATTTTTTTATCGTTTCAGTAAAAAAAATTGAAAAACACCGTAAATTCGTATTTATTTTATTTTAATCCCGTTAAATCGAAACGCCACTAATTCGAAAACCTCTATATATCCCGATAATGCGTAATCTACTGTACAACTTAGATTGGCAACGTGCTAATTTGTCGGTCTGAACGTTGGAATTACCGTTACAATGGGCTTAAAATATAATTTTTCAGTACAATTACGTATTGAATTTGCCAAAGTTATCGCTTGGTTTACTGGGATATTACATTAGATGTTTGAAATTATTAAATCTTACTTTTTTTAATTAACAATTTAACATTTTTTAAGGAAACTGTAATTTTGTATTAATTTATGAATAAAGTTATGTTTGTATATTGTTTTTTTATGTTCCCAATTGAAATTTTTTGTTTACTTGGACAAACTTAAGTTTTCATATATCCAATTAAAATTTTTAACGTAATTACGAAATCCCATTAAGCGATTTTAACGAAAATACTTCATTATAACTATGAAATTTCATTTAGACAATGAAAATTTTCATTTAACCAATGAAAATTTTTTTATGAAAATGATTCATTAAATATATGAAGCATTTTTCTTTCAGTATACTAACGTGTAATGAATGATTGATGTGGTTTACAAAAGTCGTTATTATAAAAATTCAAATAATAAGACATTTCTAACTTTCAGTGATGCCTTCCATAATTAATCAGAAAAACATACAAACAAAAAATTTTTATTTCATTTATAACGTAAAAATGAAAATATATATACAAATTAAAAGAACAAATAACTTAAATCAATTTGTATTTGATTTGAAAAAAATTAAGCCTTAGATGCATTTTATTTTGAGTTAATTTTAAATTTCGGTAATCAACTCATACACAAGTATTTATGTATCAGGTTATATGTCAGCCATTACTTAACTACTTCTATGTAATGCAGATGGTATGAAATAGTCATTGAAAAGTAAGTTGTTCAGTAATCGCAAGTCATTACCAAGTTTTTGCTGGGATGGTTACCTCTAAGCATGTTATGGTTATATATGACAATAATTTGTTTTTAAATTAATTATTGAATTATTTATATTTAAAGAACGGTACAAACAGAAGCAAATCCAGATAAAAACGTAGAACACAAGGTTGATTTAAAATTTTACGGTGGTGATTTTGCTACATATGTTTTTCATGTTAAATCAACCTGATTTTACAATAACTTGCGAACAACATTTTTTTCTTTTAAAATAACTATAATTCATTTTTATTTAACATTGCAGTAAAGTAAGAGCAAAATAACAATCCAAATCACGTTGAATGAAAGTTATTTCAAGTTGAAACAACGTGAATTTCATGTAGAATCAAATTGGTTTGTGTGTGATAAAAATAGTTCACAATTCTGGATATAATAAGGAAACACAATTGGAAAAAAATAATAATACCTTAGTCTACATAAATCGGAAAGCATTTACCCTAAATCATGAAGGACAAATGTCATATTTTGACATATGAGACCTTCTCCGAGAAAAGGGACCTAGTGCGACAAAAAACGGGTTTGGACTTAAGAGTACATGCTGGTACCTAAAATGGTGTAGAATAAGATAAAATGAGTTTTTCTCAAAACTTCATTTTCACACACTTGGTCCCTTTTCTCGGAGAAGGTCACATATTTGGAATTTTGAATGGAAAGATTATGAAATGTTGTATATTTTTGTGCCGATTTTTATGACAAATTTACGCTCAAGTCATACGAAGACATAACAGTGCAAAAATTAATATTAACCCTTAAATGCACTTGGCGTTAAAATAACCCCAAACTTTTTACACTTTGAAAATTTCTATTTTTTAAACACAACACAAATTGTTTAGTTTGCTTTTATTATAAATCTAATTATGTTAAACAACATTCAAAGTGACAGTTTAAAAAGTATGACCCCAAGTGAATTTAAGAGCTTATCTCCATTATTGAACTATTTTGCCTTTGTGCGAATTCAATTCCAAACTGCTTAAAAGCACTAGAAACAATTTGACACCAATATTGTTTTTTTCTTTTAGGTCCTTTGAAAGTAAGTATGATTTCCACAGACGGACAGATAGGCGGACATGGCTAAATTGACTTTAACTTACACTTCATGGGGTCTTAGATGAATATTAAAACATTTTCACACGGAATGACAAACTTAGCATACTCTCCTCACAACTAGTTTTGGTAGAGGGTATTATTAAAAGAATTTAGAAGAATAAAAATTAATCTGAAAAGATTTACAACCAGTATAACTATAAAAATAAAAATTCATTTACATTAAAAACGTGTGATACTAATCGCAAAATTAATTAAATTTTCACCAGCAAACAAAATAATAGCATCAATTTAACGTTTAACTCACTTGATTAAACGTTTAATTCACTTGATTAAATTGAAAACAAAAATTAGCGAGAATTTTTTCTGTGCAAAACTTTAAAAAAACTAATTTTTTTTAGTTATGACGCAGCAAATTAGCGATATGTACCTTTTAAATATTCCATGCGTCGTTTGCTACTACTTTCATATGACGTCATTGTGTTTCTACGTTTCAACGTCTTCCAAAATATTATTTTAATTTAATGGAACAAAAAACTCCATTAATATAATTTTATTATGATTACTTAATTTATCTAACAAAAAATGTTTTCGAATATTAATTTAAGCATTTTTCTTTCTTATCTATTTAAGACTGTTTTCTTCTTAATAACAACAACAAAGAAACAACAGTTTGTCTGAAGTTCTTGCTACCAAATATGATTGTTGATTTTATCCATTATAACAATAATAAATTGATAATGTTTGTCATAACATTATCAAGGATCATAAATTATACTTCGCTATCATAGAATTCGCCCTGAGAAATAGTGGACAGAAAACAAGAAAACCACACAAATTATTTTAAGAGTATTTAAGTGGTGAACAAAGAAAATGCTAAAAAGATTTCAAATTGTTTCATTACAAATTACTTGAAGTCAAATTCAACTCTTAATTTATTTGTTAAAAGTTGATTCTTTTGTTTGTTTCAATATTGTTTATTTTTGTTTTAATTTCATTTAATAAAGTCCACATGCCTGTGATTTTTAGCTAAATTTGGTTCTCACTCTTCAAGTTTAAGCCGTAAAGTCTTGAGCTTTTACGAGAGAAGGGAATAGAGAACGCCTTTTTTCTCCCTCTCTCTCTCTCTCTCTCTCTCTCTCACCCAAAAACTCAAGAATTGCAAGCAAAAACCTGAAGAGTGTGAACCAGCACTAAGCTGATTTCCTTTCTAACCACTTTAAAAAGCGCAATTTGAAAATTTTGAAAACTAAAAAACTTGAAGGTTGTACATATTTGAAATTTGTATCTCATTAAAAATAATTGATTATCTTATTTTGCATACTCCATTAATTTTGCAATAATTCCAATGCGTTCCTTGAAAAGAATAAACATCCGAACCACAGTGCATACAAATAGCAAATACTAATAATAATAATAATAATAACAATAATAAATTTGTATTTAAAGTCATCGCATTATTGCTGGTAGTTGATTTTAATGTTATGCATGGTTTCTATCTTTTTCTCAATAATTTTATTTGCTTCTTTACAGACCTTGTGACCGAAATCTGCGAGATGTTGAATTGATATCCTGTCGTCTACGTCGTGTGGAGCCGCTATGTCGGCTTCCTGGCTCGGCATTGCAGCAATTGGCCATGTGCGGTTTTTATGAAGATCTTGAAAAAGGCGTTACACGTAAGTGCTTCAAAGCCATAAACAAGAATAAATGAATGAATGAATAAATAAATAAAAGAGTAAATAACCGAACGGTTCACCACCCACAAATCCACCTACTTTTCACACACAGACACACTGAGGAATTAGTTATTCTTTAGTTGTGGATAAAAAAAAAAACAAAAACACTAACAACTAAAAATCTAACAATTTGTTATTCTGCTCTAATGGTTTTTTACAGTTTCTTTTAATTTTTTTCCCCCATTCATTCATTCCTTTTTTCTTTTTTTTTTTTTTTTTGGCTTAATGCCTAAATGTATGCTAACAAAATTTGTTTTCTTTAGTTTTTCGTGCCGGCGAACAAGGTCGTTTTTGGTATGCTGTTTTAGGTGGCTCGCTGGAGGTGCGCTATCATGCTACTGACGCTGATGGAAAGGTTAGTAAAAGTAGTTGTTTAAGTAGTTGCAGTACAAGTGCCAGTTTAAAAGCTTTTTCTTGCAAATGGCTGCTGTAGTAGATAGAAATCTTATGAAAATCATAAATTTTTAATAAGTTTTTTAGATTTTGCTGCCATTTTTTTTATTTTTGGTAAATAGTTGTTTTCTTAACGAAACTTGTCTGCTGTAAAAAAAAATTATCGGAAAATTATGCAGGAAAAAAATTTATCTAGTATTTCATGTGTAATAAGAGTCTTCAAATCTTTTAAAGAACTTCTTATCTTGAAAACTGTTTTGTAGTTTTTTATGTTATTCTTTAAACAAATTTAAGAAACTTAATCGTTTTCAGTAAAGAGAATACATTTTAAAATAAAATAAAACCAAACAAATAAATAGTTTGAAATTTTTATAGAGTAACGAATTTAAGTTGTAATCTATATTGATCAATTTGTAAAGTAAAGCAAATTACCGATAACACTATGCCGCCAAAAAAGATGAATCTCAAACATAAATAAATTGGGACTGCTGAACACGAATATGGCATTCATTTATTTTTCTCAAAAAGAGTTTTCGAGATATACACAAAATCGTGTTTTTCTGCAGTTGGTTTAGGTATTGCAAAAAATCTCGAGAACTATTCAAATGAATTGAACAAGATTAAGACTTCTGCATAGATACGTCTTTTCACTTTCAGCCCATATCTATACCGTGTCTTGAAAAAGATGAAATTTTTTTGTTTTTTTTCAAAATTCAGCATGTTGATTCGCTCCAGTAAGGTAATACGTGTATCCTAAAACATATTTTGTTCCAAACGAAGTAAGCGGAAAATTGTTATCGTCGGAGAAGAAATAAGGAAATAACGTCATATTTAGTGAAAACATCCGAATTTGAATTTTTCTTACAATTTTTTTTATCAATGCTAATATTATATTTATGTCCCATATTGTGGTTTTATTATGTAGTATGCTTTCACTTATCGGTTTTTTCTTAGAAAATATCTAATTTTTGAGGTTATGGCAAAATGTAAAAAATTTGTTAACCAGTACAATTTTTCATATTTTGATAGAAGAAAACTCACCTCTAAGTTTTATATAAACTTATCGATAAGTTTTCTATAGAATTGAACACTTACCGGGGGGTTCTTGAAGAATATAAAACGTATTGCCGAGTTTTCTATAAAAGAGAAAACATATTGCTGAGCTTTCTATAGAAAAGAAAAGTTATTGGTGCATTTTTTATAGAATAGAAAACTTATCGGAGAGTGTTTTAAAGAATAGAATACGAGTTTGTTCTTTTAAATAGAAAACTTATCGATGAGTTTTCTATAGAATAGGAAACTTAAGAACGAATTTTCTATAGAATAGAAAAGTTATCAATGAGTTTTCTATAGAATAGGAAACTTTTTTTGGAATAAAAAAAACTTTCTGATAAGTTTTTAAAAAACAAAAAACTAATCGATACATTTTTTATAGAACAAAAAATTCATCGATGGTTTTGTATAAAGCAAAAAACTTATCGATTAGATTTTAATAAAGCAAAAACTTTTCGATGAGTTGTTTATAGAGAAAAAAACTTATCGATGAGTATTTTATGAAACAAAAAACTTATATCGATGAGTTATTTATAAAACAAGAAACTAATCGATGGGCTTTTTGTAGAATAGAAAACTTATCGCTGGTTTTTTATAAAAGCTTATCGATGAGTTTTTTTAAGGAACAAAAAACTTATATCGATGAGTTTTTTATAAAACACAAAACTTATCGATGGATTGTTTTTATAAAATAGACTACTTATTTAGAAGTTTTCTATAAAATAGAAAATTTATCGATAGAGTAGAAAACTTATCGATAATTTTTTTTATAGGATAGAAAACTTATCGATGAGTTTTTTAAATAATAGAACGTTTACACTAAAAAACTTATCAATGAGTTTTATAAAGCCTTTAAACTTTACCGATGAGTTGTCTATCGAATAGAAAATTTATCGATGAGTTTCTTAAAAAAAAACTGTTCAATAAGGTTTCTAAGGTATATCGAGATAAATTTTCTTCGAAACAGAAAACTTATTCAGTGAATTTTCTATCAAATAAGAAACCTATCGGCGAATCTTCCTTAAAATAGACAATTATTAATGATTTGTCTAAAAAATAAAGAAATTATAGATAAGTATTCTTTAAAAAAAGAAAACGTATCGATGATTTGTCTATAAAATAGAAAAGCTATCGATAAATTCGTAATAAATTTTAATGAAGAAAAGTTATTACAACACTCTTAATGGATTTTGTGTAATTTTACCAAGAATACGACTAAGAACAAAAACAATGTACCCATTAGAATTTAGTTAAAAAAATAAAAAATAAACATTTTTACGACATTTGATAAATGGCAGCGATAAAAGTTGATGTTGAATACAAATATGAATTAAACATGTACTGGATTGTCGAATTAACTATTGCCAGTAGCAATATCGACATTTTCACATATTCCGACACAAGTACATCAGTGGCAATTTTCGGTGATAAAACTAGAAAAAATTTAATAGATATTCTAAATGGACGAATGAATTACATTCAATATCAATAAAAAAGTGTAATGATAATAAAAACTTTTATATGAATATGTCCTTGACTTAGAACTACGATAGTATTAAATATATGTATGAATATTGTTATGAATATAAAATAAAAGCCATCATGTTAGTGTAATGTAAAATAAATTGACCCAATGGGAATTAAGATCTTATGGGCTGTAGTAAAAGTTCATTTCTACAGCGTTTATGCTTGGAGGTATGAAAAAATTTTTAGTGGTAAATATGCAAACTATTTAGTTAATTTTGAGTTTGTAATAGATTTCCAATTGCAACAATTTTTTCCCCCTTAGAATGTAATTAAAAATAATTTAGCGACTTTCATCTAAATCAAATAGCAAATGCCAGAGACAAACGACAGCCTTGTTGACAAATATTAGTGTCAATTACAAATTCACAAACAATTTGAAATGTAAACGAAAAATAATTTCATACAACATTGTACATGTCAAAATAATCAAATGAAAATATCAAATTCATATAGAAATGCATTGTATATACATATGCAATTCATATGCATAAATGTACTGTTAGGAACACACACAACTGCTGTCAAACATTTTTCTTATAAACAAATATGAATCTATGAGCCATGAATATTAAACAAAAAATTCACTAAAAATATTTCACGTTGTCTGTGGGTGTGTTTGTGAGTTTTGTTACGTAAATTCTAAAAGTAATTGAAATTCCGTTTCAGTTTTTAAAGTTTTTGTTGCAAAAAAAAAAAAAAAAAAAAAAAAAAACAATTGTCTATGGAGTCCCATACACGCACTCTAGTAAAAACATAAAAAGCACGAGAAATAGTACAGAAATGAAATGAGTACAAATTAAATTTAATAACATGACAAGCGTAATGTCATAATACAAATAGAAGAAGAACATCAAAAATTAAAAATACTCGGGAGGAAATGCATGTATTCCCCCATTCTAGATTGTGGAGAAATGTGTCAATACGACATTTAGAGCCGAAATGAGGAAATAGAGAATCCAAATCGATCTGTAAATACTCTATTCGTAAAATGTCAAGATTTTCGATAAAATTCTGTAGAGTAACAAATTTGCCTTAACTTTCTATAAAATTAAAAAAAAAATCAAAATTTTTTGCGAAAATTGTTGAGGCCAAGAATGAATAAAGCCAATTTCGGATTATCTGTTCTAAAGTAAAGCGTATTCCAGCACAGTAAGAAAAACACTCGGGATAAATTAAGTTTTTTATGATTACTTTAAGTACGAGTCGTACTCAAAAATTCAAGTACGAAAAACACTAAAACGCACTCAAAACAATCCTAAATGGGATTTCGTTCGAAAATCAATCCCGGAATTTCTTGAAATAAGTATAGAATTCTTAAATCAAGTTGAAAAAGATTAAACTTTTATTTGACAGTGCCACTCTGAGAGTAAAATTACAAAGTTAGCATTCATTTCATTTAACTTAAAAAAAAGTTTGTTGCAGACACTACAGCAACACCATACATGAAGTTAAAAACGATTTGCTTGTTGTGTGTAGAAACAACAAAAACAACAGAACATGACGAAAATACATTATTTTTATATTTAAAAAGTAAAAATGAGCACTCTTGCTTCTGGTGTTTTATAATTGAAATTCTGTAAGCTGTAAAACGGGTTAGTAAATCAATCATAACAAAATTTTCATTCTAAATTTCACTTTTGGGTTATTTCAAGTTCGAATTTGGGATTAAATATGGATAAGTTAAGTATTTTGCGATTGAAAATCCGTACTTGATTCAAGTAAATCCATACTCACCGTACTTTAAATACCGCTTCGGATTGATTTGAGTACGAATGGATTGATTTTGCTTATGAGTGAGCGAGAGCGTTCTACATCGAATAAAACACTCAGGTGGTTAAGGTAAAACTTTATTTTTTGTCAAATCATATTAAATTTAAATGCTTCTACATCACGATTTTTTCTTGGCAGACAATATTCGTCAAAGGCTGTAATTGTTGTTCTGTGACAGCGGCAATGTTATTGCCAACGGCGTTGTTATTTCTTGCAAGCTTGGCGGCTATGCTGTTTTCACCTTGCGACAATGGCAACCTCAAGCTTATTTTTAAAATTGACATTGTAAGGAAATAGGGAGTTATACATATGCATACCAAGTATAACAATTTTATAAGGCCCTGGCTCGTTGTTTTTGTTTTTTTTTTTTGCGAGGTGGCAAATGAACAGCTGCTGCTTCCAATTTTGCCATTCTCTTGGGAAATTTGAGCAGTCTAGTGGTTGTGGCAAACGAGCATCCATTTTATTCGTTGTTTTACCTGAAGTGTTTCTCACTTCTGACACCATGTACCATACGTTAGTAAAACACAAATTTATGTAGTATTTGAGTGCTTGTCCACTTTTGGTTTCAACCTTTTTTTATCCCCTTCACCAAAGGTAAATGGGTATATATAACTTTGTAATTCCGTTTGTAACTTCAACAATATCCTAGACCCTATGAGGTTTATAAATATATACTCGATCCGTATGAGAAGAGAAGTTCAAGTCCGGCGATGGGGGCTTGTTTGTCACATATTTATGTTTTGTAAATCTAGCCCGATCGAAAAATAAAACGACTGCGTCTCATTTTACCCAAAAATCCCATGTTGCTGTTATTTTTTTATTTCTTCTTTTTGTATATCCGGAGATATACAAATAGCAAGAGCTAAAGTTTCCAAATTACGAACAAGCATTTTGGTTATTAATAAACAATATCCGACAAAATATGGGCGATATTGGAAAGTGGGCGTGGCACTACATATATATATCTTTCTGCTCCTATCGCACGATGGTGAAGAATAAAAGATTTGGCATAGCCGAATGTAGCACTTTTGCTTGTGACATCTAATTTAGAATTTAAAGAACACAGAAAAAATGTGTACAAAAAATTATTCAATTAAATAACTAATTGGTGTACATTAATTATTCAATTAATTTTTTGTTTGCTGCAATTAATTTTTTTAATCAAAACCCATAAAATTAAATGTTTGTGTATGTGTGGTGTATTTTATAGTTTATGCAATTAATTTTTTAATTGACTAAATTTGTGTCCCATGACTCGAAAATACAAATCCGTTAATTGATATGATCAATTCCTTTGCAGGGGCAAAATTAGTAAAAAATTTAATTGTCTGAACGAATTTTTTAATTAAAGTCGATTTTCTATTTTTTCTGTGAAGTGATGCCAGCTTACGAAATTCTATATAGCTGCCAGACTTATAACAACTGCAGCTTCAATCCACTTGAATTTAATGCTTAAAAGATTTACCCAAGTCCTACCTCAGATAAAACATTCAAAACAGAACAATTCTCCCCCAAAATCTCCCAAAATGCGTAATAATAATATTCCCTTAACTACTTGCCAGTAGTCAATATAATTCAGGTCTAGTCTTTTTGCATCAGTCCATGTTAACCAGTGAGCCATAATGCCCAATGCCACTGTCTAAATTTGGTCCCTGCCTAACTTAAGTAGCAATGTAACCCTTTTAGCTTACTAAAAGCTTTGGCGTTGATTCGGCTGCTTGACCGTCATGCTTTTTCTTGAGCTTTGGGTAGGTATCCATCTGTTTTTTATCTTCAGTAATAAATCGATGCGAAAACTGCTTCATTTAATAGTGTTTTGACAGCATTCCGCAACTGTTTTATCGTCAATCGTCTTTCAGACGTGTGGCACACAAATTCTTTGTTTTTAGATAAATTCTGTGGATTGCAATGGATTTTGGCTCCACGAAAAGCCCCCCAATGAAATAACACCCAAACGAGAAATGAAATATTCCCCAAATTTTTATCATACATTTTTCATACGAAATAACACCAAATTTTTTTGGGCCCTTTTACATTTTTTTTTGGGAATTATTTCATTCCTCATTTGGGGTTTTCAAATTATGAAATAATCTCCAATGAAATAACACCCAACAAATTTTTAAAATTCGGGGCTTGTTTCATAGCGTGTATAATTTGGGTGTTATTCATTTTTTATTCGGGGGTTATTTCATTTTTAAAGCTGTTGGTTTTTGGGGGTTATCCTTGCTAAAACTGACTCTTTTATGAATTTTGGGCATAATTTCATTTTTGTTGCTGATGGGGTTTATTTCATTGGGGTTTATTTTATTTTCATCATTGGGTGTTATTTCATATGAAATAACTCCCAAATATTGGGGGTTGTTTCGTTTTCGCTTTCGCTTTGGGGTTTATTTCATTTATTTTTCGATTTTATTTCATTCACTGTTTTTGGGTGTTATTTCCTATTTTTTGGGATTTATTTCATTGGGGGTTATTTCCTGGGCGTTATTTCATTGGGGGGCTTTTCGTGCAGCCTGGATTTTTAATGGAAAGCCTCATTTATTATGTTTGTAATATTTATATGTCAAAAGATAACGTTCTGATAAAAATCCTTATATATTATAAAATGGACAATGTCCGATAAGTTTTCTATAGAGTAGAGAAAGTTGCTGATAATTTTTTTCTACTTATAAAAGTTATCGATAAATTTTCTATATATTAGCAATTGGATCGATAATGTTCCTGCAGATAAGTAAATTTATAAATTTTCCATAGAATATTCAAGATTTGCGGAAAGTAGGGCATTCAAATCGCTTCGCTGTTCATTAACATTTAAATGCAGGCAACAACGATGTAGAAAAAATATGAGTTTTATAATCGACAAAAGTTACGTGAGCATATTTTTCGCTTTGCATTCATTGCGACTTATTACTGCTTTTTCTTCCAGTAAAAATTACTAAAGGAAAAATAAAACTTAAATATGAAAAAAATATAATACTGAATGAATTTGCAATTGTTGTTAAGCAAAGAAATGGAAATAAACCAAAAAAAAAACACAAAGAAAAAATTGCAAAATGTCACCTACATATACAAACAAATAAATAAAATGAATGTTAAATTAACAATAATAATTTGAAATACAGACTGGTTACCCAAACGAAGTGCCAGGTGAGGGAAAGGAGAAAGAAAAACAAATGAGGTAAACCAGCTACTGGCTGCAATTGATTGCAAAAGTTGTTGATGTAGAGAATAAACAATTATTTCTTTCAGTGCACAATATTTTCGCTAAAGTTTTTTATTAGTGATTAAGAGCGGGGCTTTTAAGCTTTATTTTCTTTTAAAGCAAGAAATAAAACTGTTTGTAGATATTTATTGCCAATTAAATGTTTTAATTGTACTTAAATAAAACTTTTCAAGATCGTTAAATTTACAAAAAAAAACAAGAAATTATTTTTTTAATTTACAAAATTTTGTAAAAAGTTTTTAATTTATTTTTAAAAAAAAACTTTGATTAAAAAATTTTTTTACAATGCACGAAATTTTTGCTGTGTAAAATCTGGCTAAAGAAACTATAGCTACATAGTCACATTTGGCAAATATTTGAGGAACAAGTATGAATGTCATTTTATTATACAAATATTTATGCAATTTATCAGTCTGGCCCACAATGTCGATTGACACATGAAGCGAGCGACAAGTCACACATTATCGATTTAAGAAACGCTCAACTAACTATCGACTTGTCGGTCGAAAGGTTTTACGTTTCTTATTTATTTACTACCAAATCACTATATTGCCACATAAACAATTACACAAATGACTCTTTGGTTTGAAACTAAAAATTCGCTAAAACATGTAAATTTTGCCATAAAAATACAACTCTGTGCTACAAACAAAGCAGCGAACAAAACATAACAGTAAAAATTTTTTTTCAAACTACCCAATAAAATATTGAGCTTCAAACGAAGCAGGTTTGTAAGGGAGAGATGTAAAGGCCCAACCATAATATGCATAACCTTGCTTAACCTACTGTCAAAAATTAACAAAAAGTCCCTCAAATGTACTTAAAAAAACAAAAATAAAATAAAAAAACATTTGATTCTGTACGGAATGTGCGATTAGATTCGCACCTTGCTTAAGCAAATGACAGTTTCATTAAATTTAGCAAAAAGTTTCCCTAAGTTCAATATGGTTTGCCTTATATAATTTACATGTATTCGCACATTTGCTTAAGTCAACCTAAGCACATTATAGTTGGGCCTTAAGAGTTTCGCTTACCATACCGCATACGGAAGACATACATTTTATATGGCGAATTCCCACTTTGAAACAATACATTTTTGTCACAAAAAGCGCTTTATTCAACGCATATAAAAATTGGTGAACGTAGCTATCAGCTTTACACACTGAATTTTTTTTTACAGTTATCCCTGCAAAACTGCTTTGTAGTAAGGGAATGCCGTAGCACTTGAAACATTATTGTTTCTTTTATAAAACTTGTTAAGAGATCCTTCACTAACTTTACTGCATCTATTGTGTCTTATTGCGAAGCGCATAATTGTGCTTCGCAAAATGATGAATTTTTTTATTGAAGTTGTTTTAAGAAAATAAAATTATAAGAAATTATGTCGATTAAGTCTAGCAGCTTGTATACACAGAGTTTATTCATATCAAGCTTTTGTCCATCTGCTAACTTTTAAAAAATCAACTCCGCATTTTAATGATGCCACATTATATTACTCCAAAATGCAACACGTTTGCATAATCAAAGCTGGGTTTGTCATTTTTTGTAAATTTGTTTTTTTTTTGTTGTTTTTTCCTCCACGTATTACAATTTTAAATAGTTTTTAAAATTAAATTAAAATAAAAAAAGATAGAAAAAAATCAAAAGTATTTTCACAAGTTTGCAAACGTTTGGCAGCTCGATAACAAGAGTTTAGCAAATCGTTAGCCAGAGTTTGGTAAGTTTGGTAATTATAAATAAACTTTGTGCTAACTTCATGTCAAATTTTGATTATGAATACGGCTGTTAGTGTTTGTTTAATGAAGCGACTCGTGCTAAAAATGTGGGACGCAAAGTAGCTGTTTGTCGTTGAACATGCAAGCGATATCAGTCGAAATCTTTGGCCGGGCTGTTTATTAAAAAAATATTGCTTTATTGCAAACTTCTTTAAACTTATAAACTCCTACGCAATCAATTAAATATTTTCAGTCATAATGTTTACTGTAGTTTCGTTAAATATTTGCCTAATATGACTTTTGCTTATCTTGTAGTATTTCTTAAGACAAAATAAAAGCAAATATCCAATGAAAGGTAAATATGTAGATACTACCAAACACAAAATGAAAGTGGTAATAAGATACGGAAAATATGAATATACAAATATGGATTTTTTTTATTTTGTGACAAATGAATGTACTCGTACAAGATGCCGTTTTTATGCATTCGGGCATAGTTTTATATTTTTATGACTTCTTTTGTTGTTGCAAGAGATTATTACCTTTTCGTTTTTTATTTATTTTTATTTATAAATTTATTTGACATTTAATAAAATTGTACAAACACAAAAATAAATTCCTATTTGTTTATAAAAATATGCAGTTTTTCTAATGACAAAGAAAATGATTTGCAAAGTAATAAAATACTTCTTAAAAAGTAAAAAAACATTCTATTTTCCTCATGACATTTGATTTGGTTATAATTGGAATTTGCAAATAATCTAAATTATAAACAAAAAATTCCAAAATCTGTAGCCCGAGTGAACTGCAACAAAAGCAATGTAAAATGAAACAAAAAATTAATGTTAAACGTTAAATGAATGTGGTTTTTCTCACACAAGTAGGAATGGGCAAAAAATATCGATATATCAAAATATCGATATTTTAAAAAAATATAATCGATATATATCGCCGATATTTTAAATACCGATATATCGATATTGAAATACGACTATCGAATTCGATATTTTTTAAAGTCAGTCTTCATTAAGAACTTGAAGTTTTAGCCGTTTTTTAAGCAATATGTTTTTTAAGAATTGGAATCATTGCATGCATCATATGTTTTTTTTAAACAAATATGAAGATCTAAAATAATTGGCATTTATAAGAAGCAGTGCCGGATACAAGAAGCAGATTGTCTGGAGTGCACATAAAACAGTGAGTGCTCCTGATGTCCATATCTGAAGGTTACTCGTTTGACCAAAACCAGTTGGTACTTTTGGGGTGCAATTCAAATTTTAAGGAAAGTTGGTACTTCCATGACTTATTTACTTCCGTTTAAATTTTTCGTAATTTATTTTTTTTCTTATGGTTTTTTTGTATTCTTCCCTTTTGCTTTGATTAAATTTTTTTGTTTTTATTAATTTTTTTTAAATAAAATGAAACAATAAAAAAGTAACAATGTAATATCATACACATAATTTGCTTGTTCATAAATATGTTTGTACCAGGGCTGCCAGATTTGACGATTTATCGTCATTTTGACGATTTTTGTTCAGAAATTGGCAAATTGACGATTTGACGATTTTTTTCTGAAAAGTGACGATTTGTTCAGTCACTAAAGTCTGAATAAATCATTAAATTTTCTGACAATTTCGTTTATAGATCTTGTTTAACAGCCGTACCTTAGCTAGAGCGGAAGGCGGAACGTTTTCTTTCGCTTAGCTTATGCCATACCAAAGCAAGAAGGTCAACGCTGTGTCACGAACAGTAGTTAAATAACCAAGATTAACCAAAAAATAGTTAAATTGCCATTATTAGTTAACAATGGCGGCAAACTTCACTATTAAACGAGCTGTCAGCATCGGATTTTCCAACTGCAAAGCGCTAACGCCGCCCTATTCAAAAACTAGAAAACACGTGCCGCTTTTGTTAAGGTACGGCTGTAATGTGCAAGTCTTAAGAAAAACTTTGATTATTTTCAAAATACAACAACAAAGATATTCTTTATCTTTCGTCAAACCATCATCGAATGCACCTTTTACGACTCTCTGTATAAATTATATTTTCAACAATTATACGACGAGCATTTCACGAGTTGTAAGATAATATCTACATGAGTCTCATACAATACTTGACATGACAGTCTCGTTTGATTATCTTTACCCACGTCTTAAACGATTGAAGAATCGTCTTTCGCTGCGCTATGCAAGAATCTCACTCGTGTTACAGTTTTTCCCGTGTGAGGAATCTTCTACGATTAAAAAATGCGGTCGTCGATGATTAACAACGCTCTTCAGAGACTCCTATTAGCTCTTTCACGATATGAAGTAAATATGGGGAAATCCTGCCTGACGAACGCTACATTCGCACGCGTTTTCTGATTGATATATACACATTTTTTGGTCTTTCAAAAGAGATAGCTTCAACTTATATATAGTGCTTAGTGAGATTAATTTGTACTTACGAATGACATATATCATAATTTCTTAGCAGGTATTTGTTGCAAATAATTGATTACAAGGTTTTGTGGCGCACGCCACAAAAAGTGGAAGTAACCTTAAAAGTTGTAGTGTGTTTTCCTAATTTTTTAGCAAATTTTGTATCATCAGGTATACAACATCTTATTCCTAAAAGAAAGCTGAATGTTAGAGAATACTTAAATCACTTGTTCGCAGCCAAAACATTTTGTGAATTTTTGACAAAAGCCGTGAAGCCTTTGTGATGCACGCCCCACAACGCACATTTTATTTATTTAAACGGATTTTGTGATTATTAATGAATATCAATTTTTTTTTTACGAAATTTTTATTTTTATGAGTCTACTATAAGTGTTATTTAAAGCCCATAGAGCACTTAAAATAAAGCTTAATTCATATATAATATTAATAGATCAGGGGTTGGGTAGGATTTGGCAATAATTATTGTATAATTGATCGTCGAAATACATGTTTTTTAATATATTATAGATGCATAATTCTAGTCTTATATTTCATAAAAAAAACTGTTTCTGGGATTTGCCCATATGTTTTTGTTTCAATATTTTTTTTTTATAAAAATCGAACAATAATTGTTTTCAAAAAATTAAATTTTGAGTTGTCCGATTTTTCGAAACGATAAAGACGATTTTTTTATTTTTTCTCAGGAAACTGACGATTTCCTCACAAATTTATCTGGCAGCCCTGGTTTGTACAAAGGTATACTGAATTTTTTTATTTGGTAATAGTTTCAGCAAAATACGTTCGATATATCGATATATCGATATTTTTGAAACAATAAATATCGATACTCTAAAAAAATATCGATTCGATATATATCGATATATTTTTTCAACTTGCCCATCCCTACACACAAGTGTTTCTGTATCTTTCCTTTGCGAGAACTATCTGTCATTTAAATAATTTTCCAGCAATTATTTCTCACAAGAACTCTCAAAATTGGTCACATTTCAAATTGGTGTGAGAAAAACAAAAAAAAAATAGATATTTAAAATATGTTTATATGTATACAATTCTTTTAATATTAATTAAATATAGAACTTAATTTAAATGATGACATTAAATAAAACACAATTGTTTTTATTATACAATTTTTGTTATTTAAAATTTTTTTAGCCATTCCAGAATGTACTAATAAAGTGGCCTTACAAGCGCAGCTGTTTGCAGTGATTTTCTTCGTGTTTGGCGTCATTTTTTTTGTTTGTTTACATTTTTTATAAAGGCATTTTGACATTTGCCGTCTCAATTCTAGCAACAAAATGCCTGTTGTTTTTTCTATTGTTTCATTGTTGTAGTACTTTGTTAATACATTTTGAGCCATTGCTTGTTTTGGTTTTACTGAGGGTTTCCAGATAAATTTTTGTAAAAATCGTAAATTTCCTGAGAAAAAATACAAAGATTGTCTTTTTTGTTTTAAAAAATCGGTTCGAAAGTTAATGGGTTTTTCATACATATAACTTGTCTACTGTTCGACCCAAATTGTTTTAAGTTTATATTTATTTTATTAGGTTTGTGGTCGTTTTTTTATAAAATTATTTATTTTCTTTAATCCGAAAACAATTTTAAATTTTTATTTTCCCCAAAGGCGTGAAAAATATCATATTGAACAAAAAAAAATAGTTATAAACAAGGACCGAAAAACGTTTTTTTATGTTTTTCAAAAAATATTTATCATTGGTGTTCGAAAAATAGTTTAAACTGTACAAACAACAAAAAATGATAAAAATATTTTGTTTGATACTGTTTTTAAAGATCAAAATACTAAAGTTCTCATAAAAAAGTTTTTAAGAAAATTATTTTTGTTTTTGTACAAAAAAATACGAACCGAAAATTAAATTTTTTTCATCCTCACAAAATAAAATAATGTTCATTACTTTAAAAAATAAAAGCAAACACAAAATAAAAGATATTTATTTTTTCAGTACAATTTTGCACATGAAAAGAAAAAAAAAGTTTCGAAAACATACAATTGAATTTTTTTAACTTTAAAACTCATACGTACAAAATTATACAGGGTCCGCCAAATAACTTCTTTTTTTTTTTGTGAAAATGCTATAAAAAAATCTACTGAATATTTTCTTTACTTTCTTTTTTTATTTGAAAGTACAATCCTTCTAGTTAATAATGGAAAATAATTTCATTCAAATGGCTGCCTCGGCTGGCCATGCAGTAGCCTACATGATCGGTCTAATTTTAAAGCACATTATCGATTGTGTGCAGCTGTATTTCACCAATGGCTTTACGAATATTGCCCTTTAAAGCTTCAATTGTCTCTGGCTTGTCGGCGTAACACTTATCTTTGACGGCACCCCTCAAATTATAGCCTAACGGTGTCAAATCGCAGCTCCGAGGTGGCCAAACGACATCAGCTCTGCGGCTGATAATGCTATCTTCAAAAACAGGGCGCAAAACATCGAGTGTAGCTTCGGCTGTGTGGCACGTAGCGCCGTCCTGTTGAAACAAAATGTTGCCAATATCCTCCTCTTCAATTTTTGTGAACAAAAAAATCGTTCAACATATCCCGTTAACGATCGCCATTGACTGTAACGGCAACTCCTTGTCCATTTTCGAAGAAAAATGGCCCAATTATGCTTCTGGACCAAAATCCGCACAATACATTGACTCGTTTTGGTTGCAACGGCTTTTCAATGTATGCGTGCGGGTTTTCTGTGCCCCAAATGCGACAATTTCAAAATTATCAAAGTTTTTAGACTTTTTGTACTACTTTTGTGGTAAAGTTATTATTTAGCTAACGGATTTCGAAGGACTCATCCGATTAGAAGAGCGATAAGCACCTTCATATGTGAACAGAAACCGTGATGGGAAAAGTTTTCGTCCGCCACAGGCATTAAATAAAGAAATAAGCCTAGAGTACACGGATTGTTAAAAGCCACAAGCGCATGTGGATGAAGTTAAAATTACGTGGTTCTTCACATTTTGTGTACTCTATCTAGGCTTTAGAATAAGATTTGATTAATTACACAAGCCAACAAATTATTATTTTTTTTTAAATTTCCAAAGCTAATCACGCGAAGCTCTACGCTTGTCTACAGGTAGGAAACCAGAGTCTCTGACGGTAATTGAACCCGCAGCCGTGGCGCTGATACACTCAAAAGAAAAATCAATCCATCCGTACTCAAATCAATCTGAAGTGGTAATAATAGTTCGGTGAGTACTGATTTTCTTAAATCAAGTAGAGAAAGATTGATTCAAGTACGGATTTTCAATAGCAAAATACTTAAATTATCCATATTCAATCCTGATTTCGTACTTGAAATAATCCGAAAAAGCGATTGATTTAAGTAAAGCTAAGATTGAATCAATCTCAATATTATAAACTTGATCTTATCCCGAATTAGAAAGAAAGAAAAAATTATTGTGACTGATTTACTTACCCGTTTTACACCATACAGAATGCTAAAACACCAACATCATGCTCGATATGGTTTTTGCTTTAGAAAGCGTATGTACATATTTAACCAAAAATATAAACTAAATGAGAAGCAAGAGTTCAAATTTACCTTTTAACCCTTCATGGTACACATGAGCCTGGCCAGACCGTTTTTCAATGTGTATAGAAATTCAAAACATGCGTAAGCCGGAGGGTTAAACACAACGAAAAGTTTTATGTTTTTTTTTAACTTGATTTAAGAATTCTATACTTATTTACAGAAATTCCGGGGCCTCAGCATTTCGAAATTTTCCAAATTTTTCAGGCCTGTGTTATTGTTAGTTCATATTCAATATATCAAGATTCAATAAATAAATATGCGAAAACAAGAAGGTTAGAACAAAATCAAGAAAACTTCATCTTTCGAAAACTAAAAGATTTTTTAACGAACCTTTTACTATTTGATTGTTATATTTTTTAACTCTCTGTTTTTAAACAACTACTATTGAACTTAATTATGAACATTCCTTTCAAACTATACTTTTACAGCATTTCTTTCTTTATTTTATGGTTTATTAAATTTCCTTTGGGATTTCCATAAAACACATTTGTGCTAATAAAATGCAGAAACCTTTTTAAACAATTCTCCAAAAAGTATTGAGTAAGACAACATTTTTACAAAAGAAAAGAGTTCTGCACTTTAATGTTTTTTCAAGAAAACACTCTTTAAAATATTGACTCTTGTAAAATTTGTATTTATTCACATACAAATAGAAGTAGTTCTTGTGCAAACATTTGCAAATTTTTGTTTCAATTACTTCTAGTTTTTTTCACAGACAGATAAGCAAGAGAATTCAAAGGAAATCAAGAAATTGAAATTATTTTTATCAGCTTCTTTCTTGGGAGTCGAAAAATTCCATCAATAAGATTTAGTCAATAGTAAGAATGGGAAATTTAGCACATTAACACTAAATCTTATTAAAGAAAATTTTTTGACTCCAAAGAAAACCTTTGATAACAAATATGCAAGTGGCAGTGCAAAAAATGAACTGGAAACAATGAATTAAAGAATGTGTCCCTAATTTTGTTTCCCCTAACAGCTACAATTAGAGTTGACAAAAAATCAATGCAATGTAGTGGGGATTGTAAGAAAAGATAAACGCCCTGTTTGTTGTTGGTGTTTTGTTTAAGCTCTGATATTATTACGGGTAAGACTTTTGAGTTTTTATAATTCCTATTCGCTTCACAGTTTTATTTGAATAATATCTTTAGCTTAACGATCTGGCCTAAGCAACCAGTGAAATGCGCGTTCACAGAACGAAAAACACTCGGGATAAATCAAGTTTTTTATGATTACTTTAAGTACGAGTCGTACTCAAGTATTCAAGTATGAATAAGACTAAAACGTTCTCAAAACAATGCTAAATGGGATTACTTTCGAATATCAATCGCGGAATTTGTTGAAATAAGTATAAAACTGTTAAATCAAGTAAAAAAAAATTAAACTCCTCGTGTTTAGCCCTCTGGCTTACGCATGTTTTGATTTTCTATACACATTGAAAAATTGTCTGGCCAGACTCATGTCTACCACGAAGGGCTATAAACTAAATTTGAACATTTTGCTTCTCATTTAGTTTATATTTTTTGTAAAGTATGTACATAAGATTTCTAAAGTTAAACCCAAATCGGGCATGATGTTGGTGTTTTAACATTCTGTAAGGTGTAAATCGGGTAAGTAAATCAGTCAAAATAATTTTTTCTTTCTAATTCAGGATAAAATCATCTTAACAATACTTGAATCAAGCGCATTTTGAGATTGATTCAATCTTAGTTTTACCTTTATCCATCTCATTTTCGGCTTATTTCAAGTACGAAATTAGGATTGAATATGGATTATTTAAGTATTTTGCGATTGAAAATCCGTACTTGAATTAATCTTGCTGTACTTGATTCAAGAGAATCGTCCTCACCGCACTATTAGTACCGCTTCGGATAGATCGAACGGATGGATTAATTTTTGCTTTGAGTGTAGGAATAGCTTATCCCACCAACAATAAATTTCAGTTTATCAAAAGTAAGAATTGGGAATTTAGCTCATTAAAACTAAATCTTATTAACTAAATTATTTTTGTTTTATTCAAAATCTTAACAAAGATTATCTTGGAACTTAAATGGAGAATAAATATTTTTTACAAATTTATTTGTACGTTTGTTCGTTTAGATAAAACTAGATTTCATTCCTTTGAATATTTTTATTATTTTTACATTTTTTTGTACAATTTTTATACACAGAGTAGGGAGTAAAGTGCACGTATGACTAAAAAGAAGTACTTTTCTAAAAATTTTTTTTGGTTTAGATACAAAATGCTGTTGTTCTTTCGCACGAAACACAGAAACACTAACAACTCAGACATGAGACAAATAAGCACTGGGCGTGCACTACAAATAAGGGATATGAAATATTGACAAGCTCCCACCCAGTTATTTCTACTAAAGCCAATTCTTTTTCAATCTCTTTTTCGGTTTCCCTTGCAACAAAAACAAGTTTTAAAGTTTCTGTTTTTTTTATAGGAAAGAGTTTCCGCTTTATATTTTTTACAACTTACAATTTCTGTTATGTTATAAAAAAGTTCAAAATTCCGATACATCGATAATCAGAGTTCTAATTCCAGTATTTTTTTAAGTTAAAAATTTTGGTATTTTTTCTAAAAAAAAAGATGGGGCTACTTCTTCTATCAAAAAATTTTCTATTTATGGTACTTTTTCACTATTGAAAAATTCAAGTTTTCAACATTTCAGAGCTTAAGACACCTTCACACTCGGCATTTTGAACAGACTTTGTTGTTTTCGGCAAGTAACTTGCGCAAGTTACTTGCCGAGTGTGAAAGGGGTCTAACTTTAGGAAATACTTTTTTAAATTTTGGTACTGTTTTTAATGAAGAAAATTTGAAAACTTTGTTAATTTTCAAGAGCAAAAGATTTAAATATCTGGTTTATCTTCTATTCAAAATATTTTCATAGAAATATACCGACAACTTTTAGTACTTTTCCAAAAAAGTTTTAAATATTCGGGCATGTTCTACAAATCGAAATGAAGTGGATTTAAAATCGCAAAAATTTTGTAAACGAGCCTGAAAAGAAAGTTTACAAACCTATTCCCTTTAATATACTTCAAGTACCAATTATCTATAAAAGAGCCATTGTAAAAATCAGGAAAAACTGCAGACATTTTGTAAATAATTGAGATTTAAATCTCACATGATTTTAATTCCACTTTATTTTGATTTCAAGAACATGCCCGATTAATTTTTTATCTGGAAAAATTTTTTAAATTTTAAAACCTTTTTAATAGAAAAAAGTTAGAACTTCTGCAACTTTTTGTAAAAAATATAATTTTAAAATGTTAATAAAAAATTTCCACTTTCTGATAATTTTTCTATACAAAAAATATTTGCATGTAGTGATACTCTTTTTTTATGGATAAATTTAAATAATTTTACTCGAACACTTTCTATATTGAAAACTTTTCAGATTGAAGCTTTGCCATAAAAAAAATGTATAAATTCTGGTACTTTTTCTACAGGAAACCGTTTCGCAACATTTTATACATTTTCTATGTAAAAACTTACGCAGTTTCTGGGACTTTTCTATTGAATAAAATACATACACCGTTTCCAGTAATTTTTTTATTTCCCCATAAAAACGAAAAATTTGTAGGCCTTTTTTCAAAGAAAAAAATTTAAAGATTTAGGCACTTTTTTTTATAAAAAAATCTAAATTCTGCTATACAGGTTTTGGTTTATTTTCTATGAAAGCAATTTTAAATTCTAGTACGAAATTCTAAAAACGGTTTATAAAAAGTTCTCAGTTTCTAAGAAAATTGTAGTTAAAAACTTTTTTTCTATTGAAAATATTAATATGGTAGTTTTAAAGAAAACAAAACGCACACAAACGTAGAGAAAAAAACCTTTTTCCATTTGGTCACCTCCAACAGAACTATTTTTAACGAACATTTTAAACTATATTATGTTTAATTTAACCATAATATTGTCTTCGGCAATCATATTAGAGTTAGATTGGCCTTAACCATATTATATTGCCTCTAAACATGTTATTGTTGAATATGACAATTATTTATTTACCACACAGGCTGTGAAATTATTGTTTTTGAATTTATAGCTTGTAGCGCTTGCGATATAACGCTCCATTTGTGGTTTTTAATGTATACCTTTCTTCCCTGTGCCATCCAGCTGCCATTGTAGCTGCGTTGAAATCTTTAATTTGGAGATTTATGACAATTGATAATGTAATGTATGATGAGTAAAAAAAACTTGTTGCCATAATAAGGTTCCTGTAGTTTTAAAGGTGAATTTAATAATCCACAATTTTCCAAAAAGTTCGTTTTGGATCGTTATTAGTAACGGAGTTGAATTAGCGGTGCCAGTCTTTCCATCCGCCAGTTTGTATGTTCGTGGGTATGTTGAAATGGGAGTTTCGAAGACCGAAAATATGATAGAGATTAAATTATTATATTTTTATATCACATAAAGTCCGGAATAGTTTGCTCTTAAAATTCCATCAGATCAGTACAGAAATGATCGAAGTATGGCAAACACCACGACTGCCCCTTATTTTTTATCGGATTTCGGTCCATTATGGCTTAACATTAAATTTTTACAATCAAACGGACTACACAATTATATAATAAAGCTATGCATTTTGTTATTAATTGTAACAAAAAACATTTTCCGAAATGAAAAAATTGGTGAAACCGTTAAAGTTTTCGTAAAATTTTGATATTTTTTAGTAAGGCTTGAGTTCATCAAATTTAATTTCCATTAAATTATTTTTACTGAAGGAAGGAATTTTTACAACTTGGAATTTTATTAAAATTTATTGATAATTTTCTTGGCTGAGCTGGGGCTCGAACCTGGGTTGAATTTACATGTTTCAAGAATCACCACATTCTTTCATCAGAATTCTTTGAGTTCTAACCTCAGCACCTCTGCACCACTGCGGTGCCTGCCAGCCAACAGTCAAATATCAATCTTTAACCAGTGATACTGGTGGTTCGAAATTTGCTGTAATTATCATTTTTTTTAATTTATTCACATGTTGCTTCTTTTCTTCTGTTTTTTAAATTCTTTCTGTCAAGACTGCGTCTTGAAAACCTGAATACATTTGTTTGTTATGTTTTTTGTCCACTTTCTTCGACATTTTATTTGCCATAACTATTTTCCTTCAGTACAAATAATTTAATGAAAATTAAATTTGATGAACTCAAGCCTAACTAAAAAATATCAAAATTAAAATTAACAGTTCAACTAAAAAATCACAATTGTTTTCATAAAATCTTAGATTTGATCCACTACAGTCAAAAGAAAAAAATAATCCATCCGTACTCAAATCAATCCGAAGCGTTAATAAAAGTAAGGTGAGTACGGCTTGAATCTTGAATCAGGTACAGCAAGATTGATTCAAGTACGGATTTCCAATCGCAAAATACTTCAATTATCCATATTCAATCCCTATTTCGTACTTGAAATAATCCAAAAATGTGTTTGATTTAAGTAAAACTAAGATTGAATCAATCTCAATATTATAAAGTTGATCTTATCCCGAATTAGAAAGAAAGAAAACATTATTGTGACTGATTTAATTACCCGTTTTACACCTTACAGAATGATAAAACATCAACATTATACCCGATATGGTTTTTACTTTAGAAATCTTGTGTACATATTTAACCAAAAATATAAACTAAATGAGAAGCATGAGTTTAAATTTACCTTTTAACCCTTCATGGTACACATGAGCCTGGCCAGACCGTTTTTCAATGTGTATAGAAAATCAAAACATGCGTAAGCCGGAGGGTTAAACACAACGAAAAGTTGAATCGTTTTTTACTTGATTTAAGAATTTTATACTTCTTTTAAGAAATTCAGGGATTGATTTTCAAAAGTAATCCCACTTAGAATTGTACATTTTAGTGTTATTCGCACTTAAATTTTTGAGTACGACTCGTACTTAAAGTAATCATAAAAAACTTGATTTATCCCGAGTGTTTTACTTGCTGTGTATAACTGTAGCATTTTTTATCCGATTAAAGTCAATTGGCCATTATTCGACGCGTAATTTAGAAGCCTTACGCATTTACTAAAATTCATTTTTTACTCTGGACGGCGCCTTAAAAAAAAGTATACACTGAAAAACACATATGCATCGTTATGTCGCAAATGTGGCGCAGAAAAATTAAACGAAGTTTATATTAATAATATGCAGATCTGAGTTATTGATTGTTTTTAAATTACCTATAATATTTTTCTCATTCCCAAGAGCAACATGCGATGGTGGAAAAACAGCCATTCGAAATCTGGCATCTCTTGTGTTGTTTTGTATATTCTTTATGGTACCTTTGAAACATTGTTTCCCATTTTTCTGCTTTTTTTATTTTTTGTGTATTTTCTCCCCCTTTTTTTTTTGTTATAAATGTTTTTTTAGTGACTCAAAAGAGCGTAGAAATTAAAGCGAACTTGCTGCTTTGAGACTACAAATTCATAGAATCTATTGTCTGTAATATTTCAAGTGAGAAATAGTATGAAAAATTGTTGTGCAAATGAAAAACTCAAGCATGGATGACACTTGCACGCACTCTGCGGATGAGTAAAAAATTTAACTAAAAGCAAACAATTTTTTAGTTGCAATAGTCGAGATAAATTGACACATTTGTTGTGTTACTGTTGAATAAATTTTAAAGGATTTTTTCTTTTTGTTTTCTGTGAAAAGATAAAAAAAAGGTTTTGAAATTTTCAATGTACAGTTTAAGAGTTAAAAAGTTCTTTTATTTAACATTCAACTGTATGAAGGAAGCATAATGGAACCTATGAAAAGCTGGATTCGTTTTTTTTATCACCAACAACTGTCGCATGCCTTGTCGCCCTAATTTTACAACTTGAATCTACTTTCTATTTTATTGAAATTCGTTTGAGTTTTAATTACTTTTAAGACAGTACACGATAAAAACAATAACTTGAAATAATAAAATAAACAATTGAATATTAATTTCCTGACAACAATCGTTAACTTAAAAATATGCTGTGAAAAATCCAAATAAATTTGACAACTGTCTTTAAAACAGTAAATTGAAATTGAACTGAATTTTAAATATTTCGAAACAATACTTTTGAATTCATCACCTTTTCTAGGAGTGTTTTCCAGTTAAAAGAAAAACAATGAGTGGCGTGAAACACGCAAACCCTCCCAATTTCAACACTTGGAAATGTGCTGAGTTCAGTTGGTTGGCTGTCACCGTATTGTTTTAGCTGCTTTTTTTTTTTTGTTTTGTTTCTTTCTATTTTGCCACAACATAAAATTCCCCAAAAGTATTGAAAACAAATCAAAATGTAATAATAAATATGTGTGACTATGCGTGTTTGTAATTTTGATGGCATAAAATAAGAGAAAAGTACCCAAAAAGGAACAAAAAAGAAAAAGGAAAATATGTTACCACAAACAAATAATAGAATAAATAAATACCCCACATATGTATGTACATATGCTATAAACTCGCACTCCAGATACTTGTATTTTTATTCAATATTTTTTTGACTACATTTACAGACAGACAGAAATACGAGACTTTATACCGCTTGAAAATTTTCACATTTTCTATTCACAACTCGTCAGCCTGGAAAAACAATAGAAGTATTCAAATGGCAATAAAATATTAGACAGTTGTGAATGAAAGGAAAAAGAGCAAATACGTGAATGACTTAGGGGTACAATTGATGTAAAGTGGTATTTTTTTGGCTACTTTAAAAAAGAAAAAAACAAATCAAAAACGAAATAAGATTCTCTAAGAAAAATGTATGTATATGTATTGCCTTGCTCGACGACATTGATTGGGGGTCTGCCTTTATACTGGGCATAAGCTATCTTAAAGTTGTCTCAATCGCTGTCGATGTGCGGCGATATATTTGAGCTCTCTGAAATGATTGAATGTTCTTCCAAGACTATGAGGTATGGAACATATTTCTTTTCGAGTGCATCGCCCCAGGTGTTTTTTGTATGTTGTAAACAAGGGCGGGGTTGCATATTTCCCCAAATATTCTTTTACACACTTCGGTGTTACTGTCATTAAGATCTGTTATAGCCCAAAGTTGTTGAATAGCTACTGTTAGTTAGGTAACGATACGCTATTTTGCCGATAGGATACCGATTCTCAAAAATAAATATCGGCGATACCGATTCCAACATTAAATTTAAATTCAATGTAAAATTAACAAAACTCAATTAGAGTAATTTTCTTTTTACAAAATTAGAGTGGAAGAGGTTATTAAATATTGGTATTATTAAGATCTTAAAAACAGCGAATTGAATTTGAAGGCCTTTTAAAATTAACAAAAGTTGAATTATTTTTTAAGCAAAAAAAAAAAAAAAAAAAAAGCGTGAAAGATTATTAATATTTAAAATTTGTATTAATAAGATTTTTGTTTAAAAAACAAATCATTTGAAAATTTAAGTTTTTCTGCGCCATATTCTTGAATTTGGTTTATAAGATTATTAGATATTTATAAGTGACCAAGAGGATATGCCTCTCTAGAAAAATTAGAAAATCTCCGGTATCTCCAGACTTCTTCGACTAAATAAGTCGCCAATTGGGACTCTGAACTATTCTACATCTCAGTTTATTCGTGTATTGTTTTTATACCCTCCACCAAAAATAAGTTGTGAAGAGGGTATACTTAGTTTGTCATTCCGTGTGAAACTTTTTTATTATTCATCTCTGACCCCATAAAGTGTTTATATTCTGGCTCCTTGAGTAATTCTAAGTCGATTCAGCCCATGTCCGTGCGTCTGTCCGTCTGACCGTCTGTTGAAAACACGATCACTTTCGAAAAACTCAAAAGAAATAAACAAACTTGGTGTCAAATTGCTTGTTGTTATCCTAGGAAGGTTTGGATTGAAATCCAGCAAAATCGGTTCTGTAGGATCAGAGCTATGAATCAAAATGTGGAACCACCACCTTAAAAATTGATAATTTTGTTACAAAAAACTAACATAAATGGTGAAACAATTCACGGAATGATATAAGATTTTGCAAAAATTCGATTTACTCGACTGGGAATCATGCTGTAAAATTTCGTGAGATCCGTCCATAATTTACCTTAGGCCCCATATAAACTGTTTAGAAGGCCTAAAACCATAATAAATATTGCTATCAATACAAAATTTGACACATCGCAGTTTAATAGGACTAGAAATGACACTGTGAAATTTTGTTAAGATCGGTCTAGGATTTACCCCAGGCCCCATGTAAACCCTACTCCTGGAAATCAATTTAGTACGCTTATAACCGTAATTAGTAATGCTATTAGAATACAATTAATACTTCACAGCTTTATAGGACTAGAAATCACACTAATAAATTTCGTGATGATCGGTCCATAATTTAGTATAGTATGGGGCCTATAAAGCCCACTCTGTTAAATTAATTAAATACGCCTAAAACCGTAGCAGATATATTTATTGTGGTAACATTTCATTCACTCTGCAGAATTTTGGTTCATAACTTTTCATGGCTCCAATATAAATTCCCCTCCTGAAAATTATTTAAGTTCAGCTCAAGCTAGTTAAAATTGCTAAAAATAGCAAAAAAAACTTTCTGATGGTCGGTCAATAATTTAATATAAGTTTAAACCGCAACCGATTTTAATGCTGACGTCTGTTTTTATAAAGAATAACTAATAATAATGAAATATTCGAACTGTTGGTGGAGGGCATCAGAGATTCGGCACAGCCCAATATAGCACTCTATCTTGTATCTAATAATGTTCGAAGACTGTCAACCAGCGCAATAGCGTCAGACATTGTAGCTTTGCTTATGTACTTTGTGGTCTTTTCGAAATAACCCAAAAACTGTTTTTATTCTCACAAAAAATATATTTAAAGAAAAACAGAAAACTCTTGAAACGTAGAAATTTCATTTATACAAGACTTATTTATAATAGAAAATTTTACTAATATGGTGCAAAAAAAACGGCATTTATGCATCTGTCTTAGCTGTAATGGAAAAAAAGTTTTAAAAATTAAATTGTTTGTTCAAAACAACTTTAAAAAATTATCGACCCATCGCCAGTAAAATACCACCGATGCCGAAATATCGGCAAACCCGAAGTATTGCAACAACACTACAAGATAAAAAAAAACATACATTATTTTAATGTTCAAAAATTAAAATAAGAAGCAAAAATTCCCAAATTCTATTTGTTAAAATTATTTCGTTAAATACATCAAACTTTTAAAGTATAATGATTACGAAACCCATATCGGACATGCTACTGGTGTCTTATAATTGTGTGATTTCCTGTAAGCAAATTGGGGAACACAACTAACATGTGTAACGGGTAAGTTGATTATAATATTCCATGTCTCTCTCTTTCTGGTGCTCTGGGATAAGTGATTCGTTAGGTTAAATAGTTAGAATCAACAATCTCATTTTAATATAAGAAATTCTTAAATCAAGCACAGTCTGATATCAATTTTTACCCCACTCTTACTTAAGTCAATCCCGGTGTCGGATTATTTTAAGTACCGGTCAGTTGAATAATCCGTACCTTAATCAAGAATTCTGTACTTGAATCAAGGAAATCCATACTTACCGCACTACTATTCGGTGACAAATCGCTTGATTTAAGTATGGATGGATTGAGTTTTATTTTAAGTGTATGGTCAGATTCTGGTGTCTTTTGCTGTAAATATGTTTTTATTCGGTAACCTTTTTCGTAAAGTATTGTAAAATATCTGAAACTACCAGTTTCTTGTATATTTTTTCTGTCGCTGGATTTAATTTCTATATAGAATCACTTCTCTGAGAACTTGATAATGTTTTCGCCATCTATAAACATTCTTAGATTCTCGTATTTGTTTTTCTTTTAAGATCCGATACTTTTTTTGTTGTCAAACACGTTACCATATTCTGGTACCTTCTTCTCTATAAAAATATTTTTCTCAATAGAAAAACAGTTCCAGATTGTAGTCCTTCGTTCTCTATAAATTATTTTTTTCACGTCCCAGATTCTGGTACGTTTTTTTATAAAAAGAAATTTTTATATTCTCGTACTTTTTGTTTTTAAAAAAATTGTTTTCAATAGAATAGATTTTGATCATTTTTTCTCTATAAATAAAAAGTCCCAAGGTCTATTTTTTTTTTGTTTATAGAAAATCAAACCAGATTCTGGTAATTTTTTTCATTTAAAAAAAGTGTGGGATCCCAAGTATTGTACACTCTCGTATATTTTTATGTATTTACTGTGGCGTAAAGTTTCAAATGACCACACAAATTTTAAAAAAATTGTTATATGAAAAATTTCTCAACGCAAAGTGTAGGGATTTAAAAAGGAGCCCAAACAAGAAGAGGAATATCAAAATTAATTACAAAGACCTAATTAGAAAATAACTCGACAGATCCCAATAACTCGCGTACATCAATTGGTCATATTTTGTCAACTTTATCACACTTTCATTTCACATTTCCTTCTAATTTTTTTTTTATGTTTGCAAGAGGTTATTTGAACCTGAATAAGTAAAACGAAAAAAAGGTGACAAACCAATTAATCACCTTGACGACAAAAATGTCTACTGGTGGAAGAATGGCAGGCACAGAGATAAAAATTTCTTCAGCGTTAAGAACAAAATAAGTCATTCTTCTTTTACCAAAGGAATGTATTGAACTTATTAGAAATTCCGTTTGGGGAGACAAGACAAACTAAAAGCATAATGATGACAATATTAAGACTCCATGCAAAGCATTTTTAAAGTAAGAATTTGGTACGAGAATACCACCAGCTTCGATAAATGTAATTTTAGAGAAACAGGACTTTAGTGTTAATTATGAGAACACTCATACACAAATTTCAATAATATTTTGTTGGTAAAGTATCGACCCTCGTATGCTGACATCAATTTCTGGAACAGATATACACACACACATTTATATTTTAGCACCTTTCTTTCACACTTCTGCAAATCGTAGAAATAATAAAAATATTCATTAAACTCAAACAAAAACAGTAAGAAGCGATAATGATAATGATAATTAAAATGATAATTACAGAGATTGTGACGACAGTGATGAGGAAGTTGATGTTGGCATTGTTGTCATTCATGATGATAAAAATAACTTCCATGATAAAATTGCTGTTGTATTGTTCTTATTTAAAGGTATTATATTTTTAAGTATCTGCCTTTTGCTGAAGAGCAGTGTTACCAGAAAATATTTGCCTTTTGAGCCCAATTTAAAGTTAAAAATCCCATCTCATCCTCTTTTACCGTCTTAATCAGATTTGTTGTCCACAATGTTAAATAATTGATAAATTATTTATTCTTAAGAAAGCTTATTTACTTTTATTATCTTCTCGTGAATTATTGTCCCATAAGGAAAACAGATATTTGGAGCGAACTCAAAGTGATTTCACTTTTTTATTTTATTCCCTCATAGAGCAAAACATTTGCTTGTCTTGTTTATGTTTTATCAATTTAGGACGAGATATGAATTATGTTGACTTGTTTTACCGCATGAGTTAATCAAAAAAAATTCAACGATAATTAATTAAAAGCATTACTTGATGGGTCACATGCGGATCCTTGATATCATTAGGAATGATCCATCCATTGTGGTGGGTGATCAATGATCATATGCTGCCTAATTCATTGTATAGGAATTTCAATGTCCTTATACCTGCCAGGGACCAATCCTGGTGGCCCGCATGCGCAGACCAGGTCTGATTCACGGATGGTTCGAAACAGGTAAACCGGTGATACTGGTGCGGGCATCATGGGCCCGGGTTTCCAAAGAGGCTTGCCAATGGGCAAACAGGCGGAAATTTATGCTAAGCCTGACATGGTGAGACACAGGGCTGCACAAAAGATTCTCTGGGTCGTGGTACTCATGGCCTTCAATACAGTACAATACAATAAAGGCATTACATTGGTAGATTATTGTCAAACTGAGGACAACCTGGAAAATCCTTGAAAGCCACATTAGCAGCAATTTTAAAACGTAAGCAAGCCGCAGGATTTATTAAACTACACGGGTTATAGGCGAAAAACTATTTTGCACAGAAAGAACGATTTTCGAAACAAAACACTAAAGTCCAGCACGTTAGTGTACAGCACCGTACTTTACCATGAACAAACACATTCCATACAAAAATACAAAAAAAAACCTTTTTTTTGTTTATGAATTTGTACACAAAATACGGTACACAACGATTGTAAGCCAATAAACACAAATACTATAATAACGTATAGATCTTGTTTTAGCGTACACGTTCTGTATTTTCATGCGACTTCGTTCACATGCAATATAATTTATAAGAAAACCGAAATGCAGCAAATATATGGTGAGCACAACACGTAGATAAAGAGTTCACTACGCGTTTACTTAAAACCATGCATAACGCGTACGCTGAAAGAGCACTACACGTACTCTAAAACAAGATCGCCACCTTATTTTAGTATTTTAATGGTTTTGTATTTTGTTTGTGTACAAATTCAAAAACAGATAAAGAAGTTTTAGGGTTTGGGGTTTTTAATAATACACTACGTTATCGTACAGTTTTTTTCGAACACTTATTTTGCATGTCCGAAATGCTACTTATAGACCATTAAATGAAGTCAAATCAAATAAAAAATGGGTCCATCGGAACTACCGAAAGCGGAAGAAATCATTTTGGAACGCCAAAGCCGAATATCCATGTCATAAAGGTAGTGCTCTGTGTTTGATGGAGCCGGTAGGATCACATTTATTGCGGGCAGGAAATCGCATCAAACGATCAATGGCACCCTGCAGCGAGCATTATTCATTCGATTAAAGGAGGCATTATCCAAAAGATGCCCGGAAAATGCGACCAAAAACCCGTTACACTCCATCATGCCCACGCTTCTTAAACGGTGGTTAAGAAGTTTTGCATTACCGGCCTTTTAGTCCAGACCAGAGATCTGCAATGATTCGTTTTTTCCCTACTCATAGTCACGTATGAACATTTAAATGTGAGTGAGAAGACATCATTAAAATTCAACTACTCTGATGCACTCATACTCAAAACAACGCCTACCGTTTTAACGCCACAGAGCAGAAACACAACCTCCTAATCAGGACTTCCAGATAAATTTGCAGAAAATTTATCAATTTCATGCATATAACATGAGGAAAATGTAATTGTAAAATTGTCACTTTGCTTTTTATTTCGGGGACAAATCTGGCAGCATTTGTGTAATTTCCTGGAACTGAAAGACATAAGAAAATTTGATTTTAGAAAATAATATTCATTAATTAATCATAATCCCTTAATTTTTCTGACGAAAGTCTGTTCCGAAATTAGTGTTGAAATCCCCTGTTTGAAAACAAATCCCCTCATCCGACAACACTGCTGAGGAGTATGTCACGTGAATCTTTTTTTCTTATTTTTTCCCCCCTTCTGAATCGTGTGTCTACATTAATCAACGAAATATTGAATGGCCTGATGAGAATGAGCGGTGGTAGTTGGTTGTTTGGACGACTGATTAAATAAAGGAATGAGCAAATTAATGAATAGCGCTGGATTGTTTGCTGTTATAAACTGAATTATTTCCAATTCCAGTGAAAACGTGTTAAGATTTTAATTTCGGTTGTTTTTTCCATAAAACATTCTACTTTTTGGATAAAATTTTTGTTTTTGGGGGAAAACAGAAATATGCTCAACAGCATAACGTGCTGCACGCATACTGTTGATTATTAATTTGAAAAATTCTACTAGTGTCAGTCTAAAATAGAAAGATATGTGAATATGTACAAAGAATAAAAGTCTTATAAATATTGCTCTTCTCAACAGTGAAATTCTTAAGATAACAAAGATTTTTAATTGAAAATGTATTTAAAAATAATCTGATTTAGGAAAGAATACATTTTTACTAAGAACTTTCTTAAGAAAAAAAAAACGTGTAAACACTTCCGGGATAAAATTACTAAACGTTTTGATAGATCTATGGCTGGCATAAAAGTAATTCGTACCGAATTTATCTTGTTATCATCGATTTAATGAGCATTTTTGCAGTAAAATCCAGTTTTTAGGGGAATAGGTTTTTTTTTATGGGAGCTGTAGTCTGTTGCGGACCTACGGATCCTCAAGTTTCGTGACTGGTTTTTACTTTTCATAAAAGTAACCAGTGTCGAATTTTTTTATCTCAATAGCAATTTTTTATAGTATACCTAATATGAGAACTTCGGTGCACTTTGCCCCTACGACTCTACAGTTTTGTGTAATCTATAATCTCATTATTATAGATTTTTTTGGCTGGTTTTGTCTTGATTCCTAGTTTTTGTTGGGTTTTTTATAGTAAAATTTGGTCCAAATTACAGCGTTCGATATCGACCGAAATACCAATTTGGATTGAATTGTGATTTTGATCGATATCGAATACCGTAATTTGGCTACTGATTTTGATAATACGATTTAAATTCATTAGAACTATGGGCTATAATGTAATTTTATCATAAAATTAAAAAAAAAATGTTTTGACATGATTAAAGTATTCCGAGGTTTATTTATTTACCAACATTTTGTGATTTTTTTTAACCACTACAGGTGGATTTTGGTCCCCACTTGTCATCAATCTGGTTTTCAGTGGTTCTCCACCAGTTTTCAATGGTACTCCAACAAGTCAAATCGAGGACTAAGGAGTGCGCACAAAAAAAATATGCAACTTATTTTTTTAATAGAAAAAAAACGAAGTGATGGATTTTTTTTATTTTTTATTAAGATGAAAGCAAATAGAAATCGAAATTCATTTACATCCAAAATAATTACAACTTCAATGTGTTTTAACAACAATTTTTATTTTTTCTTTAATTCCTTTCATTAGGGCTTTTATTGTGTCGTTTGTTACCATTTTGCAGGCAATTGTCCACTTTCTCTTAAATTATTTTTCATTTTTAACTGGGCCTTTTGTGTCCTTCAAACGTTTTTTTTAACTAATGTCCAATACCTCTCAATACGGCGGTGTTCTTTCTGGGCAATTTGTTGGATTAGGTTCTTTCGAACAAGCGCGGCTTTTTATTTAAAATTTAAATTATTTTCTTACGATATTCTAGTTTAGCGTCCATTTTCAAAAAAACTAATTTCGTTATAGTTATGACATTTGACACGTGGCTAGTGAGACAGATGAGCAACAAAACCAATGTGACGGTATTCATTATTTTCAATTATTGTAAAAGTTATAAGCATTAAAGTATGCCTAGTTTATTTCGATCGCACTCATATGGTCCTCCACCAGAAAAACATGGTAAAAATGTTAATTGAAAAAATAATGCATATTGAATGATGTTGAAAAGCGATAAACAAAGTAAAAAAGAGAAAACAGCGTATTTTGAGTGATCATTTTGCGTTTCAATTTTTTTTATTGTTATTTAAACTCGAAATCGTAATCAATCTTGAGATGTTTTATTAACATTTCGACTTCTAGATCGATATTCAAACAAAAAAAAACGGGTGGTTTGCCTGCACGGGAACAGGAAACATACAAATGACCATGGGAGAAGCATGAATTTTCAAGAATAATTCCGCAAACACTCCTTGACTATCCTTGTAATTTGTTTGTTGTCATTGCAAATGCAAGACGCACCGGCAAGTGCAAGCGTTTGAAGTCGAATGTCCATTTAAAACAAAGAAAAGAAATTAGCCAAATCGGTCCTGTCGTTAGTAGTCGACGTTTACCGTTTTCACATATTTTGATAAAAGTGGGAGTAAAAAAATTTGCGTGGTTAGTTATACTTGTATGGGCCAGTATTAGTTATCATATGTACCAAGTTTGAGCTGAATCGATAAAGAAATTAATTTTTTTTCGTATTTTTATATAGAGCGAAGAATTAGGCTGAATAGGAATTTTTAGATTTATTGGTAAAAGAGGACGCAGAAGTGTCTGTGGACAGCTCTTCTTTCTCTACAAACCTTATTCGGACTATTACGATCATTGAAAAAAAAATTAACCAAATGGGTCCAGTCGTTCTCATGTGATGCGATAACAACCAACGAACATCAACTCATTTTTATTTATATAGAAGATGTAGAAAATGTAGTTAAAAACACAAAAATAAAATCAAAGAATATTTGATTTCGTACGGAAAGTACGATCTGTTTCGCACTTTGCATAAAAAGTTTTCTTAAGTTCAATATTGTTCGACACATATGAATCACATGTATTTGTTAAAATTGCTTAAGCCAACTTAAGCATCCTTTAGTTGGGGCTACTAAAGCCGTTATCCGAATATATTTAATTTTGTTGTTCACACTCAAAATTTTTTTCTACATTAACTTTGTACACAGAAAAAGAAAAACATTTATTTTAATTAAAAAAATTGTGATATTAATTAAAAAATTAATTGAATTTGCACCAGTACTCAAATCATGTAAAAGTATCAATTAAACGTCTAATTCACTTGATTAAATTTTTAATTAAAACTGATTTTTTTTGATTAATGCTTTAATTGGTGAAAAATTCTGGAGAAAAGAAAAAATTTACCACTAAAATTATATTTTAAAATGGTAACAAAAATTTAAATAAATGAAGAAATATTCGAAAATCGCAAAGAAATTTGGAATTTTTTTTAAAAATGTTTAATTTAAAAGAAACCCAAATACAAAAATTTGTCTTTAAAAATAAACCATTAAAGGAAAAATTCTAATTTATTGAAAAAAAAACTAACAAAAAAAAATTACCTAATTTAATTGTTTAATTCCTTCCCTGATGTGTATCAACACCATTGCTGTATTGAAGTATTGGAGTTATTAAATAAATGTTTAACATTTTTTTTTTATTAAAAAGTAAATTATAGACAACTTCAATATTATAAAGAATTTTTATACAGAAAAAAAAAATAAAAAATGTTCGTTTCATGTTTTTAATTCAAAAACTTTTGAAAACTCTTGTCTTTTTAAAATCTTTATTTTTAGCTACTCACCTACTTACGTAATATGTAAATTAAGTCTATTGTTACATTTATTTTCTTTTTCTTTTTACTATTTCATTCACTTTTAGATTTGAAAAAATATGTGTATCCAGATTTATTTTGCTTATCATTTTTAAATGGAATTTCCTTTTTAACTTTTTGCCACAATTGGACTGACAATAAAACTGAAACATGTTACAGCAACTAAAACAGCGATTTGCTAAAATCATTTTCACAACAACAAAAAGCAACTAAAAGTACTGCATTTGGCTAAGCCGAATCTTCTATACCTTTCACCATGATTAGAAGAAAACATAAATTTATTTTTTAAGCCTAATTTTATCCACTTGGCTTGTTTTTATAGACCCTAATTCGGAAGAACACTTGTAAAATAATGTTTAAAATATAAAAAAAATTCTTTTTGGGGTTTTTGACGTGTTTCTGTCAAGTATTTCGACAAGTATTTTCGGAAACCATAGAAAATTGAAAAATCGATGGCACAATATGGACAAATTTTTGTCCTAACAAATCGGCCCGCTCTAATATACAAACTTTATAGGGTCTAAGATCAGGGGCCAAATTACGGCATTCGATATTGATCGAAATTACAATAGAATTTGAATGGGAATTTCGATCGATATCGAATGCCGTTATTTGGCCCCAGTATTGTAGAAATTACAAATGGAATGACTAACTTATTTAAACCCTTCCTACCTGTGGTGAAGGGTATCAAAAAATCTTCTACAACAGCACGTTTGTAATAAGGAAAATAAACAAACAAACGGCCAAGCAAATATGCAAACAACTTTAAAGCAAGCATTCACTCAGTCACACATTCATTTATGCATTCTTTCATTCGTTCATTTATACATTTCATTAGATTTCGAGCAGATAGAGAAGGATGAGGTGTACATAAATTACAAGACAACAAAAGTGAGTTTATGTTGTCATAAAAACATTATGACAATATTATTAGAAATAAATAAACTAATGAATTGTTTACAGAACAAAAGTGATAAAAACAAAACCACACAGGCAAACAAACAGACAGACCCATGTACGGGTACTTAAAATGCAGAAAGCCAAACGAAGGTACAGACGGACGGACAGACTAGCAGGCAAACAAAAATATCGGCAAACATAAATAAATCATATATGTATGTACATATTTACAAACACATAAATATATTTAAGTACATTCGTACAAATACATCCATATGCAAAAATATGTATATGTGTGTGTGTGTGTGTGTGTGTGTAAATCATATTTAAATTTTATTTAATGACAACGAATCAAAACAGAAATATACGGAGAGACGACAGTCATTCAGAATATTTTTTAAAGAGCGCTTACAAATTGCTTTAAGAAAATTAGCTGGAGGCTCAAGTTCCACGTGTTTAAACAGAAAATAATTTCCGATTGTTTGAAGTTTCTATAACAAAATTAGAACGTGTCAAAAACATCAGCCACCAACAACAAACCAGTGTGAAAAATAATACTTTACAATTGTTTGTAAATTTTACTGTTACGTCTTTACGATTTCGTTTTACCTCAGAGGTGGGGTTTTGGGTGGAATATTCTTAAAGGGAAATTGTGACAATGTTATCTTTCAAATTCAGCTTCCGTTGCTTTTGATTTTATACGATTGTTTCAAATTTACGTAAGATTTAAAATGTGCTACCATTTGTGTAGTTAAGTTTTGGTAACTCAAAAAAAAAATTGGTTTTGACAGCTGACAGTTTTTAATAGAAACGTAGCGTTGCACGATTAAAAAACTTGTTTTTTTTATATTATTGTCAACAATATCTAAAAGCTGAAATAATTTTTTTTAGCCTTAAAGCACATTTTCTTTTTAATGCCTTTGTTGACAGCCACAAATGGCTCATTTGAGTTTCAAAGGACGCACTTGCGAATGTCGAAAAGCATAAATGTTTTCTTTTTTGAAAATGAGGCTGGTCAAGCAGTGACTGTTACTGGTGCTCAGTATGGTGTCATGATAACACACTCCTTGTCTGCCGTTTTTTTTAGGTCAAAGTTCTATGTCATCCCGCATTTAAGCGATATATTTTGTTTTTTCTTTTGTAAAATGAATAGATTTGTTTACTTCTTAGCAATTTGCTTAAATTTGTATTCAATTTGTATCTTATTTTTAAAATCATAAAGTCGGACATATTTCCACAAATAAAAGCCAAAAAGCAATTTACCGTAAAAAAATCCCATGTTTTTCAAGAATAAAAAAAATTACAAAAAAAAAAATTTTTTTTACTAAAATGCGAATTCTAACCGAGAACCACATTTGCTTTTACCAATTAATGCAGTTTTAACAAACAACTCATTTTATTTTATAAAAAAAACGTATGTTTTTTTGCCAAAAAGCAAAAAAGCACTTCCCAGGAAAACTTGGGCCAAATTACGGCATTCGGAATTGGTCGCAATTCCCGTATAAATTGTATTGAAATTTCGTTCGATATCGAATGCCATAATTTAGATCCTTAGCTGGTATAAAACGATCATGTCACTTTTAACCCCATTTCGTTTTACGGGCCTTATTCCATAAAAAGAAACGCATCGCACACAAAAATCTGATTAAAAAAAAAAAAAAAAAAAAAAAAATAAATCAAAAGTATTTAATAATTTTGTTGTTGCTTTCTTTAGAAATTCATATGTTGTTTGAAAATTTTCAACGACATCACATTTTATTTAAAAAAATTCAATTTGGTGTTCGTTTCTTAAAAATGCTTTGCTCTATAAAAGGGCAGCGTGTTTAATTCTAAAAAAATTCACCCTTAAATGTCATAAGGCATTGCACTTTACGCCCCGTATAAATCGAGGGTGTTGATAATGCCCTGTAAAAAGATGGCTTCTGTTTATATATGGGGTTACCAGACGAAGTTGGGAAAGAATCGCCTTTAATCAGGACAGTAAAAATTTTTAGTTTTAATAGTTATTTTTTTTTATTATTTTATAGTTAAAACAAAAGAAAGCATTACATTACATTATTGTTAATGGTAGGTTGACAGTGGTGTAAAATTTAAATGAATTCGGTGTTATAAAATTATTTTTGAAAAAAAAACGTCAAATCAAGAATACGTAAAAATTTGGTGTTAATAAATCGGCAATCTGGCGAAGGCATTTCCTTGTTTACATATTTTATGAGAAACATACTAAAGAAATTGGAATTTCGTCATTCAATTTGTTCATTTATTTATTTATTTAATATCAATCTTTTAACGAATTTGGGTTTATGTATATTTTTTTTATATTTTGAAGATCACACTTTTTGATTTGTGTACATACTTTTTTTATATATTGAAGAACAATCTTTTTTTTCAGCTGTTAAAAACAGGGCGGTCCAATTTTGTGTTCTGTTCTCGTTAAATAAAAAATTGCAGTATTACATGTTCGGCAAGACATTTTATACATGCACCTTTTAAAATGTGGTATTTTTTTGTAGAAAAGAAAACACCATAAGTTTCATATAAAGCACTTTAAAACACCAACAACAAATTGCACTACTGTATTGAAATTTGGTCCAATTTAAGATTTTTAATACCAGTATTTGCTTTACCGAATTTTGTAAAGAGAATATTAGTAATATTAGCTCCTGAAACTCCCTTTCAGACGGCGAAAACTGAGACGAATCTTGATCTTTTATTCTATCTTTTATCAAATTAGGCCAAATTGAGTTTTGTATGACTAGAAATAACAGCACAAAACTTTCTGATGGCTGGTCCAAAATTAATCATAGGCATAAAACCGCAACAAACTATTATACTGTGCGGTCAGTTATGATAAAGATAATCAATTAAAATGTTAAAAATAAAAACTATTATACTGTGCGGTCGGTTATTATAAAGATAATCCATTAAAATGTAAAAAAAAAATGCTTTTTTCAACAATGAAATGTACAACAATTAACACTATTGACTAGTATGTACATATATAACATTATGTAATCATTTTAAACAGTAAAGAAAAGAACTATGAGCAGCTGAGACTTCAAGCTGGTATTTGACATCTTTCGTTAAACAGCGTTCCACAGCGCAAAAAAATGCAGTCCACTGAAGCTGATGGACATTGAAATTTTGATGTTGTTTATATTTTGTTCTACGAAGTTTTCTATATGGCACTTTTTCCAGCTTTTTTTAATGCAAATCTCGTCTGTGACAAATCTACAACAAAGTCAAATGATAAGTTTACTGTGATTGTACCAAAAGATTGAATATACTGTTAATTTGCATGCCATTTTAAACAAGCGAACATATATGAACTTTGAGCGAGCGTGTCTGTCCAAACAAATAATAAATATATATCAGCCTCATATTCCAGAATCATAATATTCAGATATCTGACAACAAAATACCAAAAAATTATCCAAATCGGCGAATATGAAAAAAAAAATGAATTAATGCCGCTCTTCAACCATTGTGCGCCACCACGTGAGATAACACAGCCATTTAATTTGTCGCGCTAAAGAGCCATTGTTTCGTTAGCTGTATGGCAAGTGGTACCGTCCTGTTGAAACCACATATCGTCCACATCCATATCTTCCAATTCGTGCCAGAAAAAGTGCGTTATCATCTCACGATAGCGAACAACGTTCACAATATCTGCCTGACCTTCCTCATTTTGGAAAAAAAAATACGGCCCGATGATGCCGCCTGCCCATAAACCGCACCAAACAGTCACTTTTTGTCGGTGCATTGGTTTTTCGACAATCACTCTTGGATTATCATTCGCCCAAATGAGGTAATTCTACTTATTGAAAAATTCACTGAGGTGATAATGTGCCTCATCACTGAAGATGATGTTCTTCGAAGTGCACGATATGCATTTTTATTTGAACGCCCATTTTCATAATAAGCCTGAATAACTTTAATGCGTTGCAGGATTGTGTATCTTTTAATGATTCACATTAAAATTGAGAAATGTCAAATGAAATGCAGAAAACAGCTTGACGTGGTTTGTTTCACATTCAGATCAGCCCTTAAAATTTAACCACCCGTTAGATGCTGTCTATACCAAAAGTATGTCTGGAGTTGAAATTGAAGATTGCAACCGAACAAAGTCTTATCTGATGCCATGAAAACCAGTAACCTTCGGGGTAATTGAATAGAAGCTTCTGGTATCACGCAACGATTGTGGTTTTAAAATAGCGGATTTTGAGGTTTTTCGGCACTCGCCTGGGACAGAGGGTTGCCGAATAATATAAAGTATTGAATTTTTAATCCTTTTTACTTAAATTTGTAATGTATAATAGCCGTAATCTAATTTAAAATATGTACATCTTGGGAAATTCCTTTTAAATAAATCACAAATATTGTTTTTTATATTGCTGCGCAAAATCGCTGTCAAAATTTATTTTATTTTTAAATCCAACATAAATTTTATTTAGAATCTGTATGGCAAAAAAATGATTTCATAGTTCCTGAGAAATGATTCCTCTCTAATTAACTGCAGGATTTTGTAATTCTGCTTCATTTCTTTCAATATTTGATTTACCTCATTTTTGCAAGCTTTTTATTTTTCTTGCAAAAAAAAAAACAATCAACTTACAAGGGGGAAATAAAAGTATTTCCGTTTTAACCAAATACAAACAGATTTAAGAATACTTAAGTAATTGAACTTTCAGAGAAAAGAGAGAAAAAATAAACTTTAATTTACATACCATAATAAATAGCCCAGTTGGCAAAAGGTTCGTCGCTAGTGACTGATTAAACGTAATGGCCCTGTGCAAAAGATCACTTCATATCACAACTTTAGAAATGATTCTTTTGGGCAAAAGTTTCCAAGTTTATGAAAATCATTAAATGTATCTTAAAACCTTGAACTCAAGTAAGGTATAAAAATAATGCAATGCGGGGAGGCGAAATCGCGTGGTGTGGACCTCCGATTTAAGGCTCGATAATGCAGCCTGATGATATTGCACACTAACTTGTTACTCGACCTGGATGCACCTGTGGGTAAGAGTCATTCCATATTCCTTATTCGAATTCCAAAACAGGCCTGTGATTCTTCCATGCTCGGTAAAATTGGCAAAGAATCTCATTGACGTCCATCAGGTCAAAGGAGTACCCTGCAGACGAAATTAAGGATTATAATGCATAATAGCAACGAATAGTCTTATTTCTTTTTCTTGTTTTAAGCCTCCTTAGGGTTTACCCATTCAACTTTGTCCGTGTAAAAGCTCAAGGTGCATAATAAATTTGGAAATCAGAAATTCTTTTACTCATTTATAAAATTTGTAATTCTCAAAAGATTTTGTTATTCGTGCTTAATTCCCAGTTTTTATTATTGATAAAAATACTTGGAATTTATTGTTGATGGGATAAGCTATTCCTATGCGCATTTCACTGGTTGCTTAGGCCAGATCATCAGGAAACTTCATCCATAAAGATTTAAGAAAAACTAAAGATATTAAACCAAATAATACTGTTAAACGTATAAAAATTATAGCAACAGTTCTACTTGTAATAATATCAAAGTTTAAACAAAACAGCATCAACAATAAACAGTGGGCTCATCTCATCTTACATTCCCCACTTCTGTTAAAAGCTAGAAGAGAACAGCTAGACTTAAATTTAATCCATTTGATATGTCACTTACCAAACTAAAATTTAAGCATTTATGGGAGTCGCTTCTTCGACATTTTGAAAGTACAGTCTCATAGAATCAATTAAGGTGAGCAGTTATAATGATAAAAATGAATCATTCCCACGGCTATCGGTTCTACGCACCGGAACGACTCGGAGTTCAAAAAACAACAAACAAGGATTGTCAACTCGGCAACACATTACTCAACATTTCAGGTCACTTTTATAGCAACAACAACATTTACAAATAAAACTTAGATTTATGATCGGCAGGTCTACTTTAAGATTGTGGTCATGTAGGATGCTTGAAGAGAATCCAGAAGAGATCTGTATGGTCTTGTTAATGGCAGAAATAAATTTTCTGTTCTCTGTTTACATTTTGTATATGATTTTGTTTATATGTTTTCCGCTCACCTCTAAGTTGTTTCCCCCTCGCAAGTTTAATTCAGTAGTATGCCCACGTGTGCTTGTGTAAGTGACTCTGTCAATATGTGTGTGTGTGGTTTGCTTGAATCAGTTGGTGTTGAATGAATTTTTGTTTTGTTTTTGATTCTTAATACCAATTGAACGTTGTAGCTCAACACTACACACAACGAAGACGGCGGGCAACGCACGTAAATTTAAAAAAAAAGAAGACGATTTCAATAAATTTACGTATATTTTTGTAGATACGAATATAAAAGTGTGCGTTACATTCAAAAATAAGAAACCCGTTTTACTTTTCTGCGGTTTTTAGCATTAAAAGAGTGCGATTATTAAGCAAAAATTAAATATTTTTTTTTTATTTATGAATACTTTTAAGTGTTTTTGTGAAGTTTTTCTTACATTCAAATGCAAGTGTGGGCTTTCTTTTATTTTAATAATAATTTTGTTTGGCTGGTTTTCGTGTTTATATCTCATTGAAGTTTATTTGGCGTCTAAATGAAAGCTAAACCGGTGTCCCATAACAATCTGTTTTTAATATAAATTTGTTATATTTGTTGTTATTGTTGTAAGCTAGAAGTGATATTATGGCAATAATAACACGCTTACGAGTGGGTAGAGAAGTTAATACAACACACAACATCTGAAAACACCAAATGCGCGGGCGTTATGCGTTTAATTTACGTCTCGCGTGTCTTCTGGAGTTAAAATAAAGTATAAACATATAATTTTAGTACTTTGAAAAAAAGATCCAACCATAAAAAAAAAGTTTCTTTCAAGTAACAAACACCTTGATAACAAGAAAAACACAAACATAAAATATTAACAAAAAGTGCTCAGAACGTTTAGAAGAAATTTTATTTATCTTGTACTTAAATAAATTTTCTATTAAAAACATAAAATTGTAATTTAATAATTTTTATTAAAAAAAAAAAAACATTAAAACTAAAACAGATAAAAAAAATTATAAAAAATCTATTTAAAATAATATTCACTTAACAGATTTGCAAATAAAAAAAAAATATCAATTTTAAAATAAATAAATTTTGTTAAACACCGTAAGTGAAAAAAAATTGTCGCATTTAATTTAGTTATAAAAAAAACAGAGTATTTTCCCACGTTTTATTTAAAAAAATATACAGATTTTTACTTAATAACATTGCAGTGCTTCTTTTCACAGAGAATTCAATATAATTTTCTGTTTAAATCCCAGTCTACTTGTGCAAATAAATATTGAATTTCCCATTAACTTTTATTGAAGTGGATTATTTTTCAATTAATATATTGAGAATAAAATGCAACAACTTGCTCTACTAGCGGATTTAAATAAAGTTCTGGTTCGTTAATAAGAAAAAGGTATGTAAAGCTTAATTGTAAAAATAATTAAAATGTTCATTAATAAAGCAACACGACAACTTAAAACTTAAAGTGTACAAATATATCGAATTAATTTGGAAAATATGACTTCGTTTAAGTCTGTATACAAATTGTCACGAATAGAAAAGGAATTGCTTTTTAAAAATTTCCTCGATCTCGAACTTGATATAGAGGGGTGTAACGCAAGAATTTGGAACTTGTTTTTTAATAAACTTTAAACCTAATTCTTATAATTTTTGGTTTAAAATCCTGTTTAATTTTGTAATAAAATTCTTTTATTACAAAAATCTTATTTAAAAACGACTTTTAAAATTCTTGCGTTTTACGTTTGCGATTTCCAGCACACCCCTGATAATGTCGATATCAGGCGTATTGTTTTATACAATTTGCAAAGTAAAAACTAATCAAAATATTGGAAATTTTTCAACTCGATTTTGCTTTGAAATATAATCATGTACCTACCACATGGAAAATTATACGAATTTATATTAAAAGTAAATCTCTTTTACCGTAAAATTGCATCGATATCGAGTTCTATATAAGAGAGATATCAAGCTTGTTTTTCTGCAGGATGTGTAGAGCAACAAGGTCAAAATATGTTTTAAGTTTTAATTACAAAATTCCTTTGAATATTCTTAAAATTTTCAGAAAATATTAATTGTTTATTTTAAAAATCTGTTGAATATGAATAAAAAATAATTAAATTAAAGTTTTATCGGGTGCTTCGGTATGCGAGTAAATACTGAGCTAGTCTATCAGTGCGAGGGTTGCGGGTTCAATTCCCGACAGAGACACTGGTGTGTTTCACAACAACGCGCGTCTAAGCTGATATTGCTCGGTTTTGTAAGTTAGACTATAATTTGTTATTGTATTTGGAGGGCTAAATAAAAAAATATTAAATTTAATCAATAACAAACTCGATATCGAATTTAATATAATGGCAATATTTGGCGTGTTTTTCTATGTGGCGTGTAGAGCAAAAAGAAGTCGAAATATTGTGCATTACTGACCTCGATTTTTCATCGACATAAATTAAAATACAATCAAGTATCAATAATGAATTACTTCTTGTAAAATTTCATCGATATCGTGCATTCCTTTTGATCGATGTTGAAGATAGTAACGAAATATGATTCCAAGTAACTAATAGAAAAAAAGATCATTGAAAAAGCCCAGAACTCGGCGAAAAATAGGCCCGTTCTTCTATGTGATGTTTAGAGCGAAAATAGATTAAAGTATTGTCATGTCTCTACCGGATTTTTTTTTTTATCGAAATATAGAAAAAAAATTTATTAACTTTGGAACTCTTGGGCCACAACAGATCCACAAAAACAAAATTATGTTATGAGTTTTAAATTGATATACGAGTTTTTTGAACCGAATAGCTGTCAACATCTATAAGATATTTTTTTTCGTCTGAAAGTGGTTTAAGGGACGCGGTCCAATTTAGGGCATACCATTACAAAATTTTACAATGAAATATAAGCTTTTACAAAAGTTATTTGTATGGAAGCTTGGGTTAATCGACACAAAAACTCTATTCCGGAATGGAGTAAAAAAAATTTTAATTTTATATTTAATATTTCTGCATTAAGAAACAAAAAAGAAAATCCTGAAGAAGATTTCCAAGGATAATCGTAATATCGATAATAAACTAATATTTTTTTACCTTAAGGTATTTTATTTAAGAAGATATATAATTTTTTATGCAAACTTTGTTAAATTATAGACCTCATTTTTTTGTCCTTGTGATAATTTAAGTATATGCCTACAAGGCTTATATGGACAAATGAGATTCCTACGTTACGGCCTGCTTGGCGGTGGATCTTATCCACTTACGTGACAAATTGTACATTTACCAAATACCCCTAATTGTAAGAACAACCGACACACACAAACAGGCAGCAATTTAAATGTAAAGTTTTGTTAAATTTTATTTTGATTTTGAATCAAACACAAATTATTTAGGAAAATATTGTAATTTCTTTTTATTATGATAATATTGGACTTCGGCGGTACACCTCCATCCGATGGTCCAAATTTTCTATGACCCTGAGGCATTATAAGCGGCATAGAGTTATTGTGCCGAATTATCTCATCCTTTAGCTCTTAAATTGTTGCTGGCTTATCGACGTACACCTTTTCTTTCAAATTACTCCAAAGAAAGAAGTCCAACGGTGTCAAATCACATGATCTTAGCGGCCAATTTACATCGCCACCACGTGAGATAACACAGCCATTGAATTTGTCTCACAAAAGAGCCATTGTTTCGTTAGCTGTGTGGCAGGTGGCACCGTCCTGTTGAAACCACATATCGTCCACATCGTCCATATCCTCCTTTTCGGACCATAAAAAGGTTCGTTATCATCTCACGATGGCGAACACCATTCACATTAACGGCCTGACCTGTCTCATTTTGGAAAAAATACGGCCCGATGATGCCGCCAGCCCATAAACCGCAACCAAACAATTTCTCTTAGTGGGTGCATTGGTTTTTCGACAATCAATCTTGGATTATCATTCGCCAAAAGGCGGCAATTATACTTATTGACGAATACACTGAGGTGAAAATGTGCCTCCTCACTGAAGATGAATTTCTTCGAAATGTATTTTGATTTGAACGCCCATTTTCATAATAATTCTGAATAACTGTAGCGCGTTGCTCGATTGTGTATCTTCCCATGGTTCAAATTGAGTTAGTCTGAAATTGAGTGTTGTCAAAAAAACTGCAGAAAAAACTTTACGTTTAGGTGCAGTTCAAATTCAACATCGGCCTTACAATTTAACCACCCGTTATAATCAAGCAGAATTATACTCTCGCCTCTTGTTTAGCTTGTGGAGCTATCTAAACTCCGCTGCATTCGATCGGTCCTCTTAATTCGAACTTTCACAAAAGGCAGCTCTCGTGTAGATTAAGAACTCCCTTCCCGTGATTTTGGCTTTTAACCACAGCCGCCTCTTCGCAAAACCATCCTCTAGAAGCATCTTCTACATTATCGGCTGGTGAATCTTCACCCAAATCATACCATATTATAACTTACTTCTCTCAACATTAACACCTCTTTATCTAGGGTCCCTTTTAATTTCGTTCAATCACAGACTCCAGATTTAAACGGGCTAAACCAAGTTCCTCGACCCCTTGTTCAATAACTTAAAATTACGTCCTCACCACGCATAACCAACGCAAATCCACTCAACTTAACACCTTCTTTAAAATTTTCGCTTAATCATAGACTCCAGATATCCACCGGACAAAACCATGTCCCTTGACCCTTCGTCTACTCATTTCCTACTAGTGATTAACCCCACAACTACCGCTCTCTATCCAAGATCCTCATATATCACAACTTTACCTACCCGTCGAAGGAGCAGTAGCGTCATTCAATCATCTTTCATGACTGTCACATAAGATGTATCGCACACAGAATTTATCTTAAGCACCAAGATACCTCCTGTCAAGAGAGCATGCCCCTGGGGGCCTCAATCAATAGTCGGTCTGATACCGAATTGCAAGGGCCTACTGACTGACCAGAACATAGAGGGTGGTAGTGCAATAACTTTGCAGTTTCAACTCACACTTAGTGATAGTGCAAAATTATTGCAATTATTTTGTTAATGTTTAGTGATGAATTGCAAATTTGCAATCTCACTAAATATGAGTGATAGTGATGTTAAAAAATGTTGCACTAAAAAAATTTTTGGATTTTAAAAAAAGCAATTATCAGCTTAGTGCGCGTTTTTTTCTTAACTTGAAATTTTTCACTAAATTTAAAATCAATAGAAAAAAAATTCCCCCATTGACAAAATTTAATATGTTTTGCTTTTGCATATTTTTACAAAAATTAAAAAACATGCACATACAAAGTTAAATTTGAGTGTTACAATATTTAAATGCAGCTTTTTTTATTGCAAATTCAAATTTTGCACTATTTGAATTGAGTGCAGATTTTATGCATTCAATCACTGTAAGTGAAAAAACTTGAAATACCACTCAGTTTATTTAGTGCTAGTCATCACTAAAGCTGCCAAGAAAAAGTGCAAACTAACTTTTTGCAGTTTTACATAGTAAGAGTGCAATGTTGATTTAAATCAATATTTAGTGAACTTCCCGCAACAATGTACCAGACAGGATCTCTGGTCATACACGATCTCAATAGATCAGATCTAAATAAACCTACCACATATGAATTTCTACAACAAAGCACCCCGCAGGGTTTGTGTTGTGGCGGCCACATCATCTCCACCAGTCAAAATACACCATCTCCACCACAAACATTTTTTTGGTCCACTGCAAGTTAAAAATTAAATTCAACTGGTACGATAGCAAGTCAATAAGTTAGTGACTTTTTTAGTGAAACACAGATTTTTGGATAAAAAATCGTTTTATTTTTCGACATAATCTTCTTTGAGCTTTATACACAATGATTTTATATAAAAAACATGTAAAATCAATTAAATGGATAATCATTCAAAAAAGCAAATCTCGATCTACCACAGGGTTAAAATACAATTTGGTTTAAGGATTGATGTTTGACTATTGACGTCAGCAGTCGACGATGGCTGCGAGTGTAAGACGGCAAATCCATCTGAGGAGATCGAGTGGTTGCGATCGAAACATGTCATGGTAACCAGCCGCCTGGGTTCGAATCTCAGGTCAGTCAAGAATGATAATCATTCATCAATAACAATTTTAATTAATTTTCATTTTGTAAAAATCCTTTCTTCATAAAAATAATTTAATGAAAATTAAATTTGATGAACTTAAGCCTGATTAGAATAATAAAAATTTGGATTAAAAAGCATAAATAGTTCAACAAAATAACCAAAATTCTAATTATGATTTTATATATATTTATTCCTTGAACTGCCGCTGGAGCATAGGGAGCTAAATCGTTGGAGTAATATCTCTTACCGCCGAGCAATTTCTCCGGGTTTAAAAACTAGAAAAAGTTACTCGGGTCTAAGTTCCGAGAAAAGAGCGGATGCAGGAACAAAATAAATATGCAAACAAATAGCTGGTAAAATATGCAAAAATATGCTCAAAAAAGATAAAAATATTCACTTGTATAGTGAATAATTATTCCCTGGTAATTTATTCCCTTTTCACATATCGATGGTTTTCTTCCGAAAGCACGTAACTTAAAACCAACTAATTTTCAGGACATACAAAATACTTTTTTTTTACCAAATATTTAAAAATGTTTGCTTTATATTCTTTTATAATCGAAAAATTAGGAAAAATTTCGATATTCCGCCAAACAAAAAAATTGCAAAATTGTAAGGCAGTATTTACTGATTACTTTTCCGGTTAAAACAAAAAATCGAAAAAATCGAGTTACGTGGTTGGGGAAGAAAACCATCGATATATGCGATCATGAAAAACTACCATGGCAATTTTTTTTTACATAATTCAAAGAAGAAATGTTCACGAAAAAAATATTCCCTTTATCGTAAATAGTTTAATGCCTCGTAGTTTGTTCACTTTTCTCTTGGATGTTCTCACTTTAATTTTGCTGGGGAACAGAGCATGTAAGTATGTGAGTAGTTCTTCTTATAATTCGAATAGAAAGGACAAGATCCATTCACAAGGCACAAACTGGTATATTGCTCAACAAAATGCAAAACAACAGGTCGATTACCTGAGGATTTGAGAAGATTGCGAAAGACGTGGTGGCAGAATTTTGGAAAATATTTTAATACATTTAGGCCCTAATTTTGTTAAGCACAATACACGCCAAAGTATTATATTGAAAGCAAAAACAAATTCATAAATATTTTGTAATTTTGTTGTTGCTTTGTACAGACATTTATTTACCGTTTTAAAATTTTCAACGCCACAAGCAATGAGGCGTATGAAATCTTAAAAACCAATGTGAATTTCTGTTAGAGGCAACAACAAAATTACAAAATATTTCTGAATTTGTTTTTGCTTTCTATGTAATTCTTTATCGTTGCGTTGTGTTTTACAAAATTAGGGCCTAAATTTCACCAAAATCATATATTTCGCTTTTTTAACTTTTCTTTAAAATATATACGTGTATATTTTTGAACAAACATTTCATTGATTTTTATTTTTTTTAATCTTTCTTCTTCTCTTTTCACATTCACTGATAACGGAAGATTCACGATTGCTTTTTTCACTTCGAGGGGAATAAAAATTTAATGGGAAACCAAATTTCAGTTGTTGTTCACGTTGTTGTTATTCATTGGTCGCACAAGGAAAAACATGCATTTGCCCATTTTCGGTTACCCTGGTGATCACTTACAACATTTTACTTGATGTAGGGCAGTAACAAAAATTTTTGAGAGTTTTCATTATGAAATCTTTAACTAGAGCTATTCAATGAGTAATTGTTCATGATTTTTCTTTAAGAATAATATTGTTTTTATTAAAAAAAAAGTCTGTTTAAATCTTGTGTAAACAAAATAAATTTTAAGTTTTTTTTTTCTATTTTTAAATTCTCTTAATCATTCTGGGGGATAAAGCAATGATAATCTAGAAGATTTTCCTAAATTATATTTATTTTACGATTTTGTTTCAAATTTAATTTATTTATTTTAAATAGTTTTGAATCAAACCTGAAGATGCTGGTTAAAACTACCTATTTTTGTTTTTTTATTACACATTTTAATTTATGCAAATTTGCAACTTACATTAAATAGTATTTCGACTAATTTGCTTAAAATGTTTGTGCTAATTAAGTAGACTTAACATTTTAAAAATTCAAAAAATATATGTATATTGCAAACATTAAATGGAATTAAGAGGATTTATAATTTATAATTTGTTAAGGAAATTATATAATAAAATTAATTAACTATGATCTAATGGTTTGAAATTCACTAAAACAAAAATTATGCTAATAAAAGTGAACAAAAACGAGTACTTTATGTGGCTTTGCCGAATTGTATATACCCTTCACCATGGTGCGATCAAAACACAAATTTATACATACGTTGAACTTCGACTAATCGGCAACACACCGGGTAAGAAAAGAGAAAATTAAAATATTTGTACATCGAAAACCTGTGATGTTCTTAATTATCCGGGATTAAAAGCACATTTTTTATTACTACTTTTTTTAACAATCAAACACAGTGTGAAAAAAACTAAAAGAGGGAATTCCCATGTTTGCATACCACGATTCGAAGGCATTTGTAGAGATATTTAGTTTAGAAATTTGAGAAGTGTGAGGTGGTGTGTTTATTTTTACATTGGTATCCGTCTCAGCGATAAAAAGTGTTCAGATATGCACCTTAATTGAGTTTTACGCAATAAATGACTTTATTGAGCTCAAGTATCCATATAAAATTGCAATTTAGTTATTGCTCAATTAATACGAAATTGTTATAAATATTGAGTAAAATTAAAATGCGACCCAGTCACAAGTGTGTTTAGTTGGCAATACACAACATACTAAACAAATTGTTTTGACATTTCTTCCCTAAAGATGTCAAAAGTTGTTTACATTTTTTACAGTTAGCTAAATTGTGTATATGTGAACAGAAAGATAATCATGTCAATAAACTGAATATTGCCTCAAAAAAAAGGTTTATCTGAACACGTTATAAAGCGAGTCTAACGCAGCACCTAAGACCATCCAGTCACTAACGCACATCGCCAAAAAAGCATTTGAATAAAAAAAAAATTAGCAGGGTTTTTTCCTTAGAACTCATTTTTCTCTTAAAGCGGAAAATCCTGTTTAACTTTGTGATACAAAAATGAAAAAAATTCATCGCATTAATATAAAAAAAAAATAATTAAAAACAACAACAAGGGAATTTATGGATAAAAATTAGAGGCAGTCTTGGTTTTTTGCTCATATCTCTATCATTTATGGACCGATCTGGTTAACCTTCAATAGCAAACTTAACCAGAGTATATGTGACATAAATATAGAACAACCGCTTCCCTATCATATCTAAGGCCTTCGGAAAACCCATTTCAACATACACACTGGCAGACGTTCAAACGGCCATAATTAACCCGCTGCCGTGCATGGTGGATTTTAGCTACACGGACATGGGGGTTGAGTTATAATGACTCACTTATTAAACTCGAGGGGTTTTACTATATTTGTGCAAAAATATACAATTTAGATTGAATCTAACCTTATCAAGGAAATCAAACATGACTTTGTTAAAAAATAACACATTCATTTTAATTTTTAAACAAAAAACATTTCATATTAAACAAGTTAACTTCGTCTAGCTTAAATATAATAAACGCTTACTATATGTACACGGGGATCGGTCATATTTACCTTTTTCTTTCAGCACGTGTTACTCGAAGTACAATCGCCATGTGACTGATTTGAAATGTATAACATTCCGAGTAATTCATTATCTCCAGCTACTGAGAAGAGCGTTGGGAAGAACATTTTTAAAAACACAATCAATTCGAAGAGTGACGGGTAATTTTGACCCATCCCCCCGGCGCAGGGTTAAAACAACTTCGCTACTCATAAGGACCCAGAATATATGAGCAGGTCCATAACAAAACACAACAATTCCACTTTTTTAGTTAAATGTTTTAACTGAATAAAATTGTACATACTAAAATCCTTAGTAATTTTTTTAACGAATTTATTTACTCTGAAGCGGATCAAAAAAAAGTGGAATTGTTCCGTTGTGTTTTTGAGCTTCTCATATACACTTTATAGTAGGGTTTAAAAAACTGCAGTCGAAACCAACAACTGTTAACCAGAAAACGAAAATGTGTGTGTTCAATTTTGACAGCAACTGTTTATATATAACCCCTGCAAATATTATTGGACCACCTGATCCAATTTGATTAAATGGACTACTCCATGGACTGGTCCGATGTAATGCAAGCATGGACCATGTCATTGTTAAAAAGTGTTTGTAGTGAGACGACATGTCTTCGTTTTTAACGACATGTTTTCGTTTTTAAACGAAGTTAAAACTAATCCTCTTGTGTATACAATGGAGAAGTTTTAAAACTTCTCCTTTGTGATCCAAAGCTGGCTTATATGGTCCTGCCCTAGGGCATCGTAATGTTAAAAGACCATGTTTTTCCAAACGTTTGGGTTACCTTTGGACTAGTCCTAGTCCCTTGTGGGCTACATTTTACACGCGTGTTTGGACTAGTCTAATTATTTGCAGGGATGAATCAGAAGTAAAAGCAACTGTTGTTTTTTGGCCAATAATAAATAAAGAAGTGGAAGAAATGACTGCAGTTTTTTAAACGCTGCTTTATAGGGTCTTAGATCAATATTGTAGAAATTACAAACGGAATGACAAGCTTATTTATACCGTCTCCACCTGTGGTGTAGGGTATAATAATTAAATACATAATTAAAATAGATAAATGAGATGAACTAACTAAATTAAATTTATAGCTGAAAGTATGAATCGTGCTGAAGAACCCAATTTTAGTAAAGTAGCACAAAATTCAATAGGTTTTAATTTGTACTTTAATTGTTGTTGCTATAACGAAAATTTTAATTGAGACTTTAACATTGGTTGATGTAAAATCAGCTATTTTTTTACTCGTTGCCATTTTTTTCTGAAATTTAAAAATTGCTAAAGAAGTTTTCAAACAAAAAAGGTGGCCGAGTTGGTCTTTTGCAATTTTATATTCTGGCCAACTTCTTTAAGACTGAAGACCTTCATTAGTATGAGCGTAATAAATTATTTTGTATATTTAAATTTGCTTGTATTAATTTTGTTTTGATTGAAAATGTCAAAGAGAATTTAACCAGACCATAAATATTTTCCCTCGCATTAATTAATTTTTATTATTGATTAAATTACGTTTAATTTAAAAGTTTAACAGCTTAAATTTCATATGAATATTTTTGTATTTTATTAACTTTTGAAAACTACCGAAACACTTTTCATTTAAAACTCATTTGCTTGACATGCCGTTAATTAATTTGAATATAAAATTTAATGAATTTTTTTTTAACAAATTTATAATAATGAAATTTATAATTTAAAAAATGTTGTTAAAAAAAAAACTTACGTTTTTGTTGTAGGGAGGGAAGTTGGACAAAATCATCTGAAATTGAAACAAATTAAGCGTGAAGAATTTTAGATTAAAAAAAACAAACAAAATTCAAAAATAAAATATAAACAAGTTAAAAATATACAAACTACATAAAAAATGTATTGATAAATCTATTATTAAAAGTAAAACAAGTTTATTATAAAGCAATTAACTATAATAAAAATACCAAAACTAATTTAAAGAAATAACTTCCGAATTTAAATATATAAATGGGAATACAGAAATTCACCAACATGATTTTAAAATGTTCGCTTCTTTAGAACTTGGGCCGCTTTTTACGTCCATTAACAGTCAGCGACAAAAAAAAATTTGAGGTAAACTGACAGTCAACGACCATATTTTTTATACAAATAACACCATAGGTGGAGAGGGAATTATATTTGTGCTGATGTGTGTAAGCTGCCTTTCAAAAACGTCTGTTACCAACAAACACGTGGTCACACATTTGCTATAAAAGGACTTTATCATTTGATATCAAGCATAATTCTCAAAAATCCTTTTTTAATAAAGGGTGTTTTTTTTTAGAGAGTCACACCCTTGAGTTGTTTAGTTTGCTTTGACAACGCAAGCAAATTGTTGAAATTTTTAATCAAATTGATGTTGATTTTGAATTTCCATTCAAAATTATATTTTCCGATGAAAACAATTTCTGGTTGAATGGGTACGTAAATAAGCTAAATTGTCGAATTTTGTGTGAGGAGGATCCCCAAGATTTTATCGAACACCATGACATCCACAGACAATTACTGCATGGTGCGCTAAATGGGCTGGTGAAGTCATCGATGATGGTCAGAATGCGAAAAGTTGTTAAAAATTGGTGTGCCAGATTGCGCTTTCATAAAATATTCTTTCCAATAAAGCCCGTTTCAGTGATATTAAAAAAAAATTCCTTTATTTATTTATATTTAAACTTGTGTCACTCTATAAAAAGTCCTTTTTAGCTTGATTTCAATATTTGAATTCAAATTGATAGTGATTTGAATAAGCTTTCGAAAATAAACAGTAAAAATCGCTCCTTAGTGTTCGGTTCGGTAGATTTGTGGGAAACACAAACGCTAATAGTGTTTGAGGAGAAAATCATAAAAAAATAACGCTTCGCTGTTTGTCATCTTTCGAACTCAAAAATAATACTGCTTTTAACTCTCAACAAAAGCTGAGAACATTTAATTCCGCTCGGTTTTTTTTAACCACAAACTTCATTGTGTTCGGTTCGGCTCATTAGTCGTCGCTTTTGGCTGTTCAAACATTTTGTACAAAAGCTGTTCGTGCTGGGTAGTTGCTAAAATGTTTTGTTTGTTCATTTCTTTATCAATGTAAAAAAAAACATTATAGAACATTAAAATATAATTTATATTTAAGTTTTTTATCGACCTTTTCCTTATTTTATTATTGATTTGTTTAGAAAATTCTAAATCGGGCTTATTAAGGTCATGTATTCTATGCAAATAAAAGATTATTTCATAATTTATTTTTCCGACGTTTCGTTGGAGATTCCCAACATCATCAGGGATATTTTATTAGATATATAATCTTTCGTCAATAGTTCTGCATTTTGAATATTTAATACACATTTTGTTTTACATAAACACAACATAAAACATAAATTTAATTAAACAAAACAAATGCAAAAATATAATTAAAAATAAAAATATCACAGTCTATTAAATTCTATTAAACTAAGTATCACAGAAGCAGAGTCAAACTATAATGTTTGTCTACAGTATCACTATAATTGTTCTGTTTTTTTAAACGAAGAACAGAACATTATATAATGTTCGGCTCTTTCTTGAAAATAGTTACGAACGGTATTAAGGGTTGTGTTCGTCTACACAATCACAAAAAAAAGATATCGTTCTTGGGTGTGTGAGCCGAACGCTAATAATGTACTGTTTATTTTCGAACATTGATTTGAATACAAACATACATATGTAAAATAAACTTGGCAACACTAAGGCGTAAAATAAAGGGTGCCCAAAACTGAAGTATCATTTTAATTTAAATAAAAAAAATAGTTTTTTTAACAATTTAAAAATATTTTAATTTCTGTTTATTACAAATATGTAGGTTCCGGTTAAAAATGAAAATTAATGTCGGCGGCTTCCCCTACTGGATCAGTAGGATCCCAATCTTTTACCAAAATTCTCAATCAAGTTTTTCAATAAACTGTTGTGAATGGTTGATATCTGCTCGATACTGTTGTTTTTAAGCTCTTGCACTGTTGTGGGATTATTGCTTTCGATTTAAAAAAAAAACCCACAAAAAATGGTCAAATCGCATGATCTTGGTGGCCAATTCACTCCTCCTGTACGAGAAATAATACGGTTTTCAAACTTTTCTTTCAAGAGATTCATTGTTTCTCTTACTGTGTGGCAAGTGGCACCATCCTATTGAAACCACATGTTCTCTACGTCTAAATCATAAATTTTCCGCCACAAATAACTTCGGATTATCATCCTGTAGCGATTTCTTTTGGCCGATGCTACCTCAAATATGGACTTCCTTTATAAGCAAACATTTAAACCTGGCGATTTAAGTCGAATTTATTTAACAATTTAAAAAAGTTGGAAAGTATGGCCGATCAAGCCCGACCTTACGATAACCTACAACACAATATTTAAAAACAAATTTTCGAGAGTGGACTTAATTTGTAGATTCATATAGGAGTACCTTGTGTTGAATATAATCTAGACAAATACATTCAAATGAGATGGGAGCTTTGGTAAATTTTCACAGGAGCTATTATAAAAGTTATCGTCGCCAATTTTTAACAATAAAATGACTGATATGGACTTAAAAGTGTTAACAAATTTATTTATACACATTTTAAAAACAATAGTTCGAAAATTGAAGTAAAATTGTGTGAAGTCGAGACATTGTACATTGGGTTGTTAAATCATTGCTTTATGTCAAATTTTATTTGAATACAAGTTTTTTTTAATTTGCCTGAGATCTTCCTTTTTTAAATCTTCTACTACAATGTCTTTATTCCATTACGTCTGGATGACACGTCCTTACGTCTTAAATATCTTTTATTAATCAACCGCTCATAAGTTTAGGAACCGAATTCTCTGACACTAAACATCTTAATAACCCAATTTCAGTTTTTCTTTTTTTTTATTAAAAACTCTACATTTGCTTGATTTAAAACTTGACTTTTTGCCAGATGTCCTCCTGTCGATACAAAATTCCATATCAATTTGCCTAATTACATTTAGCAAAATGTTAACGTTTTATTTTTTATTTTATATGTAAATTAAATAAAAGTTTTGTAGGAATTAGGTTTTTATTTTTTTTAAAACATTGTTCTGATGTTTTACTAAAAAAAAAACTTGGAGTGAACAACAGGTGGTGTTCACTTCATTTCTAAATTTTACTGTAGATTTTTTTTCTAAAAAAAATTTTGTTTTTTATTCAATTAATTTTCAAAAACTTTAAACTTTTTTTTTAATGTAAACACATTTTGATTCGATTCAAAAAAAGCAGAATAACAAACCAGAATTTACCATAAATTATAAACAAGTCAGGGTCAAAAAAAACAAACTGAAAAGAAACATGCAAATTTTAAGATGAGTAGAAGCACAAACAGTATGCAGCACCACCCACCACAATGTTTGTAGAAAAACAAGTAATGCTAGAAACACAACTGGGACGAACGACGAATAATTCGCAACGAATATTCGTCGTCAGAAATAGAACACATTGGTATGTATGAGAATACACACAATCGTTGCGTAGGCCGAAATTCGTCATGCGTAACGAATACTGCGATAGGTTTATTTCTATTTCTTATGCAGACGAACGACGAATAAATTGGGACAGAGACAGCTAATCGCAGCTAAATCATGAAACCTGTAAAGAATCACAGGGAAAATTCGCTTCTAATGCGAACTTGGCTAAAATTTGCAAAAATCGCGAAAATTCGCGAAAATTTTTAATATTTCAAACAAGCCATAAAATTGATTAAAAGTCTCTAAAACTATAAGGAATGGCAAAAATTCGATAAAAATTGCTAAATTAGCGGAAATTCGCAAAAATTTGCTAACCGCGGCATGGTAGCAAAGTCTACTATTAATTATAAATCGTTAAAGCTGTAAAGACAACTGTATCAGACAACTTACAGACACAAATCGCGAAAATGGCTGAAATCCGCGAAAAATTGCAAAATTTGAAACAAACCCAAAAACAAATTTGAGTTTGCTAAATCGAAATGAAGAACACCAAAAATGCTTAAGTAATCCACTTTCGAGTGGATTCGGATTCTAGAACACACCCAATTAATAGTTTTTTATTTATTATTTGTTGAAATATGGTCAACCTATGATTTGATAAATGTAAACAAACAAAGAAATTTTAATAAAATTATTGCTAGTTAAAGAAGATGAAAATTGATAAAAAAGTTTATATAATCAAGCGTCCAAGGTATTTATTTTTATAAATTAAAAAAAATTCAAGTCGTATTAATACTTGGAATTTACGCACTTATTGTGTCTCATTTGACGAATTTACGCAACGAATTCCTGCCGACGAATTCGTCGCACAATGCGAAGTTCGTCGTTCGTCCCAGTTGTGTTTATACCATAAGAGTGATACGGCGATCAGGCCCGACTATATGATACCCTACAGCAGTTAAATAAAATACAAATTTTCAAGAGTGTGCCCTATTTGGGAATTATGTTGTAAGATTAAGATTCATGTAAACGTGCTTTGTGCCATCATTTAGATATCTTTATCTGCAATGTATGATATTGTTTTCCTTAAGTTATTTTAGGAATGGGATGGCCCCTTCAATTCTGGACCTACAAACACAATATTTTGACGTAATATAGAAACTATCATAAAAGAAACTGTCGCCAAATGTTATGTCAGTAACAAAATTTGTATGGAAGTTATAGAATGGAAAGCTATTTTCGGGAGTACTATTAGCTGATATGGACCGATTGCAATAATGTTTGGCAAGATGATTTAGATAGAAATAAAATAAGTTTGGATAAAATTTAATCTAAATACCAACATTGTAAGATAGTTAATAATTCTGGAAAGAATGTAAGAAACTATGGATCGACTGTTTCCAGAACGTATGTTGCAAATTCCGTCAAATTATATCCGAAATTGCGACCTGTACTTTGCGCACATATCGATTAAAAAAGTGCTTAATCGTTATACTAAAAGATGAGTCCGTGACCAATATTTTAAGCTGTAACAAATATCAACACAACACACATAATACCCTCTCTACTATTGTAGTGTAAGTATGAAAATATAGAAAATAACCAGAAGTGAAGGTTCGATTTAAGCATAATGACATCGTTAAAAGCCCAGTATGCCAAATAGGTTAAATTTGTAACGAAATTGCGAGCATTTGTCGTAAAATTTGCATCGTTAATTCGTTCTAAATAATGTTCATGACAGGCGTGAATGTCATGAATGTGATTGTGTAACCGTTTGTGTGGTTTATTTGGCCCATTATGCATTCACTCAACAATGCTACTACACTTTTATAAATAATGTCATACATTTTGTACACAAAAAAGTAGGAACAAAAAAAATCCAAAATGCAAACATTCAGCCGTGTCACAGACTCCGTTCGGAATGCTGTCCATTCAGTATTTGCCGTTCCGTTCGAAATCGTTTTTGGGGCTTTAAATTCCAATCGTTTTCATCAATCCGAAAACTTTGGTTTAAGCGATTTTTTTTGTTAACCATTTGTCAACGTCAGTATTTAGCACTGTTTAATATGGTAACAAATTGTCTTTGCAAAAAACCAGTGTTAACATGGGGTCTCCACCTGACAATTTTTTGTCATACCAAACGTCAAACGTTTTTGTATACGAACAAAGTCATCACAAACGATAAAAATTAAATTTTTTAAATTAAAATGCAGGAACTGAAGGCTAAAAAAATATTATTGTTTTCAATTTTTCTTTGTTCTTTTTAGGTTTTTTTGTGTGTTGCCAGTATGTAAATTTTGGCAAATTATCATAAAAAAGAGATATCGTGAGCTCATTGAAATTACCATGATATGCGCCAACTCAATAATGAGCTGTCGATATGGCAATGCTAAATAAATCCATTACAAAAATTTTGTTTTCTTGTAAAAGTATTTGTAAAGAGTTTTAAATTTTTGTAAAACAAAACCATAAAAAATATTTAAAATATACTTCTTTTCAAAAATAAATTAAAAAAAAAACACATATTTATTTATTGATAGATGGTATATTTGGATAGCTATTTGCCCTTAAAGATACAGATAACTCCCATTCTGTTCATAAAAATATAAATGGTTTCATTCAGAAAAAAATTATCGTAATAAATTTTCCGAAGGACCATAATACTGAATGAATTCCGTTTCCGAACGGAATTGTAATAATATAACACTTTTTATATTGGAAAAAAGCTGAACACGTTATTTTGACGATCACTGTATGTCCACAGAATCACTACAATTGTTCTGTTTGAAAACAAAAAAGAGAATGAACGGTGTTAAGGGTTGTGTACTAATACACAAACACTAAGAAAATGGATATACTTATAAATAATGTTCGGTTTATTTTCGAATACTGGTAAAAACAGACAATACAATGAGAGAATATTTGAAGTTACTGCCGTCCAACGCTAATTCAATACAAATGGAAGCGGAAAGTCTGCTGACTTTTACAGTTCGAACCAATTTGTTGTGGTTTCACAATGTCTTATTTAGAAATGGTTGGCATTTCGAACCACAAACACTATTAATGCAATTCAAAAAAAAAAAAACCCCTATTGTTTCTGTTGTTTTTGTATTGTTGAAGCATTGCTACCATTGTCTACATAAATTCGCCTCGCTGCCGTCGATCTAGTTATGGGCTTTGCTAATATGACAGCGCTTTCGTCTGAAGTTGAGGACTTAAGCTACGGTCACACTTGTCAAATATTTGACGAATAAACGGGACCAACAAGCAAACTAAAAAATCATTTCCTTCAATTCCAATATTTATTTAGATTATAATACCACATCTAACAAAAAAACTATTTGTTGATATGTCTTGTAGTATAATTTTTTTTTTTTTTTTTTTGTGATATTAAGACCATGTTAAATCTCAATAACTATTAACAAAAGTAGGGGTTACGCATATTTGGTCAAATATTTAATAAGTGTGACCGAAGCTTTATTCTGTTCCATCACAGAGAAAAACACTTTTTTGATAAAAGTTCTAAGTTGTGTGATATTAAATACGGCATACTGAGTAAATTGATACATACCTAGTCAAACCTTCCCTTCTAGTCACGTTCTTAGACTACAGCTTTCTAAACAAACATTCGTAATCAATAAAAAACATTTTAAGATTTTTTTTTTAAGAAATATAGATTTCGTTATAAACCAAACCAACGAATCAACTACACAGTAAACAACAGCTTTTTTGCAGTTTACAGTGGGATAAAATATCAAAATTGCAGTTATACAATTTTTATAAAGTTTAAGAACCTTCATCAGAAGTGAGGGTTATAAAATGGAAATTTTTTACATTATAGAGACTAAATTTGCAATTGTTTCAATTTTGGAGATAATTTAATAAAATTTGGCTTATAGGTTCTTCTGGGCACAAGGACCAAGCCTATTGAAAATTGGCCGAATTGTAGCCACGAGAGGAGATAGCGGCAATTTTTGCCTCTGAGAAACTAAGGTGTTTCATTCCATTTTTATTTTTGCTCTTATGATTAGCCGAGTCGATTTCCCGATGATCGTCTGTCCGTCTGTGCGTCTCTCCGAGTGCATGTTGAAATGGGTTTTCAGAAAATCCCAGAAATTATGGGGACTAGGCTGTTATATATTTATGTCGCATATACTTCGTCAACGCTTGCAATTAAAATTCAGTCAGATCGGTAATTAAATGACTGAGATATAAGCAGAAAACCACGATTACCTCTAATGTTCATCATAAAATTCCATGTTGATGTTTTAAATTTTCTTTAATTTTTTTTAAAACATAACAAATACATGCATGATTTGCCGCTTAAATAGAGTACAAAGAATCAATAATATGGTGAAGGGTATTAAAGAATATAACACTCTTACTTGTTAAATACGATTTAGACTTATTAAGCATACTGCGTATTTACAATTGCTTTTTTTTTAAATATTATGCCATTGTGCTGAAGAGTTGAATGCTAAAACACAATTTCGGTAGTAAATGGTAAAATGTATCTATAAGATCTTTTAATAGAGGAAAAAAGTTTATTGCTTTGTTTGCCTTTGGAAAACTATTCCAATAGAGATGGTGGGTTGCATGGAAGGAAAGCAAAATAAAGTTCAATGGCATAAAACTATAACGGGTATACAATGGGGAAATGCAAATGTAACTTAAGATGACTACATTACGATGAGCAGGAAAATGTGTGCGAGTATTTAAGCAGCCATACAAAGCCAACTCTCTTTAACACACTTTAAAACCGTTTTAACATTCATCCATTCATATTGAAATGTTAACTGAAAGTTACAGTACGAAGGCAAAACCGAGTTTTAACCACCAGACACCTACTCGTACATGCATACTTTGAGGTTAACAATCTTCTCTTTTTTCCCTTTTTACGTAAAAAAAAGATTTATGTACAAGTATTAACATTTTTTACAGAAATACAAAATCGCTTTAAATATTAAATTTGTGAAAATTTTTATTGATTTTTTTTTTTTTTTTGTTAAAAAAAATAATTTTTTCAAGGGATTTAAGACTACAAGTATTTGTATGTTTTCATTTTTAAAATAATGAACAATGAACAATGAAGCTAATTAAATAATTATGCTATAACTACGTTTTGACAATTTATTCAATTTGAATACGCATTGAAATAAAAGACATAAAAAACTATTCGTATTTTAATGATTTTTTTATTTTATTAAAGCTTAAAAGATGAATGAAAAAAGTGTTTTAAGAGCCATTATTACAACTTGGCGATAGTTAAAGGAAAATCCTTTTCTACAGATCCTTAGGTCGGTTTGTTTTATTGAAATTGTATTGACAATAGAATTGTCATATTTCAAAAACGCTCTTATTTAGGTAGCTCAGTAATTGCTAAACGACTCTTACAAAGAGTTTCAAAAGGTTCATTAAATTCGTGTCAAAAAATGTATAAAAAAGTAATAAATTAAAAAAAAAACAAGTTAGAGTGCTATATTCGGCTGGGCCGAATCTTTGATTCCCTCCACCGACAGCTCAGTGGGCTTTATATGGGGCCTATAGTAAATCATGGACCGAGCATCACGAAATGTATTAGTGTGAGTAGTGAAGTATTCAATTTTATTTTGATAGCATTGTTTAGAACGGCTTAAGGCGTACTAAACTGTTTTCCAGGAGAAGGGTTTATATGGGGCTTAGGCAGTGTTGCCAGAACTTTTAGAGGAAAATTCAGCAAAAAACCATAATTTTTTATCAAAAAATCTGCGTCAAGGTTTTAAAAATCTTCAATAAACCTTAAAAACACATTTATTGAATTTTTTATGTAGTTTATTTAGAAAAAGATATTACAATTAATTTCAAAATATGTTCCCGAATTTAAAATCGATGGTAGTTTAAAATGTGATTCTGGTAAATATGAGTGGTCCTCGAAGTATGAGGTATAAAAAGGGAAATAATTTTTGAACTTTCAACACAGAAAAGTTATAAAAATTTGTTCGATTTTATGAACATAGCTAATAATTTATGGATATTATTACATTTAAAATATCTATCCAAATTTAATTACTCAGGCTGAGTAAGGATTAGTCACATCTTTGTTAATTTAAACAACAAATTAAAAGTTAATTGCGGGATGACATAAGTCCCGCGATATTAATGTGTCAAGACAATGCGAATTTTTAATTTTTAAGGTATCTTTTGTGAATAATTTGTCTACTAATGAATCTATTTCCACAGGGTTCTTTCATGAATGGTTGATTACAATATTTATTTATCAATGCAAGAAGTGGAAATAGTACAATCATGACATTGTAAACAAGTTTCCACCGAGCTAAAAAATCTGCAATGTTAAACCAAAAATCTGCATATCTGCATTTTGACAATTTCGGGGAAAAAATCTTCTGGCATCGCTGGGCTTAGGGTATATAATGGACGGATCTTCACAAAATTTAACAGCGTGATTTCCAGTCGAATAAAACAAATGCCTTGTTCCACCATTTATGTTGTTTTTTGTAACAAAATTATCATTTGTTTTAGGTGGTGGTTTCACATTTTGATTCATAGCTCTGGTCCTACTTGCTGAATTTCAATCCCAAACTGCTTAGGATAACTACAAGCAATTTGGCACAAAGTTTGTTCATTTCTTTTGAGTTGTTCGAAATTGAGCGTGTTTTCAACAGACGGACAGACATACGGACATGGCTAAATCGACTTAGAATCACTCAAGGACCCAGAATATATATACTTTATGGGGTCTGAGATGAATAATAAAAAAGTTTCACACGGAATGACAAACTTAATATACCCTCTTCACAACTAATTGTGGTGGAGGGTATAAAAAGTTAGATGTTTTTGTTTTTGTTACTCGTCAGATAATCATCAAAAGATTCTTTTAGGAGTTGCATATAAAACATAATCGTCAAACAAACAGCCTATGCTTTCATAGAACGTTACAAAAAAATCATTTTGACGCGTTTGCGATAGAAAGTTGGTTAACTTTTAACTTTTTAACGCGATGAGCTGACGGAAAAGGCTTTTATAACCACCGTTGTGTAACCTGTAATTTTGCATGCGCTTTAGTTTTTAAACGCACGATACTCGTCGACGTGTTATGCACTTCTACCTCTAGTGCTATTTAAAAAAGGTGTGACTGCTACCTAAAACACAAACTGATTTTGACTATGAATTTATTAAATTTTTTTTGTACCTAAGGAAATATTATGCAGCATCATATATCAAACGCTGGACTTTGTGTTTGCTGGGTAAACTCGCTCTTTCACTTATAGTAATGTGTAGCAATACAACCACAATTTAGATTTCGGAATTTATATATTTGAGCCAAATTGTATCTAATTTTTTTCTCCTGCCACAAAGTATCTTTATCTTACACGATTTGTTGCAGTTGTTTTCCTTTCTTTCCATGAAAGATTTCACTGTCCTTGTTCTTGGAGTATAGATCCATTCGATATTGTATTTTGGATTCTATCAGTTCGGATGCTGTTTCAGCTAAGTATTTATATGATTGGTCTGCTGTAGCGGGTCCCTGGATAATGGGGCTGCGATTTTTCGTTGCCTAGAAACAACACCCTCTGTGTATTTTGGTGCAGGGGTAATAAGCCTTGCTTATCTTTGATTCCTTTCTGCTTCCAGACTGTTGCCATTATGTTAACCTCTTTATTAGGAGGAGGGGTAGCCAGGGTGCTTATTGGATGAATTGTTTGGAGGTGCTTGGAGCCACTTAATTTATTAAACTTGAAAACCAAGACGATTAAATCTAAATACCAACATAATTAGATATTTTATGGGCATAAACCCCTTTCCGGAAAGAAGTTCAACTGGCTTCGTCGTTATGACTTTTGCCATAATGTTGCATTCACAGACACTCAGCCAGCTATCAGGACGGACCGACATCGTTGGATCATCTCAGAAAGTGATTCTGTTTTAAGTTGCACACTTTTTAAAAATTTATTTTTTTTGGAAAAACTATATTTTTTTGTATGAAAAGTACCTTTTTTTTATTAAGTCTGGGTTTACACAATGAAAGTTTTCTTTCAGAAAGTCTGACTTTATAGGTGAGAGAGGAAGAGAGCAGGCTATTCATCTCTCCCCTCTCACCCATAAACTCAAACTTTCTGAAAGAAAACTTTCATAGTGTGAACCCAGACTAATATACACAGTATGAAATTATGCAAAAAGTGTCTTTATACGTTTGCAAAAAATCTCTTTCCAGTTGCGCTTAAAATAAGTTTCATTTAAAAAAAGTACATTTTTTTTTGAAAATGTTCAATTTTTATTAGCCTTTTATAGAAGTGACCATAGTGATTATTATTAAGTTGGAAACAGTTTTATGACCCAACTGGCAAAATAAATTAAAATAAACCAGGTAAATTAAATTTACTTTATTAGTTTAAACAACCATAATCCAACTGAAACCCTCAAAGTTGATTGAACTTTCTTAAATGGAAATTGTTTGAAAAACAACACAAAACAAGTTATAAACAAAATATTTTTTTATTAATTTTTTAACAGCATGAAGTTGAAATTATAACAAAAAAAAAACACATGAGCAGACAAAAACAAAGTTTTAAATATTGTAACAAAATCAATGAACTTTTCATTTAAAAAAAATAAACAAAAAAATCGTTGTTCAAAGCAACAATAACTACATTGATGTCAAATATATAAACAAATTATTTCATGACACACACCTACAAAAAAACTATATCAACATCTGTTTAACCATGTTAAAATAATGTTTTATTTTTTTTTTTAATTTAAAAATTGTAAATACACACGTACAAAAGAACCCCCTCGTCCTTCTTCTCTATTTTGAGCGATTTCAACCGTTCAACGTTGACATTTTATGATGTGACAGAACGAAAGAAGAAAGTGTGTGGAGAGAGGATTTGTAGGTATAAAAAGGTACTTAGTCATTCTTATATGCAGACAAATTGACTGTTACTTTGTTGTCTTTCTGTCAGCCTTTGGCAATGTGTAGACATAAAACATGTCAAATCTTTTCTGTCTGTCTGTCTATCATAATGTCTGCCTGAGATTTTCGAACTCGTTGTCATCTCAATTTCCAGCTGTGTGCGTGTTTGTGCCTGTGTGTGATCCCCATCAATTTTTATGATTAGACTATAAATATCACTTAATGTAAATGTCGCTTTACTCTTTCTATCACCTCTATTTATTTCTTAATTTCATAAGAAAAAATAATATATTTGATTATTAAAGTAAACGGCTAGAAGCAGGGCAAGTTTTTATGTATTATATGGCAAAAAATAATCTTACTTAGGTTATTATTTTACATTGTCCACATCATTTAAATCGCATCCAGCCTTCAGTTCGTTTGACGTACTTAAAATTCAGACGGGACGTCCTTTAAAACTAATTTATGAATTTAAAATATCAAAGCTCGACTAGCATGACCCCTATGCAGAAAATATGATTCGAAGCTATTTAATTGTTTTTACTGTCGGGATGTGTAAAATTTCAACGGCTTTACAGGCAAATGAAAAACGATCATGCACTTGACAGCTTATATTTTATGCGTTATTGACGAAACTTTAATAGCGTATAAAAATTTAAACTAAAAGTAACACCATGTACTATACAAATTTGTGTACATCATTTCGCTTTTTGAGTTGGTTTGACAGCGACTGTTTACATTTAGTGAATCAGAAGAAAAAGTAACAGTTTTTTCCCAATGACAAATGAAGAAGTGGAAGAAATGGCAGTTTTACTACTTTGACTGCAGTTTTCTAAACCCTGGTTTTCGTTACATTTTAAATTACTGTTTTATGATAAACTTTTATCGTTTAACAACGTTTGACAGTAAAACAACTTAGCAGCGCCTTTTTTGTAAGTTTTATAAATGTATGAAGCAAATATTAAATTTGTTAACTCTCAACTCTCGATCTTCCCTTATAAAAATGACAACAAAAATAAACATACAATTTCATTGTTCAAAAAAAAAGTATGTACATCATTTAGTGTTCGGCTCACCTACCCAAGAACGATATCTATTTTTTTTAGTGATTGTGTAGACGAACACAACCCTTAATACCGTTCGTAACTATCAAGTAAGAGCCGAACATTAAATAATGTTTTGTTCTTCGTTAAAAAACAGAACAATTGTAGTGATACTGTAGACAAACGCTATATTTTAATGTTTTATAATGTTTCTTTTTTACATTGATAAAGAAATGAACAAAAAAAAAAATTTTAGCAACAGCTTGTGCGTATATTGTGTACATGTTTTGTTTGTGTAAAATTATTTTGCTGTTTTTTTTTCGTATGTGTATTTTGTTGTTGTAAAAAATTTTTGGTTTTATTACCAGCCAAACAGGACGAACAGTAATGAGCCAAACCGAACACAATTAAGTTTGTGGATTTAATAAAAAACCGAACGGAGTTAAATGCTGTCATCCTGTATTGAGTTTGATAAAAAAAGTATTACTTTTTGTGTTCGAAAGATGACAATATTTTATTAATGATTTTCTACACAAACACTATTTTCCACAAATCTACCGAGCCGAACACTAAGGAGTGATATTTAGTGTTTATTTTCGGACACTCGTTGTAAGTTTTAAAGACTATCGAAAGCTATCGATGGTATTAAGAAAACCAAACTATCGCGTACAACTATCGATAGTTGTAGAGCACTAATTTAGGGCAGAATTTGAAAAAAACATTTCAATTCAAATACATAACGATATTTTATCTCTATGTTTATCTCTATGCAAGTTTGTCTTTGTACTTTTGATCGAGAATCAGAACATTGAAATTAATTTTGAATGTTGGATGTATTTTAGTTTTTATGTTCTATTTCAACTTTATTTTATTCCCACATTCTTCTTTTGCAGTTTTGTTTAATTCTTTAATATTTTTGTCGTAAAGCAAAACAAATATTTTTGGTGATATATTTTCTTGTGCTTGTGCAGCTCTTTAGTACAAACCAGAAAATATTATATCGAATAATAGCCTTTTCACACTTGCCCGCATTTAACATCTACCATCAATTTAGGAAGATGTTGAAATTTTCCCATGAGAAACACAAAATAAAAATTGGGAATTAAGTACGACTAACAAAATCTTTTAGATTAAAATTTTGTATTCCCAAAAATGTATCAACATCTTTACAAGATGATACAATCCCATTTTGTTTCCTTTTTACGTCTTTCAATTTTTTTTTTTGCGTCGTTACTAGAAAAGTGGCAACAAATTTCTGTTATTATTATGGCAGCACTGACAAAATGGGATTTTTTGGAAAGCAGCGTTGCCATTTGCCAAGTTTTTAATTTTTTGCAAGTCTTCTTTTGCTTAATTTTTTTATAATACTTAAAAAAAATTAATTCCAAATACATTTTGGAGTTTTCTTTTAAAATTTTGTCACTTTGGTAAAAAAAAATAATTTTTTATCAGAAATTTTATTATTGATTGATATTGATTGTTAACTGTTATTAGCAAGGCTGTGGAGTCGTCCGAAAAAAGTACTAACTCCGACTTCGACTCCAAAAGCTGAAATTTTTTAGGTGCGACTCCGACTCAAGCTCTAATCTTGATGCTAAATGTATATGAGACTCAGTGATGTTAACTTTAATTTTTCATTACCGTACGGCCTTCTAAAAATTAGAGTTTTTGAGAAGAAATTTCCGTACGCAAACATTCATGTACTGTTTCCAAATGACAGGCGATTGATTATGTAGTAAAATTTATATGAAAAGCACTCAGTCCATCGCCTGTCATTTGGAAACAGCACATTAGAGCAGTATTAATAAACCATTTATTTAAATTTTAAATGTGCTTTAAGAAGATAATTTTTATTTTTGAAATTTTTTTTTTTTAAATTTTTTATACCGAAAAACTTTGGAGTCGGAGTCGAGAGTTTTTGTGGGTACTACGACTCCGAATTCGGCACAAAAACCTCAACTCCGACTCTTCAACTCCGACTCCGATGGTGTAGAGTATCATAAAATTGAGCTTGACCGACTGTACTTTCTTACTTGTTTTTCTTATGTTAATGTCTGTAGGAGACAGTGTTGCCAAAACTTGGAGACCAAAAATGGCTAAATTAACGGGGAAAAAAGGCTAAAAAATGGCTAAAAGCTTTTTTAAATAAAAACACATTAAAATTGAATAACACAACAGAAATAATTCATTTAAAGTTGTTTACGATGAAATTGTTAGTTAAGATCAATTTCTTAAATAAGAATAAACGTTATTTAATATTCTGAAAGATATTTAAAAAATTAAATCATCGATACATTTTATGTCGTTATTGTTCATCTCATAGGAATCACTCGTGCCTTTTAGTTTTAAAAAATTTGAAGGTAAATAGTAAGTAATCGCGACAACATTTACCCAACCTTTTGATTCCAGATCTACAATAAAAAACAAGTAAGAAAATATAGTCGGTCAACCCCGACTATATGATACCCTACACCTCATTAGAACCTGTGTACCAAATTTTATTAAATGATCTGCAAATTTGCGATATGAACTTTACGCACAAGGTTTACATGGACGTCCAGCCAGCCGGACAAACATCGTTAATTCGACTCAGAAAGTGGTTCTGAGTCAATCGGTTTAAGAAAATTTGGGCTTAGGACCAATATTTTAAGGTGTTACAAACATCAGCACAAACGCATAGTACCCTCTCCACTATTGTGGTGTTGGTATAAATATTTCATTGATAAAATCGAATTAACGGTTGCTAAATGTAACCTATTTCTGAAATTACTTTTAACGATGTTTACTTCAGCATTAGACCATGGAAGTGAGAGCACCTTTATAGTAAATTCTGAAATTTCTAAAAAAAATTTGTTGCCGCCAGCATCTCTTTATTGAAATACTTGCAACCAGAAAGAAACACCGATGTTTGTGTTGATCCGTTTTATAAATTTAATATTGGAATACTGTTCCTTTATTTTGAAAGATGTTTCATCATCATCGTTTAAAACGATTTTCAACATTTGTAAAAGTTGTGATTTAAATTAAAGCCGTTTTAATTATTTAAAATGTTTATTTTGTTTAGTTTGCCATTAAAATTTTTTAATGGCTAAATAGGGTGAAAAATGGCTAAATCTAGCCACTAAATGGCTAAATTGGCAACACTGGTAGGAGACCAGAGTCTCTGGCGGGAATCGAACCCGCAACCTACGGACTGCCAGTTAGCCTACCGAAGCACCCGTCGGTTCTTCCGAAATGTAATGTAAGTGTGCAACGTGAATAAAATTGCAAGCAAAGTATAAATTGCAAACCTCAAAATTAAGATTGTTGTCAAAACAATTATTACTTAAGTGCATAATTAGCTTGCTTAAAATTAATATCTTTTCAGATTTATTACACTGCTTTACAAATTTTAAATTTGGAAAAATACCAAGAACGCCACATGCCTAGATAAGTTAATTGGGACCTCCTGAACACGAAAAACGCTGTAATTTTTTTTTTCTAAGTACCGTTTTTTAGATAACGGTACTTTTGTGTTTTTCGGTGTATGGTCCCACTCAAACCCTTGTGGAGCCCAGTCAAGAAGTCCGATCGAGATAAATGGTACATCGTTGCAAAGGTAATTGAATACCTTTTTTGTCGATATGTCGGAAATTTCTATCTGATAAGAACTGGCTGAGTTATAGTACCTCAAAATTCAAAATTTGCCTATTTTTTTACGTTTTTTTGAAAATTTTTCATTTTTATTTCGTTTTTTTTCTACGTTATAGTAAAGATCTGGAATGTTTTATTTTTTTACCTAATAGTTTATTTAATTACCAACATTTTAAGTGTAATTTGAAAAAAATCGGATAAAAAATAAAGTTTTTATTAAGGATTTTGTGGAACGACAATATTTTCATCTTCATTGCTCACACACTATATTCGGCGGAATTCAAAAAATTTAATTTAAAATGACGAGCGACTTGAACTGTTGCATTTTTTTCGGATGGATCTTCGCGAATGAGGAACCAACAATAGTCCGCCATCATTTGTTCGTCCCACCAGCCTTTGTAACGTCTCTCGATTTCTTCCATTTCTTGGTGAAATCTTTCACCTTGTTCATCACTTTCGGAGCCCAAGTTCGTGGGGAAAATATCCAAATGACTGAATAAGAGGTGTCATATTTGAACCTTAAGGTTAAAAAGAATAAATTTTAAAATGATAAAGGCCTTTTTGATATACATGTTTTCACTCAACACTTACCAATGGCATTAAATTTTTGCAGTAATGTATCGATCTTCTCTGCGTAATCAGGACTTCTGTAGTTTCCCAAAAAGTTGTGAACGATGTCCTGGAATGCTTCCCATGCCTGCAAATGAGCTGGACCTAAACACTCATTAAATGATTGGTCACCGTACAGAGCCCGAATTTGAGGTCCATCAAATATACCAGCTTCAATTTTGCTCGCTGTAGCTCTCGGAAATTTTTGTTTAAGGTAATTCATGGCAAGACTGTCTTTTGGCAACTTTTTTACAATATTTGTAAATAACCCAAGCTTTATATGTAATGGAGGAAGTATTATCTTCTCCAGAGGAATGAGTGGGTCATTTTTGATATTGTACTCTCCGTGCGTACGTCCACTTCGCTCGGGCCAAACTTTTCGGGTGTAGTGATTCTGACGGTCACGGCTGTCCCATAGACATAGAAAACAGGGATACTTCGTATTGCCTCCTTGCAATCCAGATGGTATGGCAACTAATTTAAAATCAGAGCAAACTTTCCATTGATGTTGGTCATAATGTATGAGATCGAGAAGTTCTTTCATTGCTTCATATGTTTCCTTTATGTATTTTCCATATCCGATTGGAATTGATGGTTTCGTATTCCCTTTATGAAGCAAGACTGCCTTCAAACTATCCTTGCCTCCACCCATAAAAAGACGCCATTCCTCTGGTTCATAATTTTGTTGGAGAGCATTGAAAAGACCACATATGTTGGCACAAAAACAAAAGTTTGCCGTTTTTGCGAAGAAAAGTGCAAGTTGTTTGCTGCGATCACGGTAATATGTAACACGTGTCTCAGGAGCACAATATCCCCACTCTTGTAATCGTGATGCAAGTAGTTCAGATTTCGATTTCGGCAAATACAAATCTCGGCACAAATCATTGAGCTCGGCCTGAGTAAGTAAATGGGGTTTCTTATTTGATTGCATTTCTGCTTCACTGCACTCATCTGATGAATCATTTTTTTTGTTCTTTTTCGTATTTCTGTGGGGCCCGCTACAATCAGCTGCGGTTTGGGGCACGATACTGAGTGCGGCACTGGTAGCGTCACCGAGCTAACAACTGGATAAACTGCTTCAATTCTACGTCCGATAGCCTTTTCCGTTAAACAGAAATAACAATGAGTTGTATGGTTGATCTGGTTTCTCCATTGCATTGGCTTTCCACATGTGAAGAAACACTCTTGACCCATACCAATTTTATTTAAAATTGTTCGGCAGTTGTTACATGCACTATTCGGTGTCCACGGTTTGTCGAGAGACGCAGGTCGAAAACCGAAATACTTCTAATACGCTTCAGATAAATTTTTCGCATCAAATGTTGGGATTTCTTTTTCACAAGAACACCACAAACATAACAAAATTCGTTGGGATCGATTGAACACATCTTATTTTTTGCACGAACAAAGCCAAACTGACATGTTTTTACAAAATGTGTTTTTTTATACACCTGTAAGAATTCTTTAAAAAATTTATTTGCATGGAAAATTGTTAAAAAAAAAAACGTTTTGTTACCTGTAAGACAGTAAAGGACCATAAAATTTTGGAAAAACCTTAATTGCTTAAAAATCCGATGCACAATAATAGATCTGCCTGTTTTTTAAAATTAAAATGTAAGTCCGGGAACTTGCATTGACAACAAAAACAAATTTTATTTTTTTATTGTCGTTTCAATGTAAATTCCGCCGAATATAGTGTGTGAGCAATGAAGATGAAAATATTGTCGTTCCACAAAATCCTTAATAAAAACTTTATTTTTAATCCGATTTTTTTCAAATTACACTTAAAATGTTGGTAATTAAATAAACTATTAGGTAAAAAAATAAAACATTCCAGATCTTTACTATAACGTAGAAAAAAAACGAAATAAAAATGAAAAATTTTCAAAAAAACGTAAAAAATAGGCAAATTTTGAATTTTGAGGTACCATAACTCAGCCAGTTCTTATCAGATAGAAATTTCCGACATATCGACAAAAAAGGTATTCAATTACCTTTGCAACGATGTACCATTTATCTCGATCGGACTTCTCGGCTGGGCTCCACAAGGGTTTGAGTGGGACCATACACCGAAAAACACAAATGTACCGTTATCTAAAAAACGGTACTTAGAAAAAAAAATTACAGCGTTTTTCGTGTTCAGGAGGTCCCAATTAACTTATCTAGGCATGTGGCGTTCTTGGTATTTTTTGGCTGTAAACCAGTGTTATTAGACATGCATATTTATGATATGAAATTTTACACTGGTATATGCTTTTAAGATAAATTTTCAAATTCTTGTGTTATTCGCACTAAATTAAATCGATTTTGAATATTCAAATGAATTTACAGTATTCATATCACTTACACAGCAGGTCAGGTTTTTATTTGTTGGCATTTGACTTAATTTTGTATGGCAAATCAAATTAAGGGCAATTTCCAGAAATAACTTTATCTTTAATAGTGTTTTAGGCAAAACTTTTAAACATTAAATTGAAAAGGCCTTACACTTATACTCCATATATTAATTGGAAATAGAAAACTGTCGATAATATAATTTATAATACAGACAATAAACGATTTGAGGGGAATTAATTGGCGAAATAAATTCTAAAGGAACTGTTATAAATTATATAAAAAATTAATCAGAATAAGAAATTGACTACTGCCACCATTACAAACTACTTGGGTAGGTGAAGTTGCTTAATGGTAAAAGCAAATACTGCCGGTTGTATTATAAACTGTATAACAAATTAATCACAATTAGTTACTGGCTATTGTCCCAATTATAGGACAGCTTAAGTAGCTGAATGACTTTTTATAATTAAGAAAGATTTATCTCATATTTTAGTTCAATAAACCAGAAATAAACACAAACTCCTGAAATCTTTAGATATACGTAAAGGGTGGTTAAGTTTTAAGGGCCGATGTTGATTTTGAATAAAACATAAATTATTTAGGAATTTATTGTCATTTCTTTTTATTATGTTAATATTGGTATGGTTCAATTATGTATGGAACAAAATATCGGCCAAATGGCCGCCGCGACCTCGGCGGAACACCTCCATCCGATGGTCCAAATTTTCGATTTCGCTGCAGCATAATGGATGTTCTAAGCCGTTAATGTGCCGAAGTATCTCATCCATTAGCTCTTGAATTGTTGCTGGTTTATCGACGTACACCTTTGCTTTCATAACACCCCAAAGAAACAAGTCCAACGGTGTCAAATCACATGATGTTGGCGGCCAATTGACATCGCTACCACGTGACATGGCCAATTCAATGGTCGCGCAAAAGAGCCATTGTTTCGTTAGTGTGGCAAGTGGCACCGTCCTGTTGAAACCACATATCGTCCACATCATCCACATCTTCCTATTCGGGCCATAAAAAGTTCGTTATCATCTCACGAAGGCGAACACCATTCAAAGTAACTGCCTGCATGGCCTCATTTTGGAAAAATACGGCCTGATGATCTCGCCAGCCCATTAAGGGCACCAAACAGTCACTCTTTGTGGGAGCATTGATTTTTCGACAATCACTCTTGGATTATCAGTCGCCCAAATGCGAAAATTCTGCTTATTGACGAATCCACTGAGGTGAAAATGTGCCTCATCACTGAAGATGATTTTCTTCAAAAATTTATCATCCACTGTTGCCATTTCTTGCCACCATTCTGATCATTGACGACCTTTGGAATGGTCAAGAGATATTAGTTTTTGAATCAATTTCACCTTGTTAGCGTGTAAATGCAAGTTTTTATGCATAATGTTCATCAACGAAGAGCGTGAGAGGTGCAATTGTTGGGCACGACAACGAGTTGAGGTGGACGGCTCTTCAGACACACTATCACGAACAGCAGCAATATTTTCTGCAGTACGAGCTGCACGAGCATGTACTGGTGTTTTCTCATTACCTACAGACCAGGTTTGCTCAAATTTTTTCACGACTTTTCGGATTGTACGCACATTTGGACGATTTAATTGCCCGAAAAACTCACGAAGTGCATGATACGCATTTTGATTTGAACGCCCATTTTTTTAAATAAACCTGAATAACTTTTACCCGTTGCTCGATTGTCTATCTTTCCATGGTTCAAATTGAGTTAGTCTGAAATTGAGAAATGTCAAATGAAAAGTAGAAAAATACTCGACGTTTAGGTGTAGTTCACATTCAACATCGGCCCTTTAAATTTATCATCATTTTTTTACAAACAGATTAAAATCCAATATTTTTAACCTGGCAAATTTCAAAATAAAAGAGAAAAAAAATTTTTCCAAATCCAGTAAATGCACTTTTTAAGTTAATTGAGATTTTGATGCCGTGTGGTAGAGAAAGATGCCCCTCGTCGACCAGCATGTAACTATTTTTTCTCTAATTTGAGTCTTGATGTGTGTCGTATCAACCATAATTTTGGATTTACTTTTAAGCAGCCATAGAAAAAATTAAAAGTTTTTTGTCTCTCCTGTAAAATGTGTTTGCATATTTCATTCTGTTTGTCTTTTTCTTTCAAAAAGTCTGAGTTTATTGGTGGGAGGGGAGAGAAGAATACCCTGTTCTCTTCGTCTCTTGCCTATAAAGTCAGACTTTCTAAAAGAAAACTTTCATGGTGTAAATCCAGACTTCATTGTGATAAATCAAAAGAATAACAGACATATTTTAAAATTGTTTTGCGTTGTAAGAAATAATTGGTTTAAGCAACACTTTGATGTTCTTACAGTTAATTAGCTTGCGACTCGTAATTAACTACTTTACACATTTTCAAGTAATAAAAAGTCACTGACCTAAATTTTTTTTTTAATTTATTGTGATAAAAGAAACAAAAGTTCTTAACTTTCTAACCTCTTGTACCTAAAGTCTTATTAATAAGAAAAATAAATACAAGTGAAGGAACTTTCATTTTAATCTTTATAAAAAATGGGTTAAAAGTATTTATTATGTTTATTAAAATTTTACTGCCATTAAATACTGTTCAAGTCAGCGCATTAACAATATTTTATCATCTCATTTAAGGTACTACGAGATACGTTTAAGCATATGTTATTATTTATACTGGTATTACCTTAACAAATACCCAGCAGTTCCAAACGTAGAATTTTAATTTTTAAAATACGTATTTTAATTGGCCTTTATTATTTCAATGTTCAATTAAACTTTCGAGTTTGAGGTTCCATCCAGAAAAAACCCCTGAAGAATTGATAGAATTTCGATATTTATGTTGAATTTTAGCGAAAATTTAGCATTTTAGTAAATATTTTGATTTTTAGTTAAAAATTCGTTTATTGATAGAATTTTTATTTCAAGTAAAAAATTCGGTTTTGTGTGAAAAATAAAAATTAAAATTTTTTTTAAATTCTTTTTTTGCTACTTAAGAATTAGATTATTTTGGAAATTTAAAATTATTATTGAAAACACAATTTTTTCGTATGTCGTAGGACGTAACGTCGTTAAAGCAGTTTGTTTTCTATTGAAAAAAAATCTTGGAAAATTCCGAAATTATTCCATTTGTTCAAGGCGAATTCATAAAAATTTTGAAAATGTTTACAACATTGTAAAATAGTTTAACGTTGTGTCAAAAATTCAAACAAATTTTTCATTTTCTTTGTAATTTAAAATTGTCTGTTTTGAAATGTTATAATTTAAAAAAATTTTAAATTTCATAATTTTAAGTGAAAATTATAGAATTTAGTAGAGATTCCTCAGAACCACCAGAACGGTATACCAATTTGACACAAGGTAACTTATCAGCTGTAGCTTAAGGGCCAAATACACTTGTCAAATGCTTGTCCAGCCGGCGAATTCAACGTGTACGTGTGCTGGACGTAATATTCGCCGTCATATCTAAATTTTTTGATTTTTCATCAAGCATTGTCGGTGTCACACATACAAACACATTTTCACTAATACTACCACAATGCTTGATGAGTATTCCCAACAAACACGGAGGTTTGATTTCAAATTGAAAGTGATTTGAAATCAAACGTTTTCTCAAACGTTTGTCGTTTGAAAATCATTTGTAAATCATAGCGTTCTCAACAAAAAGGGGAAATTATTTTCAAATTGAAAAATGCCTTTATTTTCAACTTGCTTTCAAACGTAATTCTCAAATGTTTTTCAAATGTGGATTATAATACAATGTGGAATATAAATAAAACTATTTAATGTTTTTAATTTAAATTTATTATTTATTTAAATAAACTTTGAAATAAACATTCGGTACCATAGCAAAAAGATGAAATAGTGTTCTTTCCGTCTTCTAATTCTTGGAAAGACAAAATACTTGGCACCCTTTTATTTTGAGGATTGTAGCACCGTTCAACAATCTTTCTTCACTTTTTTTTAAACATTGTAATTTCTCACAAATAATTTTTATTTTTCACTAGAAATATACTGTTCACTTTATATTAAAATTTATTTTTAATAGTAAAACACATGTAACCACAAGGAAAAATAATTTAACTTTAATCGCCATTTTTAATGCTTACATTTATTTTTCGCTTTAGTACTGCCAAGTTTATTTTTGATTTGATTTTAACTTTGACAAACATTTGACATCAAATTGAAAAAACATTTGATATCAAATGTTTATTTTCAAATCATTATCAATTTGAATTTAAATGTTAAATCAAACAATTGAAAAACGTTTGAGAATTGCGTTTGATGTCAAATGATAAAGTCATTTCATATCAAAGGTTTGACTTCGTGTTTGTTGGGTTTTGATTAATGTTTTTGGGCCTTTACGTAGCAAGATAAGTTCACCTGGTGGTAATTCGCCTTGCATTTGTTGTTTAGTTTTTTTTTCTTTAATGGTGTTTTCTTTTCTACAAAAAATGTGCCTTTTTTTTAAAAAATGCAATTTGGTGTCTGTTTCTTGAAAATTTTGCTCCCGAAAAGCATGAGTTTTTTTAAATAAAACAAGCCACCCTTTTCAGGAGCAAAATTTTTAAGAAAAAGACCCCAAATTGAATTTTTTAAAAAAAAAAATTCCCATTTTTTTGTAGAAAAGAAAACATAATTTCTCATAATTTCTTTTAAAATCTTCATTTTGAAAAGACAAAAATAATTAATTTATAAATTTTCTTTTTCTATGACTTAAAATTTTAATGAAAAGTTCAAACTCAAATTTAATTTTCATGTTCGAGAGAAAATTTTTATTATTTTTAATATTTATTAAGGAAATAATTTATATGTGACCTTCTCCGAGAAAAGTTACCTAGTGTGTCAAAAAACGGGTTTGTACTTAAGAGTGGATTCTGGTAACTAAAAGGGTGTTGAATAAGATAAGATTAATTTTTCTAAAGAGAAGGTCACATATTTTGAATTTTACTGAAAATTCTCCACTTTCATTAAAATTTTGCTTTCTATCGAAAATATTGATGTTAAGTGAAATTGATGAATTTAAGCGAAAATTTTGCAATACATGTAGAGAAAATTTTGAATTTTAGGGAAAATTTTAAATTTTGATTTTCAGTGAAAAATTCGTTTATTGATAGAATTCCAATTTTAATATTTTTTATGTGGAATTTTAGTGAAAATTTTGCATTTTAGAGAAAATTTGGAATTATAGTAAAAATTTTAAATTTTAGTTAAAATTTTTATTTAAAATGAAAAATTCGTTAATTGATAGAATTTCGAATTTTATGTTGAATTTTTACGAACATTTTGAATTTAAGAGAACAAATTTTGAATTTTAGTAAATATTTGGATTTTTAGTAAAAATACGTTTATTGATAGAGTTTTAATTTTTAGTGATATTCGGTTTTGTGTGAAAAGTAAAATTATTATTGAAAATTTAAATTTTATGCTAGGAACACAATTTCTTCGTTTGTCGTAGGAACGTAGGACGCAATTTTTATAAAAAAAAACAAAAGTTTAGAAAAAATCAAAATGTTGGTAACATAAAATTAAAGTGAACAATTTAAATTTGAAGAAATAAATTTAATTTTCAAACTACATATTTTGGTAAAAAATTCGAAAATTTAAATAAAAAAAAATTATAAAAGTGAAAAAGTTGCAGTGGATTCGTATTTTTCAAAATAAATTTTCAAATTATATTTTGGTAAAAAATTTCAAATGTCAATTAATGTAAAGCGGTACTCTTCGTCTGCCGACGTGCTAAATTTAAAGTTACTTTAATTTTATAATGATGCCAAGACAATTGAAATTTTTAATAAATATTGTAATTAAGTACAAGCAGCAAAATAAGAAAGATTTTTTCTTCTTAAATGTATTTTTAACTGTAAAATAATTTTTAAAATGTATTTTTAACAAGGTGGTCTCTTAAATGCTCTTCTCCTGTCCAAACAAGGAGTCGGGGCCCATTTTTTTATTGCTGATTCTTAAAGCAAAAATTATGAGGAATCCAAAAAAAAAAATTAGCCGGAAAATTTAGGAGCTTTTGTGGAAAATCGGAAAATTTTTTCTTTAAAATGATCGCCATGGTCCAACTTAGATTTATACGAAAAGAAAATTTTGCCCCGCCCACTTTTATGCCCACTTTTTTCGACTTACCTAAAATCAAAAAACTGCTCCATCAATTTGACTAATTTTTCTTTTAACTGTTCGTATTTAAACATTTTACGTTTTCATCGAAAGAAAAAATTACCACGCCTACTTTAATGTCCACTTTTTCTATTAAGCGCATAATTTGAGAACGGCTTGACCGATTTAGACGATTTTTTCTTTAAAATGATCACCATGGTCCAACTTAGGTTTTTACGGAAAGAGAATTTTGCCCCGCCCGCTTTTTTCGATTTACCTAAAATCAGAAAACAGCTCTTTACACCAAATAAAAAAAAAACAAAAAACATTGTCTATGCGCTGGCCTTAAGATGAAGTAATAAGTAAATATAATTTTCAATTTGCCTTAAATACATGCGTTTCTTTATTGATTGAGCCCATATCTACACCATATGTAAGTTATTTTGTAGAAAAATTTTATGATAGGTATTCCATGGATTTTTATTTTAAAGGCCGTAAATGTCGTTTAAAGCTCAAGATTAATCGTCTGGTAATACAACACTAATAGGGTGATCGATTTTTCAACTTTTTTCAATAACCGGTTTTCGAATAGTGCGAATAGTTGCTATTTTAAAAAAACCGGGTTTCGAATAGGCATTTTTACAATAACCGGTTAACCGGTTTTAATTCGAATACATAAATAACACAATAATAAAATTAGTAATTGAAACAAAAAGTTTATTTGAACAAAAACAATACACACGGAAAGGAACAAGCAAAATACTTATTTATGACTTAGGGGTGTTTTTCCAATTTTATTTAAAAAAAGTTTTCATTTGATGGTGGTTAAGCATGTCTATGTTCACAAAATCATATAATTTTTCGTTAATTTGCTGCAAGACCGGCATAAGTCAAAAAAATCCATTTCGAGATAAACGCGTTTAAAGTTTTTGATTTGCTTTAATCACTTGGAAAAAATAACGATACATTCTCTTCAAATGGGGAAAGTATAAAAGATATAAAGATGAATTTTATACACAATATAAAGAAAAACATAGCGAACAATTCTGCTTAACTAACTCCAAAATTGTATTTTTTGATTTATACCGATCTTGCAGCAAATGAGCGATATGTATTTACTTTGATTTTTTAAATAATATATATGTATGTATGTAATAAAAAACTTATTATTCAGGTAAAAACTTTAAAAAAAATTTTTTCTTAGTGGCTTCTTTTAAAATAATCTTTTAAAAACAAGATGCAGTTCAAGTGTTTTGAGGTAAATCAATTGTTTTCTTTTGTTTTTATAAAACTTGACATTAAAAATTACGTTTCACCTAGGGTACTTGTTGGACTTATAGACTACAAAGCATTGTGTAATCTTTTTAGCCTCTCAGATTTCTTATGACACTTATCTTAATAAAAAAAATCTTCAAAAATGTGTTATTTATGTTTGGTTTTTGTAGGGCATTTTGGTGTGTGCATAAATTTAATAGTATTGTTCAGCTCATTTTTTAAATCATGCTCATAATCGTCGCTTTCTATGTCTTCATTTGAATCTGATCCAGTCCCATCCATACCACTAAATAAACGGTTATAAAATTGTAATGCAAATTCTTTTGTATTAGTTTTGTTAGAATACTTAAGAAAAGAATTGCTAACAGGAAAGTTTAAAGTGTTTAGAATTTTATTTCGCCGCTGGTTAACGCGAAATTTTAAAGATTCCAGTAAATCGATTGAAAGAGGATTATGAATATTCGACAGTTTTGAAAACAAAAATTTAAAACTTCCTTCAGCTTCAACTAAAGTAGCAGAGTTTTTTGACAATTCATTTATGGAAACTTCTAACGGCTTTAAAGTATTGTGCACAACACTTAACGTTTTATATCATTTTCACTAAACGGAGTCAGTCCTAGTTCTAAAAGAGCATGATTGACACATTTATAAATTCTTAAATTGCGAAATCATTTTTAACATTGAGTTCCATCTGTGTCTTACATCGTGCACTAGTTTAAGTTACTTTTTCTCTTGTTCTTTAACCTAAATCTGATGTTTATTTTGTTTGTCACTTGATTTGTTGAACAGTTTTACACATTTTCTTACGCGGCATAATGTATCCGCTGTATTTTCATTCAAACATTTAGGGTGAGTTCCAAAACGTCAGTTGCAAAGCAACTCGCTTTTTTAAACGCATTCTACAATGCAACCGTGTAAAATTTTAGAATGTTATCTGTCCCAAAGTGCATCAAAACAGTTACCGATGCGTTCACAATGACCAAACTGTGCATCGTTAAACTTGATGGTACATTTTTAACTTCGACTACAAAGTATTATGGTGTTTTGGAACTCAGCCTTACTCTCATCAATTAAATAACAAACTTCATCTTCCGAATCTTGCTCATGAAATTCCGATTCATCAGAACTTGAATTCGATTACACTACAGATGAATACTTAAATTACGGGTATAATTAAAAAAAAATTAAAGGAAACATATATGAATTATACATTTTTTAAAATAACCGGTTAATTATACCAAAATAACCGGTTTATTCGATATTCGAAAAACAGACATTTAAAACTATTCGACTTGAGCACAACTAAATTAACCGGTTAAAACCGGTCGAATACTATTCGATCGATCTCCCTAAACACTAATGTTTGCTTAGGGTTAGCAACGCGGACCGGGTCAGCTAGTAAAAAATAAAAATGCGACATAAATAATTTACAGTTTTGGCTTAAAAACATTTGGCTTTACATAATTTCGAATAAAATGAGTTGTGTTTCATTGTAATCGGTGCCTTATTGACGTATTGACAATTTACTGAATATCGATATCCATACAAAAGGGAAAAGACTTTCATGACACACACATATTTAAACTGTTATGTTTTTATGAAAATCAATATTCAGTTTTCTCAGTAAATTGTGAATAAAATCAAAAGTTGTGCTCCGATTAAAATGAATTAAACATCATTTCATTAAAAATTATGTTGAGCTAAATGTTTTTAGACCAAAAGCGTGAATTTTATCGCAATTTTATTTTTTATGAATTTTTAAAAAACAAAAATTTGTTTTTTTCCAAATTATCCTTTTTATTTTCCAAAATTCAACCATATCTCTGAAACTGCAGGGCAAACTTAAAAACAATGTATGCACGGCTTTAAGATAATACTGTTGCTTAGTTTCGGATTTTTTTGCCAACTAAATATTATCCACCGTTTTCAAATTATTCCAATTAATGAAGTGAAAGTGCCTTAATTTTGGACATTACGGTTTATCTCGGAAAGTAGAGCTGATAGAGAAAAATTGAGATGAGATTTGAAATCAGCGACCTCAAATTAGTAAAAATTTGCAATCGAATTCCAGACCGCACCAAACGAGTTCAAATTTGTTCCCTTGTGTTTAATAGACAAAAAGAGAACAAATTCCTAAGTGGCTTATGAATTTGTCAAAGTGAATTGTTGAGACCTGAACTGCTGGAGATCTTTTCATACGATAAGATTAGTGCCGGTAGTAAGAGATTTTCCAAGGAACAAGGCACCATATGAGGTACGAATAGGCATTTAAGTTGTAAAATAAGTAAACACAAGTCTTCCTTTTAAAATTGTGTTTCGCAAATCTCATACAAAAGAAAGATTGACTGTCAAAACATGATTTTTCATTTTAACAGAACCATCAGTTACACGCGTACGCACGCACACATACATACTATACATACAACAGGAAATATAAACACACATGCACAAATTCTAAAATGATTTAGGAAAACATTTACATACAAATAAACTTTTATCTTTAACACGAAATCAAATATGTATATTCAGTTATTTAGACTTCAAATACTGCTAAAGGCCCTTTTACACTAAAATACTGAGTATTACGCCATGTCTAGAACTCAAATAAATTCAAAACACATAAAAGTGTGAAAACAATTTGTTATGACAGTGTCATATTGTTATTTATTTTGTCAGAAAATACTGAACGAAATTTGACAGTAATACGATGTCACAGTTTTTTGAAATTTTTCTAACGTTGCAGTCCCACCCCTGCAGCTAAAATCTTCACTAGAAAGGTTTTGGACTAGTTTGTGACTAGTTGTAAAACGTCGAAAAATAAGAAATATTATGAAATTTTGGCTGCGCAGCTTTATACGTGACGGCGGCCGATGTTTGTGGTCGAAACAGCAACAACACTACAAAAGTTGATAAAAAAAAAACGATTTTATACTTGTTCTTTGTAGAAACAACAACAACTCTAAAAAGGTAGAAAAAAAAAATTTATTCGTTTTCGTAGAAGCAACAACAAGACTAAAAAAAGAAAAACGTACATTTTTGGTTGGCTTTAGAGCTGACAAATTATTTCCATGTTTAAAAAAGAAATTAAGCAAAAATTCCCGTGTTCTTTTTATTAAAATTGTTTAGTTAAATACATCAAATGCCTCAATGTAGAATGGTTACGAAAACCATATCTGGGCATTCTGCCAGTTTATCAATCCTTAAACAAAGGGGAATTTAACAAAATTGAAACATGGTGTATCAGGAAAATAAATAACACAACATTATCTCTCTCTCCCTCCAGGGGAAAGTGCTTAGAATTATTCTCGTACGCTATAAAACAATAATTAAGTATGAACAAAATATTGATAGGAATTGTCAAATTAAATTCCAAGTATACATTAAACTGTTCCTTTTATTAGAGTTGTTTTTCTATAGAGTCACAAGTAAAAAATCAAAGCTGTACAGTTGAAACTTTGTTCACAAATTTTCTTTATTAGTTTTTGCTAATAAAAATATGCAAAATGATAAAAATAAATTTAAAATTGTATGTGTTTTCTTTTAAATTAAAATTAAATCCCAAAAAATTAAAAACCGATCACAGACAAAAAAAAGTATAATTCTATCAATCAAAGGTTTTCTTGGGAGTCAACAAATTTCATTAATAAGATTTAGTTTCAATGTGCTAAATTCCCAATTTTTACTATTGATAAACTGAATTTTATTGTTTATAAGATAAACTATTCATATGCGCATTTCACTGGTTGCTTAAGCCAGATCTTTAAGGAAACTTCATCCAAAGGTTTTAGAAAAGCTGAAGATAATCACCCTTATCATGAATAAAATTTCACATGTAAATTTCCGAACGTGTGAACAGTTGGTATCATTAACAAAATTTCTTGTGGAAATTTCCGAATGCTTATATTTTTAAACTCCGAAAAAAAATAATTTGTGAATTTATTGTTTTACACACGATTTTTAACAGCTCACGTGTGAAATATTTTTACAACTTATAAAGAAAATAATTCACAAAGAGTTGTCTGTCGGAAAAGAAAGAAAATTTAAGTTTTTATTTAAAAAAAAGTTTCAAATGCACAAATTTAGTTTATTTCATTTAACGATCCCAAATTAGTTTTAGGGTTTGTTTCAAATTTTGCAATTTTTCGCGAATTTTAGAAATGTTCGCGATAGAAGCGATTTGTTACTGTAATTTTTGTGATTATTTACAGCTTTAACGATTTACAATAAATAGTAGACTTTGCCATAATGCCGCTGTTTGAAATTTTTTGCGAATTTCCGCTAATTTTAAAATTTTTACCGAATATTTGCCATTCCTTATAGGTTTAGGAACTTTTAATTCGTTTTATGGCTTGTTTGAAATATTAAAACTTTTCGCGAATTTTTTACAAGTTTTCAATTTTTCGCGAATTTTAGCGATTTTTTCCTGTGATTCTTTACAGCTGTAACGATTTTTAATAAATAGTAGACCATGCCGCTGTTTGCAAATTTTTGCGAATTTCCGCTAATATAAAAATTTTAACCGAATTATTGCTATTTCTTATAGCTTTAAAAATTTTTAATGAATTTTATGGCTTGTTTGAAATATTAAAACTTTTCACGAATTTTCGCAATTTTTGCAATTTTTTTTTGTTATTTTCCGACACTCTGTTCTTTTATCCCGTTTAGCGATTTCAAATAAATTTTAGGGTTTTCTAACAAGTTTTTTTTTGGTGCTATTTTTCGCGAACTTAAGCCATGTTCGCAATTTTTAATAAACATTAGACTGTGCTATCATGCCGCTCCTAGCAAATTGGTGATATTTAATTCAAATATGGAATTTTTTTCCATAAATTTCCAAAAACGCAGTTTTCTTAAATACATTAATGGTTTTTGTTTACAACTCCGAATATAATGACAAAGCTTTTTAAAATCAGGTATCTTATTTTATTCACAGGGAATTCATGATACGAAATTAAAATCCATGTGAATTAAGAATTTCATTCGGAAATTTTCACATGTGGAATTCATGATAAGGGTGATTATTTAAATAAAACTGTTAAGCGAATAGAAATTTGAAACTCAAAAGTCTTACCCTTAACACCAACAACATACTGTGAGTTTATCTTTTCTTAAAATCCCCACTACATTGGGTTGATTTTTTTTGTCAACTCTAGTTGTAGTTGTAAGGGGAAAAGAAAAAGAAAAAAAAATTACTTTATTTCATTGTTGCCAGTTCAGTTTTTTGCACTGCCACTTGCATATTTGTTATCAAAGGTTTTCTTTGGAGTCAAACAATTTTCATTAGTAAGATTAAGTTTTAATCTTATAAATTCCAAATTCTTACTATTGATCTATCAATTTTCCCACCCTTGAAGAAAATAACAAAAGCAGCTGTTAAATAATTAGCCGCCAGCATTAGAATTAAAAGAAATATTTAAATTGTATCCTTCATTTATCTTTTTAATACCCGTTAAAATCACACCAAAATATAAAAAGCACTTAAAATAAATTTATAAATGTTTTTATACTGAAAAGCTCTTTATATTCTACAAAGATTTATCTTTTTATTTTAAGTGTAATAGCGTAGACGCAAAATGCAATGAGAAACAGACCAAAAATCATTGGATATTGTCGGAACAAAAATCTAACGACTTGTAGAATAATGTGAAAGGGGCTTAAGTGACAGTGAATAAATCAACACACACTTTTAAGAAATGTTTGGAAATTCTTTTAAAGAACAGAAAATTCTTAAAAGCTTTACTACCTCTAAATATCTTTAAACTTCCCATTGCTTCAAGGAAGGAAAGAAATTGTGTCAGTTATCCCTTTTTATGTACCCTCTTTCCAGGAGCAACTAAAACATATAATAAGGGTTTTCATTATCTCTTGCGCTGTTTAATTATGCAATTATGCAAACAGATTTTTTTAGTGAGTTTAACGTCGTTTTCAATGAAAAATCCAAGGGTTTATAAATCACAAATAATAAATTCTAGCAATAATTTGAGCAAAATAGTCTTTTGGATTTCTTTGTGCATTTTTAAAAAAAAAATTTAACTTTTAATTTTTAATTAAATTTTGTATTGACGTTTCTTACAAGCTGACATTAATTGTTTAAAATTACACAAAAATTAAAAAGGTTCTTCATGAAACGAGTCTCGTAAGTTTGCCTAATTGCACAAATAGCAATTTTAAGCGAGATATCATTCAAACCCTTAATTTGTGTTCTTATCTCAAATAGCAAATGTCATACGCACCTGGTAATGATTATTTTTTGTTTTTTTTTTAAGTTTTAAATACAAATCAAATTTTGATTTTATTCTTGGTGGGAGTTGTAGAGATTAAAGACTGTGTGTGTTGAAATACTTTTTATAAACAAAATTTTAATTCATTTTATTGTATTTAAAAAATTATTTTCATTCGAGTTTAAAGACGCTTGTAGGTTGTACTCTAATAACATTAATTTGATTTTATTTATTATATGAATTTTTTTCCTAATACAATTAAGAACTTTTTAATTCATTGATTTGAAGTAAATACCTGAAATGGTGTTTTTAAGAGTTCAAGTTCAAAGTGTATTTAGTTTAAAAGTTATTGAAGTTGATTTTAAATTGGAGTATTAATGGAAATATGTGATTTAAATTTTGGGTTAAGGTAAAAAACCTGCATTTACTCGTACTTATCGATTAAACACTTGATCAAAGTTAAATCTGGTTTCAATTACATAATTTGTGAATTTAAAGTTACATTTCAAAAATAGTCGGCCGCAACGGAATAATGATTGTATTTTCTAAGTCGTTATTAACAATAATTTATTACAAAAAACTTGCTTTTAAGTCGACGTCGAGTAGAATTGCGTCTGTTTTAGTCAACAGAAAATTTTGTGACAGCTCAAATGAAAGCTAAAGAAATTTTAATTAGAATGCAAAAATATTTATTAAATATAAAAGAAGTAATTTTATTAAATATGTTTAAAGTTGAAAAATGCAAATTTAAAGTTATGGACACAAATTTTATTAGTAATTGGTAAAATGTAATGTTTAAGACCCTCATTGTGTAAAACGTAACGCAACGCAGAAAATTGCATTGAAAGCAAAAGCATTACGTCGATTACTGAATCAGACAACGTTAAATTATACAACATTTATTTTTATTTTATATATATTTTGAGTTGCCATCCGTAATCGACCCAAAAGTCAAGAATATATTGTTATTTCGTTGATGTTTTCTACAGAAATTTTTATTTGAGTACAGTGGACTCCCGATAATTCGTCATCGCAAGGGACCGGCCATTTCTTACGAATTATAGGGGTTTACGATTTAGCGGGGTTTCAATTTAACGGGGTTAAAACAAAATAAATACGAAGTAACGGGGCTTTTAATTTTATTTACTAAAACGATAAAAAAAAAACACAAAAAACATCTTAAGATCTTAAGAAAATAAACACACACACAAGCAAAAGTAAAAATACACGCAAACAAATTATTACGAATTATAAGTGGTAGTAAGCAAACAATTACGATTTATAAGAGGTAAAGCAGGTTTTATTTGAAAAAAAAATATACGAATAAGCAAGGGGACCAAAATGCATGGAAATTTTACGAATTAACGAGATTTTTTCAAGGGACCGACAGTTTATTACGAATTATCGGGAATTACGATTTATCGGGTTACGCATTATCGGGATTTAACTGTACTAAATTTTAAACACTGCATATCTTGAGGCGTTGAAAATTTTAAAACTCAATATGAATTTTAATAGAAAGCAACAACAAAATAATGAAATATGTTTGGCCTTGTTTGTGCTTTCAATGTAATTTTTGGCGTTGCGTTTTGGACAATTAGGGCCCACATTACTTTACTAAAAGTTTGCCACACACCTTTGTACATAAAAATCTTTTTTAAGAGCAACAAAACTACGCGAAAATTGCAAAAAATCGGAAAAGTTTGCTAAAATAGCGAACATTTTTAAAATTGATTTAAATTATCTAGTATTAGAAAAGATTAGCAAAAATTCGATTAAAACTACTAAATTTTCTAAATTTAAACAAGTTTGCTTACAGCGGCATGATAGCAAAGTCTTATACATCCATATTGATAAAAAAATCGATAGTTAGAAAAATTAAAGGAAAAAAATCGATTCTATCGCTAACATTCGCAAAAAATTCTACAGTTAGAATGTTGCTAAATCGGCAAAAAAAAATGTCGCAAAATTGCATAAATGGGATTTTTGTGTCAGATACAGGGCTACCAGGTACCTTTTTCCATGTCCCCAAAAACATAAAAAAAGTCCTCAAAAATCCCCAATTAAAAAACAAAACCTTAAAATCTTAATATTTTTTCTGTTGTTTTTTTAAAAAAATAGTAAGAAAACTTTTAATAAGAAATTCCCAAATAAAAATTTTTAGAAAATAAAAATTATTTTATTTTATTTCCGCGCATTTTTTAAATAATTTTTATGCGATTCCAGTGAGGAGTTACAAACAGACCAATATACTGTTTTTGAGGACGAATGAGCCAAGTTATAAGAATTTGGAGCTTTGTTCAATAGGGTTTAGCCATCCTTAAAATCAACAATAAAAATATATATAACCGTCATTTATTAAATACTTCGACGCATCATAAGTACTTAGCCAAAGCCCAGTATTACTTTTCCCAAGCTTTATTATATTGTCTTTCATATTTACTTATTTTTGGGGAAGACATATTTGCTTAAAATCATATGTGTTGTCAACGGTTTTAAATTCCTTTTTTTTAATTTTTCTTTTTTAAAACACTCACTCAATAATAATAACATAACTTGATTAAGTAGCTTTTACACATTTAACAAAAATGGTAATCTTAATTAGGAACCTTTACACCGTATAAGTTGTTGATAAGGTTAGAATAAAAGTGTTGCTACTGTTTTCATATTTGTTATACGAAACAAAGAAAAATATGCGTAAATAATAAAAGAAGGGAAAATATACTAAAAATGGAAACTGGGAATTATTTCCTTTCATAGGTTACTTTATTATATTCAACATTTTTTATTTTTTCGAATTCCCAAAAAATCCCCAAATTTTTTTTTAAATCCCCAATCCCCAAATGACTTTATTTGTCCTTTTTGCTCCAAATCCCCATGAAATCCCCAACTTTGGGGATAAATCCTCTAGTCTGGCAGCCCTAATCAGAAGTGATGTAATCGTCAACTTGATGAGACAAAAACTGAAAATGTACGTTGACATCGACTTACATAATAGGGTTGATTAATTAGTTTAATCATAACAAGCTTTCAATAATTTTTTATACTCATCTTTCTTTTTTCTGAACCCCCTAATAATTACATATGAAGATATGTATTGATTTCAAGCCAACTGCAACGGAAACATGGTTGTTTTCCTGTTTTGGTAAAATAAAATAAAACCAATTGAAAAACAAAAAAAAAATAGCGGTAACCACTTGTAAATTATTTCTTATAAATAACTGAAAAACTTGCAAATGCTTTTAATAAATATTTTTTTTTTCCGCAAAATGTCTTTAAAATCATGTCTGGTTTTTATTGCAAATGTGAATACAGAAAAAATAGCAAAATAGTGAATAGAAAAATATTGATGTAGGTTTTTGAGGTTGACATTAAATGTTTTACAAACAAACGTTTTGGCAGATATTTTTACAAGAGTCTGGTTAGATACAAGGCGTTAAAAAGAAAACTGATTGTGGTTAAAAGATTTGCATTTAATTAAATTGCTTTCACTTATCTAAAAAAAAAATGTGGCCTAGACACAAATACTGCTAACGAAAGTGCAATAAGGAGATGACGAAAATTGGCTTAGACTAAATGTTCTCCAATCGTTTTCAAGCCTTTAGAAAATTAGTCTACAAATTTTAACTTTGAAATGATTTGCAAAAACTTTTAACAACCATTATTTCTGACTTAACGGCCAAGTTCTTTATATGAGCTTTAGTTGGTTTAAGCAAATGTGCGAATATATAAAAAACATATGAGGCAAACCATATTTAACTTAAAGAAACTATTTGTTAAGTTTTATGAAACTGTCATTTGCCTAAGCATCGCACAAGCCGTACGGAATCAAATGTTTTTTGATTTTGTTTTTGCTTTTTTAAATATATTTAAGAGACTTTTATTAGTAGGTTAAGCAAAACTATGCATATTATGGTTGGACCTTAACTTTTACTTTATCTTCCAGTTAATGATAGGTTTTTGACAGCTATAATTTATAATTAATTATAACTGAACTTGGTAAAATTGGCCGTACATTTTAAAAGTTTTTTTTTTAAATTAAACTTATTCCAACAAGAATCACATTTTCTCGATTTGATATCAAGGATGATTATAAAAAAAATATTTAATCATCTATAAAAAAAATGTCAAATAAAGAGAAATGATTTTAAAATTAATATTTAGAGCACAGACTATTGTTTTAGAAGTTTTCTATAAATTTGAGAAGATTTTCAATTTTTTTTTTTTATAGAGAAAACCATTTTCAAAAAATAAAAACATTTTTTAGATTTGATATTTAAGCAAAAATACTTTAGAATATTTAAGAAATAGAATGTTGGAATTGTTTCTTTTTGATAAATATTTTTTTTTTAATTACATTATTGTTAAAAGCTTTATAAATTTAAATTCAACTCATAGAAGCACATTTAAAAAAATAGTTTAAGAAATATATAAGAAAAACATACATATTTTTTTAATCGTTCTCGACCCAAAAAAAGTTACTTACTCAAGTTCATAAAGGGTGTGTTTTTAGAGTGTCACGACTTTGAGTTGACATCACTAATTAAAATGACCACCCATTTAACAGCTGATAGTTGCTTTTTGCTAAGATTGCTTTGAAATTTCATTATTAATCGACTTAAACCAGAGCAAAATAATTCGGCGAATAGGCTTAAGCAGAAATTAATATTGATTTTGAATTTCCATTCAATATGTTATATTCCGATAAAACCTATTTGTAGTTGAATGGGTACGTAAATAAGCAGATTTGGAGTGAGGAGAATCCAGAAGCTTTTATCGAACACCATGACATCCACAGAAAATTACTGTTTGGTGCGCTTTATGGGCTGGCGGAATTATTGGCCCATATGCCATAAGCCGTGAAATCATCTGTAAACATTAATTTCATAAAATTTTCTTTCCAAAAAGCCCTTTCCATTGATATTTAAAATATATTTCCTTGTTTAATTATGATTCAAACTTGTGTCACTCTACAAAAAACGCCCTTTATTAAAGTTAAGAGACGTAAAACGTTACTCGATTTGAAAAAATGGATTGCTTTTTAATTGGGTAAAATGTCTTGCCGAACATGTAGTACTGCAATTTTTTATTTGACAAGAACAAAACACAAAATTGGATATCCCTGTTTTTAACAGCTGACAAAAAGTTTGTTCTTCAATATATAAAAAAAAATATGTACACAAATCAAAAAGTGTGTTCGTCAAAGTATAAAAAAAATATACATAAAACTTAATTTGTTAATAGATTGTTATTAAATAAATAAATAAATGAACAAAATGATTAACACCAAGTTTTTACGATTTCTTACTTTAAGGTTTTTTTCCAAAAATAATTTTATAACACCGAATTCATTTAAATTTTATTCCACTGACAACCTACCATTAACAATGTTATGCTTTCTTTTGTTTTTACTATAAAATAATAGAAAAAATAACTATTAAAACTTAAAATTTTTACTGTTCTGGTAAGAGGCGATTTTTTCCCAACTTCGTCAGGTAACCCCATATACATATATAAATAGAAGCCATCTCTTTACAGGGCATTATCAACACTCTCTTTTTATACGGGGCGTAAAGTGCAATGCCTTATAACATTTAAGGGTGATTTTTTTTTAGAATAAAACACGCTGCCCTTTTAGAGAGCAACGCATTTTTAAGAAACGAAAACCAGTTGCATTTTTTAAATAAAATGTGACATTTTTTGTCTAACTTTTAAAAGTTAACTTTATCAAAGGCCTTGGTAAAATCAGTGTATATCACTTCAGTTTGCAGTTGTTGCATAAATTCTCGATATATGGCAGTTGTAAGATGATGGAGATTAGTCGTAGTAGAACTTCTTTTCTGAAACCCATGCTGGTAAGGTGAAATCAAATTAGATACTTGGTAACAAAGGATTTTGGAATGTGAGTTGTTTGGTTCGCATTTATCTTGAAGGGATAATTAACTGATACGTCATAAAAAGCATTCGAATAAGTTGCTGAGAAAAAAATCGGCAAACCAATTACTTATTGTGCCATTATCACTGGATTTCATATGTTGGAACTTCATGGATGAAGGGAAGCCAGTAGTTTTCTTCTTAGAGTTAACAAATTTAAAAAAGATTTCGGATTATGCCTGAAATTATATTTCATTGTATTCAGAGCGGCAAGTCGAGTATCTTAAATAATCCACTGATGATCCGGATTGTTTGAATTTTCTGTAGTATTAAATATTTTTCTAGACCTTAAATTCAAAAACTGTTTCTGCGATTTATTTAAGTATCTCTATTGCCTTTTTATGCACCACCGCTTTCCTTTATTTGTGGTAAAATTCTAGCACAATTTTCACTTAAAACATTTGACAATTTTTTCTTGTTTTTATTCCCGCTCAATTAACCATAAATAAATGTCATACCCAGATACATTTCACAATCCATATACATTTGTACATACATACCACTATTTTATTTTCATTATTTTTAAAAATATTTACCATGACAGTCATATAGTTTATTTTTTTGGTTTAAACTTTTATTTTCGCTGTTGTTTGCATGTCACTTGAAATATTTCTTTTTTTTTTTGTTGTTTTGTTTTCAAATTATTCTGTCATTTTGCTGGTGGGAGAGCATGAAAGTGTCGGAGTGCAAGTGTCATTGAATAGTGAATTTTTTTTGACAAATTTTTCAATAATTAATTTCTCATTGTTGTTATTTCAAATTAATTTAAAATAAATATATTTTGTATTAAGTGAAATTGAATTGTTAGCATTTGAAAAAAACACTGTTTCCAATTTTTTGTAATGATTTAAAATAACTGCAAGCAGATAAAACAGTAATGAAAAAATAGTCTTATTAAAAGTTTAATTAGAAATAAAACTACAAAGAAAATTTTTTTTTCACCACTTAAAGCATTAATCAAAAATAAAATCAGTTTTAATTTAAAATTTAATCAAATTAATTAAACGTTTAATCAAGTGAATTAAACGTTTAATCAAGTGAATTTGTGAATTTGTTAACTGGTGCAAATTAATAGTATCAATTAAACGTTTAATTAATTTGATTAAATTTTTTTTAATTAAAACTGATTTTATTTTTGATTAATGCTTTAATTGGCGAACATTTTCTTCTGTGTAGTGCCAGTTAAACGTTTAATAAAATCAATTATTAAATAACTCAAAATTGAAGATAGTTATTATTTATTGTTCAAAAGTTTTAACTCAAGTATTGGTTGGAAGCCAATTAATCCGAAAGTAAATAAAGCAAAAATGTATTAATTGTCTAATTAAAAGATTGATCAGTAATACAACAGGTTTCAATTAAACTTTTTATAGAAACAAGTATGAATTCCATAGATCTAAGTCTAAAATAAATATTACTTATTTTTACTTGTTGTTTGTCTAAATATTGATCTAAGCTCTGTTGTTTAATGGGAAATATGGCTGATTTTAACAGACTTTTTTTATTAAAATGTACAGTCAGGTCTCGTCTAATGCGATAGATGCGTTCCAAAAAAAAATCGCATAAATTGAATTCGCATAAAAAAAAGCTTCATATAAAAACAAATATGTAGTTCGTTCCAAAATTCTGAAGAACCGCATAAATTCAAATTATAATTAAAAAATCAACAAAAATATCGAGCCCTTATAGCAAAAATGATGTAACCAACAAAAATAAAATTTTACAGGAGTAGGTTTTTTTAAATATGTTTGCTTAAGTCTAGGGTTTCGTTTAAAATTGCTTTTGCTCTTATTTCGTAACGGCTCTTCCCAGAGATATGAGATTTTTAGAGACGATGCAAATGATAAAAAATTATCGATTTTGATCAAAAATCAAATATCTAAAATGTTGTTGGTTACATCATTTTTGCTATTAGGGCTCGATATATTTGTAATAAATATTTTTTGTTGAGATTTCTTTATATTTGGCATAACTATAGTTCTAGTAGATATAAATATGTGAGCGAAATGTTACGAGGCGTTAAAGTGTTGCCATTTTCAAAAAATGTTTTTTTAATTTTTTTTTTTCGAACTAAAAACTTATCAAACAAAAAAAAATATTAAGTGATTCTTATAGAAAATCGATTGATCTTTAAAAAAATTGATTTAAAAAAATTTTTTTTTTCATTTGCAAAACTGGAAATGACCAATTTAAATCAAAATTTTTCTAACATAGTCCTAATTTTTGTGAACCTAAATTAGCCTAAAATGTCCTTATTATATTGTAAAAGTTTTATTATGCGACCTCAATTAGTTTCAAAGTTATGCAAATGTCTATACAATTGTACATGTAGGTATTGCAATGCTGTGCCGTACAATACAGGAAAGAATTGAAATTTTTCTAATTCCGACCTAATTTGTTGGTTTTATTTTTACCGAAATTAGCCTTCGGCGTACTTATTATATTTAATTCGAATCGAGAAATTACTTGATCACGACTGCCAGAATCAAGCCTCTGAGTGTATTAAATTTTGCCTTTTAAAATACATATTGTTAAAATAGAAAAAATACCAGAAATTCTTTTGCTTGTCCCGAACAACTAAACAAACTACTCTACTAAAGTAATTGATTTTTGTTTCTGCATTTGAAATTAAACCATTTAAAACTTTTCTCTAATATCCTAAAAACTCAATCACTTGTTAAATATTTTCAAATTTTTGTTTGCATTAAATGTGGCACTATCAATAATTGCATTTCAAATTTAATATTTAATTGCAGCCACACAATAAATTTTATTGTGTCATCTGCGTTTTAAATATATTTTATTTACAAAAAAACCGCCCGATATTTTGTAGGAAAACATTTTAAAGTCAATAAATAAATAAAATATTGACAATTTATAAATTTAAACATAAAACACAATCCCATAAATGTAAATTGGAGAATAAAAAATGTTTGTTCATAAATATTTTTATATTTAATCCTTAAAAGCGATAAAATTCATTTACATTCTTCATAAATTCATATAAAAATAATAATAAAGAATTTAAATCTGTGTGTAAAAATAATAACAACTTAAATATAACGGTAAATACGAAATCATCAAATGTATATTTCACATATTAGTATGTGTGTAAATACCAAAGTACATATTTACATGTTACAACAAAACACAAGTCAGTCAGAAATATTTACAAATCCTAATTTAATGTTCAGATAGAATGGCCATATTAAAACATCAAAACCAAAATCAACAGGACACCTTTACTAAACAAACAACAGGCCAGTATTCTCTATGCTACACCCAGAGAAAAATCATTTTCCAATATGGTCGCCTCCGACAAAACTTTTTTTAACAAAATTGTTTAAACATATTGGGGCATGTTCTACAAATCGGAATGAAGTGGAATTGAAATCGAACGAGATATACAGGGGTGTGCCAACGTAAAACGCAAGAATTTTAATCGTCGTTTTTTAATATGATTTCTGTAATAAAAGAATTTTTTTACAAATATTAAATAAATATTTCCCTATTAAAGAGTATTTAAAGCCAAGAATTATAAGAATTAGGTTTAAAGTTTATTAAAAACAACTTTCAAATTCTTGCGTTTTGCGATTTCTAGCACACCCCTGTTTGATTACATTTGTTGACAAAACTACTGTAGTTTTTCCTGTTTTCAAAAGCTGTTCCTGTAAATATAATTCATAATCAAAGTATAAAGTAAATATATAAAAAGGAATATTTTTATAAACTTTCGTTACAGGCAATTTTTCTAAAATTTGTTCCGTTTTAAATCCACTTCATTTCGATTTACAGAACATTCCCGATTATGGTTAATTAAACCATATAATTGCCAGCTGGCGACCATATTATGGTTTAAATAGTCATCCATCAAGAAACCACAAACATATTATGGTTGCCTCCGAACATGTTATGGTTAATAATAACATAAATAATGTTCAAAACTTATAAAAGCAGGGCTATTTTTTAACCATAACATGTTGCTCTTAGAAAAGAGGAAAATGCTATTGTTAATTTAAAAACAAATAATTTTCATATTTTATCGTAACATGTTAAAAGGCAACCTTAATATGGTTGTGTCTTTGAGCAAGAATTCACACCTACACAGGTAAATAAACTTCCGTTAAGGGCCAAATAAACGACACAAGCAGTTTGACATGAACAGCAAGATGTTTGTGTGGATATTAAAATTGAAATGAAAAACAAACGCCGTCCATACTTTTTCCATGCCCATTAGTATCTAACCTTCCCTTCAAGCATTTAGACGGTTTTTGGAAAACTGAAATGAAAGGTCGACACTTCTTCTGCACTATTGGAAGATTTAAAGAAGTTTATAGACATTTTACAAAAACGAAATTTTTTTGTTGCCACCGTATTAACATCGGCCGATTAATTATTTTTAGGTACTTCCAAGATATTAAAATAAGAGAACTTTATCATAGACTAAACACGTTTGTAGAGCGTCAATTTCACAAAACCTTTTTTTTATTGACTTTTTATCTTACGAGTGTTAATCAGGCAGTTTGTTTTTTTTTTTTGTTTTTTTTAACAATAACATATCCACAAAGCATCTACATTTAGACGATTTGTTGTAGCTGTTTTCGCGTCTTCTCATGTAAGATGTCACCGTCCTAGTTCTTGGAGTGTCGATCCAATCAGTTTTGTTAATCAGTCGTTCCAACTAAGTAGAGAATTGGGCTGCTGCGGCAGGTCGTTAACTAGAAACAACAAGAGTAGTCTTGTACAATTGTATTCTTATCCCAAAGACGATCATAATAATGAAAGTTTGATGATGTGATTGGCAAGCATTTTAATGAAAAGACGAGTTTGCATGCCAGAAAATGCTTACAGGGTTAACGCCTGCACATGTGTATGTATATTTGTGAGCACAAAAGTAAATGTTAACACATGTATGAATAATTTACTCACTTCCAGGAATGGATAATACAATATTGTTATATTGTATTGTTATAACTAGGGATAAGATTTTCATGCACTAAAAAATCGATAATATGCGCATAAAATATGTACTAAGAACTTCAAAATATGCATTAAGAAAAATAAAAAAATATGCTCTAAAAACTTTAAGATTTTCAATAAAAAAGCGTTTGCTTTTTTAATTTTATTTAAAACAAAATAAAATTACAAAAAGTTCTATTGTTATTCATAGGTAAAATATTTTTTAAAACTTACTGCCTGTTCATCTATTTCAGAATAAAGACTTCGATCGAATAACTAAGAAACTGCATAATTTTAATTTTTGTTTACGCAATCCAATAAATACTTTTTTATATCTCAGCATACTTGAAGGATGTCAATTCATTTGGAGAATATTAATTTTCTTATTTCTAAGATCTGACATTTGATGACAGATCAGAAATAGTTGTAATTTGTTTTATTTTTGCAAAACATTTTGAATTTTTTTTAGTTGTCGCGCTAGTCTTCCTTCCACATTGTTAATTTTATCAATTAATTTGAGTTGACTATTAAGTGAACTAAATCCTTCCTAATTAGTTATTGTTTCATCAAAATATCCGAAGTTGTTAAATACAAATGCTAATTGACTTTTGATGTTATTTAAATTTAAAATTTCTTTTACTTTTTTAATTGCATAAGCATCGGTTGCTATGTTCTGTAAAAACATTCTTAAATTGCTCAAAGTTTTTCGAATAGTATTCTAAAGGGAACCTGGCTATCCCCTTCTTGTTAATACTGGCTGCGGTGGCAAAGGTAGAAGTACATAACACGCGTTAGTGCGCGCGTACTCTGTAGACTTCTGTCAAAAAAAGTTAAACTAGTGTATTTACATAGAACAAGCCACATGCAAAATATTTTGACGCGTTAGAGCCAGAAAGTTGGTTAACTTTGAACTTTTTAACGCGTTGTGTATTTTTGACAAGTAATCAGCTGACAATAAAAAGAAAAATTTAACAAATTTGCGAATCGTGGAAGAAAAACTTATTAAAGAGTCAAAAAAAACATACAATATTTATATAAAAAGAATAAATACAATAAAATAAAAAAGTCTGGATTTACTTTCGAATCCGTTTTCAATGCACAAATAAAAAACAGCTGACAGGAACGGCTTTTGTAACGTGCGATGTGTAACTTAAAATTTTTATGCGCTTAAGTTTTTAAACGCACGACAAACGTCGACGAATTAGCGCGTGTTATGTACTTCTACCTGAAGAGTACCAAGGTATTTCATTTCATTAAAAATTTGCAACTCATGAAGGTGCCTTTAAAAATATTTTTTCCCGTATGAAATCAATATTATCGAATTGGCTTCTAATTTCCTCTGCAACTTGGTGTTACCCATGCGCAAAGCAAGTACATGTAACAGTTTTGGGAGAATTGTTTTTGGCAAATTGGCAATCTTAACCATGTAAGGTGCTGCATCGGTTAAAAATTTAAGGATCTTTTGCCGAAATCTTCAATTTTAAGCAGAGCTCCAAAAAAAATTATATATTGATTTTAAAAATTTATTTTTGAAGATTTTTTTTAACAATTTTGAAATTTTTTGATGAACTTTTTTTTAAAATATGGAAATTTAAGAAATGTATCGCTCAAAATTTTTAAAATATGCTTTTAAACCCGAAATATGCAAAAATATGCATTTTCACCAAAATATGCAACAATATGCAAAAACAAATCGATGCCATTTTAAAGCAAATTAAATGGTTCGGAAAGATAATTGGTCAACATCGATCTTAGACAATCGACAAAAAACATGCATTTGCATGGAAATCGCGTTCCAAGTTATAATCAAATCTGCGTTTTTAAAATAAATTGTACACACAGACAATTTGTAGCATTAACGAATGATTCGATTTTGCATAGGGTTTTTGCCCTCAGGGTAAAAAAACGATTCAAATCTTTCAAAAATTCAAATAATATTTTTTAGATATTTTCTTTCTTTTGATAAAAAATATTTAATAGTTATAAAAGGTTTATTAAGCCAATGTTGCATTTAAAATTCTTTTTTTAAACCTTTTATAAATCAGAAAAATTTTTATGTATTAATCTTTATTGTTTTTGCAGTTTTATGAAAAAATATTGAAATACAATAACAAATAATGTTCGCACTTAATTAACGGAGCAAAAGTAACTGAAATTTTTAGCCTGTTGTATTAAAATAGACCAGAGTCACTGGTCAAAATTAAACCCGCAACTCTCGTACTGATAGACGAGCTCACTACCAAAAATCTAATATCTGCAAAAAAATCCCACTTGGCAAAATTTATATAGAGATTAAATAATATATATTTGGAACCGAAGTCAGTTTAAGATATAATACTGACTTTTTTTTACATATAGAGACAATATGAAGGAGTACTTTTGCTTAACTAATTCGAAATTTTTGATTTTTTGAGAAATTACTATGTTGCAATAAAGCAGCGATATATGAAGCGGTTTCCCCATGTGGTATGCATAGTAAAAATGAGGCAGCAAAATTTAAAATTATTTTATTAGATTTAAAGTCATTTTTTAAAAAATTAGCATTAAAAAACATTTTTCAAAAAAATTTTTAAATACAGTAGACGCTCACAAAACAAGTTGAGATATACAAATATTCGGATATTCGAACTGCCTTAAAAGCAAAGTGTTTCAAGTTTGCACTGTATCCGTTTGTATTAAGATACAGTTTTTAACATATACATATGACCCTCTCTGAGAAAAGGGACCCAGTGTGTGAAAATGAAGTTTTGAGACAAATTCATTTCATCTAATTCTACACCGTTTTAGGTACCAGAATCCACTCTTTACTCTTTTTTTAACACACTAGATCCCTTTTCTTGAAGAAGGTAACATATTTTAAAATTACAAACTAAAGAATTGATAACCGTAAGAATTACATAGTCTATTTTTTATTCAATAACCGTTTGCATTTAGTTGATAATTAAATTTATACGCTTCAATTTTCCATCTCTGAAAAACAACCACAAATAGAAACAATATAATAAAACCAAACAAATATTTATGCATAAAATACGACGTCCAACTAACGAGGTGTTACGTACTTCTTGGAATGAGTACGAATTGTGGTTGGCAATTTCTTTTTCCTGTTCTTCTTCTTCTTCTTTTAAACAGGAAATAAGAATTGAAAAAGAAAAAAACAAATGAAATTGTTTGAATATAAATATTTATGTGTTTGTATATGTGTGTTTGTTAAACGATAAACAATTTGCAGGAGACTTTACCCAGCTAGCATTTTGCATCGCAATCTATTCATTTAGGTATCAGCTTCAAGAGCATAATACCCGTAAACGAGCTCATTTTTCAATCATAAATGAAATTCTTGTTGTGAAAAATGTTACCCTACCAATGAATCACCTGAGGGAATCATTTGTGATAAAATTTTCTGATTCCTTTTTGATCATTTTTATGTCAGTTTTTATAATAATTATTGAATCGTTTTCGTCTCATCTTTTAATGGTAAATTATATAGTTTTTTATTATAATCCAAAATTTGATATTTTAATAAGGCTGAAGTTCATCAAATTTAATTTTCATTCAATTATTTTTATGAAGAAAAAAATTTTACAACATGAAACTAATTAAAATTGATTGATAATTTTTCATTCTTGACTGACCTGAGGCTCGAACCCAGACGTTTTTACGGACAGGTTGCCCTTACATGTTTCAATCGCAACCACTCGATATCTTCAGATGGATTTACCGTTTTAACACACACAGCCATTGACGACATCTGGCAGTCAATAGTCAACATCAACATTTAAACAAAATTGTATTTAAATTTCCCGCATTTTTAAATTACCCGCATATGAGCTCATTTTTCAATCAAAAATGACACTCTCGTTGTGAGAAAATGGTACCCTACCGATGAATCACCTGAAAGAATCATTTGTAATACAATTTTCTGATTCCTTTTTGATAATTTTTATCGTCTCATTTTTTAATCGTAAACTACATAGTTTTTGATAATATTTCATATCATTTTTTAATTGTCATGTTTTTTATTTTGTCTCCGATAATTATGGCTTCTGATTATTTGAACCAGCTTTATTTTAAACCAAACAAAAGTTATCGCGTCTTCGCAAAGAAGAGAAGAAATAATTTGCGCTTACATTTATGTTCATGAATTGCCAATAATTTTTGGACTTCTTTTTTAGCCAAACTTCTTATTTATTTGGCTAACATGAAAGTATTCCCGAAAATAACTTTGATAATATACATACTTGCATGTGCCCGTGCAAAAAAACTGAATTGGCAAATTGGTTTTTTTTTGTTGTTTTCTTACGAAGACAGTAGAATGAAGCAGTTTGTTTTTTAATTTTGTTTTTTCTTTTTACCCACTTACAACTACAATTCGAGTCGGAAAGAACCCAACCAATTGTAGGGGAATGTAAGAAAAGATAAACTCACTGTTTATTGTTGGTGTTTTGTTTTGGCTTTGATATTGTTACAAGTAAGACTTTAAGTGTTTATAATTCTTATTCGCTTTAGGGGTTTATTTGTATAATATTTTTGGCCTTTCTAAAATCTTTGGAAAAGGTTTCCTGATGAGCTGGCCTAAGCAACCAGTGAAATGCGCATAGAAGTTAGCTTTCCCTCAACAATAAATTTCAGTGTATTTATCAAATATGAAAAACTGGGAATTTAGCACGTCATACGGAAATCGTGTTAATAATGAAAGTTTACATTTTTATTTTTTCATTTGGCAAAAACCAAACTTCAAAATATTTAAAATTCATTATTTAAACATATAAATGAATCATATATGAATCCTTTTTCAATCACTCGAGTGATAAATCAGTTTTTAACCATCAAAACTGATCTGAAAAGAATCATTTGGGTGATTTTACAGAAAATAATCACCCAAATGCTAGCTGGGTATGGACATTTCGTACAGGGTACCTATACATCTATGTATGTGAAAGTGTGTTTGTGTGTGTTCCAAGGTATTTTAACACTCTTCTTCTGCGCCATCCACATACAATGTGTTGTTATCAAATGAAATATGAAAGTCAAATCATCTGCCGATTAAAGAAAATATAAGGAAATGAATAAATGAATGACTGGCTGGTGTTTTGGCAAGAAAAAAAAAATTTTCTAAATAAATTCGGTTTTTATAATCATGATACGATGAGATGGTTTTTTTTTTCTTAAGCACTTTTTTATGTTTTGTGGTGAAGTTAGGAGAAATTAAATAATTTCTTGGAAAGTTAAATCAGAAAGTGTGTTTTATAAATTTTAAGAGTTTTGGAAAAGTTTTTAAGATTTTAGCAATAAAGTTGAAATTTTTGCTAAAATTTGCCCATTTGTTGCAGTTTTAATTATTTTCTTGTTCCATATTTTTTTTCGACTTTAGAGTTTTTAATTGCCATTTTTTAAAGTTAAAACGTTTTTTAATAAAACATTTTTTTTTTGTTTTTGTTATTTTTGATCCAAAAGTTTTAAAATCTGGGTATTTGTATACCCTTCAACAGTATATCGTAAGCTAAAATGCAAAAAGGCGTAACTAACAAATTTATAATTTTACAGGAGAAGCATAACACTTTGTTAAATAAAAACTATAAACATGTCATTGATAAGTCTTCCATGGAATTCTTCAAACAATTTCCAGAGAAAACCATTTCTTTATATTTTTTTAGGAAAACAATCTGTAATTACGACCCTTGGTTTTTTGTCAGTAAAAACGTGATTTTTGATCGCTGAAGTGTAAAATTTGGTCAAGACTTGTAGTTTAATGGCATTCAAAATAGTCAATCAAAACCTCGATTTTGAATTTTTTGTTAGTAAAGAATTTTGGCATTTAAGCTAACGATATAAAAGTTATTCATTCCGTAAAGTATATATGTATGTCTATTCTGGGCCATTGTGAGTAACGAAGAAGTCTGTGCGGCTGCCCGTGGGTATGTTGAAATGGGTTTTCCGAAGACCCTAGAAATAATTGGGACCAGGTTGTTAATATTTATGTGCCATATACTCTGTTTAAGTTTGCTATTGAAATTAAGCCAGAGCGGTGCATAAATGATTGTGAAATAACAAGAATACCACGATTGCTTCGAATGTTTTTCAGCAAACCCTTGTTGTTGTTTTTCATATTTTAATATCTAGATTTTATTTTCCATACACAAAAAATATAAAAACTTGTCTCTAATCACCAAATTCATAGAATCAAGCAAACAATTTCTTGATTTTTAACTTATTACCAAAATGATTATATAACAATTGTAAAAATTTAAAATTGTGAATATTTTTTTTTACAAAAATTAAATTATTATAATTAATAAAATTGTAATCAAAAAAAAAAAAAAATTATCAAAAAACTTTGCCGTTTCAAACAATGAATGTATTTAATTAAATATAGCTCAGGCTTTGACAATTCCCAACAACAACTCTACAAGTTTAAATTATTTTATTTTAAACGAACAAAGATTTTTTGTTATTAATTTAATATTTTAATTAAAAATTGATTTCAAGACAACTAAAATGTTAATTAAACCAAAATTATAATTTTGACTTTCTTTCAATTTAATTGCAATATGCACTTTTAAAACAATTTTTTTAATTGATAAAAAACTGTTGATAATTTTTTCTGTGTAGCAAATTCATACATGATTTGCCTCTTAAAGAGAAAAATGTGTTTTAAACGAAAAAATGTATTCAACATAATTTCTTCAATTCTGTTTGATAAAGTGTGTTAGTGGCTGAGTTGTCTAAGACGCTGCATTACGTTACATCCCGTCTACTTTAGCCATCGCTATTTTCAGGCAGCAAACAGTTTCTTCTGCACACATGAATTTGAATAGTGTAGAGTTGCTATCTGTGTTCGATCTTTTGTTCTTGTTCAAACTGCGCTGTATAAACATTTGTTCGCTAAACGATGTCTAACGCCACTGCAGTATTGTCATATAAATAACCGCCCTCTTGATGTGTATTGTTGTTTATATAACAATGGATCGACTGGACGATATGTAAGGTTAAGGGCATAAAAGATTCCGAACATCCATATACATATGCAACCGTACTTGTCACTTAACTTTTCGATGATAGATTAAGATTTTTTATATATAATTTTTTATTATTTATTATAAACTTAGCGTTTTTTTTAATTTGAGTTCATTTTTAAGATTTTTCAAACTAAGTTAATAATTGGTTTTGAATCCAAATTTTTATATTTTTAATCAGGCAAAAGTTTATCAAATTTAATTTTCATTAAATTATTTTTATGTCGTAAGAAATTTTACATGATGAAATAAATTAAAATTTATTGATTTTTATTAGTATTGTGGTTATTTTGTTGAACTGTTCCATGGGTTTTAATCCAAATTTTTATATTTTAATTTTAAACGGCAAACCCCTCTGAAGAGATTGAGTGGTTGCAATCGAAACATGTAAGAGTAACCTGTCCGTAAAAGGCCTGGTTCGAGCCTCAGGTCAGTTAAGAATGAAAAATTATTAATAAATTTTAATTAATTTCATGTTGTAAAATTACTTTCTTCATAAAAATAATTTAATGAAAATTAAATTTGATGAACTTAAGCCTTATTAAAATATCAAAATTTATTGATAATTTTTCATTCGATATGACATTTTTCGATAATAACCACACTATCTCTTCAGAATTCTATGCTGTTTAACATTCACCGCCATTGACAACGGCTTGCTGTCAATAGTCAAACATTTATCTTTAAACCAAATGATTTAACTTTGGATTAACTTACAGATTAATAAAATTTTCTGCAATTTAAGAGGATTATAGAAAATTTGCAAATTTATTTTTTTTTTCAAATAATTTAAAACTTTTTTAAGTACTGTTGAGTTGTAAGATTTTTGGCACCCTGTAAGGAAAATGCAGGTTTCAATAAGGTTTGGTTCCAGTGGCAGCTGCTGCTTCCATGTGTCACCACCTCACAGGCGTCCTATATTTCTAAGCCGCCAGCTTAAATCCTCGGCCCACCGGTCGAGTTAAAGGGGGAGTTTTTCCCAATTTAGGAAGTATCAAAGAGACTGGGTTTTCAGGGTTCTCTGACCAAATTGAGTCTGAAGATGCCGGACAATGACAGAGAAGTGCCTCCTAGCCACTGAGCGTTTTTGCCAATATGCCGCAATAAGGTTTAGTCTTTCTCCAATCTATAAAAAGCCAGAAGTTCGTGATTTTTTAACAGGTGATTTCATCAAACCAATTTTGACTATCCATAATATTTTTGGACGATAAGCTGCTTACCCTACGAAAGTGGACCACCTACATATTTCTCATCTTGAACCATTGTGATTCAAGGTGTTATCTTTATGCGCAAGAGGATCACCTATATTTTTATGCAAAACCCTGTGTATAGAAACCCATTTGAGGCTAAACCATTGAATGTCTCGCTATCTCTTCCAAAGTAATCTTTATTTATTTATACCCTTCATAAATGCAGGTAGAGTGTTAATATATTTGTCATTTCGTTAATAATTTCTATAATATTGATCTTAGACCCTATAAAGTATACATGTGTTAACTGGGTTCTAATAAGCAGCGAAGTTGATATAGCGATGTCCGTCCGTCCTTCTGTCCGTGTGTATGTTCAAATGTGTTTCCGAAGAACCAAGAAATTATGGGGACCAGGTTTTAAAATAGTTGTGTTACATATGGGCATTACCAGCGAAAAGTTTTTTTTTTTGTAACGTAACGCCAGAAGTATTTTAAATTGCTTCTCAACAAATTTAATATGTATAGTTTACTTTTTTATATTTTGGTGTAAAGCGTAACTAGCCCTACAAATAGTAACAAAAGGGATAACGATTGAACAACATGGTCCGAAAATACAACCTTATTTGCAATCTGGCTTTACATTAAAAAAAAGAAGACTTTTCGCTTAAAATGCCTATATTTTCCTTAAAACGAGCAAAGATTTATAAATTTTATAGCTTGAAAAATAAATCTGTATTAGTCCAAAGTTTACTGAAAAAGTTTTTATTCAAAACATCTTGCTCAATTCGCAGTCTTATTCAGTTTTGTAATGCAAATCAAAATCCACTTCCGTTTTTTATCAAATCAAATCCTTATCGTCGATAACTGTAATGTTTTTTCTGAATATAGTGCTACTACATTACTTTGTATATGTAAGAACCCTTTTTACAAATTTGACTTCTTCATTTAGTTTTTTTATGTTTTGTGGTACAAATATGACGACACGTCAAAATGGAAATGCCCATATACTCTGTTATAGCTTTAATATGAACAAAAACCACGACTGCCTCTTATTTAACCCATCAATTTACTGTTGTTGTTGTTTTATTTTTAATGTATATATGGAGAACGGCAAGGGCCAAAGTTTCTATTTTAGGGAAAAATATCTTGGTTTTCAATAGAAAACATCCGATAAAATGTGAGTGAGAGTGTAGAAGTGGGCGTGGCACAAAATAGATTTATTTATATCTTTACAGCGTTATTTATATAACACCATGGTGAAGAGATAATATTCGTTTAAGCAGAATAGAGCACCCTTAATTCTTATTATTTTTTTTTTTTTTTAATTTTACCATTTGCGATTTCTGTTCATTTCTAAAAACACCCTCGTATTGACTAACATTTTACATTTTAATCCGTTTTTTCTATATAGAAACAACTTTATTCACATAACCATTCTATAAGATTATAAATGCAATCAGTATACTCGAATAATAAAATTTTTTTTGAAGAAAATTCAATTTCCAGGAAATACGACACAAACTATGAGTATCATGCAAGAATACTTGTATGCGTAAGATTGTGTATGATCAAGAATCTATAAAAATAATAAATTTGATTAAACCAAATACCTGGTAACTTTATTAAGTAAAAATATTTGCTGCAAATAACTGACTTTTTTTTTTCTTTGGTGATATTTTAAAGTAATTTTTTTTTTTAATAATAAATAGAAGGAGAATTATTTTGTATAAAAATATATATTTTTTAAGTTTTAAAACTTATAAAAGAGAAAAACTTTTTGATTTTTACTAAAGAACTTTCTTGTTTGCATTGTTGCTGTGATTTGCTTTATCTTTAGAAATTTCAAAATATAATTTTGTTAGCCGAATAACAAAAATGTCTATTAGGAAGAAAAAAAAAATCGTTGAAAAATTTCATACTTTTAGTTCTTTGACAAAGTTTTAGTATCATTATAAGTGACGTGTCACTTTCTCTAATTTTTTTTTCAATGATTTTGCAGAAAAACTTCTTTTTATAAGTTTGTGATTATGATGGAATAAAACTTTTTTCATTTTAGAATGAAGTGACCTGGTTCTTAAATGGTTTTTTGGGGAAAATTGTTTATAGAAAAATGATTTTCGTAAAAAAATTAAATTACTGAAAAATAAAATGGCTCAGTTCCAAAAAATCATAATACTTGGCAGTCTAATGCCCAGTTTTCAGGATTGATATTAAAACACATTTATTTTTAAAATCGATTTAAATACAAAATTCTTTTCTTCACTAAAAACTTAAATCAAACTTAAGTCACCGATGTGGTACACTTAATTTCAACTTAAGTTTCCATTGTAATATTTAAGCAAGGTGGCCTGAATATCACAAAAATACATCAACAACAGGCAAAGCATTAACAGTCAGCTGTTTTTTCAGACCACCTTGTAGGTAATTACACTTTTTTATATTTTTTTTTGTATTTAGTAGTGCTACCATACTTTTATCTTAATTAAATAAGACTTTTCAAATAAAACTCAAAAACACAATCTGTTTTAAATACGATTTAAGTTTGTTATGAAAATTAACTTAATATAGATTTAAATACTATCCTGAAAATTGGGCATAAGTCAAAAATGTATCATCGAGTTTAACATTTATGTGCTCGGGATTGTAGTCTTACGTTGGCGGTCGGAAGCCTACACTTGTAGCAAATATGTATTTGTGTATGGCAAACTATGTCCACATATGAAAAACACTAGTACGCAGAGCTATAAAATATAATAAAGTAAAATATGCAAGCACACGCATGCATATGCAAGCGAGCGCAAGAAAGCGAAAAGTAAAAAAAAAATACTAAATGACATGTTCGACATGTCCCATTCAAAACAATTTGAGTGATATGAATTTCCATACTTTTTATATGGTGTCTACATTTGTAGACTACCGGCCAGGAGACGACCATTTTAAAAAGTGAGGTATTGGGGTTGCTGCTGTTGTGAAAATGTAGACTACCGAGCACATAAAGGTTAACAATGCATAACATTGCAATGCACAGTTTGCCTATTGTGTAAGTCTGTGTTCAAACGGCACATCTCTTATTGACATGATTCTTACTTTTTTTATTGAACTTGCATTAACGTTCAAACAATGAATTGTCATGTTGATGACATGTTTTTTTTTTGTGTAGTTTTAAATACGAGCAAGAAAGCAAAACGTACTGACAGCACATGCATCTGTGTACTCGTTACTCTCCCCCTCGGTTCTCTTACCTATAAAGAAGCAATCATTCCAATAAGAGATGAGCCGTATGAACATAGACCAAACATCAATAACTTTTTTGGTGCACTTTGGGACAGATACCACTGCAAAACTCTACATGGTTGCATCTTCAAATGCAAGATTTTTGAACAGTGTTGTTTTGGAAATCAGTACAACCCGGGATTATGAGAAACCACATAAAAGATTTTTGCAATTAATTCATAATAAATGAAAGTAAATCGCAAGAAATTTCGGCCGAATATTCATGGTACCAAGGTAATGCCTTGTATTTGGTCAGAGCACAAGGGACACATCAACTATGGGTTGCTGAAATTGGACCAGACAATCGCAGCATGGTTATATCGAACGCAATTGATTTGTTCGAGCCAAGCATTGCCCGATAAAAGGGACCGGAAATAGGTTAGCCGACATTAAGCCGTAATTTTCACATCATGGTAATGCTCGGTTAAATGCTCCAACCTCAGTTAAATTCTATTAACAAAATATTGGTTGGGAAATTCTGACTTATTCGCCTTATAATGCCATTCTTGTCCCGTTCGACTGCCACTTATTTGAAACGATGCAAAATATTTTTACTCCAAAATAGGGTATTCGTTTTAATTTTATTGCCGGATTCGTTTTATTTTTTTTAAAGCTAAATTTAAGTTAAGATGTTCGTGCAAAATTATTAGGTCTTCATGAAAAATTAAGTTCTGATTCGCAAATGGATTTTAGAGGAAATCCACGAGATTAAAAATGCCTCCGGATTTTTTCAAAATCTTTTCTATCAAGGTCAATTTTATAAAAAAAAAATGTAGCAAAAAAAACCAAAAAAAATGTGCTACATCGGCTTTGCCAAATAAAATATACCTTTTAAATCGGGAGTACACTTGTTTATAAGAAATATCGGAGCCGAATTTGGTTCTTCTAGCTCATATGGCATCTACGCTACTTTGATAAAACCATTTTTTTTTGGGAAGAAAAGAGTTGTTATATGAACTTAACTCAGTTATTTATAAACCGATTTTGTTAATTTTCAATACATTCTTGTATTTAACTTAAGGTTTATTTAAGGTGAAATTGAAATAATAAAGTTAACATTATAAAAAACCTTTTAAAAGTAAAGTAGTAAACGTTAAATACTTATAAATAAAAATTAGAGGCAGTCGTGGTTTTTTGCTTACAAAAATACGTGACTAAAACATATTAAAACCCAGTCTCCATGATATCTGAGGTCTTCGCAAGCCCCATTTCAACATCTAGACGGATAGACAATCGTTAAATCAACTCCGCTGCTCAAAAGGATCAATAACATTGTAGAAATTTAAACAGAAAGGTTAACTTATATAAAAAACAAACTTCTAAACTTTCTATCTGTGTTAAAGGGTCTACAAACAGTTTTTAACCGCATTTAAAAAAAAATATTTATAAAACGTGGTTTTCATCAAACGGGATCTTTAAGGTTTTTTCTTTAACGTTATAATTTTTTTGCAATTTTAAAGATAAATAAATGATTTCGGTTTAGCCAGAATTTATAAAAAAAAAATTATTACTGTTTGCTCAAAAGAGATTTCTGGATAAAGAAAAATTTCTCTGTAGAAGTAAAACAGATTGCAAGTAGAAATCTAACCTGATATTTTTCTATGAATTTACAAACGACAGTTGATTTATCCTTGTCAACAAAACTTATTTATAGATACAATTTGTTATTCATAAAATACTTGAAACAAGCAACTCAGCTGGAAATTCGTTATTGCAGAGAATGCTGGGAGAACACTGCCAAGGCAACATGATGACAACGTGTTCCTTTAAGTTGATTTTAAAACAAAATATTCCAATTGACTATCAACATTTTCAAAAAAAAAACAAAAGAAAAATTGAGTTAATATTTTCTATATTTATGAATTACATATTGTGAATCTACCGGTTACCATTCCAGTCAACGTGTTAGGAAGAAGAGTCAAGTTGATGCTTGTTGTTCTCTATTATGCAAATTTTTTCTTAAAATGCAAATCAGAATCATGTGTAAAGCGAAAAAACTACAAGTGTACGTATTTACTTTGTACGAGTACCTTCCACTTCAACCGATCCAGTCAAACACACATGCGAAAGAAAAAACATTCATACCTCTAAGTACCCAGAGGTGTTCAAAGTTAAGATACTTGACTTTATGTAGGTTGTCTGAGAAGTAAATTGCATAAAAAAATTAAGGTAACCTTGGCTGAGAAAAAATATATTTTCTAAGAAAGGTGTTTTTTGTTCCAAATTAAAATTTAACAAACAAGAAGCCCATTTACCAATAACCTTTTTGTCAATTAGAAGTAGAGCAAAAAGTACTTTTGTAAAAAAAATATGTTTTCAATGACTCTCATATTCATTTACAGTGAACAAGTTTTTCTTCATTCAATTCATTCATTCTTATTTTTGTATATGTTTAACTCTCTTCTTACCTTTTTGTATGTTGTATAATTGAATAAATTTTGTGCACTTTGGCTAAAGGCAAACAAGTGAGTTATTCAAAGCAGACCTCTGCTATATACTTAACAATTAGCGGTACATTTCGATGAAAAAAGTATTATTTTTTTTGTAAAAAAGGTAAATTTTGCTAAAAAAAAAAAAAATAATTTTTGTTAATTTGTTTTTTTTTTATTCTAGTCTTTCCCGCGGCATTGCCCGCTTAAAATTATTTTATTATAATTAAAGATGAAGCCTGTGTGTTTTATTGCGTTGAGATCGATCTTCATAAGTTTTATATTTATCAATAACGAAATTGTCCCATCATATCTTTAGCTTTGAAAAACATATAAACCCTGTGTGTTTTTATTACGCTGATCTATCTTTTCAAATTTTATCAAAATTAGTTTGTAATTTTCGGAGTGGCAGTTAATCTCCGTATGTCCCATTTTGATGGCTTTCTCATTCGGTCAGGGGACGGTCGAGTGGAGAGATACACTGAAAATGAAGGGTTACTATTGCTTTAATAGAACTCTTCTAAGCCGATAATTAATATTTTCTGAATACAGGATGTTTATTAATTTTAAATTGTTAAAAATATTTAAGTTAGCGTAAATTATATTCAGTAACTTTTTTAAAATTAACGTTTACTGCTATGTTCTATCTTAACGTCAGATATTCAAGCTAAGTTAACGGCAAAAAATATTTTTCATTGTTATTTTTAAATTTGTAGTTATTTTTCCAAAAAAAAACAAATAAAAATTTTGGTAAATCAAAGCTACAATAACATTTTAAAAATTAACATTATTTACATAGTCTGGGTTCACACTATGAAAGTTTTCTTTCGGAAAGTCTGTGTGTATTGGTGAGAGGGGAAGAGAACATGCTATTACTCTCTCCCCTCTCATCAATAAACTTAGACTTATTAGAAGTAAACTTTCATAGTGTAAACCCAGACATTCATTTTGCAATTCCTTATAGTTTTAGCAAATTTTAATCAATTTGATGGCTTGTTTGATATATTGAAAATTTTCGATATTTTTGCAAATTTTCCGAATTTTCGAAAGTACTTCAAGTAGTTCCACACGAGAAGTAGTTTGCACTCGATGACAGTGTTCGTTAAATATACTGATAAATTAATAAAGATGCCACCTAATTGAAATTTTTAGCTATCAATTAACTGTGAGGGTAAAATTAACGCTAACGTTAATCGTTAAAATTTAGAGAATTCCACTTCAGAACCCTATCCTAAGCTAGAGCCAGTTAAAGAAATGCAATGTTCCAAAAAAAATCCCTCTTACAGATTCTCATTCGCTCAAGAACTTGCATGTTAAAGTTGATGTTTCTAAGTCCAATATTTAAGGAAATTCAAAAAGTACCTGTTAAAGAACAAAAAGTACCAAAAAACCTCTCTTACAGTTTCGTATTCACTCAGGACATTGCATACTTTATTTAACGTTTCTATGTCCAATACGAATGACAATTAAAAAAAGTACCAGTTAAATAAAGAAGAAACACTGAACCAAAAATCCAATGAAAATGTGCGTTAAGCAAACGAACAACGTTTATTAAAATATTTTCCTTGTCTCAACGAATTATTTGTTAATATAATGAAAATGATACCTAGTAAAATAAAATTTTCATTATATTAACGAATAATTCGTTGGGCCAACGAAAACTATTTAAATAAACTTAATTCGTTTGCTTAACGTACATTTGCATTAGATTTTGGGTTCTGTGAATAACTACCAAAAGGCCCTGTTGTAGATTATCATCCTCTGAGGACCTTGCATGTTTAATTTAATGTTCATAGGTCTAATATTAATAAAGGTTAATAGATCCCTTCTTATGTTTTAAGTCCAATACTTACGGAATTTAAAAAAGTACCAGCTAAAGACCAAAAAGTTCCTCCATAGAGTCTTATCACGCAGGATATTACATGTTGAATTGTATATTTCTACGTACAATATTAACGGAAATAAAAAAAGTACCAGTTGAAGAACCAAAAATCTAAAGAAATATAATTTTCACCCTTTTAGGTACTTTTTTCTCCCCATTGAAGTATTTAAAATTTCAATATTGTAGTGTGACCCCATTTTATGCGTTTTAGCCAAAAAATACTGTGAAAAGAAAAGTACCAACAATAGTTAAGAATTTCATCCTTCAAACGTTCAAGTCTCTAAAAAGTACCAAATTCGTATTTTTATTTTTTAGATAAGTTTCGAACGTGAAATAATGTTTATTTTTTAAGGTTTATTGGTTTAAAGATATACGGGGTGGAAATTGTACCAAAATTCAAGTTTTACCCGTTTATTCCCTAAATGGGCCGAATTTAAAAAACGTACCAGATCCCTGTGCTCTTATTTTTCCAAGGAACAACGATAATTATTACATTTTTCGACTTATCCTGACTGAGATGTTCACCCAGTCTGGATATCTGAGAATTATCCCAACAAATCAAATGGTGACAGTGTGGATGGAAGTAGTTAAAGGGCATCAGTGATCGAGCACAGGCTCTGTTTGCAACTGAAGCTTTACGAAGAAGCAAAAGCTCCCAAGAAAGAATTGTGCGAGTGGTAATTGTGAAAAGTTTTAAAGAAATAAATAATTTGAAACAAGCCCTTTTTTAACCAATTTTTGCAAAGGAACCTGGACCAGCTTCAAATCCGGAGGTTCGGAGGTTAATTTTATTTTTATTAAAAAAAAGTACCTACATTTGTTATTAAAATTACACAAGGGAACAAGAATGAACTTTTTTTGTGCGACCTGGAACTTTATTGCATATTTTTAATTTGAGGTCGCTGATTTCAAATCAAGTATCCGTTTTTCTCAATTAAGTAAAGGTGAAGCAAAAAAAAACGTCTATTACTAGATATTTTTGTATGTAAATCGCGATATTTATCAATTCAGATTTCTCAGTAAATTATAACTAAAGTCAAAGGTTATGCAGCGATTACAATGAAGTACAACTCATTTGATTCGAAATATGTTTTTAACCGAATATGGTAAACCGTTTTCAAGTTATTCCAATATATGCTTTTAATTACACTGCGCTAGTAGCAAATTTTAACAAACCGAGAAACCTACTGATTAAGTTAATTCGTTTTTAAAATATTCATTTCGTAAAAACGCCAAAAACTTTGCGCACAATCCTCCTTTAAGAGAAAAAATGCCAGCACCTAAAATTGTTTTTGCCTAAATGATTTTAAGATTTTACCTTAAACTTAGCGACAACTGACTGTCACATTCTCTTGCTACCGCAGATACTCCTTTGACTGAGAGTTATTTGTGTTGTGTATCTGTATTTATTTTCAATGATTGACTTGACGCTTCATATTTGAAGAGTTTGTTTGCAAGTGCTGTTGTTGTATTCTAAAGGATTTGGTTGAAAATTATTAAAAGGGTGAATAAATTTAAACATTTTTTTTTCAATTTCTACAACTGTTCTCTGTATACAAACACACACATACCCTTAAACAAATTCAATAGATTGCTTTAAGTTTTTTTTTTTTGAATTTTGCAAAATGTTGACAATGAAAATTTAATTTTTCCTTTTTTCAGTTGTGATTTGTAATAAACGGGATTGCCTTTAATATTAATTAAATTTTCCTTTTGGAAATAACTAAATTCGGTAAAAGGATTTTTTTGTTTTTGAATAAAGTTTTTAAAGAAATTGCTTTTAAAATCAGGATCTTTTTTTAAACTTAATTTAAATGTTTTCCTATGACACTTTCAAGAATACAAATTCTTGCCTTTTTTCCGCCAGTTTTCTAGAAATCAAGCACTTTCTGCACCGAAAGAAAACCTCTTGCTGCTTATTTTTATTTGTTGCAAAAAGTTTTACAACATTTAAAACAACCATCCAATCCATCACAGACAGTTTTCCCTTAAAAAAAAGTTACAAAGTGTTTGTTTATTCAAATTGTGTTTTTTTTTTTTTAATTTTATTTTGCATTAAAACGAACACAAATTCCTGTTGTTGGAAAATAATATTTGCATAAAAGAAAAATTAAACTAAAAAATTTTAAAATTTACATAAAATTCAGTCTTCGTTAAGGAATTTGAAATGACAGCTCATTAGATCTCATTAGGGATTTTGGCAGCAATAACTTTAAATTAAGTACCAACATCGGTAATTTCTTTATTATGTGACATTTTATAAAAAAAGGTTCTTTCTATTATAGCTTTTTTACACAGATCAACATTAAACATCTACCATCAATTAGCGGAGACGTTTACATCTTTCCATAAGAAATACATTGGGCTAAAAACCAAAATCTTTAAAAAATGTTCCTGTCTCATTTTTTTCCATTCTACATCTTTCGATTATTTTAGTGTGGCAATAAGTTCTATTAATATTGTGGCATCAATAACAAAATAAATTGGGTTTGAACGCAGCGTTACCATTTGTCAAGATTTCTCTTTTATTGCAATGTTTTTGTGTTAAGTATTTTTGAAAAAATTTAACTTTAAATACATTTTTGTGTTTTCTTTTAAAATTTTGGCACTTTTGTAAAAAAGAAACATTTTTTATTTTAAACACATTTTTTTCAAAAATTGTGAAATTTTTGTTTGATGGTAGATGTTAGATGGGACCAATGAAAACGAGTGTTTCACATTTTCTACATCAATGATGGTAGATGTTAGATGTTGATAAGTCTAAAAAGCCTATTAAAAAAAAGGTACTTTATGTTAAAAAAGTTAAATGAATGCTACATTTTGTTTTTTTATAATATATTTGTAATAGAGCACATTTTGGTAGAGAAAAGGTATTTCTATACCTTTTTATTGTTCTGATGTTTGTAACACTTTTAAATATTGGTCCTAGTAGTATAACGATCGCCTTAGAATTACTTTTTGAGTCGATCTAACGATGTCAGGCCGGCCGGCAGGTTGTCTGGCTGTCCATTTACACCTTGTGCGCAAATTAAAAGTTCTATTGTCTAAGCCTATTGCAAATGGGTGCTGCAAATAGTAAACTTTTAATCCAATTTTTATAATTTTTGTTATAAAATTCCGTTTAAAAAAGAAATATTTGTATAAAATTTGTCATAAAAATCTTTTATAACAAAAATCTTATAAAACAACGGCTTTTAAAATTCTTGCGTTTTACGTTTCCGATTTCCAGCACACCACTGTATATTAAATTTGTTCAAGCTTACTTCATAAACAAAATGCATTACTTCCCTGGGGGGACTCCAATGCAGTTATGGGACTTTTTCTTTAGTATATTCTTCTTATATATTAAAGAAAAAGTCCTATCTATAACTGCATATATAATCTACCCCCATTAATTTTTTGTTATATGTATAATTCCTTTGTTCAGTGATAATTTTACAGATTTGTTAATTGATGCCCCAGCGCCTTCAAGGCTTTATAGGGAAAAAAGAAAGAAACTAAAAAAAGATAATAGAAGAAAAAAATAATAATAATGATATTCATGTATGTAAGTACATTTATAAAATTTTATTTTAATATTTGGTTTAAATACATTTTAAACCAAAAAGAGAGTTTAACTTGCTCTGATTTTTTAGCCCTAAGTCGATTTAGCCATGTCTGTCTGTTGAAAACACGTTCACTTTCGAAAAACTCTAAGCAAATGAACAAACTTAGCGTCAAATTGCTTGTAGTTATCCTAAGCTGTTTAGGATTGAAATCAAGCAAAATCGGTTCAGTAAGATCAAAGCTATGAATCAAAATGTGGAACCACCACCTTAAAAAATTGATAATTTTATAATAAAAACTAACTTTAAAAGTGGAACAAAGCACGCAATGATATAAGATTTTCAAACATTGCTTATATCCGACTGGAATCACACTGTAAAATTTCGTAAAGATCGGTCCATAATTTACCCTAGGCCCCATATAAACCCTACTCCCGGCAAACAGTTTAGTAAGAATAAAACCAAAATTAATAAATCTATCATAACAATTTGGACCGTCTCAGTTTTATACGGCTAGAAATGACTCTGTAAAATTTCGTGAAGATCGATCCATAATTTACCCTAGGCCCCATATCAAATTCACTCAGCAGCAAATGTAAATTGATTTTATTTGTATTGTGTGTATAACATTTAAAGCCATAAATTGCGTTTGTATCCATATGGATACATACAATGTTTAAAAAATCTGCACAGCTTTTTCCGGTTTAAAACAAAAAACTATTGATGCAAAAAGTTAAAATAAACCTTTTTCTTTATGTTGGATGTATTTTTTTTAACATGGTCATTCATATATGTAAGTATATGTTATTTTAATATAAAAAAACCTTTTTTTCAAAAAAAAAATTAAATATTAAAAAAGGTTTTTTTAAAAATATTCTCAATTTTGTAAAAATTCATGAGTTTTTCATTAGAAATAACTGATAAGATCTTAAAAAACAATAAAATGCCCATATCTAAGCCAATTCTTTGACCTGGAGATTGTCAGATGCCTCCAAAGTTGAACGTATCCATATGGATACAATAAAGCGAAAGGGTTAAAGGAAATTTTATTGCGGAATTTCGGTTTTTTTTTAGTTTTTTCAATAAGCTAAAGCGTTTTAAGTTACGCGAACATATGCTGTGCAACTTCCTCCGTTTTCGAAATAACGGTATTACTCGAAAACCAGAGCCAATCTAAAAAAAACGGCTAGCACCATCGTATTCGGCATATCCGAATTATGTTAAAACACCATACATTAACCCCTTTATTCGTGGACATATTTATATTCCAATCTTTCTAGCTTTTAACAAAAAATTATCAACATTATTCATCTTATAGGTTTTTAATCATTCCGGACCCTGCATCTATAATTTAATGCTGAGTAAAGACGTAACTAACTTTTGTACGTAATGTAGTAAGAGTTGTAGTACGGTATGGAGATACACTTTACTGCAAATCTTACTTATTAATTTTAAAGAAAAATTTGAAACGCATGAGGCAAATGAATCATGTGGTACACAGAAAAAAATTAAAAATAGATTTAAATTAAAAAATAGATTTCAATTAAAAAATTTGTGATATTATTTAAAAATGTAATTAAAATTGCACCAGTAAGCAAATTAATAGTATCAATTAAACTTTTAATTTACGTAATTAAACATTTAATTCACTTGAATGCATTTTAAATTAAAATTGATTTTATTTTTGATTAATTCTTTAATTAGTGAAAGAATTTTTTCTGTGTAGCTTTACTAATAATTAGTGAAGAGTAACTTAAAGAGAATGAAAGAAATATAAAGAAAAAAGGTCATAAGTAAAGGGAATGGTTAAAAAAAAAATTAAAAGGCATTGACATTTTAATAAAGTGTAAATAAGTTTTTCTTTTTTCAACTTAAATAACCATGACACAAAGCGAATTTAAAAATTGAGTGGCAAAAACTGCTGTTCAGAATTTAAATTTCATAATCGTTGCTTCACCCAAATTATACTTCATTAGTCCCAATTCTCACGATGCAAGTCTTATTCATCAGCATTCTACCTTATAGGCGAGAGAGACAAAGGGAGAAGACGAGTACTCATCTTGAAATACAATTCATATGCATTTTGTTTTCTCATAAACAAAGCAATTTTTCAGCAATAAAACTCGCATTGTGTGAACGGCGAAGATAGTTCAAAGAAGAAAATGCCATAAGGGTATTAATAACAATTGCATCGTGAGAATTTTGACTTGGTAGGAAAGCATTAATACACATTACTAATTTTTAACTTTGTAGTAACGTGTATACTCAGCATTATGTTTCTAAGTTCGATATTAAACGAAAAGTATTAAGATTTTTTTTATTTCTTTTAGTTGAAGCGAATTAACACGTGTTTACCCTTTATAGTAAATTTATTTTGCAAGAGATCAATCGCCGGACCAAATGTTTCTCTTCATATAAAACATACTTTTTTTAAAACTACTTTTTTGAAGGTTTTTATAATGCTTCCTTTTCTAAATTTAAATTATTTTCCATGAGTTAGTTCTGTATTTTCACAAATGTATAATTTTTTCTTATTTTTAATTTGTTTTTAGAATTTATCTTAATTAGCCCTACAGACTTTCATAATTTTACAAATGACAGTGATTGATGCATTTGATTGGCCTTGGCCAATTTTAATGGTCAATTAAATTCACTTTTATTTATCAACAAAGTAACTTGCATTACGGAATATTAATTTATTTTTTATAACAAAAAGATTTTGAAAATTGATAACTTAAAGCAAAAAGAAGAAAATGGAAACCATCTGATGAACATAATTTTTCAGTCACATTAATTTATTAGCTTACGGTTAGTTAAAGCTTTTATAGCAGCAAAAGGATGTCACAACAAAGAGAAAAAAGGATACAATAAAAATGCAAGTGATTTCTTCAGCAGCTCTATTAACCACAGCAGTCAGACAGGCAGACAGACAGACATACAGACAAACTTGAAGATAAAGATTATAATTCTGTTATTGCTGGCAAAAATATGAGATGAGCAGCCATGATCTCCATTTTAATCAATGTCATAATTTTGTAATTTATGTGTTGCTCATCTTGATTAAATCTTTTCATAAATTCTTGATAGACATACAATTTTTGTTTTATATTCGCTAATCATAAATTCGTCTTATTTATATATTTTCGTTTATTAAATTAAGACTTTTGCCTGAACTTGAGTCCAAAAGGCAATAATGGCGGACATTAAAACTAATTTTTTGGTACTTTTGTATATACATGTGTTACAAAAACTGCCTTTAAGAAACAAATGCCCTTTAGAAAAGTTAAGCTTAAAAAAATGTTTCATTTGTTCGGTTGGTAAAATTTTTGAAATAAGTAGCATTTTGAAACAGTCAAAGTACCTTTTTAAAAAGTAACTTAAGAAAGTTACGGACACATAGAGTGTAATTTGGAAAAAGTTTTTATGGTGAATATCTAAAATTACAGACCGATTCATAGACATTCATAGAATTTTTCCTTAGTACGACTAAAGTGTATTTACCAAATTTGATCCAATTATCTACAAATTACAACGGAGGGTTATCGTAAGAGCACTTTGAAAGTGATTCTAAATTAATCGGTGTACTAAAAGATTGAACCAGATTTTCCTTAATTTTTGCTTATTTATATAAACAATTTTAAAGTTTAAAATTCTCACAATTTTTGAGTAAAAATTATATGTAGATGGTGAAATTGAAACAACACCTTGGGTATACAGATAGATATTTAAAATAGAAAAGCCAAAACATCGCAAAAAAAGAAAAAAAAATTGTCTGTTGCGAAAGCTGTCGTAGGCATCTAAAAAAAGTTAACATTTATCAAAATATGCCTCAAAAAGGCAAAATATGCTCTAAAAACTTTAACAATTTTGCAAAAAGGCTCATTTTACCAAATTATGCAAAAAAAATGCTCTGAACGATATGCAAAAATATGCACTAACAAATCGATCCCAAAATTCACAAAAAGCTATAAAACGGTTAAATTTAATGTTTCTGCCTTCATTGGTTATACAAGGAAAAACATGCAATTGCATATTGTTGGTTTCCCTGGTCATAGCGGTATATCTCGAAAAGTAGAGCTTATAGAGAAAAATGTTCAATCAAATTCCAGACCGAACAAAAAAAGTTCAAATTTGTTGTGCAGTCATGTTAATGTAGTCTACACAAGATTTTTCGGGAAGAAAGCCTGCTTGCTCAGGTCTAATATCTCTAAATAGAGCGTCAGAGATTCTAAGAATTGTGATGGCTCTTCTTTTAGCTGCGTAGCCAGTTCAAGGCTTTCCCAGAAGTTTTAAATAACACTGTACAACACATGATTTCGGGACTCAATTCTGATAATTGGTTATGAAAGTAGACCCAAAAAGAAGAACTTCTGCATCATTAGTTTGCTCATGGTACATCAAATAATAATAAAAATTAATTTGAAGTTAGTAAGTATTGTATAGGGGAATTTGTCACGTTTTAGGCTCTTTTGTTTGTCATAACTCGAGAACCACTAGTCCGAATTAGCTGAAACAAATATTAAGAATTATAATTCCTTTAATCTGTTCATACAACGTTTCGCTACATAATTTTTTATTTTTAATTCATAAAAAAACCAAAACGGTAAAAAAGTGTCAAGTCCTATTACTTTCACGTAAAGTCGCATAACCTATGAACAAAATGAGGCATAAATCATGTAAATCTATAAACGCGTTTCGCTTTTATTCACAGTTAAGTAAAGGTATGAATTTCACAAATTTGCTGGAGATATCCACAAAATTCTCTGAAAAATGTTGTACTGTGTAAGGGAAAGCGAGAGTTCGGCGGAGGTCTGCCTATATTATCGTTTCCGAGGATTATATTGGTTATCATTGACTTTAATGCATTTCAAATCTCTGCACTATTCGGGCATTGTGAGGGGAAATTTTGCCTTATGGTGTGGGTTGCAGATGCTGGAAGAATTCGCGTTGAAATTAAACAGCATATTAGAGTTATCATTTCTCTATATGTATATCGAGGAGCCCTAACCGCAAAAATAGCGTAAGCGCCAAAAATCCAATTTTACGCTTACGTTATTTTCGCGGTTAGCGCTCGATATCAAGTTGATATTTTCAAGAGTTTTGCGTTCTGCGTGTTTAAGAACGGTTTGGTGCTTGAAGTGCTTTTTCCAGTGAGCTTTTTGGTGATGTTATACAGATCTTTGGTTCTGTGCTCGACAGAGGCTTGTTCTGCGTCGTTGCCGAGTTACCTTTATTTTATATATTAATTCCCTTTTAAAGTCTTCATTCGTCATCCATTTCTTATTTTAACGTCATTTGCTCTTAATTCTTATCCGTTGTTTAACAATTATAAACTTATTTAGCATCTACATTCACAACTAAATCCTATTTTTTTTTATTGGCTTTTAATAGATTGACATCTCAATTAATTTTCTAACCCATTTAAGTAGCTCAGAACGTTATAAATATTTTAAGTTTTCACAAATTGCACCTAAAAACATTTAATAATTAAACTATATCAGCAAGTTTAAAACTTTTAGCAGAATGCTCTTATATAACCCAGCAAAAAGTTTGAGTATCTTAAAATTCACATTGACATTTGTAATCTGCAATTTCATACATTCCAAGATGAATTTCGGAATTGAGTTAGATAAATATATTGACATTAGGTGGGTGAATTTTAGCCTTTACAAACATATCTCAAATCTCTTTTGTTTCAATTTATTGAATAGTCAGAAATTCTTACAAGGTAATTTTGAAGATATTTATAAAATGTATTTGTTTGCTGGCTTATCTTTCATAAAGTAATTACTTATAAAATAGTTTTCAAAACTTAACTAATAAATATGTATTTGTTTATTTATTTTATATTTCCAGGTATGTATCTATGACGATTAAGAAGATTACTTTAAAACGAATATCTATAACGATGAAGAGGAGCATGAACTTAAAAATAAATATCTACGAGTTATTCGGATGTACACATGTGTGCACTGTATGAAAATATCATTATAGAAACCAAATTAATAATTAAATATTAAAATACTTGTTATAAACTAAAACCTTGTAGAGAACTACAACCTCATGCATTTTATAAAAGTTTAGATGATATGAGAGTTAAAAGCCCTGTAGTTCTGAAGAAGCAGCAAAAGTCTTGAATTCGTCTACGTATGGAGACACTTCTTCTTGATTATTGTGTTAACAAGAAGATAAGTTGTATTTTTAATGAAAAAATAATGCTTTTTCTAAGAAAGCAACTGTTTAGAATTAATAAATTGTAAAATTCAATATATGCCCTGGTAATCTATTGTAGAAGTAAAGAATAATGGAAATAGAAATAACTCCTCAGTTGGATTTTTTGAAGCACTTGAGAGAAAAAGTGCATAATCGAGCGCTTTAATAAGAGAGCTCTTATGAAGCAGTAAATGATAAAGAATGAAAAAAGCTACTCTTTTAGTGCTGACAATGAAGCAGTTTTTAAAGCGAAAAAAATTAAAATATTTTATGATTTACGAAAATTATTGAAAACGGCATTTAAACCAGTAAAAGAAAAAGTTAATGAATATGTTAGCCCTTAAAAAGCACTTTAGGAGTGCTTTGCTTGCATGTTAAAAGAAGCGCTTATTGCCAGCAGAAAATAGTCCTCCAAACCGGGAACACGCAGTACAAAAATCAGGCATCCTATTAGCAGGTTTCAGCGATTTGAAGTATGAATTCATACATAAAACCTGCTCCTTTTGAAGCACATTTTTTACTGGGTTAGTTTCTTTGATTATATTGTACTAACGATTTAATAACGCCATATACGCACAGAAAGAAGTTAAGGGGGTAATTTTGTTGTTCACTTCACCTTGCGTTGAGAAAATTTTCATATAAAATTTTTGAAATTTTTGAAAATTCAAAAAATTTTATATGAAAAATTTCTCAACGCAAGGTGAAGTGAACAACAAAATTACCCCCTTATTTTCTAAAGTAATTAAATTTTTTTCTTAAAGTGGGAAAATCCGTAATAATTTCTTGATTTTAACTATTTCGTTCGTATTTAGTAAAATTTTCTAAAATAATGAAACATTTAGAATGAGTAATTTTTGGCTTGAACGTGATCATGAAAATTTTCTTGGTTCAAGCCAAATATATTTTATTTTGCTTTCAATGTAATTTTTGGCGTTGCGGTTGCGTTTTACAAAATTAGGGCCTTAATTCTGTTCCAGGCCTGATATAACTGGCGATTTTTTTGGCTTTTTTTGCCATTTATATTATTTCAGCGAGGTGGTTTAGTAAATAATTCTTTCTTTGCGGAACACAAGTAAACGTAAACAAGTAACAAGTAACAAGTAAACAAGTTTTTTGTATGCGTCCGCTACATACGAGACTCAAATTCTCGCAGATTTTACGAATTAATTTTCAAATACTTGAAGTAAAGGCAAAATGTTGTTACTGTATTCAAAGGTTTTGAAAGAAACATGTACTGTAGGGAGTGTATTTCCTTGAATTCGTTTACCTACTATTTAATTGGTGCGGCAAACAGTACCATGTCGTTGTGGTTTTATAGCCACATTTGATTTGTGTTTAGTGTTTGATTTCCAAATACATTTATGCAGGCCTTAACTGTCAACATGTGAAACTTTTGGATAATTCGAATTATTACAAAGCCACAATAGCAAGATCGTGTTGTGTGATGACGACAAAATTACGTCAGAGCCACATGCGCATGTGCCTTTTTACATTCCGTGTACTATAGGCTTAAGAAATATACTGTGTATAGTTCATAGATTCTCAAGTAACCGATTTTCAAAACTGCTGGGCACCTTTGACAACATCTAGATAATAATTACAATACAGTAGAGTCCCGATAATTGGTATTCGCCATTTTTTCATATTGCGGGGATTTTGGTTTAACGTGATTTCGTATTAACGAGGTAAAATATGAAAAAGTACGAATTAACGAGGTGTTTACTAGATCGAAATAAAAAAATTCAAAAGAAAAACAAATTTTCATTAGAACGATGATGACGTTTTGTGAATCAAATAACAAGCAGACAACAACAAAAAAAATCAAATAAAAACAGTTATTGGTAAGTTAAGCTTCCAAATATGACTTTCAACATTAAACAATTTTAAGGAGAGGCAGAAAACTGGTTTCAAAAACATAGTTGCAATTTTTTAATCAAATCGAGTTTCACATATGTTAAAGACGTCAGTGACGCAAACCAAATTTTCAAGGTCGCTATAGATTTGATTTATGAACAGATTTGTAACACAAAAAAGGATTTTGATAAGATTTGAGCTGTGCCTGTTTATGATTTAGTGTGCGATATGTACATTATATTGTATCTGTTAATTTTTTGTGTTTCATTGCGAATTATAAGAGGTTATTAACAGCTTATTTTGTTTAATAAAAAATTTTGTATTGAAAAAAAAACTGCGATTAACAAGGACACTACAATGTATGGCTATTAAGCACGATTTTTTGAAGGGAGCAATTACTGAGATTTTCGATTTAACGGGCTACGAACTATCGGGACTATACTGTATATTTTGTGTTAATCGCAGATACTTAATTAAAACCCGCTGTTTACAACCAGGGACCGAAAATAACAGTTATTTTGAAATTTTTAATTAAAAAAAGCTATAGAAGTAAATGTCGTTAAACTGATTCCAATATACCATATCGATTCTTATTAGCTACGCTATGATAAAATGTATTGCTTTTTATTTTTTCGAGCAAAAATAAAAATTAGTTTTTTACTTTTGTTTCGAGCCAATATCAATGGCAATCACAGTTACCGAATTTGACGATTTTTGGTTTCAAAATGGTTTCAAATAATCCAATTCACGCTGTGAATAAAAAACCAATATTATTTAATTTAGCTTTGCCGAACATGTAAGACTGCAATTTTTTATTTGACGAGAACAAAACACAATATTGGTTCGCCCTGTTTTTAACAGCTCTCAAAAAGTTTGTTCTTCAATATATAAAAAAAAAATATGTACACCCAACAAACACGGGGGTTTGATTTCAAATTGAAAATGATTTGAAATCAAACGTTTTCTCAAGCGACAAACGTTTGAAAATGATTTGAAAATCATTTGAAAATCATAGCGTTCTCAACAAAAAGGGGAAATTATTTTCAAATTGAAAAATGCCTTTATTTTTAACTTGCTTTCAAACGTAATTCTCAAATGTTTTTCAAATGTGGATTATAATACAATGTAGAATATAAATAAAACTATTTAATTATTTTAATTTAAATTTATTATTTATTTAAATAAACTTTGAGATAAACATTCGGTACCATAGCTAAAAGATGAAACAGTGTTCTTTCCGTCCTCTAATTATTGGAAAGACAAAATACTTGACTCCCTTTTATTTTGAGGATTGTAGCACCGCGATCGTTCAACAAACTTTCTTCACTTCCCCGTTTTATTATTTTTCTTTTTTCCGTATTTTTAATCATTGTAATTTCTCACAAATAATTTTTATTTTTCACAAGAAATAAACTGTTCACTTTATATTAAAATTTATTTTTAATATCAAAACACATGTAACCACAAAGTAAAAAAATTTAACTTTAATCGCCATTTTTATTAATGCTTACATTTATTTTTCGCTTTATTATTGCCAAGTTTATTTTTGATTTGATTTCAACATTTGAAAAACATTTGACATCAAATTGATAAAACCTTTTATATCAAATGTTTATTTTCAAATCATTATCAATTTGTATTTAAATGTTAAATCAAACAATTGAAAAACGTTTGAGAATTGCGTTTGAGGTCAAATGATAAAGTCATTTCATATCAAAGGTTTGACTTCGTGTTTGTTGGGCATAAATCAAAAAAGTGTGTTCTTCAAAATATAAAAAACGTATACATAAACCCAAATTTGTTAATAGATTGATATTAAATAAATAAATAAATGAACAAAATGAATGATGAAATTCCAATTTCTTAAGTTTGTTTCTCATAAAATATGTAAACAAGAAAATACCTTTGCCAGATTGCCGATTTATTAACACCAAATTTTTTAGATTTGACGGTTTTTTTTCAAAAATAATTTTATAACACCGAATTCATTTAAATTTTATACCACCGACAACCTACCATTAACAATATAATGCTTTCTTCTGTTTTTTACTATAAAATAATAGAAAAAATAACTATTAAAACTTGAAATTTTTACTGTCCTGATTAAAGGCGATTTTTCCCAACTTCGTCTATATGAACTTTTATTTTTGCTCGAAAAAATAAAAATAAAAAAAAAACTGTAATTTTTTGTTCGGAAAAATAAAAATCAAAAACTAATTTTTATTTTTTCGAGCAAAAATATCTGTTATCATCTGAATTTTATGAATAACGGAATTAATGTTACGGTCCCTGTTTACAAAACTTTTTCTCCCTTTTATTAAAATCCTTTGATGGTCGCTTACTTATCTTATTTCCAGGTAATTTAAGGTATGAAAAAAACATAAAAGTCCAAAGGAAAATAAAGTCAACCATGTTCAAAAAATTGAATTCGAATAGAATTTAAATCGAACCAATTTTGTTAACGACCCTATTTAGAAATTCCATAAAAATATCAATCAATTACGAATTATATTTATCAAAAATTCTCTTAAACCCGGAAAAACTGTGACAATTAAAAAAAAATTAACTAAAAAACAATTAACTTTGATTTCTAGAGCCAAGGCGAATTCAACTACAATAAAACCAAAAACAACAGAAACAACACTGGGTTTTTTGCATTGCACTGTTAGTGCTTATAGCTCGAAATGTCAAGCATTCTTAGCAAAACACTAACAAATCAAAACAATTAAGCTCGAACTGTCAAAATCAGATGCCGTTTCGACACCACCTGGAGTTAATTCGCCTTGTCTAGAACATACTCCAGGAATTCTCATTTTCAAGACTGCTGGGTATCTCTGAAAGTATCTCGGTGTGTTTCACACAGACACATAGAAAACCTAAAGGTAATTACATCAATTCTTTGACGTGTTGAAAAACTTAAATTAAAAATATTATAAAACATAAAAAATGTATATAAAAATAAATAAACATACAGAATGTCTGTCTGTCTGTCATTACTCATGCATAAAGATGAGTGAACATCATTAAAAATTCCAAGTTAGTAAATTTATCTCAAGAATAAAAAAAAAACAAAACTACGTACTAGAATGATGAATAAAATTCAAGCACCGTTAAGCTTTAAAGTAAACATTTATTTAGCACATCAAAAGAAAAACAAAAGAAGAAAACATCTTACAGAAAATAAGTATATCTAGAACGTCTTTATTATGCTTAACATTTAATTTTATTTACATACAAAATACCTTTACGCCACAATCTAGTCTTTAAACGAATATCTCTTGTAAATATGAAGCGATTTTATCTTTTCTGTTTGCTAAAAATATTTTTCAGTTTCTTTCTTTTTTACTGTTTTCTTTTTCTCGCCATTTATTGAGGAAATTATTTATCATTTTATAAACAGTTCGGAAAATGTCTAAAGAAAAGTTAAGATTATCTAAAGGCTATAAATGTGAGCCAACTACAAAATGTGACACTGTTATTAAAGAAATTCTAGAGTTTAAGGAACATTTTTATAAATCTGTATTACGAGTTTTTTGAAAATTAATATGATTAAATGCCTTTTGAAACAAGGAAAAATTCCCTTTACATCGATATACATATAATTCAAGTAACGTTTCCTTGATTTGGCTACAAAAAGAACTGCGGCGAGTCCACATTTTCCATACAATTTCACATACAAATTTTTAGTTGAAAGCCGTCGTGAAATAAAATATATTTTATTTTAAGAACGTTTTTTCAAATGCTCTCAGATAAAGACCATTATTCTTCCAACAATGTTACCATACTTTCATTAAATTTCATACATTCTGTAAACTGTAAATCAAGGTACATTAACACAAGGTCAGTGTTGCCAGAGAAATTTCGAGAAGGATACATTTTAGATTCCAAAAAGATACACTTTTACCCAAAAAGATACATTTTGAAAAAAATTGGAAAATCCATTTTTAGCGTTTAACATTTATTAATATAAAATTTTTTCATATGTAATGAATATTGTAAAGAAAATTATATCATATAAATTCATTTTTATATTTATTTAAGCCATAAATATTAGGGTATGTAATTTTTAAAAATACAGTCAGCAAACTTTTAAATTAATTACATGTAACCATCTTTGGATGTTATCAAAACAAATTCATTTTTGTAAAAATTAATGAACGAGTTAAGACGATTATATATAAAATGTTCATATAAATTTCCTGAAAATAAAAAAGATGTTCATATACCATTATTAATGCTACTTTTGCATTAGTATTGAATCGGTTACGATGATCAGTCTTAATAAGTTTTAGTTGGCTAAAAAATCTCACCACACATACAAAAGTTAAACAAACTACTTTTTCAAGTTTTTAAACATCGGCTCATTAGTCTTAATCCATATTATGAAACAAAAACTGCTTGTACATGAAACAAAGAACACGTCTCCATTCGTCTTCCCCTTTCATCATTAAACTCAAATGTTTCGCAGTAAATGTTTCATAATATGGACCAGGACTTAACAACATTTTTTAAACAAACCACTTTTTCCCAATACTCAGTTGCCATGTCACTGTTAAACCAAAGTTTAATATTATATGTCTGTACATTTTGCGTGCGGATTCAAAAGATACGAAAAATGTCAGGATTATACATGGTACCTGAAGTCATCAAAAGATACGAAAAATGTATCTTTCGTATCCTAATGGCAACACTGCACAAGGTAGACTCAATTGGGAGTGTATAAATAATACGCGAAATAACGCACACATGTACACATTTTGGCTCGTACATACAAATTTGACAATTGGAGTTAATGTCTGTCCGCTAACGAGTATATCTTGTGAAAATGTACCTTGCAGAAAATTAAAGACAAAAGAATATCAAAAATTTAAATTATAAAATAAGAGAGAATTTTAAGTTACTGTCGTTGTGTTAATTAGGGCCTTTAGGATTATCGCCTGAAGTTGAAAACTCAATTATGTTTGAATACCAAGCTGGGTTGCAGCATACATCATAATCAGTGCCGATAACTGAAGCAACATAAAACAGAAACTGAAACGGAATTCCTGTGCGCAATAAATACTTAAAATAAGAAAAATTACAATGTCCATGAAATAAACGAAGCAAATCGTCGAATGGCAGCCTATAACATAGCGTAGCATCGTTCCCAATTTCAGATTAACTCAATTTGAACCATGGAAAGATATACAATCGAACAAAGCATTAAAGTTATTCAGGCTTATTATGAACATGGGCGTTCAAATCAAAATGCAGATCATGCACTTCGTGATTTTGTCGGTCAATTAAATCGTCCAAATGTGCGTACAATCGGAAAAATCGTGCAACAACTTGAGCAAACCGTGTCTGTAGGAGATGTGAAAACATCAGTGCATGCTCGTACAGCTCGTACTGCAGAAAATATTCCTGCTGCTCACGATAGTGTGGCTGAAGAGCCGTCCACCTCAACTCACCGTCGTGTCCAACAATTGCACCTCTCGCGCTCGTCGTTGATGAACATTATGCATAAAAACTTGCATTTACACGCTTACAAGGTGCAATTTACTGAAAAACTAACGCCTCTTTACCATTTCAAACGTCGTCAATGGTCAGAAAAGTGGCAAGAAATGGCAACAATGGATGATCAATTTTTAAAGAAACCCATCTTCAGTGCAGAGGCACATTTTCAACTCAGAGGATGCGTCAATAAGCAGAATTGCCGCATTTGGGCGAATGATAATCCAAGAGTGATTGTCGAAAACCCAATGCACCCACAAAGAGTGGCTGTTTAGTGCGTAGAATCTCAATTATGCCTCAGCGTCATCGAAAATTTGGACCATCGGATGGAGGTGTGCCGCCAAGGTCGCGACGGCCATTTGGCCCATAATTTGTTCCATACAAAATTGAACCATACCAACATTATCATAATAAAAAGAAATGACAATAATTTCCTAAATAATTTTTTTTTTATACAAAATCAACATCGGCCCATAAAATTTAACCACTCTTTACAATTCATATTCTAATATCTGTGCTGGGATACCTACCGCCTGGAATAGAGAACAAACTAAACCGAGACAACAATTTTAGCCACAAGCGATTCTTTCCCTCACTGTCACAGAATTTTGAATGTCGACTATTGAACAAAATTCCATTATTTTTGATAAAATCAATTGTTCTTTCTTCGTTGAACAAAAAAATTGTTTCGTTAAATGTTTTTGGACATTCGACTTGAACTTATTTATGTTGAAAGTGAGAGGGAAGACGTCCTCAGGATGGTAATTTCATAGACAAAGAGAGTCCGGCCAAAAACGAATTCAGCTTTTTGCGTTGTATGATGCACCGACAAATCGACTGTAAGAGAATGGCGAAAGCCCCGAATTGCAAACAAACGTACGAGATGGGAAACACAGACGCTAATAGTGTTTGTGTAGTAAATAACTTGAAAACGTTTTTCTGTTTGTGATCTTCGTACACAATCAAAATACTATACATACTAAGTAATCTTACTCGACGTAAAGATGGTAACATTCTATGCGTTCTGTTTTTCGTAAAAACCCACAAATTGCGTCCTTCAGCAATGTCAAAAACACTACAGAGCATTTAGATCAAAAACGTAAAATTTAAATTTTGTTTTCAAATTTTTTTTTTTTATAAAAAAAAAAATTGAAATTTTTAAACGCTTTCCTATAAATTATATATAAATAAATCGCACATATTTGCTTTAATAAATTTTTACAACGCGGTTCACAGACGAAAAAATGTATACCTTTTTATCATATATGAAAAAAGTACAATCGAATCAACTTTTTCACTCTTAAAGCAAATAACAAAAACAGCTGTTTAAATATTTGCCCTCAGCATCAGAATACAGATTATTAAATATTTAAGCAGCATTTAATTTTATTTTCTTTTCACTTTTATAATCCGTCCGATGTTCATATGAGTCTGGCCAGACCAAATCGATAAAAACTTAATTTTAAATATAAATTTTTATATTAGTCGACTGTGAATTCTAAGTCAAATTACAATCCTCAAAAGCTTTTCTACTTAAATAGTCTTTTTCCTTCGAATAATATGAAAATTTATATATAACAAATATAATCACCATGAGAAATAAATTCCCATCCCAGATTCGATTAATTTTAAATATATTTGTTGTAAAAAAAATCAATTTTCAACTACTTTCGTTAGTCAAGCACAAATGGGTATGTGCAGACCAAACAAACATTCCTATTAATAACATATATGAAACTCACATTGTTCTTTGTAAATTGTATTAAAGAAGTTATTAACCCACTAATGCATATTCAAGGAATTAAATTAATAAACAAAATAGTTTATGATGCACTTACCGTATCAGAACGCGTGTTCGAAGGGTGAATATCCGTCCGTATCCCGCGAAAATAAGAATAATCTTAAAATAAAAAAAAAAATTTAAGTTTTATAAAGAACAGCTGTTTATATTCTATTACAATTTAAATTTTTATTCACAGTGTGATAGTACAGAAACAAACGTAACAAAAAAAAATTCTAGTTTATTCTTTTACAATCAGACTAAAACCATTGGACTTTGTGAGAATAAAAATCTACACAAAAAATATTATTAGTAGTTTTTTATACATAAAAAAAATTATTGAAAAAGTATTTAAATTTAATTATGCCCAATTTTTGGGATTGATATTAAAACACATTAATGTTTAAAATTGTTTTAAAGACAAAATTCTTTTCTTCACTAAATACTTAAATGTAACTTAATTCACCGATGTGGTACATTTAAATTCATTTTAAGTTTCCATTGGAAAAACATATCGAGGTGGTCTCAATATTAAGCTAATGCAACAACAAAGCAATAGCAAACAACTTTTTTGGGAGGCCACTTTGTAAATAATTAACACTTTTTTATGATATTTTTTTGTATTTAGTAGTGATACCATACTTTTATCTTAATTAAATAAGACTTTTTAAACAAAACTCAAAAAATCTATACGTATTTTAATACGATTTCAGTTTATTTAAAAATTAACTTAATATAGATTTAAATATTATTCTGAAAATTAATGTGATGATTGAATTAATTATTTTTTTTTTTTTTTTGTTAAAAGAAAATTATAAATATAATTCTGATTTAATTAATATTTTAGTTGTTCTAAAATAAATTTTGTATTAAAATATTAATTAAATAACAAAAAAATATTTCGTTTAAAACAAACCAATTCAAACTTGTGAAATTGTTGTTGGAAATTGCCAAAATTAATCAACACATTGTTTGAAACATAAAAATATCATTTATTGAAAAAAAAAATATGTAAAATATTAAATTTTTACAATTTAATTTAAATGATTTTGTTATTTTTAATAATCAATATAATCATTTTGGTAATAGTTGCAAACTCAACAAATGATTTGCTTGATTCTATGAATTTGGAATGAATTTGGTGATTTGGGACAATATTTCATTTTTTCTGTGTAAAGACTTGCAGAATATTGTAAAAAGGGCTTAAGTTATACCGGTTCAGTCTGTATACCAAAGAAACCAGTAGTTGAAGGTTTTAAAATCTCTCCCATATTAGGTGATATGGAGTAGGGTTTAATAGGGAAAAAGTCGACCCAACAATGACTTAGCAAAAGGCCAACAAACGCCAGGGCACAGAATGGTGCAAAATTTCCTATTACAAAAAAAAAAAAAACAAATCTGTATTTTATTTTTTAATTTTTCCAACACAGTGTGTTGAACACACACGAATACATTTTGTGGTGTTATTATTTGTAAGCTGTATGTAAGTTGTTGTAAATATTAATGGGTTGATATCACGATAAGTAAGATGAAGGAAAACTTATAACGGTTTATCTTGTAAATGAATACATTTCTGCTGACTTGTATGTAAAAAGGTATAAGTGAGTGTAAACCATAACATGTGTATAAGTGAATGTTTGTGGTATATTCACATTAAAACCACATATTACACTCTTTTTCTATGCCTGGCTGTTTGTTGTTGTTGTTGTTGTTTTTGGATTTCTTACGTTAATTATATTGCAACATTTTGAATGAGCAGATTTGATAAAAAAAAATTTCAATGCATGAATACGATTACATTGAGTAATGCCGGTAACTATTTATCTACAATATTTTATTTCTATTCAAAAAAATAAATAAACATCTGCACGAAACGTAAACAATTTAAAACCTTAACGAATTCAGATTGATGGCATGTGATATTGAAAGAAATTCTCATGAACGAAAAAAATTAAATAAACATATAATTTTTTCAAAATACAATCGTTAGAATCATCTTCAATTCAATGGGGTTTAAAAATAGTAGTTTTTTTAAATCTATAAAAAACTATTTTTTATTATAAAACTTTAATTTTAAAATCTAGGAATTGTGCAAATTTCTTGTAAAATTTATTTGGTTGTATAATAAAGTAGTAAAAAAGTAATTAACAAACGGTAAATAAATTATAAAAAATATTTATTAGGACATAAATAATTGTTAATAACGATAATTTTATCACAGTTGGGGGTAGTGTACTCATTTTGCAGTTCCCACTCACACTTAGTGATAGTGCAAAAATATTGCAATCATTTTTTTGAAGTTGAGTGATGAATTGAAAATTTGCAGCCTCACTAAATATTTTGCACTCGAAAAAAATAGTTTGATTTAAAAAAAAAGCAATCATCAGTTTATTGCAAATGTTTTTCTTCACTCATTTGAGTGCAAATAAAATTGTTGCACTAAATTTAAAATCAAAAACTAGTTTTTTCATGATTAAAGCCAATAATTATACCGTTATTGACAAAATTTCATTTTGTTTAATGTTCTTTGCTTAGGCATATCCTCCAAAAAAAATCAAAAGCCATGCACATACAAAGTTACATTTTTGATTGCAACTCCAAATTTTGCACTATTTGAATTGAGTGCAGATTTTTGCATTCAATCTGCGTTTAGTGATAGTGACAAAAAATAGTGCAAACTAATTTCTTTGCAGTTTTATTTAGTGATAGTGCACTGCTGATTTAATTCAATATTTAGTGCACTACCCCCAACTATGATAAATTTGAATCGCTTATTGTCTGCTTAATATGCAAACCTGCTAACTCCCGTTCAGCACATTTTACATGAGAGACAAAAAACTTTTTATATTTATATTTGGAGCTTGAGGGGAAAACCAAAAATATAGTTGGTTTTACACACTTCAAGACTCAAATCGAAGGGAAACTACATGCTGGTTGACGAGGCGTGTCTTTCTCTACCACACGGCATCATAATCTCAATTTTCTTAAACATGTTTGCATTTTCAGCCTTTTAGCAAAAATGATTTAACCAACAAAAATAAAATTTTACATAAAAAGGTTTTTTTTAAATATCTTTGCTTCAAGTCAGGGTTTCGTTTGAAATTGCTTTTGCTCTTATTTCGTAACGGTTCTTCCCAGAGATATGAGATTTTTAGAGATGGTTTAAATGTTCAAAAATTATCGATTTTCATCATAAAACAAAAATACCTTCAACAATAAATTTCGGTTTTCCAATAGTATGAAATTTAGCACATTTGAAAGAAACCTTGTTAATTAATTTTTGAATACCAAGAAAAACTTTGACAAAAATCTAAAATGTTGTTGCTTACATCCTTTTCGCTATTAGGCTCGATATATATTTTTTTTTTGTAAAAGGTTAATTTCTTAAGTAAGTTCTTTAAGGGGGTAATTTTATTGTTATTGTTACATTCGAAAATTTTTTTCAAAAGATAATTTTTTATAAAAAGTAAATTTTTATTAAAAAAAATACTTATAAAAAGTACCTTTTTATTAAAAAATTACTTATAAAAAGCATCTTTTTATTAACAAAAAGTACTTATAAAAAGAAACTTTTTAATAAAAAAGTACTTATAAAATGTACATTTTTATTAAAAAAGTACTTTAAAAGTACTTTTTATAAAACGTTAATTTTTTAAAAGCTTGCTTTTTTATAAAACCACAATTTTTGTTAAAAGATTCTTTTATAAAAAGATACTTTTTTATATAAAAATTCTTTTATATAAGAACTAAATCTTTTATTCTTCTATATATATAAAAATGAAAAATGTTTGTCTGTTTGTTTGTTGGCTTATAGACTCCGAAACTACTGAACCGATTTTCCTGAAATTTTTACAGTAATATAACGTGAGCCCTAAAAATAAAATAGGCTACTTAATTTTTCGATAGGGGCAGGGGAATTGGTACGCCCCATAGGATGCCAATATTAATTATCGCATATCTTAAGAGCCGCTGGACGCATTTTGCTGAACTTTTTGTAGTAGGATCTTCTGAGCCCCAAAATTGAAATAAAATAGCAGCGGGGTAAGTGGTTCCCCCCATAGGACAACAATGCTTAATATCGCATATCTTATGAACTGTTACAGTGAGAATGTTCAAACTTTGTGGAAGTCACTCTTATGGCATACTACACTTTTGAAAATAAAAATAAAGCGGGTAGGCGCGGGGGGAAAACCTCCCATAGGATGCATATATTAAATATCGCTCAACTGAAGAACTATTAAAGGGCGAGTCTTCAAACGTGGTTAAAGCTACTACTATGGCAAACTATAAATTTCAATATACAAATGGGCGGGTTAGACAGGGTAGGAGCAGTACCCCTCATAGATAGAAATATTAATAAGAGCCGCTGCAAGCAATTTGTTGAACTTTTGGTAGTAGGATCTTCTGAGCCCCAAAATTTAAATAAAATAGCAGCGGGGGAAGTGTTACCCCCCATAGGACGCCAATGTTTAATATCGGATATCTTAAAAACTGTTATAGTGAGAAAGTTCAAACTTTGTAGAAGTCACTCTTATGGTATACTTCACTTTGAAAATAAAAATATAGCGGGTAGGCGCAGGGGGAACTACCTTCCATAGGATGCTTATATTAAATATCTCTCAACCGATAAAGTGGTTAAAGCAGTGTAGCGAACCGCCCCGGGTTAAGCTAGTATTTTATAAAGCATAATGTTTAAAAAGTTATTTTTTTATAAGAATATAATTTTATTTTAAAACGGTATTTATTTTTATTAAAGGTACTTTTTTATAATAAAGTACTTTCTTACCTTTTTATAATAAAATTATGTTAACAAAAAAATAACTCTATAAATACATACATATGTTTTTATATTTTATATCATATAAAGGTACTTTTTCATAAAAAGTTAATTATTCAGAAAAATGTACTTTTTAATTAAAAGGTACTTTTTCATACAAAGGTACTTTTTCATAAGTGCGACTCCGACTTCTACTCCGACTCCTACTATAATCTTGATGCTAAATGTATATGAGACTCAGTGATGTTAACTTTTATTTTTTCATTACCGTACGGCCTTCTAAAAATTAGAGTTTTTGAGAAGCAATCATCAGGGGTGTGCTGGAAATCGCAAACGCAAGCCACCGTAGTTATAGAATTGAGTGCCCCGGTAGACTAGTTGGTAGCGAGCTAGTCTATCAGCGCCGGGGTTGCGGGTTCGATTCCCGCCAGAGACCCTGGTTTCTTTCCTGCAGACAAGCATAAAACTTCGCGGGATAAGCTTTGGAAATTACAAAAAAAAAAAGTACTTTTTTATAAAAAGGTATTTTTTGATAAAAGGGGTTTATAACAAAAGGGCACTTTTATATAAAACGTAAATTTGGCTAAAATGTACAAATATTTAAAAAAAGATACCATTGTTACCTTCAGCCAAAAAAGAGCTTTTGTTAGAGAACTTGTTAAATAAAATGCTGTTCTAATAAGTACTTTTTAATCATGGATATTTTTCTACGATCTGTTTAACAAACTTGATAAAAAAAGTAAGTTTTAAAAGTTCTTTATATAATATAAAATTTCAAAATGTACATTTTTTCATATAAAAAATTTTTGCAGAAAAGTATGTTTTCGCAACAAGGGTCTTAAAAATGAAACTTTTTCGAATGAAACGTTTTGAGAAAGTTCTTTTTTTATGTATTTTTTTTATAACATAAACTTTTGCAAAATTAAGCTTTTTAAAAGGGTTTTTTTTAAAATACGTTTATTTTAAAGATTTAAACTTTTACTTTTCCAAGAGGTAAAAATTTCAAATGTTTTTAAGAGAGTAGTAGCGCGAAACTTTTTTTATAGAAGTACTTTCTCAAATGGTCGAAAAGATGATTCGTGAGTTGAAAATGTACCTTTTCCATCATAGCTGTTGGAAAAGAACATTTTTAAGGGTAGTTCTTAAAAAAGGACTTTTTTTTAAAAGGGCGCAGTTGTAAAATACAATTTATAAATCCCACTTGTTTTACAAAGATACGTTTTCAAAAAGCACTTTTTAATTGAATTTATTAAAATTTCAAATATGTACACACAACAAACTTTTAAAAGAAAATGTTTATAAGTGTTGAACATCGACAAATAATGTTTTAAAAACCCATTTACAAGTGCATTAACACTCTATTGTTTCAATTAAACTTTGATCAATCAAGTGAAGTATTGTGTGCACATTAAAATACGTATTGTTTTTTTTTTAATTCACTCATGGGTTCAAGAGTGTGCTTAAGTTATAAAAATGCACTATGGGGCATTAACTACTGTGTATTGCACTTGCCATCAAAGTGCAAAAAGTTTTATAAAAGTGTGTGTGTTAAAAAAAAAATTAGTACAAAGGAATTGTAACAATAACAAAACGAATTACAAATAAACAACAACAAAATAGCAAGAGGCAACTATTTTCAAGTTACTGACCACCGACATTATGACGTTAACTTTACGAGAGTTGACGCTCAACGCATCGTTAAGTGTTTAATAGAGAAATAATGCTAAAATCACACACACAAACACCTACACATCTATAGATATACATAGTTTGTATACGTATGTATGTCATAGTTGGTCATGGAATGGTTTTATGCATGTGCACTCAATGACCAAACATCAGCACAATGGACACATTCAAACTCACAACTGTTGGCTATTTGCATGACAGTGTGTGTGTATAAATTCGCTTGCGTGTTTTTCGTAGACGGAACCTTACAATAACATGGTAGTGTTACACTTCAGTTAACCTCAAGAGCAAAAAAAAAACTATTAGCTACATGGCAAAAACAACAATAACTACAAATGCATAATGAGAACTACAAGAAATTAAACAAAAAAAAAGAAGCTGTTAGAGAAAATATCATTGAAACCCATAAATGACCATCAGCTCAACACCAGTTACCAGCAGCTGAAGTATCCAACAATAACAAGACTCCGAGTACAACACACAACTAAACAATGACATTTGAAACAACTATCAAAAAGTAGTTGTCTACAATAAATAACAATTACATACGCCAACTACTTAATTTACCAAGTTATGGCACGGAGTAACACCGTTTCCATTCAATGTCGTATTATTTTTGCGAAACTGTAAAAAACAAAGTGGTGCGGTCTATTCTTTGAAAAAAAAATTGAAACATCGTAAATATTTAAAAAAATTACAAAAAATTTTAATTTCATTAGAAAAATTATCGAACAGGTGTCTGGTACTTTTATGACATTCGGCCCTTTTAGGGAGTAAACGGGTATAATCCGTATTTTGGAACTGCTTTGTTACCCCATTTATATTTTAAGCCAATTAGCAGAAAAATGGTCACACCAAATTCGTAACTTATCTTAAAAACAAAAATATATATTTGGCTCTTGTTCGAAATTCGAATGTTTAAGGGGTGAAAATCGTATCTTTTTGGTAGATTTTTTACAAAACATTTGTCTCTATTCATTTACATATACAAAATAAATTATGGGCTCTCACTACAATATTTAAATTTTTGATACTTATGGGGAGAAAAAAGTATCAAAAAGGAGAAATGCGGGAAATTAAATTTATTTCTTTTACTTAAAAAATTAAATGTGCAGGGCCCTGAGTGAAGAAGGATCCAAAAGATAAGATTGTTGGTAATTTTTCGTTCTTCAAATGTTACTTTTTTAATTTTCATTATATTAAACAGAGTTTAAAAACTGTCGAACAAAAATCAAAAATTTGTGTACAACTTTCGCTCTTTGAGTTGGTGTGACAGCGATTGTTTACATTTAATGAATCAGAAGTGATAGCAAGAGTTTTTTTTGCCAATTAAAAATGAAAAAGTGGAAGAAAGGACAGTTTTTCTACTTTGACTCCAGTTTTGTAAACGCTGATATTAAACCTAGATACACAAAATTACACAATACAATACAACCATTCGGACTTCAATACACAACATCAAACAAAATGTGGGCGGTCAAGCCTTGTTGAGATTGGGGGCAAAAGGCAAAATATGAATGACACTCTTAATCAGGACCTAGCTACAATCTCTGAGTGGGGTCAAGCGAATAGGGTCGAATTTATGGCCCGCAAGACCCAATGTTGTATGTTGAACCACAGACGGGCCGTGGGACCAACTATGTCATCTGTATTAATGGGTGGCATTGATATTGAGGAATCGGATACTCTTGATGTTCTGGGCATGAGAATACAGTGCGATGTCCGCGGGAATAAACACCTTTTTAAGGTGTCGAAAGAAGCATTCAAGTGTTTAGGTTTTTTAAAACGGTGCAGGACTTACTTCACTTCATCCGATTTCCTTACTATCTATACCACCTATATCCGACCGAAGATGGAATACAACTCCCATATATGGGCAGGGGCTTCAAAGTCTATTTTGAACCTTCGGGACCGTGTACAAAGGAGGGCGGTGAAGCTCATCAATGACAGTAGGGTATCCAACTCTATTGACTCATTGGAGCATCGTCGGAATGTGGGTTGTGTGACACTTTTCTATCGATATTACCATGGGAGGTGTTCCACTAAGATAAGTGAACTTATTCCACCCGCCCGAGTATTATATAATACTCGCTCATCCAGTGGATCACATCCGTTTGTAGTCGATTGTCCTGTGTTTCGCACAACGCATTATAGAGAAAATTCGTTTTTCAGTCGAACTATCCGTATGTGGAATAAACTTCCCGCAGAGGTCTTCCCCGGTACTTATAATTTATTAAGATTCAAGTCAAATGTCCACAAACACTATTCCCTCTTTCCTCCTTCCCAAACCTTATTTTCCTGATCAACACAATGCACTGCATATATAGGGGGCATCCCTTGAGTGTTGGTTTATCGCTAAAAAAAAAAAAAAAGTGGGCATGGCACTTCCCATACAAAGAAATTAAAGATTTCTCTATATCTGCAGAACAGCAAGAGCCACAGTTTTCAAAATAGACACAAGCATATTGGTTATCAACACAAATTATCCGAAAAAATGCAGGTAGAGAAGGGGGCGTGGCACCTCCCGTACAAAGACATTATCAATTCCTGTATATCTGCGGAACGGCAAGAACCAAAGTTTCCAAAATATACATCTTGGGCATCAATACACAACATCCGACAAAATATGGGACGATAAGAAAATTGGGCGTGGCACAAAATAGATTTATTTATATCTAAAGATCGTTTTATATAACTTTCTGTTCTTATCGCACCAAGGTGAAAGGTACATAGGATTTGGCGTAGCACTTTTTCAAAAATAATGGGAATATCTTATGTTTAAAAAAGTACGAACTGTTAACTTAAAACGCAATTCTTTTTTTTTATTACTTTTCGTTTTGGACACAGTGTAACTAGTAAAAGTTTTAATGTTTCTTGTTTTATGTTCGTCATTCACCACCCGGTTTTAGTGACAATTCTAAAATTTCAAAGGCATTTCGATAACACACTTGTATTTATAATAAAAATCAACATTATTGTCATCGTGATGGTCATTTGATTAAGTAGAGCTACGAATACAAAAATAACTTAGCAATTGTTTTTAAAAGCGGGAACAGGAAGATATCAAGAACAAAGAGTTTCTCTAAAATTAAGACTCTGATATATTTGAAACATTTTAAATTTCTATATTCATTCGGTTTCAAATCATTGTATTTGAAACCGAATATAGAATAACTTTCTAAAGGGACGGGTCTTATTCGTTAACGATTAAGTGGAACTCAAACACCTGAAAATTTGTCAAATTTTTAACGATGATACAAAAAAACACTTCTTATTATTTTAAGCTTTTGTTTTGTGAGCATTTTGTAAAAAAAAATATAGAAAGAAAACGTTTTGTGCATCGATGGAATGGTAGCTCTCAAAAAACATAATAAATAAACATAATCAATAAACATTAACGTACACAATATTTTTTAACAGCTGATACGTAAAAACAAAGAAACATTTTAACTGTATCTGGTTCATCTGCAACGCAGCGTCACGCTTACGTAAGAGTATCTATTTAAGCATACGCATGGTATGGAAAACTAAACAGCTGATCCGCAACGTATACCTTTACCTTAAGAGAGTCCTTTTACTGACCTGGCAATGCACAGTGAGAGATATTGAAAAAAAATGGATATAATTTTGGATTTTTCAAGCAGTAAGTCCGCTTGGAATTTTAACTTCAAAAGCTTATAACATTTTAATTATAACAAATTACGGCCCCTATTAAGGTTCACAACTCAACTCAATTGAGTTGTAATTTCTAAATTATTGTATTACGCTTTACAACTTTGCTATTTTGTGTTGAACAAAAACATAACAAAAATTACAACTGACCACAACCAGTTGTCTTAGTTACAACTCAACTGATTTGAGTTGCGAACCGTGTCAGAACGAGGAGGAAAAGGAGACTGTGCTTCACCCTCTTTGTCAATGCCCGGGGTTGCGGGGCATAAGCGAAAAATTCTGAGTCCTTAAGAAATTCTATTTTATATCCATCTGTTTTAATTTTAAGGCTGTAATATTTCATAAGCTTAAAGAGATAAACTATGCATTTTTTTAGAACTCGACAACAGAGCTGTACAAGATTGCAATCGATTTAACTGCAATCACTTGATTTCTCGTTAATGAATGCTAATTTTTTTATTGCATTCCAAATCTGAATCTGATCCAAATCCGTAAAAATCAAAAGCAATCAAAAAAGTAATCAAAATTTTATTTGATTCAAAATTTTCGTTTTCTTTCAATAAAACTTCTTCTTATAGAAATGTCAGTTTTTGGTTTACAAAGTTTTCTAAAATTAATTTCGCTGAACTTTCATTACAGTTGTGACTTCAGAAGAATTAATTGAAAATGAATTATTGCAATTAATTGCATATAATGATTTCTAAGAATAATGATTGCAATCAGAAAAGATTTCACTTTTGCCAGGATTACATTTGGAAATCTGCCATCAAAGAATGCCAATTGATTGCAGTTTTTTACAGTTCTACTATTGGTTTTGTGTTTTCCCTTGTGTTTGGGACACTTGAAAAAAAATTTTCCCTGTTCAAATTTATTGCTGAAGGAGAGGCCTGTAACCAAACGATAGTGGAAAAAGAGGAGCAGTAGTGCATGTAATTGATACAGTTTTTCAATCAGGCCAAAATTAGGAATTCTTGATAGTTTTTAATATGAATCTACTTTAATCTATGGCGCCCCCCTTAAAGGTCTATGGAGCCCAACTCGGACCATAAACTCGAATACAAGTCCCAAAGTAACAACTGAAATCATATTCTAATAGGTCTTACTAACCGTCCAGAATGATTTTATACTTTTTTTTTTTGCAAAATTTTATTTATTTCCCACTGTGCCAAAATTCGTTTGTTTCATTGGCTCGTTATTTAATGTCAGTTTCGCTCATATGCAACAAAAATTGCTAAATTTGAAAGATAAATAGATGATTTTCCATATAAAGGTCTTTTTTATGACTCAGAAAATTATTTTAGGATTTAAAATAGCTGACCCTTTAATATCCTCTCGGTATTGAGCTTTAACAGTCCTAAAATTATGATTTATATTTAAGGTTACCACATTTAGCCTTGATAGAGCATTTTCGATTAATGGTACCTGCACAAACTATTGATCGCTCCCATTTAATATTGTATTTTAACAAACCAACCTGTCATAACCGGTGACATGAACTCTGAAAAAGTATTTTGCTTTCGAACAAAAAAAATTTTTTTAAACAAGTTTCTTTAAAATTTCTTAGTTGAAAAAACATATTATAAATACAGTTGTCCAATTTTTTTTTTTTTTTTTGTTTTTATTACATAAATTTTTTATTTTTTTTTTGTTTCGTTCAGACAAAAGAAAACAACTAACAGTGCATTGAAACCATACATTCGATTGCATTTATTTAGTTGGTTAACTAAAAATTGCAACAACAGCAAGAAATATGTATAGCAAAACGAAAAAACCAACAAAACTATTAAAAAGTGTATTAAATAATGCATTGCATGTCTAACTTTATTGTCATCTCGCACAACTGGAAAAAATACACGAATGGGAAACACGTTGACTGCCAGTAGTGTGACTCTACAAACAAACTCTTTTTTTATTATAACAGATTTGGGTTTTAGGTTTTTTTTTTTTGGAGCTGCCATGCAACGCTGGCTTCAAAGAAAATTTTAGTGCTACAACCAACTTTAACAAGTGCGGCCGTAAAATCAAACCACCAGAGATCAGTTTTGAAAAGAAACGCGCTTAAACGCTTTAACAGAAACCAGCAAACAAGATTTTTTTTATTAGAAATTAGTTAACAAAAGTGCCTTCGTTGTTAATTAATAAACAATTTGTTAAAAAAAAAAGAAAAAAATCATAGTTGTGGCCTAAAACCTGCCATTAAAATAAATTGTGGTCAATTAAACAACAAAAGAAAAAAAGAAGAGGAAAAAAACGTTAAAACTAATAATTATAGTGAAGGTTTTTTTAATAAACTTTTTGTTGTCTATTTAATTTCTAGTATTGGCTGGTTTACAAAAAGGTTTAAACAAAAAACAAAAATAAATAATAAATATTGTTTAAACAATATTTTTTTTTTAAACACAAAAAAAAGTTGTAAACTAAAAATAGTTTTTAGCAAAGACATGACTAATTAACATTGCACTTAACACTTTTCATTCATTGTAAAGGTTTTTTTATTAAAAAATACTTGTGTTAAAAGTTTATAGCTTTTTTTTTAATAAAACTATTAAAACTTTGTAACTAGAGTTTTAATTATTTGTTTTAATCGGTTACTTATCTGTGGAAAGATATTCAAAGTTTTTACATGAAACTGAAATTCTAAAATCGAATTAAATCAGGCCTGTCACAGAAATAAATTCCGATCGTATGTGATTTCGTTTTATGTGAAGCAAGATAAGAAATTACTTCCACTTTCGATCGGAATTGATTTCTGTGGCAAGCCTGAATGACCTGAATTTGTCATATTATGCCTTTCACCACTAATGGTCATTTTCTCAATGTACCGACAAACTTTCTGTTACCTAATGTCAACATAAATTTATAAACAAGGTTTCTTTCAAATGTACTAAATTCCCATTTCATAATATTGAGAAACTGTAATTTATTGTTGAAGGTATAAGCTATTCCTATGCGCATTTCACTGGTTGCTTAGGCCAGATCGTCAGAAAACTTCTTCCAAAGATTTTAGAAAAGCTAAAGATATTATACAAATAAAACTGTTAAGCGAATAAGAATTATAAACCTCAGTTTTGCTTGTAACAATATCAAAGCTTAAACAAAAACAACAACAATAAACAGTGAGTTTAGCTTTTCTTACAGTCCCGACTACAATTGTTTGATTTATTTATTAGACCGATAAACTGTCTGTTAACAATTTTGGGTTTCTCAATAAACCAACCAAAAATATTGTTTTAAGTTGGCAACACCTTTCAAAATACATGTAAAAGTTGGGAGTCAGCTGATTGAATTTATCTGTACGGCAAATAAAAGGAAAACAAATAATTGGCAGATGAGTGCTGGTTAGCTTTGCGACAGAATAAAAGCAAATGAGACATTGAGAAAACCAAATTTCTTTTATGTGCGGTTTTTCGTGGGGAAAAAAGATAATCGTGTAATGAGAAAACGGCCATAAGTATGCTAAGTTTGTCATTACGTGTAAAAATGTGTATGTACACACGAGAATATTGTAGGGTTTCCTCTGGCTGGCTGGGGTAGACTCAGCGGTGGCCAGGGTCGTAGGGGAACGAAATAATAACACGCTTATCTTACCACGTTATTATACGTATCGCTTTATATAAATTACTTTATACGGTTGCTCAGTAGCGCCACCTGGTGCAGTGGGAGCAGAACCAGAGGCCAGCACGAGGTTTAGCACTCGGGTGTTGACCAAAGCCTCTGCTACCACGCTGGGGAAGGCTGAGGTAGCACACTGGGACGGCACAAGGTTGACCACGCACTACCATCAAAGGCTATCGGCCCTCGTTATATAAAATCTAAGTTAAATAAATTTAGATTTAGATACTGATTTACTATTGACACAGTCGTTAGTATTAGTAACTTGTTATACCCCAGACATTTAACATGTGACTGTCACTGGAAATTTATAACTGACGTTGGTACTATTCACTATGTAGTTTTTCTGGGACAATATGTAGACTAGGGTGACCCTTAAAATCAAAGGTCAAAATTAAGGACGATCGGCGAAGGCTTAGCCTAGCCTTCCCTCACGCCTACCAAAGTTTGAGGAATATTATATTTTTTCATGAAATTTGACATGTATGTTTCATAACTTAGAAAATATTCATTTTGCAGAAAAGTTGTTAACAACTTTTTCCTTACAGCCATATTCATAAAAAGTTCTTATTTTAAGCTTAGAGCATGGAAGCTTTTTTGCTATTAACTGTTTGTAGCGATTTTGTGTTTAAGAATGGCAAATTTCTTTATATTTTCCTGCCATTTTATAGCTAAGGATTTATGAAACTTCTATTCGATTCACATGATATTCTATATTTAATTTTTTTTATAATTTTTTTTTTTAATTGTAGAACTGAAAAATTATTCTTATCAAATAAAACTACAGTTTATTTTAGTTTCTGAAGAAAATGTTGCCGAAAGGTATCTTAAACACTTTTGTTTGGACATTTTTTAAATGTACGATAAGAAAGTATTCGAATAAAAAGTTTGTTTACTTTTTATTTACATCACTATTGTTATGATTTCCCAGTAAACCAAGCGATATTGTAACGATATCGAAACCATATCAAATAGGCGATAGAAAGTATTACAAGTGATAATCGTTTTCGAATCGAATACGATAGTTTTTATGGACTTTATCCAACAATAAGTTTTCTTTTTTTTGTGAATGGTTTATTAAAGGTTTAATAGACTATTTTCCGTTTATGAATACAACTTTATAATTTTTGCTTAAAAACGGTTAATTAATCATAAACAAGTTTTTATGAATCTCTTATTAAACTGAAATGTGTGAAATGAAACAAAAATGCCATATATTGAAACAGACAGCTGTTTTTCTCACTTAACTGTGTCTGTGACTTTTTTTTTGGCAAGTACTAGCTGTCACATAAGGAAATTACTCGCCAATTTACGGAAAAAGTGTGTCTGTAATATTTTTGTGAGTAAAGTTCCCGCTTTCAACTGTCAAATAAACTGACGAATAAAAATAAGGCGAGAAAAAATGTTAACTCTAAAAACAATTAAAAATGCAAAATACAAAGAATAATATTAATAATAATATTTTGTTCTTGGCACATTTTTTTATTTTTATTGTTTAATTATTTTGCTTTAAACATTTTTAAAAGATATACGCATGTTTTCAAAGCTCGTGGGAAAACAACGAACATTAAAGACTCACTTTACATTATTTGGTATAGCCGACGGTTGTATTTTCGCCGCCGTCGTTCAAAAATTTTGGTCGCGGTCAACGATATTTATGACTGGCGTTCTCAACGTCTGCAATGTCAAATCGACTTCGAATGAAATATTACGACATTTTTAAACGAACGACGTTTTATCTCTTTTGATAGTTTTCGACATGAGTTACAGACACACTTTTTATCACTTTTCGAGAAACGACGGAATATTTTGTTTCAAATCTTTTCGATACGAAAAGTTCTCTCTAAAGTTCCCGAACACGGGTACTGAAGAACGGAAGAAGGAAAATTGTCCAACTTTTTTTTTTTTTTTTGTTAGGTGAAGAATATTAAAGATTGGGCATAGTCGATCGAATATTGTTTTTTTTTTTTGGAGTCGTCAAAAATAAACGATCTCATTTGATTTGTAGAGATGTAAAAAGAAAAGGTTCCCCACATGTAGTTCAATATTTAGTTTGAAAGACAAAATATATACTCAGTACTTTTCGCTCATACTTAGTCACATCCTTGAGTTGCAGACAAAACATGGACTATATCGTTAATGTGAATGTAAGGCTAATTCACATATATGCCACTATGAGGCATATAACCGAATTCGAATATAATCAAGTTATGTGAATATAGAAAATAAAAAATTCATATAAGTTACACCGACATCAGGCAACAAAGTTGCATAGTGTATAAAAAATAGTTAAAATAATAACAAGATATTTCATAACTGATACCAAAGGCACTATGCGCCCACGATTTGGCGTAAAAGCAATAAATGTGTATACCAAAGGAAAAACTAATTCTTTACGAGTAGAGAGTTGATGACAAAAATTAAACGATTTAATTCTTTACTTCTTTGGACGGATTGTAGTTTCGAAAACTAAAAAGAACTAAGTAAATATTGCTAATGTGACTATAACGCCATTAATTTGCTTTACTTTTCCCTTTGATGACTGTTGATAGATGGCGTATATGGCAAATGTGCTTATATCGCTAAATGGACTTAAAAGTTAATACTTTATGTTAAATTAACTTATAACGGAAAAATAAACAGAAATAATGGATTATTTCCAATTGAACCAATTGAAGTGGTTACTTTTGAAACGGATAAAAAATTCGCAAAATGGTATTGGATGATCGTCGGCTGAGGGTGAGTGAGCGAGTTGAAATTTTAGACACTTCAAAAAGTGCTAAAAATCGTATATTGACCAAAAATTTTAAAATTAAAAGCCTGTGCTCTCATGCACCAAGGCAATGCAACAGTTCACCCATCCAGTATTGCGGTGACCAAAATCAATAACTTCGACTGTGAATTGCTTTATCACTTACTTTATTTAATTTTCTATTTCCAAACTTGAAAAGATGGATCATCGGTGGTTAAAGATTTTCCAAAAATAAAGAAGCGGAGTCTGCGGTTGATGGCTATTTCAGGGTTCCACTAGTTCTTACGCAGAAAAAATTGTTCACCAATTAAAGCATTAATCAAAAATAAAATCAGTTTCAATTAAAAATTTAATCAAGTGAATTAAAAGTGTAATCAAGTGAATTAAGCGTTTAATTGATACTAGTACTTTGTTTACTGGTGCAAATCAATTAACCCTTTTTAATTAAAACTGATTTTATTTTTGATTAATGCTTTAAATGGTGAACATTTTTTTCTGTGTACTATAAACAGAGTAGCAAAGCTATTGAATATCGTTGAAAATAGTGAATTGAGCTTAAAGGAGATTGATTATATTGAGAAATAAATACATAAAATATTTTCCCACATCAATTATGTTTTCTTTGTTAGGTCGGCTAATTTTGGGAACGCCCTTGTATAGAAACATCAAAACGTCTAAGATCACTATTGTCGAAATTACAAGCTCGGTGAAGGGTATAATAAGTAAAAGTTGATTTAAATTTCATGTCTGAAAAACTAAATTTTTAGTAAAAAACAATTTACGTGCTCTTAACAGTTACATTCACATAAAATTTAAACAAATTTCAAATTTCTTATTGCAAAAAAAAAAAATAAAAATCACGACAATAAAAAGCAGAAAAAACAGCATATTTAAATAATAAAAATTTGTTTTTATTATTTATGTGTTTTTTTTTTTGGCAAAAAAAAACTCATAAAACTAAATAAAAAATAATTTATAAAAGAAAAAAATATTTAAATTGTTTATTTTTGTTCATTGACCGTTGGAAATTGTTTCATACATTTATTTATGGTTTACGAGTATTTGTGTGTTTTTGAACACATAAATAACGTCTATTATTTATTAAAAAATACAAAAAAAAAAAAAATAAGAAGTGAACAAATATATTTTTGATAAATTTTTTTTGTGTACCATGTCAATATTATTTTGCGAGGATTGGAGCCAGTAGTTGAACTACTATTTTTTACGAAGAACCCCCCCCCCCCCCCCCCACACAAGAGCTCTTAAATACGTAACACTGTGCTGCAGCAAGTTGCGTTTTATTTCCAAAAAAAAAAAAGTTTTTTGTTTAATTGTTGTTTGTTTAGCTGTTTGCATGAAACTTTTATAAACTGTTTTGGTTTTACGTATGTTGTTGTGGTGGTTGCTGTTGTTTTTTGCCTGGTGTTCGTTCGGTGGTTCAGTTATTGAAATTTAAAAATGTTATCACGTCGCGGTTTATATGATGTGGAGCAATCGACTCGTCGTTATGCTAAGGTAACAAACAAACCCAAACAAAAAATAAACATTTCATTATGTTCAAATTTTATATTGTAGAGTGTGTTTTTTGCAAAATTGGCAGAAAAAAAAATACTATTTAATTACACAAATTGTGTGCTAAAATGAAAGAAAGCCACCAAGAGAAAAAAATTTTATATATAAAACTCTCAACTACATTTGTTATACAATTAGGGAAACTGTTTGGTTTTTTTTTATATACAGCAATTTAAATTACCTGTTTAACAAATTTTTTAATTGTGTTTATGAAATTGCTTATTAGAAATTTATTTGAAGTTTGTCAGCTAAATTAAATTATTCATACTTGAAATGACTAGGGATTAAACGCAGTTTATTTAAAAGAAATACTTTCCAAATTAGTTACAAGCATCTTGGTTATTAATAATAACATCCCGCAGTATGTTGGAGAGATTGGAGAAGAAGGCGTGGCACAAGATAGATTTATTTATATCTAAAGAACGGTAAGAGAAAAATTGTCCAAATTTGGTAAAAATAAAACTGGGTTATCAACAAACAACCTCGAGAAGTGAGAGTGGCACCTTCCACACAAATGAAAAATAAGTGTCTGTTTATCTGTAGAAACGTAGCCGGAAAAGTTTCCAAATGTTGTACAAACAGCTTGGATGTCAATGCATGCCATCTGGCAAAAAGATCGGGTTTCCAGAAGAGGGCGTGGCACTTTATGTGTCTAGAAATGAAACGCAGTTTATTAAAAAAAAAATAAAGCATACTTTTAGCTTTGAGGGAAATGGCAAAATCAAAAAGGATTATTTTTTATTAACATTTTAATTTAAAAAAACTTTATTTTAAAACAATGTTAAATATCAGTATGCAAAATGAGTGGAATTAGTTATTCGTAAAATTTCATCGAAATCAAGTTACCGAAACTTAAAAACAACAATTTTTTTTTTATAAATGTTCTGAAACTTTGGTAAAATAGAAATTTATTTATAGTTGTTGTTGGTTAAGCAATGATACAGGTCTCATTGCCAGAACACGTGTTGCTGAGTGGACAATCTTTAGTCGGTGGTCGTTGAACTCCTAGACGTTCCGTGCTTAGAACCGATTGTGGAAGAAACGATTCAAAATGGTAGTGTCCTTCATAAGCCATGACGTTTTCCAATATTTCTGGCAACAAAGGAGTTGCCGAATGTAAAGAAACCACATTTTTCGATATGGCAACCTCCGACAAGACTACTTTAACCCCGTGTCTCTAAGTAGCAATGTGTATTGCGGCAAACGTCAAATTTGATTACTTCATTAAATTTGCGACGTATAGGCCGCGTATTGCCATGAGTGGAAATCCTTTGCGCAATGATTGCTCCTCTGATTGCTTGAGCAATTATTGCTTGGCAGTCTGTTGTAAAATGAATTGTCATTTATCTAACGTTTCATTTCTCTGTACGTTTGTTTATGGCAAAGCAATTTCACGCGTTCTCCAGCAATAAAATCAGCAATTATTGCGCCATGGTTCTGCCAACGTTTTTGCTTGTGCTTAGCAAAAAAAAAAAATTGGTACGTGGAGACCCAGCGTTAACGAACAATGTTTAAACATCTTATTTGAAAAAAGTGTTTGGTGCGGTTTATCGTGATATGATACGAACTTCCTGTGTCCAGAAATTGAGGATATAGACCTGGAAGATATGTGGTTCCAACAGGATGTTGCCACTTGCCACATAGCCACAATTTAGATAATGAATATTTTCATTTAAGCCATGGAAATTTTTTTATGAAAATGATTCATTAAATATATGAAGCATTTTTCTTTCAGTGTATGACTAGAAATCGTTTCATAGGCCCCTTATAAGTCCCACTCTCGAAAAACACTTTAGTGCGCCTTTAACCGTAACGAATAATGAAATTGCAATAAATTTTTCGCCTGCCACAGTTTTATAAGACTATTAATAATTAGAAAATGGGAATTATTTCCTTCCGAAGGTTACTTTATATTATATTCAACATTTTTATTTTCGAATTTATTCTATGAGCTAAATTTCAGTTATGTATTTTATAAAGCTTTTTTGTAATAGTCCTATTCCTTCAATTTTTCAGAAATGACTTTATACACTATCAGACTACAATACAATATAATAGTCTGATAGTGTATAAAGTCATTTCTGAAAAATTGAAGGAATAGGACTATTACAAAAAAGCTTTATAAAATATATAACTGAAATTTAGCTCATAGAATAAATTCGAAAAATAAAAATGTTGAATATTAATAATTTTTTAAAATATAATAAAGATCGGTCCATAATTTACCATAGGTCCCATATCAAGACCACTTCGGAAATATCCTAACTGTAGGTGTAGGGTATCAAAGATTCGTCATTGCCGAATTTAGCACTCTTAGTTGTTTATTAATCTAAATAAGCCTTCAGTTTACAACCTCTTAAAATATTATGTACAAGTAAATATATGTTCGACTTAATTCACACTTTCTAACAAAAAAAAACAAACTTACTTACTGCAAGTTATTATGTTGAATGTAAAATTGTTAAAATAAATATTAAAAATTAAAGCAAAAATGTGTAAAAAAATCCATAAAAAAAGATCTTAAAAAGTATTAACACTCGACATAAGGAAACCAGAAAAAAATTAAGTAATAAACCGCAACTACAAAATTTCGAGCAAAAAAAGAAATATTAAAAAAAAAACAATTTGTGTGCCAGTACATTTGTTACGTTAAACATACCAGCACGAAGAATATTAAAGGTATTCCATCTTAAACACAACAACTAAAAGCCAAACAATAAAAAGCTTTAAATTTTTGTCTCTACAATTTTGCTAAAAATTTGTACTTTTCTGAAATTTTCGAAATATTTTTATGATTTTCAGTGAATACCCTTAAAGTGGTAAAATGGTTTTCTTTTGCCAGTATGACTAATACAATTTGGGGTTGCTGTTTGTTACTGTAACATTGTTGGTCATTTATGTCGGGTTAGAGTTTGTTTATGTTTACAACAACTTTTTTGTTGGTCAGTCATAAACCAAAAAATTACATTAAAGTAAGTAAACTAAAAATTTTTCACTTTATTTCACATTTTATTCTCTGGAACTTCATATGAAGTCATACGATGGCCATGGGGCTTAAAAACATTTTTAATGATTTTATGTTCTACACTTTTTCCCTAAAAAAAATTGTTTTTTTAAATTCATTTCCCTTATTTTATGTTACATTGCAGGCAAATGTGTTAATTTTAATTTTAAAAATAACATTCTACAGTTAAAAATTCCAAGAAAAAAAGTACGTCGGTCTTTAAAGTGGTAAAATATTTTTTAATTGGCGGATGTTGAAGAAGCAACTATTGATACTGCAAGATGGTAAAAGAAGTGATAGAAAGTTTAGCAAAAAGATTCCTAAGATTTGTTTTGCTCTTTTTGGCAAAATGTACCAAAAATAAAAATGTTTTGCAATGCCCTTCAACCACTTTCTCGCATTAAAGTTTATAGATATTCTTATTAAAAAAATGGGACAACCGTATGTTAATTAAAAATTATTCTTTGTGATAACCATTTCATATTGACAGTACAAATAAGTGAACACTGTTTAAAAAACAGACAAAATTATGACTAATGAAAGAGTTGAGGTGGTTTTAGACGACATGTATTTAGTAGTGTGCTTGTCATATTTCCCATACATGTCGTGCAAAAGCAAAAAAAAAAAAGATTTTAATAAATTGAAATACAGTAAAAAGTAAATAAAAATAGAAATCAGTATACTACAATTTGCTCTTGTGAACGATTTAAGGATGTGTTAGAAGATGCAACCAAAAAAGAACGTATGAAAGCAAAAATTATAAACTTGCTGTAGTTGTCAATTTTTGACAGATAAGCGCAATTTTATTTCGGCATTTCCATGAGAATATCCACCACGCTTAAGAAAATAAGAACCATTGAAACTTTTTTAAATAAGTATATGGAGAAAAGAAAAAAACTCTCAAACTTTGCTATGCAGGGGTACTGTCCTCAACTATTCTCTCTTTTCTGGCGAATTAATTCCGGTATTGGTGACATTGCAATTATACTTTAAAATTAATGTTACAACAACAATAAACAAGATCCATGAGGAGTAACCAAATTATATCCAATAGGTATGCGCAAGAAGCCAGATGTTTAATTGGTATATTCCTCAACGATGTCAAAAGTTGTTTACATTTTTCTTTACATGAATATTTTTGTTTACGTTTTTGGTTTTTTGCCACACATACATGCACACAAAACACATTTCTTAAGGGCATATGACGATTTTGATTTGAAACCAAACTTAACTTTAAAGCACTTAAGATTTTTCACCAGCAAAGAAATAAACAGAAGCTGGAAAGGCCGATTTTGCATATCGGGATGCTACTTTGGACCTTTATAAGTAATAGGAATGTTATTGGAGGCTCAAAAATGAGCATTACGGCTTCACACAAAATAAAAGACGATGTCAGGTTCATGGTTTTTTTTTTGTAACAACAAAAAAAGCAAGAAAAATTAATATTTTATTATAAGTAAAGCCAAAAAGCTTTCTGGTTGGAATTGAAATTGTAACTTACACCACCCCCAAAAGCTTCTTAACTGATTTCTACTTATTAAAATAGGGCTTATTAGCAAAAAAAAACCAAAATATATTCAAAATACACATAATTGGACAATTGATATTTATTCCTATTGACTTGTCTTTTATTTCTATTGCTTCAATAATTTTTAAATATAAATTTGAATATTATTTTTTTTAAGTCATTTGTGTACTACATTCATTTATTATGTGTATTTTTTAGTGCAGGAATTAGTTTCCTTCAAGATGTATATTTAGAATTGAAAAATCAATATTTTTTTCAATAATTTAATACACACAAAACAAACATGTGGCTCTTAGTGGTAAAATTTACCCACCTGGACAATTTCAATACCCATAAACACACAAAAGCACTCCAATAGAAAAAAAATGTGGCTCTTTGCTGCAATAAATACATGTTTTACTTTAAAATAATTTTACTTTCCTTTTAGAATTTTTGCTCATTTAGTAAATCTAAAATAAAAGAGATTTTCTAGTTGCAAGTAAAGGGGATTGTTGCACATTGGAAATAAGAAAATAAAACAAGTACAATTGTATTAAATGATTGAAAAGGGAAACTAAATAAATGGGATTTTAAGAATTATTTCAATGGAATACTTTTGAAATAAATTCTTATTCTATTGTATAGGTCATTAAATCATTTTATTTAAATGGTCCTTCGAACCTTGATGGAAAGAGATTTTAATCAGAATCATTTGTTCGACTACATCGTAGGATACTAGAATTATAAGGAAACAAAGCTAAAGGTTAAGTTGAATTTAAAAGCAAATGGTTTTTAAAAAATTTTTTGTAAAGTTAGAAAAAAAAAATATTGTATTGTTAAATATTTTAATTTATTTAAATAGTTTAAGGTGATTTTTTAACAAAATCTTTAATTTTGTCTATTATTTATATAAGTCGCACGTAAAATTGCAAATTATAACTAATTTACAAAGCAATAGAAACGTAAACATTCATTAGCCCATTGTAGTAAAATGGACCACAGCCTCTAGATCAGTACCAACGAGGGATACCCTCCAAATTTGACTTTGTTTAAAATAAAATAGGATTTTGCAACAAAGTTAATTTTGGTTAATTTATAAAGTTTTTTTTCCAAAAAAATTTCCCATAACAAATAATTTAAAAATTACACCTTTTAATTGGTAGAGTGTGTAAACTTTAAAGCAATTTATTATTAAATTTAACAATATGGGTGTTTTAATGGTGACTTGTTACTTTCTTACATCAAAAAAAATTCCCTTCTAAAGAAATTTTACTTCTGAAGACTTTTTCAATTTAATTAAAAGGTTTTTTTTAAATAATTTTAAAAAGATAAAGAAAATGTAATTTCCAAAACTTGATAGAAAATTCCGATAAAGGGAATTTTACTTTCAGAACAATTTCTTTAAAGATTTCTTATTTAAACGATAAAATAAATGTGCTAAATATAAATTCAGTGACATTTTAAAAATTTCCCTTATATGTAAAAAAAAACAATTGCTCTTAACTTGAAATTAAAAAATGTTATAATAAAAAAAATTCCCATTAAGAGAAATTTTCTTTTCAGAAAAATTTCTTCAAAGTTGAGTTATTTTAACATTATACTTAGGTGTTAATATAAATTTAGTAAAAGTCTAAAAATTTCCCTTACATGCAAAAGATATTCATAGTCAAATTTAAGATTTTTTGAAACTTTTATGACTTTTAAATTTTAAAAATTTTTTACAATATAAAAAATTTATTAAAAATCAATTGTGGCCTCGAGCTTGTTTATTAACAAAGGATTATAAAAAATTCCCATAAAAAGAAATATAATTTTTAGAAATGTTTTTTTAACATTAAACTAAATGCTCTAAATATAAATTCACTGAAATTTCCTTTACGTATAAAAAAATTTTTAGGGAAATTAAAGTTTGTTAGTATTTTTTTTAAATGTATTACATTTTTTAATACAATTGCCCTTTTAAAAACAATAACATATTAGAATTGTCCTTAAAAAGAAAAAAATCCATTTAAGGGAAATTTAATTTTTAGAAAAATTATTAAAATTTCTAAAAAATAAAAGAAAAAAAAACGATAAAGGGACATTTTATTTTTATTTTTATGTAATAGTTTTGTTATTTTATCAAAAAAAATGTGTTAAAACTAAAATTTTGAAAATGTCCCTTTTATGATAAATTTTTTGTTAGGGAAATTTAAGTTTGTTAGGATTTTTTAAAACCTTTATTGGATTTTTTGTTAAATTTGCTGGAAACATTATTTCAAAAAACAATTTTGAAAACTTCCTCCAAATAGAAAAAAATTTTTCATTTAGGGAAATTTTATTTTAGAATAATTTTTAAAAGTTTTGTTATTTTAACCATAAAATCAAATCAATTTGAATTTTTTAAATTTACCCTATATGTATGTAAAAAAATTTTAATTTTTTAGTATTACATATTTAACAATTTTAAATCAGTTCTTTTTTTACCTTCTCTATACATGAATTTAGAAAACAATTTTTAAAATTTCGCTAAGGGAAATATTTTTTTTAGAAAAATTTTATGAAAATTTTGTTATTTTAAACAATAATAAATGTACTGAAATTTTTTATTATTTCGCCTACATGTAACAAAATTTGCATTTGGGAAATTTTAATTTTAACTGTTATAAACATTTATTTAAAAAATAATTTTTCAAATTTCCCTAAAAAAGAAAAAAATCGCAGGGAAATTAAAATTTGTTGGTATTTTTTTACATTTACATATTACATTTTTAATACAATAACGCTTTTAAAAACAATTACATATTAGAATTGTCCTTAAATAGAAAAAAATCCATTTAAGGGAAATTTAATTTTTAGAAAAATTATTAAAATTTCTAAAAAATATAAGAAAAAAATACGATAAAGGGACATTTTATTTTTATAAAAACTCTGTAATAGTTTGGTTATTTTATCAAAAAAATGTGTTAAAACTAAAATTTTGAAAATGTCCCTTTTATGGTAAAATTTTTTTTAGGGAAATTTAAGTTTGTTGGGATTTTTTTTAAACCTTTATTGGATTTTTTGTTACAATTGCTCTAAACATTATTTTAAAAAACAATTTTGAGATTTTCCTTCAAATAGAAAAAAAATTCCATTTAGGGAAATTTTATTTTTTAGAAAAATTTTTTAAAGGTTTTGCTATTCTTAAAATAAAATAAATGTGCTATAGAAAAATTCATTAAAATGTTATAAATTATATTGGGGCAAAATTTTTTAGGGAAATTTAAATTTATCAAGATTTTTTTTTAAACCTTTATTGCTTATTCTTTTTTAAAAATTTAAAAATTATTCCCATTAAGGGAAATTTTATTTTAGAATAATTTTTAAAAGTTTTGTTATTTAAACCATAAAATCAAAACAACTGAAATTTTTTAAATTTCCGCTATATGTATGTAAAAAAATTTTAATTTTTTAGTGTTAACTATTTTAAATTAGTTCTTTTTATACCTTCTCTATACATAAATTTAAAAAACTATTTTTAAAATTTCACTAAGGGAAATATTTTTTTAGAAAAATTTTATGAAAATTTTGTTATTTCAAACAATAATAAATGTACTGAAAATTTCAATTATTTCGCGTACATGTAAAAAAATTTGCATTTGGGAAATTTTAATTTTAACTCTTATAAGCATTTATTTAAAAAATAATTTTTCAAATTTCCCTAAAAAAGAAAAAAATCGCAGGGAAATTTTTTTTTAGAAAAATTTGTTAAAAGTTCTGCATTAAAATAAATATGAAAAATTTACTGAAATTTTCAAATTTTCAAATGTAAAAATATTTGCATTTGGGAAAATTTAATTTTATGGGATTTTTTAATTTTTTTCTTATTAGAATTGCTTTAAACATCAATTTATAAAATAATTTTTAAAATTTCCCAAAAAAGAAAAAACTTCCCTATTTTTTTATCAAATATTTTATTTGAAACATGTGAAAGTGTTTCTTTAAACAAATTGAAATTTAAAAAGATTTGAATTTAATTTAAGAAGCACATTTGAAAACTGTTCGAAAAAAAGAATAATTCCTGAAATCACAAAAAATAAAATCCTTAAAAATTGCCTTTTAAAAACGGTAAGTTTTTGCAAGAATTATTTTTTTTAATTTCTTATATACATATAATCAATTTACAAAATGTTGCATCAACTTTACTTTAAAAATTTCCTTTTACACGAATTTAAAACCACATTAAGTTAAAGCTAAATGATGCTTTAAAATCTATTTAACTTTAATGCTTCTCATTGTCTAACTAATCTCTTAAAAGTTTCAAACACACTTAAAGGTTTTCATTCACATTTTGTTAGGCAAAAAAAAATCAAGAAAGTCATTTTTATGTATATACAAAAACACTTGTTTATTTAACCTCAAAAAATGTGTATTTACGATAATTACACTCCTGCCGGCTGGTTCTTGTTTCTTCATATCGATATACACGTCTGTTAGGATCATTGGCTTAAAATACACAAAACAAACTTTTTGTTTTACATTAGATAACAGAGGTGAAACAAGAATACAAAAAAAATATATACAATTTGCGGTTTTGTTAGCAGACAACACTTAAACACATAATAGAAATAAAACAATCTTTTTCGTTTACGAAAATTACGAAATTTTCTTTAAGAATTATCTTCCTTTTTATTTCCCTTGTCTGTAAAACTTTAAACCTATTAACAATGGCTGTATCTTTAAGAACGTGCTTGTAGTTTGATACAAACATTAAATAATATAAATACATTTTTTTTTTGCTTCTCTTTTTTCATTTCACCAGTCGCCAGTAACTTTGTGTAATTTGGGTGTTGGAGCAACTTTTGGAGAATCAATATTACACGATTTGCCACGTGATAGTACTGTAGTAACAAAAACAACCTGTGAGCTGTTACGTGTGGAACAACAGGATTTCCGACTAATTTGGGAGGTAAGAAATCAATAGATATTCAGAAAATTCAATAGCAAAATAATCAATGTTCCCACATACATTTGGTTTATTGTAATGTTTATGCTCTTTTGTTTTGTCTAAAATAACTTCGATAATGAAAATTGTTTTAAGCGGCACTTAAATACACACACACAAATACTAATACGCACTTATACGCTTAAACACACATACTCCCACACTTTTAACTAACAGTTAATTTGTATATGTATCTGTTTAATGTACTCGTGCCCGAAGAAACAAACTCTAACCCCCATTCTCATCTGTACTCTATAAAACCCCCGTTATTTAACTTTAAATATCTCCCCACCAGTAATTCTCCACCCACTCGCTTCGTCACAGTTGTTCTCCACGATTTTAATGAAAATGTTTTTAAGTATTAAATTTTTTTTAACTAAATGCTTTTGTTTTTCGGTTGTTAAACTTCTCGGTATTAGAGAGGATGGGAGTAAAATTGTCAAGATAAAAGTTAATTAAAATTCACTGCTCCACGGAACTCTACACTCATTATCGCTGTCACAGATTCTTCATTTATATTTTTCTTATATTTTATAAAAATTAGTTCTGTATATTTGTAAGAACTTAAAGTAACCATTTTGTTAACCGATTTAATTTCTAAATCATTAAAGATCTTACTTCAAATGACCTAAGATAGTATACGATTTATTTTATAGCGATTTACCAAAGAAAAAAGGAGGAAGAAAAAGATAAGGAATAAAAATGTTTGAGTAAAAGTGGTAGTAAAGTAAAATTTAGGTTACGATATTTGAATATAAAGGGTGGTCTAACCATAAAGCACAATGTTAATTGTGAGTCACACCTTAATTTCAAGCTTTTTCTCCAACTTAATTAGACATTTCTTTGTTACAGTGTTCAAATTCAACCAAGAAGAGGTACAGCATTTAGCAGCGCGTTAAGACGGTTGAAGCCTAAAATGGGCGTTCAAATCAAAATGTTTTTGGTAAAATTTTAAAAAATACCCGAAGGTGCAAAAATTTCACAATAAGGGAAATTTTGGCTTTGAAAAATTTGTTTCAATTTTTAAAGATTAATATAAATTTTTTTCCCAAAAGGATTGAGAAATAAAATAAAGGAAGATTTTCGTTTCAGAAAATATCTAGGAATTTTATTGGATTTTACAATACTAAGGGGGGCGGCATGAAATAACCCCCCAAAAAAATAATGAAATAACCCCACAAAAGTTTGTACATTAATTTTCTTAATAGGGGGATTATTTCATATGAATTAGGGTATTATATCATTTCTGTTTTGGGGTATTATTTAATTTCGTTGGGAGGTTATTTCATTTTCAAAATTGGGGGTTTATTGCATATGAAATACGGCCCCACAATTTGGGGGTTATTTAATTATTTTTTGGGGGCTTTTTATTTAATGCCGCCACTCGGCGGCTCTAAAGGTAACTTTAAAATTTCATCGGCTTATAAAAATGTATCTTTTAAAAAAAATTTAGTTTTGTAAACATTTTTTAATTTTTTTTGGTTTTTAAAATACTACCAATTTACTAATAAAATAATGTTGGTAAAAATTGTAAAATTGCCCATACTTACAAACATTTCTCTTTTAGGGAAATTTAAATATTTAGTAGTTTTATAAAGAAATGTATAATTTTAACAACTTAGAGAGTGAGCTTTAAACTAATTTTATAAAATAAAGTTTAATTTCTGGCTATAAAAATGTCCTACTTGAGAGACATTTTTGTTTTGAAAAATTTTCTAAAATTTCGATTGTTTTTGCTGTACTTGGTGTACACTAAAACAGATTATTATGGAGATTTAAAAAATTTCCCTTTTAGGGAAATTTTTGTTTTAAAGATTTTACAAAAAAAACTCTTTTTAGCTAACAAAAATTTAAATTTCCTTTAAGTTAAAAAAATCTCTAAGAAAAATTACGGTTTATAAAATTTAGTTATAAATTTATTGCTTATAATATACAGGAGGTTTTTCTGATTTGTTTGTCAACAGAAATAAATTTTAGATAAATTTTGAAAAGAATTTTTAACTTTTGCTAACATAACAAAAACTTTCTACTTCTAAGGCCAATTTAGATTTGTTTGTGTTAACAAACAATGAAACTTTTATATGTTTTTATTAAATTTGTTTTCAGCACTAACAAAGTATTTTAAGAAACCTTGGAAATGAATAATTTACTTTATTAAACACAAACAAAAACACAAATACAATTGCCTCTGAATACATTTAAAATTGATAAATTTTAAAGTTTCATAAGTTTAAACAGAAACCCAAATTGACCACATCTTAATAGGCTTAAAGTGGCATTGTTAAAAACTGGATGTGTGCAATAGGCGTGGTGCATTCGAAGCCTCAAACCGCCATATTCTTGTGATGGTGTCCCGGACAGCAACAGAGGGCAATGAAATGCAGACAGCCCTGAGCAACATCTTGGGCTTCCTAAACCTAAGCGTAGAGTGTGGATCTCAGACACAACCTGGCAAATTGTTGAAAATATATATGGCAACCAAAAGGTGCTATTAACGTCGCCCCAACAAGAGCTTCCAATGTTATAATAAACGCCCAGGATAACAGTTTATATTGCCTTCTGAGGCGAAGTACGCGGTGAGACAAGCGAGTTTGGACAGAAACCATGTACTTTCCTCCTGTTGAACTAAGTAGCTTGAGGGGGCGGTAATTGAACTACCCAAGGAAAGAAGAAGGCAGACTAGAAGGGTTTTACTCTTTTAACCATAATTAATACGATGTGTGTGGTGGATTTTCGAAAGGAGCACTCATTCAAACGCCGTTATTCAAAAAAACTTAATTTACCCCTAATTAATCACATAAGCTGGCCATTTCAAGAGGTTTTTATAAAACTGTTTAACAAAACGAGTAAAAAAAACTTTGTAATTCTTCGTACTTTTCATGAAAAAACGATTAGTCACTTTTTAGTCCAGAGTAATTAAGGAAAAATAAGGGGGAGTACGATTTATTTTTTAATTCGCCGTACGTATACTTAATATTATTAAATATAACTCTAACTTTTTTACACATACATACGTTAAGTTACAGTTTCGTAGAACGAAAAAAAATTATCATTCTTTTAAAATTACATTGAGTTGCATGTCGAAGGAGTTTCAGTTAACTTTCTTTAGAAATAAAAAACTTTATAAATTCGTTTCTTTAAAAAAAAATAATTTTTTTTTTTTACTTTCCAACAACTTTGAAGAGAAAGTGAAACAAAAATAAAATCTACAAAAAATGTTAAAACTTCACATTTTGGCATTTCATATTTCTGTGAAAATTCTAAAATAGAAAGCAACACTTTTTAGTTTTACTTGAAAGTTGAAGCAAAACTATAAATGGATTTGTTCCATCTTGTTATATCCTTTTCTTTTTCAGTAAAAGAAAAGTTAAAGTTCAAATTTGGAATTTCCTTTCATGTTCGTATCTGATTTAAATTCAATTGTTGTAAAGAAGAAGGTTTTTGTTTGTAAATAGCCGTGTATGCAAATTGGGGTTTCAAGAATTTAATTTAAAACTTCAGAGAGCTTTTTTGCGGTTTGTTTTTATGTTGTATCTTTCATAATCAGATGTAGCAACTGATATACGACGACAGAATGTAATATTTGGGTGGTAAAAATTTAAAAAAAATTCTTTTGAAGAAAACAAAAATTTATTTTTACTTATGAAAGTTAAATAAAGAAAATCACTAATTACAAAATGCTATAAGTCCCACAATAATACCACGAAGGAAAATTTAACACAAATAACTTTTATAAGAGCAAAAAGTTTAGCATAATATTTTGGGAACATATGTTTGTAATTAATCAAATCTACCATATAGATCCCACTCCCGAAAGATAATACATTAAAAATTAACTTTAAGCCATAAATTTATAACATGAATTTATCACACATGAAATTCACCTACGAAAATACCTTTCACTTCCATCTGTAAATAAGATAAAATTAAGTACAACAGTTTTTTTTCGGAAGCGTTTGTATAACATAAATTTTATTTAAAGTTGGCCAGAGTTCGAAAATAAGCAAGACGAAGCGTTTCCAATTGTTTGCAGTTCTTGGTCTTCATCCTGTTTGTTTCATAAATCTAAAGTAAATGCGGGCTAAAAATGTTAAATTAAAACAACAAAGAGGCTCGAAAATGCGCTAAATTATTGTTTATTACGTTTCAGGTAACGCAAAAAGGTCTAGATGTAGCGCGAACAGTGCTTAGTTGGCATCACTAATTTTGATGGTTTTATTGTTCTTAAGCTCTCACAGATAGCCACTTATAACCAGGGAAACCAGAAATATGCTCTAAAAAACACGTTTTATGCGCATGAAATGTGCATTAAAAACTTGAAAATATGCACTGAAAATTGTTAAAAATATGCACGAAAAATTCAATTCAAAAATTGCTTATTTAAAAACAAAATATTCAACGATTTAATAACAGTTCCATATGAAAAACAGGGGTGTCCTGGAAATCGAAAACGCATGAATTTGAAAGTTTGTTTTAATACACTTTTAATCTAATTTTTATAATATTTAAATTTTCATATTATTCGAATGTATATTCTAAGTCATATTAATAGTCAACTTTAATAGTCTTATTCCTTCGATATTTTCCAGGAATATTTTCTATGCACTATCAGAATGTTCTTTTGCATATTTCTGTTACGAGGCTTACTTTAGCTATTCCTGGAAAATATCGATGGAATAAGACTATAAAAGTATAAAAAAGCGTTAAAGCATTGAAATTTGACTTGGAATACACATTCGTATAATATGAAAATTTATATAATAAATGTACTCACCATGAGAAACAAATCCCCAGATTCTATTTTATAATTTTTGTTATAAAATTCTGATTAATAGAGAAATATTTGCATAATATTGGTGGTCATAAGATTCTTTTATTACTTAACTCTTAAATCTTATTAAAAAACGACGTTTAAAATTCTTGCGTTTTCGATTTCAAGGCCAACCCTGAAAAATACTCCTAAAATTATTATCTTTAAAGCCCAAAAACCAAAGTATTTAGAGAAGAATTTTCGGAATTTTATCCTTTTTAGAAACGATGGGCAGTCATCGGCTCACAAAACAAAGTCACGTTAAGAGGTTAAAATTCTTATGTGCCGAATATTATCTAGATATCAACATCAATACGAGATTTTTTGACTTAAAGGGAGTTTAGGAACGGAATGAAAACATTTCAAAGGAAGTTAAAGGTATTTATAGATGATTCGAAAAGAATTTAGTTTCCAGTAAAACATTTTTGAGGCGAATTTAGTCTAAAATCTTAAAATGGAAAAAAGTTTTTATGGGGAATATGTAAATTTATAGACCGATTCATAGACATTCATATTTATAGACATAGACATAGACATAGACATAGACATAGAATTTGTCCTTAGGACAATTAAAGTGTATTTACCAAATTTGATCCAATTATCTACAAGATTACGATTGTACTTTGCGCACAAAATTAACATGGACAGGCAGCTAGTCAGACGGACAGATGGTTATCGTTAGATCTTTTTGAAAGTGATTCTAAATCGATCGGTATACCAAAAGATTGCTCCAGATTTCTATGTATTACTTACATACAACACCAAAAACGTTTTTAATTGCCTCAATTTTTGCTTATTCATATATAAAATTTTAAAGTTTAAAATAACATTAATCTTTAATGACAACCGGCTTTATCTCCCAATTTCAAGTAAAAATTATATAAAATTAAATGAGTAAAAATTAATTGAAGCAACACCTTGGGTTAAAAATAGAAAAGCCAAAACATCGCAAAAAAAAAAGAAAAAGATTTTTATCTTTTGCAAAAGCTTTTGTTGTAGGCGCTTTTAAAAAAAAATTAACATGAATCAAAATATGCCTCATAAAGGCAAAATATGCACTAAAAACTTGAAAAATGCTGTAAAAAGGCTCTTTTACCAAATTCTGTAAAAAAAAAATGCTCTGACGATTAAAATATGCAATAACAAATCGATGCCAAAATTTATAAAAAGCTCGAAAACGGATAAATTTAATGTCTCTGCCTTCACAAGGAAAAACATGCAATTGCATTTTTCTGGTTTCCCTGCCTATAACTAATAAATTTGTGAGTATTTATAAGCTCGTTTAGTTGAACTAAACTAAAATTAACTGTATTATTTATTGTTCTAAATTGAAGCGAGCTTTGGAGGCACCCAAAGATTTTGAAAAATCTTCTAGAGCTTGACAGCATTTTTAATTGAGTAATGCCTTTAGTTCATAATTTTCGGACTAGTTCGGTTACCCTGGGCGGTTTTTGTCTTAAGATCGATGGAACATTCACTCAACCTCCGGTGCTTAAGCAGCTTTCTTTTTACAAACTGAAGGAGTAAAGCAAAACTTCCCGCAAATGATAATTTGTTAGTACAAAATTCAACACTTTTTAAAGATTATTTAAAAGAAATTTGTTGTTTACACTATTTCCTTAAATAATTAAATAATTAAATAATAAAGTAGAGATTATTTGCCCTCTTAAATGATATAAATAATTTTTTAAAAAATTAAGACATTTCTAAAACATGTGCCTGTAAAGCCCGCATTCTTTCGTAATACATGAAGAACAAAACTACAAAGGCACACTAATTAGTTTGATTAAATTTCAAAACGAGAGATTAAACTTTTTGTGTATTATTTACAAAACTTTTGTGAATATTATGAAAGAAGAAAATGTTAAAAGAAAATTTTTATGAAATTAAAAATAACGTTTAAAGAAATATTTATGTTTTGAATATAATAATTTATACATAATTTTGTTTGGGGCGTAGTTTAGATACACCAGCCGTTTCCGCGGCGTTGCCTGCCCCAAATGATTTTTTGAATAACTATTAAGAAATACAAAGCCTTTTAATTTTATTGTGTGTAGATCGATGTACATAAGTATTAAATTTCATCAAATTCAAAATTGCCCATCTGTCTTTTTATATTCCTAGCTTTGCAAAACAAATAAGCCATGTGTGTTTTAATTACGCTTATCTATCTATGCAAATATCATCAAAATTGGAGGTAGCAGTAATTCTCCGTATGTCCCCTCTTGGTGGCTTTCGCATTCGGTAAGGGGACGATCGAGCGGAGAGAGAGACTGGCGGCGGCATGAAGGGTGAACAGCTTACTCATGTTAAAAACGCTTTCAAATGAATACAGAAGCTATTGCTTTACAAGATCTCTTCTAAAATGATAATTAAATGTTTCTGAATATAGAAAGTTTATCCGCCCTGAACGCTATCCTTAGTTAGAACCAGTTAGAGAAATATATAGTCCCAAAAAATCCCTCTTAGGCCCGTTTTCACAATTTACCGATAGCTAAAAGTAGACTTTAACCGGCCTTATAAAAAGTGTTCCATCATTAAAATTTTACTTTAATTTAAAGTAAGCGATAAAGTAAATTAAGGTTCATCCTACCAGGTAGGTAAAAGTAAAGTTGTAATAATGGAACACTTTTGATACGGCCGATAAAATCCTACCTTTAACTATCGGTAAGTTGTGAAAGCCGGCCTTAAAGATTCTCATTCACTCTGGACCTAGCATGTTTAATTTGATGTTTCTAAATTCAATATTAAAGGAAATTCAAAAAGTACCAGTTAAAGAACAAAAAGTACCAAAAAGCCCCTCTTGCAGATTCGTATTCACTCAGGACATTGCCTGTTTAATTTTATGTTTATATGTCCAATATTGAAGAACGGAAAAGTACCAAATAGATCCCTTTTAAAATTCTTATTCACTCAGCAACTTGGATATTTAATTTTACCTTTTAAGTCCAGTACTAACGGAAATTCGAAAAGTACCAGTTTAAGACCAAAACAGAACTAAAAAGTTCCCCCATAGAGTATTATCGCTTAGGATATTGCATGTTGAATTTTATGTTTCGAGGTCCAATAAAATTAAAAAAAGTACCAATTGTATAACCAAAAAGCTAAAGAAAGAAATTTTCCGTATTTCCCCTTTTTTGGTACTTTTTATTTAACCATTGAAGTATCATGCCAAAGAATAAAGAAAAATAGTTAGTAAAAAAAGTACTAACAATAGTTACAAATTTAACCCCTTAAACGTTCGCATTTCTAAAGAGTACCAAATTCGTATTTGTATTTTTCAGATAAGTTTCAAACGTCATATAATTAATGTTTATTTTCACGTTTATTGGTTTCACAGACAAAAAAGGATCAAAATTCACCCTCTGAAAGGGACGAATTTAAAAAAAAAGTACCAGACGACTGTCCGCTTATTGTTCTAAAGAACAACGATAAGTATTACTTTTTTTCGTGTCTCTTTTAGTTTTGGAGATATGAGTGAGGTTATAAAAGGAGGTTTAGCGCCCCTGGACCCTATCCTAAGCACTTTAGTGGATCCTTATATATATGCCCGTAATGAGGTTCCATCTTTCATTTTGTTGAAGAAATTTTTAAAATCGGACCGGCACACAGTACTTTGTTACAAAAATAAGGTGAAACAAGTTGTTCCAATGTTTAAAAAAATTACTGTACTGTATTCGTATCTAAATAAATTACATGTATGTTAAATGCGTTTCGCCGCTTGTCGCCAAACTTGTCCTAATTTTTATTAAAATTTTACAAGAAAAATTAAACATAATTCATGCACTAAGAAAACATTTTTTTAAAAATTTATTTTAAAGAAGTACCACAATTTTTAATTAGTATTTGGTTAAAAAGACATTCTTCTTTGATATGTGCCCACACTTTATATTTATAGCTTTGAATCTAAACCACATGCGCATGTGGCTTTTTACACTCCGTGTACTATAGACTTTAGTAATGCTCTGGATGAATATTAAAAAAGTTTTGCCGTAACTAAAAAAAAAAAAAGTAAAAATAATTTTTGATGGGCAAATAAAAAAACTGAGTGAATACTTTTTTCAATTTTCTCAGCCGTTTAATAAACCAAGTGTCCGCCATTAAGAATCAAAAGAGAAACTAACCACATTTTAGTTCTAACTTAGAGATCTATGTATGATCTTTTTTAGGCGCCCAAAACGCATTTATTATTTTTTTTATTTTAGTACTTCAGATTACACGCAAATATTTTTCTGTACGATAAAATTATGCTATTTTCTTTGTACTGTGTTTAAAAAATTAACGTTCTAAAGAAATTACCTTCAGGAAGATCTCTACCGTTATTAGACATTATTGCTAGAATTTATAAAAAATTAAGAACATCAATTTTAACATTATATTTAGATAGATTTGGTAATGTCAACAATTCAGTATAAAAATAAAGTGTTGCCGAATTAAATTTTCAACAAAAAAAAGGATGTATGGGAGATACATGAATCTTTTGACGGAATTTTTTCAAAACTTGAAATTTTGTTTGTTATTATTATCTTTTATACCTTTTTCAGGGCTGCGAGATAAATTTGTAAGGAAATCGTCAATTTCCTGAGAAAAAATGAAAAAATCGTCTTACACATTTCGAAAAATCGGATAACTTGAAATTATGTTTTTTACAATTTTTGTTCAATTTTATAAAAAAAAAAACATTCAAACAAAAATATAACTTCATACCCAGCTAGCGTGTAAGAGCTACTGGGAGTCTCATGAAGGGCGTCTTTGATTGTCGATGACCGCATTTTTTAATCGTAGAAGATTCCTCACACGGGAAAAACTGTAACACGAGTGTGATTCTTCCATATCACAGCAAAAGACGTTTCTTCAATCGTTGTGGGAATCGTTTAAGACGTGGGTAAAGATTATCTAACGAGTCTTTCATGTCAATATCTTACAACTCGTGAAATGCTCGCCGTATAATTGTTGAAAATATGATTTATACAGAAAGATAAACAAAGTGTAACATTGTTGTTTTTGTATTCTGCAAATAATCAAAGATTTTTTTAGGACTTGCATATTACAGCCGTACCTAAACAAGAGCGGCACGAGTTTTTTAGTTTTTGAATAGAGCGGCCTGAACACTGCAATTAGAAAACCCGATTTTGACAACTCGTTTAATAGTGAAGTTTGCCGCTATTGTTAATTAATAATGGCAATTTAGCTATTTTTTGGTCAATTAAGCGTTTTTATCTCTATTTTTATTTATAATTTGTGGGGTTTTTAAACAAAAAAGCTATTACTACTATTTATTTATTTATTCACAAAAAAAGTAAAAGTATTCGTGACACAACGTTGACGCTGTTGCTTTGGTATAGCATATCAGCGTAAAAGCTAAGCGAATGAAAACGTTCCGCCTTCCGCTCTTGTTAAGGTACGGCTGCTAAACATTCCAAGATTAAAAAACGAAATTGTCAGAAAATGTAATGTTTTATTCAGACTTTGGAGACGGAAAAAAATCGTCAGTTTTAAAAAAAAAATCAGCAAATCGGCACTTTGCTAATTTCTGACCAAAAATCGTCAAAATGACGATAAATCTGGCAGCCCTGACTTCCATGCATAAAATTTTATTAGTCCGGGTCAACTCCTTCTATTTTTGCACAATTTTGTTCTACATCAAAGTATTGTGCGGCAGTTCCGGAGATTACCTTTTGCAAACATAGAAACATACAAACTTTTCAGTTTTCTAATATTATTATTGTAGAAGTATAGATATGTATTATTTTATTTCTAAATTAACGCGTTTGCAAAGAGACCTGTTGCTAACATATGGACAAGCCGATGAAAATCTTGCTTCCATTGTGAATCCCACATAATTAACTCACTGCACTTTAGATAACTTGTGGTTAGTGAAGAGATAAGATAATTGATACAATAATCGATTAATAGGGAAAAGTAAAGTGAGCAACAATTTTTGTTTGCTATTTAAAGAGAGGCTACTAAAGCGTTAAGTGAAGTTAGTTGAATAATTAAAACCAGATTAAAATTGGCTTAATCCCACTACTCCTTTCATCTGTTTTGTTTTTTCCAAATAAATTTTTAATGAAACATTTTTGCGAATATATTAAACAATACAGATATACATTGTTTGCATTTCTGTTTGTTTTTATAGCTCAGCTTGTTGGCTGCTTTAATTCCTCCCCGATGCCACCCACCATTATTTGCCATTTTTGTCATTTTTATATGCTCTTAATGTTGTCGTTGTTTTCCACTGGTAGTGGTTATTTACACCTGAGAGAATTCCATAAACCAGCATCTCTACACACACTCACACAAGCATTCACATGCACTAGTGGTCGGTCAAACACATGCATACACAATTCATCTAAGGGAATATATTCCTATAACCCATAGATTTGAATAAAATATGTGTGCTTGTGGAATATACATATAAACGAACTCGTACATGTATATACAGTAGAACACGATTATAACGAACACGCAGGGTCCAACCTTTTAGTTGGCTATAGTTTTTTATTGAGAAAAATACTTAACTTCACTTTTTAACGTAAAGTATGCAAAGTATACACAAATAAGACAATTGCGAATAATCGATGTTTTTAGTGCTTAAAAAAAAATTTAAATAAATTAAAGTTACTATTAATTTCGAAATTTTCGAATGATTTTGGATTAAAATTATTTGTTTTTGATTAAAGTAGTGGCAAAAGCTCAGTATTGAACAAGGCGAATTCACACAGGTGACCGCATCAGAGCGAGTTATGCTGGCTGTCCCTTTAAAAATTATTGTATAAAATTAATTTGTTTTTTTTAAAGCAGAAAGTCCTGAAATCGCGAATTATTTAAAATTTCTGTTTCCTGTTTTCACGGAAAGTGAAAAAGTAGTTTCCTATATTTACATTGCAGAAGTATCAAAATATTTACTGGGAATTGGTCAAGTAGTTGAGGTTGTTGTTGTTATAGTATCGAGACCTGAAGAACTGGCGTTGCTGAGTTCGCAATCCTTGGTCGATGTTCGTTGAATTCCGGGTCATTCCGGTGCGTAGAACAGATTGTTTGCTGTATACATAGTCCGTTATAACCGGTGTAAGTCATAACCATGTTCTACTGTAGTAGCATTTGTAGTATGTGTAAATAACTATAAACAAATATGTAATAGTAGTTTAATATACAGTCAAATCCCGATAATTCGTACCTCGATAATTCGTAATAAACTGTCGGTCCCTTGAAAAATCTCGTTGATTCGTAAAATTTCCATACTATTTTGGTCCCCTCGCTAATTCGTATTTTTTTCCAAATAAAATCTTCTTTACCTCTTATAAATCGTAATTGTTTGTCAAATACCACTTATAATTCGTTATAAAACAACAGAAACATGGAAAGAATGATTTTTTGTTTGCCGCTATTTTTTTTTTTTTTTTTTTTTGTGTGGGTTTTTTCTTGTGTGTTTCTTTATTTTCTTAAGTCTGGGTTCACATTATGAAAGTTTTCTTTCAGAAGGTTTGAGTTTATTGGTGAGAGGGGAAGAGAATATGCTTTTTTGTCTCCTCTCTCACCAATAAACTCAGACTTTCTGAAAAAAAACTTTAAAAGTGTGATCCCAGACTAAGATCAGTTTTTTACATGAATAATTTTTCTTTTTAAAAATTGTTTTTTATGTTTTTTTTTTATCGTTTTAGTAAATAAATTGAAAACCCCCGTTAATTCGCATTTATTTTATTTGAACCCCGCTAAATCGAAAACTCCTATAATTCGTAAGAAATGGCCGGTCACTTGCGATTTCGAATTATCGGGATTCTATTGTAATAAAAAAATAAACATGTTTACATATTTATTGCGGCTTAAATTGCCACAGAGCACAAAAGATATTAAATTTCTCGTTATGAAAATCAAATTACACCCTGCAACAATTTCCCGAAATCTTTTCACACATAGACAAATTGATAATCGCTTCACACTTGAACCCATACAAAACTAAAAAGCTTTCGTTTTGATACCCTCCACCGTCAGTGGATTATATGGGGAATATGGCAAATTATGGGCCGTTTTTCACGACATTTTTTTTACTGTGATTTGAAGCCTTATGAAACTACTAAAGACCAAATTCTGCTACAAAAACATTACACGTTGCGGTTTTAAGGAGCATATACACGGCATATTTTTTACATCTGACTTGTCATATTTTGAAGTCGCATGTAATTGTGCATGTCTGTCAAAATTGTCGTTTTACATAAGATTTGTTACATTCGGTCACAAACGTACATGTAAATTACTTCCGACATTGTCTCGGGTTTTTTCTCATAATTATTGCGCCCTTAAAGACTTCAGCCGTCTTAAAATTGTTTCTTTACACTTGAAGATACCAATTTGTCCTACGCCTTCTTCTTTTCTCACTTATTAGATGTTTTTTTCGTGGAACCGCTTTCCCGTTATGGTTTTTGAACTGTTTCTGGAAGAGCATGTTTATTCAAAGATTTAGCGATATCACCCACTATTTTGGTTGCGCTTACTCTGGGATTTTTCTTCACTTCTCGTAGGTCATAGCTAGGATCTAGGATAGGATAAACTTATTTTTTCGTTGTTATTTTTTTATTCTTTTTTTAAATTACCGTAATGTATTCAATAAGGTACATTTTTTTCTAAATTTTATATTATCAACGAAGGGAAACAAAACTGCATACCACAAATTTTCGGAAAAACTTTACTTTTCCAAAAACTCGAAATTTTAAGGGTGTATTTAAACTTTAGTCTCTGACTGTACATATATCTATACTTAATAATTTGTTGCTTTTGCTACTTCCCTGCAAATAATAGGACCAGTCCAAACACGCGTGTAATGAGTAGTCCACAAGGGACCAGGACTAGTCCAAAAGTAACCCAAACGTATGGAAAAAACCTGGTCTATTTAACATTACGATGTCCTAGGAGAGGACCATATAACCCACCTTTGGACCACTAAGGAATAGTTTTAAAACTACTCCATGGTATACTCAAGAGGATTAGTTTTGAAGTCGTTTAAAAACGAAAGCATGTCGTTAAAAAACGAAGACATGTCGTCTCACTACAAACACTTTTTAACAATGATATGGTCCATGCTTGCATTACATCGGACCAGTCCATGGAGTAGTCCATTTTATCAAAATGGATCAGGTGGTCCAATTTTATTTGCAGGGTTGTGCGTTTTGTATAAAAACATGTATAAAACAACGTCATGTACGTCGAAGAAATGCTCGCTTTACCAATAACATAAATTTAAAATTTTATTTGGTTTTCCGCAACACAAAGTCATGTTTACTTTAGTGTACCTACCTAGTAAAAACTTCGCCTATTTTTTTAATGAATAGCTTCTTTCACTCATTATTAAGTAGCTTTCTTCTATATAACTACTTTAACAACTTCTATAATTACTTATTCTTTCGATGAATGTAGGTAAAACAATGACTTACATTTAAATGCGTTCATTTTGGTACATCCCTTGTAAAATTGATTGGTCCTTTCAGTAGAATTGGAAGTAGTACACTCACAATATTCTGTACGTAAAATAACTGAAATTGTAATATAAAACAAATGAAAATTCAGTTAAAACCCGGTCTTCTTATTGTTCATTTATTTTTAACGAAGAGTTCATTTAATTTTTACTGTCAAAAATTCAACCACATGTTCCGTAAAAACAAATTAATTTTCAGTTATTTTATATAAATTAACTATCAAAAAATTAACTCCATATTCCGTAAAAAACAAAGGAATATTCAGTTATTTTACATAAAATAACTATCAAGATATTAACTGAATATTCCGCAGTTAAAAACAAAGGAATATTCTTCCGCCGTTAAAAACAAAGGAATATTCAGTTATTTTATTAAATTCAGTAATTTTCGTTTACTACACAAAAGTGCCGAATTTCTAAAAACCAACAGACATACACCTGTCTGCTTGTTTTTTCAAATAAGAGAGAGAGAGAGAACATTATTATATACTTTCCCCGTTTGTTTTACTTTTGTTGTACTGACCTCGTTGTTTACAGAAGAACTCTTAATTATATGACAACAGCAGCATGACCAATATGGCTTCACAATTTTTTTACTTTAAAAATTTTATGTATTTAACTAAATTATTTTAACAATTAGAAAATGGGAATTTTTAACACAAAACAAGTAAATCGTTTTTTATAGATAAATAAAAATGTATATAGTTAAATTATATAAAATATCTGAATATTCATTCGTTTTTACTGAATTCGCGGTTGAATTTTTGACAGTAAAAATTAAATGAACTTTTCGTTGCTTTAAATTACATTTTTATTTACTTTAACATAAAGAAGAATTTAACTCAATCAACGGACAATATTAACTGCAACTGAAAATCCGTATTAATATGCACTTAGTTTTTTGAATAACTGTTAGAATCAGTTAAAAATAAATTTGCTTGGAATTTTAAATGTTTATTTATTTAAAAAGGACTGAACGGAAAACTTCTTAAATAAACTACAGTCCGTTACTGTAATAATATTGTGAGTGTATTTTTACTTTTTTCTGATTACTTAACACATTATTTTGTAGGCGAAGTGCTTACTGGGTTTAAATACATGAGCCTGGCATGAAAAACAGAAGAGCTTGTTCGCAACGTATACGTTTACGTAAGAGTAACGAGGCCTATACGATTAACCGCGTTCACTTAGGAAAGGTTTGATTTAGTGCCCGCTTATTTTAAAATATTTTTTGTGAAAACTATTTTTGGGAAAAATATTTGCCGTAAAAAAGTTTTCGATAGAAATAAATATTTTCTGTGAAAATTATTTTCTTTATAAATTTTCATATAATTTCGAATTTGTATTCTAAGTCAAATTGCAATTTATAAAGCTTGTATACATACTTTAATAGTCTTACTTCTTAAATATTTTCCAGGGATATTTTTTTTTTATGCAGTATCAGCATTTTTGTTTGTATATTTTTGTTACGAGGCTTACTTTAGCTTTCCTTTGGCAAGCAATGAAGTAAATTGTACAGAAAATTTATACAACTATTAGATACCGGCAGAATGTAATGTATTTTCTGGCCCGCTACGGATAATTTTTAAAAACAATTGTTTTAAAATATTTTCATCTGTTTAAATCGTTGACATCCTTTATTTTTTAAATTAACACTTTGTTTATTGGCATTAGAATCACAAAATTGAATTGTCATATGATTATGATTTGTTGTACCATTAAAAAATTATCTCCAAGTTCATTTCTCATACAACCAATTTCATTTGTCTATTTAACTCCTTTTTAATCACTTAATGCACTGCAATTTGCAAAAATACTTGTTAAATGTGTGCCAATATGGCATCCTCTGATAATGTCAATCAAACATTTTCCATATTAAACATTTCTGTACCTGGATCTAACCTACACTCCACCCTCCACCACTATGACCATAACTGTTTGTCCACGCTTTAAATAAAGGTGTTTAGCATCATTAAAAAACAAGCATGATTATTTTTGCATTAATGCATATGGACAACAACCGCTATTAACCCGTTAAATGTCACTTTAATCAGGAAACTTTTTAAGTCGATAAATTTAGTAAAGAGCAAATATTTACAATCTTAATCTTTTCAGGCTCCAGAAAATCATTATAGTTGTCATTTTGAAACACATTATCATCAAGACTGCATGGTGAGTTGAAATTTGTTTTGAGATAATAAAGATACAGTTGAGTCCAAAAAAGAAAAACAGTAATAGAAAAAAGATAATTTCTAGAAAAGAGACTCGAAGTAACCTATTCAGCATTTTTACCTAGAAATCCTCCTTTTCCCGTTAGTTTTTGTTGCCGATTTTTATGTCAACAGCTTGCAAAGTGTTAAGAGTTTAATGCAATTCATTGAGAGATTCTCTTGATGTTCATGACAATTCACTGTTGTTATCATCATGTTAGCAAAGGTTTATTGAAAAGTCAGTAAATACTGGTTTTAATGAGATTTAATGCAAAGTTAAAGGAATTTGCAAGTTTATAAAATAAAAATGTTGTTAACAATTACATGTAAAATATATTTTTAAATTGATATTTTTAAATGATAATCACGACTTTTAATTCCAATCATGTTTTTATGTATCTTTAGAATTAACAAAGATAATTAACGACGTTTTTTTGTAATTCTATCTACCTCAATATATTTTATCGTTGACACTGTACAACAAACTAAATAATCTTCCTATGAAATAAGAAGAGATTAAAATTCTACATTGAAAAGAAAAGTCAATCCATCCGTACTTAAATCAAGCCAAAGCTGGGCCAATAGTTCGATAAGTAGGGATTTCCTTAAAGCAAGTACGGAATGCTTGATTCAAGTTCGGATTGTTCAAGCGCCCCCTACTTAAAATAATCTGAAAACGGGATAGATTTAAGTAAAAGTAGGATAAAATCGATTCTAACCTAAACACTTACCCCAGGGAACCAGATGGAGAGAATAATATTATTTTTTTTACCCGTTGCGCATTTTTTTTAAGACACCAGCAGCATGGCCGACATGGATTTCGCAATCATTCTACAGGGTGGGCCAAAAGTAACGCCTGCGTGTAAAAATTTAAAAACTTTTGTGTTTATTTTTACTTTTTATTGTTTTTTTTTAAATTTTATTCATCGAGCCGTGTTACACCACCATGCAAAATTAAACGACCGATCAATGAACCACTGGGCATTTAATTCCACTACCAAAACCGCAATTAATCGTTTAATTGCACGGTTCCGACAACAAAATGCAGTGCCACGATCAGGTAAACCGAGAATAGTACAGAGCCAAGAGAACATCGATACTGTACGGGACAGTGTTGAAGAATACCCAGAAACTTCAACGCGAAGACGTTCTGGACAACTGGGCATTTCTAGAACAGCACTTCGACGCATTTTATAACGCCATTTACACATCCATCCATACAAGGTCCGATTGGCCCAACAACTTTTACCAGTTGACTACCAGCAAAGACGAATTCGGGTAACACACATACGCACATACGCAGGCGTAATTTTGGCCCAACCTGTACTTCGAAAATTTAACTGAATAATTTAAACAAATAGAATTTGGGAATTTTCGCTCTTTATTTTAATTGTTAAACATTAAAATCATGTATATTTTCCTTCTTGTAGTGTTGTTGTTGTTTCTATACAAAACAAGCAAATCGTTATCACCTTCTTTTGTAGTGGTGTTGTTTTTACAACAAGCTTTTACGCGTATTGGTTTTCGAAAGTTATCCCATTTTGGATTGTTTTAAGTACTTTTTAGTGTTGGCATACTTAAATTTTGAAGTACGACTCGTACTTAAAGTAATAAAATAAAAACTCAAATTTAGTACAAATTGTTCTTTCTTTGTAAAATTTTTAAAAATTTGGCTCATAACTAAAATAATAATACAATTTCTAATTTCCTGCCGAACATTTGGATCTGAAACATATTGTTACACTGTGTTATTATTCAATGTTTCTAACCATATTTTGAAGTTTGTAAAACCAAATTGGTTTGATTATTGTGGTTTATAACTTAAAGGATATAATTTTGTTATTAGACATTAAATTGATGACAATCTTAATTGTATTGTCTTGGCTTTGTGAAAGTTAAGAAGAATGTAACCGCCTTAACTTCGATTACATTAGGGCAATTCCATATGTGACTGACTCTACATTTGACACAATTTGCGTTTTGTTTTGTCTTATTTTACGATAAGTAATATTTTTTTAGTATCAATTTAAACATGGCTATGTAGCAGTTTCAACAATTGTCCCATAGAGAAATAAAAAATGGGAACCAACGATATTTTAAAATATCGTTTATTTAGTAAAATGTAAACGTGACTCCCACTACATGCAAAAGGAAGTCGTTTTCGAGAGTGTTTTTAAACTTCAATAATCTTCCTCTGCACTTTCGTAATAACTTTAATTTGGGTTTTTTATCGAAAGTTCAAGAATCAAACTATTTAAAATGCTTAAATAAATGCGGTAAGTTATTTAAAAAAATATTTATTAGCAAAATAAATTGTGACTGATACTACGGCCCAAAACGTGACCGACACTATACTTACTTTCTGTAGTAGTATAAAAGTCAGTATTTTTTCATGAAACGTTAGAATTGAAATCACAGCGCATAAAATAGGCACTCTAATATTATTTGAAAGATACAAAATTTTAATTTTTAATATCGTTAAAATTATATTTTTAAAACACTTATAATAAGTTAGAAACCAAAATTTACACTAAAAAAATGCAAAACAAACCTTTTTATAAATAAGAATTATAAATGTTTCAAAAACTTCAAAAATTAATTTTTTTGGCTTGGGTATATAAAAAGGATGACCGAAGAAAGAGCCACCAACTAAGCTAGTACACAAGTAGGCGTAAGAAATAGAGGGCGTCAAAGAAAAAGATGGTTTGACGCAGTTCTGGATGACTTAAGAACGATGCGAAAACAGAACTGGCGTCTTATAGCTAAAGAATGGGTGAGATTGAAGTCTACAGTTAAGAAAGCACTGGACCACCGAAGACTGTCATTCTTATAAAAAGAAATGTGTAAATATAAATACAAAGAATGGAATATAAAATGACGTAAAACCATTAAACGAAACATATTATAAAACCCCTACGTCTTCTTTAAAATTCAAATTTTAAAAATTGCATTCAAAGGTATGTTCACAAGTAAAAAAACACCTCTTGAAACAACCGGCCCAAAAATTTTTAAATATCGCTAAAAAAAATTTAATTCAATTTAAAAAAAAATAGAATATGGGAATTTTTCATAAATTTTTTTTTATAATATTTTAAGTATGAAAATTTTTTGAAGCTATTGCTAAGCCAGAGTAAAGGCCTAACCATAATATGCATAGCCTTGCTTAACCTACTGTCAAAAATTAACAAAAAGTCTCTCAAATTTATTTAAAAAAACCAAAACAAAATTAAAACATTTGATTCCGTACGGAATGTGCGATTAGATTCTCACCTTGCTTAAGCAAATGACAGTTTCATTAAATTATGCAAAAAGTTTCCTTAAGTTCAATATGGTTTGCCTCATATAATTAACATGTATTCGCACATTTGCTTAACCCAACTTAAGCACATTGTGGTTGGGCCTTAAGACTTTAGCAAAAAGTATGTGAAATATTAGGACTAAATACAATTACAAAAAAGCTTTATAAATTAAATTTGTCCAATATTCAAAAATATTTAAAAATGTTTAAAAATAGAAATGTCTTATTAACTTTTTTTAAATACGCGTAAATACCTACATATGTAGGTATGTATGTATATGTTTTGTATAATTGTTTTAAATAACTCTACGTTTTTCCAATATCTTAACAAATATTTTCATTAGAAAACTTCCCCATTTTTTACCTTTAACTGTTATCGCGTTTGCTATTGTTGTTTTTGTCGCATTATTACAATGCCAAAAAACAAACCAAATAAAAATTTTTTTATTTTTACTGCTGATAAGAGACACGCTCTTAAATAAAGCAAAAAAAAACTACAGCCATCAAAACTTTTATTTACTTATTCATATTTAAAGATATTGCACGCTTTTAAAATGAAAGTGGCCAACCTCAAACATCAAAGTTAACAAACGAAAAACATAATGGTTTCTCCGGAAAACGGGTCTGCATACTAAAATTCAAATTTTAAAGTACGAAAATGACATTGTATGAAGCTAATAATAGTAGGTACGAATATTAAACGAGTGGAAACCAGTACTTGTATTATCAGTATTTATTACAAATGTTAAGTTGAGTGATCATTGAAACATTGAAATTAAAAAAATAGAGAGCAGCTACTTGAGTGCACTAACAAGCGAAAACGAAAGAAGTTTTTTCTTTCGTTTCTTGTTTTTTTTTAACAATAAAAACAGTTAAATTTATTGATTTGTCTTTATTTTTTATTAATTTGAATGAAAGATCCGCAGTTGCATCAAATGAGAGTGGAAGAGAGCAAGCAGAGCTGAAATTAAGTTTTGCTCATATTCATTTTTAATGTTTAAATGATTGTGTTTTTTTTATTTGTCGTTGATAAACACGATTTACAAACACTGACAACCAGGGATATTTAAATAAAGGCAGTTTGGTAAAAGATTTGCTAAATTAAGATTTAAAAATTTCGTTGGTTTTCAAGTACAGCCGAATTTGTTTCATACATTTAAATATTCACATTTTTATTTGAACATTAATATTTTAAACGAATATCGCCAATTTCACTCGATAATTAATAATTTGTTTAATAATCAATATTTAAAATTTTTTATTTCCCTGAAAGTCGATAAGATAACTGCAAATTTTAAATTATATCAAAAACCATTATTGCTGACAAATATATTTTCATTCGTTTTCGGTATTTGTTACTAAAAGTCAGCGTTTTTACTGAAAATCTATATTTTTTTGACAATCTTTATTTTTAGCAAATATTTTTATTTTAACAAAAAAGTTTTGCCTTCAATAAAAATTTAATTTTTAAATTACAACTGGTAAATTCATTAGAAATTCTACATTTTACTAGAAATTTAATACTTTACTAAAGGTTGCTCCAACCAAAACAAACGGTGTTAATTGTAAATAAAGCAAAAAGTTTTCAGAGAATTTTCTGAATATGTTTTATTATGATAGAAGTATCTACGACAATTATTTGTGAAACAAAATTAAAGCCAAGAGCTCGCCACGGCTTCGGTGGCAAAACTAGATTCGTTGGTCCATATTTTCAATGACGTTAATGTGCCGAATTAAAGCCTCCCTTAGCTCTTGAACTGTTCTAGACTTATTGAACATACACTTTTTCTCTTAAATATCCCTAAAGAAAGAAGTCCAACGGTGTCAAATCACATGATCGTGGCGGCTAATCAACATCACCACGACGTAAGATACGCGAAAAAGCCATTGTTTGGTGGGCTGTTCGGCAAGTGGCGACATCCTGCTGGAACCACATATCGTCTAGATCCATATCCTCAATTTCTGAGCACAAAAAGATCGAAATCATCTCGCGATAGCGAACATCATTCACAGTAACTTTTTGGCCGCCCTCATTTTCGAAGCAGTACGGCCCGATGACGCCGCCAGCCCAAAACTTCACCAAACACATTTTTCAAATTTAATACAGCCGCAGTTTGCTGAAATTTGCGCACAATTCTCCCGATTGTGGACACATTTGGTCGATTATGCTGACCAGAAAATTCACCAAGTGCAATAAATGCATTTTGATTTGAACGCCTAATTTCGTAAAAGTCTTCAACGATCATAACGCGCTGCTCAATCGTGTATTTCTCCATTTGAATTTGTCAAACACTGAAACAAAGAAATGTCAAATTAAGTTGGGCAAACAACTTAACTTATGATGTGACTCACAACTACCATCGTTCATTACCACCATTTAGAAATTTTTAATTTCAATTAATATTAAAATGTTTACTAAAAAATAAAAGTTTTTAATTTTACTTAAACTGGATTGTTTGAAACAAATTTATTTTACAAAAAATCTTTTAAATCGCTGCAAATAAGTTTTTGCAAAAATAATAATATATATTTTAATATTTAACTTTTTACTAAAAATAAATGTTTCTAATATATAAAATTTTTTACTATTTCTACCAATAAAATTTCACTTAAAATTTCACATTTCTTCAGTTTTCAATAAATAATGGAATTTTTCATATTTAAATTTTCACATGAAAACAAAAAAATGCAAGAATTTTCACAACAAAACTTACAAAATTTTTAATTAAAAATTAATATTTAAGAAAACGGTGATGTTTTTTGTTTAATTGTAAAAAGTTCATTAGTTTGCCCTTATTCTTTTATCATGTACTGTTACCAACATTTATTTATTATTTTGTTTTTGTGAAGAGCCAGGCAGTTTTTAAATCATTTTAATAAAACAAACGGTAGTAGAATGGAAACAGCTGTTGTACAAAGAGGTTTTTTCTTGCTTTTTTTTTGCCTTCCAAATAGAGAGGGAGTGTGAATTTTTCATAAGAAGTATAAATAAAAAGCGAAAATTAATTTAAAAAAAAACAACAATACACAAAATAAATTAAATAAAGCGTGCAGAGCCAAAAAATTACCCATAAAAAAATATACAAATAAATAAATAAATAAAAGAAATGGTGCGATAAATCTATTAATCATAACCGTGCAAAATTTTTTTAAACACACGAATTTAAATTATAAAAAAAAAATTGTTAACACACAACGAACCAGTACTGGGCTAATCATAATGGCCACTAACTGCTCTGTAATACGGCCCAAAGCAACAAGTGCCACACAAAAACGATGGTCCCAACACATTGTAGCCTCGACCTACGATGATGTTTGTGTTCTGCTCAAATATCAAACTAGACATCATTCCCAAGATGATCTGTTAATTACAGCAAAGATAAGTCACATTCCCCCCAAAACCTATTCCACCCTCACTCATCACTGCCACAGTAAAAGAACTAGTAACAGCGATAATACCAACAACGTTAACATTGACAGTCTTGTCGCGGCCGCCTCTGTAAATGGTGGCCGTCATTCAAGTACAAAAACTTTGAATAATAATAGAAATCAAATATTTTCACTTCAAACTGAAAGCGATACTTCCGGTTTTACTGAAAATAATAATAACGGTAATCAGGTGGCCGATTTTACTTGTAGCCATAGTTATGAACAGACTCCACAACAACAGCAATATGAAACAGTTACTAACCATAGAAGCAGAAGAAGACTGATACGACCCATCTCGTGTTTCGAACCCGGAGATCATGTATGAAGTTTTTCATTATTTTTTTGTAATTTTTTCTTTTATTTTAGAAGTTTTATTTTTATTAAAAATTGTTTATTTATTTAACAACAAAAAAATTGTTGTTTATTTTTCTACTCACAACTTTTGTGGTTCGCGTGCCTTGAAACAATTTTAATTATTTTTTTTTGTACATTTTTTTCGCTTTTCTAATTTACTAATAAAGTTTAATCTGTATTTCTCTTGTCTATCTTTTTTCCATAGAAAAACAAGGAATTAATGAATGATATTATCACCAGTTGTAAATTGAAAAATGGTAAGTAGCCCAAAACACAGATACAAAACAAAAAACATAAATAAATACAAAATTTAAAATTTGAGTTGAGAAGTTTAAAAGAAAAGTTCTGTTAGATACTTTCAACTAGCTTTTGCCTGTGACTTCGGTCGCGTGAAAACAAGAAAAAGATACCTATAACGAATAGGGTTAACTTATAAGCAATTTTTAAAAATTCTATGTAGTTTTCTAAGCCCATATGTACTTGTTTTATGTTAAACTACATCTTCTTTATATATATAAAAAAAAAGTTGCATTGTGTTAAAAGTTGTGGAATGTAAAAAGCTACATGCGCATGAGGTTCTGACGTAATTTTGTTGTCATCACACAACACGAACTTGCTATTGTGGCTTTGTAGTGTCGTCAAAATTACGTCAGAACCACATGCGCATGTGGGTTTTCCGTGTACTATAGGCTTTAGTAATTGATATTGTCTGTAATGCGTAAACCGATTTTGTTTCTACAAAGTTAACGTGGAAGGTGATGTCAATACCAAGGTTTTTATGTATCAACGGTCACCAAAAGTGTATTGGTTCATGAGTTATAGCCATTTTAGTGAACACTGCTTTCATTCCGAAACATTTAATTTTTTGTGCATGAAATTTTTGCAAATTTAAGTTAACAAGGGTTTTCCTAATGGTCGAAATTCGGCCATATTTTTTTTTAATATGATGAACAAAGAAAGTTATCGACCGTAATTGGTTTGCCTGTGCCGATTTATATATAAGTTTTGTATTGTCGAAATATTCGAAACCCGGTTTCTTGCAAATGTCGAATAATCGACCACCCTATTTTTTTATTATTTGATAATTGGAAAAAAACAAAATTTTTATTTATATGTTATGCATATGTGTTAGTATCAAATTTGAACGCTTATAGCTCTGAATATATTGAACAGATTTTAATAAAATATATATTGTGCACTTCTGCCAGCAAATACCTTTCAAATGGTGTATTTTTTATTGCAGTCGCTGGGCAAACAGGGGAGAAAAGTGTTCTTAACTGTTTTGCCTTATCCGATTTATATATTTCGATATTTCGAGAAACTGAAATTCAATTCGATTTTAATTTCATTACGATTCCATTTTAGTCACACCAACAGATTAATTTAGCTACTTAGCTATCCCAGATCAGTTTAGCATAAAAACACATCACTAAAAATTTTAATATTTAAATACAATTTGTAAATAGCTTTCTAATATATTAAGCTAACCCATATTTCAAACATTTAATATAATATTAATATATATTTAATTCGGAATATACATTTGCTTCAAGGTCGCGAGCTTTTGAGTGCATTCTATGACAGACATTTCATGATCAGCTAATCTGCCAATTTCTTTAATACATTTTTAGGTATATTTTTTCTAATATTCCGTGATTGTAAGTCCCATCTTCGGTAATCTATAAAATAAATTACATAAAAACACCTCACTAAAAACTTAATATTTAAATACAATATGCTAATTTGATCCCTTTTTTACCACTTTTTCCCAATTTTATACCTTAAAAAGTACCCTATATTTTAATCTGGACTATATGCAATACGTATACCATATTAACTATGTAGAGAAATATACCAAATTACCAAAATTTTCCCCCGTTTTTTACCTCTTAAAAAGTATCCTGTGTTTGTATCTTGGCCATATGCTTCCGTCTACGAAACTTTATCCAAATCCATTAAGGGCCATTATTACAACTTGCTTATATTTAAAGGTAGGATTTATCGGACGTATAATGCTAATTCTAATCAAAACTTCACTTTACCTACTCGGTAGGCTAAACTTGTCGGTAATATATTCCTCCCTTTAACTAACGGCAAGGTGTAGTACTAGCAATCATCGAATGCGGGTGGTTCAGCAACAAACTAACACACATCCAAACATTCAAACTTTCACAATTATAATATATTATGGATATTCGAACTAATTTTTCTACTGCACATCATATTGCCAGCTCGTTATTAGTTAGACCTACCGACCATTTAAAAAAATATAAGTTAGGTATGGGGTATATAAAGAATAAGAAAAAAGTATGTAAAGCGAAAGCAAAAGCAAAAGCAAACCAAAATGACAACAAGAAAATAAATTTCAATCTTGCTTCACTTCATTGCCGTAAGAAAAACAGTAGTTAAAGCACCAGCAAAATAAAATGTCAACAAATCAATACACAGCAGTAAGTATACGTATGCAGCACAAAAAGCTACTTTAAAAAGAAAATATTAAAGTGCCGCATGCGGCTCAAAACAATAATTTTCACTTTGCATAAAATACTATTAACTTCTAAGTTCGTTCATAAATGTTCGCAAAAATTTACATTTTTCTTCAAGACATATTCCAGAAGCAAAAAAATTTTTATCGGGTATGTCAACATTCATTGTCGTTTTTATCCGCTATGACTTTTTGGCATATCGCCAAACCAATTATGAGCTAACGATATTATTAACATACAAAGAACTCGATGTTAATAAAAATGTAAAATTTTAAGTTTAATTAAATGAATAAAAATGCCTTAAATTCAAAAATATTTTTAAAAAATTTTAAATATTTTTTGCTATTCATCTTTAAAGTGGGAATTTTTGGATTCCGGGAAAACTAAAAACAGTTTCGCGCTTTCCCGGGATGTTAAAAAAGTCCTGGAAAATTTTTACTAAAAAACTGTTTAATTAAAAAAACAACATTTCGCTACAAATCGATATTTAAAAATTTTACCAATAAATTTTGCTAAAAATCGATTTTCCAACTATTTACTTAAAATTTATAACTTCACTCGAAATTTATGTTTTTACTAAAAATTTTTATTTTCACTGAGAATTGTTTTTTTCACTAAAAAGTTTTATTTTCAATAAAATTTTTTTTTTACTGATAATTGCAATTTTTAATCCAAATTTTTAATATTTTAATTCGGCTCAAGGTCATCAAATTTAATTTTCATTAAATTATTTTTATGAAGAAAGGAATTTTACAACATGAAAATTAATTAAAATTGTTATTCATAATCTTTCATTCTTGACCGTGGCCGGGGCTCGAACCCTGGCCAGCAGGTTATTATGACATGTTTCGATCGCAACCACTCGATCTCCACTCGCAGCCATCGTCGACGACTGCTGACGTCAATAGTCAAACATCAATCCTTAAACCAAATTGTATTTTAGCCTTTGGTAGATCGAAATTTGCTTTTTTGAATGATTATCCATTTTTAATTGATTTTACATGTTTTTCCTAACTTCTGTTTTTTCCGTACTTATGTCAAGAATTCTTCTTGAAGTCCAAAGTACATTTTTTTTTTTTTTCATTTTGTCTTTTTTCTTGTTGACCTTTTATCAGCGCAACTTGAAGGACAAATGTACACATAGAGCTCGAGCCTTAGCTTTAACATTTAATGAAAATTAAATTTGATGAACTTGAGCCGAATTAAAATATTAAAAATTTAGATTAAACACAATAAATAGTTCAACAAAATAACCGCAATTCTAATAATTGTAATTTTCTCTTAAAAAATTTTTGTTTTCACTTAAAATTTGTGTTTTTACTAAAAATTTTTATTTTTTCACTTAAAATTTTTATTTTCACCGAAAATTTTTATTTTAACCAAAAATTAAATTTTTACTTAAAATTGTTATTTTCAGTGAAATTTTTATTTGACTGATATTTTTACAAAAAACTGATTGTTATTTTCAGTAAAAATTCAAGAAAACCCCTGAAGAAGGCACACTACGGAGTGACGAAATATGGGATTAAATAAATTTAATATTATTTATAAAAAAAGAGACCTCAAGCTTTATTTAAAAATATTAATAGAAATATTGTTGTTTTCATTTATACTCTGAGCGAAATTTTTTTTACTCAAATTTGATATCTTAACCAAACCCGAATATGTTTACCTATCGATATCTTTACCGATAGTCGTTATATTTACCGTGAATTTATATTTTCGCTGAACATGGAAACATATTTTTTTTTAAATCGTCAGTTTAATTTAAACATAATTTTTCTCAAAATCACTTAAAAAAGTATTTAAAAAAACTATTTAACCTTCTTCTGCCAATCATTATTTTTATTTCAATTCATTATTTACAAAATTAGTTTAAAGTTTTTGTTTATTTTTATCAGTTAATTAATTAACTCATTTGTCTTGTGAAATTATTCAATCATTTATATACTCGCTATTTTGCCACAATAAGCCCCAAGTTTAATAAAAAATGTAAATGAAGTTTTACTCTTCCAAACCAAACAACAAATAAATTGAAAAACAAACTTTCGAATTCACACTCGAATTTAAATGAGAACACAACAAAAAAATCTTGGCCTTGAATTGAAAATGATTTAATTTCAGACACAAAAAGTTGAATTTACAAAGAAAAGCATTTTGGCGCCTCTTTCCTTCACTCCAATAACCTTCAGCTGTCTCTCTAACAGCCCAATCAAGTCTTTAAGTTTCCATGACAAAACTATTTAGAATTACAAATTTTATGCTGCCGAATTTTTGTCAGCGCGTAAAACTCAATTAGTTGATTAATTAACTACGATTTTGCGAAACAGAAATTTTATTTGAATAAATTTTAAATAAAATTGAAAATAACGACAACAAACAAAATTGTAACTTATTTTATTTTAATTTGAAGCAGTATTAAGCAAATTTGTGTGGCAGTTGAAAGTGTTTTGAAAAACAAAACCAAAAAAACAAATAAATTTTAATTACGAAATCTTTAATCATCATTAATAATACAATTACAAATAAAATATAGATTTTAATAAATTCATAAAAGGCGAAAAATTTTTTTTTGATAAATATTGAAATGGGAAACATAATTTTAATATTTATTTATAAGCATTGTAATAAATAATGGAATCCTACTAATATTATAAAATGTGAAAGTTTGTATGTTTCAGGGATGTGCTGGAAATCGAAAACGTAAAAAGCAAGAATTTGGAAGATACTTTTTATTAATACACTTTTAATCTAATTTTTTTAATTTTTGTTATAAAATTCTGTTTAATGGAGAAATATAAAATTCTTTTGTTACAGCAATCTTATTAAAAACCGACTTTTAAAATTCTTGCGTTTTAAGTTTTCGATTTCAAGCACAACCCTGTTTGTGAGTTTGTATGTTAATGGTGCAATCATGCGAAACCCAATTAAAAGATTTTGATGAAATTGGGTAGACAGATATTGTATGGCCAAAATTAAAATATAGGAAAAACTGTACTTTTGTTACTTTTTCCCTTTTCGATATTGGCATACATATTGCATAAGGCCCATATTAAAATAACGGGTACTTTTTGAGGCATAAAATTTGTAAAAACGGGATAAAAATGCATACAGTTTTAACCCTACACCTTTTTTAGAGGTAAAAAAGGAAAGTTCATTTTTCCTTTTTGATTAATTTGTTATACAGATTGCTTACTTTTTAGGGATGAAATTGTTACTTTTTAAGGAGTAAAAATCAAATTGGTACTTTTCTCTTTTCGATACATTTGTTATACATACAGATTAAAGCCTATTAACATAAAGCGTACTTTCTAGGTCCCTAAAATGAGAAAAAGCTCGTACTCTTTTACTTTTGGTACTTTTTCTCCTTTCAAAAAATTTGATATAGAGATAGAATACGGCCTAAATTTAAATCTAGGGTACTTTTTATAATGTAAAAACAGGAAAAAAATTTTAACTTTCGGTACTTTATTTCTTTTCGATAAATTTGGTGTAGAACAGAGGCATATGGTCCAGATTAAAATATAGGGTACTTTTTTAATTTTAAAAATGGGATAAAAATTTTACTTTTTTCTTTTTTAAAAATTTGGTATACTGATTGTAGGTAGTCCAGATTGTAGGTGGTCCAGATAAAAATATAGGGTACTTTTTAAGGGTAACAACGGAATTAAATTCGCACTTTTTTTCTTTTTGATAAATTTGGTATACACAAAGTTTAAAGCCCTTAGACCCCTTTCTCACTCGGCAAGTTACTTGCGCAACTCTTGGTTCGTAGACGTCAGCGGTAAGGTCGGGGTAAGGAAAAAAATATTAAGTACAGACTATGTTGTACTCGACAAGTTACTTGCGCAACTAACTTGCCGAGTCTGAAAGGGGTCTTACTAACATGCAGAGTGCTTTCTGGGAGACCAAATTCAACAAGAGCTGGTACTTTTGGTACTTTTTCTTTCTTCGATAAATAGTATATAACAAATAGAATAGTTTGTGTGTTTGGAATTTGGGATATTAAAAAGATAAAGATGAAATATGACTAACGGGTACCTTAAGGACACTATCGAAACATATGGTAAAAAATCCAAAATTAGCATATAGTGTACTTTGACAGCGAAACATTGCAATAAAAAATTTTTTCTTTAAATCTTGCTCAAATTTTTACGTGAAGATAGTCTAGAAAATCCTGAAAATCCAACTCTAAACTTACCCACAATTTTCTCGATCCAAAAAGGGTTTAAGACATGTAGTTAAAAAGTACAAGTATTGTCTCGATTTATTAACGTTTTTAAGGACAGTTGGACTATGAAAATCGACTTTTTTTTGGAGATTTAAATTTTTAAGGAATAATCGTTTTAAAGGTTGTGCTATGGCTGTAGTGTCAGTCACAATTTATTTTACTAATAAATATTTTTTTAAATAACTTACCGCTTTTATTTCAGCATTTAATAATTAAATGGGGAATCACCGAATTATTGCTGGTGTGTACAATTAGGTCATATGCGTATTAAATTTAATATGCTTGTACAAATTTGGGTCAGTTGATAACTGAAGGTAAAGTGAAAGATAACAAAAATGCCAAACAAACGTAAAAAAATACCATATTATTGAAGTAAACACATGTCTAACCTTTTGGACGTCCGTAACGATATTGTTGTACCCAGTTTAAATAAATCAATAAATCAAAAAAAACAAACAAGTATTACTGATTTCATGTAAACGACCACTTTTTAAAAGTTTTTCTATAAATTTAATATGTTTAATGTCGTTCAATAAAAACGGGTTTGAGTTAAAATAAAGCTTACACAACTTGTTTCATTATAATTTAATAATTTTTCGTAAAAAACAATTTCTAGAAATTCGAACTTTTCAGAAATTTGAACTGTGAGATTCTTCTGTAGTTTGATTCTTGAACTTTCGATAAAAACACAAATTAAAGTTAATACGAAAGTGCGGAGGAAGATTATTGAAGTTTAAAAACACTCTCGGAAACGACTTCCTTTTGCATGTAGTGTCAGTCACGTTTACATTTTACTAAATAAATGATATTTCAAAATATCGCTGTTTACCATTTTTTTTCTATCCGATAATTGTTAAAACTGATACATAGCCGTGTTTAAATTGATACTAAAAAATTATTACTAATCGTAAAAAAAGACAAAACAAAACGCAAATTGTGTCAAATGTAGAGAACCGTGCTTAAGGGTACTTTACACTATTTTGAGAAAAATACGCCATGTCTTGCTTTTATCTTTCCAACAATAATAAGATCAGGGAAGCTTGTTCGTCAAAGTACTTAAAACTTGTGTGATAGTGGCAAACGACCTTTAAGAACATCCAGTGTGCTACATACTTTTTACATTAAACATTTTCAGAGTGTGCTGTATCTTGTTAATTTTTATGTATTCAATTTTTAAATATACTTAAGAAACTCTTTCAGCGTGTGTTTTTTTTTAGTTGTTCTTAAGAATTTAACTTTCTAAATCATTTTAAAGAAATGTTTTTTGTTTATCGTGTGAAAAAGATTATATTTCAGGGTGTGCTACCTGAACTTTTTCCTTTAAATTCACACTTTTTGCGATTTTATAAAAGAATTTCTTTCGCAATTGAATTTTTTTAATAGCTTTTTAAGGGTGTGCTACTGAGTTTTTCTTCCAAATTCACATTTTTAAAATAATTTTATTAAAATACTTTATATTTGTATGATGTTTTAATAACTTTTTGAGAGTGTTCTATTTAGTTTTTTTAAGGATTAACTGTAGACTAAAAATTTTTAGGGAATGGCTTTTTATAAGAGGATTTAGGTATTTTATTAAGGTGTGCTGCTTAAATTTTTTTTAATTCAACTTTTCCTTGAAAATAAGCTTGGCACCCGATAGTGTTATTAATACCACTTAAATACCGCTTAAAACTTAATACCGGTATTGAAACCGTTATCAAAATTTAATTAATATTTACCGATACCAAACAACAACTACATTAATACCGAAACAAGTTTCGGTTGCCAACCTTGCTTTGGAAAAATTATATTTTAGAACAAGCCAGTCTTTTTAAAACGTGTGCTATTTAGTTAATTTTTATTAACATATTTAAATTGTTATAATTATATTATCATGTTCTATTTTTATTTCTAGGTTTTGGTCCTGCTGTTCAACAACAAACAAATTCATCACCCACAAAACGACCACTAAGTCCCGATCATCCAAATCCGGCACTACCAATAACAGAGGTAAATTCAAAAACTAAATTCGTTTTATATTTAACTTATTTTCTTTAATTTAAGTTTTTGTATTGCTGTCTTCTTTATTTGGAATGACACTTTTTAAGGTTTTTGTATGCACAAAGTTATTTATTTTTTTACTGTCTCGTAGAAGGACACACACAATAAAGTGTTGGCGAAACACGATTGTGACATTTTTTTTTTTTCTTCTTTTATGTTATTTGTAGTAAATTTTAATGAGTTGTTTTTGTTAGACAGTCATAAAAAGAGCTGTCAGTTGTAGTTGTTAGACATGTTTTTATAACTTAATTATAGTAACAATAATAAAAAGGTATTTACATTAGAAACAACTGGTTAATTGCGTTTTTGGGAAAATTAATGGGCACAATTTTAATAATTGAGAAAATTTGTTTTTTAACAAAATAAATTTGTATGCTCGTCAAAAAACGATTTGAAAAGAATTAAATATTGGTTTAAATGACCTGGTGTTTGCAAGTTTTTTTGTCTGGTCGCGAAAGAACGAAATCAAAAACCGAAATACCAGCCTAAACAGCCCGATTTCGGCATTTACTCAGTCATTCATATTCTTTCACTCGTGTGTCAAAGAAAATTCGTTCTTTAACAAGTTAAAAAACTTATTTGTGTCGCGAAAGAACGAATTATAAAGATTAAGTAAAACTTATTATAAACTTTTTTGTAGCAACACGGTAGCATTTTTCAAAAAAAAAAAAAAACAATTCTTACTTTAATCATTGATTTGAGATTGCAGTCAAACACAACTTAGAAAAAATATAGCCTGTTTGACCCCATTTGCTTATTAGATCTCTCTTGCTCATGCTTAACAAGTGTCCAGTAGGAAAATGTAATCACTAGGAATCGAGACTGTAATAAATATCCTGTATAATATTTGATTCCAGAATTGATTACTCCGAACACAGAGCATGTCCTAGGATTATAATTAATTTTTAAATGTATCCTGCGAATGAATTAAATAATTCTTAACGAAACAATAACAGAAACAATACATTCTTTGTTCTGCAAATGTGGGAATGTACTTGGTAATCAATGCATAATAATTGTTTCAGATCAAATTACCTTCACTGTTCCAAGGAATGCATTATTATTCTTTTGAAAATAAAACATTAATTTTTTTAGTTATTTATGTAATCAAGTCCTTATTTCCCTAGTGCGAACAAGCAGTTGAACAATTTAGCAGTGGACTTGCTTGCAAAGAACAGTAATCGATATGCGATTTTGTGCATAATGACTCGTTCATGTCTGCTTAACAGTGTTCAGCTTCTCTTTTTAGTCTAAAAATTCTCTTTTCTTACTTCTTTCACTCTGCTGCTCAAATCTTTTGCCAACCTTAATTAGAAAACTTGTATTTTATTCGCCTTTTTCAGTTTTCCAATATAATTATGAATTAATATCTTTCATTTAAATTAAATTATATTCTTTTTCTTTTGTTTCCCTCCTCTTCCAGTCTGCTAGTCCTGCTATGAATCGTATGGGATGGGCTTTGCGTACATTATTGGTTGCTGACAGCTCAAGTTGTTTAAAGGATAGAAAAGTAAGTATCAAGTGTTGCACATTCCAACTCTCGACGAGAAACCAAAAATGACAACAAGTGTTGTTGAACTAACGAAACAACAAACTCTTCAATAAAAATATTTAACTTTTATTTAATTAGTTGTAAGTGCGGTGATAAAATATCACAATTAAACACCCACCAACAATATAATTAAAAACAAATGCTCTCACTCAAAAATTCTTGTGACTAAGTGGAAATATTGATATAGAAATAAGTACCCCACAGTTCTGAGGGTGGGGGGTTACCGCATATTTCGATGTGAAGAAAATAATTTAAGAGTTCAAACAATTTGTACTCGAAAATAATTTTTTTGAATATTAAAGCAAAGAATTGAGTCAACAAAGGGCGAGGGATTTTTAGTTTATAAAGGGTTAAACTTGCCTTTATTGAATGCAGGAATCGGTCCACTTTATAAATATTTAAGTAAAACATATTTTTTGTAAAAAAGCTGTTACCTATTACCAGGTAATGAATGGTAGAAGCTGTATAGGGGCAAAAGAATTAAAGTTTTATTAAAAAAAATTTAAGCCTGTTAAATGACTAATCAGAGTTACTTTAAAAATTCTGGGTATAGCCAGAGGACAAGAATTATATAGACTAATGGCCATTTTCTCAATGTACCGTCAAACTACCTGTTAAAAAATGTCAACATAAATTTATTAGACCGATAAACTGTCTGTTAACAATTTTTGGTTTCTCAATATACCGACAAAAAACATGGTTTTAAGGTGGCAACACCTCTCAAAATACATGTAAAAGTTGGGAGTCAGCTGATTGAATTTATGTGTACGGCAAATAAAAGGAAAATAAATAATCGGCAGATGAGTGATGGTTAGTTTTGCGACAGAATAGAAGCAAATGAGACTTAAGCAAACCAAATTTCTTTAATGTGCAGTTTTTCGTTGGGAAAAAAGTTAATCGTGTAATGGGAAAACGGCCATAACTCTTAGAAAAGTGTATCAAAACGACAAACATAGCACAGTGGCATATTAAAACAGTTGACGACTGCAGGGACCTCAATCTCCCAGACTAAAATGACTGCTTACTCTACCCTTTACCACCATAGTAAATATGTGCTTGTCCTAAGCCCAGTTGCATAGTATACCAATCGATTCAAAATCATATTCTTAATCGATCTTAAGGTTAACATCTCGCAGTTTGCCAAACTATTTAATGCGCAGATTACATGTTTTTAGATTAATTTATAAGTTTTATTACATGGATGAAAATCATTAAAAATTGTGAACATCGCTAGTTATAATTTAAATATTTGTAATTATGAATACCAAAACTCTATTCCGGGTGGACCCTTGTGTGGTATTAAATATTCAAAAAGCGTTGATATTATGCCAATAGTTTGCTCTTAAATGGAATAGAATTATAAAAAAATGTTTACCGAATTAAATAAGAATCGGTCTATATGTATATAAATTCGGTCACGACTGCCAAAATTAGCACCTTAATTTGCTTTTTAGACGATTTAGGTTCATTACCTTGTCTAAACAAGCACATAGTTTTATAAGGAGCCTTATTCTGTTAGCCTCGTAGCTAAAGCTACATCTCGATTGCTAAAATAATTAACAAATTTTAGGGCAAATATTTCGACGATGTCGCTGAATCGGTATTCTGTAAGTCTTATTGCTTAGAAAAATTTTAATATTGTTATCCGTAATTAATTTTCTCTAAATAAGACTTTTACTTTCTTGCGTTGAATCGACTTTAAAGACTTTCAGCGATGGAGATTTCAAGGAATTGCAATAGAAGACTACAGTTTCCATCAAAAAGCATTATAAGAGTATGGAAATTCTTCTCATCTTAACTAAATGGTTCTCCTAATTCCGAAACAATTCTCTTTTTTTCACAAATAATTTACTATTGTTCGAACACTTATTAACGCTATATTGCTTTCCTTTGTTTGATTATATCTCCCTTATGAAGACCACTCTCAAAAATCTCTTTAACTCCCATAAGTCTGGGATAAATATTTTGCAGAAAAAACTTTTACAATAACTGTAGTCTTTTCAAAATTTAGTTAATAAGTTATATGCAGACCTTATTCCGGGAATCATCGTAACACGAATGAAACTCATTGGCATCGTAATGAATTTCGGCATTAGTAACTGCTTTATAATAGCATTACAAGTAGCCAGCGTTGCCAGAAGATTTGGAAGGAAAATCTTCATTTGCCGAAAAGAAAAAATCTTATTTTGAAGAGAAAAAAATCTTCCAATTTTTTACAACAAGGGCAAAAAAGGAAGAATATGGAGACTATTTAAATCGAAATATGTACAAAATTCCGGTATTTATACAAAATTAGATTGTAGATTTAAATTGTGTTTTTTTGTTATATTTTCCATAAAATTCTTTCTAAAAATACATTTTATTTCTAATAAATTAAAATTTAAAAAAAAAATTTAGTTTGGGAGCTTTAAAGTATAAGCTTCATATGAAAACTTAAGGGTTCTTATATTTTTGATTCCGTTTTTATATCAAAGGCATTTTGGGAAAATTGCATTTAAAAAATGGTCATTGACCCCCTCTAACTCTGAAACTTTTTGACCTCTCTTGTTGAAAATTTGTGTCTAAACTACTATCCAATAGGACTAACCTTGGTGCAAATTTCATCCTAATCGGAAGACATCGATTTCAAAATTGGGTCACTTGACATTTAATCCGGCTTTTATATATTTAAAACGTATATAAAAAGTTTGGTATTTTGTTCTTATTTTCTTAATTATTTTCTAAAATATTAATTTTAGCAAAAAACTAATGTTGTTGACTAGAAGAGCTAAAATATTGCCATATATCATATTCTTGTAAAATGTTGTTTTTAAGAGATAGTAATATGCAAACAAATTACATTTGAATAAATGGCTTGATTGCAAACTTTGAGGGGCGGACGCCCCCCCTAAAACACAATTTCTCGCTACGAAATTTTTTTGTATTTTTTTTTACATAAAACTGAACCGATTTGGGGGGGGAGAGAACATAAGAAATCAAAAAAAAAAGTTCTCCATACAACTAACGGCCACGCTAGTATATATACTTTGCTCAAAAATTATCATAAAAATGGTGTTGGAGGCACGCCAGCCAAGGGTAACTTTTAGTGACTTCCAAGGGGATTTTGAATAAAACACATGAGTTTCATAAAAACTTAATTTATTCAACAAATGTATTTTTATTAAAATTCCTAAGTCTGGGTTCACACTATGAAATTTTTCTTTCAGAAAGTCTGAGTTTACTGGTGCGAGGGGAAGAGAACATGCTGTTCCTTTTTCCACTTTATTCATAAACTCAGACTTTCTAAAATAAAACTTTCATAGTGTGATTCCAGACTAAATAAATAACATTAATTAGGAAGTGTATAATTACAACATATATATTAATGTTTATACATACTTTTTGGTTTGGAAACCACTAAGAAAATGTAGCAAATTTTTAAATTCAATATTTTATCTGGCCACTGCCAACTTTTTGTTCTGAAACTTACAAGTGAATAAAATGGCTGATCAATTTGGCTCCCAAATATGGCTTTTTTAGTACTACCTTTTTAGTTTCGTTAAAAAATAAATATTCACAATCAGAAAGATATGAAAATTTGTTTGCTTAAAATTAAGTGCTACTAGACGGATCACATGGAATGTGGAATTTTTAAAATAAAAGCTTCTTAAGTTCCATTATTTTTACCTTACGTTTTTTCTTTTCACAAATAATTTTTTTTTTTCATTCCATCAATGTTCCCAAAAATGAACAACCGGAAATCTAAAAAGCTTTTTTTAATATTTTGTATGCCCAGAAATAATGATGCAATTTTGTGCATTCTAGGCAATGCACAGAAAAAATTATTTTTCGAATTCAAACAAAAAATTTGTAGAATCAAAACATTTTTTGTCTGAAATCGGTCCTACAAACAAATTCGCATATTCAAACAATTTATTTGCATTTTGTTTACTAAAAAAAAACACTGATTTTTTCAAACAAATAATTTACAGAATCAAACAAAAAGTTTACTGAAATTCATATAAATTTCAAACAAAAATTTTTTGCACAAGCAATGACGCGCACCCAAGCTATCACTGAAGGAGAAGATGAAGGCAGAAGCAGAGCGGCGGCTGGCTTTAAGACACATGTTTTGTTGGAATAATTTTTGAACGAAGTCTTGTTTATACACACAATGTTTTTCTTCATCACTCACTGTTGCTCTATCCTTTCCTTGGCTAAAGAAGAAGAAATGTAACAAACAACGGCAGCAGACCGACTCGATATGTTTTTCGTCATCATTTTATTTTTGTATTTGATGTATTTAAGTAAACAGTTTTCAAAAATTGAATACGGGATTTTGTTTTTCATTCTTTTTTTTTCCAACTTTGAAACCAACCAAAAATTAATTTTGTTTCTTATAATGTGGTTGTTGTTTCTGTTGTTGAAAAAGAATGAAACCTTTTTTTTACCTGCTATTTTTTTTGTTTTTTTACTAATAACCTCGTCGCGCTATTTTATCATCTTTCTTCTTGTTGTACTTTTTTAAAGCGTCCAAAAATAAACTGTATGTGTTTTGTGTTGTTGTTCTTATATTTCACATAAAGAAGTGTTGCTTACGATCAAATAAAAAATGCAAAAAACGACAACATTAAAGAGCGTTAAATATTTCATACAAAATTATGAAAAATTGAAACCAATAGCGCGTATATTATATTATTGAAAAGTTGTCAACATTTTTGTTGGTTAAATAAAAATCAAACAAAAATATTAATTGAATCAGTAAAAAAATTTGTAGAAATTAAAAAAAATTTCAAACAATCGTTTGTTTGAAAATAATTCGGCAATAATTTTTTCTGTGTGGGTTCATAAGACAACAAGCTGATACAAAACCTCATTGTTTTAAAAAGTTACTGTTTAAAAAACTGTAAAAAATTATGTATGTTGTACAAACTAAAAGTTGAAAATCTTTGTTTCTAAAAATAAAAAATCATAATTTAAGAAAAAAAATATTCAAATCTTATTTTGGTCAAAAAATCTTTAAAAATAAGATAAAATGTTCATTCTGGCAACGCTGCATGTAGCAAAAATTATTTACGAAGGTTTGAAACTGGCAACACTTTGTGATTTCTAACGACTTTTTTAACAAAATTGTTTTGACTATTTAACTGCTACATTTAAAACCATCAAAAACTACTTCTATTGATTTTTACCTGAACAACTACTTTACCTCATTTATTCCAAATAAAAGTATTTATAAACAAAAAGATACAAATGAAAAAGCAGCAAATGGCTTGTTGCTAGTTGATGTTTTATTATTATTGCACCATTTCGAACTTCATTCTTCCAACGTTCAGCAATAGCAATAACAATTAGATAACTACAAAACGTTTGTATGCTTTTGCTACTGCTACATAATATTTCTGGAAGCGGTAGTTATAGCAATACAATTGTTAGCAATTGTAGCATTTTAAATAGTGACTGGCGAAAGAACCTGTTTAGGGTAAACACTTGAAAATATGTTTGCGTATACTTGTGTGTAGGGAGGCCGTTCGAGAATTAGGATGAGTTCCCAAACATCATTATATTATTCGGTCTGGCACAGATCATCGCCCTGGAGGATGCACTTTGGGACAGACAATACCGTAAAATTCTAAACGGCTGCATTGCAGAATGCTTTTAAAAAAGTGAGTTGCTTTCCAATCTGCGTTTTGGAACTCAACCCTACTTCACCATTTAATACCCACACCACAATAGTGGAGAGGCTATTATGCCTTTGTGCTGATGTTTGTAACACCTTAATATATAAGACCTCCCACCAGCCCACCTTTAAGCATACTGACATTTTTAATCGATCTTACTCTGTCCGTCCGTCTGGCTGTCCGTATATACTTGGAACGCAAATTACAGGTTGAAATTTTAGAGATAATTTGATGAAATTTAGTACATTGGTTCTAATTGCTACAAGAAATGGTGAGAATCGGTTTATAACCTCACATATCCCCATAAAAGCTTCTTTCCCTAACAGAGCCTTTGTGCCCATTAATTTGGTAAAAACTTTTTCTATTGCTAATCGGCAAATATTTGATTATCGCCCCCATACAAATACAACTCCCGAAAATAGCTTTTAATGCCATAACTATCTCATAAATTTTGGTATTGACATACAAATTGGCGACATGGCAACTATGCATTGCCAAAATGTTGTGTTAGTCCAAAATTAACACCCTTCCTTAAAGCACTTTATATCTCATATAGGAGTCATTCCATGTCAAACCGTACGATTTTTGCTAAAAATTGACTTTGATGTCTCCGATGTCTTTCAAAATTTGAGAACGAAGTCTTCATTAAAAAATATTTTACACGTGTTTCGGGAAAAAAATTAAAAATTTTTTTTTAAAAAGTTATTTGCATTTGAAAATCGTCAAAATCGTGAAAAATCTTCCGACATGACAACATTTAAACTAATGTTTTTATAAAACTAGTGAATGGATTTTGAAGTTTAATACCTTATTTTAAAGGTATTTGAAACTTCTTTTTAAAAAAATATTATTTTTTATAAATTAATTTTTTTTATTATTAAAATTTGGTTTTTTTACTTAATTTCTGTTTTCCACAATCTCGAATCAGAGTGGAGGTCGAATTGATTCTATTTTTTTACGATTTTTTTCCATTGCAGCACCACAAAAAAATTACATTTTGTATATAAACATTTTATTTTCAAGCATGTATGTATGTGTGTATGTATTCAAAAACACACACAATTTGATACTTAAGTAAATCCCAGCAAAAACTCGGTAATAGGTTGGTATTACGGAACACGTAAACTGGTAATAAGTTAAACTCCTTACCCTCGTATTTCTTTATAACTAAAATGTAACCACTTACTCGTAATATAATACCTAACTACCCATTAGTAATAACGAATTCACATGTTTCAATATTTTTATGGTACACTCAGTTCGTTTCTTTAAAAAATTTAATAAAATTATAATTATAATTATAATTATAAAATTAAGGTTTTTGGGTTAAGCAAGCCTGCATTTTGTATAAAAATATTGAAATTCAGCAAGCGGTTTGAAAGTAAAAAAGTGTATTTTTTTTTAATACATAACTAAAAGTTAAATAATAAGCAATTATAATTTTTATATACATTTTTTATAGAAAAATCAGCTGCAAATGATGTAGTATGAACTTTAATTTGTCTCTCTTGGTTCGGAATAAACGCATGGTAGCCTAAAGTACCTGGTATCATTTTTGCTTTAGTAAACCGTTCTTTAAGTTTTTTCTCCTGCTCATTATATTGTTCCGTACTAAAAAATTCGCAATTTATGTTTTTAACATTTTGTTTAACCCCTTGATAAAAAGTAGTCGGGGTATTGATTGGATTGTCAATATTGTTCAAACTGGCTCGGGCTGCTAATCTTTTAATTGTGCCTCCAAGCCCATCGCAAGGGCCCTTTACGTGCGAAGTTGCAAAGAAGTGCCACTCTGCTTTAATAGCTTTTATATTTTGTAGGTTTTTGAATACACACATACATACATGCGTTGACAATTTCGTTAACATGCTTGAAAATAAATTGTTTATATACAAAATGTAATTTTTTGGTGGTGCTGCAATGGAAAAAAATCGTAAAAAATAGAATTCATTCGACCTCCACTCTGAAATTTTGAGGGAATGTTAAGAATATATTAACCTTTAAGAAAATATTTTTTTCAGATTTTTCGACTTGTTCGAAGATTGTGGAAAACAGAAATTAAGTAAAAAAACCAAATTTTAATAATAAAAAAAATTAATTTTTAAAAAATAATTTTTTTTTAAAAAAGAATGTTCAAATACCTTTAAAATAAGGTATTGAACTTCAAAATCCATTCACTAGTTTTATAAAAATATTGGTTTAAATGTTGTCATGTCGGAAGATTTTTCACGATTTTGACGATTTTCAAATGCAAATAACTTTTTAAAAAAAATTTTTAATTTTTTTCCCGAAACACGTGTAAAATATTTTTTTATGTTTAATACGTCTGGCAAATTTAAAGAAAATCGGAAGAGGTGGTGTAAAAAAGGTGTTCGGTCTGACATGGAATGACTCATAGATGAAGATATCTAAATAATATTCCCCACAGAGAACTTTCACATGGATCTTAGGCCCGTTTTCACTACTTACCGATAGTTACTTAAAGAAAAGATTTTACCTGTCGTAAAATAATAATTACCACTTTACTTTAACCTACCAGATAGGATGAGCATTCCCAGAATTTATCTCCCTTTAGAGTAAAGTAAAGTTGTAATAATGCCACACTTTTTATACAACGGATAAAATCAAACCTTTAGCTATCGTTTAGTAGTGATAACGGGCCTTATCCTCATAACATAATAATGTGCACTGGGTCCATGATTGCTAATGGGTCTCAAATAGGGTACACTTTCGAAAAAAAAATTCTGGTGTAGAGTATCATATGGTCGGGCTTGATCGACTATACTTTCTTTCTTGCTTATTAGCTTTATTTTATAAGGAATTTATAAAAAAAATTCGCTGTTTTATAGGAAAACTTGGTATTTTAAAAGAAATTTTTAAAGAGTTTTTGCTAAAAATTGCTTGCTACAATAAAATTTTCTGTTTGTTCTGAAATGGTTAAATGAAAAAAAGCCAGCTGTTTACACTTAAGAAGCTTTTTATTCAAAAAAAAAAAAAAAATAATCGTGCATTTAAATTAATTATTCTTTTATTTTCACTTATATGAGTGCGAGTTCTTCTGGCAAAAGTATTTGTGTATCAGTGTTAACAACACACTTTCTTTTTCAAGATTCTAATTAGAGTGTAAAAACGAGAGAGAGTGTGATTAATTTAAACAATTTGTATAATGTTGTTATTTTTATGCTGATGTTTTATTTTATTTTCGTTCTTCTGCCACAAAATGTTGCTTATTGCTATTTACATTTCTTTCACTTTATTTAGGTTTCTGGCAAACTCATACGTAAGTGTGCTCCCGGTACCGAATTGGTGGATTGGTTGGCAAATTTATCGCCCATTGTTCATTCAAGAGCCCAAGCGGCTGGCATGTGGCAGGCTTTGCTAGAGGAAGGCATTTTATCACATGGTAAGTAAATAAATAAATGTGCTATTTTCTTTACTAAATTTTATATTATTTTTCTCCACTTTCTTATGTTTGTAAATTTGGTTGTACATGTTTATAAACACAAAGAGGATTATTTATTTATATATTAGGGACGTTTAAAAGTGTTCTGATGAAATACTTGAAAATTAATAGCAATTTTAACAAAATTGAAACTCCCTAATACTTAAGCAAACAAAAGTCATGTTTTGCTATGATTTAGAAAGATGTTGAGTAAAGTCTAAGGTAAATTAAGGATTTAGTCCAGATTACTGCAAATATTAGTCAGCTAAAAAGAAAAAAAACACTGATTGAACTTTCCGTAATACTTTAACAAGAAAATAATCTTAGACAGCTGAGTATCTGAGGCACAATTGTAGTTTGAGTTTGGGGAAAATGGAAAATTAATTCTTAAGTCTCGCCCTTAAACTTAAGACATAACAAATAAGAAATAAATTAAGAGTAGAGTTAAGATCTTTTAAGTGTTTGGGATTTTTTTTAGGTAAAGACATATTTTTTGAAATTTTTTAGTATTTCAGTTGTTCAATTCACAAGCTCTGTCGTATGGCTTATTTAAAAAAAAAAAGGTTTTTTGTTTTTTATTCTTCTTGTTTAATAAAAGTTTACATTCAAATTATTTGATATCAAAGGGTGGCTAAATTTTAAGGGCCGATGTTGATTTTGAATAAAACACAAATTATTTAGGAAATAATTGTCATTTCTTTTTATTATGGTAATATTGGTATGGTTCAATTAAGTATGGAACAAAATATCGGCCATATGGCCGCCCCGATAGTCCAAATTTTCGATAACGCTGAGGCCTAATTGAGGGTCAGTCAATGCCGTTAATGTGCCGAATTATCTCTTCCTTTAGCTCTTGAATGGTTGCTGGCTTATCGACGTACACCTTTTCTTTGAAATAACCCCAAATAAAGAAGTCCAACGGTGTCAAATCACATGATCTCGGCGGCCAATTGACATCGCCACCACGTGAGATAACACGGCCATTGAATTTGACGCGCAAAAGAGTCATTGTTTCGTTAGCTGTGAGGCAAGTGGCACCGACCTGTTGAAACCCCATATCGTCCAAATCCATATCTTTCGATTCGGGCCATACAAAGTTCGTTATCATCTCACGATCTTCGTCCAAATGCGGCAATTCTGCTTATTGACGAATCCACTGAGGTGAAAATGTGCCTCATCACTGGAGATGATTTTCTTCGAAATGCATTTTGATTTGAACCCCCATTTTCATAATAAGCCTGAATAACTTTAACGCATTGCTCTATAGTATATCTTTCCACCGTTTGAATTGAGATACTCTGAAATTGAGAAATGACTAATGAAATCCAGAATTAACTTGACGTTTTTAGGTGTGGTTCACATTCAACATCGGCCCTTAAAGCTTAACCAGCCGTTTTACATACGAAGATGATTTTTATGTCATTTTTTTTCCTTTGCAACCTTAAACAAAATAGTCTTTCACCTAATTAGGGCACGCTGAATCCAGTGGTGATAACCGTTTTTTTAGGGAATCTCTTGTTTTCAAGATATGCACTCAAAATATGTGTTATGAAGTTAAATTCAAACGAAAATTAATTTTAAGCAACTTTAAATTCATTTAAAATACGGATCATTTACATTTCATTTAAAACAAATGATTTTTACACTAATTTTTAAATTTTTCATTTATTAATTGAATAGTTTTTTACTTTAAAAAATTATATTTTAACCGGCAAAATCAAACTACATAACAAAATAAGTACGGCAAAACATTCAGTTACTGTAATAATTTTATGAGTGTACGTACCGTTATTTCTGAAATAGAGGAGGTTGCACAGCATATATTCGCGTAACTCAAAAACGGTTTAGTTTATTAAAATTACTAAAAAAAAAACCCCCGAAATTCCGCAATAAATAATAAAGTTGGGTTGGTCATACATTTGACCCATCTAGGAACATTCTACGCGCTGCAGCGGCCAAATTAAAGAATTTTATTAAACCGCCACATTTGTATTGTTGAAATTCTTGAATTTAGCCCGTGCAACGCGTAGAATGCTCCTGGATGGGTCAAATTTAAGCCCAACCCTACTTTATTTTTCATCTCCATCATTTATTTCTAACATATACCTACCCACTATCTCTATTCCTTTAGGGGGCTCCCATACAAAATGTTCAATACAGACTAGAAATATATTAAAGAACAAGTTCCACAACTGCCCAGGAGTCGGCTCTAGTGGAGTATAATTTATGAGCGACCTCAATTAGTTTTTTTACTTTAACATTTTCTCGAGACATACTTGCCCTTTATCTCCACTTCTTAGGGGGCTCCCTTACAATTATGTACATATTCACCCCTATCGTGAATAAAAATTCCTTGGGAGTTTTTCCCCTTTTCCCGTTTTTACAATTGAATTAACATAGGAAAAATGGAAAAAGTGAAAAAACTCCCAAGGAATTTTTATTCAATTTTTATGAAATAACCATTTTTGAGTTACGCGAATATATGCTGTGCAACCTCCTACATTTTCGAAATAACGGTAAATCTTGAAAAAAATGAGAGAAATAAAAAAATAGGTTTTTGACTTAGTCCGTTTTTAAAAAATAAATATTTTGCAGATATTAAAATTTTTTTTTAAAAATACATATTGTTTGTAGCCCCAAGTATTCTCTCAAAAATTACATAAAAATCATCTTCGTATGTAGAGTAGTTATCGAGATATTGAAGAAATAAGCTCAACACAATCGGTTAATTCAGCGAAATTATGACATTTTGAATATGTCATAACCAGGGAAACCAGAAATATGCTCTAAAAAACATGTTTTATGCGCATTAAATATGCAGCAAAACTTGAAAATATGCCCTGAAAATTTTTAAAAATATCCTCCAAGAAATTCAAAAATTGCTTATTTGAAAACAAAATATTCAACAGTTCCATATAATAAAAACAATCCTAAAATTGTAATCGGAAAAGCTCAAACTCCAATGTATTTACAGACGAATTTACGAGATGTTACCCTATTTTAAAACGATGGGCAGTAATCGGTTTACAGAAACAAAATTATGTAAAGAGGTTAAAATTCATATCACAGTTATTTGGGCCGAATATTATCTAGATATTAACATCCATATAAGATTTTTTGTCTTAAATGGATTTAAAGAACGAACGGTCGCTAAATTGTTTATTAATGTTAACTATTTAGAGGAAGTTAAAGCTATAAATGCTATAAAGATGGAAACTTTGGGAAAATGGGAACTGATTCAAAAAGAATTTAATTTGCAGTAAAGTATTTTTGGGGCGAATTTAATCTAAACAACAAAATATTTTTTGATGGTTTACGGACACAAAGAGTCTGATTTGGAAATAAATTTGTATGGGTAACAATTAAAATTTGTACAATTAAAATGTATTTAGCAAAATTTGATCAAATTACCTACCAGACTGCAACTTGTACTTTGCGCACAAGGTTAAATTGAACAAAGAACCAGCAAATACGGACGGATGGACATGGTTAGATCACTTAAAAAAGTGATTCTGAGTTGATCAGTATACTAAAAGATTTGTCTAGATTTCTATGTATTACACACATCGCCAAAAAACGTATATTATTGATTTTTATTAACTTTTGCTTATTCATATATACATTTTTAAAGTTAAAAATAGCATTTGTCTTCAGTGACAACCTGCATTTTCTTACAATTTTTGAGTAAAAATTAAATGCAGATGGCGAAATTTAAGCAACATGTTGGGTTAACAGATAAATATTTAAAACACAAAAGCCAAAATTCCGCAAAAAAAAATTTTTTTTTATTTGCTGCGAAAGTTCTTGAGGCATCCAAAAAATTCAACATGTATCAAAATATGCCTGAAAAAGGCTCTTTTTACAAAATTATGCAAAAAAATGAAGCAAAGGGTAAAATATGCACTAACAAATCGATGCCAAAATTCATAAAAAGCTCTAAATCGGATAAATATATTGTTTCTGCCTTCATTGGTTGCACAAGAAAAAACATGCAATTGCATATTTATGGTCAAAACTTTTGAAAAAAAAATTTTTAATTTTTTTCGTTCCTTATTGGATAAAAGGAACCTTCTCACCATATTTTATTTAAATCGAAAGGGGTTGGTCCCACTCTTGGTCGATTTGACATGGAATTACCCATATACACTCAAAAAATTATGTAGTTAAATTCAAACGAAAATTCATTTTAAATTTGTTTAAATTCATTTTAAAAAACGGATCATTTACATTTCATTTAAAACAAATGATTTTACATTCAATTTTAATTTTTACTTTTACTTTTATTTTTATTAAATTTTAAAAGTACGGAAAACGAATTTAATAACCAATAAGCAGTTACTTTAATAATTTTATAAGTGTAAAATTCTCGTGTCACGGTATTTGTAATTGAACTCCTCCGAAGGGGGTTGGCCGATTTTTATGAAATCGTGTATGTGTATTTCTTAGGTATGAGAATAGTATATTCCATATCGCTAGAGGGCGTAAAATAGGGCAAAGAGGTAAAAGCTGACCCTTCTTATATCTTCTTAGCTAATCAACCGATTCTTTTAAATTTGAATTTCTAAATTTTCACAATATTTTTTAAATGATTTCGTACTTTTTTAGTTAGAAAAACGTTTTAAAGATTTTTTTACTATAACGGCTTCACAAAGCATCAAATTAAGTTTTATTTTAAAACAATAACCATTTTTTTGTATTCCTCTATTCAAGCGCATCAACAATTTGGGGATTTTTTTCAGGAATATTAAGTCAGTAGTTTTTATGTTTTCTTTTTCCTTTCTCCTACCCTTAAATACTTATTTGTATGTATTTGTTTAATGTACAAATTAAGTTTTTATGATTCTTTTTATTTCTTTTTCCGGAATATTTTTTCCCACACATTCGCAAAAGAATAAAAGCATAATCATTTTATTTGTTTTTTTATTTCATGTGAATTTTCGTGAAAACAGTTAACAAGGAACAACCCTTTAAGGATAAATGTTTCCTATACCGATTTCGTGTTGATGAAGAAGGTACCGCTGGCGGTCATCCCTCGTCAGACGATCTAAATTCAAGTAATGAACATGTTCGGGAAGCTTTAAGTACCCTGCTACAACGTGGACCTGATGCTACGTTACGTATGATTTTAAGAAAACCGTAAGTGCAACAAATAAAAATTAATTTTAAGCAAAACAGCATAAGTATACGTCCTTCTGTTTGTTTCTCTCTTATGAATTTTGTTTAAAGAAAACGTCTAGTGAAAAGACACTTTTATGTATATTTTATGAAACTCTTAAGTGCAAATATAAAAATCATTTTTTAATATAAAACAATAAAAAAAAGTATATGGCAGAGGAACCAGGAACTATCATAAAATTTTTATAAAGAAGAAACAAAAACACAAACTTTTCTTACCAATCCCACAAAAAAATAAACGGAAGGAAGGAAATTATTATAAAAGTTTATGCAAAAAAAAAAAAAAATAATGCAGAAAAGGAATTTTTCGTAATCAAAAATTTGTTTTTGAAATTAAAGTTTATCTTAAACGAAAATAAAAAAAAACTATATTATTCTTAAAGATAAATATATGCATATTTACAAATGCAAACATATTGAATAGAGATTTAAAGATTTTTATATGGATTTTTTCTGTTTAAAATATATTTTTTTTGTAGTTCCCATGAACGCACACCGGAAGAATTAGAATTGGTATTTGAAGAACTTTTACACATTGCAGCCCTATCCCATCTATCAACAAGTATTAAACGTGAATTATCATCAATAATTGTTTTTGAATCGCACGCACAAGCTGGAACCATCTGTAAGTTTTTTTTTTACTTATTCAAATTTATAGTTTTTGTTCATTTTTTTGCATATTATTGAAACAATGATAAGAAATAACGTTTAAAAGAGATTTTAAGGTGAGAAAATTTACATTCAAAGAGGAAAATTAAAATTAAATAAGGAATTTTGAAATTTTTTTTTAGTTAGGCTTGAGTTCATCAAATTAAATTTTGCATTAAATTATTTTTACTGAAGGAAGGAATTTTTACAACTTGGAATTTTATTAAAATTTATTGATAATTTTCTTGGCTGAGCTGGGGCTCGAACATGGGTTGAATTTACATGTTTTAAGAATCACCACATTCTTTCGTCAGAATTATTTGAGTTCTAACCCCTGCACCACTGCGGTGCCTGCCAGCCAACAGTCAAACATCAATCTTTAACCAGTGATACTGGTGGTTCGAAATTTTCTGTAATTATCATTTTTAATTCATTCACATGTTGCTTCTTTCTTCTGTTTTCCGTAAAAATAATTTAATGCAAAATTAAATTTGATGAACTTAAGCCTAACTAAAAAAAAATATCAAAATTATAATTAACAGTTCAACTAAAAATCATAATTGTTCTTTAAATAAGGAATAATTTTATTTAAATGCACAATGGGATAGGTTTAGCTAAAAAAAAATTGCAAGCCTAAATTCCAATTTGTTGGTAAACTATTTAAATTTAACTCTTAGACAACTCAAGCTCTTCTCTACACTATTCCTTCTTTGACTTTGCTTTAAATCTTATTTAAATATATACTCACTTTTTTCTAGTTCTACTTTGACACTACTCTTACTCTACTCTACTCTACTCTACTCTACTCTACTCTAACTATTTAACTCAACTGTAACTGTCCTCTAACTCTACTCCTACTTCTCTATAAATATACTCTAACTTAACTCCTACTATATTTCAACTCAGCTCTACCACTTCTCCAATTCTCCTCTAACTATACTCTTTCTCTACAGTTGGAGTTAAACAGGGCTGCCGTTGGAAATTTCAAAAAAGTGTCATAAAAAGGGTTTTAAAAAAAAGGGTAAAAAACGGGTATTTAAATGTAAAATAGGGTCAAGTTTGTGTATAAATTAAATACATTAGACTAAAATAAAAGTAATTATACATGTAAAATCAATTAAAAATGGATAATCATTCAAAAAAGCCAATTTCGATCTACCAAAGGATTAAAATGCAATTTGGTTTAAGGATCGATGTTTGACTATTGACGTCAGCAGTCGTCGATGGCTGCGAGTGCAAGACGGCAGGCAAATCCCTCTGAGGAGATCGAGTGGTAGCGATCGAAACATGTCAGGGTAACCAGCCGCCTGGGTTCGAATCTCGAGTCAGTCAAGAATGAATGATTATCAATAACAATTTTAATTCATTTTCATGTTGTAAAATTCCTTTCTTCGTAAAAATAATTTAATGAAAATTAAACTTGATGAACTTAAGCCTGATTAAAAATATTGAAAATTTGGATTAAAACCCATAAATAGTTCAACAAAATTACCACAATACTAATTATTGTAATTATAAATACTTCAATTATAACTCAATGTTAAAACTAAGGCCCAGAACAGACGGTGAAACGCAACTGCAATGAAACTGCGACTTCTAGTTATTTTCGAGTTTCATTTGAGTTAATGCCGTAGACTCGTTAGAGGGACAACACAGCAGGAAACTCATGTTTGCGTTTCATCTGTTTTCAAAGAAAATCGAAATGATTGTGATTTCTGGTACATTCTGGTATAATTTAGGTTGCAGCGTGTGTGGAAACGATTGAAACTGGTTTCAAAACAATAATTTTTAAAGGGTTGCGATTGCAGTTGCTTTTTACCGTGTGGTTTGGGCCTAAGAAACAATTAACAGGTACATTCCAAAATTTTTGGCCGGACAAAATTTTTTATATTGAGTTAGACGTCTTAATTTTGAGAGAGAGAAATTATTTTGTTCGGCAAGTTTTTTCTTCAATTGGGTTAATTTAAATTTTTGTTCAGAACAAAATGAACTGAGTTGCCATTGGTATTCAATTAATACATAAAAGTTTAAATGATTATTTTTTTGCTGAATAATAAAATAAAAAAAATGTAATTAAAAATAATAAAATCACTTTTCTTTTTTCGTCCATTTTCTTTAACACACTTTTAGAAAACCGTTTTGTGTGATTGTTTACATCTGTTAATCATATGGTAGCTCTAATACTCTAATAGAGTTTGTGTAGAACACCATTAAAAAAAATAACGTTTCCCTGTTAGTCATCTTTCGAACACAAAAATAAAGCTGTTTTTATCAAACTCAACAAAAGATGAGAACATTTAATTCCGTTTGTTTTTTTTTTTAATCCACAAACTTCATTGTGTTCGGTTCGGCTCATTAATGTTCGTCGCTTTGGCTGGTAAATAAAAAAAACCAAACATCTTTTACAAACATTATAGAACATCAAAATATAATTGGGCTATTCACAAGGTAGTCATAAAGTTGTAAAGTCATATGTCTTAAAATATTTAAAGAAATATATATGACTGCTGTGGGCAAGCGCTTATAATATAGATTATTAATGTACAGTTACGACAACATAATGCACACAGCATTAAAATTTTTATTTTGTTTCAAACACAACAATATTTTTTTAAACTATTGTAAAATTTCATTTAGGACATTATGACGATATGACTTGGTAGCACACCTTGTGAATAGCCCAAATGTTTGTCTACAGTATCACTACAATTGTTCTGTTTTTTCACGGCGAACAGAACATTATATAATGTTGAAAATAGTTACGAACAATCACTAAAAAAATAGATATCGTTCTTGGAAGTGTGAGCCGAACGCTAAATAATGTACTGTTTATTTTCGAACACAGATTTACATATTAAATTGTTTTCAAAAAAAAAAAAACTGGAAACAACTCTTTTTATTTTCTAGTAAAATTTCTTTATGAATTCTAAAAGACAACCAACCACATTTCCCCATAAACTCATTAATAAATAAATCTCTAATTATAGAAGAGCTCAACAAAATAGAATAAAGCAGAATGCAAACTTTTGCGAACTTTTCTTTCGTGAGCTTTGTCTACTCTCCTTTCCCTTCTTTACGGATAAAGTTTGTTTTTATAGTTAATTAAATACCTTAAAGAAATAATAATCTTAAAGTTTAATAGAATTAAACTTTATCATTGTTGACTAAATAGCAGCAACAGCAAACAAATCAAAAGCAGGGTAGAGTGGGTTGAAGTAAAGTAGAGTGAAGTACATATTTTTAAGAGAAAAATTATATTCGAAGTAAAAATTTTAAATTAATTTCGAAAGAAAATACTACCGCCATCAAACATCCAACCACAATAATAGAATAGCAATTTGAACTCGGTAAATTCTTTTACTGACTCCAGTGAATGTAAATTATTTAAAGAAGAAAAAGAAAAAATGGATTGGAATTCATTTTTAATACTTGGTTTAATGTATTTTTTATATGTTTTGTTTTTCTTTACTCAATTTTGCAAAAAAAAAAAAAAAAAAAAATAAAACATTTTGCATTTTGCTTACATCCTTTACTCATCCAGTGTTCAGTCAAGGTGATGAGGGACGTTCTTGGTATATTATACTTAAAGGATCTGTGGATGTTGTAATACATGGCAAAGGCACTGTGGCCACCCTTAAAAGTGGTGACGACTTTGGTAAACTGGCTTTGATTAACGACGCGCCCAGGTGAGTACCATGTTCTTTTTTTTTGTATTTCTTGTTACTCGTTTACTCCTCATTCTTTATTGTTCTGCATTGCAATGGGGAATTAACGATGAGAGTTTATGACTGTGTTTTTTTAGTGAATCTTTTATTTTGTACTTTTATGGAATTTCAACAATTTAATTATTATTTAACAACTTCAGCTGCCAAGTAAAAATTCTGCCAGTAAATATTTTTTCGAATGGGAACAATAAAAAATAAACGAAATAAGCACGTGTTGATACACAAACTAAAATATTTATTTTGAAAATGAATTTTTTTATGTGCTTAAATTAAATTTTATAGATTCATGAAACAACCAACAAGATTTTTTATTGCCTAACAGATAAATAATCACTTAAAAATGTATACATTTCAAATCATTTATAAATCAAATGATTTAAAGTGTGAACAATTTTAAATTTATTAAAAATTATGGAATGTTCTTTAAATTATTGAAAATTCCCTTAAAAATATTGAGTTTTTAATATAAAACTTATTTTTACAGGTTTATTTACTTTTTTAGATCGCTTAATGGCTTTTAATCTGCACATTTCAGATGATCCAAAAAGTTTTGAAAACTTCAAAACCATTTTAAAATATATTTTTTAAATGAGTTGCTGAGATTTGTCCCGCTGTAGCACTTGTATTTTAAAATTTTTAGATTTCCACACATAAAATCCTAAAACTCATTAAAAATATTATTTTTTTTTTATATAGTTAATGTACTTGTCCCACTGTTCCGCTTGCCATGTAAAAATTTCCGATGTAGCAATATAAAATGCTGCTATCTTAACCGCTCTAATATTAAAACTAGCTTCAAATCATTTAAAATAGTTCTATTTAGTATTGAGTTTCAAAATTATAAAGCTTTTGTATGCGAAATTACGCCAGTAAAGTTAAGGCGATAGTTCAGAGATGGCCATAAGTTGTTATATTTCTCGGCTGTGAAGTTGAAGTTAAATAATGCTCGTATTAACAGGCATCTCTCAGTTGACTCCCGCAAACATTTTAGTAAGCTGCGTCATTTAAATTTCAATAAAACAAAGTTTGTGTGAGATATCACCGAAATTTGTTATTTATTTGAAAGACCTATTAGACCTATTGATGCCATTATGTGTGGAATATAACATCGTTCACATGTCCGCCGCGGCTTCTCTCGGTGGAGAGCATCCGGAATGCACAAATTCGTTTAATATGTCTAGAAATCATACTTCTAAATTTCGTGATTTAACTTAGGCTCCATAGAAAGCCTACACTAGGAAAATAGTTTGTATGCAAAAAACTGTAACAAATAATGCTTTTGTAATAAACTTGTCACAGAATTTCATAGAAATCCGTCCCTAATTATTATAGGTCCCTTGTACAGCTCGCTGTCGGAAAACGCTTTCGCACAACTAAAAACGTAATGAATAATGCTATTGTTGTAAAATTTTCGTTGGAGGGTATCAAAAATCCGGCACAGCCGAATATAGGAGTATGACTTCTTTGATTACAAAACAGCCAGCAAATAAGGGAAACCAAAAAATATATCGATTATTTTCCAAATGAACAAGTAGTCTTAAGTCAAACGATTCTAGATTGCATTTTTAAATAACTTTCTTATTAATTACCAAGTAATCTGATGACAACTCCCTTGGTACAACATTTGATTTTCAGACAATTGTTACAATAAAAATGACTTCGAAGCCTTAAATAAATCATTATCGGGCTTTACTAATGCTCAGAAATGCTTTCTAAGGCATTGGGTGAAAGATGAATCAAGAATTCCAAAAACACAACGCAGCAACATTTGTGCGGATCGCGCCATCAAAGTCGTACAAGGGGGGAAACCCCAATGCAAATCAAAACGAACTTTTAATCTTATGTTAATTTCACTTAACAAAGATAGTTTTTAGATTGTGATTTTGATAACAATCATAAATTTCATTAAGAAATGTAAATAGTTAAATAATTATAAAATAAAAAATTTCGAAAAAATACAAAATTTTAAAAAAATTAAAAAAAAACTTAAAGGGCTTTCAGAAATCGGCTTCGACGCGCAACGTTTTAGTTCCGAAATGACCTGAATAAACATTTTTCGGTTTCAGCACAACATCGGCTACAGCGTAGTGATAGGGCCTTATTTTGGTTGTACCCTAATGTACATACATACATTGTGATTTTCTATCCAACTGTATGTTTAAGGCAAATCTATGATGTTTGCATAAAACCAAACAAATAAAACAGCTCTAACAAATTGATTACTTATGCCATTTGATCGTAAAGTGAACCCTCCCACCCTTTTTGTGGGTGTAAAATGTAAATATTTTTGTGTGGACAGAGAGAGAACCAATAAAAATCTCAAAGCTAAAAAAATTCTATGAAATGCATGTATAAAGGCCAAACATGTGAATAATAAGAGTATGTATGTATGTAGTATCAGTTGCAAAGTTGCATTTACTGTTAAACCTGAGAGAACTTTAAATATGTACAGAAGGTTCAAACCAATTTACGAGTCTGAATGGATGTTTAACAACAGGATTAGTTAGGAAAATGAATGTAAATGGCAATTTGCCACACAAAATGCAGGCTCAGGTGTGTATTTTGTGTGTTACAAATGTTCCTTTTTTCCCTTTTCTCTCTCTATCTCCTTTTTTTTAATGGGAAAAAATGGTGGCAATATTATCAAACAAGGATTAAATTTCAATTAACAAATTGCATTGGCTGGCTTTATGGCCGGTTGCTTCAATTGAAATTTCATTTATCTATTTGAACCGAAGAGCACACACACACACGTACACCCATACAAACAAGGGTCATCTAGTTAAATAAAACAAACAAATAAAAACACCAAACGAAATCGTATAAAAATAAATACAAAATAGAAAAAATAAGCATAAAACGAAATAAATAGTTGCAAATAAAATTTTAATTGAAAACGCTTACAGCTTATGCAGTTTTAATTAACTGCAATTATGATGATATTTTAAACCAAAATGAATAAAATTTCAATTTCAAGGAATTTTAAATTTAATCTTTTAAATTTCTCACAAAAAAAAAATAAAATAAATTCAACTAAATTAAATTAATTCTACCCTTCCAGAGCTGCTACAATAGTTTTAAAAGAAAACAATTGCCATCTGTTGCGTGTGGATAAGGAGCATTTCAATCGTATTCTACGTGATGTTGAGGCAAATACTTTAAGATTACAAGAGCATGGAAAAGATGTTTTAGTTCTAGAACGTGTTGCAAAACAAAGGGGACAACATTCGGCATTTAAGTAAGTATTGCTGCTGAATAAGGAACTCTTAAAAGTTTTAAAGTAAAGTTTTTATGTTTGAGATGTTTTATTGAAGTGGAATTTACATTTTGTTTAACTTGTGTTTTTCCTTCGTTTAGATACACTGTCATGTCGGGTACACCTTCAAAGATGTTGGAACATTTATTAGAGACTCGTCTGGGAAGTCAAGTCAGCGGTGTAGATCCTTTCTTAGATGATTTCCTGCTGACACATATTGTGTTTATGCCAGTTGTACAATTGGTGGATGAATTGGCTAATTAATATCCTTTTTCAAGCAATTAGATATTTTGAGAACAATTTTTCATTTTTAATTCATGAAACAGAAAGAAACAGTTTTTTTTTTAAACAACATTGTTCTTTAATGCACTATGGGAACGGTCACGAAATTTATGTAGGAAAAAAACAAGTTAAGTCAGTCAAACTCTTTAATGACATTTCCAAAATTAATAAATCATTTACAGTCTTGTAAAAATATATTTATTAATTTACAAAACTTTATTTCTTAAAGAAACGTAAAAGAAATAAAATGAAATTTAAAAAGTTCTTAATTTCTTTAAACATGTCTTAAGTACGAAAATATATTTTTTCATTTGTCATAAACAGGGAAATCATAAATATGCAATTGCATTTTTTTTTACTTGTGGGACCAATGAATTTACATACAATCACCCTTATCGTGGTTGGCGTATTTAAAATACGCCTTCGACTGTTTGGTAATAGATTAAAGCAAATAAGTTCACCTTCTCTTTTATCTATTACGAAACAGTCGCAGGCGTATTTTAAATACGCCAACCACGATAAGGAGCCTTTTATGAATTTTAGCAACGATTTGTAAGTGCATATTTTACCGTTTGCAGCACTTTTGTGCATAATTTAGTTAAACGAGCATTGTTGCAGCATATTTTAAGCTTATAGCGCATACTTTGCCTTTTTAAGGCATATTTTTTGCTCTGTTTTTTAGATATTTATAGGAGCTTTCGCAAAAAATTAAATTTTTTTTCTGTTCCTCCAATTTCGCCATCTAAATTCATTTAATTTTTACTCTCAAGTTGTAAGATAAATAAGGTTGTCTGTCATTAAGGCTTATTGTTATGCTATGTGTTTAGAACACAGAAATGTGGACCAATCTTTTAGTGTACCGATCGACTCAAAATCACTTTTGAAAGTGATCTAACGATGTCCATCCGTCCGTCTGGATGGTTGTCTGCATGTTAACCTTGTGCGCAAAGTACAAGTGCCAATTTTGTAGATAATTTGGACGAGGTCTGTGTAAATGGTGAGAATTTTTCTATAATTTCACATATTCCCCATATAAACTTCTTTCCAAATTAAATTCACCCCAAAAATATTTGACTGCAAATTAAAGTATTTTCGAATCGTTTTACATTTGCCTAAAGCTTCCATCCTTAAAAAGCTTTCACTTCCTTTAAATTTTAACATTTGTTAACAATTTAGCGACCGTACCTAAAATTCCTTTAAGACAAAAACCCATATGGATGTTAATATCTAGATAATATTCGGCGCAAACATTTCTTATATGAATTTTAGCCTAATATGGGCTTAAGTCCATAATGTAATGACATGTAACTGTAACGTCCCAAACTGTAGAAAATAGCATTTTAATACGAGGTTACATGACAGTTGTTGGCATTAATTTCATGTTGTAAAATTCCTTTCTTCATAAAAATAATTTAATGAAAATTAAATTTGATGAATTTAAACCGAATTAGATTTTTATTAATTTTTTTGGATTGGCTTTGAAAAATTATATCCTGACAACCTTCCCTCACTTTTTGTAAAATTTCGGGTATAGTCGTTTAGAAACTTTCAAAAATGCTGAGAGCCATACAGCTATAAAATTGCTTTACGTATTTTGTGAAATTTCCTAACAATTTGTTTTCACACTATAATACACTCAGTATTATAATGGTAAAGGGCCTTTAACAGGCATTAACCAACCATACATATTTCGGAGAAAATAATTTACTTCCTTTTCCAAATCTCAGGTAATCTATTTAAGATTAAGTTAATTACATCGATATTCCAAAGTTGTATTGATGAACAATATCTTCTTACATTGACACTTAAAAATCCATTCGAAAACTTTATGTTTAATGAAAGAGTTTCCCAACAAACAAAAAACTATTTAAATATTCAAAAAATTGTATTTGTCTTTTTTGCTCTTCCAATTAATTTTTTAAAACTCTTGTTTGGCAATTGCTTATTACGATTTATTTCTAAACCTGTTTCTTAAGTAAATTTTTAAATTGACTTTCTTATCCTGATTACTCAATTGCCTGTCAAAGTTGGTTTGTGTTTAAAACCCATAACAACAAAAGCCACACATCATTCAAAACTAAACTCAAACCATTTAAAATAATATCACGTGCAAAGGTCTTTTGGTCTTAAATACTCGTGTGTTGGAAGGAGTCTCCTCGAGAGAATGCATTGATGTATGAGAAGCCTATTAAATTGATTAATACGTTGTGAATGTTTTATTAATCACAAATACTTCTAACCATAATCTACTGGGTAACACAAGTCCTGGCAAACAAAAAGATAAACCAAAAGCCAGAAAAAAGGGTAATAAATAAAGGAAATTAAGTCAACTAAAATGTATGTACTTAAAATTGTAAAAGCTTTGAAAGGTACTTTAAGTGAATGTCATAAATCTTAAATATCCAAGAACATACTTATGCCGCACAGCAACAACAAAAAAATTTGCCACTTGATGATTATACTGTTATTATCCTAGAAACGAATAGTGTTGAATTTTACTTGTATCTCTCTTATCCTTCTCACTCCTTTTTTTTCTCAAAAATGGGAGTCATGAATATTTCAAAGGTTGTGAAAAAAGTTAGGTAAAGAAAAAATCTTTTGCTTGAATGAAAAACGTTGAAACTTGCCAGTTTTTTTTTTTGTTTTTGTTTGTTTTTTCTTGCCAGATTGTGTGTTCCAAGCACGTATGAATTAGAAACTTTAAACAAACTCTTAAGGGCAGTTATTGATACGAACGTAACTGTTGGCCCGGAATAAAGACTTGTTTTACAGAGTATTTTGTGCCCCCTGGTAGAGTGGGAGGATTAAAATTAAAATCTAGTTGTATCCGTTTTGAATTTAAAGTACGTCCTTTTTCTGCCTCTTTTCTCACAGACATTTTAATTGTGATGGTAAAATGTGACTTGTTGATATATTTAGAAATCACGTGGATATTTTGAAGTAATATTTTTAATGGAATACTTTAAAGGGATAAGAAAATATGAAGTTTAAAAAAAGCAAACCTTTTATGAAAACACCTGTAATATGAGCCACATTTTTTTGGATATACATATTTTGTTCTTTTAGGATTTTTTGGAATATCGCATTTGTCAGCTTAATTTTGCAAAACGAAACTCAATGACTGAAAAAAAGAGTTTCACAAGTTAAAAACATTTTCTTAAATTTTTTTTTATTAATAATTTTAATTTTATTATAGAATTTTTACGGACTTTTTCCCATTTAAATAAATTGAAATTTTTTTCGATTAAATCCTGGTTTCCGAAAATTTCCGATTTGGACCTGCCACCAAAAAGGATAATAATAATTTAGTTTTGCCATTTGTAACATATCGAAATAATTATCGGTAGCCCTGAATATAGGTATATTCTGCGACCAGGTAATTCCTGACGATGTCTATCCGTCTGCCTGTTCAAAGCACAATAGAGTTCGCAATTAAGATCTGACCTTTGGACAAACATCTTTGCTTATAGTTAGTGTAATTTAACATGGTCTTTATATCACAACGAAATCAGTTTTATTGGGCGCTTGTTTAGCTGCATGAGAACTTAAAAGGATTAAAATGATACAAGACAGAAATGTTGTTGAAATGAAATTTTATAATTTTTTATTTATAATCTGTTGGATAATTGCATGACATTCAGTTTCTAACAGCCGTAATACGTAATATTCATAATACACTAACCAAACTCTGGCTAGCGATTTGCTTAACTCTTATTAACGAGCTGTCAAACGTTTGCCAACTTGTGAAAAACAGCCATTTAATGTCAAACAATTCTGTTGGTTTTTTTTTTAATTAACTGTTTTTTACTTAATTTTTTTTTAATTTAAAAAAATTTTTTAAATTTTTATATGTGAAGGGAAAAACAAAAAAGAAAAGAAAAAAATTACAAATTCAGCGACGACTAATGCAAAACGTGTTGCATTTTTGAGTATGTAATACAATGTGGCATCATAAAAATTCAGAGTTTATTTACTAAAAGTTGGCAGATGGAGAAAAGTTCATTATGAATAAACGCTGTGCCAACAAGCTGCTAGCAGCTCGTTGTACGTAGTGTACAAACTGTGGCTAACTTTTTGTTATGAATACAGCTGTAAATACGCTTCGAAAAAACCTAGTCTTCTGACTTGAATATTAGTTTCTAATGTTTCTAGAGTTGCTGGTTTTTCAGCATAAGCCAACAACTAAACGCAGCCCCATAAATTGCAATCCAGAGGCGGTAAATCGCACGAACGAGGGGCCATTAAACAGGGCCACTTCTGAAATAACATAATTGTCACCAAATTAATAAATAAATCGATTGTTAAGCGTGCTGTATGGCAAGTTACGCAGTCTTATTGAAACCAAATGTCGTTGATGTTCAGCAGATTACTTTGTGAGAAAAAAAATGCAGTCAAGCAAGCGATTTATGGGTAAAATTAGAGGCAGTCGTTGTTTTTTGCTCATATCTCAAACATTTGTAGACCAATCATGCTGAATTTTAATAGCAAAATTAACCGTAGCAAACGTGGCATAAATATATACCAACCAAGTCGCCATCACATCTGGGGTCTTCGGAAAACCCATTTCAACAGACAGACGGACATCGGTTAATCAATTTAGCTACTCATAAGGACCAAGAATTTAAACTCTTTAAAGGGTCTTAGATCAATATTGCAGAAATAACGAACGGAATGACAATCTAATTTAAACCCTTTTACTTTCGGGGAAGGGTTTAAAAAAGCACATTAATACTTAATTGGTTACATCATTCATTACTATGTAATCTAAGGTCAACTGTTTTTTTTTTTTTTTTGCTTTAACAAATGAAATTATCTTTCGAAGTATTTAAAACCTGTTTCTACCGTAAGAGAAAATTGTTTGATTCTCTGCAAGTAACAGCGAATAGCTCCGTTACCTTTGTAATACTTAAGTAATCTAAAGCAAATTTAATTAATTACCTATGCATTACAAAAAGTGTAGTAGTAGCTTCTTTATAAATATGTTTCCTTAACTTCTTTGCACTTTCCATTGTGACCCCCACGATGGTTCACAAACTCCCGACGACCGGGAATATATTGTAAATTTCAAGAAACGTGTTATACAATTTATGCAAAAATGGGTCATGGCTGTAAGACATGCAGCCTTCGATGAGCCCAGTGTCTGTGATTTTATCGAAGAGTTGGCTGGCGAGGTGGAAGCCGATACAGAGTTACAAGAAGAAACCAGTATTATACATAATATTCTAACGCAAATGGCACGCTATCAAGATGACCGCAATCAAAATGCCGGACAAAAATGGAAACTGCCGCCAAATGGTCAGCCCATATGTCTATTTAGCGGTAATATGACACCTTCGAAAACGGTTATAAGGCCAGATGATGACAGTAAGTAAAAATCTTTCAGAACTTTAATTTCAAAATCACATTTTCTGATTATTTTTTTTTTGTTTTTGTTTTTCCTTCTATTTCCTCAGTCATATTTAGAGTTTATTGTGCTGACCACACGTACTGCACACTACGTTTTCCCCTGCATACGACAGCGGAAATAATTAAAGCCTGTGCTGCCGACAAACTGCAATTGAATCGTGGCCCTGAGGACTTGTGTTTGGTGGAAGTCAAATCAAATGGTGAACGTTCTGTTTTTAAGGATAATGATGTCAGTATACCAACCGGTTTGAGTTTAAATGGTCGCCTTTTCGTCTCTGTAAAAGACCATCTAGATGCATTGGTATGTTGTTGATACACGTGCTTTTAAGTCATGTCATTTAAAAAAAAAAACAATTTGTTTAATGGTTGGGCAGTTGAATATTTATGAATGTGTGTTTCTTTTATTGTCTTTTATTTTTGTGTGGGTGTTTTATCACATACAGACCCCCCTGCCCGAACAAGAAGGTCCAACGGAAGGCATTGAAATCGATTTGGAATTGCTAAGTACCAAAGAATTAGCGTATTTTATTACAACTTTTGATTGGGATCTATTTTGGGCACTACATGAGTATGAGTTGTTGTATCACACATTTGGTCGCCATCATTTTGGAAAGGTGAGTTATTATTTTAGCCAATTTAGTTTTGGTTTTTGTGAAACAGTTTACTTTAGTATTGACATTTAGATTCAATGGGAGTTGTAAGTGAACTAAAAATAAGTAAAAGTTAAGTATTTTTATACAAACATCATCAAATTAACTACAAAATACTGGTATATTGAAAATGTTGCATTTATGTTGTTAATTTAATAAATTAAAGCAGTGATGATCAACAACATACGTTCTTAAACACTTATATTCGTATGTGCAGTGAAAAAAATTAGGCTTCATAAATCTAATAAATCAATTTCTTAAAATTGTTTTCTTTGATTCAATGATTTCAATTTAATAACACGAAAGAAATTCTGCAAATTTATTGAAGTTATTTAATTAACAACACGAAATATACTTTCGTAACTTCGTTGAAATTTTTCGTTGGATTAATGAAAACTTAATATCTCTTTTTAAAGAAAATTCCAAGAAATTGTTAAACTTTATTTCAATAGATTTTTTAAAATTAAGGGGCAACAACGGCAGCGAAATCAGGCAAATATAGTAAATTTTTTTTATTTATATTTTAACATGAGCGGCGTTGCCTGATTTTGCTGCTGGTAACTTAACTTCAGTTCAGTTGACATCCGTAATCGACACATACAATTAACTATTAATTTAAATATTTTTAGATTAATGAAAACAAAAAAAACTTTTGTAACTTCATATTTTCAATAAAAAATGTCTCTAAGGGCCAATTTCAACAACTGTATTTAAACATCAATTCATATTTAAATATAGATTTGCATATGATTTTGTTTTTGTTTTGACATGAAAAACAAAAATTGACGTTTAAATACAATTGGTGAAATAGGCACTAAATAAATGAAAACAATATTAAAGTTCTCTAACTACAAAATACTTATAACTAGAAAATATCTTCATTCTACAACAGTTCTAAAAACGAATTTTTCATTAAATTTTTAGCAAGAAATGAAAATTTTTGAATAAAATAGTCAAATAAAATGACATTACGATAACGAAATAGTGATTTTAACTAATTGTTAGTCAAAAGATTCAAACACAATCAAGCAAAAAATTCTCACATTCTTTTTCCTTTAATTGATAATTTTAATACACAAAATTTACATAGTAGTCCAAATGCAATTGCAAGTTCGAAAAACTCAATACACTCACACTTTTTCACTACCATTCACAAAATGTTTGTACTTCCAGCAAATCGGCTGGTTCCTCGATTTTTCGTTGATAATACGTATACACTACTTTCAAGTTTTTTTTACGAAAAAAAAAACAAAAAGCCAGCAAAAACGAAACATTTACAAAAACAAGCTGCTAAAATTTTTTCTTTGTTCATTTCTTTATCAAAGTAAAAAATAGAAACATTTGGAACATTAGAATAGAACAATTGCTCTTTCTTGAAAATAGCTACAAACGGTACAAAGGGTTGTGTTCGTCTACATAAATACTAAAAAATAGATATCGTTTCTGGGTGTGAGAGCCGAACGCTAAATAATGTTCTGTTTATTTTTAAACACTGATCTAAAATCTATTGTTATCAAGGACTTAGAAAACTGGTAAAATTTTAATCAGTGTTCGAAAATAAACAGAACATTATTTAGCGTTCGGCTCACACACCCAAGAACGACATCTATATTTTCAGTAATTGTGTAGATGCAACACCCTTAATACCGTTCGTAACTATTTTCAAGTAAGAGCCGAACATTATATATTGTTCTGTTCTTCGGTAACAGAACAGAACAATTGTAGTGATTCTGTAGACAAACATTATATTTTAATGGTTTTTAATGTTTCTTTTTTTACATTGATAAAGAAAAGAACAAACAAACATTTTTAGCAACGACCGCACCACGAACAGCTTGTGTGTATACTGTGTATATGTTTTATTTGGGTTAAATTATTTTGCTGGCTTTTTGTTTTTGTTCGTATAAGTATTTTGTTTTTGTAAAAAATGTTTAAACTAATGAAAAAACCGAACGGAATTAAATGTTCTCGTCTTTTGTTGAGTTTGATAAAAAAAACAGTATTATTTTGGTTTTCCAAAGATGACAAACAGGGAAAAGTTATTTTTTTATGATTTTCTACACAAACACTATTAGAGTTTGTGTTTTCCACAAATCTACCGAACCGAACATTAAGGAGCGATATTAAGTGTTTATTTTCGAACACTGGTTTTATATTGTACAAAATAACTCATTTATATTCGATTATTTATCAACTTTTCCAACCCTGATATCAAGTAGCTGTCGACTATTTGGCCAACTGACCTTCTTCTCTTAGTATTTTGCTGGATTTTAATTTTTTGCTTAAAGGAATCGTCATGATTTTTAATTTTTTGTTGGCGAAAGGTGTAAAAAGGCATGTGGGGCAGATAAATTTAGTGAACATAAACAGGTATCAGTTAAAATTTTTGCTGGCAAGGGGAGTTGAAAGGCATGCTGGTTAAGCCTAAAAAAATATAAAGCCATACCTGTTGCCTTAGGAAAAACTTATTCTTTTAAACTAGAAACCAGAGTTTTATGTTATATTTTTTTTTCTTAAAAATATTACAAATGCAACATTAAAATGAAAAACTTACATACGTGACTCTCACAAAGCACCTTTGAAATTCCTTAAACACTTAACCTGAAAGATATGGAAAGAAAATTTAATTTAGAAAAATATGTATTTCATATTTAAAAAAAAAAAAACTTCATCAAAAATCTAAAACACAACTAAAATAAATTCACATCCCCCTTCCTTAAATTTTTTTTAGCCGGGATATCGTGTGGTAAGTTGGACAAAATTAAAATAAAAGTTAAAAAGTTAAATAGAAATAAAAACTACTAAATGTGTTCCAAAACTACAGTTGAATGCTTAATTTAGTTAAATAAAATTAAAGTTTGTTTATGGCCAAAGAAATTTTAGAATGGAAAAAAACAATACCGTATTTTAAATTGAAACTTGTTCCGCATTAGTTTAATTGTGTGTTTTTGGAAGCAAATTGTTAATTCAAAAAGAATTTTTTGTTGTTTACAATTTGTTAAAAAAAAAAGTTAATTTTAGTGCCAATTCTTTCATTCAACTTTTAATTTGTTTAAAATCTTCATTATTATTTAAATGTTGTTTGGTTGCCTGTATTTTTGTAAATTGTGTATTATTCTGTTTGATAAGAATTAACTCAGATTTTATTTAGACCACATAATTAAAATTGAATATATTTTACCCAAAATTGTTAATGTCTGTTCGAGATGAATTTCCCCTTTTAAATTTTAGTTTAAGTGAAAGTCTTAAAGTCTTAAGCCAACAATTTGTTTTGCCTTCATATTGTGATGCTAAACCGAAATTCGAAAATGTAAATTTTAAGTTGACAGGACAACATCAACATTTTGAATGAAATAAAACAATAATTCCCTAAGTATTTGCCTTTCCTTATTGAGTGTTTTCCACTACAACAGCAATAACAACATTAAGTACATGAATGAATGAATAAATAAAAAGTGCTAACCACCATGTGATATGTATAATGGAATGCTATCAGAAAACCCTTTTTGTCCTTGAAAATACTAACACTAAACAAAATAATTATAAGAGAAAGTTAACGAGGATTTCTGTTGTTGTTAAAAGTTTTGAAAATGGAATATTTTTATTTTAAAGTTTATGTAATTTTCAGTTTCAAATAAAAAAAATGATTCAAGGCAACATTTTAAAACTAGGCAAAAGTACCAAAAGTGTCCAATTTGTTACCTAGAAAACTACTGGTTAAAAAAAGAAACAATCGTCTAAAGAAATATCATAAAAGTAAATGTTTGCCAAAAAAGTTAACGATTTTTAAAAAACGTTCCTTTGTTGAAAAGCACCTTTTTAAAAATAAGAACTTTTTTAAAAGGTAATTTAAAAAAAAAGTACCTTTTTCTAAACAGTACTATATTTTTCTAAAGAAACATAAATATAAAAGTTAAAAAATACTCCTTTTCCCAAAACCCAAAAAATTACCTTTCTACAAAAATTTATATTTTGCCATTTTAAAATGTTGCCCTCGTTTAAGTATTTGCAAAAGTTGCTTTTTATTTTTATTTCAGTTCGTTTTTTTAATATTTATTGCATATTTTTTTGTTGATGTTGCCCAGTTCCAGTTCCTTAAAAAGCTTAAATTGAATTCATTTTGCTTTGAAAATATTAATAAATTGTTATTTATTTTCTTTTTATCCCACACAGATTACGGCCAATTTAGATGTGTTTTTAAGGAGATTCAATGAGTTGCAATATTGGATTGTAACGGAAATTGTGTCCACATCCAGTATGAGTAAACGTGTGGGTTTGCTTAGAAAGTTCATAAAACTGGCAGCATAGTAAGTTTTATAAAAAAAACAAAAAAAAGTTTAGAATAAAAATAATAAGACATAAAGGTTTGTTAAGAAAATCAATTTTGAAAACGGAATTATCTAAAACCCATAAACAATATCGTTTTCAGAAAAATTGATTTCTAATTTATCTTTCTCTTATTTTTTGCATATATTTTTTTAAATTCTATATTATTGAACTGTATTTAAAAAAAGTAAGACTTTAATTCCGAAATGGAATTTAAGATCGCTCGAAATATATCACACCTTTTGCAATCGATTAATTTTCGACAAATACCTGGGGTCAAATCACCGCATTCGATACTATCGTATCGAATAAACTATCGAATGTTTTTGCATACGATAGACACTGACGTATCGAATGAAAACTCGAGAAATGTAATGTCGAGTTACTCGATATCAAATGCTATTATTTCAAATTCAATAAATTTTATTCTATATCGAGATTCATGATACCAAAATAAATAATTTCGATCAATTTTGCTCGATATCGTATGCGGTGATTAGACCCCTGACAAACTAAAATCAAAAAATTTCCTTTTTTAACAGTTATTTATCTTTTTCTATGAATTTTTTTCTTACAAAAGTTGCAAGGAATACCAGAATCTAAATGCTTTCTTTGCCATTGTCATGGGTTTGTCCAATATGGCGGTATCACGTTTACAACAGACTTGGGAGAAAATACCATCCAAATTTCGCAAACTCTATCAAGAATTTGAGGCTCTCATCGATCCCAGTCGTAATCACAGGGCCTATCGGGTCTTTGTGGGTAAATTACAACCGCCCCTAATTCCATTTATGCCGCTATTGCTCAAGGATATGACTTTTGCCCATGAAGGCAATAAAACCAGTTTGGATGGTTTGGTAAATTTCGAAAAAATGCACATGATGGCTCAAACAATGCGTACTTTAAGATTTTGTCGTTCTAGAAGTTTGGGTAAGAGAAAAGTCATTTATTTTCGAAAAGAAAAAAATTCAACTAAAACTAATTGTTTTTTGTAATTTTCAGGACTTGAACCACCTTCACCCAAAAGTGAGGGCGAAGTACGTTCCTTTATAAGTTGTCTTCGTGTCATAGACAATCAACGGGTTTTAACCGCCATGTCTCAAAAAATCGAACCAAATCGTAAAATCTAAATTAATTTTACACAAATTTACACTGAAGAGATTTTTTATTTATAAAATTCCATAAATTAATAGACATACTTAAAGGTATTTGAACATATTGAATCCTATAAGTATGCCAAGAATTTTGTTTAAACTTTTAAACCACAAAATTTGGCATTTTTGAAGAAACATTTTTTTTAAATATTTAAAAAGAAACTGTAGTTTAACGTTAAAAACAAAAAAAATATCTTTTTTTTTCTATTAATAAATATTGTATTTGTTCATTAGTCATTTAGTCAATATTATTAGATTTAAATATTATTATTAAATCAATATGTATTTTTAATTATTTATATGTGATAAAAAAAACAAAAACAAAAAAAATTTATAAAAAAAAACATATTTCTAATTCTTTTAAACTTCAAAAAAAACCGTCTCTTTCAAAAACGTGGTGGCTTATAAGTGGAAATCGTTCGGGAAATGTTAAAATATCTTATATGCAGATAAAAATATCTTAATAATACTTTTACATGAATCTAACCCCACAAAACATAATTTTGTTCTGGCGGGTCCATGTTTACCCATCAGGCCCAAATAGAATACACTTACAAAAATGTTTCTCTAAATTGTGTAGTGTAGTAGGCTTTACCGATTATGCTTCAGTAAAATGGTGTTTAAGGGAAACCTAATTTAAGTCCAAGTTTAATGGTTTTTTTTTAAGAAAAAAAAAATTCCAAAAAAAAAACATTTCCATTTTCAAAACTGTCTTTCCCATTCTCCCCTATTTTTTCTTAGTATTTCTCCTTAAAAATCATAAATAATATAAAAAATTGTAAATACCTTTTTTTAAAAAAAAAAGAACAAAAACTTAAAATCTAGCAGATATATTTTTCTAAACTATTTACAATTCATAAGCTATTAAATTTATCCTAAATTTTAATTATACTTAATTTAATGTATCCTAAATTTAATTTATTGCTTATTACTATTTTTATTATATTTTTCTCAACTTTAATTATGTAAATTTTTGTAAATTTTGTTTCTTTTTATTATTGTCTTTATTTGTTTTAGTTAAATTTATTTTTTTTAATTGTTATCTTTTTTCCAACTTTCGAAGCAAATTTTATTTGTTTTAATTAGTCTTAAGTTTAAAGAAAATTTTATATTTTATTTAAAAAAAAAAAACAATAATAAATTTAAATTACATGTATTACAATATTAAAAAAATATATTTTTATTTTAATTGGTTTAAGTTTTTTCTTATTATTTGGAAAGATTTCTGAATATGCAACCATTTTTTGTTGTTGTTGTTTTTGTCATAAATAATGAATGGAGAATGGTTTGGAACAAGGTTAAAATGAAATCATTGAAATTAAAAAAAAAACATTAAATTTGTTTCGATTTAATTTAAAAGATTTTGTCTATCGTGCTTAATTCACAATTTTTTTCTATTTTTCCAGAAATATTAAAATAAACAAATATTCTTTAGCCATTGTTAATTGTCCAAAAAAGTACGCGAACGTAAAATTTGTAAAAATTCGTAAGAAAAGGCAACAGCTGATGACAAATAATTGAAGTTTTGAAAAATGTTTACACTTTTGACTACTAAACTCGTTTTCTTATCGGTACTCGATTAAAGGCTCAGTTAGTCTTTACTTTCTGTTTCTGTTGCTGTCACTTACAATAACTTAACAAGTTTTTAATTTTGAAGAAAAAAATCCTCATTAAAGAAAGTTTTAATTTTTTCAACACTTTTCTGAAATCCAATTAAAAAATCTTTTGTTTATGTATAAAACAGTAAAAACTTTCGAAAGTAAAAAACCGTTAATAGAAAACGAAGATCCGGTAAAAATATTTGATACAATGCAACCAAACTCGAGCCATGTTGAAGGTAGAAATTGCCAGATATACTTCAAATTCTTATCCTGCGTTGGCAAATTATTGAAGAGTTAAAAATTAGGAACACGTAGCACATATCAGAGTAGTCAAATATGCAAAGAAGCCCGTTCCAGCAGTCTCAGAAAAGAGTCAGTTATCATCAAGCATCTAATACGGGCTTTATTACAAAAATTTTTTGCTGCAGGCTGACCATGAATCGTATCATGGAAGATGGGAGCTTCTTTATAATGGACGCTCATGTATGTACACCAATTCAAACTTTTTTGGCGAATTTGAAAAGAAATTCCTATAAATAGGGATAGGAACCCAAAAACCTAGACTGTTTTATCACTAAAATTGAATTGATGTTATAGAAAATGCACACAAAGGTGATTTAAGAGGCTCAAAATTTGAAAAAGCCCATCGATGGGGCTAGACATCTTTTTGTTAAATGAGTTTAAGTTGTGTATTTTAACAATTGAATATTAACGCACTTACACTCGAATTGAAAATTCTCAATTTGTTATTTTCCGATATGTTTGACGAGGACCAGACTCGTTTTTGTATGCGCAACCTCGCTCTGTTGATCCGATTAGATATAACCCGCCTGATTTATCGATTAGACGGCCAAGGTAGCTGAACAAAGGTAAATCATTTATATTCTAGCCGGGGATAACGAATCCTTTGTCTATATTTTATTTTTTTAAATTGTGGCTTTTAACAAATAGGAATATGTTATTGGTAATGAACAACCATTCGATTATTTTCTTTAAACATATTATTTATAGTATAAAACATAACAAGGCCGAAGGCAACCTTGGCTTATGTATGAAGAAATAATTAAACTATTTTGCTATTATCAAAGTTATATTTGGGAATACAAAATTCATTATTGATAAGATTTTGCTATTATTTATTTATAACAAGTGTCCAGGCTTTAGGGCAATATCTCTGGAATTCAGAATTTTTAGCACAGATGCAAAAGTTTTTAATATCTGGTTACATTCACGCCTATTACGTAAGTCGTTGTAGTAAAACAGTAAAAGTAAAGTATAAGTCCTGACGGCTTTAGTTATTCAAGTGTTTAGCTTGGAGTACACGGAATCTGACGTATTTTTGGCATCATTACAAAGCCAAAAGTTGTGGACTTATTTAAACATTAAATTTTAACAATACTTATTGCGTTTTCTTTTCTAAAAAAAAGTGTTGCATAAGTGTTACATGTGGCTTGGCAACATTTTTAGATGATCCCCTAATTTTTAAGAAGTGTTTCATATTTTACGTTTAGAAAAGAACACAAATTTCGGCATAAAACAATAAAGTACAATTAGCGCAAGGTAAATTCAATTGCAGGTGGTGGCAAAATTACAACAATACAAAGCCAACAGAAACAACAGTTGTATTTTGTATTGCATTGTTAGTGTTTACGGCTCGAAACTTGCCACCACCTTGTACTGAATTCGCCTTCTTCTAGTGCTGCGCTCATGCCCCTTTAAATAAAATGAGTGTTGAACATGTAGCATTTTTTTAATTTTAAAGGGAACATCATCAGAAAAGAACGCTTAACACTTTTAAAATAACACATGTTCTTCAGAAAAGAACATTAAAAAAATGTAAAAGGCAGAAAATATGCAGAATTTTACTCAGAAAAGAAAACGCCATTAATAAACTGTGTGTCCATATTTTTTTTAAATTGTTGTTATTTATTTAAATAGTATTTAATAAATATATTTACTTTCCAACTGTAATTTCTTTAACTTTCATTCGACTAGTCGCAAAATTTCCTGCAGTCTAAAACAAAGTTAATTCTTCCCGACGCCGACTTATAAGCGCCGTAGAAAATTCCACGTGGCTGTCAACAGTAATCGAATAACGACTAAGAACATATAATTAATTATTGTTCAGTTGCTGTCTTGACCTTGAGGCCCGTTCTAGATCGATGGGCACGTCAACAAACAAAATTGTCGAGTTTGCACGATACATTGAATCCAATAGCTATATCGGTCCATATTTCTTTAAGAATAACATCCCAATCAAATACTTTATAATTTTGCGAAGCACTATTGGAGAACTTATAAAAATAAGCGCACAATTATGCGCTACGCATTAAGACAAACATAGATGCAGTAAAGTAAGTGAAGGAGCTATTAAAAAGTTATATTAATGTTAGGTTAGGTTAGGTTCCATGGGCAGCCATCGAGAGACAGCTCACTTGGGTCCTTTATTGGTCCGCAGTGCCAATGCCCAGCTTATAAATCAGTCACTCAGATGGCGTCACTACAAAGTTTAACCAATTCGTCTTCCTTAGGAAGAGAAGAAGCGATCTAAGTTCTATCCCAGATAGATCCTCAAAGCAGGCAAACACCGGTTCCCCAGGTATTCTTCCCTTATGCCCCGTATCCCAGGGCGTTGACAAAGAAATTGAAGCGCAGTCTCCTCTTCCTCCTCATCATGACTACTTTTACAGTAGTCATTGAATTCTAGACCCATTCTTCCAGAATGAGTCCCAACCGGCCAGTGCTCAGTTACAACTGATACCACAGTTCTAATTTGGTCCTTGTTAAACCTAAGTAGAGAGCTAGTTCTCCATTCATCATACCCAGGCCATAGTATCCCGGGTATGGAGAAGATGTACTCACAGGTTTCGGCTTAATTATGATGTTTTGCAACTCGGCCTATGTCTCTAAGCCAAAATTTCCACCATACTCCGATTTCATATTTCCCCATATTTGCTCCCATTTAGAGAACCCTATACTTCTACTACTTTTTCTCTTCAATTAACCTTTCAACGCACACTCCCTTTCTTTCTCGGTTTCACTTTCCTTTCTTTTAAAACATCCTGTGATAAGTGCTATTGTAATATGTTTGTAATATGTGTGTATAGAAAAATATATTAGTAATTGGTGTAAAAATTTTTTTTTAATTAAAAAAGTTTATTGTTAAATAAAAAAAAATTATGTAGAAAAATATTTAATACTTGTAAAAATCCGCAAATTTAACATTTAAATCAGTTTGAGAACTTTAAGCTTAACCAACGTATGACAAAAATTTTAAAAGAATTTTAAAGTTGTTTAAAGCTTTAAGTTTAAACTCATGATTTTTGTATTAATTTGTAATTAAAAAAAATTATTTAAATATTTTTATAAATCCATTAAATTTAAAAAATAAATAAAAATTAAACAAACTGGAGAGGGACCTTGTTAATTGTTAACATACAAAAAACATAAATAATTGAGAAAAAAATGTATATTAGAAATAAAAAAAAATTTATTTATTTTAAATAAATTAAATAAAAAATTAAATGTTTTTAGCATTAAATATAAAATATGTTTATAAAAAAATAAATACCTATTTAAAGAAAATTTTTAATCTTAACAAAAGCATTTTTAATCTTGTATAAACTTAACATAATTTTTAAAGGCAGGTCTCTCCAAATTTACAATTTTAACTGAAAAAATGCCTCAAAAAAAACTCCTTCTAAACTTGGAAAACTCCCATTCTGCCTAATCTTTAACGTAAAAGATAATTATAGAACACAATAGTTGTGTTCTCTGTATAAACCGGTTTTACTGGTTTTTATCAGAAAAAATCAAAAAGGGAAAGAAAGAACTTTACGCTTGATCTCCACGTAGCAATTTCTTTTGATAAATACAAAAACGTCGGCAGAACAGTGGCTGGAGAACACGTGAAATTGCTTTGCCATAAGCAAACGTACAGAGAAATGAAATGTGAGATAAATGACATCTCATTTTACAGGAGCTTGCTAAGCAATAATTGCTCAAGCAATCATTGCGCAATGGCACAGAATACACAGAACTGTAAAAATTGACGTGTGAAAAAGGCCCAAATCAGTTGCGAGGGCAGCTTTCGAAGAAAGAGAAAGAAAATGTTTTTTGGTAGTAAAGTGGCAATGTGTAAAAACAGGCCGCTACTATCAACACGAATTGCGTAATCAAAACAAAAAATGCAAAAGGGCAGCTTTCTTAGAAAGAGACAAAAAAAAAAGGCAAAATCTTCCATCTCGTGTCAGTTCTGTATATTCTGTGGCAATGGTTTGCCACCAATGGCAATATGCGGTCTATACGTCGCAAATTTAATGGAGCAATCAAATTTGACGTTTGCCGCAATAAATATTGCTACGTGGAGACCCGTAGTTAAATTTAAGGCACTGCTGTCTTTAAAAAGCCTTAAACCTTTTTGATAATATTTAAGAAAATCTGTTGTCTTTATTCTTAAGCCAGTTAAAACAGATTTATATGGGAGCACAGTTTAAACAATATATTTTTTAATATTCTTTATGCTCTTTTTATGTATTTTTTAAAAAAGAAATTAAACAATAATATTTTTTTTTTAACTAAAAGGTTTCTTAAAAATAAACGAATTTTTTTTATAATAAAGTCCTTTTAAATAAACATGCAATACTTTTTTATTAAAAATTGTTTACGTATATTCATTGTTAAAAAAAATTAACACCAAATATTGTATTAATAACACTAGAAACATAAATTAAATAAAAACCTAAAACCTTTTATAAAATACTGTACATAAGCATGAAAGAATAAGAAATATTTTTAATATTCGCGACAAGAACGTAACAATTTTTTGTCATACCAAACGTCAAAGTCTATGTAAAAAAAAAACTCTAATATTTTTGTCAGCCTTTTTTTATATGAAGTTTGACGTTTATTATGACAAAAAATTGCCAGTGGAAGATCCCATGTAAGTCCTTGCGACCAATAGAATTGTTTTCTGAATGGCTTAAAATAACGAATTTTGAATAAGTCAAATACTCGCAACACGAAGGAAAAACTTTTCGAAATCTAAACGGTAAAATTAATGTCAAATAACGAAAATACTACTTGGGCAGTTCAGAATTTAATTGAATGAGATGGAAGTAAATATTAAGATTCAAGTGAGCATCCGCCGTTTCGGACTACCCCTACTGTGCTCTAAAAACTGGGTGGATTCAATACGTCTACAACGCCCATATAAGAGCGTTACACTCCATTCGTTAATTATGCAGGTGTCAATGAGACAAAACAGTATCCGCTCTCTCACTGTCTTCACAAGTGAAGAACTTCTGGGGTAAACCAGCGCGTATCAAGCGTAGCGTTTTCTAGCGCCTGCCGTGCACGCTGACATGGCATACTTAAATAAAAGATTCGACGTTATGTTATGAACAGTAATGTTAGCTTGTTTTGTTTAAAATTAAACTCATAATATTTAAAAATAATGGAGAGAAAACCCCTAAATTGACGTAAAGAAGCTAAATTGCCATTACTTTTTAACAATAACAAACAACTTTACTACTTATCGAATTTTCCAATTTCTTAGCGTTTACCCCGCGCTTTGCTTCCTACATTTTGTAGGAGCATACAAATTTTTGACAGACCCAAAACGCTTGAGACGTTGATTTAGTTTGGTCTGGTAGAGCATGGAAAAACTAGCAGAGGATTAACACTCTCAAAAGAATAACAATATATTCTGAACAGAACAGTCGCTGTAGTACAACGTTACGAACAGCGCAGTTGTAGTAGTCGTTGCAATTGAAGTTGAAGCGTAAAATTCGACATTTTTAACTTTGTTGCGCTATAGAGCATTCGTCAGCTTCAGCTACTACTTCAACTACTTTATTCAGTTCAAGGCCTAAAGGCTCAGTTAGCTGCTTAATTTTGTTGTATGTAAAGCAATTAGAACGATATAGTTAGCAGTAAGATGTTGCGTCTCAATAAGTAAGAATTTGATTGGTCTTACTTTTTACGGTAAGGTTATGTAAATGTAACTCCCGGCTAACTGAGCCTTTTAGTTTTTCTCTCGCTTTCTCCACCTCACTTTTTGTTCAAGTCGTTTTCTAGAAACAATAAATAAATTCAAAATCTGTTGAATATTCCATAACAGTCCTTCCAGGGGTATGTAGAGACTATCTTGAGAATATTTTACTTTCGCGTGTTACAACCTCTTGAAATCGCTGCTAAGCAGAGATCATATATGGTAACGCAGGAGTCTGTAGCCCGGCACAAGACTGACTAATGATTAAGGCCCCCGAAGGCATACTTATTGTAAAAGAACGCTTTCCTCAAAAATATACTTTTTACAAAAAGAGATTACATTTACATAAATGATACATTATTGAGATAGTCAAAATGGGCGTTGATGATGAAAAGAAGGAGAAGTAAGAAGATGATTTGAAGTATACATAATGATTATGAATCAAATGAACAAGATTATGCATTAATTTTTTGTGTGACGTTAACAAAGGCCCTTGTGCTTTGAAAGCAGCATTTCATACAGTTTGGTCTTAGGTGACGTCATCTGTGTTTATTGCTTCATGCATCATAATGAATAATGAATGAATAAGGAGTGCCATCGAAGTATTAGCGCTCACCGGAGTACGGCAGGTGCTCAAGTAAATATTTTTTACTAATTCCCGAATAGTATGTATATTAAAACTTAAAAGATACAACAACAAGCCTTCTAATTATTACTTTAAACTATTGAAACTGTTTTCAAACGTCCAAACATCCAAAAACTATTCCCCACAAACAATCTACAAAAATTTACACAAAAACTCTTGAAAACAAAATATTAAAATATTTTCTTAATTTTTCTAAAACAACAAATAAATAAAAAAAAAACGTGTAGAAATTAAATGTAAAAAAATTATTTAAAAAAATAAGATTTAAATGTGATTAGATTGGACAATCTTCAATAGAAAAAATCTAAAGAAAAACTAACAGATAAATAATTTTGTAATTGAAAGCCAAACAATTTTTCAAATTTTTTGTATTAAACAATTTTCCTCCTTAAGACCACAACTAAACAAATATTATTTTTTTTTAATCCAAAACTCAATCAGATAAATTATGTAAGGCAAATCAAAAAATAAATGAAATACAACTAAAATGAAACTCACTGTAAGAAGTTTAACTCCAATTAAAACTTAAGAATTTACAATTACACTGAAAAAAATCACACAAGTTTACAAAAAAATTACCAACAATTGAATTTAATTAAATGTGCAAACGAGGAAAAAATAAAATGTTCAATTTGTTGCTACATTTTCCGTTTAACTCAAGAACAATAAACGAAATTTCTATAACTGAAAAAGTGTTTTATGCACTAAATATTATCCCACAAACATAATAATTAAAAAAAAAATATTTAAATACACTTTAAAATAAGATTACAAAAAATATTTAGAAGAACAAGTAAGAGACAAATTAATAGCAATAGCATCTTTTAAAGAAATAACATTAAAACACACAAAAAGTTAATTTAAAAAAAAATACTTAAATTCTTCTTCCTTAAAATTATAAATAAATATTGAAAAAAAAATTTATTGTAAAAATAAAAAAAGAGTTTTATTTATAACAAATACATCATTCCGCTTTGTCAAAACTTTAACAACCATTTGACGACTTTTTGTGAAATTCGTGCTTTTTGCGCAGTCCTACATTTAGTTTTTTTTTCACTAATTTAAGCGAAAATAGATATTTTTAGTAGTTAAAAGTTTAAATTAACATTGGTTTTTCCAAATATTTCAAAACTTGAGATTATATTTACTTAGTCTGGGATCACACTTTGAAAGTTTTCTTTCAGAAAGTCTGAGTTTATGGCTGAGAGAGGAGAGATAAAAGCATATTCTCTTCCCCTCTCACCAATAAACTCAAACTTTCTTTAAGAAAACTTTCATAATGTGAACCCAGACTTATAATGGGGTAATTCCATGTCAAAACGACCAGGAGTGGGACACGACCTCTTCCGATTGTAATGAAAGTTGGTGAGAAGGTTCCTTTTATCTTATAAGGAACATATATGAACGAAAAAAAAATTTTAAATTTGTTTTTCAAAAGTTATGTCATATTCAAAATGTCATAATTTCGCAGATTTTGCTGAATGTGTAGAGCTTATTTCTTCAATATCTCGAAAACTACTTGACATACGAAGATGATTTAAATGTAATTTTAAAGAGAATACTTGGGACTACAAACCATATACTGAAAAGATATTTCTTTGAAAAATGTAATATCTGCAAAATATTAAATTTTAAAAACGGACTAAGTCAAAAACTTATTTTTTTATTTGGCTCATTTTTTTTTTATATAATACCCCAAACTGTTCTTAAAAAATCCTGAAACTTTGAAGGAGGTGTTTTTTTCTTTTTTAAGATATGATTTTTTTTTTTTCGCAACCTATGAAAAAATAATCTTAAAATAGAATTTTAGTATTGTAATTTTGAGCAATAAGTACACTGTGCTAGTTGCAAAAAAAAGACCAGCCGCGCACCTTGCATTTTGCCCTTATTGGGGCACGCTGAATCCAGTTGGACTTACCGTTTTTTTAGATTGGCTTTTATTTTCAAGAATTACCGTTATTTCGAAAATGTAAGAGGCTGCACAGTATATATTTGCGTAAATCAAAAACGGTTTAGTTTATTGAAATAACTGAAAAAAACGAAATTCGGCAATAAATAATAAAGTGGGGTTGGTCATACAGTTGACCCATCTAGGAGCATGATAGACATGATAGAAAAAACTGAAAACAGATTTGTATTTAGCGCTGTAAAATCTTTATGTTTCATATATTTTTATTTAAAACTAGCATTTAACCCGCTACTTCGTTAACGTCTCCGTTTATTTTTTTAGGTTTTAACTTGTTTAAATTCTAGCATTTAACCCGCTCATTCACACGGGATCTTGCATGTTTAATTTTATGTTTGCAGGTCTAATAGCTGAAGAAAGATATAAACGGCCTTATTGTGGTTGTCGTTGTCGTATACGACTGTGTAATAGATTAAAGTAATACACAACATGTGTTCTTCAATATACTACAAAAAACGACACGTTTGTTTACGAAAACGACAACCCGTATTTCCCATTTTTGTACTATTTTTTCCACCCATTTAAGTTGTAGAACCATAAAGAAAGATAGAAAGAAAGATATAAAATTTCCCGGATTTCCCATTTTGGCACTATTTTCCCCCCCATTAAAGTATCAAAAATTGCAGTATTTTAGTGGGGGCCCATAATTTAGTACGAATATGACAATGAATGGAGAAAAATGTTTTGTAAAAAAGTACCAAAAATAGTTACGATTTTCATCCCTTAGACTTTCGAAATTCGAAAAAGTACCATATTTATATTCGTGTTTTTTGTTAAGTTTCGAATGTGGTATAAACTTTATTTCTAGGATTATTGGTTCAAAAGATAGATGGGGTGACAAAAAAGTACTAAAATTCAGGTTTTACCCGTTTTCTCCCTAAAAGAGCCGAATTTCAAAAAAGTACCCGACACCTGCCCGCTTATTTTTATAAAGAACAACGATAAGTATTACAGTTTTTGTGTATCGCTTTTAGTTTTGGAGATGTAAGGTTATCCAATTTACCCGTTTTTACCGTTTTTAGACTCTAAACAATCGAATTTCCAAAAATCCCGTCTTATTGGATCGATTTGGGGAGAGACCCACCTCCGGTCCAAATTTCAAGTTTTAAGCATTTGGCGTTTAGGCTGTGCGATGATGAATTAGTCAGTAACGCTACAATTTTATATATGGGTAATTCCAAAGTGTTGAACGTGACAGTCGTACGCATCAAAAATGCAATGACATTTTTAACAACAAATATTTTTACGTTCTTTTAACCCTCAAATTATAGCACTAAGAAATCATTGTTATCTATGCTAAAGTTTATGGAGGGCGCAATTCTAGAACAAAGATAATGGCAAATGAAGTAGCGGTTCGAACGTGAAAAAAATAGAAGTAGTTTTTGTGGTCATGTATAAAATTACGTAATTCAGCGAAACCTTTCACAATTTTTTAAGTCAAACTACTTTCAGAATTTTACGTAGCAATGTAACATTAAAATGTCTTTGGTTTGATTCCAAAATATTCAGAATTTTTTTTTTAAGCCAAAATCTGGTTGATACGTGACATTACGAACGTGAAATTTTTTTCATAATAATTTAACTGAAAAATTATTAAGACAAAATAAAAATTTACCGTTAATCCGAATAACATATTTCTCTTTGAACTCTTCCTTAGATTACAGACCATGTAAGAAATTTTTTTTGGAATAATTTTTATCAAATATCACCTCTTTCAAATAAAGATAATATTAAAGAAAACATTCTCACAAATAAGAATTTACGTTTGCACAACTTTGCAGGCTGATTGTTCATCTAAGCGAACAAATTTATGGGTAAATTTAAAAAATAATCAGTTTTTAATAACTTTTAAATTTTCGGTCACGGTGGACCTTTTGACGGAAAAGCCCATATAAAGATGATTTTTTTTGCCGATGAGTGTAATTAATAAACATTTCATTAAGTTCAAGGCGAATTAACTACAGGTGGTGTCGAAACGGCATCTGATTTTGACAGTTCGAGCTTATTTGTTTTGATTTGTTAGTGTTTTGCTAGGAATGGTTGACATTTCGAGCCGTAAACACTAACTGTTGGATTGTTGTAGTTCTGACACCACCTGTAGTTGAATTCGCCTTGATTAACTTTTTTATTTTAATTTTATTTGGTGCTTTTTGATTGGGGGCAGGGCGCTTTTTGATTAGAAATAGTTCACAACCCAGGTCGGAACTACAACAATCCAAAAACAACAAAGAGGTTTTGCATTGCATTCAGTGTTACCACCTCATGTGTAATTTCCTTTTTCATGTGTAGCCCATGTGACTTCATGTGTAATTCATCTGTAGTTTCAAATTTTAACGATTTATAGCACTGATTTTTGTTATTATTTTGTCACAAGAAGTAAAAAGGTTTAATACTCTTCTTATAAATTTAAATTAAAGAATGTAAGCGTTAGGAGAGCTGAACAAAAATTTATTGGATCATTAACTACTTACCATTTGGTATAATAGCTATCTATTTCAAAACACACAATCATTATTTTTTTAACTTAATGAAAAGCTATTATGAAATTCAACACAAAACACGTGACTTTGCAAATAAAAGATAGCATGTGTAATTCGTATTTCCATGTCTTATTTTGGCATGATCCATGTGTAATTTACCATTTCGTTGGTGTTGATGGCAGTGTTGCCAAGTTAGGGATTTTCACCCCAAATTTGGCGTTTTCCTTTGCATTTAGGGTCAGTTTTAGGGACTAAAAAGTATTTAGGGGGAAATTTACTGTGTACAAATAGCATTTAGGGATATTTTAGGGTTGATATTATTAAATATTTTCAAAATTACAAAAAAGAATGGAAAAACCAAATTAATTTAAAGGTAATTATTTAATATAAGTTACATTACAAGTAAATGTTCAAATATTAGTATGATATCATCTGCGTTACTGGCACTACCATTTCCGGACGCAACTGTGTATTATAATAAATAAAATAAGAAACCAACTGGCAACTTCAACAGTTAAATGTAATATTTTAAGAGTTAAGGCCTAACCATAATATGCATAGCCTTGCTTAACCTACTCTCAAAAATTAACAAAAAGTCTCCCAAATGTATTTAGAAACATCTGATTCCGTATGGAATGTGCGATTAGATTCGCACCTTGCTTAAGCAAATGACAGTTTCATTAAACTTAGCAAAAAGTTTCCTTAAGTTCAAAATGGTTTTCCTCATATAAATAACATGTATTCGCACATTTCCTTAAGCCAACTTAAGCACATTATGGTTGGGCCTTTAGATATTCTTTAGCAATGAATGCCAAATTTTTATTCCGCCTTCTGATAGCTTAACTTATTTAATTATGAAAACATGCAGGTGGACGAGAAGGATGAAAATGTACTAGACGTTTTTAATGAGTTATAATAATATATTCTGTTTTTCTAAAAGCTTTTTTTATATAAGTATGTATATGTTAAAATATACCTGGTGGCGTTTTTTGAGTGACTTTGTCAAATTGATATTTTCATCTATGATTCCTCCGGACAAACTGGGTCTCAAGGTGCAATTTCTATGACAATATAGAAATGTCGATGAAAGCACGCGACAACGACACTGCTAAATACAGTTTTGTAGAATTTTTTTAATAGAGATACGCATATGTCATTGATGATTTAACATTGTCAGTATGTTTCATGATGAATCATCATGACGTTCGCCCCCGGGTAGTTACATACATAAAATGGTATGTATGTTTAAAAAAAATATTTAAAAAAGTATTCTTTTTATTTTGGGGTTTTTTTTATTTTTTCTCAGTACAAATTTAGGGGGTATTTTTTTGATTTGGGGTAATTTCTTTAAATTTACTTGGCAACACTGGTTGATGGCAACACTGATTGCGTTGTTAGTGCTTATAAGCAGCGATGCCAGAAGTGCAGATTTATCTGCATTTTGAAGATTTTATCCCCATAACATTGCAGATTTTTTAGCTCTGTGGAAACTTCTTACATTGTCCACTTGTTGCATTGATAAATATATATAGTATATCAACCATTCATGGAAGAACCGTGTGGAAATACATTCATTAGTAGACATTTTATGCACAAAAGATTACTTAAAAATTAAAAATTCGCATTGTCTTGGCATATTAATATCGTCGGACATATGTCATCTGATTTTACACAAAATATTATGCATACATATGTACGTATATATATACATATATGCACTTATGTATTATTTGATATCTTCTAAATTTTCAATAAGACCCTTGATAATTTAAATAACATGTAAAACAATTAACGTTTAATTTGTTTTTTTAAATAACAAAGATCCTTACTCAGCCTGAGTAATTAAATAGATAGATATTTTTAATGTAAAAATATCCAAAAGTTATTAGTCATGTTCTTAAAATCGAACAAATTTTTAAAATTTTTCTGTGTTGGAAGTTCAAAAAAATATTACCTTTTTTTATACCTCATTTTTCGAGGACCACTCATATTGACCAGAACGATTTTTAAATCCACCATCGATTTTAACTTCGGGAACATATTTTGAAATGAATTGTAATATCTTTTTCTAAACAAACTACATAAAAAATTATAATAAATTTGTTTTGAAGGTTTATTGAAGATTTTTAAAACTTTGGCGCAGATTTTGCAGATTTTTTGACGAAAAATTATGGGTTTTTGCTGATTTTTCCTCTAAAAGTTCTGGCAACACTGCTTATAAGACTTCCAAAGCTTTTTTATAAAAGCTTTTTCAGGTAAGAGAATTTTGTTTAGAATAAATAAATAGGGAAAAGATGAATCATTCGTGAACAGGGCTGTCCGATTTAAAATATAAGTTAAGTAACTGGGGATATTTAAAAGTATTGACAGCAAAAGGTTCAAGGTTGAAATATAGATAAAATATACATATATTATTTATATGTATATAAATACATTAATTTTTTTATCAAATAAGCGATTTTTGTGAATTATCCTCGATTTCTAGAAAAATGAGAAACCTGGCATAAAGTATATAGAATATATTAATTTTAAATACAACAACGGATTATTTCCTAAATAATGAATAAAATGATCGGGCATGTTCTGGCAATCGAAAAACGCTTAACATTGGCGATTCTAACTTTAAATTGCATAAAAGGTGTTCCGTAAATCGCAATAGCATGAAGTTTGAAGAACTAGAATATTTGTAAGAAACCATGGCGTATCGAAAACTACATGCACGAGTTTAAGAAAACCATAAAATAAAATACGATTGTCAGAACATGGCCGTATATTAACGTTTATTGTTTGGCTTAATTTGCAAATTTACTGAAAAAATAGGGAAATATGCTCCAAAATATGTTTAAAAAAACTGTATGAAATTTCGCTCTCACGACAAGGCACAAGGGTCTTGTCTACGTCACACAATTAAGGCGTAATCTTGTTTATTTGTTTCAGGTAGTGAATCGGCATCCCGAGGCCAAGTTTAATAACCAACTAACTAAAAAACACCAAAGTAAAATTTCTTTTAAAGGACGGCGGTATATAAATCTGTCAAATCGGTTAAGAAATTGCAAAGTTATGACCAAAGTACTGAAATCCCAAAAATTGCTCTTTTTTATAATTAAGTTTGTTTAAAAATAGAGTTTATAATTGCATATTATTTGTGGCTCAATGAAGTTTAAGAGGTGTAGAGCCCCACAGTGAAGATAAATATATAAGTATGTATATGTATATAACCCAATTTAATGGTAATATTATTCTTAAGCACGTTGATATATAAATCTGCCAAATCGGTTAAAAATGGTTAAATTATAAGCAAAATACTCCAAAAAGGACTTAAAAACATTAAAATATTTATAAAAACTAAAATTTTAAAGCTGTAATATGACCTTAGATATCAAAATATCGGAAGTCTTTAGTAGAACATATTTGCTGAAAACTCGGAATATCGGTAAAAAAAAAAAAAGTAATGTCAAAAATATAGTTTTTTTTAAATACCTATTTTCGGGCATCATAGATCTTCCCAAATCCAAGTTTTATCACCAAAATAAATGTTAAATTTATTCTTAAAGATGTCGGTATAAAAATCTGTCAAATCGTTTACAAAATGGCCGAGTTATGACGAAATGCTAAAATTCGATCAAAACTAAACTTGCTATATATTAATTAAATTTTTAATATATTAAATAGCACGCAAACATGTGCACATGGCACAACTACACAAGGTAGACTCATTGGACCATATGTTTGTAAGCTGTTTACCCCAGTTAAAACCCAACTGTCAAATTTCGAGTATATGAGCCAAAATTTGTACATGTGTGCGTTAAATTGTTTTTGTTTTATATGAAGACAATTTTGACAAGTCGGGTCTTTTTATAGAGCAGCATGTCAATACTCCCAAATGAGTCTATGTACCTTGTGTTAATGTACCTTGCATATGCAAATAATTAAATAAAATTGAGCGATATATATTAAATAAATATGCATGTATATACACATATATTTAGATATATACATATAAACTTCTGTTCTTTTTTAAACCATGGTGAAGGGTATATAAGATTCGGCATAGCCAAATATAGCACTCTTTCTTGTTTATAAATAAGTTTGTCTTTTAATATATTTAATAGCACGCACACATGTGCAAATAATTAAATGCAATTAAGCGATAAATACTATGTATATTTATATTTATTCATATTTAGATTTAAGTATATATAAACTTCTGTTATTTCCCAACCATGGTGAAGGGTATATAAGATTCGGCATAGCCGAACATAGCACTCTTACTTGTTTCTAATGCAATTAATTTTTTCAGCAAAGCAAGCATATACTAAAGTGTATTTTCTCAAAAACTATTTCGACTTAGACGGTTATTGCTTGTTACCACAGATATGTACTCGTTAATGACAAAAAATCAGTTCTTTATTAAAAAACTGATTGCTAAATAGCAAAATTTTCCTTTTAACGCCAAGATGCGTTTTTCCAAAAATTTTGCTAAAAATGCAATTCATAAAAAAATTTTTTATATTTAATAAAGGTTTAAAGAAAAGTTTTACTATGCAAATTATCCTTAATAAAAGTTTGTTAAATTTAAAAATCGTTTATGAATACGGGGGTTAATCTTTAAGCAAAAGGCTTTAAAAATCTAGGATTGGGGGAACAGGCACTTTTAAGTCTCTGGTAACTCTACACATTAAGGAACTTGTTTTGAGCATAAAGAGAAATCTAAAACACTATAAAAATTCGATGTTTACTAAATCTCTACGCAGTTGTTACTAACTATTTAATTAGTTCACCGCTAATTCAACAATTGCTTTATAAGCTAAAATAACAACTAAATAAATAGAATTTCTAAAATAAATAAAAAAACAAAACAACTGATAAATACCACTAATAAAATAAATTTCAAGTGCAGTGCCAATATATTTACTTCAAAAAAGCAAAGAAAAATAAGATAATCATGGCGAAATTGGCTCCATGTGTTAAACTAAGTAATGGACAAGAAATGCCGGTGGTTGGTTTGGGCACCTGGCGTTCTAATGATAATGAAGCAGAGCAAATTGTTAAGGATGCTATTGATTTGGGTTATCGACACATTGACACAGCTTTCGTCTACGAGAATGAGCACGAAGTTGGCAGAGCAATTAAATTTAAAATAGCTGAAGGCAAAATAAAACGAGAAGATATTTTTGTGGTTACCAAATTGGGTGGTATACATCACGATCCTGAATTAGTAGAACATGCCTGTCGCAAGAGTTTAAACAATTTAATGTTGGATTATATAGATCTCTACCTTATGCACTTTCCTGTGGGACAGGTCTATTGTGGGGATGAAAATGTTCATGGCAGCAGCCAGTTAAGTAATACAGACTATTTGGAAACTTGGAAGGCCATGGAAAGATTAGTGGATTTGGGTTTAGTTAAAGGTATTGGACTTTCTAATTTCAATGCTGAACAAACTGAACGTGTTTTACACAATTGCCGCATACGGCCACTCGTTAATCAAGTTGAATGTCATCCTGCCTTTAACCAGAAGAAATTAATTCAATTTTCTCGTGTAAGACAAATCTTTATTACTGCCTATGCTCCTTTGGCTCGACCGAAACCCGATCAGCAGTGGCCTCCATTTTTATATGATGAAACTTCTCAGGAATTGTCTCAGCGTTATGGGCGAACTCCAGCTCAAATATGTCTGCGTTATTTGCTACAACTGGGTTGTATTGTCATACCAAAATCGGTTAAAAAATCACGCGTTGCCGAGAATTTTGATTGTTTTGACTTTGAGTTGTCCGCTGAAGACATGAAGTTAATGGATCAATATCACACCGGTCACAGATTGATACCATTTACTGGCATGAGTCATCATAAATATTTCCCATTCAATACAGAGTTTTAATAGGGCCTTTTTAATATGTTAATATATAGAATTTATAGTTTAAGTTAAATACCTATGTTTTGTTTATTTAAAATTTTCGAAGAAGAAAGACATTAATTTGGTAACCTGTACATTTTATTAGAACTGGAATAAAAAATATGTTTTTAATAAAACGTTAATCTATAAAAAAGTTAGAACCGCATTAATTCTTTTTGTTACTCTTAAGTAAAAATCGTCAATTATAAAAATAAACAATTTTTAAAAATTTTACAAAAAAAGAACATCAAAATACGAATTACGAAAATTTGGAACAAACTTTAAAATTAACTAGATTTATAAGCAAAACTCACAAAAAGTCATTAAGGTAATCCACGTCACAAGTTGCACCCTTGCGAAAAAGCAAAAGTGCAAAAACATAACCACGTAGATATGTGGTTGTGTGGTTTTGTGTTAATAACTATTTTGTTAGTTATTACAAATTTTCGATAAATTTAGCATAGGCGATAATTTCACAAGAAATTTTCCAATTTCTTAAAAAATCATCAATTCTTTAAGATTTTTTAATTTCCGTTAAGGCATTAATTTTTGAAAACTTATTTATTAAAAAATCAACTTAACTAAATAAATTTTTTTTTTTAAATTTTAAATCGAAAAAATTTGCAATTAATCCGTTTGGCAAAAGTTTTTAACTTTACAAAAATGTTAGTATTTTATAAAAAAAAATTGTTTAATTAAACAGTTTTATGAAACAAATATCTCAAATTTCATTAATGTAAATAATTTCTACAAGAAATTAATGCATAAAAAAAACTAAAATTTCTTTATGTAACGAAAATCCCATTAATAACGAATTTGGAAAATCCGATTTTGACAGCGCATTTAATAGTAGCATTTTAGCTGTTTTTTGTCAATCTAGCGGTTTTTTCTCTTCTTTTTATTTCTATTATGTGGGTTTTATTAAACAAGAATGTTAACACTAATGTTTATGACACAGCGTTTACGCTCTTGTTTACATAGATATGGCATATCAGCGTAAAAGCTAAGCGGAAGAAAACGTTCCGCCTTCCGCTTTTGTTTAGGTACGACTGTAATTTATGAATTACGCCAATTCAAATTTGCACAAGGACCAAGCCTTTTCAAAATGGGACGAAACGTTCCATAATTTCACATAGCCCCCATACAAGATTCTATCCAGAATAGGATATTTGGATAAAATTTGATCCAAACTTATTTTATTGCAATTTTATCATCTTACCAAATTTTATTGGAATTATTCCATATTTGACCATAGCTCTCATACAAATACTAATCCCAAAAATAGCTTTTAATGCCATAACTTCATATAGATTAAGATATCTTAATAAAGTTCGGCACAAAGAACTTTTATATGAATCTTAAACCCATTTACATTATTTTGTTGTGGTAGCTTCATGATTGCCCATGAGTCCCAAATAGGGTACACTTGCAAAAATTTGGGAACAAATCTAGTTTACTGACTCAGCTCCAAATAAAAAAGTATCTACAGTATTGTTCGAAACCTAAGCAACTGGTATGGATAAAGAAATCAAAGCTTTTTATTATTATTATAATTATTTTGAAGAAATTTCTGAATAGATTTTAAAAAGCTTGCGCAGATTGAACTGTGGCAAAATGGAAAACCGTTTTATTTAGCCACAACACAAAATTTTACTTGTTAAATCAAGAAGGAGTATGCCACTCGAAACCCAAAGGTAATGGTTAACATGTAATGGTTGTATCCACGTTTTTGAAAAGGCACGATACACAATGGAAGCGGGAATGTAATGGCGTGGACCTACGAGTGGAGTTAGCACTTTTTTTGAAATACAAACAAAAATTAACCGTTTCCTTTCAAGGGACATGTTAGCCAACTACGTTCTTCAATGGGCCAAATGGGAAATGTCACTTCTATTATTGTTTCAATATGACAATTACCAAAACATTCGCCAAAACGAGTCAAATTTTAGTTGCCTGGAAATGGCCATCTCAGTTACCAAACATAAATCCCATAGAGAACATTTTCGGCATTTTGAAGCGCATGTGGGAGCTGTTCGATTTAAAAATAAGCAGGAGCTGTTTGATTGTTTATAAAGTTGCATAATATCATAAAAATTTAATGTGTTATTTTTATTAAATCTACTTTAAATATAAAATGTAAGACTTTTATTATAATGTCACGAAAAGTTGCTATACTGTATAGGTATGTATGTAAAATTGAAAAATAAAAAGAAAATATGCGGTGAAAAATGTGGCGCAAACGCATAGTTCTCGAGTTGTGGACTTCTATAATTTTCATTTAAATTTGCGATTTTACACTACATTTCTATACGTACCTATATGGCAAATATTGGTATAATTTTATTGCTGTTAAATAGATATTTCTAAATATAGATAGGTACCTACAAAATGCATATCTAAATTTTTAACTCTTTAATTCCCACTACAGTTTTTACAAAATTTTACATCAAAATGTGACGGAAATGCAAGTGTAAAAAATAAAAATGTACCTATTACATATGTATGTATATGTATAACAAACAAAGGTATTGAACCCTAAATCTTTTCTGGAAAGCCGATCTTACGCCGGAATCAAGGATTTTCTCTTAAATTGTATAACAAACAATGGTTTCGCTAACTTAAATGTCTTTGCATAGCCGGCCTTTGGCCGAGCACAGAAAATTTCTCCTCTATGGTATAAAAAGGATTTTTTCCTTTATGTTATAACAAACACCGGCATCGTTAACCTTAACTTCTCTTCATAGTAATTATTATGCTTACTAAAAACTTTTATTTTCACAAACTAATCCCCGCTTCTTAATCCATTAAGAATATTAAATACATTTTGTATGGGCCTATAAAGATCTATTCAAAATCTTTAAAATGATAAAAATATTGGTCATATAGGTATGTACATATGTAGGTACGTTGAGAAATGTACAAATCGAAATACATACATACATATGCACGCCGTCGTTTGAAATATACGAAACGGTGCACCAATTTAAAGTCATAAATAAAAATTCAAACAAATTCGTTTGTAATTATTTACTTATGTTATTAATATTGAAAAAATTAATAAATACCTCTATAAAAAATTATGTTTTGATAAAATTCTAATTAATTTGAATGCGTACAATTGCAATAAAAAAAGTAACAATGCGAATTTACTAAAGTTCGCGGCGAGACTACAACAAATCAACAACATAAAAATCAACAGTGTATTTTGTTTTTGTTTTTCGGTAATCAGTGTGACCAGAGCTTAAAATTTTTTAGAGCTAAATCTAGCAAATGACAAGGAAGGCCAACAGTTATTTTAAAAAATGCTAAAATAATGTTAACATTTTTTTCTAGATTTTTTTACAGTTTCATAATAGTATCAGATTATATTCGAGACTAAATAAATTTGAATAATTCGTTTTTAACATAATGAAAATAAATGGTAATATTTTAACAATGTTAAACATCAGATATACATAAATAGGTCATGTAGTTAAGTTTAAATTTTGTCGACACAAGCCCGATGCAAGCGATTTTATTTCTATACTTTACTTCGATTCAAAACATTTTAAAAAAAGATTTTTTCACCAGTTTATGGCTTATAACTTAAAAAAGATGGAGTTTTTAAAACTATTATGTTTTCAGCAGATCAGAGTGAAAGTTGTTTAAGGCTAGTTTACACTATCTCACAAAATCTAATTTAACATGATAGTTTGTGTTCACACCATCACACAAAGTATAAACACCACTAGTGGTGAATGAGGGTATACTAAGTTTGTCATGCAAAACCTTTTTATATTACATCTAAGACTCTATAAAGTATATATGTACATATATTCTAGCTCCTTGATTAATTCAGTCTGTCTGTTGGAAACACGCTCATTTTCGAAAAACTCAAAAGAAAAGAAAATATTATGTATTTTTAATTTTAATTAAAAAAATTATCAAAGAACTTTGCCGTTTTAAACAATGTGTTTATTGATTTAATTAAGTATAGCTCAGGTTTTGACAATTCCCAACAACAATTCTAAAAGTTTAAATAATTTGATTTTAAACGAAAAAATAAATTAAGATTATTTGTTATGATATGATATTTTAATTGAAACATCATTTTAAAACTAAAATGTTAGAGAAACAATTTTACATAAGTGCACATTTATTCAGGTAATTGGAATCCCTTAGCATCATAAATAATGCTGAAAATGTTAAAGAATATATGTTAATAAAAAGATTTCAAGGTTTATTTGCCGCCACAAACAAATGACTTGCAAAACAGTAAGTCAGGGTCTTCACCTGACAATTTTTTTTTAATTTCCTAAGCTAATCCTCTCGAAGCTCTACGCTTGTCTGCAAAAAAGAAACCAGAGTCTCCGGCGGGAATCGAACCCGCAACACCGGCGCTGATAGACTAGCTCACTACCAGCTAGCCTACCGGGGTACTCATCCAAACGTCAAAGTCTATTTAAAAAAACTCGAAAATTTTTGTCGGTGTTTTTTTTGTTGTATGAAGTTGTTGTCAGGTGAAGACCCCATGAATTTAAAATATAACATGCTCTAGTGTAAAATTGCACTGAAACTTGGCTGCCACACGTTTAAGTTTTACTTGGCAATTTTATAATCAATTTGAAGAGCTGAACACTGGTTAATTTTTGTATATCATATCAAAAATATTTTTTTTTCTAAGGTTATTTATTGAACGTGTGGCTGCAGGGTTATCCGAGCTGGCATTTACAGAAGCACTTCTTTTGGTTTTACACGACATGTATTCATTTTGCTGTGGGAACAAGTACACTGCTTAATACATGTCGTGTAAAAGTACCTTTAGGTTGCTGGATTTAGAACGAAACATCTGGCAAGCTTTATAAAAAAGCACGTAAAGTACTATTAGCTAAGACACAAACCCTCAAAAAGCTTGGTCCCTTTAAAGTTTAAACCAAAGATTTTCACAGAACAATAAACACGTACTTTACTTAAAATACCACAACCACACAACATCAAAACAAAAAATTAAAGGAAAAACTAAAAATTTACTCGCTTTTTGTCTTACAAAGAAAATACGCAAACTAATAAAAACAAAATATCGAAAAGTGGAAACAAAATTGTGAAGAGAAAACGCCACCAGCGCACAACAGGGGTAGTTGTTTTGTTTTGCCAGTTCGAACATAAAAGTCGTGTGGAAAATGTGAAAAGTGTTTTAGTTCTTTTCGGTTTTTTCTTTTCTGCAAAGAAAATTAATACAAAATTTATATATACACACACAACACCTAAGTAAATTAAGTTAAATTAAAATTTATAAAATTAAAAAATAAAATAATACACGTTTAATAGTGTTGAAACGTTAATAAATTTTTGGTTTTAAGATAACAAACAAATCCAAACGAAGAAATTAAATAAAAAAATTTTTGTTATTATAAAGAAATATCAACTGCAACACGTCCCTCCCACTTCATTCGCAGAAATAAATACATAATTAAAATTAAACAACACACAAACGTACAAAAAAAAAACAAATATTTTTTAAAGTCTACAAGATAACCGTTCGCTCGTTCGGTCGACGGTCAATCGGTCGTTACGTATGAGCAATATTATTGCTAAACGGGAAATCCAAAGTCGGCAACTGTTCGTTCCAATGTAAAAATAAAAATAAATTTTATATCGGTTCAAGAATTCCTATTCCCAAAAACTTTGTAATTGTTTATGCCAACAACGCGTGTAGTTCAAGGTCAGTTTGTTTCGCTTTTTACCAGCAGAAAGCAACGAAATTTTTTTTGTTGCCTTTCGGGCCAGAGGTTCCGGGTCTATCTGCTGTACAAGCTAAATGGCTGGTGATATGTCTTCGATAGGGTGTGCTGCCCTTAAGAAATCATCCAAACTAAAGTTGGCCAATGATAAAGAGAACAATGCCAGCATTAATAATGCGGGAGGAGGTATAGGTGGGGGTTTTGGCGGACGCAAGGAGAATGGGCATTTGGCTATGAAACCACCAAATGTTCCTCCGCAAAATATGCGTGGCGGCTTGCGTGTCTATAAAATTGTTATTTTAGGTGATGGCGGTGTCGGCAAATCGGGTAAATAATAACATTCATAAAATATGGTTTTTTTATGTTTTCGGTGAAAAATCAATAAATTTTCGTTACCTCTATTTTTCTTTCTATTTCTTTTTAACATCGAATTTCTATGTTTTTGTTTTGACGACTTTTGGCTTGTCTGTTGATGTATTGATACCGCTGCTCTCACTGTGGCTATCGCTATTTTGATGGCCTGTATACATACATATGCTTCTTGTTTGTTGGCGTTTCCCTTTCATTTGCCGTTTTTGCGTATCTGTGTTAACAATTGGGGTTGTATGTATGTTTGTATACAAAAACACAAAACAGCTGTTACGCTACAATTTGTTAGCCACAATTTTTTGGATTACCATGACCCAACAATCGGTAAGTAACTTTATTAAGGAGGAAAAAAATTACTCGCTATAGGCGGCCTTAATGTATTTTTTATTTAAAATTGTTCGTTCACTGAGATATTCTCCCAAAATATTTCTACTGAAATGAATATTTTAAATTTTATAATATTATTTTTTTTATTTTTTTATTATTATTGTAATACATACATATTGCACTTGATCAACAAAAGGGTATTAACTAAAAATTTTTTTCACTTTTTGAAAGAAATCGACACATAATATTTATATCTACCCGCTGAAAAAATATCATGCTATTTTGTCTACTTTTTGGTATTACAAAGGTTGGTTTGAAAATTCTTTTTCATATTCCTTCAATGTAAAATAAAAAATGGGGTTTCTTTTACTGAAAATTTTATAATTTTGAGTTAATACCCTCTTGTTGATTAAGTGCGATAAGTATTTAATTTAAATGACAGCAAACAGCTTGTTTTGAAACACCTTACCAAGTTTTTTAATAAGTATATTGAGAAATAATTTTAAAAATAAAAAAATTAATTATAGAAAAATTATTCCAACGCAGGTGCGATTTAGATAATAAACTAAAAATCTTATCAACTATTTTTGATAACGTTTATTTTGGTTCTTTACGGTCGAATTAAGCTTTGTTCACAATGGGAGCAATAATTTCGTTCTTTTTTCTATCTTAAGGTAGAAGTACATAACACGCGTTAGTGCGCGCGCGCTCTTTAGACTTCTGTCAAAAAAGTTAAACTAGTGTATTTTAATAGTTCAAGCTGCATGCAAAATATTTTGACGCGTTAGCGCCAGCAAGTTGGTTAACTTTGAACTTTTTACCGCGTTGTGTATTTTTGACAAGCAATCAGCTGACAATAAAAAGAAAAATTTAACAAATTTGCGAATCGTGAAAGAAAAACTTTGTGTTGTGCTAAAAAAAATTTTTGTACATAATGAACACCAAGTGAAATTTTTGCTAGCATTAGCTGCGTTCGAGAATACAAAAATTTTTACTATTTTTTACTGAACTTTACTGCATTTTACTAAATTGCGTTCGCGTACACAAAATACAGTAAATGAGAATACAAATTGAGAGCGAAAAGTGACGACAATTCTTGTTTGAATATTTACAAATTTTTGCAGTACAATTCAGTAAATCAAAAAAAAATATGTTTCAAAAGGTAAACAAACAAAAGTAACAAACAAAATGCTTACAACTTGTGAAAAAATTGTTAAATAAAAGAAAAGTTGAAAAAAAAATGTAATAAAAACAAAAAGTGAATAAATATTAAATAATTTTGTTTGTGAAGCATTTATTTGGCTAAATACCTTCATTTGAAACTTTTTTTGTTATGTTAATTTTTGAGAGTTGTAAAAGTGTGAAGTACTTGGGTACTTCAGATAAGTACTTTATCAAGAAACGACAATCATATTAGGGTGGCCTCTAAACATGTTATGGTTAAATATGACAATAATATGTTTTAAAATTCACAATAATATTTTTCACTTTTCTAAGAGCAACATGATATGGTTGAAAAACAACCATGCAATTATAAGTCTTAAACAGGTTTTAGTTATTATTTACCATATTATATTTGGAGGTAACCATAATCTTCTCGATTAAAGACCGATTTAACCATAATATGGTTATCGGTAATAATAATATGTTTATATTACACATAATATGTTTAAAATGTTCTTTAAAAATAGTTTCGTAGGAGGTGACCACTATACCAAAATCTTCAATATAAATTAAATTTAAAAACCGAAAACTGGTAAATATTTTTTAAAATCGTTTTAAGAACGTAAAAATTAAAAAAAAATTATTTTTGATAAACCAAGATTCGAACCAGGGGACTCACAGTTTCTAACCTTAACAAACTCCCTAGATAACTGATCCATGAAGGAACGATGTTTGAATATCATTAAAATGAATTGTGGCCCGTTTAACGGTTCACAATGCAACTCAAGAGAGCGACATCGTAAATCATCTTCGCTTTTCAAAATAACCCAAAATACTTATAGGATGTAGAACTTACAAACGGAATGACAAAGTTATATGCATGTAGCCTCTTACCTTCGGTGAAGGGTATAAAAAGGGCAGCTTTCGAAGAAAAAGACAAAAAAAAAATACAATATTTTCTGTCTCGTGACGCCTCTGTGTGCTCTGTGCTAATTATTTAGAATATAAATTTTATTTCCAGGGTTTTTAAAATTACATCCAGATCGTATAAATTTTGCAATAACTAACAAAAACAGGTGTTTTCTTTGGACGATCGATTTCAGGCTGAAGATCGCATGATCGTTTGTAAATTTTCGAATTATTCAAGCTTATTTATTTTGCAATTATCGAATTTTTCATTTAACGATTTTTTAAAAATAGGATACTTAAAGGTCTCGCTATTTTTAACTGTTTAATTTTAGCGATTTTTTTGTATATTTGGAATACGCGCAACTGAAAGTAATATTAACTGATTTCAGTGATTTCTATGAACTTTATTTTTCTACTCTTAAAATTGTATTTCCTTTACAGAGGATTCATATCAACAGCAGGCGGTTATTGATGGTGATGCGGCATTATTGGACATACTCGACACTGCAGGACAGGTTGAATTTACGGCTATGCGCGATCAATACATGCGCTGTGGTGAAGGTTTTATTATATGCTACTCGGTCATCGATCGGCACAGTTATGAGGAAGCCTCGGAATATCGGAAACTAATACAAAGAGTACGATTAACAGAAGATATACCAGTGGTGTTAATTGCCAATAAAAGTGATTTAGAATCACTAAGAAAGGTATGTGTGTGGACTTAACTTAAAAATCGGAATACCAAATAATAAAAACCATATATTTTTGCGAAACAGGTTTCTACCGAGGAGGGTCGCAATTTAGCCAATCAATTTGGTTGTCCATTTTTCGAAACATCTGCTGCTTTACGTTTGTACATTGATGAAGCGTTTTATGCTTTAGTCCGCGAAATTCGACGCAAAGAGAAACAAAAAGCCTTGGGCAATGGCACCAGTTCGGAAAAGCTACACTCAAGGCGACGTAGTCGCTGGTGGCGTATACGTTCTATATTTGCACTAGTATTTCGACGAAGACGTAATTTAAATTAAAATCTCTCTTTCCTTTTTGATTGGTATTGAGTTGTTGTTTCTCAGCAAACTCTGACTTTTGTAATTTGTATTGGAAACCACTTAGAAAAGTTATCGATTTATTAGACATTATTATCATGTAACAATTGTTTTTAACTGATCTGTTACGAAAGGATCATACATACATACATATATTTATTAAAAGATTCTGTTAAAACATTTAACGATTCAAATAAGTTAAAAAGCGTTGCATTAAATGTATTTATATTTGTTGTAAAAATAAGGCAAGAAAATTAACAAAAAAAAAAACAAACAAAAAGCTTTACAGTTTTTAAAAGTTATTTGTTAATATATTTTCCTATTCTTTAAATAACTTTTCAAACTGTAAAATTAAATTTTTTTTTTAGAAAAATTTGTTAAACTCCCTTTGAGGCACTACATTAAAATGTTGTAAATAAATTAAAGCTAACATTCCAAAAGAATGTTGCAATCTCAACTAATACTAAATTGTTTCAAACCAGTGCACAATGGGTCCTTTTAGTCAATGGGGAGCAGTTACAGTAGAAGAAGAAGCGTAGAGGTGCATTTGTGTTGCCTAAAAATTAAAAACATGAAATTATATGTTCCATAAAAAAACCTAAACATTTTTGTCTCATAAATACATAAAAAATTTATTAAAAGAAAGTAATTAAACATTATTAAAAATGTTGAGTAGTTAATATTTTTAAAGAAAAAAAAAGTTAAGGTAAAACAAAAGAGGAAAATTAAAGAAAATACATCCTTAAAATACAAAAATAAATATGTACAATATTAAAAAAAGGAAAAAAACTAAAACATCACTGAGTTATTTTAAAGGAAAACCAAAAAGATATGTAAAATAAATAGTTTTTAAGTTTCAATTCAAATAACTGCACGCAAAGAAAACATATTTTTTAATATGTTTACCGCTAACAAAACAATTTTGACCGAAAAATTTCAAATACCACATAACGTTAAAATCAGTCCTTCATAAAAGTCACAAAGGGGCCACAATAATATTAGGGTGCTGTCAATTATGTTATGGTTAATGTTAACATTATTATGTTTACCACACTGAAAATAATCCAAGCGGCATTTTACAAAAGAAACTTTCGTTGTAGCTTTTTTCGCACGATTTACAAAAGTTTCGGATATAATACGAAAAAAGTTAACTGTAGTATTTGTAATATTATATGAAAGTAACGAATTCGATCCTAGTCCTTTTTTTCGTAAATATAAAAAATGGTGCGAAATCGCGATTTACAATGTACGACAGTTTTCGTACATTTTTAAAATAGCAATCATTTCATGTTGCTTCTAAAAATGAGGCAAATGTTATTGTTTATAAACAACCATAGAATTGTTTGGGTAACACTAATCAATGTTATTTTAAAGATAACATAGTTGGCTGTGGCAATAGTAGTCATAACATGTTTGAAGATTTTTCATTAAAAATACATAGTTTAGTTAGCGGTGACCTAATTGAAAAATATTTAGACTTTAATAAGATGAAAATAGTATATCAAGGTCCAAAACAAAAAAACACACAAATATATTTAAATACTTATTGAAATTTTTGTTATAATTTAGAAGTTAAGTATAATTTGTTATTTATTTTTATAATTTAAAACAAACAAGCTAAAAATGCACAATTTCTTAACCACAAACAACATAAACGAGATTTTTTATAAATATTTTAAAGTTGTAACCCGCAAAAAATCTCATAAGGATCTTTATGCACAAAAAATTCTTGTTTTATTCTCAAAAATATTTTTCAAACCTTAAATAGTTTCCGCCATTTAACATTTTCCTTTTTTACCAGAAAAATCATTGCTTAGTGCTGATTCACACTCTTCAAGTTTTAGCCGCCAAGTCAGAGATGCCAACTATTTATTCAATGGCACAACGTGCCGACCGAACAGTCAAAAAGAGCTAAAAAGTGCGAAATTTAAAAATCAAAGATTGTTCTGTTTTGAATCCATTTGTTATTAATTTTTGGATTTCAAGCTCATTTACATATACATATTAAAAAAATGTAATAAGCATATTAATGTTTCTTAAAAATTTTATACAAATATTTACATTACAATATCTTACATTTCAATCAAGGCGAATTCATACAAGGTGGTCTTATTTTGAAAACGTTTATAGCACTGTAAAATATTTTAACGTAGTGTCAAAAATAATACAACACTGTATGTAACAATTTATAGAAATATTTCATTTTCTTTTAAATTTTAAATTGTTGGTTTTGAAATGTAATAATTTACAAAATTTTTAAATTTCATAGTTTTAAGCGAAAATTATAAAATTTAGTAACTATTCCCCAGAACCACATGAACGGTATATCATTTTGACACAAGGTTAGTAATCGCTTACGTAGCCAGATGAGGTCACCTGGTGTAAATACGCCTTGATTTCAATGAATAGAATTAAAAATATGAACAGTAATTTTCAAAAAGTGTTAAATTTTTTTTCTTTTTCTATCCATATGTTTGGTTTCAAGGTATATTTACACAAGGTAGACTCATTTGGGAGTGTAGACATGCTGCTCTATAAAAATAACCGAGTGGAATGGAATTGTCAAAATTGTCTTCATATAAATTTAACGCACACATGTACAAATTTTGGCTCATGTACACGAAATTTGACATTGGTGTTCCAACTTAGGTAAACAGCTGACAAACATACGGGCCAACGAGTTTACCTTGTGTAAATATACCTTGTTTGGTTTTTTTTATATAAAATTTTGACTTTTTATATATTTCAATTGAATTTATTTTTACAAATACAATTGCTTCGGAAAGGGGATTCATTGCAAAAAATGGTGTATGTACTGCTGTATATAAATCAAAATTTCTTATGTGTTTTTCAGTCTCCGAATGGCGTACTAAATGAAAATGATCAGCTTTTATTATTGAATTGTAAAATTATCATAAAGCTTTCAACGGTTCTTTTGTTGGTTTAATGTGTACACTTCCAAATAACTATAATTGAACCAAAGACGAAGCAAAAGGGTAAAAACGGGAGGATTTACTGATAGATGTAAAAAGTATCAAACGTACCGATATCACGTTTGAAAAGAGCCCCTGTTAGCTCTTTTTTAAAAAATTAGCTTACGGGAAAAATTACGATCCAGGAGTAATTAAAAAGAGCCAAATCCGGCCCCATAATAACTAAGTTGGCATCACTGTGTCAAGTAGAAACTAGAATGCCAATTCTTTTCATCGCTCTCCTAAAAACTCAAGACTTGGATATTGTGAACCAGCACTTACAAAAAAGTACTTTTTACAAAATATCACTCCTGCAAAAGTTCTTTTTCCAAAAATACTTTTTAACAGACAAATTTGTTTCCAAAAAGGATTTTAAATCAGTTTGATTAGATAAAAGAACATTTTTGGAAAAAGGTTGTTTTTACTGAAAAAGAGAAGGGAAGGAGAATGTCATTTCATTTCCCCTTTCTCCTAAAAACTCAAGACTTTACGATTAGAACTTGATGTGTGAACCGGCACTAACTTCCTTAATAACTAGCTTACTACCAACAAGTCTAAGGGGGCACCCACCTCTTAAAAATGTACTTTATATACAGGCCTGTTCTGAAAATCACTTAAACTCAAATCACGTGATTTCAAATCATACGTGCCTTTTAAAATCACACGTTTAATATTTCGGTTTTTCGTTTTTGTGTGTTTTGTTGTGATCTTCAATTGGCGAAAGTACTCGGAGAAACACAAAAACGGTATGACTTCCAGAACACCACAAAGCCACGCGCGTGATTTTAAAAGCAGGTGATTTAAAATCACGTGATTTTCAGAACTGGCCCGATATTCTAAATATTTAAAATTTTTATTATATTTTTATAATTAATTTAAGATATCTTTTATGTACGGCTGGTCCGGACTTTGTTGTTTTGTCTTCAGAAAAAAAAAGTTTTTAACGACTTATCAGGCCAGTTCTGCAAATCACTTTAGCTGAAATCACGTGATTTCAAATCACATGTCCCTTTTTAAATCACACGTGTGATGTTTTGGTTTTCCATTTTTGTGTATTTTGGGGTGATCTACAATTGCCGAAAGCACACTAAGAAACACAAAAACGGTATTATTTTCAGAATCCCACAAAATCACTTGATTTGAAATCACGGGATTTGCAGAACAGGCCCGTAAATAAAATATTTTATTACCTGAAAAAATCAATGCATTCTTTAACATCCGTAAGGGGTTGCGCGTAAACGTTTTGCGGATCATCTTATTGGCGTCGCACTCTCGGGTATATGGATGCAATTAGTAACTAAAGTTTGTCAGAGGTTTAAAATGAGCTGATCCCCAAAGATCAAGGCTGGCCTAGCCTATGTGGTACCTCGGGAACCATATAATCCATGATGGAGCAAGTGTGTATACCTTGAACCCAAATCGCGTGTTTGTCCTGTTGATGGATGTTGCTGTGTGCTATTCTAATGAATCTACTTTGCAAAAGAGGTTTAATAGCTTTAGTCTCTTTCTAAGCTGCATCTAAAACGTTTCTGTACTAATTACAATCAATTTTTCGAAACTATGGTAATTTCAAATATTTCTTTTCCGTTTATACTTGGGGTTAATTTCTTAATTGTTGGTTAAAAAATAGATATTGATTAAGATTAAATCTCTATCTGAAAACAATACATTAAATTTCTAAATTTTTGATTTTAATACTTGAGTTAAAACTATTTTAGTGCTAAATAACACACAAATTTTGATCACTAATTAAGGAATTAATTAAAAATATAATCAGTTGCAATAAAAAATTTAATCAAGAGAATTAAACGTTTATTTGATACTATTAACCTGTTAACTTTGCAAATTTAATTAATTTTTTAATTGTGATATTAATTAAAATTTCAATAAATTTTTAATTCAATAAATTTTTTAATTTCAATAAATTTTTATTTTTTTCTGTGAATAAAAACCCTTAACAAAAAATACAAATTATATAAATAACGTTGAACGTCCTTTCATTACAATTGAAATATCCTTAATACGATAATGCAATAAAATCGTTTCAGAGAAAACTTGAAAAAAATCTTTATGATGCATATAAAATAGTCAGATTTCCTTACAACAAAACAATAATAAAAATCGTTAAAATTATAAGAAGAAAAAAATATCGTTCAAAAACACCATTTCATCCTTCCTTCCTTACGATATTACGAAAGATTTAAAAGAGTTAAATCAAATTTATATATTTCCTATTAGCACTCAAATAAAAATATTAAGGGATTCAGTATTAAGTGCAAATAATTTGACAATATTTAAAATACGAAATATTCCGGCAATTCGCTTATTAAATTAACATGCGAAAATATGGAAAAGTCACTTATGTCGAACATTGTAGTTTCGAGATATTCTCGGTGTTGTTAACCATTTATACGAGGAGTTTTTTGCTTTAAATCTGTATATTATCGTACTAGTAACAACTTCAATAGAAGCTAAAGGTAAATTTAATAAAAAATTAATATATAATAAAGATGTTATACCTTTTTTATCTTATATCGAGCTAAGCTACTTTTCCATATGGGCGCAACAAATTTGTTTTTAAACAACGATTTCTCTTGATACTAAATCCACCTCTTTTAATTTACCATAATTTTCTAGACGTTACCAAAATAAATAATGATGTATAATTTACACATTTAAAAATCACTAATTTAAAAAACAGCTTGAAAATTTTAATTTCCGTCGCTCTGCCCAGATAAAAATTAAAAATTAGTTAATTTTTTTTTTGAAAAATCTTATTTCCTATTAGAAAAATGCACAATTTTTGAAAGAGTTTTGTCTGTTTTATGCTCAAAACTAGAACCTTTGGACTCGATATTTATGTATAAATACTTTAAATCAATTTGAAATACATATAAAACTTTAAAATACAAAACGAAATAAAAACTTTATATCAAAATGTAAAAACAATTTAAAAAAAGTCGTTCGAATTTAAGTGATTACGTTGACGCCACTGTTACCAGATTTGAAGAGTTATCGTCGTTTTGATGATATTTGTCAATACAATAATTTTCCAAATTTTCCTTTAAAGCATTGAAAGTTTTTTAATGTTCAAAACCTTTCTTAACCGGGCACCCACTCGTCGGAAGGTAGAGTTCTCTAATGGCCACTTCCGTGTCCGGCCATGAGAGATTCCACTTTATTACTAAAACACAACTGTTTTTGATTGAATTGGCAGAAGTAGTGCAAAATAAATATTTTCAATCAATGCATAAAAATTCACAGATATTTTCGAAATTTAGAAAACTAGACGTTTTTCAATAAACAAAACTCTACTCTTTAATGTTTATTTTTAAGTAAACATATTTTCATAGTAATAATTTTAAAGTTCGGCGAGTTATTAACTTTGACAGCAATTTTCCACAAGGTATAATGACTTAGTACCACAGAGTACATACAGGCATAACATTTTTGTAAATCCTTGTTTGTTGTGCCTTGTTGTTTGTGCCTTTTTGTTTACAAAAAGGGGCAAAGCTTACGGATTGCTGAAGTAAAAAAGAGATGGATGCACATGTATAACGGCTTGTCTCCACGCTCAAAACTGATGTTCGAAAGTAAGTGCCGATTCACACACGTCAAGACGTGAAGAGTCAAACTTGACGTGTGTGAACCGGCACTAAGCAATAACGTCGACAAAAGAAAAGAACAAAAATATTTACTTATGTAAAAGTATACATTTCTTAAATTCGCTGTGTCAACTCTTTGTGAACTCTGTGCTTACTACAACATTAATCTGACCAACAAAAGAGAAAGTAATATACTCCAATTCGAGACAGTGTGCCATTTACTAAATAATAAATTCACAACTTAAAGAACCTTAAACGAAAACTTAGGCCCTAGAGAACACAATAACCAAATTCCTAAAAAACCAACTCAGCACAATAAAATTTCAAAATCGCTATTTTTTTTTTTAAATATTTAATTATTCAATCACTATCTCTCTATGAACAAAGTTCCTTTATTATTTGCTCATTTAATTAAGCAAAATATAAATATTAAAAGAGTTTTTTTTAATAAAGTTATTATTTTTTTAAATAAAATCAATAAACATTATTGTTATTAAAAAAATATTTGTTATTAACTATTGTTACTATTTTGTTTAATATTTTATTTATAAAGAACAGACAAAAATATCATCATACATCAATGAACAAAAAGAAAGAATAAACTAAATTATGCAAACAATAATTATCAGAATTTATTAATAAAATAGTAAAAATTGTTTATTAAAAACATACTTAATGAAAAAAAATAAAAAAGAAAACATGAATTAAAAATAAGAGTTTTTATGTTAGAAATCTCATTAATATTAAAATAATTAAAGAAAAAGTGTATTGAATGTAAAACGTTAAAAAAGTAAAAATGGAAAAATAAAATTTATCAAAAAAAAAATTAAAATAAAAAAAATAAAGCCAAATTTAAATTTTTTAAAAAGGATTTCCCCCTATAGGGCTCATTTACACGATGTCTTTTTAGACATTTCTAACAAACACGTTTGTTTTTTTTTATTGGCAATCGGGTTAGAGAAGAAAGAGGGGTTGCCGAATAGACACAAAATGAGTATTCATGTTTGTTAATATGATGCTTCGTGTTTTTTAATATGTATAAAAAGAAGATAAGAAAAATCTATGATCATGAAAACAGACATCGTGTAAACGCAAAAGGTTTGTGGTAGCATATTCAAAAGAGAATGAATAAAACGGACATGTCTAAAAGCCATCGTATAAATGCCCTCTTAAGATGCATTTCTATCAAAAAAGGACAAGCAAATGACAACCAAAATCGATATTCTTAAAAATTCAAATTGTTTTATATTTATATATATTAAAATTAACTAATCCACATAGAAATAAAACTTAAGCTGAATTCGTAACTTATCTGAAAAAACAGTAAAACAATGTAGTCCTTCTTCGAAATTCTAACGTTTAAGGGGTGAAAATCGTACCTATTTTAGGTACATTTTTACCAAACTTTTTTTTCCATTCATTCCCATTGCCACCACAATATTGAAATTTGTATCAAAAAGGGAAAAACGAAAATTAAACTTTGTTCTTTTACTTTCCCATGATGCATTTGATAATTTTGGAATTTTTAATATTTTTAGTTAGGCTTGAGTTCATCAAATTTAATTTTCATTAAATTATTTTTACTGAAGGAATGAATTTTACAACATGGTGCAGAGGTTAAAACGTCAAAGAATTTTGATAAAAGAATGTGGTGATTCTTGAACCATGTAAATTCAATCCGAGTTCGATCCCCAGCTCAGACAAGGATAACAATTATCAATTAAACAAAGTTGTTCTTATTCGACCTTTCGAAATTTAAATAAATAAAAATTAATCAAGCTCGAGGCCAGTGTTTTTTTGTAAATAAAAATTCCTTTTTATTTGCTTCCAATATAATTGACAATCACTTGAATAAGCTTCAAATAAACAACAGAGACAAATATACACTGAATATAATGGAAAAGGCAAAAAAGTTTCTAAATACGAATAAACATATTTTAGTTTTAAACACCGATAAGGGCAATGTTACAGTAGCTCTAGAGAAAGAAGAATATACAAAGAACTAACAACGATTTAGTAGAAGAAATGATTAAACAATACATAATTTCGGAAAGTGAAAAGAGGAGACTTAAAACTGAAGTGGCTGTAGCTCCAAGGATATATGGGCTTCCAAAAATACACAAGGAAAATTACCCTTTAAGACCCATATGTTCATCTATCAATTCCCCATCAAGTGAACTATGTAAATATGTAACTGTGGTATTAAAAAGAATTACGGAAAATTCGATATATAATGTTAAGTATTCGGTGCAATTTAGGAATAAGATAAAAGATTTGACCGTACTTGACGATGAAAGATTAATTTCGTTTGACGTTGTTTCCCTGTTCCCCAGTATCCCTGTTGATTTAGCTTTAACAATTATTGAAGAAAAATGGGAGGAAATAAAACAGTTTACAAATATGACAAAAGAACTATTTCTGCGTATTGTGAAATTCTGCATAAAGGACAATAGGTATTTTAAATATGATGGTAAAATATTTACTCAAAGAAAGGGTATACCGATGGGATCACCAGCGTCGCCAATAGTTGCAGATATTGTAATGGAGAAATTGTTGGAGACTGTGTTTGAAAAGCTAGCGGAAAACCAAAGATTTTGACGAAATATGTGGATGACATCTTTAGTATTTTAAGGGAAAGTGCAATTGAGGAGATAATGACAAATTTAAATAGTTTTCACCATAATACTAAGTTTACAGCTGAGAAAGAGTCAAATTTTAGATTACCATATCTGGATACCGTTGTAATCAGAGATGGGAACATCTTAAGAATGGATTGGTACCAAAACCCGACCTCTTCCGGTAGAATTATTAACTTTTTTTCAAAACATCCAAAAAGAGTAATCATTAATACGGCTAAAAATTTAATAATAAGAGTGTTGAATCTGAGTGACTTGGAATTTCACAAAAATAATATAAGAAAAATTAAAAACATCCTTCTTGACAACAATTTTCCTGAAAAACTCACTAATAACCTTATTCGTGACTATAAAAATAGAAATTCAAATAGTTCGAAAGTTACTGACATACCAAAAAGTTACAAATCCCTCACATATGTATCCGAAATATCAGAGAGATTTGAAAAATCAAAATTGTTTAATGGTGAAAATTTAAGAATAGCACACAAAACGTCTGTTATCACTACTAAAAATTTATTTTTCCATCATTTTATATGAAAAACTTTAAATGCGTTTTTCTCGAAAACTAGAAGAGCAGAGCCAAAATCAAGAAAATCTGTTATCACAACTAAAAATTTATTTTTCCATGATTTTATATCAAAAACCTTAAATGCGTTTTTCTCGATAACTAAAAGAGCAGAGAGAAAAAAACGAAAATCTGTTATCACTACTAAAATTTAATTTTTCCATTATTTTATATGAAAAACTTTAAATGCGTTTTTCTCGATAACTAGAAGAGCTAGAACCAAAATAACGAAAATCTGCTATCACAACTAAAAATTTATTTTTTCTTGATTTTATATGAAAAACTTTAAATGCGTTTTTCTCGATAATTAGAAGAGCAGAGCCAAAATCAAGAATATCTGTTATCACAACTAAAAATTTATATTATCTTTATTTATATGAAAAACTTTAAATGCGTTTTTCTCGATAACTAGCAGAGCCAAAAAAAAACAAAAATCTGTTATCACTACTAAAATTTTATTTTTCCATGATTTTATATGAAAAACTTTAAAAGCGTTTTTCTCGATAACTAGAAGAGCAGAGCGAAAATCAAGAAAATCTGTTATCACAACTAAAAATTTATTTTTCCATGATTTTATATGAAAAACTTTAAATGTCTTTTTCTCGATAACTAGAAGAGCAGAGCCAAAATAAAGAAAATCTGTTATCACAACTAAAATTTAATTTTTCTTGATTTTATATGAAAAACTTTAAATGCGTTTTTCTCGATAATTAGAAGAGCAGAGCCAAAATCAAGAATATCTGTTATCACAACTAAAAATTTATATTATCTTTATTTATATGAAAAACTTTAAATGCGTTTTTCTCGATAACTAGCAGAGCCAAAAAAAAACAAAAATCTGTTATCACTACTAAAATTTTATTTTTCCATGATTTTATATGAAAAACTTTAAAAGCGTTTTTCTCGATAACTAGAAGAGTAGAGCCAAAATCAAGAAAATCTGTTATCACAACTAAAAATTAATTTTTCCATGATTTTATATGAAAAATTTTAAATGCGTTTTTCTCGATAATTAGAAGAGCAGAGCCAAAATCAAGAATATCTGTTATCACAACTAAAAATTTATATTATCTTTATTTATATGAAAAACTTTAAATGCGTTTTTCTCGATAACTAGCAGAGCCAAAAAAAAACAAAAATCTGTTATCACTACTAAAATTTTATTTTTTCTTGATTTTATATGAAAAACTTTAAATGCGTTTTTCTCGATAATTAGAAGAGTAGAGCCAAAATCAAGAAAATCTGTTATCACAACTAAAAATTAATTTTTCCATGATTTTATATGAAAAATTTTAAATGCGTTTTTCTCGATAACTAGAAGAGCTAGAGCCAAAATAACGAAAATCTGTTATCACAACTAAAAATTTATTTTTCCATGATTTTATATGAAAAACTTTAAATGCGTTTTTCTCGATAACTAGAAGAGCTAGAGCCAAAATAACGAAAATCTGTTATCACAACTAAAAATTTATTTTTTCTTGATTTTATATGAAAAACTTTAAATGCGTTTTTCTCGATAATTAGAAGAGCAGAGCCAAAATCAAGAATATCTGTTATCACAACTAAAAATTTATATTATCTTTATTTATATGAAAAACTTTAAATGCGTTTTTCTCGATAACTAGCAGAGCCAAAAAAAAACAAAAATCTGTTATCACTACTAAAATTTTATTTTTCCATGATTTTATATGAAAAACTTTAAAAGCGTTTTTCTCGATAACTAGAAGAGCAGAGCGAAAATCAAGAAAATCTGTTATCACAACTAAAAATTTATTTTTCCATGATTTTATATGAAAAACTTTAAATGTCTTTTTCTCGATAACTAGAAGAGCAGAGCCAAAATAAAGAAAATCTGTTATCACAACTAAAATTTAATTTTTCCATGATTTTATATGAAAAACTTTAAATGTCTTTTTCTCGATAACTAGAAGAGCAGAGCCAAAATAAAGAAAATCTGTTATCACAACTAAAATTTAATTTTTCCATGATTTTATATGAAAAATTTTAAATGCGTTTTTCTCGATAACTAGAAGAGCTAGAGCCAAAATAACGAAAATCTGTTATCACAACTAAAAATTTATTTTTCCATGATTTTATATGAAAAACTTTAAATGTCTTTTTCTCGATAACTAGAAGAGCAGAGCCAAAATAAAGAAAATCTGTTATCACAACTAAAATTTAATTTTTCCATGATTTTATATGAAAAATTTTAAATGCGTTTTTCTCGATAACTAGAAGAGCTAGAGCCAAAATAACGAAAATCTGTTATCACAACCAAAAATTTATTTTTCCATGATTTTATATGAAAAACTTTAAATGCGTTTTTCTCGATAACTAGAAGAGCTAGAGCCAAAATAACGAAAATCTGTTATCACTACTAAAAATTTACTTTTCCATGATTTTTATGAAAAACTTTAAATGCGTTTTTCTCGATAACTAGAAAAGCAGAGCCAAAAAACGAAAATCTGTTATCACTACTAAAAATTTATTTTTCAATGATTTTATATGAAACACTTCAAATGCATTTTTTCGATAACTAGAAGAGCAGAGCCAAAATAACGAAAATCTGTTATCACTACTACAAAATTATTTTTCCATGATTTTAAATGAAAAACTTTAAATGCGTTTTTCTCGATAACTAGAAGAGCTAGAGCCAAAATAACAAAAATCTGTTATCACAACTAAAAATTTATTTTTCCATGATTTTATATGAAAAACTTTATATGCGTTTTTCTCGATAACTAGAAGAGCTAGAGCCAAAATAACGAAAATCTGTTATCACAACTAAAAATTTATTTTTTCTTGATTTTATATGAAAAACTTTAAATGCGTTTTTCTCGATAATTAGAAGAGCAGAGCCAAAATCAAGAATATCTGTTATCACAACTAAAAATTTATATTATCTTAATTTATATGAAAAACTTTAAATGCGTTTTTCTCGATAACTAGCAGAGCCAAAAAAAAACAAAAATCTGATATCACTACTAAAATTTTATTTTTCCATGATTTTATATGAAAAACTTTAAATGCGTTTTTCTCGATAACTAGAAGAGCTAGAGCCAAAATAACAAAAATCTGTTATCACAACTAAAAATTTATTTTTCCATGATTTTATATGAAAAACTTTATATGCGTTTTTCTCGATAACTAGAAGAGCTAGAGCCAAAATAACGAAAATCTGTTATCACAACTAAAAATTTATTTTTTCTTGATTTTATATGAAAAACTTTAAATGCGTTTTTCTCGATAACTAGAAGAGCACAGCCAAAAAAACAAAAATCTGATATCACTACTAAAAATTTATTTTTCCATGATTTTTATGAAAAACTTTAAATGCGTTTTTCTCGATAATTAGAAGAGCTAGAGCCAAAATCAAGAAAATCTGTTATCACAACTAAAAATTTATTTTTCCATGATTTTATATGAAAAACTTTATATGCGTTTTTCTCGATAACTAGAAGAGCTAGAGCCAAAATAACGAAAATCTGTTATCACAACTAAAAATTTATTTTTTCTTGATTTTATATGAAAAACTTTAAATGCGTTTTTCTCGATAACTAGAAGAGCACAGCCAAAAAAACAAAAATCTAATATCACTACTAAAAATTTATTTTTCCATGATTTTTATGAAAAACTTTAAATGCGTTTTTCTCGATAATTAGAAGAGCAGAGCCAAAATCAAGAAAATCTGTTATCACAACTAAAAATTTATTTTTCCATGATTTTATATGAAAAACTTTAAATGCGTTTTTCTCGATAATTAGAAGAGCAGAGCCAAAATCAAGAATATCTGTTATCACAACTAAAAATTTATTTTTCCATGATTTTATATGAAAAACTTTTAATGCGTTTTTCTCGATAACTAGCAGAGCCAAAAAAAACAAAAATCTGATATCACTACTAAAATTTTATTTTTCCATGATTTTATATGAAAAACTTTAAATGCGTTTTTCTCGATAACTAGCAGAGCCAAAAAAAACAAAAATCTGATATCACTACTAAAATTTTATTTTTCCATGATTTTATATGAAAAACTTTAAATGCGTTTTTCTCGATAACTAGAAGAGCTAGAGCCAAAATAACAAAAATCTGTTATCACAACTAAAAATTTATTTTTCCATGATTTTATATGAAAAACTTTATATGCGTTTTTCTCGATAACTAGAAGAGCAGAGCCAAAATCAAGAAAATCTGTTATCACAACTAAAAATTTATTTTTCCATGATTTTATATGAAAAACTTTAAATGGGTTTTTCTCGATAACTAGAAGAGCAGAGCGAAAATCAAGAAAATCTGTTATCACAACTAAAAATTTATTTTTCCATGATTTTATATGAAAAACTTTAAATGCGTTTTTCTCGATAACTAGAAGAGCAGAGCCAAAATCAAGAAAATCTGTTATCACAACTAAAAATTTATTTTTCCATGATTTTATATGAAAAATTTTTAATGCGTTTTTCTCGATAACTAGAAGAGCTAGAGCCAAAATAACGAAAATCTGTTATCACTACTAAAAATTTATTTTTCCATGATTTTATATGAAAAACTTTAAATGCGTTTTTCTCGATAACTAGAAGAGCTAGAGCCAAAATAACGAAAATCTGTTATCACTACTAAAAATTTATTTTTCAATGATTTTATATGAAACACTTCAAATGCATTTTTCTCGATAACTAGAAGAGCAGAGCCAAAATAACGAAAATCTGTTATCACTTCTAAAAATTTATTTTTCCATGATTTTATATGAAATGCGTTTTTCTCGATAACTAGAAGAGCAGAGCCAAAAAAACGATAATCTGTTACCACTACTAAAAATTTATTTTTCTACGATTTTATATGAAAAACTTTAAATGCGTTTTTCTCGATAACTAGAAGTGCAGAGCCAAAAAAACAAAAATCTGTTATCACTACTAAAATTTTATTTTTCCATGATTTTATATGAAACACTTTAAATGCGTTTTTCTCGATAACTAGAAGAGCTAGAGCCAAAATAACGAAAATCTGTTATCACAACTAAAAATTTATTTTTTCTTGATTTTATATGAAAAACTTTAAATGCGTTTTTCTCGATAACTAGAAGAGCAAGAGCCAAAATAACGAAAATCTGTTATCACTACTAAAGATTTACTTTTCCATGATTTTTATGAAAAACTTTGAATGCGTTTTTCTCGATAACTAGAAAAGCAGAGCCAAAAAACGAAAATCTGTTATCACTACTAAAAATTTATTTTTCAATGATTTTATATGAAACACTTCAAATGCATTTTTCTCGATAACTAGAAGAGCAGAGCCAAAATAACGAAAATCTGTTATCACTACTAAAAAATTATTTTTCCATGATTTTAAATGAAAAACTTTAAATGCGTTTTTCTCGATAACTAGAAGAGCTAGAGCCAAAAAACGAAAATCTGTTATCACTACTAAAAATTTATTTTTCCATGATTTTATATGAAACACTTCAAATGCGTTTTTCTCGATAACTAGAAGAGCTAGAGCCAAAATAACGAAAATCTGTTATCACAACTAAAAATTTATTTTTTCTTGATTTTATATGAAAAACTTTAAATGCGTTTTTCTCGATAACTAGAAGAGCTAGAGCCAAAATAACGAAAACTTATTTTTCCATGATTTTATATGAAAAACTTTAAATGCGTTTTTCTCGATAACTAGAAGAGCGGAGCCAAAATAACTAAAATTTATTTTTCCATGATTTTATATGAAAAACTTTAAATGCGTTTTTCTCGATAACTAGACGAGCAGAGCCAGAAAAACGAAAATTTGTTATCACTACTAAAAATTTATTTTTCCATGATTTTATATGAAAAACTTTAAATGCGTTTTTCTCGATAACTAGAAGAGCTGAGCCAAAATCAAGAAAATATGTTATCACAACTAAAAATTTATTTTTCCATGATTTTTTATGAAAAACTTTAAATGCGTTTTTCTCGATAACTAGAAGAGCTAGAGCCAAAATAACGAAAATCTGTTATCACAACTAAAAATTTATTTTTTCTTGATTTTATATGAAAAACTTTAAATGCGTTTTTCTCGATAATTAGAAGAGCAGAGCCAAAATCAAGAATATCTGTTATCACAACTAAAAATTTATTTTTCCATGATTTTATATGAAAAATTTTAAATGCGTTTTTCTCGATAGATAACTAGAAGAGCTAGAGCCAAAATAACGAAAATCTGTTATCACAACTAAAAATTTATTTTTCCATGATTTTATATGAAAAATTTTAAATGCGTTTTTCTCGATAGATAACTAGAAGAGCTAGAGCCAAAATAACGAAAATCTGTTATCACAACTAAAAATTTATTTTTTCTTGATTTTATATGAAAAACTTTAAATGCGTTTTTCTCGATAACTAGAAGAGCACAGTCAAAAAAACGAAAATCTATTATCACTACTAAAAATTTATTTTTCCATGATTTTATATGAAAAACTTTAAATGCGTTTTTCTCGATAACTATAAGAGCAGAGCCAAAAAAACAAAAATCTGTTATCACTACTAAAAATTTATTTTTCCATGATTTTATATGAAAAACTTTAAATGCGTTTTTCTCGATAACTAGAAGAGGAGAGCCAAAAAAACGAAAATCTGTTATCACAACTAAAAATTTATTTTTCCATGATTTTATATGAAAAACTTTAAATGCGTTTTTCTCGATAACTAGAAGAGCTAGAGCCAAAATAACGAAAACTTATTTTTCCATGATTTTATATGAAAAACTTTAAATGCGTTTTCTCGATAACTAGAAGAGCGGAGCCAAAATAACTAAAATTTATTTTTCCATGATTTTATATGAAAAACTTTAAATGCGTTTTTCTCGATAACTAGACGAGCAGAGCCAGAAAAACGAAAATTTGTTATCACTACTAAAAATTTATTTTTCCATGATTTTATATGAAAAACTTTAAATGCGTTTTTCTTGATAACTAGAAGAGCTGAGCCAAAATCAAGAAAATATGTTATCACAACTAAAAATTTATTTTTCCATGATTTTTTATGAAAAACTTTAAATGCGTTTTTCTCGATAACTTGAAGAGTAGAGCCAAAAAACGAAAATCTGTTATCACTACTAAAAATTTATTTTTCTATGATTTTATATGAAAAACTTTTAAGGCGGTTTTCTCGATAACTAGAAGTGCAGCGCCAAAAAAACGAAAATCTGTTATCACTACTAAAATTTTATTTTTCAATGATTTTATATGAAAAACTTAAAATGAGTTTTTCTCGATAACTAGAAGAGCTAGAGCCAAAATAACGAAAATTAATTTTTCCATTTTTCTCGATAACTAGAAGAGCAGAGCCAAAAAAACGAAAATCTGCTACAACTACTAAAAATTTATTTTTCCATGATTTTATATGAAAAACTTTAAATGCGTTTTTCTCGATAACTAGAAGAGCTAGAGCCAAAATAACAAAAATCTGTTATCACAACTAAAAAATTTTTTTTTTTGATTTTATATGAAAACTTTAAATGCGTTTTTCTCGATAACTACAAGAGCAGAGCCAAAAAAACGAAAATCTGTTATCACTACTAAAAATTTATTTTTCCATGATTTTATATGAAAAACTTTAAATGCGTTTTTCTCGATAACTATAAGAGCAGAGCCAAAAAACGAAAATCTGTTGTCACTACTAAAAATTTATTTTTCCAAAATTTTATATGAAAAATTTTAAATGCTTTTTTCTCGATAACTAGAAGAGCAGAGCCAGAAAAACGAAAATCTGTTATCACTCCTAAAAATTTATTTTTCTATGATTTTATATAAAAATCTTTAAATGCGTTTTTCTTGATAAGTACATTAAAATATAAGAAGTACAAATGGCCTAAAATATATGAGCTCAAGCCTATATTTAATACCCGCATTAAGTTAAGCAGGCGGGACACAATTGCAAATTATAAACCGAAAAAAATTATTGGTTCCCGCCTGCTACTAAACTTTGGCTTTCTGATAATTTTATAGTTTGTTAAGGGCCAAATACACATTTCAAACGCTTGGCCAGCATTCAAATTCACTCGTGTATGAACGTGTGCTGGACGTAATAATCGCTGTCTGATCTAAATTTTTTGATTTTCCATCCAGCATTATCGGTGTGACACATACAAACACATGTTCACTAATACTACCATAGCGCTTGATAGGAAATACTTGACGTGTACAGACCCCTATAAACCGAATTAATGTAAATTTAATTTTGTTTTCTTTAATCTTGTTTCGATCTTTCTTTTTAATGTATAAAAACTGTATTTTTTGCAAGCGGGTTTTTTTATTTTTTAAATTATTTATTTAATTTAAAAGTTTTAAAACTATCTACATAGCACATATCGCTCCTTTATTGCAACAAAGGCATATCTCAAAAAAAAAAATCAAACTTCGAAAAATGCGATTAAAGTTTTCAAAATTAACCTTTAGATACAGGTTTAATGAAATATATTTGGCCATAACATAGAAAAAAGGTATGAATGAACACTTTTGCTAAAGTAACTTGACATTTTTGATTTTTTGTCTGATTTTGTTATTTTATTGTTTATTGTAAGACTACATGTTTGTATTATTGTTTTTTTTTTTGGTGTTTATTAATGCAAGTGTTTGCCTTAAGGCCATGTCAGATACAACTTTTGCTTGGCGTTGCGTTAGAGATTCGCTGTGGCATCCAAGATGAAATATTCATACTTATACGAAATATGTCACATATAGAACTTTTAACGCAGAGCTATGCGAAAAGTTAGGCAACTCTCATCTTTTTGCGCGCTTTGACAGTCTGCTAGTATAATTTTTTTTATTTATTTATTTTTAACAAACAGTTAGTGTGTGTTGTCAAAGTGTTTATTGTGACATACACCTTTTGCGTTACGCTTTTCTGCCAAAGTAAGAAACGTCATGACATGGACTTAATGGTCGAAATTGGGCCATATACGAATAAAATATAGTATATCTAAGTATGTATATATGAATTTCCGTTTTAATGGATCGGTTTGGCGACGGGCCAACCGGTTCATATGTTATGTTCCCCCGTGAGTGGTTGACAAACAAAGAAATATATCGTTCTTAACTGGTTTGCCAGTGCCGATTTATTTCTTAGATTTATATAGTCGAAATATGTTGAATAATCGAGCACCCTATTTTTTTATTATTTGATAATTGAAAAACAACCAAATTTTTTTTTATGTATTTTGCATATGTGTTAGTATCAAATTTGAAAGCTTATAACTATGAAAATGTTGAACAGATTTTAATAATATTTTTAATAATATATATTGTGCACTTCTGCAAGTAAAGACCTTTCAAATGGTGTATTTTTTATTCTTGTCGCTTGGTAAACAGAGGAGAAAAGTGTTCTTAACTGTTTTGCCTTAGCCGAATTCATGTAGATATTTATGTTTTTTTCCTATTGGATAAAATTATTTGAATTATTCGAGTAATTCGAACAATTTAAAAACCCTTACTCGATTAATCGAGCAAATTTAAAACGGAAATATCGATTAATTTCTTACTCGAACAAAACCAAAAATCAAATAATTGGATACTCTAATGCCTTCTCTCTTTTTGGAGTTATTGTATTATTGTTTACAACTCTGTTTTATTGCGGTGAAACAAAAACGTCAAAAAATTACAACATAGCAGGAGCAGTTGTTTTTAAGCCGTAATAGGAAAATATCTTACACGATACCGCCAAACTCAAATTTTTCGCAGCAAATGTTTCATAATATGGACTAGTTCTCGCCCGTTTACGTGACAATTTTGGCAAAAAATTTAAATTTTTAATCAATGTAAAAAATTTTACTTAAAACACCATTTCCTCTGTAAAATTTCCTTAAAATAAAAACACACATTTTTATTTTTATTTATTTTTAAAGTTTGTTTTTTGTTTTTATTATATAATATGTATGTATTAGTAAAATATTTTTTTATTGTAAGGAATATTACGCATGCAGCATAATATAAAAAAATGTTTTTTTAAAGATTTTTTATGCTTTTGAAATGATTTTTGTTTTAAATTAAAAAAAAACGAACACCAACTTATTACACTGATAAAGAAAAAAACTCTAAATAATTATAAATTGAAAAAAAATTTAATAAAAACAAACCAAAAAAAAAACAGCGTTGACAAGACACACAAAAAAAAGCTTTTAATAAATTTAAAATATAAAACAACACAATATTTTTTTTATTTGTTTAAATAATAAAAACTATAAAAAAAAGCTTTAATATTTTTTTTAATGTGAAATTGTGTTTTTTCTTTAAATATAAATAATTTTTGAAGGTGTTAATGAATCTAATTAATTAATATTTTTTACAAAGTATTACTTTTTTTAAGAAAAAATGTATTTTTGTGATTTTTTTTTAGATTTTTATTTTACTTCTTAAAAATTGTTTAGTTTTTTAATATGTAATTATTTTATTAAGAAAAAATATGAATGCATTATTTGTGGTAATTGTTGTAGTTGTTATAGTTGTTTTGTTTTTAATATATTGGCGGTTTATATATTTTTTTTTTGTTTTTATTCTTTTCATACGTTATTTTTAAAAAAATATCAGTTTATTTTGTATAGGTTTTGTTTGTTATACATATTTTACTTTTTCATTTTTATGGAGAAACGTTTACACATGTTAGACATTTATTTTGAAAATATTTCTAGATTTCTTTGTTTGTGTGTAAACACGACGACATTAAGACAAGACAAGTAATGTTTGTATAATAAATAGGTGGTAAACAAAAATAAAATTTTATTTATTTTTATTATAAAAAAAATATACAAAATCTACTTGTTTGCTTTAAGATGACATATGTATTTTCTTCTTTTTCTTCAAATAGAAAAAAGGTCGAAGCAGTTTACTTGTTTTGTGGTTTCATACATATTAATATATAAATGTATAATTTCCTTAAATATTTTATGATTTTTTTACAAGTGGCTTTCAAAGAAATTCTTTTTATTAATTTTGTCGAATGTGTAATGAATGAGTTTGTTGGTTATTTTTTGTGTTTTCTATTTCTTTTACCTTTCTCTAAAATGTAATAAATAAAAAAAAATTTGTAAAATTTTCTTAAAAACTCCCCTTTTACTTTTAGTTGTTGTTGTAGTTTTGTAAAAATTAAATATTAGTTAAAATAAAAGCAAAAAACTTAATTTTGGAATCATAAAATATTTATGACAACATAAATGTAAAGAACGGGTTGATTAAAAAAATAAAAACATACGTTAGCACTTTTTTTAATTAAATTATTTCTTGCTTGAAAAAAATTCCTATCTTCTTAATGTTGTTTTTTTATTTATTTTGATAATTTTCCATGTGCCTTTTTAATTATTTGTTGTGTGTGGATTTTGTTGTTGGTATTAGAAGAAAATTTTCTTTTGTTGTTGTTGCTGTTGGTAGTTGTTTTTTTGTTTGTTTAAATAGTTGATTGAACTCTTTTAGAGCAAATGGCATTTGGTCCTCTTCCTCTTTTTTACTTGCAATGCAGCTCTAGTAGCTGTTTCGAAGACTTCCCGAACACCCTCCTTGGACTTGGCCGAGCATTCCAAATAAGCAAAGGCATTAATTTTTTCAGCCATAGCACGACCCTCTTGTGGCTTGACTGGTTCCTGTTTCATTTTTGAGAGATCCTACAAAAATGCAAAGCAAATAATTAAGTTATTTTTTAAAATTTAGATTAAAGAAATGAATTGATTTATTTTTTTTGTACCCGGATCGTATTGGGATCATTTCTCAAATCCTTTTTGTTGCCCACCAAAATAATGGGAACATTTGGACAAAAGTGCTTGACCTAAAAGAAAAAGAAAAAAAGGATTATTAAAAATAAAAATATACTTGTTCGTATATAAGAAAAAGCTTTTGATATACAACTTGTTATAAATGCTCTTTCTGTTAAAAAAGTATGCAGAATGTTATTTTTTAAAAACTAAAAAAAAACTTTTTTTGTCATATTTTTTAAAAAGAATCTTAACTTTAAATGTAAAAAAGGGTTATTGTATTTAACTTTTTTTTCAGTAAAATCTCCTTGAAGGGTATTTTTAATTAAAATATATTAAACTTATCTAGTTTTCAAACAAATAAAATCTTTAACCTGATATTTTTCTTTTGTAGAGAAAGGCATGACTTTTTATTTGATATAATCTTTTCTTTTTTAATCCAAATTTTGATATTTTAATTAGGCTGAAGTTCATCAAATAATTTTTTATTAAATTATTTTTTGTCTACAAAATTAAATACATATCGCAGCGGTTCCTCTAAAGTAGAGAGAAAAATGGTTTTTTTTTAATACTAACTTTAAAGTTTCAAAATAATTAAGTTATTCTATAATTATAAGTATGTCTGAATTCCAAAACATCAAATTACTTTTCAGTCAAGTTTAACGATTCACAGTTTTAGCTTAATTGAGGTCGCATTGATAACTTTTTTAGTGCCTTTTAGTACCGATAATATTGTAAAATTCTACACGGTTGCATTGTAAAATACATTTTGAAAAACGAGTTGCTTTGCAACTGACGTTTTGAAAATCACCCCATGTAAAGTTGACTGTGCTCTTTTTCCTTTGATTACTTAAAAATACAGACCTGTTCTGAAAATCAAGTGATTTCAAAGCACGTGCTTTTAAAATCACGTTGTTTTTGTATTTGTCGGTGTGCTTTGCAAAAACGGAAAAACACAATATCAAGCGTGTGAATTTAAAAGGCACATATGATTTGAAATCACGTGATTTTAATTAAAGTGATTTGCAGAACATGCCTGATAATAAGTTTTTTAAGTTATTACCCTTTATCTGAAATTTGTTCATTAATCTATGGACAGACTTAACAAATATTTGACGCGCCACAGGTAATAGTGCCTTCTAGGGAGAGCTGGTTAGGTTGGAGCAGATTATTTGGAGGGTTTGCTATTTTCATTGATGGCTCGAAGATGAGGGGCAAGGGTGCGGGGGTCTACATTGAGGATCTGGACATTAGAATGTCATATAGGCTTCCTGACGACTGCAGTGTTTTTCAGGCGGAGGTTCTGGGGGTCTTAAGGCTGATGGACAACAGTGATAGGGGTTCGGAGCCAGGCGGTTCATATGGCCATAAGGGGCTGTTATGTGAACTCCAAGCTGGTTGATGATTATAGGAGGGCTCTGGAGGGAGTCTTAGGGAATTATACGTTCAGGTTCTGCTGGGTGCGACATAGGCGGCAATGAGGTTGCTGATGAGTTAGCGAGACAGGGCTCAGAGATGGAGGATCCTAACTGTTAGGGGGCGGTTAGGCCTCCAATTGGCTTCTATTTCGGAAGGATCAGGGAATGAATTCTGGGCGCGACCAATCGAGCCTTAGTGAACCGAACGGACTACCGGGTATCGCGGACGCTGTGGCCGGTGCTTAGGAAATACGATTCAGAGTCGCTGCAGGGCAGGAGTAGGATCTGCGTAAGGACCATGATAGGGATTATCAGGGGCCACTGTATGATAGGCAGGATGGCGGTGAGGATGGAAGCCGACTTGTCGGATATGTGCGGGTTGTGTGAGGACCCGAAGGAGTTGAGTTGACAGTTGAGCACATTCTGTGCCACTGTTCCAGGATACAGGGTAGCAGGCTGAGGTGGCTGGGCAGTAGATTCCTTGGCGAATTAGGGTATGTCTCGGGTTGTGGACTCGAGGGTCTGATAGAATTCGTAATGGGGCTGAATAGGATTTCTCTCGGGTTTGGTCCGAAACACCAACTTTCCATCTTAACATACATATGTATATATGTATCTCTGAATAAGGCGTCACAATGGACCATATAGGTCTCTGGGTAAAGGTGTGAAGGAATCTTCACACCAGCCTTTCTACCTACCTATCTACCCAGGCCGATTTTTTGAGATGTGGAGTAAGTTTAACGTAGTGTGAAACTCGGCTTTCCCCGGAGTAATGTGATTTTTTATTATTTCATTAAAGACCAATGTTTTAAGCAAAACTAAGCTGTTCGGTCAAAATTTTGTGTACAAAATTGGCCATAACGGCACAAATCTCTATTCAGATTAACTAAACCTAGTTTAGCAGAGATCTCAAAAACCCAGCCTTAAAGACTTTTGTTTTTGAAAAATATGACAATAAAACTTGTTTATCTTATTAAAGAAGTTTTTAGCTACGTATTTATTTGTATCCAAATTTACCTCTGGTGTCCATTTTTCAGGAATATTTTCTAATGAATCTGGGGAATCAACAGAGAAACACATTAAAATGACATCTGTATCTGGATAACTGAGTGGTCGAAGTCTGTCATAATCTTCTTGACCTGCAGTATCCCACAGGGCCAACTCAACCTGAAAGAAGACAATTAAAAAGAAGAAAAATTAAATAATATATTTGTAACAACATTTTCACCATTTTTTATTTTAAATCTAAACTACTGTACATAGTGTACTACGATTGAAGTGGTATTGCGCTAAAATCTTGGTTTATATTTTACAAATTGATTTTTGTTTTTATTTTCTTGTTTCGGTTAACAATAAGATAAGGAACTAATGAAAATCAATACATAAACTATAATGGTAAATAAATAATTAAGAAACAATAATATCAACCTGTAAAAAATGTATTTAATATTAAAAAAGAGAAATAAACTGTTGATGAGCACATCAATAATTTTAATTTTTTGGTTTTTTTTATATTCTGGAAGAGGAAATACCACAATTATTAATCATCATTGCTGCATACACATACATATGTATGTACTTATACATTTTTTTTTATAAACAACTAAGGTAGAAAAAATGTGATGAATGCAGTAGAGTTGATAGAGTAAAAACTATTAACCATAAGTCATTTTTATATCGTAAATATAATATTGAAATAAATTCTGAATCTATTCTTAGACGTTCAGGTTGTATTAAGGTTTAATTGACTTGTACATATGTTAAATTAAAATTAATTTTGAAATAATTCATCAACTAATTAGTTCATGCAAACTTAGAAAATCGGGCGTGTTCTAGAATCCGAATCCACTCGAAAGTGGATTACTTTAGCATTATTGGTGTTCTGCATTTCACATCCACATGTTTTTATTCGTTTTCAATTAGAGTAGATATGGGTTGGTGAAAGTAAACCGAATCGACTTTTATTGTAATATGTGATAACATTTTTAACAAAAAAATTTATATTGCTTTTAGCTTAAAATCTTCTTAATCCAATTTAATAAAAAATATATCGTCATCTAAAACGCAAAAGGCCCTTACTAACCCTAAATTTAAAGTCGACGTTTTCATTGATATTGATGTAATTATACCAAATTTTTTTGAACGATTTTTATGTTATTTTCAGACAATTTGTTTCTTTAATCGCTTTAGCGATCTCTTAGTTTTTGGGTTTGTTTAAACTTTGCAATTTTTCGCGAAATTTAGCCATGTTCGCGATATAAGCGATTTGGTCGTGTAAGTTTTCTGATTCTTTACAGCTTTAACGATTTATAATAAATAGTTGACTTTGCTATCATGCCGCTGTTTGCAAATTTTTGCGAATTTCCTTGAATTTAGCAATTTTTACCGATTTTTTGCCATTCCTTATAGTTTTAGGGACTTTAAATCAATATTATGGCTGGTTTGAAATATTAAAATTTTTCGCGAATTTTCGCTATTTTTGCAATTTTTTTTTTTATTTTCCGACATTTTGTTTTTTTTAACCCATTTAGAGATTTCAAATAAATTTTAGTGTTTGTTTAAAAGTGTGCAATTTTTCGAGAATTTTAGCCATGTTAGCGATTTTTTTTGTGATTCTTTACAGCTTTCACGATTTTTAAAAAATATTAGACATTGCTATCATACTTCGGTTAGCAAATTAGCGATCATTAGTTCAACAAAAGTTTTTTCGAACAAAAACTTCGAATACACAAAAACATGCTGATTTGAGAACACCAATTTATGAATTATGCTGATTCAAAAAATTTTTCGTTTTCAATTCGAGTCTAAACCTAGAACATACCTGAATAATTTTTTTTTTTTGTTATAAAAAAAATAAAAAGAAAAATTCTTTAACAAACTTCACTTACATTTTACCAAAAACACCCTGTGTAACAACTTCCTTAACAAATTATCTATCACGCCTAATCGCTACTCGCAGCATTACATAACATTAGTTTATAAAGTATACTTTCTCATAATTCACACAGTAATACGCACATGATCTTAGCTCAGTTGGCTAGAGCACAAAACTAAAGCAATCCAAAAGCAAAAACAAAGGAAAGACTTAAGTTTAAATCTCAACTTGTTTGTTGCGCAGTTTGGTAAAATTTTTGACACAATATGCATTAGCCATTGTTGTGATGCGTGTTTTACATCCGAACATGGTACATGCGAAATAAATATTAATTAATAAGTCCGTGCGTTCTCAAATGACCATTTTCTTCTTAAATCACGCGGTATTCTTCTATCAAATACAAGCTGAGAGGCGGACAATGCAAAAAGTCACTCGCTTTTTGACTCCGCCATCATATATCATATTATTTTTATGAAAGAATATTTTTAGATTATTAATGTAGGGTTCCATATTAAACTTTAGAAAAAATATCTATTGTAATATTTTGATTTGGCCATGAGGGCTTTTATTATTACAAAATGTTTTAAATAAAATAAATAAATAAATAAAAATAAACCTTTTCGGTATATGTATATAGCTAATACCCCTGACAGACATACCCAATAAAAAATTGTATCATTTTGCGAAGCACTAATGGTACATTTAAAAAAATAAGCGCACATTTAGCCGCTACGCAATAAGACATACATACATACATACATGCATTAAAGTAAGTGAAATAACTCTCAAAATAACATTTCAAGTGATACGACATTCCCTTACTTCGAAGCAGGTTTGTAAGGGAGCATACTAAAAAATAACTGTATTAAAACATTTAGTGTGTAAGGCCGATCGTTATATACAACAATTTTTATATGCGTTTTATGTATCAAAAATGTATTGCTTCAAAGTGGGAACTCGCCATATAAAATTCAAGTCTTCCGTCAGCGCAATGGTAAGCGAAACGTTTATGTTTCTCCCTTACAAACCTGCTTCGTTGGAAGCTCCGTTTTTTTATTGGGTATATGCATACTACACTTTTTACTGAGCACAGCTAAAAAGCTGTGTTTAATAAGATACCCCATTTATACTACGTACATTTTGGTAGTAGATAAGCTAGCAATATATGTACCACTTTTTTCGTGGTTTAATTGCAGTTTAGCTTGACACACATGTAGTAGACTATGCTAGTATAGTATACAAATTCTATGTCTGTCAGGGGTATGTCTTGACTCGAACTAGATATTTATTACGATCAATATCGAATGGCATGACTTGAAACATTTGGAGCACCGGGTTTAAAAATGGATCAAGCTATCAGTTGTAAACGTAACGGATTTTTAGAGTTTAAAGAAGATAAGTCCCACTAATAAAAAAGAGTATAAAGATTATCTTTTACAGCAAATGTAGTAGAAAACAAGTAAGAGTGCTATATTCGGCTGCGCCGAATCTTATATACCCTTCACCATGGTGCAATAAGAACAAAAGATTATGTGAACACCGTTCTAAAGATATAAATAATTATATTTTTTGCCACGCCCACTTATCCAAACCGTCCACATTATGTCGGATGTTGTGTTTTAACAACCAATTTTTTGGGAAATATGTTCTACTAAAAATTGCCGATGTTTTGATACATAAGTCGTTTCCATAGGTCATATGGCAGCCCTAAAATGTAGGATTGTATAAAAATTTTGATGTTATTAAGCCCATTTTTGGAGTATTTTGCTAATAAATTGCCCATTATCTAACCGATTTGATTGTTTTATATACCGGCGTGCTAAGGAATAATTTATATACATTTATATGCACTTGTATATATTTTAACAAACTTAATTATAAAAAAATAAAAATGCGTAATTTTTGGGAATTCAGTATTTTGGCTATAACTCAGCCATTTTTTAACCGATTTGACTAAATTATATACAGACGTGTTTAAAAAGAAATTTACCATTTAGCTGAGTTATAAAGGTTGGACTCGGGGAGATCTATGGGAGGTACCACGCCCACTTCTCCAATCCTCCCCACATTTTGTAGGATGGTGTGTATTGGCTACCTAAATGTGTGTACCTAATTTGGAAACTTTGGCTTTTGCCGTTCCCCAGATATACAGCAAAAAGTAATAAAATTACAACAACCACAAGGGATTTTTGTAAAAATATTAGAGGTAGTCGTGGTTTTTTGCTCATATCTCAGCCATTTTTGTGGATCGATCTTGCTGAATTTTAATAGCAACCGATGGTAGACTATATGTGACATAAATGTAAAACAACCTAGCCGCTAATATGTCTGGAGTCTCCGGAAAACACATATCAAACGTAAGACGGACAGACGGACGGATATCGTTAAATCAACTTCTCTCCTCATAAGGACCCAGAATATATATACTTTATAGGGTCTAAGATCAATATTGTAGAAATTACAAACGGAATGACAAACTTATATATACCCTTTTCCACCTGAGCTGAAGGGTATAATTATTTAATAAAACAGGTTGAATTTGTATAAAAAAAATTTTTTTGATCTGTTCAACAACTACTTCAAGGGGATTAGGTATTTCATAATCACTTGAAAAAAATTCCTAAAGTCAAACGTAGTTATAGTGTCTTCTTGACGAAACCAAAAGAAAATGAAAAAACTATAAAAATGAAGTCATAATTCGCATGTAGTGTATTTGTGTATGTATTAGTTATTTATGTGTTTTTTTTGTTTGTGTTTAAAGTAAACAAAAAAAATTTCGCGTATTCAATTTACAAACAAATGATTAACAAAGGTAGGCAGGCAGATAGAAGAGCAAACGAGTTAATTTGTTACTAAAATTTAGCAAGAAAGTTTAAACTCTTAAAAACTAAAAAAAAGAATTTCATTAAAAATATTATTTGTCACGCCTAAAGTCAAATGTATGCCACATTTTATTTGTTTAAGTACTAAAATGACTCTTTTCGATTACCATTTTACAGGTACTTTTATTAAAGGGGAAGTTTATGCGATTTGTTTAATTTATGATAAAGTAAGTAGAATTTAGTTATGACTCAATTATTTTAACAAATAACGACAAAGAAACATATACATATAATCACGGTAAAAGTTTTAGGAAGGCAAAAAAAAATTAAACTATTAAGCAAAATGTTTCTTTAAGTAATATTCTATTAAAAATTGTTTTACGTACATAATTAAATAAATAACTTTTTACAATAATAAGTGCATTCAACCACCATCACACCACCTAATCTTGAATTGGCTCTGACTATTTGTTGATCTCTTGTGTTTGACTAAGTAGTTCACTTTTATTACATTTATAAACCCTTGCGAAAATATGTATATCTTCTTCTTCTCTTTAGTACCACTTCTATGCTCCGCTACCCCTTAACATACATATGTGCATATGTATGTATTTTTGTTTGGTATTGATAGTAAGTAGCTAGTGAGTGAGTGATCTATCTAGTATATTCATAATTTTATTTAATGCCTAGTTAAACGACCGAATTTGAATATTAAGTTGTCTGCGCATTGCTTTAATGTGTGTTATGTGGTAATTGTTGTTGTCATTTGAATTATTTCCAACTTGTGAGTTTATTTATTTTCAGTTTTCTTTGTACTTTAAATGTTTATTTTTTATTGAAAGTGCTGTAGCTCTGCCTGCCCGTGACATTTTGAGTCTGTCGATTCTAATTGATTATATGTATGTATGTATATATGTATATTTATGTATGTTTTTGAATAGATTTATTGTTTACCTTTCAATTTAAAAACTTTTAAAGAATATTTAATACGAGGGTGGGTTAATAATCTCGTGACTTTCAGCAGAACCTTTTTAACGACCGCCTATTTAGACTTACCAGGGAAATTTTGATATTTGAAAATAATTAAAAAAGTTATATCGCTAATGTACACCCATGAAATATTATCATCTATTTAAATATGTTGTACAAAAATACAAATCTAATGACATTTTGTTGAGCCACATTCATTGATCATTATATTCTTTTTGAACAGAAAAAGTATTGATATCTTCTTCTGGTTCTGTAAAATATCGGTTCAATAAGTGCAATGTTTAGAGTGTTGCTGGCATATTTTTAAAACGGTATCTTTCAAGATATACAATAACTACCTTCTTGCGTTTCAGTATCGTGACAAGGTTAGTGATATTAGTTGTTTTGGATCTTGACAGTCTACTTGATACAAATATTCAGGGTTGTCCTGAAAATCGAAAACGTAAATTGCAAGAATTTTAAGTCGTTTTTTAATAAGATTTCTGTAACAAAAGAATTGTATGACAAATATTTCTTTATTAAACTGAATTTTATAACAAAATTAAAATAAAATTGTATTAAAAGCAACTTCCAAATTCTTGCGTTTTTCGTTTTCGATTTCCAACACCCCCGATTAGGTAATCTCATAAAGAATAGATACTTTCAACTCTCATAGACTAATCAGACTGGGGGTACATTCGTAAATGCAGTTGTTGCGCATTAGTAGTTTAATTTTCGTAAATGCTTCACTTGTAAAAAACTTGGTATTACTGTCATATGTCAAAAGTTTTTTGAAGCTTTTTCTAATTATTTATAAAAATTTCTTTCTTTTTGGTTCAATATTTTTAATAAAAGTTACCATCGCTATTGTTTACTTTTTTAATTTTGCTCGTGTTCAAAAATTCAAACTTTGCACAGCTATTATGCAGTAAAAAAGCATCAGCATCACAAGCGCAACAAAATTTTGCATCACTGCAGCAGTGATGCAGTTTTAAAGCATTTACGAAAGTACCCTGTATCTTATTTTTGGACATATTTTTTATGGTTTGGTTAATTGAGAGTAATTAGTAGTAAAAAAAAAAAAATGTTAGGAGGTTAAGAATCATGTGAAAGTTTTTTGTGATGACTATTATTTAGATATCTTTAAGTGATTTTAGGAAGGGTGTTTATATGAAACCTATGTTTAATTCTGGACCCACGAGCACAAAATTTTGTCATGTCATAGCAGCTATCGTAAAAGTTATCGAACGATTCACATTTTTAATAGGCTTGGTTCTTGTGCCAACTAAAGCCTTTGTACCGAATTTTATCAAACTATCTCAAAAAGATGAGTCCATTACTTTGCACACATCGTTTACAAGATCATCCAATTTAAAAAAATTCCTCGGGAGTTTTCTCCCTATGAAAATTCAATTGTAAAAATATGAAAAGGAAAAAACTCCCGGGGAATTTGTATTCATAATTGGGCTGATTATGCACAAAATTTTCAATTTTGCCAACTGACATGCCCACGGTATTTAATTTACACTTTTTCCTCGTTTTGTTTTAAAAAACACTGCGATTAAGGAATACATAAAGTTACGTTCAAATATATTTAATAATTATATTAAAAAAACTGGGATAAAATAAAAAAATGTCTGGCCAGGCCCAGGCATACAATTAGGGGTTAAAAAAAAAGATCAAACAAATATGGCAACATTTTTAACAAAGAATAAGGATGACTTAAAATGAAACAAAAACAACGAAATTAAATAAAGACAAAAATTTGACAAAGTTCCAAATAATAAAATATCACTAAACGAATAAAAAAATACTACTAAAACAAATATAACAGACCAAAACAGAGCAAAATGTAAATGATTTGTAGAATAAGCTTATCATAAGAGATTTCCTACATGACAACCAATATAATTGCTAATGACTTATTCTCGCAATAGTTTTGTAAGTGTTTTTAAGAATGATGTCCCGTTATTTGAATTTTCTATTATTAGTTTCAGTATTTTTGTTTTGTTCAAAGAGTAAAGTGTTTTAAAGAGTTTTAAACAGTGCACAATTTAAAAAAAAAAGTAATTAAATATTATACATATAAGTAAAAAATTTTTTGTAAATAAGTATACCCCATATAAATAAAAACAAAGGCCCATATTCATAGTCAAAAATAAAGTCGACTTTTTTAAAAGTATATTTTAAAACAATGCTGTTCACATGCATTTAAAACCGGTTTTTATTTAAAGTCGACTTTATTTTTGACTATGAATATGGGCCAAAGTGTTTGTAAAGAATTTAATCTTATTCTAGATTAGAAAAGTATTTTTCCGTAAGCTTATTCTATGATTATACTTCTAAACTTACATTATATTATAGACAAGTAATATTTTCGCAAGGGATCAGTTTTAATTATTAAACAAATATTAATAAGCCTTTTATAATAGTTATAACAACACTTTTCTAAGCTTAACGCTTATGTTAGTAAGCTAGCTGCAAGTTCTTTCTATATGGTTTTGGTTTTTTGTTAACAAACTGATAACTTATTGATTTATTCAACTACACATGGAGTAGTAAATTGTGAACTTACCTGTTTGCAATCTACTTCTATATCGGCCACATAATTCTCAAATACAGTGGGTACATAAACTTCGGGAAATTGATCTTTGCTAAAGACAATCAATAGGCATGTTTTACCACAGGCACCATCGCCAACAATGACCAACTTTTTGCGAATCGTCGTCATTGGTGCTGAAAAAGAGATTTTTTTTAAATGTACTGAATTGTGTTACTTTGTTGAGCAAAAAAATAAACACCCACTGGCAGGAAAACATGATGAAAATAAAGACATTTTATTTTTTATGTTTGCCAATATTAAAAAGAAAAAAATTAAAAACTGTATTTTTTACTAAGAATTAAGAATTTATCTTGTTACAACACAACAGCGCAGATTTTGATGGATTTTAAATTAATCTCGTAGCTCAGGGAAGGCACCTATTCGAGACGATTTATGACAAAAAAAAAACGAGCCAGACAAAATAAACGTTATTATTGTGTTTCCTTAATTATGCCTTTTTAATTGTCTCTTTCTACGATTGGTCCAGCTTGGGTCCAGCAAAACCAATTTTTTGTTTACATTTTATTTGCAAATAAATGTCTGTTTTGTCATCACTTTTTTTTAACATATTTTGGTGAATATTGGCTGTGTGCGAATGTGTGTTTTTAAGTTTGACGTATTATATACTTGGCGATGTTTTTTTAATGTACATATTTTTATTTGAATGTTCTTTGTTTTTATTTAATTTCTAATTGTAGGAATTTTTCAACACCGATGACCGCACAATTAGTTGTCCACAACTAAACTAAAACTTATTTTTACAAAACGTCGTTTTCAAAAATCGTAATTTCTGAAAAATTTTGAACTTTTTTAAATTTTTGTAACTTATTTTAGCAAAGAATTGTTAAAAAATTTAAATTTAAATAAAAAAAAACAAGAGGCAACACCCTGTGTATGAGTTTGCCCCTCCTTTTGCACTCCCCACAATCCCTTTTGAATGTAATGAAAATACAAAAACCGTATGTACACATTCCACCTTAATCATTCAATTTTTTATTGTTGTTTTATTTCTTATTAACACACACAAATAGCATGCTCCAACTCACACATTCACCGACATCACCATCATTTTTTTTACATTTTTCTTGAAAATTTTTTGACAAATATTCACTTTTTCAAAAAACGCACAATATAAACAAATTTGACTTGGTTTGTTTTTTTCTATCAATAAATAGGTTTTAAAGATTTTCTTGTATTTAAATAATTTTAAGCTTTATTTCTTTGGTACCTACATTTTTTAATTTGTTTCTCCCTTTCGTAAAACGAAGAAAAAGAAATCTGTTATTTTTCTTAGTTAATATTGAAACAAATTCGTTTTTTTAAAACTTGAAGTTTTTATTTAAATGTAAATCAATTTCACAAATTTTTCTTTATATGTAAGCACTTTTTCCTTGTTTTTTTTTTTAAATTAAATAAAAAAAATTGAAGATTTTCTTCTTTTCATGCAAAAGTCTACTGAAAAATTATGATGACAACGCCTTGACGTCCGATGTTATACGAAGAAAAAAAGAAAATGGCGTATAATAAAAAGTACTGCCAGGTTTAAGAAATGATTTGTTTCATAAGCATAATACAGCGAAAATAGTGCTGGTTCTAGGTTTATAACTTGGGTTGAAGGTCAGAGCTGCCAGCTCAATTTATTTTTTAAATGCGAATAAAGTTTTAATACTACAGCAATTTTCTTTTGCAAAAAATATTAATAAAACAAATTTTTTTATTATAATATTTTGCCAAATTCAAATATCAAAAGTTGTTTACATTTTGCTTACATGTGCATGTGCATGTATATGTTTATTTACGTTTATGATATGCCACACATACACGTTTTTTCGTTTTGCTCTGTATATGAGGTAGTAAGTTTTTGACAGCTTAAAAGAATCGTTTTTTGTTTTTGTACAAGTAAGCAGACCTGATAGATGGGCCTTGACCTATGCATTTTTCTGGTCATATGAATCAAAGTTGGAAGAAATGTACCACAACAAATATATCCGCTACGATTTTATTCGTATTTTATTAATATACCAGAGTGGGCTTTTTATTTGGCGTATACCGTGGTGAAATTAATAGAAGGTGGCAGCACTAGGAGTTGTTGTACAACAATACAACAAAAACAGGCAAATTTGCTTGTGTAAAATAGTCCATTATGTCAAAAAAATAGACAAAATATTATTGTTTTTATTAAATGAAACGTTTGAATAATCATTTGGCCAAATAAATAAATACGAATAATTGTTTTGCTTCTTCTGAAAAATCTTGTGTACACCTTTCCACGCCACCTTTGAGGTAGTGTACTTAGCGCGTTTTTTTAACGTGGTTTCCCCTGTAGGCCTAATCCACGATATATAACAAAAACACAATTAATAAGATGCAGGAGACTGAAAGCCGTATTTAATTTAAGTTATAATTAAACTTTTTGCACAATTTTCAGAACTTTTTTGAACAGAATGTAACGTTTAAAAAGTATTGGTTTTAATTAAACACAAGTTGTTCTTTGTAATAATTTAAAAAGCACGTTTATAACACAATAGCTATTCCACTTAAGTTATATTTTAAACTTTTTGCACAACTCAATTTAGTTTAAAATTTTAATTGATTTTGTTTTAATAAAACTCACTTGTCCTCTGCGACAACTAAAACACGTTTTAAACAATACGTCCTTTTTCTAATTTAAACTTGAATTCTATAACAACATTTTAAATAAAATCCCGCACAAATGTTTTTTTTATCACACAAATTATTTTGAAAATTAACAATATTTTGACATTACCTTAACCCTGGAGTACTAACATGATTTTTTTCTACATTAATACTAATTGTTAGTCAAATCGGCTAACATGAATATAACTCCGATTTTTTTTGTTAGCTTCACATGAAATAATTTTAATATTTTTTTAATTTGATATCAATTTAATTTGTCTAAAAAAACAATAATATGAAAGTTTTCCAAAATAATTTAATTTTTGCATTTATTTCATTAAAGGTGCTCTTCTAGGAACACTTTCGCAAACACAAATTTTTTAATGAAAAATAAAAGTAAAAAAATAAAAATGAAAAATTTTAAATTCATTGGTAATTTAAGAAAACATGTCAAATAATACTGAAAAGGCAAAAAAAATATTTTTTAGAGTTTTATTTACATTTGTGAAATGCTCCATTCATTCATTTTGACTAACATGACTTCAAAAACTCAAAAATAGCATTACTTACTGCAGCAAAGTGACCGTTATAAGCTAGAGCGTACCATCAACTGAGATTAAAAAAAAATTAGATCTTTTCATAGCAGCAAAAAAAAGTTACACGCAAAAATAAAAACAGTGTTAGTCAAAATGACTAACATTAGTACTGCAGGGTTAAAATCACAAATAATTTTGACGTTATGGAAGTTCAATACGAATTGAGCAAAAAATAATACATTCCGTAGTGGTGTCACCTTCTAATTATTTCACCATGGCATATACTTAATTATGGACTGATTATCACGAAATGTATTAGTGTGATTTGTATATATGTTCCCATCGATGCTATAAGGAGTCCTATAAAACTGTGAAGTATTAAATTTTATTCTGATAGCATTACTAATTACGGTTTTAGGCATACTAAATTGTTTTCCGGGAAAAAGGTTTATATAGGGCCTAGGGTAAATTACAGACCGATCTTCACGAAATTGCACAGTGTCATTTCTAGTCCTATAAAACTGTGACGTACCAAATTTTGTAATGATAGCATTACTTTTTACGGTTTTAGGCCTTCTAAACAGTTATCCAGGAGTAGGGTTTATATGGGGCCTAGGGTAAATTATGGACGGATCTTCAATTTAACAGCGTCATTTCCAGTCGAAAAAAATAAATTTTTGTTAAATCTTTTATCATTCCGTGCATTGTTCTACCATTTATGTTAGTTTTTTTTAAAAAAAATTATCAATTTTTTAATGTGGTGGTTCCACATTTTGATTCATAGCTCTGATCCTACTGAGCCGATTTTGCTGGATTTCAATCCCAAACTGCTTAGGATAACTACAAGCAATTTGACACCAAGTTTGTTTATTGCTTTTGAATTTTTCGACGGACAGACAGATGGACAAGGCTAAATTGACTTATAATTACTCAAGGAGCCAGACTTTATGGGGTCTGAGATGAATAATAAAAAAGTTTCACAGGGAGTGACAAACTTAGTATACCCTCTACATAACTAATTGTGTTGGCGGGTATAATAAAATACTATTTATTCTCGAACACTGCTTTTAACATTGACTATCAGTGTGGCCATATAAGCTTTTTTCGAGCTAAATTTAGCTTTATTTTTTCATGTTTAGCTTTAAGCTCTTTTATCCGCTTTTTCAACAATGCATTTAGCTTTTTCTAGCCTTTTTTTAATTTTAATTTCGTGTTTATTTATAATTTAAATTAAATAAAACAGTTTATCGAAATATACTTATGTTTGATTTAGTTAAAAAAAATAATAGTCTGACAGCGCAAAAGTAATCGCTATTGCAGATTTGATATACATACACAACAGTGCTGCAGGGGAATAATACAAAAGTTACGATTTTTTTCAAAAAAGTTTAGAATTTTTTTCAAAAGTTACAATTCGAAATATTTCTTGAATAAATAGTAAGTTTATGTGATTTGTAAAAACCAAATACATATTTCTATTCAATATTTCAGTGATAATAACAAGACTATCAATTATTGAAAAAAGGATAGCTTAGAGCATGACACAAATTTTTTGTTTTGTACATATATTTCTGTTACGAGGCTTACTTTAGCTATCCTTTGACTAGCAATGAAGTAAATTGTAAAGAAAATGAATACAACTATTAGATACCAGCAGAATGTAATGCATTTTCATTAGTCAATTTAATTTTTCTGTTTTTGTTTTATTTATTTTTTGAAGTTTAAACAAATTTAATATTAATTTATAAAAATGTAGGAAAATTTATATTAAAAGACTTTTAATTTTTCCGTAAATAAATAAACAAACTCAAAAACATATGTATGTACATATATTTTAATAAGATAAAAAATATCAACCACCGATAAATTTATTTAAAAGTATTTCGGAGCTCGAAATTTCACAAGTGCAGCTACATTCCTATTTACATATGTATGTGTGGACAAACATAAGTATGTCCGTTTTAATGCGAAAAAGTTTTTGCTAATGTCTGCAATACATAAAAATATTGGCTGTATGGTCTAGAGTCTAGACCAGTTTTGTCTAGCTCATATTCACAATGTGCTTTAGTGCTTTTACACCGACGAGAGCACAACAGCCAATCTGCTGGCGGTGTCAACAATGCTTGCTGCTTACTTTGCAAGAAAACAACAACAAAATGTAAGAGCTTTCAAAGCTATTTACCGCACATGCAAATATCAAAGTATGTGTGTTTGAACGTAACTGCTCTAGATCCATAATAATTTTCAGAACTGTTCTAACGAAGTCCTGCTGGCTATCTGTCCATGTAAACATTGTCCCAAAATTGTGACGGATACAGAACACAATTTAAGACATAATATTATTTAATTTTTTGCATACATTTTTACTGACACACGCCTTTTAAAATGGTGCAAATCGGTGTATAATTTCAATATAAATCATCCGAAAACCATATTTATTTTCAAAGCGGTGCTTATTTGGTTATAGGTTTCACAAAAAACAACTCCAAAAATACATAGCTTTTAAGTATGTATATAGCTTCCATATAAATGTATTGGTTTATATAATGGTAGTGACAAGCAATTTGGACATGAGTACTTTTGTAGCCATGGCAAAATTGTATGGTGGTAGGTTTTGAATTAACCACAAGTTTTTAAAAACAAACCCGCTTCATAAAACCACTTTTAGGCAAAAAAAATATAATTGATTGGTAATAGAAATAAGTTTACATTCTCTTTAATCTATTACCAAACAGTCGCAGGCGTATTTTAAATTCGCCAATTATGATAAGGGTGCCTATATGAATCGTACATAATTTCGTTTCGTTAGGTCCATGACAGCCCAATATGATATATTCTGGAATCTTTGGTGCCATATGGTATTATAAAACCAAAACAAATTGGTTCGAAATGTCAAAGTCAGCAGGTTTTTCCCGCCATGTGTAGATAATTTGCCTTGGTATTATATGGCCAAGTTTACATTCTTACTTGTCTAAAATTTATTTAGTAATAATTTAACACAATTAAACCAAAATCTAAATAAAATATGGATAATTTGTAATACAAATTACACATTTTAACTAATAATTTCCAAAAGGAATTTATTGCATTTTTTTATACGTAGCAACCCTTTTTTAATATTTAAAAAAAAAACTAATTTCAAATACTTCCGATAAACTTCAAAACAAATATTGCGAGAGAGAAGTGGAACTACCTTGTTTATTTGTTTCATGGCTTAGAGCATGGTAGAATAAGTACAAGGTATAGTCATTAGAAATTTTGTTCTCAATCTCAAAACCTATATAACGTCAAACAAAAGAAAATATGGAAAAATTTTAAAACAAGAGCCAAAAATCAAATCAATTAAATTGACTTAACATGGGTATATAATGACAACTTTCCCTAATGAACATACCTGGTACTTATTATTCTATGGCTTAGAGTAAGTTTCAAGCATATACCTACTGCATGAGAATTAAAACAAAGTTTAAGCATATAGTACTTTTCGTTTCTAGTCACAACAGTTGTTTGTCATAAAGGTATTCTAAATCACCTATTTTTCTGCCTTTATAAGTAGATCTATATATAAAAAATTGTAACGTTACGGACTGACTCACTGATTCATCATCGCACAGCCTAAACACCTGAAGCTAATAACTTGAAATTTGGACCAGAGATTGGTCACTCTCCAAATCGATCCACTAAGACGGTATTTTTGGAAATTCAAATGTTTAGGGGGTAAAAAAGGGTAAAAATGGGAAAATACGGTAACCTTATATTTCCAAAACTAAAAGAGATACAAAAAAAAAAAATGTAATACTTATCGTTGTTCTTTGGAAAAATAAGCGCACCGGTGTCTGGTACTTTTTTGAAATTATGGCCTTTTAGGGAGTAAACGGATAAAACCTGAATTTTGGTACTTTTTTGACACCCCATCTATCTTTTGAACCAATAAACATAGAACGAAAGTTTATAGCACATTCGAAACTTATCAAAAAAATACGAATACGAATTTGTACTTTTTCGAAATTCGAACATTTAAGGGGTGAAAATCGTAACTATTTTTGGTACTTATTTTACAAAACTTTTTTCTCCGTTCTTTGACATATTCGTACTAAATTATGGGCTTCCACTACAACACTGAAATTTTTGATACTTTAATGAGGGGAAAAAATTGTACCAAAAAAGGAAATACGGGAAATTTGATATTTTTGTTTAGCTTTTTCGTTCTACAACTGGTATTTTTATACCCTTCACCGAAGGTAAAAGGGTATATATAAGTTTGTCATTCCGTTTGTAATTTCTACAATATTGACCCTACAGCCTATAAAGTATATATATTCTGGGTCCTTATGAAAAGCGAAGATTATATAACGATGTCCGTCTGTCTGTTGAAATGGGTTTTCCGAAGACCCCATATATGATGGGGGCCAGGTTATTATACATTTATGTCACATATGGTCCGAAATTGTTTGCTATTGAAATTCAAAAAGATCGGTCCACAAATGGCTGAGATATGAGCAAAAAACCACGAATACCTCTAATTTTTCCCAAAAATCCTTATTACTTTTTGCTGTATATCTGGGGAACAGCAAGAGCCAAAGTTTCCAAATTAGGAACATACATTAAGGTTGTCAATATACACCATCCTACAAAATGTGGGCGGGATTGGAGAAGTGGGCGTGGTACATCCCGTACAAAAAAAATTTAAAATTTAATAAAAACCTACATTTAAGGGCTGCCATATGTCCTATGGATATGACTTATATACCAAAATATTTTTAGTAGAACATATTTTATAAAAAACTTGGAAAAATCGGTTCAGATACGAAAAAGTTATGGCCAAAATAATCCCATTTTCGGGAACCAAAGATCTTTCCGAGTCCAAGTTTTATAACCCAAGTAAATGGTAAATTTCTTCTTAAACACGTCGGTATATAAATCTTTCAAATCGGTTAAAAAATTAGTTATAACCAAAATACTGAAATCCCAAAATTACTGTTTTTATACCCTTCACCGAAGGTAAAAGGGTATATATAAGTTTGTCATTCCGTTTGTAATTTCTTCAATATTGATCCTACACCCTATATATATATTCTGGGTCCTTATAAAAAGCGAAGTTGAAATCCGGTTGTCTCTTATTCGGAATTGCACCAGTGTAAAAATAAGTAAAAAAAAACAAACAATCCGTTCATCCGTTTTTTACTTCATCATCAAAAGCAAAATTGCTTTTTATTGAACAACATTTTCGTTTGCCTTTATAAATTGTTTTCTTGATGAAATCTTAAAAGTCAGTTGCTCAAAAATTGAATGCATCCTACGTCACAACTTTAAATTTTTTGAAAATTTCAACAAACAGTATGCATATGTAAAAGACTATCAAGAAAATCTTGATCGTGTGGCCGCACTGTTACCAAAAGTCAATTAAATAAATACTCTAGTATCTACTAATTTTCCATTGTGTATGGAAAGCATTTTATGTCATAACAACAAATTTACATATATATCACGTAAACATGGTTGCACTAAAATGTACAAAACAGATTGCAGGCAACTCTGGTGACATGTGCTACCTTTTGTTTATCGTTTAGAGTAGTGCACGTTCTTCTTGTTTCAAATAAATTTTGCTATTTAAATTAATTCAAAAATTTATTTCCCAACTTTGTCTGGTAATTTTTGCAAATAATGAGTACTTCACCACAGGAGAGAGAAAATTTAAGAAAAAGATTACAAAAATTTTTTCAGAAACATGATAACTCAAAACTGTCAACCGGTGAAAATAGCAAAATAAAGAGTCAACACCGTAAAAAGAAATTGAATAAAAGAAATGAAAGTAAACCATTATCAAAAGAACAAGCGGTTAAAACAAATACATCTCTTAAAAAAGATAAAAAATTCAAAAATATGCAGAAGAAAAATCCAGTCGGTTCAGGTAATTTAAAACAAAATGGATTTGATGAAACACCGAGTCCTTCAATCTCTGTAAATAAAAAGGTCAAACCGAATTTAACAAAATTGGAAGGATTTTCAAAAAATGGCAAACCAAAAGATGCTAAAATATTACAGAGGCAAAGTTCGTTAGCTCCAAAGACTAATGAAAATACTCCTAAGAAGCTCCACTCCCCAAAGCAACAAAAGCATCCAAACCAACAAAAAAAGAAAATAAATAAAAATTCCAAGCAAGTGAATACCATTAATAAGACTATGGAATCTTCTACGGAAGTTAAAAACAACCAAACTCAAAAATCTCCAAATACTTATTTTAACAATCAGCAACAAAAAAATGTTTCAAAATCTGACAAAACTCCAGTGTTAAATAGTCAAACACACCTGATTGGAAACCAAAAGAAAAAGCCCAAAAAACGTAAGGGTTCAGCAGATATTTTAAAAAATAAAACAACAGTATCCAATAAGAAACCAAAATTATCTTATAATAAACCCAATAAGACAAGTAGCATAGCAACAAAACCTAAGCAACAGCTTAAAAAGGAATGTGACTCATCATCCTCACAATATGAGGATGAATATGATGTCAATGGTATGTCAGGTTTTATACGTGGTGGTGACTTTGACTCATACTCTGAAGAAGATAATATGGACCACAGTTATTGGATGCATGAGGAAAATGGCGATCAAAGCGACAGTAGTTCTTCTGATTATTCACAAGTGAATAACAACACCATGGAGAAATTTAAAAAAAAATCTCACACAGATTTGGAAAAATATGAACCGTATGAATCTTTTGGCAGCGAAGAGAAGAAATATTTTGATAATGATAATGAGGATGACGAGTTTGATGATTATTATGATTCAGATGAAGAAGAGAATGAGAATTATTCCGATTTTGATGAAAATGATTATGAAGAGGACGAAGATAGTTATAATTACTCCATGGATATTGAAGACGATTATTCCTCAAATTATGATGATTATGACAACAACATATATGATTATAACGAAAATGATAGTGATGTAGATTATGAATTGCCAGAACATGTTGCTGAGGACTTAATAGTACAAAAAGGTCAGTTTAATTTCTTTAAACTTTAAGATTTTTGTTCATATCTGAAAGCTTAAATCCGTATTTTGATTTTTATTTTTTGAGCAAAAATAACAGTTATTTTCCTTGTCCAGTTGTCGGTTAATGTCTTCTGAGAAGCCATATTTGTATTAAATCCAAAGACTTAAAAGTTGTGAGAGCTGACAGAACATTAACATTACTTTAAACATTTCTCCCAGCTTAAGAGGAGAAACGCTCAACCCTGCCTCCTCTAAATTAGTGTCTTAATCTCTGTCTTCCTAGAGCAATCCAAGAGGCTTTCATGCATATTAAAATGTTGGGTTGAATACAACGTTCCCAGTCTATAAGCCCAAAGGCAAAATACTCCCATAAACGCGGAAAACTGATTTTCCCAGGAATAAGACAACTATTTATTTTTTACCACCGTAAATCCAAAAGTTATAAAATTCATTAAAAACGTGGAAAAAATTTTTAACTTGAAGTGGAATCAAAGAAGTTAAATTGTGATTTTAAATTATTATTTGATTAGAAAGTTAAATTTAGTTCCATTATCTGACCAAATTTTTAAAAAGTCCCAAAACAAATCAAAGATATTTTTAAAAAAGTATCAAATCTTATTCGATTTCAATTCTATTCCAATTTATAATACGTTAGAAAATTAATTGCCAATTAAAAACCTAAAAGCTCATGAAATTAAGTACCCTGTTCTCGTGTAAATTGGAGCAAGATTTAAAGAAATATGGGTTTAGCCTATAAAAAATGTACAGAAATTTTATGTAGTTTTATACATCTATACTTATTTAATGTTAAAGTATTTAAAAAAACAGGAATTATTATTTTTTGCTAACACATTTTGAACACTCTAAACTCTTGAGCATTCGACTGCCCATATGAAAAGCAAGTCGGTTTTAAATAAAATAGAAAAACTACCAAAATAATAATTTTTGCATATGCAATCTGAATATAAAATTGAACAATAAGAGAAGAAGTAACAAAGCAGGTATTTGTTGCGAAATAATTGATCACAAAGTTTTGTGACGCGCGCCACAAAAAGTGGAAGTAACTTTTAAAGTTAAAGTGTGTTTTCCTAAAAAAATCTTTTAAATTAAAATTTTGTATTCCCAAAAATTACTTTGATTAGGTCTGTATGATTATTCTTTCTTAGTTTTTTACGTGATTTGATCTCTGGTATACAGGATTTATGGAAATTTTATGGTTATTTATTTTTTTTGCTGTTTTGTGTGGTTGGGGAGCCACTTACATATGTAGTACTTACTTATATAAAAAACTTTACTTGCAACATGCTTGTGCAAGTTGTTTTTGTTTTCATTTAGTTTTTTCTTAACCTACTTACAACTACAATTAATGTTGGAAGAATTCCATACAATTGTAGCGGGGAGTGTAAGAAGAGATAAACTCACTTTTTGTTTTGATTTTTGTTTAAGCTTTGATATTGTTAAAAGTAAAGCTGTTGCTTATAATTATTATTCGCTTAACAGTTTTGATTGTTTAACAGCTTTAGATTTTCTAAAATATTTGGATGCAATTTCATGAAGATCTGGCTTATCCCTTCAACAATAAATTTCAGTGTTATCAAGAAATCAAATTGAGAATTAAGCACGACTAACAAAATGTTTTAAATTAAACAAATTATATTTTTATGAATTGCATTACTTAAACTAATTTTGTGATTATTAATGAATGTAAAAATTAATATAAATTTTTTTTTAACTAAATTTATATTTTGATGAGTCTGATGCAAGTGTTATTTAAATTCACGTATAACATTAGGAGATCAGGGGTGGGGTAAAAATTATTGTATTAATGATCATCGTAATACATATTTTTTAATATAAAAATTATACATCTAGTCTTATATTCCATTAAAAAAATAATTTGAAAAATTTTTGGTTGGTGGACTGTTTCTGGAATTTGTCCATGAGGAGTTTTTTTTTTGAAAACTTTCGACACAACTGTATTTTTTATTTTTCTTAACTCTGTGACAATAAAATTTTGCCAAAACTCTTTAATTACGCCAGAAAAAGTATATACAGGTATAAAACTTTTTTTGGATTTTTTTTTTATTAGTTTTCAAGACTTTTATTGAGTTTTTATCTTTTTTTTAATTCTTGCACTTTTTATGGCATTATCCAATTTTTTTTATTATACATACATACCTATCATTTTTTTAGGATGTTTTCAATTGTTAAGCTTGCTTTTTTTTAGGAACTGCCACCAAGCGTGACTTAAAACCTGAGGATAATGTTTCCTTTGATAGTGAAAATGAAGAAACCCAAGTTGTGGAACTAGAAAACCAAAATATAATAAAAGCTATTCACCAGCCCAAAGCTTATGAAAAAGAAGAATTGTTGAAACTCAACAACGATGAGATAACTATAACATTCCACAAAAAAGAAACAACATCAAGTGACACGGAAGTTTGTCCAAAATTAGTACCAATTGTTGATGAAGATGGTTTTCAATTATACAATCCAAATGAAGATATTGATGATGAAGTAGAAGATGATAATGAAATTGATGAGGAAGATGGAGATTATGAAGAACAATTATATGAAAACGAGTATGTTGAAGAGTACGAAAATGATTCAATGGACGATGTAAGTTTGGGAAGTGAATATGAAATTAATTCAGATGATACTGATGATTTGCTATCAGAAGATATCAATGAGAAATATTTGAAAAGGGGTCATGACAACAGTGAAAGTGATAGTAGTATTGATGAGAATGTATGGAACAAAAAACATGAAGTGGATGTTATAGATGCAACTGGTCTTGAATGTGGGGAAAAAGCAAATATATCCAATGACCACTCTGATAACAGTTTAAATGATAATATCAAACAAATACCTTTAATTAAACTTTATGAAAATGTTGATTTGAAGACTAAAAGTAGTATTTTAAGTACCACAATAATAGATAATAAAATATTTAAATCAAACCATAATATTGAGGAGGAATCTAAAGCAAAAACACCAAAAAAAGAGAAGATTCAGAAAACAAAAACTGAACCAGAAACTTCTACAGCCAAATCTCTTGAATTTCAAGAATCTACAAAAACAAAATCTTTATCTAAAGAAAAAATTGTTAAACAAGATGAAGACATGGAAGAATTACAAATTAAAACGAAGGCTGCAACTAATCAACCACCAAAAGTTGTAAAATCAACGGGACAAAGTCTTGTAGACTTTAATTCAAAATTCTTTAATGCCTTTGATTCTAATTTAGTTATGGTGCTTCTTAAGGATCCCTTTTATATTTACGGTACTTTACGTTTAACTCTATTGGCAGGCTCCGTAGAAGTGTATGGCCATTCTCTAAAATTAAATAAAGAAGTTGAAATATTTTCTCCTCGAGGTTGTAGTGTGATAGAAGTTTCCTCATCAAATGAAAAACTTAATAGTTCCAAACAGCATTTAAAACAAATGCTACAAAATTACAACCATCATTTTGCCTTAGGCGATTTGAAAACAATTTGCGATTTGTATAACACTGAAACCGATGCAGTAGTTTTGTTAAAACGAAATGAATTCCGAAAAAAAGTTGTTCAACAATTTAAGAAATTCATGAATGAAAATGTGTTTCCTAACCTCAATAACATTAATGTAGATCGTCCTTTATACAACACGGAATATATATTACGTTGTATGATTAATACTTCAACCCAAGAACAAAAATGTTTGCGTTTACCTAAACAGTGGAAACAATTAAGTGTTACCTTGAAATCCCGAGTCATGTTGACGGGAGGTAAAAGTGTAGGAAAATCAACTTTATTAAGATATTTAATCAATCGTCATTTACCGCAAGAAGTTTTATTGATTGATTTGGATATAGGGCAACCTGAAGTTTTCATACCGCAAACAGTTTCATGTACTGTAGTTAAACAACCCCTACTGGGTCCTGGTTTTATGCTCAATCTTCAACCGGAAATATCCTACGTTGTGGGCCACACCAACATAGCTTTATGTGCATATAAGTATATGGCTGCTGTACGCAGTTTAATCATCCACTGTAAGACACAGGAAAAATACAAGGATATTCCTTGGATAATAAATACAATGGGCTACAATAAAGGGTTTGGCTTAGAGCTAATTTCAATTATAGCTCAAGAACTGCCTTTAACTGACCTCATACAACTACAAAGCAGCAAGGAAATAAACAATTTTGATAGCATTCTACATTCTCATGTGTTGAGTAGCGTGCCACGAATTATGTTCTCAGAGGAATATGATGAAGGCAAAAATGTCAAAGAAAATTTCAGTTATCGGTTACATGTTTGGCAATCGGCTGTTGAACAAGAGTCCCGCTATCAAAAAGAGTGGGAAATGAGTGCAAAGGATATGCGTTTTGCTATACTGTTGGCCCGCTTAAGTGAAGCTCTCCAGGGACATGCTGAATGGTTAACTGATCTTAAACCTTTTAGGTAAGTTTTTAATTTTTTTTCGATGCATATGTATATGGATGTAGCTTTTTAATTATTATCGGAATAGTAAAAAAAAAAATAAACACACTTAGTTGCATTATGAACTAAATTCGATTTTCTACAGCAGTCGAATTAGCTGATCGAACGAATTTTAATTTGGTATTATGGGGCACATTAAATGGAAATTTACTATTGTGATTTAGGCCCTACTTGTGGAAAACGCAACACCATAAATTACATTCAACGAAAAAACAAAATCAAAAACATTTAGTAATTTTGTTGTTGTTTTCTACAGAAATTCACATTGAACTATTACATTTCAAACGCTGCATATATTGTGGCTTTGGAAATTTTAAAACGCAATATGAATTTCTGTAGAAAGCAACAACAAATGATGACAAATTTTTTACATTGTTTTTGCTTTCAATATTATTTTTGGCGTTGAGTTGCGTTTTACACAATTAGGGCCTTACTTTATTAGTAGTAGTACATTTTCCATCAGCTGTCTCTTAAAATTAAAAATTTTAAAAATAAAATTAAAATTATATGTGACCACACCTTAATTATTTATTTATTTACGGATGTTTCCAACTCTGAAAATTTAACAAAACATACTTATTTTTTTTTTTTAATCCAATATGTACTTGCAATAAACTTTGGGGTCACGTGAGACCCCAGGCGATTAATTGTGTGATTTTCTTAATGCGCCTAATTAAAGTTTTTGCGAGGAGCACAATTGAGCCGTACGTCGTATGAACGTAGGTGCATAATTTTAGGTGATTTGATGTTTAAACAGTATAAGAGAGTAATGTTAAAGGTTACCTGCAAAAAATAAACAGGCCCTAATTGTGTAAAACGCAACTCAACGCCAAAAATAATATTGAAAGCAAAAACAATGTAAAAAATTTGTCATCATTTGTTGTTGCTTTCTACAGAAATTCATATTGCGTTTTAAAATTTCCAAAGCCACAATATACGCTTAACAGTTTTATTTGCATAATATCTTTAGTTTTTCTAAAATCTTTGGATGAAGTTTCCTGACGATCTGGCCTAAGCAACCAGTGAAATGCGCGTATGAATAGCTTACGCCATCAACAATAAATTTTAGTTTATCAATAGTATGAAATGGGAATTTAGCACATTTAAACGAAACCTTATTAATACATTTTTTTAATCCCAAGAAAAACTTTGAAAACAGGCGAAAACGCGTGGTGTGGATCACCAGTTTAAAAGAACGTCTGCTTTTACGACTCTGACAACTTTCAACAGCAAAGACACTGCTTGTGACTTCTTAACTTATCAAAAGCAGAAGAAAACTTAACACACGACTGTTTTCATAAGTTTTATGTTTTTTAATTTTAAAAAGCAGAGAAAAGTAAAAGCATTGAACAGTTAAAATTTTGCGACTTTTCAACTTTTGACTTAAGTTTTTTAACACTGGAATGTCGAAATACGCCATCTATTGTGTGCCTTTGTTTAAAATGTTATACATTTTAATTAACGCACCAACCATGGTAAAATTACTAGATACTAGTTATTTCACCATGGTACCAACGTCGTACGCTACTTCATACGTTCATACGGTGTAGTGTGTTCCTACGGTATATCTTAAAAAATCGTAAAAAATTAGTATGTACCTATCTATGTACATACATACATATGTATATTCATCGGATCTAATTTGCCAAAAAAAATCTTAAATTTAAAAATACAGTGCACTCTGGAAAACGTCAACTAATTAAAACCGCGGGTGTTGACGTTTAACAAATTGTTGACGTTTACGAATGTAAAATTTTTAAATAAAAAACATATCGATAATGTGCTTTTAAACGTTTTTATTAATTATAAACTAAATCCAAACATAAACAAATTCAAAAAGAAAATAAAAAAGGCATTCAACCTGACTAAAACCATAGAAGACAACTGGAACTAAAAGAATACATTTTTAATAAGATCATATTTTTAATTTTACATGCACACATATGCATTTAAAAAAAATCTGTTATTTTTTTCTGCTGTTTTTTTCTATCCAACACTTGGAAGAGAACCTTCTCTCTTAAACGTCTTAATACATTTAAGTCATTTTGCTCAACATTCTCGCATTGAGCCCAATCCAAAGCCCTGTTAAATATTTCGACGGCTTCGCTTGGTTTTATTGTCTGCACATTTGTATCTAAATCGTTCTCCTCATCATCGATCACTTCCAACTCCTCAATTTCACACGAATTAGAAACATTATCCAGGTGGATCCCCAATTTCTGAATTGATTTCATAAAATAAATGTGTGTGTGTACAAATGTGTGTATTTTAACTGCTGCTAAATTCGAAATTTTATTTTATTCAGAGTTGACGTTTTAGAGCTTTATGGTTGGGTTGACGTTTTAGAGTAGGCAATGTAAAAAAAAAAGGGTTGACGTTTTGGGATGTTGACGTAAACGAGTGTTGACGTTTTCCCGAGTGCACTGTAACCTAAAATATAATTAACTTAAGTTTTTAAATAAAAAAAACAGATCCTTTTGCCCTAACTATACGTACACATACTTATGTACATAGATATGTACGTATTCTTTTGCAATTGCGAGTTAAGTTTCCCACCGTGAAAAGTATGGTATGGTTATATTGAAATTTTACTTTCTTTTTTTTATGCTAGATCTAATTTTTTCTTTAATACTAAAAAAAAGATATCCGATAACTATTTTTTAAAAATAAAATTTTAATACATTTTTGCATTTATTTATTTTTAAAGCGCTTCGCTGAACGAATTAAAAATTATTAATCTTATGGATAATACTCCTGCTGCCACTGAGGAAGATTTAGCACAATCTGTAATAGCAAATTTAGTCTATTTATGTTGTTTTGAGGATGAACATAAACCTATAAAATGTTTAGGAATTGGTAAGTAAATCTTCCAATACTTGAAAACAATTTTGCTTAATATTTACATAAATTTTCACTTCAGGTGTTGTTAGAGCTGTTGATTTGCATGTCCAGCAATTGTATCTTATACCTGCTTTGCCCCGTAGTCAACTTAAAGAAGTCAACTGTGTGTCACTGGGAGATATGCCCTTACCCACATCCCTATTCACCAATCAGGGTTCCAAGGTCAAAAATATTTCTCCATTCGTCTACAATACAGTAGCAGCTAATGCTTCGAAAGCTATTAAACAAATCTACCATCGTCCAAGTAAATTTTTAACGGGCAAATACAAATCGTTAGATTAAGTTCCTTTTCTTACCTTTTTTTCTTTTTGTTTTTATAATACCTATCTATGAAGTAAATGTGTTGTTAATTTATTAAAGAAAATTCTGTCTTATTTTGTCTAACAAAAACGCGATTTTATTTTGGTATCATATTAATGTGACAAATCATGACGACCTTTTAGGATACGTCTCATTAACACTCTGCGACCTCCCTCTGTAGACATGCGGGCGTCCCAACCGTGCACTTTAATACGTTTTACCTCTCTGGGTTTGGGGAAATGACAGCGGACTTTACATTTAATCAAAGCTCTGTTAAAGACATGGGCTTCGCGGGTAAACATTAGTTGACCATAACTGCTAAGAGTTTGGCAGGTTCTGAAAGTTTGATAACAAAGTTAGTAAATAAAACACTACATACAACCTCATTTAAAATATATGTATTTGGTTATGTAAATTACCTCTTTAAAATGTTTGTAAGCATATTTAATTTATTAAAAAAGAAGAAATAACTAAAACAATTGTGCTGCGGTAATCGTCTCACATGCTGGCAGAAAACTGAGCCGGACGTCTGAAAGCCGAACCGGCGAAATTTTGAAAAACCACCGCCGCCAATCACAAAATTTTGATCAGCAATGGTGAAATTACTACAAGGTGGCAGCGCTAGGTGTTGTTGTACAACAATACAACAAAAACAGGTAAATTTGTTTGTGTAATAAATCCGTGCTGTCAAAAATTATGTGCAACAACGTTGCTATTGTTTGATTTTTCCGACAAATTTTGGTCGGATTATTTTCGCTTAGTCGGATGGTAGGCTTAGCCTTAGGCCTTAGGGCAATGTGACACGTTTTTTAAATATTTTAACTTTTATGATCAATTTTCATTTAAAAACCGCACACAAATTATTTTTTTTTTAAGGTACAAACATTTTTTTTCAATAATGTAAACATAAACAAAAAAAATGACATCTTTGGGTTCTCACCACAGTTAAGCAAAAATTACCAGATACCCTAGTGATGCCACCTTGTAGTAATTTCACTATGTGATCAGCTGTTTAAATTGCCAAGCAAATGGAGAGGTGAACTTGAAAGCAGTGCTGCCAGGTAATTGTTTTCTGCTCCCCCCCAAAAATTGCAAAACCACTCAAATTTAACGTGTATTCAGGGCGGTCAGACTAAACCGCCATGTCAGATAAAACTTCTTCGCTTTGCGTGACGTTTCTAACGTTGACAGAAAAGCGTAACGCAAAAGGTGTATGTCACAATAAACACTTTGACAACACACACGAATTGTTTGTTCAAAATAAATAAATAAAAAAAATTATACCAGCAGACTGTTAAAGCGCGCAAAAAGATGAGATTTGCTTAACTTTTCGCTTCGCTCTGCGTTAAAAGTTCTTTATGTGACATGTTTCGTATAGGTATGAATATTTCATCTTGGATGTCAAAGCGAATCTCTAACGCAACGCGAAGCAAAAGTTTTATCTGACATGGCAACACCAAAAACACAACCAAGGCGAGTTCAGTAGAAGGTTGGGTCCCTGCAGATAACGAGACTAGTCCATACATACGTGTAAAGAGTAGTCCATAAAGGAGTAGGAGTACTCCAAAACTACACCAAATATATGGGTAAAAGGTGGTACATTTAACATTACGATTTCCCAGGAGGGGGCCATATAACCCACCGAACTAGTCCCTAAACTACTCCATGGAGTACTAAACTTTTAAAAGTACTCCATGTCACTACAGAATGGAGCACACTAAAGTGGTAGCTTGAAAACAACTTCATGCCACTACTGAATGAAAGACTAAAAATAACTTTACGATTAACCTTTTTTATTTTTTTTATATTTAAAATAATATTTAAATAAAAACAATCCCTTTCTCACCCATATAATATATTTATATACGTATACATGTTGTTATTTAAAAAAAAAAGAAAAGAGAATGTCATTTCTTTTCTCCTCTTTCCTTAAAACTCAAGACTTGACGAGTCAAACTTGAGTGTGTGAACCGGTACTAAAGCAAATTAACTACAGGTGGTGTCGAAGCGGCATCTTATTTTGACAGTTCTAGCTTATTTGTTTTGATTTGTTACTGTTTTGCTGAGAATGGTTGACATTTCGAGCTATAAGCACTAACAATTCAATGCAAAAAACCCTATGTTGTTTCTGTTGTTTTTGATTGTTGTAGTTCCGACACCACCTGTAGTTGAATTCGCCTTGTACATAGCAATATAATTTCACCTGGTGTAAATTCGCATTGGATCAGCGTTGCCGTTTTAGTTACTTTTAACCAAAATTGGAAACTTTTTTGCAGTGTGTACTTGTGTACTTTTTTCCATTTTGGTAACTTTTAAAAAAAAAAAAAAAATATGTATTCAAATTTAAGTGATTTTGTTATTCGTGCTTAATTTCCCAATTTTTAATTTTTGATAAAAACACTGAAATTTATTGTGGTTGATTTTGTTTAAACTTTGATGTTGTTACAAAAAGAACTGTTGCTGTAATTCTTATACGCTTAACAGTTGTATTTGGTTTAATATCTTTAGTTTTTCTAAAATCTTTATGGATGAAGTTTCCTGATGATCTGGCCTAAGCAACCAGTGAAATGCGCATAGGAATAGCTTATCCCATCAACAATAAATTTCAGTGTTTTTATCAAAAATAAAACTTGGGAAATTAAGCACGAATAACGAAATCATTTAAATTAAATTTTGTATTCCCACGAAAATTATTTTGATAATATGTATAAAAATTTTTGTTTTTGAACAAGAACTATCCGATCCGCTTATTTGACCCTTAAAATTGTGTGTGGTATTTGAGCATCTAAAACTAATACTTTCTTCATCTTCTTGAAAATGGTTGCCACCGTATTTATAAACGATTATTAAATTTAACAAACTTTTATTAAGGCAAAATTTCATAAAAAATTTGTTTTGTAAACCTTTATTTAATTTAAAAATTTTTTATAAATACGGGCGTTAAACTTTTACAGACTATCAACTTAACCTTATAAGGTATATACTTTTAAGTGTAGATGGCTAGATCTGCTATTCTAATGAAACACATTTTTAGGTAAACGATAAGGTGAAAGGCCCTTCCGTTCCCATCCCGTTTAATATAATTGTATTTCCACCGGGCAAAAATCATCTATATATAAAAGATCTACCTCATAATTTAGCTTAATTTGAACTTTGATACCATAACGCACAGTAAGACTATAAAAGTTTTACTTGTAAGAACTCTCTAGCTCTAGCTAAATTTTTTTTTAAAATTGACGAAAATAAGTTTTTACTTTGTATAGGAGGCGCAACTTCCACTAAAAAATTTCGAACAAATTTGTAGAACAGCGTTGCAGTTGTGACAGTAAAGTATCACTTTTGACCCTTTTTCATACCAATGACACTTTTTGTGACCCTTTTTTTAATTTATCCCTTTGTATCATTTTTCAAAATGTATGCCACTTTTTGAACCTTTTTGAAAATAAGTACAAGTTTACATATTTCTAACGAAAGTTCCCATGAATTTTGTGAACATAGGTACATACATATAAAAATTGGTAGCATGTCCTAACGTAGTGTCATAGTGTCCACAGAAACTATTTACAAACAAACTTTAAATAAAAACTTGTGGGTCCATGGTTTTCTCTCTCAATTTACTCGAATTGGAGCTGGAAGAATAGACTCCAAGTCTATTCTACTATAGAATAAGTATTTCTAAAAAGTGATAAACATTATCAAAGGTTTTTGTAAAAGTAACTTTTTTTTGAAAATATGACTAATTTTGGAATGTACCTGTGAATTGTTTCTTAGGCCCAGAGCAGATGGTAAAACGCATCTGCAACGAAACCCTTTAGAAATTATTGTTTTAAAACCAGTTTCAATCGTTTTCCACGCACAATTCAACCTTAATTGTACCAGAATGTAATGAAATTACCACAATCATTTCGATTTTCTTTGTAAACAGATGAAACGCAACCACGAGTTTCCTGCAATTCAACTGATTTCTAATGCATTACAAACCGGTCTCAAAATAGTCGCGTCATGTGTTGTCCCTCAAAGGAGTCTAGGCATTAACTCAAATGAAACTCAAAAATAACTAGAAGATGCAGTTGCGTTCCACCGTTTGTTCTGGGCCTTGGTTTTAACATTGATATATAATTCAAGTATGTATAATCACTTTTATTTAAGTCTAATGTATTTGATTTGTACATACTAATAAACTAGACCATTTATTACATTCAAATACCTGTTTTGACCCTTTTTTCCTTAAATACCCTTTTTATGACACTTTTTCAAAATTTTCAACGGCAACCCTGATGTAGAAACAACCACAATTTCTTCTGTACTTGGTGGCCACACGATCAAGTTTTGCCTTTCTGTTCCATTCAATTTGCAGTACACTCCTTTTTTTACTAACACACTCACACTTTTTAAATTGATGACGAGATTGCTTTCAATTTCACCTTTCCATTTGCTTGGCAATTTTATTTTCAATTTAACAGCTGATTAATTGCAGGCTACGTCACAGCTTTCAATTTGTGAAAATTTTGACAAATGATATATGTAGAAGAATATAAGGTGGCAACGCTGCCATGGATATTACTTTCCCATCTCTGCATAGTGTTGAAAAGTTTTCTAATAAAGGTATTTAATGAATTTCTCTCCATTTCTCACCGTTTCAACAGTATCTATTTACTCTTGACTAACTAGTATTGTATTAAAGCTCTACTAAATATCTTTCAAAAGGGAAACATGTTAAAAGGAAATAAATTTAAAACAGCTGTTAACAAATTAGGAGCAAAAGTAAAATATTTTTAAGCAATATAATAATAAAGTAATTAGTAGCTTAAAAGTGCTTTTACTTATTGAAAGTGTATGAACTTACATAAAAAGTGTTTGGCTTTTAAATAAAAACCAAAAGAAACAAAAAAGGTCTAAAAGCAAAACAAAGTGACAACAACTGTCAACATGGAATGAAAGACAAGAAAATTACTAAAATGTTTCCCTCTTTTTATAAGAGATATGAAGTTCTTTATCTCTTGCCCATTTGCGGGTTTTTATTAGTATTGTAATTTAGTGGTAGTTGTTGGTTGATTGCCTGTCTGGCTGGCTTTGACTGCATTTACTTTCCAACTTGATTGCCAACCATTCAATTGCGAGTTGTGCGTGCTCCAACAACTACGTTGATCATTTGTGCGCGTAGTTTCTAACGAGATAATTTATTTTTTATAATTTTTTTTAATACGAGACAAGTTAAAGGGAAGCTAAGAAAAAAGTGAATTTTTATTTAAGAAAAGAAAATAGCTAAATTCCTTTAGTGAAAAATTTGTTAAAAGTAATTGTCAGAAATACGAATATTTTTAAATTTGAAAAAATAATAAGAATAGTGTGAGTTATCTAGTAAAGTGTTGCTAAAATACTACGGCTAAAAGAAAAGTAAAATTGGGAAACAATTTTAACGTGAAATTGTGTGTGCAAAATCTCCAGCCAACAAGAAAGCAATTATACATACCTACATAAAAGGCCAGATAAATTTGCAGTTAAAGTTTTAAAATAGATTTTCTGTTCAACGTTTTCCAAAAAAAGTACCTATTTTATTTTTATTTATCCTCTTGATCTGGACGCATTAAATATTTAATACACACAAAGCTAGATCCCTTTAATATCTCCTCTATTCAAACTTCTCAACTCAACACTTTGAACTTCTTTTACAAGTTGGGGACCACTCCATACACATACAACAATTCAAACTCAGAAGAAGAATAAAAGGTAAGTAAAAAGTGTGCAATGAAAATACAAAAAAATAACAAAATAAATAAAAAAAAAGCAAAGTCTGCATGTTTTTAAAAAAACTGACAGATTGAGAGTACAATTATTACAAAAACAACAAACTAAAAACAAGAAATGTGTACACAAAATATATTGTAGTAAAGGTGTATGAAACCAAACTTGTGTTACAGTGTTGTGAAGTGCTAAAACAATAATTTATTTACTAAGTATATTTTTGGCATATAAACAACATCTTAATTAATTTTGCAAGCAATTCCTATTTCGTACAAATTCTATCTTAATTAAGAAAAGTTTATGAGTAAACAAATTCTAAATCATTTGATAAATTAGTCAAAATAAAATACATATGCAAAAAAAAACCTTGTCTATACGAAAATTATTGATTTTTTGCGTGCGCCGCATGGTTTAGTGTTTTCCACTCGAACTTCTTGTTGTTGTTTTTTGTTCACTTTTTATTTTCCTTATTTTTGCTGTTGTTGTTTTTGTTATATTGTAATGCTCCCCGGTATTTACTAAAACTGTTTTTGTATCTACTTTTCATTTTTCTGTCGGTACTCACACATAAACATGCAATTCTTTGCTGTTTTAGCAAAAGGAATTGTTGAAATAGAAATATTCGAAATGCCTGTGTGTATGCTTTTGTGTTGCTATTTTCGGTTTGTACCTACCCTGCAAGCCATTTGGTATTCGACTACAAAAATAACGCATTTATAATTAACTTTTTAACAACTAACTATAAGCTAACTACATATAAATAAATACAGAAATTCCCCGAAATCAATGCGAGTGAATTCTGTGCGGCAATTTTTTTTATTTATTTTTTTTTTAATATTTTCGTTTGTTTCTGTCTTTGTTTTCTTTTGCTATTTCGAATTTTAATGTTTATAACTGTTAGTTGTTTTGCAACTTTATGCAAAATTTTAGTGTGTCGCAGTGACGCCTGCCAATCAATTGTCTCAAATGAGGTAGATAGGGACATTAGAAATGCCTTTAAGTTTATAAAAAAAACGAAAAGTCCATACAGAATGAATAAAAATACTTAAAATATTAACATACTGAATTCAAAATAAAAAGAATAATAGAATCTTGGAATTTATTTCTCAAGGTGAGTACATTTATGAGTGCCCCGGTAGACTAGCTGGTATCAAGCTAGTCTATCAGCGCCGGGGTTGCGGTTCGATTCCCGCCGGAAACTCTGGTTTCTTTCCTGCAGACAAGCATAAAGCTTCGCGGGATAAGCTTAGGAAATTAAAAAAAAAAAAAAAATTATACATAAGTGTTCATATTATTCGAATATGTATTCTTAGTCAAATTACAATCCTCAAAAGCTTTTATACTTTAATAATCTTATTCCTTCAATATTTTCAAGGGATATTTTCTATGCACTATCAGAAAGAAAAAACGCTTTTGAGGATTGTAATTTGACTTAGTGCCGGTTCACACACGTCAAGTCTTGAGTTTTGTGGACAGAGGGGAAAAGAAATTGCATTCTCTTTTCCCTTCTCTCCTAAAAGCTCAATACTAAGATTAAACATTCGAAAAATATGAAAATTTGTATATAAAAAGAAAAATATTAAAATAAAATAGTTTTTAATAATTAAATAATCAAAAATAAAAATAAATAAAGGGGTTTCTTTATTTAGCTTATGGCCAGGTATGGGCAAATGCAAAATGAAAATGCAAAAAGAGCGAACGATGTTTAAACATACACAAAAAACAAAGAGCATAAAACCAACAAATGCAAACGTAAACAAACCAATACAATGCCACACATGCAAAGCTTTCAATGTAGTGGTGCCCATACCTACTTATGGCGTATTAGAATAAAGTTAGCTAAAAGCTAACTACTACCTTACTAACTTTTAACTAACTTCTAACTAACTCAGTTTAGACCCCTTTCACACTCGGCAAGTTACTTGCGCAAGGCTTGGTTTGTAGACGTCAGCGGTAAGGTCGGGGTAAGGAAAGAAATATTTAGAACAGACTTTGTTGTACTCGGCAAGTTACTTGCGCAACTAACTTGCTGAGTCTGAAAGGGGTCTAACTACTAGTAGCTAAATTTAAGTTAGTTGAAAAGTCATGCAGAGTCGGACAATTGACTACTTCCTATGACACGGCAATGTTGGCTCCATTAAAAATAATCCAGGCATTAACCACAACTAGCTTAAAAAAAGTTAACTTAAATTAGCTTAAAGTTAACTGAGTTGCTTGCAGGGTATATATTAGTATTTACTTGTGTGTGTGTGTGTGTGTGTGTGTGTATCTTTGAGCAAATTCAATTTTAACAACACGGAAGTTCAAAAATGTTTTGCTCGTTCTAACTGCATGTTGATGTGTGTGCTGTTGGTTACATTGTCCCAATGAACAGTTTGGTGAGAGATTTTTTTGGTTAAAAATTTCATATCGATTACGGAGCCAATAGGATGAACAAATGTTACACTAGCTATATGGTGGTCTATGACATACCAAAGTTCAATGCAATATTTTAGTTTTTATAATCATCCCTACATATCGCACTTAATAAACAAAATGGTATTAACTCAAAATTTTTATTTTTAAACTTTGGAAGAAATCGACACGTAATATTCATAATTATCTACCCGCTGTAAAAATATCATGCTATTTTAAGTTTTTGGTAATGTGTGCCTTTAATGCAAGATTAAAAATTGTTTAACCCCTTGGTGCGATATGTATAAAAACATTTTTTCTTACCATAGGTATCTTTTTGATAACTGCTTAAATTTTTGTTTAAAAAAGAACTGGTTTAGTATGTTAAAATATTAGCTACGAGGTGGGTTGTGTCATGCCCCAGTCACGTTTGCAACTGTGTATCTCCCATTGACGCTATCATAACTCTAAAACTTATGTTTCACCTTGTACTCTGTGCCCTTACCTAATGCTACTGTAATGATAGAAATGAAATCAAATAAATATCATCAAAAAATCAAGCCTTTAAATCATCTGGAGTATGGCGCACCCACCCCCATTCATTCAATTGAAAAAAATAATTAGCCTGATTACGGTTGGCGTTGGCGTATAGGCCTGAGTCGGGTTTTTTTAGTAGATTAAAGAACAAAGGTTATGTGTTACTTTAATCTATTACAAACAAGTAAAAAATTACAGTCGGTCAAGCCCGACTATATGATACCCTACACGACAGTATTTTAAAACACATTTACCAGAGCGTACCCTATTCAGGAGCCATGGAAAATCATGCTTATGTGTCCATATAAATATGGATCAGCATATTTGTCAAACTGTTTGTGATTTCTAGTGCTAAATTTAATTATTCAAGTGAACATAAGCATACAAAATGTAGGAGGTTAACATTTCCTATTGTAATTTATTTAAAAATTAATGATATCGCTTATACGCCAATTTAAAGTGTGTATTTGCAACACCGTTGGGCTTTCTAGCTAAACTTTAAAATTAAAAAAATAAAAACGCAATACATTTTAATGTTTTCTTTGTATCCTTCCACGCAGGAATCATTTAAGCTAAATGAAGGGCCTTCCATTTCGGTATAATTTTTATACCTTTTTTTAAAAGAAAAAACAAAGTTGGAAAATATGAAATTTAAGTGCTTGGAAGTCCTTAAACATTTTTTTTTTCGAAATTGTCTACAAGATTTGGCGAAAACTATACCTAATACATTTTCTTTGTTTTATGATGAATCGTTTTATTAATATAAATAAGTTTGTGTAATTCTTTTTTTTTTGTTTCTCAATAATATTGTTCACTAGGTTATTCTTAGCTCTTTACTTTTGTGTAACTCTATCGCTTATTATGAGTATGTATGTAGTTCTGTTAGAAAAAGCCAAGCATATTTTACATTCATCCTACTTATAAATATATCTTTAGTCAAATAAAAGCACCCGCTACTTGCTGTTAGATATAAATCACATTTTTAAGGTGACCAAAGGCAAACAAACTGTTAAATTTTTATTATAAATTTAGATGATAAAAGAAGTTGTAAAGGTATTAAATAATTTTTATTAATTTATTGGTAAATATCAAGGTTGGATACCGAAACGAAGTTCGGTGTTGGTACTAAACTTTTTTTTATTTCGGTATCGGTATTTTAATTACATAATTAAATGCACCAAACTAAAAAAAATGTTAAAAAAAAGAACAATATATTTATATACATATGTATGTACATACATACATATTAGGGTATTCATTTAATCGGGGTTTTGCTTTAATCGGTTAATCGCTCGATTAATTAACCGAGGTTTTGATTTAATCGGTTAATATTGCTATTGATCGGTTAACCGATTAATAAAGTTTTGTTATAAATTAAGTAATTTCAATAAATAAAAATGCAAAAATTATTTATTATTTGGAGTTTATTAGTAAAAAACCATTAGTCTGTGTTCATACTGCTCATGTTTTAATGACATGATTACAACTTTATAGGCAATAGGGACGAGGGGAAAAGAAACGAGATGCATGTACTGTCAGTACGCTTTGCTTTTTAAATTAAAGAAGAAGAAAAGAAAGAATCATGTCTATATAACATGAGCCGTACAAACGCAGACTTACATAACAAACAAAACAATTCTTGAACTAAAACGAGCAAACAAAAATAATGTAATTCATATTTTGTATTGTATCTATAAATATTAGGTATTTATTAAAAAATAAACTGCGATATCATTTTATTAATTATTTCAATAGTTAAATGAGATCTTATAAACATTTTTTTTTTAATAGTAATTTAGTTTAAAATGTAAAGGACTTAACAAAATTCAAATGTGTATTCTACTTAAGTCAAATTATAATCTGCAAAAGCATTTATACAAAATATTCCTGGAAAATATTGAAGGAATAAGACCAACGCGAATTAACTACAGGTAGTGTCGAAACGGCATCTGATTTTGACAGTTCGAGCTTATTTGTTTTGATTTGTTAGTGTTTTGCTAAGAAAGGTTGACATTTCGAGCCGTAAACACAAACAATGCAATGCAAAAAACGCTATGTTGTTTCTGTTGCTGTTGGATTGTTGTAGTTCCGACACCACCTGTAGTTGAATTCGCCTTAAATAAGACTATTAAAGTATCAAACTTATGAGGATTGTAATTTGACTTAGAATACACATTCGGATAAAATTTGTATAATAAATGTTAGGTACTAAACATGAGAAATAAATTCCCAGATTCTATTTGTTAGGGATTTAAGCAATTCTATTCTTTAGTTTTGCTAAAACTGGATTTTAGAAAAATTCTTTCACTTATCGAAGATGTTGGAGAAATCCCAAGCAACCCATAATACAGAATATCTAATTTCTCAGACTTTTTCCTCGATTTCTCTTAGCATATAAAATCTTCCATTATGCCATTAGAGAACTGTTTTGAGAGTTTCTTCTGTTGTCAGGTCATCATCTGGCAAAGCTCAGCACCGAACATTCTACAAAAAAGATCATTTCCGACTCCCTTAGTTTCTGTTTTTGTACCGTATTTTAAGAATGTATTGCTAGAAGCAAATATATTGTATGAAAAAATATTTTCTGAACACATACCTTTTGTTTACGATACGAGACAAATTATAAAAAACACAAACAATACTACAAAAAATTAAAAATTTTGTTATATCGGTTAATCGACTGAAATTAACCGGTTTAGTCGTTAACCGATCAGCTAATCGGTTAACGGTTAACTAATGCAACATGTTCTGTGGGGAACATTTTCAAGTTCTTTTGTGAATAAGTTGATGATATTTTACCCTTTCTTTTATTTAAGGTTTTCATACTGCACTATATGCAACATTAGAAAGTGTTACATATATATACTGTAACATATTTTCTCAGAAAATAGATCGACATTAAATAAAAGTGTTACAACTGTTTAAAATTTCAATTATCTTCCTCATATACCAACTCATTTTGGTACTTTTCAGATGATCCGATTTTTTTTTCAATATCGTCCGATATGCTTAAAGTGTGGCAACAAACGTTGTCTAATATTGCACATTCTCTTATGCGTATAACTGAACATAACAGTTCTGTTTTTATTCTAGTTCTTAGCAAAGTCTATCAATAGGTCCTAAGTCCAATAGGAGGTTGCCTCGCTGAACTTTCTGAATAGCTGATGGTTTTTTGTTCCAATGTCTGAGAAAACATTAATTTGCCTCTCTAATCCGGACAATGATTTTTATAGTGTGTCGAAATTATTTTTGTTCATAGTATGATCAGAAAACTAAACTTCGCTCTAAGCATCACATTCAAATTTACAAATTGCAAATAATTGCAATTGATATTCCGGAATAAGTATAAAAAACCAATTCATATACATAAGTATTGCATATTACACTTATATCACTTTTTTTTTTAAAATTTTTTAAAAAATAAAATTTATTAAGATGATATATTAAATGGCTATATGATCTTATAAAAAAAGAAATTTCGTTTGATGCGAAAACTTTTATGTGATTAAAAAAAAAAAATATGCTCTATTCGACTATGCTATGCCATTTTTCCTATTTGCAAAAATTGTAAAAAGTTTTATTCCTAATATGTATGTATTTTTCTTGATACATTTGAAGAATTGATACTTTACTTGAATTAATTATGTGAGTTTTTAAAGTGATTTTGGGATCTAAAAAAAGTGCTAAAAATGCAAAATAATTACAAAAATGTGCTAAACTAGCACTTTTTTCGAAATTCTAAGTGCTTATTCAGAAAAAACGTGCAAGCCTGCAAATATAAAAATATGCATATGTATTTTATTATTCATATATATCGAGCCTTTTTTGCGATTATATCGTAAGCGACATCATTAAAACTATCGTAAACGACAGGTACTATGATAGATAAAATCTCAGCACGCTCTTAAAAAATCTCGAATGCGCCATTATAGTCGTACACAAAATACAGTAAATGAGAACACAAATTGAGAGCGAAAAGTGACAGTTCTTGTCTGAGTATTTACCGGTATCGGTATCAATACCGGTATTCAATTTAAACGGTCTTGGATTCGGTATCGGTTGCCAACCTTGGTAAATATGTATAACTTAAAATAATATTTACTTTACTATTTAAATTTATAGTTTTTAACATTTTCGTATTAAAGCTTCGTTTAACTATCAAAATAGCGTCAGACAATGTAGCAGTGGTTTTGCGTATGAATATTCTGGCCACTTCTGGCTAAATGTTCTAACAACGTACAAGACTTAGAAATAAGAAAATTTTTCACTACTTTGTTTCAGAGCAAAACGGCTAAAGCTGAAGATCCAAACCACGCGCTTAATGTGTTGATGCATCTGTTAAATAAATAGAATCAGAGTTAAATCGTATTGACAAGTTTTACTGCAAACGCTTTGAATGCATGTACATATTAGAACGCATTAAGTAGGATTTCTATCTACATTTCCGTGCACGGCATGCGTTAAAAAAAGTTAAGATAGTATCAAAAATTAAAAGAAACAATTTATTATCCTGTTTTAATTCAGTGCTCTTCTTTCTTTGCAACGCAAAAAATAAGGACTTAAAATTTAACTGAATGTTGATAAAAACTTAAAAAAAGTATTGTCGTATCGACAGTAAAATATCGCCGATATGTCGGCCAACCTGAAGTATCGGTTACTTTCCAATTTTCGTACATAAGAAAGTTTTATGATAAATATTTTTCGATATTTAATATCAATCTTTTTTTATTACTTCTACAGATTTTTAGAAAGAATGTGTTAAGTATTAGTCGAGCTGAGGTCTTATATTTTTTAAAAAAAATTTAAACGTTTTTTTGGAACCAATTTTTCGGAACTTCTTTAAGTGCCGTCTTCAGGGGGTTTTCTTTCTTATTTTAAAAAATTTGAACAATTTTTTTTACAAATTCAATAATAAATGATAAATGAAATTGAAAATTTTTAATTGAATACAAAAAAATATGTTATTTTACAAGTTTTCATATTATTCGAATGTGTATTCCAAGTCAAATTACAATCCTCAAAATAATAATATAAAAATTTATAATAAATGTACTCACCATGAGAAATAAATTCCCAGATTCTATTTGACTTTACATATTTTATTTAGAAGACATAGCGCATTTCTTTTCAATCATAATACCTACCTTTGAATTAAAAGCACTTTTAAAGTGTTGGGCACCTTTTTTAAACGAACATTTTTAGCGTATCCAACATGTTTAACTTTTAAAAATACATTTTTTTTTTGCTTTTTAGGCACAAAAACATTTTCAAAGACAAGTAGACATACGTTTTAACAAAATTAAATTTTGATTTTAACAAAAAAAACTTTTTTTGAATTTTATTACTTTGTTAAATTTACACTTGTATGGAAAAATATATTAAGTTTTCTTTTCACAGAAAATTTAATGTTTTCAAATAATTTTATCAAAGTATCCATCTATCTATCCATTTATTATTATTATTTTATTTCTAAGAAGCAGATAACTGTATTTACCAACATTTACATATAATTCAGTGTTGCCAACTCTTCACCACTAAAAACAACTAAATAGTTGGTAAACTAATTAATGGCTAAACAAGATATTTTAAATACAAAAAACTCATCAATCAAGATTCACCAGAAAACTTACAAATTTATTTATTACATCAAAATTGCAAAAAAGAGATTATTTTGAGTGTATTAATGCATATATATTTTTAGTAAATATAAAATATCCATTAGAAACTCTTTGAGTAACAAAAAACTTAAATTTTCGAAAAAATTGATTTTTTTTTATTGTAAACGTCATTTGCGTTAACTAATTACGAAAAGTTCAACATTACAAAGCGACTAATTGTTTACAAAATTTTATAGTCTAAAATTAAAAACTTAAGGAAGTTTTGTTAAATAAATTATTTTATCATGGCTAAACGAGATAAAAAATGGCTGAATTGGCAACAATGGTGTATACAACCAACAATATTATAATATTGTTACTTAATGTAACTTTATAAGCTGCTAATGTATTTGTACTCTTACTACCACGCAATACACACTTACACACACACACACACACATTTAACGCATTTAATACTTCCTTTTGATACTTTGGTATATAAGGAATTTTATGTTGCAAAATTTTGTTATGAAAGGACGCATGTTTTATGTGAATGTTGTTGGACATGGTTGATGTTTGTTTTTGTAGTTGCTGTTCTCAGCATCAGCAGCAACAGCAGTAAATAGTAGTCTTGCCCTGACTTGTCCTCTCGGTCTCTTTGCAAGATGTGAGTGTCTGTTAAATACCATTCATTTTGCACAAGTGACGGCTTTTATTTTATTACAGTGTAGTATTTTTTTAATGTTGCTTCTTTACTGGCCATCTTTTTTTATCATTTTACACTTTGGCTTTAAAGTTAATGGTGAATTATGCAAAAATTTTTTAAAACCGGTTATTTGTTTGGTAATCGATTACTTAACTCAAAATAAAGTCTGTAAAGTTGCTGGAATGGCTTTAAATACTTTAACCAAGCAATTTTTTCTGCAAATAATGTTTCTTGCTTTCAATTTCCTGAGTTCCTTAAATATTATTATATAAATAATGTTTTCCTTAATGCGGGTAACCGATAAATTAAATTGTCACAACACTAATTAGCAACAGTCTAAGTGTAGTCCTTATAAACTGGCCGACTGCCTGGCAACTTATCAAACGAAACGGCAAACAGTTATGACTTTAACGACGACCAGACAACTGAACCAACTGACCAACCAGTATGATGGTAATAAAATGATAAAAATTCTTTCCAATGGATCTCTAGCATTCCGTTCATATCAGTTTAAATTTATTTTCGTTTTATTATTTTTCTTCTTTTATTTGATGTTTAAAATTTTTGCAATAAAACAAACTCATTTATGGTGGGCGTTTTACTATTTGTTTTCTTGTCCCTCTTCAGTACGCTACAACGGCAGCAAAAAATCAACGACAACATCAACAGCAACAACTATGACTTGAGTGCAGTTAAAAATATTTCTTTTTATGATGTATGAAATGTTGTCCGGTCGAATGGTTAAATGTTGCAAGCAATAATTAAATGTATGGGAGATGGTTTATAAGGGATTTAAAAGAGATATATTTAAAAAATGTACCAAAAAAAATAATCGGATTGTAGCAAAAAATATATTTAATGCAAATCAATCAAAGTGCATACTGTAAATAGTAAAATAAATACTGAAAAAAGGGTTTTAAAAAATATAATTAATGGGTTTTTTTTAATTTTTTTTAACTTAATTTGCCAATGAAACTAATATTTTGCACTGGCTATTATGCTTAAACAAATTAAATCTAAAATATCTAGTTTATAACATAACGGGAACAATTTCAAACTTAATTAATTTTAAGTCACTTACGGCCAATATTGCAACTTACAAATAGTTGTTTTTAGGATAAATGGCTTTTGGTTATTTAAAGTTAACATTAATCTAAAAAGTAACTTATGAACTAACAGCTGGCTTATCCTCATGTAAACTTTAGAAGTTAACTTTAAGAATATAGAGCTGCCATATTTTCTGCTAAAGATATGATAACTTCAATGACAGTTTTATGTCATATTAAATTATTCAAACTTTTCTTTTTCTTTTTTTTTTTCAAAAAAACAAAAATAAAGCACAAAAAAATTTACTTCTGCTTTAAATTAAAGAAATAACAAAAAGTGTGTCGTTGCCACAACTGCAATGTTTCCGCAGCATTTAAGAACCATTTTTCATTATCTGACAGTTGTAATAATGGAGAAAATTTAATGGTCACTGTATCGTTCACGATGGCTATTGTTCACACTAACTATCAGGAACTTTATCATTATGTTGTAATAATGGACCTTACGAAATTATTTTTGACACCAATAGGATCCGAGAAATCAATATACATAGTACGTACATACAGTAGAATGGCGAAAAAGTTAACTCTAACCGAATTTTAGCGTGCCTGCGTCACTCTAAAAAGTTAACTTTTAGCTAATTTTTCTAAAAGTTTTGATAAAAAACCTCGGAAATATGCAGAAAGTAGAGAATTCGAACAAAATTAATAAAGATATTCAGGGAAAACTAATAGCGTTTGAAATGTTTGAAATTCTCGAGGCTATGGCGAATAAATATGAAAAATCCGAGTTTATTTTATTATAGTATATTTTTCAAATTTAAGCCCGCATAGAAAAGTTAATATTTCGAAAAAGTTAAAAGCCCTTGGGACATTTTTGTTAACTTTTTCGCGATTCTACTGTACATACATATAAAATGTTGTTAAATTTAAACCTCGTTTTGCGTATAGGACCAACATTTTCATAGACCGAAAGTATTGAAGGTTAAAGGGAATATAATTTTTGGAATAGGCGAATTGGAACTGAAAACTCAACATTACGAAGTAGGAATTCAAAAAAAAATTCACCGTTCAACAATTTAAAAATGAGTGCCATGAGGAAAAAAGAGCGAAAAAAGAAATTTTCGTAACAAAGCATTTTTTTTTATCGACTATTATCCAAAATAAATAAGAAGATCATTTGCTTTTGCTTTTTTGCTTGGGAGAACAAGTAAGTCTTTGAAGGATGTTGAAAAGCATAACAGGTAGTAAGCAAAGTTTCTGCACCCTTTGTTTCCCCCAGAAAAATAATTCACAATGAGAATCAGCCAAAGAAAACTATTTTTATTAAAATATGTAGTGTATTTTGTTTTGTCAAAGAACCGATTACTTCATTTTTTTCAAGTTGATATTTATGAAAAACAAAACGTGTTTAACAACATTTTGATTTTTGGTTAAAATTTAGATTTTTATTTTGGCAATAACCTTTTTTTTTTTTTTTTTATCGATTTTTATAAAAAAAATCACAATTTTTTTGATTTTGTCATTAAAAAGTCGTTAATTTACGTTTTTATTCCTTTTTATAGCAAAATTGGTATTTGCGATTTTTGGCTAAAATTTACATTTTTAATAAGGTAATAAAGCGTTTTTATCAAAAATATTTTGCCAGAATATTAATTTTTATAAAAACAAACGTTTTTTTTGTTGAGTTTTTTAGAGAAAATTTACTGGCATTTTCGGACAATCACAAAACAAAAACATTTGCGATTCTGACTTTTTATTGCCAAAAAGGTGTTGTGTATTACACAATGTGTAAATCGTTATCTCAAGAAGTTTGGCGACTTCAAATTGCATAAGTATGCTTAAGTGAACTAGAATATGTTTTAGAAACGGGTTTCAGAACCCCATAAAATAAGCTCGGCGTTTTGCGATTTTAAAGCATAATATTGTCAGAACATGGCCGTTAGACTTTTGGCAAAATTATCATTCGATTTTTCTGTTTTGGTTGTTTAAATACCGATTTGGCCATTCATAAATTTTAGCAAAGAAAACAAAGTTCCATTTTGGACCCTTTTTTTCATCTCCAACTCAAAGTTCCGTGTTCTTAGAAGAGTACCTATTCAATACAAATTTTTTTAATAGCAATATGGATTGTATCTTTTATGTAGTAATTGTTATTGTTGTAGTTGGTCTATAATGGTTTATGAATTTATTCAACCCGCAGAACAATGAACGCAATTGTTTGGCTGTCTGTCCATCTATTGGTTGTTAGTTGGATGGATGGCTAGATGGATGGTTTGCTTGGTGGTTCTATCAGACTGCCCGATCGTTTGTTTGGTTGATATTTATTTTTTCTCGCTACGTGTGCCATACGCATTTAAAATCTTAATTGCTTTTGTTAAACTAACTTTGTTGTCGTTGTTGCCATTGTTGTTTCACTTGTAGCAATTTCTGCTGCATTTTATTTGCTGGTAGTTGTTGTATTCATTCCTTGTTCTTTTTGTTGTAATTTTAATTTCATTTTGTCCTTTTTATGTACGCATTCATCTACCGGTGTATTTACACTTTTGTATTACATTTGTCTGTCTGTCTGTCCTTCTGTTGGTTTGTCCGTCTGTCTGTTTGTCTGTCTGTCTACTGTTTGAGATTTCATCAATGACGACAATAACAACGATGTTGAACAACGACTTTGATGTTGTATGTTTTACTCTTTTTATGTCGTTCCTTTTTTTCCACTATGGTTGTCTTCTTCTTTGACAGACTACCCTGAGTTTTAATTTATTTTTTTTTCTAATTTATTTAAAGTGAATTTATGATGTTGTGTGCTTAGATTTCTTTATTCTTGTAAAATGTTTGTATACATAAATATTTACATGAGTATGTTTGTGTGTACAGTGTTGGTGTTTAATAATTTGTTATACCTCAATGATTTTAAGGATTATAAATAAATTTAAAAATTTTGGTTTTTATTAAACAATTTTTCCACATATCAATACACACAATATACACTGTGGTTAAAGTTAAAAAGGGCAACGTGTTAAACCAACAGAAACTGTTAAAAGAAATATGTTAAAAAAAGTTCAGCTAAACAAAGGTTTAAACAAAAACTTATTGATTTAATACGTATTTTGTTTGTAGGCTTTGTGGTAAATTGATGAGTTTCTTTTTTTGTACACATAGTTTGTTTAAAATTTTATTAAAACTTTTTTGTTTGCTGACAAAGCGTTACCTTAAACGCAAAATGTCCTAACTAACCAAAAATTAAAAATCGGCCTTTTCATTAATTCGGATGTATTGCATCAACAAAAATGTCTAGAAAATATTTTGGAATCTATCCACTAAAATAACCGATTTTATTAACAAAAACACAATCGACCCCATCTACGAAAGATGATATGATAAAAGCCTAAAGACCTTTCTAACAGTTTGCATAATATGCAACATTGTCAATTACCAAAACAACTGGTAAGATTTACAAGAAAAAAAAGACAAATAAATTATAAAGAGTTTAAGGCAATTTATTAATATTCCATTTTAAATAGTTTTTGCTTCTCCTAAAAAATTTTCAAAATATAAGATACGGCCTTTTTCGCTTTAGGCCACGAACTAGTGTAAAGCTATATTAAAAATTTACAACTTTAAGTAAAATGGTTTTTTATTAGATTATAATATGTTTTCGCTATTTAAATAAAGCTATTACAGTCAAACATCCCTATGATGAATCTGCATGGAAATATAAAATGATTTTATTTTAAAGAAACTATGTTATACATATGTATATGTAGAAACTATATTTTTTCACTTTTATTTGCAATAATAAGGTGTTTAAGTTTGACAGCACTCTTCACGCGAGGATGTTATCCATTTGAGTATTTGTTAATAAAAAAGTTGGAAACCTTCAAATCTTTGAAAAAAGCATATTTTTCTAGGTAACTCAATTGTGCCAAATTCAGAGTTATTTAATTTAGGGCGAATAAAACGTAATGAATCTGATAAACGGGCCGCTGTTAATGCCCATTTTAGATCATTAAAAAAACAGTCGCGAGCATTTTGTTGTCGTCGAAAACTGCCGACACACAGAAAAAATCAAGTTCAAAACGTAGAAAACAAGGTTGATTTAAAATTTGTCGGGGTTGATTTTGCTTCATACGTTTTTCATGTTAATTCAACCAGATTTTACAATTACTTGCAAACAACATTTTTTTCTTTTAAAATTACTATAATTCATGTTAATTTCACATTGCAGTAAAGTTAGAGCAAAATGTCATTTACATATATTGAAATAACAATCCGAATCACGATGAATGAAAGTTATTTCAAGTTGAAACACGTGAATTTTATGTAGAATCAAATTGGTTTATTTAAGAATAATTCAATACACTTACCCCTATAACACATGCTTCACTTATTTTGTATTCTCCTTTGTCAACATAAGCATCAGCAGAATCGCCCGATATGGTTTTCGTCATCATTCTACTTTGAAAACTTGATGTACTATTTAACTAAATAATTTTAATTAAAATAATACGGGAATTGTCTTCTTTTTATAACATATTTTAGGAGTGAAAATAAAAAAAATAAACATACTTAACTAAGTATGTATGCATGTTAATTTAACAAGATAAACTTTTGATTTTAATATAAAACAGATTTTTTAATGGATTCAATATTGAATCCATATTTATTTATATTTTAATATTTTTTTATTTATTTTAACAGTGAATAATATTAAATACGCGTGATTTAAGATTATTTTAATATTTTTCATTTAAAATTAATATGAAATAATGATAAATTAAAATAATGGGCATACTTTTGCAGACATTTACTATGATTTTCAATCAAAATTTTTCGACGTTAATTTTACATTTTTTTTTTATGTGTGAACCAATAGCATTTTAACAACCAAAATTTTTGTTAGAAAAAATGTTACCAAATGTGAAAAAATATAACCAAATTAATAACGCCTTTTGTTAATTGAGAAAAACATTAAATAATAAGATTTTTGTTTGCCGTACTTAATTCCCAATTGTTATTTTTGATAAATCCGCTTTTTAGCTATCAGTGGCAGAGCTGTCAAATGTTGCGATATTTAAATCCTTTAGACGATTGAAATTTACGTTTGGCGATATGGCGCTTGTTTTGATGAAATTTGAAACCCTTGGCGATCTGCGAAATTCATGTTTTAAATATTTTCTAATTTGAATATATCTAAAATGTTAGAAAAAATGTTAAATAAAAATACATACCGACAAGTTATAAATAGTAAAATTTCTAATTTCTTAAACTCACAGTCATTTTCTTACAGAAAATTCCATAAATTTCAAAATTATATATTATAAATCAATTTATTTTTTTAATTCCTATTACATTTCCAAATCATTAAATATACTACTGGAAATAACCAAGATTTAAAACATTTTACATATATGCACTAAAACTACTCTTGTTAATTTTTCAGTCATGTTTTTAAAACGATTCCGAATAATTTTATGCACTTACTTCTTTAAGTACTACTTATCTTTTCATATCTTAAAATCAAGAAAAACATTGGAAACAAATTATGAGAAAATCCTAGTGTACACAGTACAAATAATCTGGTAAATATTTTTTTTCGAAAATAATTAATAGAGGAAGTAAAGTAGTTAGTAAAGTACAAAATTTAAAAAACGAAAAAAAAAATCATACGTATAAAGTGGAAAAATATTTCCATTTCCACATTGCAAAAAAAATTAACAATTTTGGTTAGAAATAACCAAAAACGGCAGCTCTCCTGCCAACGGGAAGACGAACAATGTTCTGAGAGCGAAGATAAAGAAATTGAGAATCATGTTTATTTAAATTTAATTGATAATTAAGAACTAAAGCTTTGCAATAAAAATTTGTTTAAACCAAGAGTTTCTTTTATGTGGAAATACAAAAAGTAATGGTTCTAAAGAAGTGTTTTAAAATTTTTGCACGTGAACGTGTGTGACTAAAAAATTTATTTGGAAAAAAGTGCGAGCGTGTCTGATAAAACAAATTTTTTCCGTGAGAGCGCGTAAGCGTGCGTTACCAACTTTTTCCGCGTGACAATGCGTGACAAAAAATTATGGGCCTTAAGAGGCAGGGAGACTTCCAAAGATCGAATTAAAAATAACATTAAATTTGGCCCATTGGTTTTGCTAAACATTAGCTTTTACCATAAATAGGAAATATTTTCTAGAGAGTGCTGGTATGAACGCAACTGGTTGTAAAATATTGAGTGTTTGCAATAAATATACCTGCGTATAATTCTTACTTATAAGCAGGGAAACCAAAAATATGCTCTAAAAAGCACGTTTTATGCGCATTAAATTTTTAAGTAAAAACTTGAAAATATGCCCTGAAATTAATTTGTTAATTTGAAAACAAAATATTCAACAATTTAATAATAGTTCCATTAAATAGAAACAGTCCTAAAAATATAATCGGTAAAGTCCAAATACCATAGTATTTGCGGACGAATATTCTAGATTTTACCTTATTTGGAAACGATGGACAGTCATGGGCTATGAGTTATTTGTGCCAAATATTATCTAGATATTAACTTTATATGAGATTTTTTGTCTTAAAGAGATTTTAGGGACGGTCGCTAAAATGTTTAAAATATAAAGCTATTTAGAGATGGGAGCTTTGCGCAAATGTGAACCGACGCAAACATGATTTAGTTTGCAGTTATATATGTTTGGGGCGAATTTAATCTAAATTCCTACATAATTAGATGGTTTCACGGACACAAATAGTATAATTTGGATAGAAGTTCTTATTGGGAATATGTGAAATTATAGACAAAATCTCAGCATTAACATAGACTTTTTCGTTAGTAGAATTAAATTGTATTAACCAAATTTGATCAAGTTATCTATAAGATTGCAATTTGCACTTTGCGCACAAGGTTAACATTGACAGTGAGCCAGCCAGACGGACGGATGGATATCGTTAGATTACTTAAAAAAGTGATTCTGAGTCGATTGGTATATTAAAAGATTGTCCCTGATTTATATGTATTTCACACATTGCCAAAGACGTTAGTTTTTGCTTATATGTTCATATATTAAATTTTGAAAAATAATTAGTATTGTGGTTATTTTATTGAACTGTTTATGGGTTTTTATCCAAATTTTGATATTTTAATCAGGCTAAAGTTCATTTAATTTAATTTTCATTAAGTTATTTTTTAAAATTTATTGATAATTTTCATTCTTGGCTGCCGCAGGATCGAACCCAGGCTTTCACGGACAGGTTAACCCTACATGTTTCGATTGCAACCACTCAATCTATTCAGAGGGTTTTGCCGTTTAACACTCACAGCCAGAAGTCAATAGTCAAACATCAATCTTTGAAACAAATTGTATTTAACCTTTGGTAGATCGAAATTTGCTTTGAATGATTATCTACTTAAATTGATTTACATGTTCTTCCTTTTATAGTCTTAAAAAACAAATAGAATCTGGGAATTTATTTCTCATGGAATACACATTCGAATTACTATGAAAATTTATATGTATGTTTTAAATAACATTTATGTATATTAATGACAACCAGCTTTGTCTTATAATTTATGAGTTAAAATTAAATGTAGATGACGAAATTTAAGAAACACGTTGGGTATACAGATTTAAAACAGAAAAGCCAGAATTTCGCAAAAAAAAATTTTTTTTTTATTTGCTGCGAAAGCTCTTCTTGTATTTATCTAAGAAAATTGAACATGTATCAAAATATGCCTCAAAAAGGCAATAAACTGCGCTATAAACTCAAAAAGTGCTGCATAAAGCTATTTTTACTAAATCATGCAAAAAATGCTGCAAACGGTAAAATATACACTTACAAATGCCAAAATTCATAAAAAGATCTAAAACGGATAAATATATTGTTTCTGCCTTCATTGGTCGCACAAGAAAAAATATTCAATTGCATATTTATGGTTTCCCTGCTTATAAGTAGGAACATTTTTTCCAAGTTCATAAAGTAATTTTCAAGTCAAATAAGTAGTTATTAAAAGTTTTTAAATAAAAAAAAATAATGTTAACAAGTAAAAATGCTATCTAAAACTTAGGGGGAAGTTAGTTAAGGCGACCGTACACGACATGTATTTGTCATCTGACATGTCAAATTTCCCACTGCAAAATACATACCTTTTTAACTTTGCTTCTGTAAAAGTCAGACGCAAAGTCATTGACAAAATTTCAATTAGAGCGTGCTCTATTTTCTTCTGACAAACCATCTGACATCAGAAATCTATGCCGGGAAGACACCGGCAGCGGCGCCCACTATTGACGGAATCATTAGCCGGCTGAAGTTAATTTTTTACAATACCGAGATATGTTTGATCATCTTACGATTGAATAGAATTTATGTGAATATATATATAAAAACCGTTTTATTATAAAATCCTAAATTGGTATCTTTGAATTAAAAGAAAAAAATGTTAAGATGGCTAAACTATTTTACGGCGCAAATTAAAAATTTCATGGCGACAGCAAGCTATTTTAAAACCGAGCACTACTTTGGTTTCTGCAATTACAATGCGAAAAAAACAGAGACAATGTCAGAAGCAAATTACATGTACGTTTGTGACCGAATATTATAAACCTTATGTAAAACAGCGATTTTGACAGACATGCACAATTACATGTGACTTGAAAATTTGACATGTCAGATGACAAAAACATGTCGTCTATATGCTCCTTTAACGACTTTTACAACTTTTGATAATGTTCCGGTGTAAAAGAAAATTAAATAAGTCTGGGTTCACACAATGAAAGTTTTCTTTCAGAAAGTCAGAGTTTATTGGTGAGAGGGGAAAAGAACATGCTTCTCTTCAAACAACTCAGACTTTCTGAAAGGAAACTTCCATAGTGTAAACCCAGACTAAAGAATTTAATAGTTTTTCATCTGTGGGAAAATGCTTACTTTTTATTTGAAAGTATGCTTGCGACTAATGCCTAATTCAACTTCTACGTACAACCACTTGACGCATATACAATAATAAAGTATTTGAATACCCATCGGTTGTTTTTACTGATACATACTTTAGTTAAACTTTGTTTAAATATTTTGAGTATAATGTGTGGTGTGCATGGTACATGATTAGACCCCCCAAAATAGAGTACCTAAAATTATTCTTTTGTTATTGTGGAATCCCAAATGCTTAAACTGTTGATTGCTCTCCTGAGTATCAGTTGTTGTTTTTAGAATGGTCTGCTGTTCTCTGATCAGTTTTTAGTAGCTTATAATACGAAGTACTTAAAACATTTTTTATCCTTAGTCACAAAACGAAAGAATTTTATTTTTTATTCATATAATATTTACTTAGAACTTTCCTCCAAATCTCTTTCTCATATTTTAAGTAAAACACAACAAAATAAATATTTATTGCCACAACATTTTAATAAACATCAGATTTGTTCATGTAAATAAAACTCCGATGATGATAATGGTGGTGATGATGATGAAAATAAAGATGATCGTCTGTCTGCATTTGTTCTCTTCAAAATTAAATCAAACACAAACTTCCGGTAAAATACAGTGCATTTTATTTAAATGAATTCAGACCTTTTTTAAATACATATTTGAAAAAAAAGTAAGACATTTGTTTTCGGCTATGCCGAATAGTTAATACCCTCTACCGAGAGCTCGAATCTTTTAGGACTGGCCTTTATATGAGATCAATTTTTAACCTCCCATTATGATTCGATGCAGTTTTAAGAGTATTAAAATTATTTCAAAAAGTCATAAAAAACTTAATTTGACCCAACTTAAATAAAATATCATGATTTGTTTCAGAAATGTTTATAAGCGCACTAAAGTGATTATCAGGAAGGGATTTTGTATTGGACACCAATCTTCACAAAATTTGGCAGAGTGATTTGTCATCTTTAACAACTATGAAACTATTTTACTACAATAGCATTATTCCTTACGGTTTTAGGCGTACTTTAGTATTTTCCGAGAGTGGGCTTGGTATGGGTCGTATATAGTGTTTTTATACGGGATTTCCCGGGACAAAAATCCCGGTATCCCGCACATTTTTGGGTATAAAAACCCCAAGAAATTTGTGCGGAATTTTTTTTATTTTATTATGGCAACTTTACTGCTGATATAATTGTGTCATTAGATAGATCTTAGCCGTTAGGCAAAAAGGTCTTAAATCAAAAAAACGCATTTGAGTTTTTAATTGGCTTATTCATTTTTGTTCTCTCTTTTGCTTGGGTTAAATCACTTTAGTCTAGCACAACTGCTTCTAATCTTTATATTTTAACAAAAAAACTACAGTTTCTGGCTTAAGACATTTTTGCTAAACGCCCAAGAGATGTCAATTCATATCCGATAAGAAGGGCAATGTTTAATGTTTAATGCTCTGACATTTCGAAAGAAGAAGAGTTACAATTTACAGGATTTTCAATTTGTTTAAGACCCAGATTTATTTTAAAAACGAAAAAAAGTTGTTCCCACTTGCTTCAAAAAATGTAATGATTTTTTTTAACAGCATTAAAGTTTTTTGGATTGCATTCTGTAAGAGATGATGACAAAAGTTATTAATAAAAAAAAAACACTTATTCGATTCGAAAAAAAATATATTTTTTTTAAAAAAGAAGGAAGTGCTAAGAAAACTGAAAGTGTCTTAAGATTAAATAATGTTTCTTTCGACTATAAAGGCAAACATCCGTAGAAAGGAAACGTGTTTTCTCTTGATAAAAGTTAGAAATATGCTTTCAAACGATTCTGTAAATGCTTGTTCTAAACTTAAATAATAATATAATAATAAATAAAAATAAAATAAAATAAAATAATAATTTAACTTGTTTGGTTTTATATTAATTCTGTGGAAATAAGTGATTAAGTCTATTTGTTAAGTTTTATAGGAGAACAATTTAAAATTTTAAAAGTGGTTTTTGGAAATTTACTCCAAATTATAGTTTTTTAAGTTATTATTATTATACACTCCTAATGTCACAGATCGGTATTTTTTATAATTCCAAATGTTATTGGGCATTGAAAAAAGATAACCAAAAAGTCAGTTTGCTATAACTTCCTCAAAAATCCTACAAAATAATTGAGCTTTTGAACATAAAGATCTTAAGGTACCATTAAGCACTTTTTCCTTTTTGTCACAGAAATAAAAAAATGTTTTTATAAACTTATTTAATTGATCTCAGGATATCTTATTTGTTCATAAAAATTAAATTAAATAATATTTTGCATCGATTTGTATTTAGCGGGAATTCCTGGGATCCCCGGAAATTGAAAAATAAATCCCTCTTTCCCGGGAAATGAAAAAGTCCGGGAAAAGAAAAACCCTAATCGTATAGTAAATTATATACCGATCTTCACAAAATTGAATAGTATGATTTCCAGTCATAAAAAACCAATTTGGATAAAATTTAAAAGGAATTGTTCACGCAAAAAAATTTTCATTTACTGTTTGTAGTTTTTTTTTTTAAGTTTTCCGTTAAGTTAAAATTAAACCAAAATATAGTCATTTTAGGTCGAAAATTACTTTTTACTTTTTAGGCACGTTGTTTAAAAAGCAAACTACAAAAGATTAATGATTTTCCGTTCATTTAAAAGTTGTTATCGTTCTTCTTTAAAAAAATTTATATTTTATATATAAATTTTCATATTATTCCAATATGTATTCTGAGTCAAATTACAATTTTTAAAAGCTTTTAACTTTAATAGTCTTGTTCCTTCAATATTTTCCAGGAATATTTTTTTTATGCACTATCAGAATTTTCGTTTGTATGTTTTATATATTAAAAATTTTATATTTACAATTGCAGTTTTTTGTTTTGATAATTAAACAATTTTAAAACAAAAGTTAAAATCAGTAAATTTTACTGTAATTTGTGAGTTATTTTTTAACATTTAAAAATTAACTGATTTTTAGTCTGATTTAAAGGAAAAATGAGTTGACCGGGCTTTAAATGTATTTTCATTTGTTTTATATTGCATTTTACGTTGATTTTACCTACATAAAATTTTGAGGGTTGCATTCTGTTAACAAATTTATGTTCCTTTTTGTAATAAAAGTATTAATTTTATAGCTAATCCTACGGATTACAATTCCAAACTGCTTTATCGAACTAGAAATGGTTTAACACGAAAATTGTTCTTTTCTGTGGAGTCTTTTCTAAATGAGCGTGTTTTCAACAGACAGACAGACAGTCGGACATGGCTCCATCAACTTAAAATATTCGAAGACGCGGAATATATATACTTTATGGGGTCTTAGATGAATGTTAAAAAAGTTCTATACGGAATGACAAATTTAGTTTACCCTCCCTCATTCAACACTAGTGGTGGAGGGTATAAAAATGTAGGTTTGTAATTATTTATTTTTCTATTTACAATAAAAAAAATGGTAGAAATCTGACAATACGTAAAAAAAAATTAAAAAATAAACACTTGGAAAATAAATGAAATGAAAAATCAAATCAAATTTTGATTATATTATCTAGAATTTGAAATAACCTCATGACCTTTTGTACTGAAATTAAAAAAAAAACTACAACATTTTTTTGTTCAAATTAAACAAAAACAAAATGTATAAATATTAAGCTGGTGCATTAAGTTTCAAATGATTATGCAAATGTAAAGTACACGATTAAAAGTAATAAAAATAAATGTTAAATACAAAATGTTTTTATTTTTTAGATTTTTCTACAAAGTGATTAACAACCAATTTGTGTTGTAACAAGTGTGGTCCATTTAAAGAGAAAAATATACAAAAAAACGTCGTTAATTTTATGACAATTTTTTTAAGGTCTTTTGATTTGAAATATGTATTTGATAAAATTGTCATAAAACTGTATTAAATGTCTAGTGCGTGGGTTTTAAAATACCAAATTAAAAAAAATCAGCGTAAAAAGGTGATATTTTTATGTCTCTATTATTTTTTTAATGACTCTCTCACGCGTGAATGAAATTCAAAGTAATTACAATCCAAAGAATATCACGTTGCGTTTGGGCACTTAATTCTTTTATCTCTGCTGGAAAAAATACCTTTCAGTAATGCCTGCACGTAATATCTTACCTTAACAAAGTCGGCGCTTAACGTTTCTCGTCTTCAGTTTATGAAACTCAATTTTCCCGCATTTGAACAATTCCTAACGTTTTTAATCGATTTACTGAAGGCTTGTTCAGTTATTAGGAGTTTAAATGCAAGTTTTTCTTGCATTTAGTTTACCCTAAATTCCACGTTTTGTACAACATTCGCTACCTCTTGAGTTACTTTAAATGGGGGCCAAATAAACCACACAAACGGTTACACAAACATACGAAAAAGGAAAACAGGAGCATGTTTGTGTGAATATTAAAAATGTTCAATATTTTCACTAACCTCTTCTTATTGTTGTCAAACTGCGTGTGTCGTTTATTTGGCCCTTACAAACCAAGGAGGACTCACTTTGTTATTGTTTTACTGTAGTATTGTCGACACCTGATATGTGAATTCGCCTTGAGAAGAACTTAAAATTTAAATAAAATTCATAGTTATTCACACGTTCTATACTTACTTGTTATGAAATTTCTCATAACAACTGTCTCAAAACATTTATTATATGATTAATACTAACAGTACTTATCTGAGAGTCCACACGTAACATAATACTCTCTGCGATTGAATTTACTGATAAAAAAATTTTTATAAATTTTCTTGCAACTTGTAAGAACAAATATCTCATTCTGAATAACAACATATGTATAAGTGCTGGCGTCCTCGCTTTGCATTTCAATATTAACGTCGTTAATTATGTTTTATACAAAACAACATAAATTTTGGAACAAACACATGATTACCAAAGGTTTCTATCGAAATGATCATATCACAGTTAGAAGTGCCAAGGATAAAAAAGTACTAAAAACAACGCGGGGGTACTGCGGTATTATTAATAAGAAAAAGTACTGAATAAAGTACTAAAGTACTGAATTTTTCAACACTGTGTAAGAATATCCAATAATATTAAGTGGAATTTTGAAGAAAATAATATAGAAACTGTCAATAACTACAGACATTTTGGAATTGATATCAATTTTAACTTATTTTTTACAAAGCACTTAGGAAACCAATTGACAACATTGAAAATGGCGATTGCCTCATTATGGTCAAAATATATAAACCATCCTATGATCTATAATGTTTTAGGGTGCTCAAATTTGGTGTTTAAAGATGAACTGGAAAAATTATTTAGCTACTTTTGATATTTTTAGTTAGGCTTGAGTTCATCAAATTTAATTTTCATTTAATTATTTTTACTGAAGGAAGGAATTTTTGCCACTCGGAATTTTTTATTAAAATTTATTGATAATTTTCTTGGCTGAGCTGGGGATCGAACCTGGGTTGAATTCACGTGCTTCAAGAATCACCACATTCCACAATTATTTAGATACTTCATAAATGAATATGTTACTTTTACCATACAATACTCCAAACTACATGCTTAATTTAGAAATTGGTCTAAACTCCCTGTTTATTTATACCTTTTTTTACATCGAAACTTCTCAGTGAATACTGGAAACCAATACTTAAACTTTTAAAAACATCAGAAAGAGAAGGTCTTATATCAAATGCCAGAGGCTTACTTTAGCTATCCTTTGACTTATCACCATGAGAAATAAATTCCCAGATTCTATTTGTTTAAATAATTTATTTAAATACATAAAATTTACAATAGGCACTATCCAGTGATAAGATACAAAGAATGCTGACGAAGGCCGTAGCGAGCCAGAAAATTTACTACATTCTGCTGGTATCTAAAAGTTGTATACATTTTCTGTACAATTAACTTCATTTCTAGCCAAAGGATAGCGAAAGTAAGACTCGTAACAAAAATATACAAACAAAAATTCTGATAGTGCATAGAAAATATTGAAGGAATAACACTATTAAAGTATGAAAGCTTTATAAATTGTTATTTGACTTGGAATACACATTAGAATTAATATGAAAATTTATATAATAAATGTTACTCACCATGAGGAATATATTCCCAGATTCTATCTATTAAATAAAAAAAAAAAAAATACATAACAAATAGAATCTGGGAGTTTATTTCTCATGTTAAGTAACATTTTATTATACAAATTTTCATATTATTCGAATGTGTATTCTAATAAAATTACAATCCTCAAAAGCTTTTATACTTTAATAGTCTTATTCCTTCAATATATTCCAGGAATATTTTGAAGGCATTATCAGAATTTTTGTTTTGTATATTTCAAGCAATGAAGTAAATTGTAAAGAAAATTTATGCAACTATTAGATACCAGCAGAATGTAATGCTTTTGAGGATTGTAATTTGACTTAGAATACGCATTCGAATAATATGAAAATTTGTATAAAAAAAAATATATTTTGAATACCCCTTTCTGAATCCAAAACCTGTTTCGCGAAAATTTTTATGGTTTCTGAGACAGCATTCATTTTGATCTATATCAGCTGTTTTAAATATGGTTTTGCTCTACACGCCGCTGTTTGGCGATTGCGCCAAATTCTTAATACAAAAACGTAAAAAATAAAGTTTACTTTTGCTTTGCTTCATTGCATAAAGCATGTTCAGTAAGATTATGCAAAACGCCTGCTGATTTTTTGCAGAGTTGTGTTTTTGTTTTTGACAGCTTTATACAAACAAAATGCGTGTAGTTTTTTCCATTGTTGTATTCCTGGATGGACTATAATTGGACCATAAGCAAAATATGTAATGTGATAACAAGAAAATTCATTTGCTGAAAATAGTTTTATAAAAGAAACATGTGATAAAAATTATTAAAAATTTATTAAAAATATAAAAATGGAGCTGTTTATTTTTTTTGTAAAATAAGACCAAATAAAAGGAAAAAAAATTATTAATGTTGGCTTTTATTAGATTGTAAATATATATAAACTATCATCTCCACAACAAGTTACTCAATACACAGCAATAAGTATACGTATGCAGCACAAACATTTAAAATTTTTTTTTTAGAAAAGTAGCGTATGCGTATGTTCAAAATAATGGCTTTATTACGGTTCACAACTATACTCAGTTGAGTTGTAATTAAGACAACTGGCTGTAATCAGTTGTAATTTTTGTTCACCGCAATATAACAAAGTTGTCAACCGTAGTACAAAAATTAAGAAACTGAGTTGAGTTGTGAACCGTAATAGGGACCAATATCTTTCAATTTCAATAAAATACTATAACGTTCTAACTTCAGTTAGAAAAACAATGTAGATTTTTCTTCAAGACATATGCCTAAAGCTGTGATCAAATTTTTTTAAAAATGTATTGGGTATTTCAAAAAATCTTCATGTAAAACTTCTCTGTTGTTTTTCTTCACTCTGACTTTTTGACATATGCGCCAAACCAATAATGAGCTAACGATGTGTATATTTCATTTTCATTTAAAATTTTACAAAAAAAAAGATAATTATCTTCTTGGAAATTACTGATTTATTTCGCTTTTAGAAGATTGATTATAAAAAAGTATATGAATTTGATCAAAAGGCTGCGGTTCATTAAATATATTTACTGTTAAAATCCCGTCTTAACTTAAAAAAAAAAAAAATTAATTAATCGCTTAAGTTAAAATTAACATGCTGAACATGCATTTTTCAATAATAAAAAATTTAATCTAATGTTTTTAAACCAATAAAAATTTTTCTTTTAAACTGAAAATATGTAAAATAAACAAACAAAATTAAATTAGAAAAACTAAGAAAAATAAACACAAACTTCGAAATAAATTTAAAATTGGTTCCTAGAAACTTTAAACAGAAAACAAAAGAAATACAAGAAAAATAACATTGAAATGAACTTTAGCCATGCTAAAGTATCTGTAAGATCCATTAAACATTTAAACCGGTATCTCAAGTGTAAGAAAAACTTAAAAAACGGAAAAAGCAAGAAAAAGAAGAGTAAAAAAATGTATTAGCAAGCAAGTCATTACTTTGAAGCCACTTTTTGTTTCTGCTGGGGTTTAAGACAATTTCATGACTCACTCATTCTAAGCATGATTTTTTCCGTAATTCTTTTTTACTTTTTGATTTCTTTTTTTTTAACGATTTATATCTTTAAACGTTTTTTTTTGTATTTTTTTCTTAAGACTTATTCTATTTGTTGTTGTTAGTATTATTGTTTTCTTTTTAGTTTTTTTTTTTTGTAAAATGTTTAAAGTTGCATCTTTGTACTTTTGCATATTAAATGCTTAACACGTACATAGTAATGTACATTATTTTCTTATTTTCTATTAGAAATGAGAAATTATGCTGCATTCTTTAGTGTTTTTCTTGTAATGTTTTTGTTTTCATTCCAAAGTACTTTTTAAAGTAAAGTGTTACCTCCCCTAACGCACACCATCATCCAGCGGGCACCCCCTTTCGATGGACAATTTGGTCTGGTCGCGGCAACATTGCATAAGGAAAAAATTGAGTTTATTTAACAGGATTATTTCCCTTGTCCCATTGGTGTCCGGCCATGAGAGATTTCACTGTAGTTCTTTAAAAAAAAAAATAATAAACCTACAAGACATAAATGGTGGTGATACCCCCTTTTACAAGTGTGGTGGCATGCATTTTATACACGTTGTTTATCCACACATTTACATAATTTATTTGGAGTAATTTTTCTATTATTTATACAAGTTTTTGAAAGAAAAAACAATTCTCTCTATATTGTACGAATGAGTACCTTTAAGACTGCAACTGCATTTGCGATACCGACTGCAGACACAACAAGTATTTGTTGCATTATAAATTTATCAGGTCACTTGTGGCAGCTTAATCAACATAAAACGTACTTTTCTTTATTGTTGAGGTGGGGAGGCTATTTAAGAAGAAGAGATATTTATGTAAAAATATACATTGTAGAATAAAATTACATTTAAAATTAATAATTTCTATTTAATTTGAATTTGATTACAATTAGCCGAAGGCTGGAAAAGGGTCTTTAGAAATAAACGTCGATGTCTATATGTAATATTTTACGTCCGTTAATATTTAAATTGAATTAGTCTTAATGAAAAATGCAAATTTAAAAGACACTTAATGACTTTTAAGTCACATACAAAATAAAAGTTTAATGTGAAAAAAGTTTTTACTATTGCAGTTCTATATTTTTTTTATTAAAAAGTATGAACCATGGTATTCCTCTGATTGTGTTGATACTCACAAAGATTTGAAAGAGTACTAAATGAAATAATAAACTGAAAATAAAGTTTAGCACAACACTTTATCTTTTAACTCTTTTAATATGCGATATGTATAACTACACCCAGATAAAAAACATGTTTAAATATGTCATCTCCAACAAACTATTTTTAAAGAAAATTTTAAACATATGATGAATTTAACAATGTTACTGTCACTGACAAACATATTATGGTTTAATTAGTCCTCCATCCAGAAGGCTTAACCATATTATGGTTGCCTCCGAACATGTTATGATTTAAAATAAATAAAACATGTTTAACACTTATAATAGCATGATTTTATAGCATATATAGCATATTTTTCGTACTTGCAGACAACTTGCAGCTCAACTTGCAAGAAATTTCTGAAGACAGTGATATTTTGACACTTGCTGCAAGTTAATGTCAAAAACATGAGCAGTGTTACCAAATTTACTTGATTGCGGAAATAATAATTATAGACTTAACTTTTTTAAAGTATATTTAAACATATTTCTTGATTTTTTTTGCATATATACATAAAGAAGACAATTGATTTAATTTTTAAACATTAATGGAATTTGAGAAAGCAATAATAATTATTAATGCCAAATGTTTATTTAGAAATTAAGCTCTGTTTCGCACTTGGCAACTCTGATTTATAAGGAACTTTCACTTGACTGTGTAAACGTTCATGCAACTTGTATGACATTCGACTATTTCGCCGACATTTTCGATGTTAATACGTATAGCCTACTTGCAAGTACTTACTTGCATGTGTAAAGGCAGGGTTAGATATCGTCGAATAATTAATTCGAAACAAATTAATCGGGTTTATAAATATTTGACACTTGCAGCAAGTAAAATGACAAATGAAGAAACAGTGTTACCGTGGATGAATTTTGTATCAATTTACTAGTACTTAGTAATATAAAAGTAATGTTTATAGCGGATTTTATGTGTATTTATAAAAAATAACAAATAAAAAAAGCACAACAATACAACAACGCATCTTAATGGCAATATTAATCATTAATTTTTAAACATTTTGAAAAAAAAATTGTTAATCAAAATATTTTTTCAGAAAATTATGACATCGCCACTACGGCAATACTGGAGTCACATATTTTATAAAATAAACATAATTATTTCATCAAGATGGACCGAAAATTAAATAAATAAGAAATTATTAAATATATTTTGTTATAGCCTGGTAATGTTTTTAAACTGGTTATGTTTTTAAACCGAAAAACAAATCTTTTAAATAAGATGTTTTCGCTTCGAGAACATATGAAAAATGAACTTACAACTGACTGTGTAAACACTCAAGCTACTTGCAAGACGTTCGGCTTTTTCTTCGACATTTTCGTTGATAATATGTATGCACTATGCACATTAGATTTTTATAAAAACATGCTGCATACGTTTTTAATGTCTCTGATCAAACCTCATATGTGGTTTATTTGGCCCTTAACAAACAAGACAGTGTTTTAAATAAAATCGATTTTCAAAACAGTGAGAAAATTAGATTGAAAAATGTGCCAAATTTTCCATTACTGATATCGCCTTTTACTAAAACCAACTCATCTCATAAGACTCCACAAGAAACTGATACATAAAAACAAAATCGCCCATTTACTAGAATAGTGTCATAAATCAAACATTTTTTTTATCATATTATGCAGAAATGTACGCAATATATTGATTGATATCATGTGTAAAAAAATTGCTTCTGTATCGTTGTGATTAAAATGAATACATCACTATTTTCAAGGGTCAATATCGTAGACTTTTCAGAATAAATAATTTATTTTGTGTTAGAACGATATTTATGATGTTTTTTTTACTTTTTAACAAAAACTTTATAAAGCTCTAATGAAACATATTATTTTTGAATTATGACTCTATTGAAGTAAATGAGCGATATGTTTGTACTATGTACATACATATATATGTATTTTAAAAAGACTAAAGCTTATTTTGATCCTTTGAACCGCTATCTTTTTGTGGTAAATATAAAAACTAGTTTTCGTTCTCTGCAGGACAAAATGAACATTTTCTTCTTTTACTTTCCCTCCCTAGTTTGTATCCATATACATACAACCGTATGTATGTATTTAATTAAGTTTAAGGAACAATGACATCTTGTTTATATAAATTATCTGGTTTGGGTTTTGTGCCACTAAAACATCTCTTGCAGAATTACCAACATGTTTACATGCTTTTAAGGTTACTTGTTCACGGTACTTTACGTTTATCCTTTAATTGTTTATGCACATTAGACTGGCTCAAAAATTGAGAATGTAAAGCATTCAAAAAATTGGTCTTCCAAAATGCGGACCAGAAGGAACAAATTTCTCTAATCAAACAAGAGCTCGAAGAGTATGCATCTGTTTTATAATTAAATAATACAAAAAATAATTAAAAAATAGCTTTTTGCCAAAAATCATCATCAAAATAGCCCATTTTTAAAAGAAAAATTAAAGGTAACAAAAATGTAGAACATTTAATAAAAACTTATTTCAAAATACTTATTTCAAAATAAGTACCTCTTTACAAATAATGTACCTTTTACCAAAAAAATACTTATTTACAAAAAAGTTACTTTGTACAAAAAGTACCTTTTACAAATAAAGTACCTTTTACCAAAAGAATACTTATTTACAAAAAGTAACTTTGTACAAAAAGTACCTTTTACAAAACAGTACCTTTTTAACAAAAATTACCATTTTACAAAAAGTACCCTTTTACAAACAAGTACCTTTTTACGAAAAATATATATGTACATATTTAGAAAAATTGGGCGTTTGACACAAGAAAGTATCTTTGCACCAAATTACTTTAATAAACACACATATGGAGGGCTCAGAGCTGAAACGAACCAAGCCAAAACAAGGAATTCGAAAATATTTTGAGTAAGTGAATTGCCATTAATTCCGTGAGCCACTGATTAGCGTTTATAACCGTTCTCTTAGGAACGAAACACTTTTTGATTTAGTCGGTTACAGAACTAGAAAGAGTTAAATTTTGCAGAGAATTTCGCTGCAGTTTTGAAATACACATACATACGTGTTATATTTTATAACTTGATTCGGTTCGGCTCCGGGGCCTCCATATGTACCTTTCAAAAAAGTACTTACTTGCAAAAACGTATTACATATTTTACAATTCTTTAAAATAAATTAATTACGCAAATTTAGTAAAACATTAAACTTCCACGTCCAGTGCTGTTACAAATGTATACACTCATTAGAAATTAAATTTTAGGCACAGAAAGATACATACATTGTAGATATATACATATATATATATATATATATACATAGATACTGATACGTATATTCCTAATGACGACATCAGCCTGTTTGCTCTCTATTATCTCTATGATGCAGCATTCAAATTCGGCCTAGTCTTAATTTAGATTTTCTCTTTTTTTCTTTTGTTTGTTTGCCTTAAAGGTTTTATTTTGAGTCTAAAAATTTATTTATTCATTTGTTTTAGAAATTAGTGTAGCTAAAAAAAAATCTTAAACAAAACATAAAAATAGTAAAACTTAAAAAGTCAAGTAGCACGAGTGATGAGTGTAGTGTGCCTTGAAGTTGTTTAAACAAAAAGACGATAATTTTAATTGTACCCGTAGTCCCCTCTCACCAACCTTTTCTTATTTTGTTTTTTCGAGAGCATCTTTAAAATTACTTTATTTTAGAGTTAAAAACAAAAAAAAAAATTGAAACAAATTAAATGTTTTGTAAAGACAACAAACACTTGAGATACGACAGCACTCATGAGTATGTACTCAAAAAATTAGTGTAATTATTACAAATGAAAACGAAAACATTTGTAAAGAAGAAACAATTTTTAAGTTTTGTTTTTTTTTTCTTTAAAGAAAACTTGGTTTTAAAAGAAAGAGAAAATATTTCCGCTTTTATATCTTTTTAAGTTTGTTATTTTAAAGATTTTGGGTGCAGTTTTAATGATGAGTACGAGTTTGCAGATGATGACTAGGAATTAAAAAAAATTTTTGGAAATAATAATAACGATTATTTACAATGTTAGATAATATGACTTGCCAAAAGTTTGATACCTCAACCATCTCTGAGAAAAGTAGTTATATCTAAGTTATAATTAAAAAAAATATAATTTGTAAAAATAATAATATGCCAATTTATCGACTAGAAAATATTTAAGTACTTTTAATATAAGACTAGTTACATGACTAGTCCAAAGTTGCCGGAAAAGGGAACAATTTACTATCTCTTGATGGCGTAAATAGGGTTTGTTTTATTGTACTTTTATAAATAACTAGCATTTGACCCGCTTCTTTCACTAGCGTCTCCTATTCCTTCGTGGACATATTTTTATGTTAAAGTTATTGAAAAAGATACCAGTTGTACAACCAAAAATCTAAAGAAAAATATAAAGTTTCCCGTATTTCCTTTTTTGGGTACTATATTTTCCCCCCATTAAAGTAAAAAAAAAAATTCAGGCAGCACATAATTAAGTACGAATTGGTCAACGAATGGAGAAAAATGTTTTGTAAAAAAGTACCAAAAATAGTTACGATTTTCACCCCTTAAATGTTCGAATTTCGAAAAAGTACCAAATTCGTATTCGTATTTTTTTTGATAAGTTTCGAATAAAAAATTACCAAAAAGTTCCCTATTATACAGGGGTGTGCTGGAAATCGCAAACGCAAAACGCAAGAATTTGGAAGTTGTTTTTAATAAACTTTAAACCTAATTCTTATTATTTTTGGCTAAAAATCCTGTTTAATATGGAAATATTTGTTTAATATTTGTCATAAAATTCTTTTATTACAGAAATCTTATTTAAAAACGACTTTTAAAATTAATGCGTTTTACGTTTGCGATTTCCATCCAGCACACCCCTGATAGACTCTCATTCACCCAGGACAGTGCATCTTGAATTTTATGTTTCTAGGTCCAATACTAACTGAAATTCAAAAAGTACCAGTTAAAGAACAAAAAAGTACCAAAAAGTTCGGTAATAGGTGCTTTTCCACTCAAGTCATTATTGAATGTTGAATCTTATCTTTTAAAGTCCAACATTAACGATAATTAAAAAAATATTGTAGTATTCGTACTAAATTATGGGCTCAATTTAGTGAGAATATATCAATGAATGGAGAAAATGTTTTGTAAAAAAATTACCAAAAATATTTAGTCGAATATCGAAAAAGTACCAAATATGTATTCGTATTTTTTTGATAAGTTTCAAATGTGGTATAAACTTTGTTTCTATGTTTATTTGTTCAAACGATAGATGGGGTGTCAAAAAGGACCCAAATTCAGGGTTTACCCTTTTATTCCCTAATAGGGCCGAATTTCAAAAAAGTACCAGACACCTGTCCGCTTATTGTTCTAAAGAACAACGATAAGTATTACATTTTTTTGTGTATCTCTTTTAGTTTTGGAGATATAAGGTTAACGAATTTTCGCGTTTTTACCCTTTTTTACCCCCTAAACATTCGAATTTCCAAAAATCCCGTCTTAGTGGATCGATTTGGGGAGTGAACAATCTCTGGTTCAAATTTTATTTTTAGTTTCAGGCGTTTAGGCTGTGCGATGATGAATCAGTCAGTAACGTTACAATTTTATATATACAGATATAAATTTAAATTTGTTTTCTGCGTTTTTTAAATTTAAAGTCGTTTTAATATTGAATATTTTAAAAATTATAAGTATTGTGGTTATTTTGTTGAACTGTTCTATGTTTTTTAATCCAAATTTTGATATTTTTAATTAGGCTTAAGTTCATCAAATTTAATTTTCATTAAATTATTTTTATGAAGAAAGAAATTTTACAACATGAAATTAATTAAAATTTATTGATAATTTTTCATTCTTGACTGACCTGAAAAAAATAAAAATTCTAATTTTTTATTTTTAAAATGTTTTATAAAAATATTTCACTATTTAAATAAGTCGAATTTGTATTGAGAGTAAATTTTTCGTTTTCGTAAAATTCCATCAACATCAAAATGTCGATATCAAAGTGGTTTCCTATGTTGTGGGCAGAGCAAAAATTTGTTAATCTGTTGAATTTTTTTTTTTATTTAAAATTGTACAAAGAAAAAAAAATATGTTTTAAAATATGGAATTTCAAATGTATAAAAATGTGTTTTGAAACATTTTAAATGTATTAAGCATATTTCCTAATTTTTTTCGTATACAAATTTAAATGAAGTCTGCTCAATTTACAATAAAATACTTTTCAATTCCAAACTACAAATTGTGATTAAATTAAATCTAGCCACTTAACCGTTAACACGTAACCGATATAAGAAGATTTTTATGATTTAATTAATTGAAGTAATTGAAAATATATCTTCAAACAACAAAATGCCAGGTTAAATAAAAACTTTTATAAAAATAATCATGAAAAAGACACTAGTTACTTTACTGGTGCAGAGTAACCAGTTTATTGAAGTACATTACCCGGCTGTTCCATTATTAAAGCTACGGTCACACTAATTAAATATTTGAACAATTAAGCCTAACCCCTACTTTCGTTAATAGTTATTGAGATTTAGCATGATCTTTATATCACAAAATAAACTTTTTATACTACAAGACATAGCAACAAAATGTTGTTTGTAAGATGTGGTATTATAAAAAAAAAAAAATATATAGGAATTGAAGGAAATGATTATGTAGTTTTCTTGTTGGTCCCGTTTTTTCGTTTCGTTTTTTGATAGCTTAAGTCACAAATTATTGTATATTTGTAAGTCTTAAAAACAGCACTCCTTAAAGTTTATCAAGTACGTTTTTTGCTTTATTTTTCTACATGACTCACATCCCTCAAAATTTATAAAAAGAAATGAATGTGTCTAAATGCATTCACAAAAAACTTGAATATTTGGTAATAAGCAAAAAAAAAAATCACATAAATACTTTTTAAAATGTTGCAATAAACTAAAAATCTCTTCTATATTTTAGTGTTATTAAAATAGACAAATATTGCATTATTTTAACTTTTTTTTTGGGTTTTGAATGTATAGAAAAATATGCTGTGTATGCCTGCATATTTTTTTACACCAAGTAAATCCCTTAAGGCAATTTATTATGTTTATAACAGCAACAGCAGCAACAACAACAACGATATTATCAAGCAACAAGAGAACATGTTCAAAACAGATATAGATTTATAATACCCTGACCCTACACTACACTACACTGCACTACAAAACTATACAAAACAAAAACAGAATCGAAAAACCAACGATCAACTTTCTCATAAAAGAAGCCACTAAGTTTTGGATGTGGATGTGTGTTTGTTCCTCTTTTTAAAATTGTAAGAACTAAAAAATATAAATAAAAATACTGAAAAATAAAATTGAAAATGACAGAAACATGCTCATAACGCATAAATGGTCCAAACGGGGATGGGAAATTCCATACAAAGGTAAATTCGAAATTTATATGTATTTTAGATTGCGAAGAACTAGGCTTTATAAACTTTATAAACAACATATAATATTCATTACAAATAATATCAGAATAATTTTTAAGAATCACTCAATTTTCTACGATAGTTTTCCATAGAAAGGACCCTTAAAAAATCACTATAACTTGTCATTCGTAATTTAACAAATTTACTACAAAATTTTGCAGAGGAAGGAAAGGGCCTTATTCCAAAAGACGTTTTGTTTGTTGAGGTGTCTATTTTTCTTCTTAATTCTGATATAATTCTGAGTCCGAATTCGCTAAATTGCTTAACTTATTTAATTCAATAATAAAAACGTGCTGTGAAAAAGTCAATTACTCGTTTTATTCACAATAACTTAGAAATTTGTTAATATTGAGGGTTAAAAGTTTTAAATCCGTAAAGCTATGGTCACACTTATAAAATATTTGACCAAATAAGCGTAACCACTACTTTTGTAAATAGCTAGTAAATTTAACATGGTCTTAATATCACAAAATATTTATATTGCTAGACATAAGAGCAAAACACTAGTTTAATTAGGGTTGTCATAGAAACCAATATTGGTATTGCTAATTGTCGGTTTTGAAAACCAATATTGGTTTCATTTGGTGTCACGAAACCAAGTTGGTTTGGTTAATTTCGAATGTAAATGAAAACAATATCGAAACAGCTGTTGTTTACAATTTTATTATTTTTTATTTTACTTCTTTGCAAAAAATTGACAAAATATTATATTTTTTCATTAAAATATCAGTAAAAGGGTTTTTTGTGAAAATAATTGATATCAAATAATTAAAAGGTGATAAGTGCTTTACTTTACATCAGCAGTTGTAGCAATTTCGTTATTGGAAGATGATCTTGCATTGCATTTTAAGTTGTGTAATTTTATATGTAATAATAAAGTGAATTTATTAAAAATATAAACAAATTTGTTGTTAAACGTAATAAATAAGTAAAGTGACCACCTAACAAATATTTGACGATAAAATCCAAAAAAAAACCTGACCAGTAAATTGATCAAAATTCAGCTTTTTTTTTATTTACTTAACTTTATTTTTAAGACTATAACTGAACAATGTAATTTAGAAACTGTTAAATAATGTCTGCTCTAGCCAAACGTTTTGCAAAAGCAAACAATTCTTTCAGAAAACTAGTGGTTACGTGTAGGACGTCAAATATTTTATAGGTGTGAAGATAGCTTGAGATTTGGTATCATAATCAAAATAAATAATGGAATTATATTTGACTTAACATGTTGGTCACATTTTTTTCCTTAAGAATTTGCCAAGTGCGACCGTAGCTTATGTTATACATTTTCGCAAATTATTGAGTAATTCTACTACCAGAATCCTACTTATCTTGTTGTAGGTTCCTGTTAACCAAAGGGTGGCTTAAGCAAAAAGTGTGTGAAATGTTAAGCGAATAGGACGAATAGGACTCTTTTGAAATTTATAAATAACCGTTTTTAAAGTAAACCGAATGGGCTTCCACTATAAAATTAGTTGGAAATTTATTTACTTGTGTTTCAAAAATTTTATGGTTTTTCTGGAAGTTTTTTAACGTTAAAATTTTCCATCCCTGATTCTTAATGAATCATAAGCAGCCCAAATTTTTCGTATTTTTTGGTTTAAAGAAGAAGTAAACAGGCACTTGAGTGGCCGATATTAAATGAGTGAGTGACTGGCTATGTAAATGTTGCATACAAAAATCATTAAAATTATGATGATGATGCTGATGCTGAAGAGGATTTTCAGTAAACACACATTTCTTTTAAATTTTCTTTTTTTTTTAATATCGTAAAGAATTAACCAAAAAAAAAAACAAATATTTCACAATCATAACAAACATAAATATTTTAATTAAAATCCCAGGCCATCACAGGGAGCAGTGTAAAGAGTTTGTAAATGTTTCTGTTTTGATTTTAAAAGGATTAATTTATTTTTTATTTTCAAAAAAAGAGAAAAAGGGGACAAAGAAACTTTTAAAATGTTTAAAAAATCTGAAAACAAAAACATGTTGTATATAGCAGTTGTTAATGTCATTGTTGTCGCTGTTAAAACGTGCAACACGACAACAAACATATTGCCAATGTTTTTTCACTGTTGTTACTCGCAGTCCATATCGAAAAAAATTTCATCCACTTCCACATCATGATCAGAAAAAAGCTCTTTTTTAAACAGTTTTGTGTTTCTTTTTTTCATTTTTGTCATCATCCTCCTCCTCCACTGGAGTATTTTAAATTTTATGGAACAGAGCGACATATTGTCTCGCTAAACAAATGAAATTACAAAAGAGTAAAAGGGACCCAAATATTATTCTGGTTATAACCACCAAAAAGAAGAACATTAAAAAAAACAAATAATAAAAAATCTCTTAATATTGTGTCGCATTAAATATGGAAAAAAACAAGAACAAGGAAGTCTGTCTGACCGAAAAATTCTCGAAAAGTAGACACAAAAAACAAACACCACAAAGTCCAATCGAGTATACAGACATAAATTGTGGCTGGAAGAATGAAAATGGGTAAAAATTGACTTAAAAAAAAGAAAAAGATGCATAAAAGTTATGACCGTAAAAAAGAAAGAGAAAAAAGGAAATAAATACATGAATTTAAGTTTCGAAGTATTTCTCTTTGGAAGAGTGTGCAGTAGACTTTTGGGTTAAATAAAGTCTCATTCATATTATTAAGCCCGAAAGGGTATAAATGACAAGGGACTGAATATAAAAAGGGTACTTATTTTTAAAAAAGTTTTTAGAAGAATGGAATTTTTATCCTTTATATTTTGTTATAAAATGCTTTTTAGAAAAATAAAGTTTATTAGTCCTTTTTTGTAAAGAAAGTCCGTTAATTTTTTTTTTATAAAAACGTAATTTTTGACAAATTATTTTGCAAAAAGTTATTTCTTGTAATATAAAGAGTAAAATGTTATTTCCCTTTAAACTTCACTTTTTTGTAACAAAAGCCTAAAAAAGGAAGAAAGTACTTTCGATCGTAATATCGTCCACATCCTCCAGAACCGCATTTCAACAGCAATCGGGACGCAGTAAGACAAAAGCAAGCTGTCTGTAGGCCAATTAAAGGCTCAGTAAGCCGGAAGTAACAGTAACGTTGCAAATCAGCTGATTCATTTTGTTGTTTGTAAACCAATTTGAACGATTATATGTAGTTAGCAGTAAGATGTCACGTTACAATCTGTAAGAAATATATTGGTCTTACTTTTTTCCGATAAGGTTAAGTTACTGTTACTTCCGGCTAACTGAGCCATTACCCTTACCCCTATTTCTTTCCTATGAAAATTTGTTCAATAAACCTTTTATAAATTAAAAATATTTCTACTGAATATGGCGGTTATTCTATAACAATCTTCTAAAACGAAATATCTAGGTTTGTCCTTTAAATATAAATTATTTATTCCCTTTTTTATTCCAAGAGATTTAATGCCATTTTCTTTCACAGCTTTTTTTATTTTTCTGCAATACACTTGTAAATTGTTTCAGTTCCTTCTTTCCTTCTACATGTTTTCTTAAAAAAGCGCCAGTTATTGACACGGTTCTTTAAAAGGAAAAAAAACAAGAAAAATACTTTGAAACACAGCAACTTCTATGAGTAAAACCCCTTGAGAGTAAAAGGAAAAAACGAAAGCTGTGCAACAGACGATGTCCACGTTATTTTACGGAGCATAAAAATCTTTTTATTCCAAAAAATTAAGTTAAGAAAAAAAGTAGAAAAATATATTTTAAGAAGTTTTTGTTACAATTTGTGTAAACACGGTCCAAAAGAAAAACACAAAAAGCGGCTAAATTAAATGAAAAAAACCAGACAATTCACAAAATAAAAATGAAAACAAAAAAATTAAACTCACAGATACACTCACACAATTATAATATATTGGCTGTGCCCAACAAACACTGAGGTTTGATTCAACACTGAAAATGATTTGAAATCGACAAACGTTTGATAGAAATTTGAAAATCATAGCATTCTCAACAAAAAGAGGAAATTATTTTCACACTGAGAAATGCATTTATTTTTAACGTTGTAAAATGTGGGTTTTAATACAATGTGGAAACATAAATGAAAAATAAAATAAAATAAAATACACTGAAATAAAAATTTCAGTGTATTTATCAAATATGAAAAATTGGGAATTAAGCACGTCATACAGAAATCTTATTAATAATACATTTTGTATTCCCAAAATAACTTTGAAAAATATTTAATTTTTATATAAATTTATTATACATTTAAATATACTGTCAGCCGATCTCCCATTCGGCACCATAGCGAAAACATTCCGTTCTTTGAAAGACGAAATACTTGGCTGCTTATTATTATTAGGATTGTGATGGAGTACTCACAGAAAAAAGTCAAGTTAAAAACGTAGAAAACAAGGTTGATTTAAATTTGTTCGGTGTTGATTTTGCTTCATACGTTTTTCATGTTAATTCAACCTGATTTTACAATTACTTGCGAACAACATTTTTTTCTTTTAAAATAACTACAATTCATGTTAATTTAACATTGCAGCAAAGTTAGAGCAAAATGTCATTTATTTTAAGAATGAAAATAAAAAATATACATACTTAACTATGTGTGCATGTTAATTTAACAAGATAAACTTTTGATATTAATATAAAACAGGTTTTTAATGGATTCAATATTGAATCCATATTTATTTATATTTTAATATTTTTTTTTATTTATTTTAACAGTGAATAATATTAAATAGCGTGATTTAAGATTATTTTAATATTTTTAATTTAAAATTAATATGGAATAATGATAAATTTAAATAATGCAGAAATTTACTATGATTCTCAATCAACATTTTTCCATGTTAATTTTACATTGGTATTTTTTTCTGTGTGTAGCACCACGACCGTACAACAAACTTATTTTTTCTTTACATTCCCGTTTAATTTTGATTTGTATTTTTACAATTTGTAATTAATGTTTTACTCACAAATAATTTATATTTTTCAAAAGAAATTAAGAGCTTCTAACGAAAATTCACTACGCGTTATATGTAATTTTTCTTAAATTGTAACATACATTTACCTTTAATCGCCATTTTTCAATGTTTACATTTTTTTCGCTTAAGTGTCCAAGTTTATTTTTGAATTGATAATTATATTTGATAATTTGATATCAAATTTATAGAAGATTGCAAATTAAATGTTTATATACAAGTTATTATAAATTTGAATGCAACCGGTAAAATCAAACAATTGAAAGTCATTTTATATCAAAGGTTTGACTTCGTTTTTGTATGGCGAAGAAGTAAAAAACACAACATAATATAATTAGAATTTTTACATACATACATATTAAATTGCTAAAAATTTTAAATAACAGAGTAAAAAAAAATTTTTATTAACTACCAATTTGTTTGCTGGGTTTTTGTACATGTGAAAACTTTATTATACATACTTAATTTCGTTACATGCTGGCGATATCTTCGATGCTGTTAGTGATGGCCAACAATAAAATAAACATCACAATTTTGCATGGTGGTTTTTCAGTTCTCTTCTACATCGATTCGCCTTTTAAAAATAAAAATAGCGCAAAAAAAGTCACCAGTAAGCAAAACATACCAAAAAAACTCAAGCATTTTTTTACTTGATTAAATGTACATAATTGAGATACTGGATACGTGTTGTATATTTCAACTGAAATACTGTTATACATCACAGAAACAAAAAAAAAATTTGCATATGTAACAATTTTTTTCTCTGGTTGGTATTTCAGTCACTGGTAAAGTGAAACGATTTCTTTTGTTGAAAATTAATCTATTTTTATAAAATTTATATTTATTTATTTATTTAATAGAACAGAAGGAGCAGCAACTAATCCGAGTTTTGTACTGTAATTGTTAGGGGTTAAGGCACTCTAACGAAAAAAAAAAAATTGTTACTTTAACCCTTAAATACCCACAAGTGTCTCGCGGACACATTTTTGAATTCCATTGCTCATAAAAGCTGAAGTATTTATTTTCGAGAAACCCCGTTAAAATAAAAAATTTCGGCAAAGGTTACAAAAAGCCTTCTTTGGATACAGAAAATTTGTGTTTTGACACACGATGTTTCATTGCAAAACAAAAGGTCGCTTTAAACGAAAATTTCACGTTTAACACAAAAAATGTTTTAAGCCGAAATATAACTTTATTACACAAAAAACGATTTTAACTTTTTATAAAAATATCACATTAACGTGGAATGTGAAAGACACATGCGCATGTGGTTCTGACGTAATTTTAACGTCATCACACAACGGCAATTGTGGCCTTTTAATAACGCCAAAATTACGTCAGAACCACATGCGCTTGTGCTTTTTCATGACTGCCATTAATTTCCCTAACAAATTTTGGGTGATTACCCTTTTTTTGGGCGATTTTTCGTTACTTCTGGGCAATAATTCAATTTTACCATAGTTTAGAAACATTTTTTGGGCGATATTTTGTTTTCTTACTAAGACTAATTCTTCAATGAGATAGCAAAAAATAACGGTTGTAAGATCTAGTAAAACAACTTTTATTTCTAGAAATTTATATATTATTATTCAATAAAATGCCGAATTTGAAAAGTCAGAACTTAAAAATCCCAAAAAGCTTATAAATTTTGCAGAGAAGCTTTAAATTTAAAAATTTGTTTTGTTTTAAATTTTAGTTACATTCAGAGAAAAACCTGTTTAAATATGGTCACCTCCAACAAAACTATGTTTTAAGAAAAATTTAAACATATTTTGTTAAACCATATTATTCTCAGAGGCAACCATAATATGGTTGTGGCTTCTTGATGGAGGACTAATTTAACCATAATATGGTTGTTGGTGACAATAATATGGTTAAGGGCTAATAAATCAGTGCAAGTTAAACTTTCTTTTTGGTTTAAAATGTGCTTAACCCAGCAAATCTAAAATTCAGTAAACATTTAAACCAGCTCTAAACGCATAACATTGGATGTTTAAACTACCAATACACCCCATATAAATTTGATGACATTTCTCGTATTGCTGCCATATTATTATTTTTTGCACTACATATAATATATGGGACGATTATTCACAGCTATTAAGTTTAAACTACATATAAATTTAAGTTTAGTTCTACTAAACCAAATGTTGGAACATTCATTGATTTTATTTATAACAAAATATGTTTAAATTTTTCATTAAAAATAATTTTGATTTGATTTGATTTAACCATATTTAAACATATTTTTTCTCTGCGTGTAATCGAACGTGTCTTGCGCTCGTGTTCTACAATCAGGCAGTAATATAATATGTATACAAATTAACTGCCTGTTTTTAGAAACCGTAAACAAGTGAGTGAATGAGAAATTTAATTGAAACCAACAATAAAAAAAACGAAAATTTGTTTTTGTTTTCAATATAATTTCTCTCACACTCACTTGCTTACGTTTTCTAAAAACAGGCAGTTATATGTATTCTTAAACATTTAACTACAAAAAATGGATAAACGATAAAATGTGCAAAAATGCACTAACAAATCGTTGCCATTTTTCAGCAAAAATTGTGATTCCAATAAACAACTTATTCACTTAATATTTAAACCTTCGATTAAACACTAGCGTTTGCCCGAAATTCCACGCCCTACTTTTTACATTAAAATGTACTTTTTCATAAAAATCAAGACTTTTTTAATGGTACATAAAAAAGGTATACCTTACATGAGAGCAAATACCAGTGTTGCCAATTTAGCCATTTAGTGGCTTAGTTATGAAAAAATCACTTTTAGCCATAAGCCCTTTTTACTAGCCAGATTTTTTTCAAGTTTTTAAAAATTTAAGACCAAATAATTTTATAAATGCAGCATTAATTGTGATGTAACGTCGTTGAGTTTTCTTAATTAGGTAACGCAAATTTAAAAATTCAAACAAAATGTGCAATATCAGTGTAGAAAAATTTTTGTTCACAGTGCGAGTACCAATTTCATTATTTCTTCTATCTTATTTCTTCGCAAAGTATTTCATATATTTTCCTTTCATTTTTAAAAATGTTTTTTTTTTTAAAGTTGAGTCTACTTCTACTTTAGCAACAATTTGTATGAAATTGAAAATGCCGTTTATAATAATTTTATTTGCTTATGTGATAATTTTACAACAACAAGTGATTGAACGTGTAGTAAAATTAATATGAAAAGTACTCAGATTTTAAAGTATTTTTTATATAAATTTTACCACACGTTCAATGACTTGTGTTGTGAAAACAGCACTCAAGTTTTGAATGAAAATTTTAGCAAAATGTCAAAAAAAAAAATATTGTTGTGGGAAAAATTTGCAAACGATTTCTTAATTGAAAATCTGCGTGATTTCGAAAAGAATTGTTGCTCTATTATGAATACCAAGTGAAAATGTTTCTGGTATTGTGAACGAAGAAGATGCGTTTTTCCTAATAAAATGCATTTTTAGCCATTTCTTACTAAAATTTTAACCTTTTTAAGAAGTGAGGAGTTGGCATCACTGGCACATGCAGATGCAAGTTTTCTCCTAACAAAGTTTTGAGAAAGAGTGTAATAAATTGCTTTTATTTCCTGTTATAAAAATTGAAGATTTTAACAGCATTTCAAACATTTTAAGGACCCACTTCTAATATTTTTAATACAGAAATAAAAATTACATTGATTTTTATTACACAAATACAAACTAAAACATTTTGTTGTTGTAGATTTTTGTAATTTCATTTCAAAAAGAATTTTTCTTTGCATTATTATAACTTATCTTTGCCATCGAAAACAATCTGAAGAAAAATACAGAAAATGTTTATTTAATTTTTTTTTCTTCAACCTAAAAAAAAAATAAAAAGTTTATTTAAAAAAAAAAAACAGAAAAAAAAATAAATAAATAAAAAAAAGTTTATTTACTTCTTTGGAGTTCAACAAATAAAATCATAAAGAAAAAATCTTGGATACCAACCAGAAAATCATGGCACTTCCGTTACATTAACAAAACAACAAACTGCACAATATGTAGCAGATGATGTCTGGCTGTGGATGTGTGTGAGTGTGTGTGTTTGATTTTGGTATCGAAATTCTAACATCTTTACGTAACATTTCTAATCGTTATTAAAATCAAAGTAAATGTAGTAAATGATGTAAATTTAATACAAAATCCATGTTTATGACTTTTTTAAGATTTTACAAACTTGTCACATCAACATCAACAACAACAAATACAAGTACTCGTTTGTAGTTCAAACTTTGAAAGAACTTCATACAATCATGATGTTTGTTCAGTGTGTCTCACACAAGTTCAATTTGTTTTTTTTTAGATTATTTTGTTAAAACTTTAATTTTTCTGACATCCGTAAAATTTTAAGGAACTGTAGAATTTTGTCTTTTAATTTTTGCATATTTTTCATTTTATGGCAATCACTGAGCATATTCTAATATTCTTAAAAATTCGTAAGCGAATAATTGAGCTCGAGGCCTTAGTTTTTAATAAATTTTATTTATTTATTTTTATGTATCAATATTTCGTAACCCTTCGGGAAACATCTTCAGGAATCTTAAATAAATATAAAGAAAAAACAAAAATTTTTTGTTTATATTTTAACACAAAATTTTTCACTACATAAAAGACTATAACAGACAAAATTGCAAACATAAACAGAATATAGCAACAACATAAACTCACAAAAATAAAGAAATTATTATTATTAATAAGAGTACTAATCTACGGTCATTACACGACTGCCCGCTAATTTTTACTAATTAGTCGTTTTGTTTATGATGTGTTGAAAGCTGCTTGCACAATTGTTTTCCACATCTTTTTTAAAATTCATCCTATGCTCTTTTTTTGTTTTTATAATGTATAGCATTTCCAATGTAAGTCTTCTCTTATAGTTGTCTTCTATGTGTAGGATATCAATATCAGTTAAATTTGGCAAGTGTTCTCTCTCCGCACAATGGGCCAGCAGTGCAGTTTTTTGTGTAGACAAATTATTTTTACATTTTAAATCTGATTTGTGTCCAGATATTCGGGTTTTTAATTTGTTCTTGGTTGTTCCGACGTATACTTTTTCGCATTTTACATTTTCGTTGCCGTTGCATTTTATTTTATATATTACATTAGATTTTTCCATTTTGTCAATTTTTGTTTTTGTATTAGAGTAAAGTTGTTTAAGTGTATTCCTGGTCGTTGATGCTATTTTATACTTTTCTTTATTATATATTCCGGATTTCTGAATTCTCTCTGATATTTTGGGAACATAAGTTAGTGACTTGTAAATCTTAGGTGTCTCTTCTCTTGTTCTTTCTTTTTGATTTTTATTATCTTTTATCAGTTTTTCTATAATTTTATTTGGAAAAGCATTTTTCCGTAATAACTCCCTTATTTTTATAAAATTTTCTTTATGAAACTGTTTATCGCTTATGGTAAGTACCCTTTTTATGAAGTTTCTCGCGGTATTTATTATAATATTTTTAGGCTGACATGAGTAAAAGTTTGTTATCCTTCCCGAAGATGTTGGTTTTTGGTACCAATCCGTTTTAATCGTGTTACCTCTTCTTACAACTAGGGTGTCAAGATATGGTAATCGTTCGTTCTTCTCCTCTTCTATTGTGAATTTTATTCTATTATGAACGCTGTTTAACTTATTTAGCGTTTCCTCTATTGCGCCTTCGTTTACAATCCCAAAAAGGTCGTCAACATACTTCGTTAATAGCCTTGGTTTTTTCTCCATAGTCCCAATACTTTTCTGTAATAGTTCCTCCATAACTATATCCGCTACTATGGGAGATGCTGGTGATCCCATTGGCAAACCTCTGCATTGCGCGTATACTTTATCGCCATACTTAAAGTATCTGTTATCCTGTATACAAAATTTTAATATCTTTACGAATAATTGTTTCGACATTGTTGTGTGTTGTTGAATCTCGTCCCATTTACCTGTGATCAAATCTATTGCATATTCCACTGGAATACTAGGAAATAAAGATATTACGTCAAATGATACCATCCTCTCGTCGTCACATATAGCGCTGTTGTTGATCTTATTTCTAAATTGTACCGCGTCTTTTACATTAAACTCCGAGTTTTCTGTAAGCTTCTTTAATATCTTGGTCAAAAAATTACATAGACCGCTAGATGGGGAGTTCACCGAAGAGCATATTGGTCTAAGAGGTAGTCCTTCTTTATGGACCTTGGGTAATCCATATAATCTTGGAGCAAATGCCGCGTCATTTTTCAGTCTTGTCTTTTCTATCACAGTTAAAATATTGCACTTATGGAGTTCATCTACAAGATCATTGTTTTTCTTTTGTAATGCTGATGTTGGATCTTTTTTCAATCTTTTGTATGTCATCATATCATTTAAAATGTTGTTCATTCTTATATCGTAGTCTTTTTTCTCCATAGCTACTGTGACATTTCCTTTATCGGCATTCAAAATTAATATGTTTTTATTTTTCCTCAAAAATGTACGAGTTTGTCCCACTGTGTTGTGTATGAAACGTTCTCTCTTATTCAATGTATGTTTATTTACATGATTTTCTAACATAAAAGTAAATTTTGCCCTTGCCATCTCTTGGTCCTCTTTTTCATTTAAGGTTTGTATGAAGTCTTCTCCGTCGGCTATATATTTCAACATAGGAAATTGTTCCTTTGTTGTAGGCAATGCATGCTTTTGTCCTAATGAAAGAAGCCACTGGCTGTCTTCGGGGATCTCTATCTTCGTTTTGTTCACAAACCAATTTTCGTTTTTTACAATATCTAATTCTCTTCTTTGTGCAGTTTTAAGTACCTCAAATTTTCTTAAATGTCTGTTTTTTATAGCATAGTTATTTATTTTTGTAAGTTTATTTTCGTTTTCCCAAAATTGTTTCTGTTCTTCTGTTGACAAATATTTGTTGATATTGCTTTCTAGTTCTATTATGACTTTCTGGTTTTGTTTATCAAGCTCATGTTTTTGTTTGATTAACAAATTAAGAATTTTACTATGAAAATTTTGTAAAATGGTATTAATAGCACTATTAATTTTTGGAAGAACTAATTCTGTTGATTCAAAAATACCATGAATGTTTTTTGTTGTGTTGTAAATGAAATTTGGCGTTATACCAGAATTTCTACATCTAATAAGAAACGTTATCGTTGATTTCGTGTTAAGTTGTCTTAGTTTGAAAGTTTTGTGCTTATTTATATATCCTCTAATATTTTGGTGTTTATTCTTTATGTTTTTATAAACCATTTTTCTAGTTTATTTTTAACGGCGTGCTCTCCGTAATTCTAATTATTATGTATGTTTTTTCGACCTTTTTGTTTTCAATACGTAAGCGAATAATTGAGCTCGAGGCCTTAGTTTTTAATAAATTTTATTTATTTATTTTTATGTATCAATATTTCGTAACCCTTCGGGAAACATCTTCAGGAATCTTAAATAAATATAAAGAAAAAACAAAAATTTTTTGTTTATATTTTAACACAAAATTTTTCACTACATAAAAGACTATAACAGACAAAATTGCAAACATAAACAGAATATAGCAACAACATAAACTCACAAAAATAAAGAAATTATTATTATTAATAAGAGTACTAATCTACGGTCATTACACGACTGCCCGCTAATTTTTACTAATTAGTCGTTTTGTTTATGATGTGTTGAAAGCTGCTTGCACAATTGTTTTCCACATCTTTTTTAAAATTCATCCTATGCTCTTTTTTTGTTTTTATAATGTATAGCATTTCCAATGTAAGTCTTCTCTTATAGTTGTCTTCTATGTGTAGGATATCAATATCAGTTAAATTTGGCAAGTGTTCTCTCTCCGCACAATGGGCCAGCAGTGCAGTTTTTTGTGTAGACAAATTATTTTTACATTTTAAATCTGATTTGTGTCCAGATATTCGGGTTTTTAATTTGTTCTTGGTTGTTCCGACGTATACTTTTTCGCATTTTACATTTTCGTTGCCGTTGCATTTTATTTTATATATTACATTAGATTTTTCCATTTTGTCAATTTTTGTTTTTGTATTAGAGTAAAGTTGTTTAAGTGTATTCCTGGTCGTTGATGCTATTTTATACTTTTCTTTATTATATATTCCGGATTTCTGAATTCTCTCTGATATTTTGGGAACATAAGTTAGTGACTTGTAAATCTTAGGTGTCTCTTCTCTTGTTCTTTCTTTTTGATTTTTTTTTTTTTTTTTTTTTTTTTTTTTTTTTTTTTTTTTTTTTTTGATTTTTATTATCTTTTATCAGTTTTTCTATAATTTTATTTGGAAAAGCATTTTTCCGTAATAACTCCCTTATTTTTATAAAATTTTCTTTATGAAACTGTTTATCGCTTATGGTAAGTACCCTTTTTATGAAGTTTCTCGCGGTATTTATTATAATATTTTTAGGCTGACATGAGTAAAAGTTTGTTATCCTTCCCGAAGATGTTGGTTTTTGGTACCAATCCGTTTTAATCGTGTTACCTCTTCTTACAACTAGGGTGTCAAGATATGGTAATCGTTCGTTCTTCTCCTCTTCTATTGTGAATTTTATTCTATTATGAACGCTGTTTAACTTATTTAGCGTTTCCTCTATTGCGCCTTCGTTTACAATCCCAAAAAGGTCGTCAACATACTTCGTTAATAGCCTTGGTTTTTTCTCCATAGTCCCAATACTTTTCTGTAATAGTTCCTCCATAACTATATCCGCTACTATGGGAGATGCTGGTGATCCCATTGGCAAACCTCTGCATTGCGCGTATACTTTATCGCCATACTTAAAGTATCTGTTATCCTGTATACAAAATTTTAATATCTTTACGAATAATTGTTTCGACATTGTTGTGTGTTGTTGAATCTCGTCCCATTTACCTGTGATCAAATCTATTGCATATTCCACTGGAATACTAGGAAATAAAGATATTACGTCAAATGATACCATCCTCTCGTCGTCACATATAGCGCTGTTGTTGATCTTATTTCTAAATTGTACCGCGTCTTTTACATTAAACTCCGAGTTTTCTGTAAGCTTACGTATTGAAAACAAAAAGGTCGAAAAAACATACATAATAATTCTTAAAAATTCTTACAAGAAGAAAAAACAGTGGCCAAAAGGCAAACTAAAATATAATTTCCTTCGATTACAATTTGACAATTGAAGCACAGCCGCGAATAACGTTGTAAGCGAAAAAATAATTATTTTTCAGCAGAGCAAAAAACGGTTTTAAAGGGCAGGGTTACTTATTTTTAAATTTTTTTAGGTTATCAAAATTAATGATAATTAAAACTTGTATTCAAAATATCAAGAAATTTAGATTTGAAATAACATGCAAATTTACAGTTTATAACTTTTTTTTGTGGAAAAACGATTTATATCCACAATCGCGATGTCATTTAAAACGTTAGTCTACTACGCAAGCGGCTTTTAAAACGTTATTCCAATTTGCAAAACCATTAGATTGTATAATTTTTTTTTAGTAACTTACAACGTTCTTTCACTGGCTGACTCTTTATATTGCATTCTGAAGAGGTCAAGGTGCATAATTTTGGATGACATGATGTTTTAACAATGTTATACCTTTTTACACTGATCAACATCTAACATCTACCATACCAACAATTTGCGAAGATGTTATCATCTTTCCATAAGAAATACATAGGGCCAAAAACCAACATCATTCAACAACTTTAAAAGATGTTCCTATCTCATTTTATTCCATTCTACAACTTTCGATTATTTTAGTGTCAACAATGACAAAAAAGTTTGTTGTGAAAGCAGCGTTACCATTTGTCAAGTTTTCTCTTTCAATGTTTTGTTTTTAAATTTTTTTTAACAAATTTAACTTCAAATACATTTTTGTGTTTTTTTTAATTTTGGCATTTTTGGAGGAAAAAACATTTTTTATTTTAAAAACATTTGTTGAGGTTAGATGTGAGCAATGTAAACGACTCTTTCAAATTTTCTACATCTTTGATAGTAGATGTTAAAGGATGATCCGTGTAAAAAGCCTATAATGGAGTTATGTTAACGATAATTTGGTAAAAAAAAAAGATTTTGCAAAAAGTGGCAACGTTATTTGCGGCTGTGTTTCAATTCTTAAAGTGTTCTATTGTGACATATTGGATGTTTATATTTGCTATTATGAATGCCACATTCATAAAAATACAACTCTTATAGTATTGAGTAACTACTTTTGAGCATCAAGTACCCAAAAATAAGAGGGTAAACATAAATTTTTTTTGTTGACTTGTATTCTTTTATCTTTTATTAAGTTAATACAGATTCTTTTGCGTAAAATGTTAAAATATCAGGAGAAAAAAAGTAAAAGATATTTTTGTGTAAAAATTTGCCATACGTGTAGAGAAATGCAGATTTGGGTTAAAATGTATTTTAATTAAAAAAAAAATTACCCATTAATGTTACATATAATTTATGTCTAAAACATGAGTGTAATTATGAACATTTTGTAAAATAAAAGTATGTGTACGTTTTTTGTGTAAAATGTTGAAATGTAAGAAAATGTTTTTGTGTAAAATTAACTTAGGCTGAAGAAAAATTAATATATTATATAAAAATATAATTTTGCTTAAGAATTCTCTGTTGTATTTTACATACAAACTTATAAAGTATAAATTTTTTGTGTAAAATATTGATTTTCTTTGTGTAGAATACATTTTCTTGTGTAAAAATTGGTATTATGTATAAAAAAGATTTTACTTTTACACAAAATTTATTTGTTGTTAAATAAAAAACATAAATGATGTATTTATTGAAAGTTTTGTTAAAATTGCTTTCCAATGTTGGCAAATGTTTAAGTATTTTCGTATTAAATTTACGCATAAGAAAAAACTAATTTTTTGTGTGAAAAGTGAATTTTTGAATGACTTTTGTTATGTTTTTATTGTTTGTAGTTTTTATTTAAAACCTCCCTCTTGAAAATGTTTTGGAGCAAAATTCATGGACAAATTCTTTCATAAATTCAAAAGAACTCTTTCTTTTGTGTTGATTTTTTTATTACTGTTATTTAGAAAAAAAAATATATGCAAAATATTTCCTTTTCTATTTAAAAGAAAAACTGTAGACAAAAGAAAACCCCCAGCCATTTTTAAGGAAAACTATTGAAAACTAAAAGTGAGATTTTTTCACAAATTTTGTAGATTATTTAACCTTGAGTACAGGGCTTGAAAGTATTGTTATTTTTGTAAGTTTCTTATGTTTTTAATCTTGTTGATTTCTTTGAAAAGTTTCGGAAGAAATTTATTAAATTATTGTTATTTTCAGCTTAAGAAAAAATAAACAAGATGCTTTAAATAAATCATACAAAATATTTCAGGTTTCAGGCTCGAACTTTCCGTACGGAATAAAATATTTTTTGATTATATTTTTTTAAATGCTTTTGAGAAGCTTTTTGTTAATTTGACAGAAGCTTAAGACAGCTTATGCATATTATAGTTGGGCCTTAAACCAAGGCGAATTTATGTATCAGGTGGCGGCGATGCAACAACCACTACAGCAATAAAAAAGAAGCAACAGAGTAATTTTATTGCTGTCAAAATTGAGCTTAGCTACGTTCTTAGCGTCACCTGTAAATTCCCCCTGGGGTCTTTAGGGATCATCTTAACCCTTTACGGCGCAAGAACGCCAATTTTGTTAGTTTTTGGTTAATAGGTGGTAAATAGTCTACTATTAATGAAAAAATTATAAAAGAAAATTTTATTCATATTTAAGATCTTATTTATTGAATAAAATTATATGTTGCAGAAATGCAACATTGCAGCAGTAGCTCTAAAAATGTAAGTTGAAAGTAAAGAATATGAAAATTTTTAAAGCGGTTGTTTTGCTTATTGTAGCACAGACTAATCCCCCATTTACGCAAGATGTCTGCGTATAGCCTTTGTATTCTGGAAATTTGCATCTCATGCCTTTATCGACGGTTAGGAGTTATATTACTCCATTTACGGCTCATTTTGATATTAAAGAAACATCATTCACAATAGTAAAATAATACACCTTAATAGGCAAGACATCTGCGTATAGCCTTTGTATTTGCATCTGATGCGTTTATCGGTCCTTAGGAGTTATATAACGCCATTTGCGTCTCATTTTTATACTAAAGAAAAATCATTCACAATGTTGAAGAAATAGTAAAATAATATACCTCAATAGGCAATGTTGCATACCTACAACAAACCAAAATCAGTATAAATAGGCAATGTTGCATATATACAACAAACCAAAAATCAGCATAAAACGTAAACGAAATTGGTTTTGCGAAAAAAATATGTAATTGACTATTGAAATATATCCTCTTACCTATCACTCAAACCAATATCAATAGCCAAATATCACTATTACTTAAAAAAATAAGTTTTTGAAAATGAATTCAAAGAGCCAGCAACAGATTTCTATACAGGTCTCACTTGAATGAAATTGATACAAACTTGTTGCTGTCTAGAAAGCTTATAGTTTTTAAACCGCAAGAATGCTATGTGGCCAAGCTGCAACATCAACTTAAATTGCTATGCTACCATATATAATATTTTTACACTACCTTTAAGGGTATGTTGCAGAAATACAACATGACGCCGTAAAGGGTTAAGGATATTTTGGCTTGTTTTATGTCCTACATGTGCAAAAATTAACATAACCTGACAAACTATTGGCGGAGGCCATCGTTAGTATCAGAGCTGTGGAGTCGTCCGAAAATAGTACTAACTCCGACTCCGACTCCAAACGCTGAAAATTTTCAAGTGCGACTCCGACTCCTACTATAATCTTGATGTTAAATGTATATGAGACTCAGTGATGTTAACTTTTATTTTTTCATTACCGTACGGCCTTCTAAAAATTTGAGTTTTTGAGAAGCAATTACCGTACGCAAACATTAATGTGCTGTTTCCAAATGACAGGCGATTGATCATGTTGTAAAATTTATATGAAAAGCACTCAGTCCATCGCCTGTCATTTGGAAACAGCACATAAGAGCAGTATTCATAAACCATTTATTTAAATTTTAAATGTGTTTTAAGAAGATAATTTTTATATTGGAATTTTTTTTTTTAATTTTTTATGCCGAAAAACTTTGGAGTCGCGAGTTTTAGTGGGTTATACGACTCCGACTCCACAGCCCTGGTTAGTATGCTTCATGCAGGAAATGCATTCTGTCTTTCAGGAAAAGACACTTTCGGTGATCAAGTGGTTGTTATTGTTTACTACCCAAATTCGCTTGATTTTCAGGATATCCCTGAAAACTCCACTAAAAGGCTGATTTTTTACCACATGTGTTGGAGAGTTCAGCATGCGGAAGGATAATCAAACAAGTGCTGCTGCTAATGAACAAATGCTGCTAGCATTTTTCCAAAAGCCACCGAGGTCAGATAGTTCCTTAGTAAGGGACGAGTGTACAAACTTGCCGGATTATGCACTTAAATTGCTACCTGGCTGTGTTGGTTCACACAAGCGCTTAAGCCGTATGGCAGGTATCCCTGTAAATCTTTTACATAGCCATCTGTAAAGCGAATTCGCCTTCAAACAAACTGTAAATTATGTTTTTTGTAATGTTTTAGAGAAACAATGCGAGCAGGCATAGAATTTCATAAATTTTGTGGCCAAGGCAAATTCATTACACACGCCGTAATTCACTCTGATTAATATCTAGTTGGACAAACCATAAGACAAATTAGAATAAAATACACGGTGCACAAAATACCCAGCTGATCTCTTGAGTTCACCTGTTATAAATTCGCCTTGGCTTGTGTCACAGAAATCAACTAGAATAGAAAGAGAGAGAGAGAGAGAGATAAAACACCTAAATTAGATGTCAAAATAACATTACTATGTATATGATTGTGTTCGAAAAATGTGTTTACTTTGTTGATAAACTTCTTTTCATTTTAAGAAATTTTGAGAAATAATTTTTTATATTCTATTAAGGGAGTTTCTACGTCGTGTAATCAGAGTCTTGTTCCACGCGTAAAGAGGAATTAAGAAAACCCCACCACTTGTTTCAGTTTAATAATAAATTACCATATGTTAAACACTGATAATTACAACATAATGCTTATAAATTAATATTAAGAAAAATTACAATAAAATAATCCTAAAAATGATTTGTGGTTTTCTCACTTCCAGTGGAGTACGCCAACCCCCATCATTAGCATTTCAAACCCCAATAACTAAAACGAAAACTTTTGTTTTGTACCGTTTCGTTTTTTTTTTGAATCTTTTAATTATTATAAAAAGAAAAGAAATTGTTCGAGATGAAATGCATAAAACTATTTATTAGTAAAAGGGTTTCCAGCCATTCAACCCACCAACCAACGAATATTCCAACCAGATGTAAATTACTTTTACGCACAATGGATTCAGAATTATCATCATCATCACAATTGTTTTCGAAATAATAAAAGCCAATGCCCAAGAAGAGCAAGAGGTAGAAGAAAAAGTTGCCAAGAAATATTAAACCCGTATCATAACAACTTTTAATAAAGAGAAAAGATAAAACTAGAGCGTGCCCAGAGTAAATAGTACGACCATTTCTAATCCCGGGTACTTGAATTAGCCAGAAAAGGCAACAAAAGCAGAAAAGTTACGAAATTAAAAGGAAAACAAAAGGCTTTTATTACTGTAAATAATGATTTTAAATGAAAAAAGGGTTCTTTGCATTGTTATTTTATATTCCTTTTATTCTAACAACGATTTTACGATCGTTACATGGAGTTGTTGCTGTTGTTGTGGTCGTGGTGGTGGTGGTGGTAGTAATAATTACAATAATGATGATGACTCTGATGACAATAATTGTGTTGAAAATGATCAATTAAACTTTAAACGATGATAGATTTTTATATTGTTCCATTATTCTTTCTACTCATGTTGAATAGAAAAAAACTCAAGTGTTTCTATTTGTGAACGATGCTAAAAAATTTTATTTAAGTACTTCATGCTACTATTTAACCCATATAATAGAATATTTGATCAAGTTTAATTGATTATAATTATGAATGAAAAACGGCAACGAAAAAAATAACTAAAACAAGAAAAACTAAAAGATATTGTAAGCCATGCCGCCGTTTGTGGTAAATTATAGACAACTTAACTAATCAAACTAATAGTGACAGTGATTAAGATAAGGGGCTTTTGAGAAATAGAAAATGGAAGTTTAGAAAACTAAAACAGTTAAGGAAAATAATGTTTTTACACAAAAAAACTTATCTATATATCGTCACCTAAAATGCAAAAGGGCGTAACAACAAAAACAATTTAAAATCGAGTTTTTGATTGACTATGATGCACTAGACTAAATTACATGTCCCTATAAAATTAAAAAATAAACTATTGTTACCCCCTTTTGCATTTTAGCTGACGACATGCATTTAAAATACAAACATTGTTTCTGTCTACTTATTTCAGTTATAGACTTTAAAAACATTTAACGGATGTGCCCCAAAACTGGTTTCATTAGAAAGGCAATTTTGTGAAGATAGTTTTAGGATTTATATTTTTTTAAACTTAGGACCACGAGGGGAGGTAGCGGTCGATTTTTGCCTATCCGAAACAATCTTACAGATTTAAATGAAATTTAACAGATAGATACATCCCTACACACAGAAAAAAATACCAATGTAAAATTAACATGGAAAAATGTTGATTGAGAATCATAGTAAATTTCTGCAAAAGTGTGCACATTATTTAAATTTATCATTTTTTCATATGAATTTTAAATGAAAAATATTAAACTAATTTTAAATCACGTTTATTTAATATTATTCACTGTTAAAATAACATTGTTCAATATTAAATCCATTAAAAAACCTGTTTTATATTAAAATCAAAAGTTTAGCTTGTTAAATTAACATGCATACATAGTTAAGTATGTATATTTTTTATTTTCATTCTTAAAATATGTTATAAAAAGAAGACAATTCCCGTATTCTTTTAATTAAAATAATTTAGTTAAATAGTACATCAAGTTTTCAAAGTATAATGTTGACGAAAACCATATCTGGCGATTCTGCTGTTGCTTCTGTTGACAAAGGAGAATACAAAATAAATGAAACATGTGTTACTACAGGGGTAAGTGTTTTGAATTATTCTTAAATTAATGCATATATTGTCTCTGAAGCTTCTTCACACTGTTATAACACACTCAAACCAATTTGATTCTACATGAAATTCACGTTGTTTCAACTGGAAATAACTTTCATTCAACGTGATTCGGATTGTTATTTCAATATAAATGACATTTTGCTCTAACTTTACTGCAATGTGAAATTAACATAAATTATAGTTATTTTAAAAGAAAAAAATGTTGTTCGCAAGTAATTGTAAAATCAGGTTGAATTAGGGATGGGCAAGTTGAAAAAATATATCGATATATATCGAATCGATATTTTTTTAGAGTATCGATATTTATTATTTCAAAACTATCGATATATCGAACGTATTTTGCTGAAACTATTACCAAATTAAAAAATTCGGTATACCTTTGTACAAACATATTATATGTCATTACATTGTTACCTTTTATTGTTTCATTTTATTTAAAAAAATTAATAAAAACAAAAAAATTTAATCAAAACAAAAAATTCAATTATAAAAAAACAAAAGGGAAGAATACAAAAAAACCATAAGAAAAAAAATAAATTACGAAACATTTAAATGGAAGAAAAAAAGTCATGGAAGTACCAACTTTCCTTAAAATTTGAATTGCACCCCAAAAGTACCAACTGGTTTTAGTCAAACCAGTAATCATCAGATATGGACACCAGGAGCACTCTCTGTTTTATGTGCACTCCAGACAATCTTCTTCTTGTATCCGGCACTGCTTCTTATAAATGCCAATTATTTTAGATCTTCATATATGTTTAAAAAAACATATGATGCATGCAATGATTCCAATTCATAAAAAACATATTTTTTGAAAAACGGCTAAAATTTTGAGTTCTTAATGAAGACTGACTTTAAAAAATATTTAAAATATCGGCGATATATATCGATTATATTTTTTTTAAATATCGATATTTTGATATATCGATATTTTTTGCCCATTCCTAGGTTGAATTAACATGAAAAACCTATGAAGCAAAATCAACACCGAACAATTTTTAATTTCTGTGTGTACTTATATCTACACATTTGCATTACATTTTTTAAAGGAAAGGATCACGAAGGGAGGTAGGAGAACATATCTGCCTCTCCAAGAAAATAATTTTATATATTTCATAAATAGTGTTTTTCATACGGGAATTCCCGGGATCCCGCAAATTTTTCGGGAAATAAATCCCGGCAAATTTATGCGGGAATTCCCGGGATTATATTTAATTATGGCAACCTTAAGGCGGTAGTCAAAAAGGTCTTAGGTCAAAAAAAAAAATAATTTTTAGATTTTGATTTGCTTTAATTAAATTTGTTTCTCTTTTGTTTGTTTTAAATCACTTTAGTCTACCACAAATCCTTCTTATCGTTATCATCTGCTCCTAGGAAAAAAGCTTTGCCAAGTTCCAAAGAGGTGCCAATTAATTAGCGATAAGTAAGGCAATGTTTAATGCTCTGAAATTTCGAAAGAAGAAGAGTAAAAAAGTCCAGAATTATTAATTTGTTCAAAGGCACAGATTTATTTTATTAAAACGAAAAAAAGTTGTTCCCACTTGTTTAAAAAAATTTAATGATAGATTCTGTAAGAGATGATGGCAAAAGTTATTAATAAAGAAAACGCTTATTCGATTCAAAGAAAATATTTTTTTTTAAAAAGGAATTACAAGTTTTGAAGGAAGTGCTAAGAAAAATTCTTTTAACTATGTTTAATCATTAAAATCTTCTTGATAAAAATTAGAAATAGTCTTTCAAACGATTCTGTAAATGCTTATTGTGAACTTAAATTCTATTTTAAAAGAAATAATTTGTTTAAATAATTTAACTTTTTTGGTTTTATATAAATGCTGTTGGCATTGAATTAATTATGTGGCAATAAGTGCTAAATTCTATTTCTTTAGTTTTATAAGAGAATAATAAAAAACTTTAAGGGCGGCTTTTGAAAACTTTATCCGAAATAAATATAATCATAGTTATAGTTTTTTAAGTTTTTATTCCTTTAACACTCCTAATGTCACAAATCGGAAGTTTTTATTATTCCAAACGTTATTGCACATTGAAAAAAGATAACCAAAAAGTAATTTTGCTATAACTTTGCCAAAAATCCTAAAAAAATAGTTAAAGTTTTGCCCATGAATATCTTAAGGTGCCATTAAGCACTTTTTCCTTTTTGCCACAGAAATTTGAGAAAGTTGAATGCATTTATAACTTATTTAATTGATGAAATAAATAAAATTAAATTATATTTTGCATCGATTTGTATTGAACGGGATTTCACGGGATCCCGGGAAATTGAAAAATAAATCTCGCTCTCCCGGGAAATGATAAAGTCCGGGTAAAGAAAAACTCTAATTATAAACGAAATTTTTCGTTAATTTTGGCTTATTTTATTATTAGTTTATTTTTACCGAGTATTTTTTTCAACCTTTTTTGCTGTCTTATCTCAACTTAAGATGTTTTTTCAAAATACCACAGATATGAAATAAATTTAAAAAACCGTCTCCTGTAAAATTTTTTTGTCGCTTAAGCTTTTTTTGCGGTTATGACTCGATATGTATATCCAATATTTTTTTTTCTAATTAATCAATTTTTTTAATTGTAATATTAGTTTTTGCTTTTGCGACAAAAATTTTTTTTTTTTTATATTAAAATTTACCTCAAACCACTGTGTCTCTAGTAAACAAACAAGTGTGAGAGTCAAACAAAAACCTTTAAAACCGTCCGTCCCATTCAAGTATGTATTCACACTCATTCAGAGTTAAAAAATTGACATCTCCATTGTGTAAATAAGTCACACAATCAGCCGGTTCATTCATTAACGATGACATACACTGAGCGGCATGGCAGGGTTAGTGAATATTAAAACGTTTAATCACCATTAAGTTGATTGATTTATTAATTGAATTAATGAGTCGATTGAAAAAAATTAATAAAAATTGAAAGTTTTATTTTTAATTTACATTATTGTAAAAAATTAATTTATGATTTCTTTATGGCAAAGAATATTTAAAACATGAAATTGTTTTAAGTTTAAAAAAAGAAAACAACAATATTTATATTACAATAATGATTTCTATGTAATTAAATATTTTGGAAACACACACATCTAAACATTAATAAACAAAAATATGAATTGATATTTCTTTGAAATATTAAAAAAACCCCTTCAAGTTGAAAAGGAGAAAAGAAAACAACTTAACGCAAACAAAATTATATTTTTGAAATTCAAAACGTTTTTCTGGGTTTTTTTTTGTGTTCTTTCAACACAAATCATAAACGTGACTACATAAAAGATACCCCATATTACCTAAATTTGTTAAAATGAAACGAAAAGAAAGCAAAAGCATTAACAAACAAATTCGTTCTTTCTGCACTGAAAGAAAAAACATCACACACAAAAAGTTCAAGACATTTCTTTTAACTTTACAAAGGGAATATTGTTCCTTATAGAGATTTTCATTTGTTTTTTTTTTTTTTTTGTTGGAGAATAAAAATTATGAAATGTGTTAAAAGGTTTGCTCGCTACAAACAGCAACCTGATATGGCTGGTTAAAAAAAACTTCTTTGAGTTTAACTAAAAGAAAACTTTTCAGCTTTTTGTTAGTTTTAATTAAATCCCATTCATTTTAACTTTGTGCCGATTTCTTTGTCTACTTTACAGCCATTTTACACAACTAACGAATTAATGTTGTGTGCAGTCGCATTTCGTTTTCATCATAATTTGGATTTTTTTTCGGTTTATTTTTTGTTTTGAATTATTAAATTTTTTTTTTAGACAAAAAATATGGTTATTGACCTGTAGTATCATTATTAACAACGAATTGACTGACTGACTGGCTGTATGTGCAGCCTTATAATGCGATATCTTTTGTTTTTTTCTTTTATTTTATTTAAGGTTTTCGTTTAGTTTTTTTTTTTTTTTTTTGTTAAAATCTCATGTTTAATTTATCGAATTTCATGGCAAAATGGCCTGTTTAATGTCTACTTGTCTATGCAGCTGGAATATTTTTCTACTGAATCATTTTGAAATTGAAATGTAAACTTGTTACCGAAGTTTGGCTTACATTTCAACTTGTTTCATACATCAAATTCAGACGTTTTTTTCCATAAACTTTGATTGGCTAGTAAATCAAAATTCAAAGTTAAACAACTACTGAGTGAGTTCTTTTGCATTTTAAGTAGAGAAGAAAAAAAAATACTTAAGTTTAATAAAATAAAATATGGTAAATTGATTTTAATGCAGTCATAATAATTCTATTACATCTCATTTTTGGTGAAAAACGTCAAAAGCGTGCAATACTTTTGTGAAAATTGTAGTAAAAAAACTTTTTTAGACCGAAAATAGTACCCAAAAGTCAATTTTGTGTTCAAAATATATTTTTATGGCTTAATATTAAATTTCACGTTAAAAATGCAATTTGGTGTACATTTTTGGAATCATATTAAAAAAATCTCATTTTGTGTTAAAATTGGCCATTTTTGTAAAGATTTTATTATAAATTTTTGAGAGGAACATAAGGCGACTTCTTAACTTGTGGCTTCTGTAGTCTTTAAGGTGAGCAGCAGAAGAACAGTATTTTCTTTGCAAAGGCCGCCTTAATTGAAGGAAAAGACGCCAAGCCAAGTCCTATGGATTTAAAAAGGTGCATGTTTTTTTGTCCATAGGTGGTATTTTATTTTCCACCTACACTGTATATCTACTGGGCATTGCAATATCCCCAACCTGAGTACTCGATCGATGGGAGAAATGCAACTTCGCGGAAACACTTACATCACCCAAAAGCGCTTGATTTTCTAAGTCCAACCAACGATCGCGTAGACAGAGAAGGATGAGTTCCAAAACGTCAATTGCAAAGCAACTTGATTTGACAATACAACCGTGTAGAATTCTCCAATATTATCTGAGCACCTGCACTTTGGCCGTCACAAAGCCGTGACAAATGGAGCAAAGGTGCCAATTGAAGAAAATATATTTGGACACGTTCTTCCATCTTGGTAAGACTCGTACTGTTCTTTGAATAACAGAAATTGGTTGCAATGCAACTTCACATCAAGCAATAGATCGCTTTACCCGCATAAAACCACAGCCGCCACGTTGCTCCACGAAGGTCTTCACCAGTAACCAGGTTGTAACTGTGGTCCCAAGGGGGTCTTATTTTCCATGGTAATGAAAGAATCCGGGCAGCTGCGTACCCAATAACTATTACCAGTTGAACCCCAAGCAGTTCCGGACTGGTCAACGGTTGTTCATCGTTACATTGTATGATACATTTTTGACTTTGATTACAAAGTATAACGATGTTTTGGAATTTAGACCGTCTCTAGTCAGAAGACGAAATTACGCCGTAATGTAATCGATCTTCTTTTGCTGTTGACTACCGAATATAGAACGTTAAAAATATAAAAATTGAAGTCGTTTTTTTTGTGTCTTTTCCAAAAATTAAATTATTCTTGCTGGCGAATAAGAATTAATATAAAAACAAGTAAGAGTGCTATATTCGGCTGTGCCGAATCTTATATACCCTTCACTATTGTGCGAGCAGAATACAGAGCAACTAGACAAAAACTAAGTAATTTTTACATATACATACATATTCAAAATTCTAAAAACTTCATTATAAATTAAATTTAAAAATCTAAAACTGGTAAATATTTTTTTACAATCGTTTTTAGAACATAAAAATTCAAAAAAAATTCCCTTTGAAAAACCAAGATTTGAACCATTTGAATTCGCCTTGATTAAACACATTAAAATAAACTCCACCACTCATATAAAGGGTATAAAAAACAACAAATAACCACATTACCAACACTGCATTATCATAGCCGTAGACACCAAATTGTATGTAATGTTTATGTCATTTTGGTAATACAGTGGTTATGGTAATGCAGCGTTGATAAGGTTATGTCGCTTCTAATGGGATCTTTAAAAATTGAGGTAGTCGTGATTTTTTACTCATATCTCAGCCATTTGTGGACCGATCTTTTTGAATTCCAATAGCAAACAATTCCGGACCATATGTGACATAAATGTACAATAGCCTGGCCCCCATCATATATGGGGTCTTCGGAAAACCCATTTCAACAGACAGACGGACATACGGACATCGTTAAATAAACTTCGCTTTTCATAACGATCCAGAATATATATACTTTATAGGGTCTAACATCGATATTATAGAAATTACAAACGGAATGACAAACTTATTCACCACCTGTGGTGAAGGGTATAACAAGGATCTTAAGAACTGTGGTCAGTTAGGACATTATTGTCTGACTTTGACCCTTTCGAAAGAGACTCATCCTCTACATTGGCCAATGTATCTCCATCACCGTATATACATGAAGTGGGAGAGAAACTTCACATAGAAGCTTTAAAAAAAATTTCTTTCAACTTAAAATTTTAACGGTTTTATACATTAAGAGGTTTCCTGAATCCATTTCGATAAATTTTTTTTAAAGATGTCTGTATGCGTGCATGAACTAAATCGGACAAGGTCTTTCAGTAGCACCTTATAAAGAATAATGAAAACCATAACAAGTAAGAAAGTATAGTCGGTCTAGCCCGACCATATGATACATTACAACACTGTATAATCATAGACCTGGCATAACAAAATTATGGTGTGAGGTTGAGATTCATGTAAAATTCGCAATTTGCAGAAGGCTTAAGGCTCAGTTAGCCGGGAGTAACAGTAACAGTAACCTTTCCGTAAAAAAGTAAGACCAACCTATTTCTTATAGATTGAGACATAACATCTTAACGCTAACTATAATCGTTATAATTGCTTTACACTTAACAAAATGAATCAGCTGTTTTGCAACGTTACTGTTATTCACGGCTAACTGAGCCTTTATGCCCTAATTATATAAAGCGCAACGGAACGCCAAAGAATCAGAAATTCATGCACTGTGATTTTTTTTGTTAAAATCTAATTTTTCTGGAAATTACTTTTTCTGTAAAATTACAGCATTTGATACCAATAGAAATTTGAATTGTATTTTAATTTCGAAGTTATGGCATTTGATACCGATAGAAATTTCCATTTAAATTGTATTTTAATTTCGATCGACATCGAATGCCTTTTATTTTCCCCCGATTTAGCAAAAGAGATGATTTTTTCTTTTAAGAAGTGTTTTGCTAACATGTAATTTTCTAAAATGTAATTTCAGTTAAGCCTCGTCCACAATGCTAGCAACAATTTCGCTTGGCGTTCATAATAGAGCAACAATTTTTTTCGCAACCAAACAAACACATTTTTAATTAAGAAAACGTTTGCAAATTTTTCCCACAATAATATAATTATTTTTTTTTTAAATTTTGTTAAAATTTTAATTCAAAACTAAATAAAATTATTAAAAACGTCATTTTTAATTTCGTACAAATTGTTGCTGAAGTAGAAGTAGACTAAAATTTAAAAAAAAACTCAAGTTACATTTTTGTTCGAAAAATAAAAGGATAAAATACTTTGGGAAGAAAAAACGAAATTGTCGCTCCCATTGAAAACAAAACTTTACCGTTTAACACAAAGTGTTAAATGTAAAACGTTCTTAGTTGAAGAAGTATGCATAAGCTATTTTTTTGTGACTCTCTTATACATGTTTAGGTTAGTTAACTACTTAGAATTAAAATTATAGTCAAAATCCTTTCAAAATATTTACATACAAAAAGATATTAAGAATAAAAAAATAACCCAAAACTACTTTCTAACGGATTTTATTTAAAAATCTTTTCATAATCTCATGTGTATTTGTTACTCATTCTATTGTCGTCTACAAGTATTTGTCAAGCTTTAACACTTCTAAGACTGAAAGAAATGTTAACATTTCAAACGTCTTATTTATTTTAAATGTCTAAATATATAAAAAAAAACTATTGAATTTCTTTCAATATCTTACGATGGTAAATTTTTAAAATATTTTTCACACTTCCTCTTTACAGTACATTCGATTTCAATTTAAATAATCTTAATTTTATTTCTTCATTCATTCGTTAAAACTTTAACGGGCTGTCAACTGTATTGTGGTTTTGAATTCTCCCGTGATTTTTATTTGGACAAAAATTTAAGAACCACCAAAAAGGTGTCAAAATATACAAATTTTCTTTATGAATTTATATTTTTTAAAGGGCATTGTTTTAAGACCGCTAATGTGAATACTTTTTGACATTTATTATCAATATACTCCGGCAAATTATTGTAAATAGATTCACGATTAACCAAAATAATTTTGAAAATCAGTTATTGTTGTTTTAGAGCAAATTTGTGTTTAGAGATCAGGTTTGTTTTTGGCTGAAACCAATCCACAACAGACCAAAATGAGGCCGGAACGTGCGTTACGGTCGATATAGATTTGTACCGCACCATGGTTTTTTTTTGTTAGGAAATATGGATGTCATTGATCCAGTAGAGTTTGGTTTCAAGAGGATGGCGCTACGTGTCATACTGGGCACACTGGGGCCGAAAGCCATTTTTTTGCGGATCAATTCATATCTCCCCAACTAAAATAGTGAGGCTCATTATTTTTTATGTACCAACAAAATCTTGAAGGTATAGGAGTGGGAAGTGGGATACCCCCATACAAAAATTATAATTTTTTTGAAGAACTAGAATATTAGGCACAACTCTTAGAACAAACTGCATGTTCCAACTAAATATTGGTGGTTTAGGATGGGGGATTCGGGTACCCCATACAAAAAATATTATTATTTTTCTTATCTCCAGATATAAAACTAAAACTAAAGTAGTGAGGCACACTAATGTGTGGAATTCTTAGAGCAAACTTTATGTTCCAAAAAAATCTTGGATGTACAGCACGAAGGAGACGGGTACCCTCTACAAAACAATTATTATTTTTCTTATATCTGAAAAACTAAAATAGTGAGGCACACTAAATTTAATGTGTGCCCATCTTCAACCAATCTGCATGTTCCAACAAAATCTTGGAGCTAAAGGAGGGGGAAGACGGGTACCTCCATACATAAAAAATGTTAATTAAAATTCCAATTGCTAATCATTGACGCCGCAATATTTCGGTTTACTTCATACATTTTGTATCAACATGCGAATTTATGGCAGATAGAACACGCGCTGATTTAGATTGGTCTGTAACGCCCTTGAAGCACAAACATAAATTCCTAATATGAATTAGGGTTTCCGAATTCATTTTCTGCCTTGAAACCCTAAAATGTTCAGTTAATAAGAAAAAGAAAAACCTGTATTATTTAATAATAAAAAAAGGTTGCAAAGGCAATTTTGTTTATTTAATTTTTTTAAGGCCAATAAGAGGCTTTTGGCCTTTAAACATAAGAAATTCCAACAGAATAATTTGGTTTCTTCTGTTTCTGTTTTTAAACAAATCTTTTAAATTGTGACTTTAGGAAGAAAATAAACATAAATAAAAATTTATGCTGTTTTCTCATGATTCATTCACACCATATTTCTGTAAGTATTTCAATATTTATTCAAACTTTACATCCGTTTTTATTTAATTTTTTTTTCAGTAGGTTTTTTTTTTTAAGAAAGTTTTAAGATTTGAAATATAAAAAAAATCTGTTTGTCATAAATTATTCGATTTAATGTTTGAAACACATTTGATTTTATTTCTATTTATTTTTTTTTTTTTTTTTGTTGGCTTAAATACAATTTATTGATCATTTGTTTTGAGGTCTTAACCCAACTAAGCCAGTTTTATCATTATTATTATTAATTTATTTTTTGTTATTAAATAAATTAATAAAAAATGTCTTATTAAATTGAAAATATCGAAAAAATTTCAAGTCTAATTAATTTTAAATAAATTAAAATTGTTGAATCTAATTCAAAGTTATTTTAAAGCAGAACACAATTTTTTCTCATAATTGAAATAGTTTTTTAAAAACCATTTTATAAATTATACTAAAATATTTGTCTTCTAGTAGAATTTTACACAGAGCTAAACCATTAAAAGTAATAAACTATGCAAAAAAAAAAATTAAATATATGGTATTCCAATCGGGGCAAGATTGTTGAAGCCTTTTACGAAAATGGGCGCTCAGAAACAAAGTACATTTCGTGAACTTCGTGATTTTGTTGGCCAGCATAATCGACTAAATGTGTCCACAATCGGGAGAATTGTGCGCAAATTTCAGCAAACCGGATCTGTAGGAAATTCAATGTGAAAACAACTGTTTAGTGCGGTTTATGTGCTGGCGGCGTCATCGGTCGGTCAAGCAATTACCCTGCCTGAATGGTGTCCGCTATCGCGAGATGATAACGGACTTCTTGTAGCCAGAAATTGAGGATATGGACCTGGACGATGTGTGGATGTTACTACTTGCCACACAGCCAACGAAAAAATGGCTCTTTTGCGAGAGAAATTCAATGGCCGTGTTATCTCACGGCGCAGCGATGTTATTTGGCCACCACGATCATGTGATTTGAAACCTTTGGACTTCTTTCTTTTGGGATATTTAAAAGAAAAAGTGTACACCAATAAGCCAAGAACAATTCAAAAGCTAAAGAATGAGATAATTCTGCACATTAACAACATTGAACCTCAATTATGTCTCAGAGTCATAAAATCCGTGGCAAGCATTTGGACTTTATTTTGTTTCACACATAATTGTTATAGATCCTTCTAAAAAAATAAAAAATATTAAGATAATTTTCTGAAAACTCTGTGTTTTATTTACAATTAACATTGTGCGTTTTGGTTGGACCACCCTTTATAAAAAAACGAGTAATTTTAAGCGAAATCTTCAGATGATTATTTTATTATTCATAGGAGGGTTATGCTATTAACAATGGAAAACTATCGGGTATGTTCTGCAATTCGAAATGAAGTGGATTTAAAATCGAGCAAATTTTTAAAACGAGCCTGTAAAGAAAGTTTATAAGAACATTTCTTGTTAAAAACTACCATCATTTTGTAAATAATTGAAATTAAAATCTCGTTCGATTTCAATTCCACTTCATTTCGATTTGTAGAACATGCCTGTATATTAGACAAATGGCAGCCACGGCAACTCTTGCAGGCCTTTATTATTTTCATTAAATATACCATTTGCGGAAACTTTACGAATTACTTCTTTGAGGTCTTGAATCTAAAAAAGTCTAAAGATATTAAATCAAAAGATCTCGGGGGTCAATTAAAAAATCACACGGCCAGCAAAATTTGTTGACAAAGGAGCGATGATATCGCAAGTTGTTTGCCATTAAGCACCGCACATTGGTACGAATCCGGAATTTAGATGAGCCAGAGTCATAAATGTTAGCGTTTCAAAAAAATAAAAAGAAAGGCATTCTGTATAGCCAACAGCCATTTTTTTCGTACCAATTCCTATAGCTTTTTAGTGGACAAAAGTTGGTAAAAAGGGGAATTTTAGCTGCATTTGGATCAACTTCAACTGCAAACTTTTAAAAGTTTAAAACGTTTTTGGCTTAAACTACCAAAATTTAAACTTAAAGGGGCAAACCAGGGTAAAAATTCATATTTTTGGTACTTTTTATAAATAAGTTTTTTTTTCAAACATCTTTGCATTCCTTAATTTAAACATTTTGGTTTGTCAGAATTTCTATAACTACAGTGGCAGGTTGCAAAAAAAGTCGGCATTTGAGATTGCAAATTTTCAAAGTTAAATTACTTTTATGCTTAAACTATTGCCAGGGACATACATATGTATAAAAAAATATTAACTTGAAGGCAGGGCTGTGGAGTCGGAGTCGAAGTTGAAGAGTCAGAGTTGATGTTTTTGTGCCGGAGTTGGAGTCGTAGTACCCACAAAAACTCGCGACTCCAACTCCAAAGTTTTTCGGCATAAAAAATTTAAAAAAAATTTCCAAAATAAAAATTATCTTCTTAAAACACATTTAAAATTTAAATAAATGGTTTATGAATACTGCTCTTATGTGCTGTTTCCAAATGACAGGCGATGGACTGAGTGCTTTTCATATACAGGGGTGGGCTGGAAATCGCAAACGCAAAACGCAAGAATTTTAAAAGTTGTTTTTAAATAAGATTTTTGTAATAAAAGAATTTTATGACAAATATTTTCCTATTAAACAGGATTTTAAACCAAAAATTATAAGAATTAGGTTTAAAGTTTATTAAAAACAACTTTCAAATTCTTTTTTTTTTTTTTTTTTTTTAATTTCCTAAGCTTATCCCGCGAAACTTAATGCTTGTCTGCAGGAAAGAAACCAGAGTCTCAGGCGGGAATCGAACCCGCAACCCCGGCGATGATAGACTAGCTCGCTACCAGCTAGTCTACCGGGGCGGGGCACTCAATTCTATAACTACGGTGGCTTGCGTTTGCGATTTCCAGCACACCCCTGATAATTGCTTCTCAAAAACTCAAATTTTTAGAAGGCCGTTCGGTAATGAAAAAATAAAAGTTAACATCATTGAGTCTCATATACATTTAGCATCAAGATTATAGTAGGAGTCGGAGTCGGAGTCGCACTTAAAAAATTTCAGCATTTGGATTCGGAGTCAAAGTTAGTACTTTTTTCGGACGACTCCACAGCCCTGCTTGAAGGTCCAAAACAGGGGAAAAATTAGTACTTTCAAAATTTAAAAAAGGAGGATTTATTCATTCCGCAATATCTACCAATTACTTTCAAAATACTCCAATTTCGAATTCTTGGAAATAAATTGTGCGAAATAAATTTTGAATAGCTTAACTTCTCCAGCGGTCAATTATATGTATCATGATCAGGTGTAGGCGAGCCATCAGTTCTATTTATTTACACTTCATTTGAAACAAAAAAAATTGTCTACTAAAGATCTCTGCGGTTAAGTTAAAACCAGAGGATTTTTATTTTAAACAAATATAAATCGAAATTAGAATAAAAACTTAACTTGTTTTAAAAACCAGTGTGTTTAATTTCTTATTTTTGAAATTTGTTATTATGTTTTGGCTAGCGAAGCAGGTTAGTATTATTTGAAAAATTAAAACTACCGTAGTTCGCAATAGCAGAAGTCTATCGTATTTCCTTAAAAAATTGAGCTAGAATTTTTCAACTAATTATTTCAAATTCAGTAGCCCCAAGACCACATCGACTGATCAACTAATTATGTCCAGCTATATTCGGGATTCGTCCCACTGTGAACCGTCTGGTACAGCTGCAAATGTGGGAATTGCTTTTAATCCGGGGTTTGTTTTCGAAACATCGAAACTATGCTCTCGATTAAGAGTTTCCATTAAAATTTATAATCTTTTAAAAAATCTGCTAACTTGACGAATCATAAAAATTGTTTTTTAAAATCACTTTTTGAGAAGTTATGGCATAAAGATCTGGGGCAAATTGTAAATTTGATTTCATTTGATGGGAAATTTGACAAATGTATTTTGCCCTCAACACAATCATAGAGTAAGGAAGTTCTTGGTTCGTACTCGGCTTAGACCCAACTGGCATGGGAGGCCCTGCCTATCTTGACTGATGTTACTGCCGCCAGCATGACTCTAAACGTCCTTGTACTTATGCCCTCGCATTGCGGCAAGATGACTACCCATTCGCGAGGGTATTTTGAAAGCTAAGTTTGGCGTTTTTGTTTCTGTCTTTCAATTCTAATTGTTTTCTATGCTATAAAAATCAGATCTTGATGACAAACAAAGATTACTATAAAACATTAATATTAGTTTTTAAAACTCTTTTTGTTGCACAGGGTTATTTTTAAATAAAGTTCCATTTTCCCAGCATTTTATCCAATTAAATATTTCGTATCTATTTCTTTCACAAACGCGCCGCGCCGCTCCCCTTGGATGGTATAACCATTTCCATTTATTTTTTCTCTCTATCTCTCTCTCTCTCTCTCTGCCATCCTCATAAGTAATTTGATATTTTTTCTTTATTATCACGAATTAGATTAAACAAACCTTCATCTTAAAGTATCATCGTCATTTATCAATTCTTCATTATTGAATATTCTTTGTTGGATACACCAACATGATTTTTATCTTGATGGATGTGTAATTTGTAGTTTTTTTTTTAAAACCTAAAGTTTCAAGGTTAATTTTCTCTTTTTAAATGCGTCTGTTAAACAAATTTATTTTTTCTTGTCCATTATAGAAACAAACAGTTCAACATTTTTGAAATCAACGCCCAAAAGATCAACATATTTCGGATATTTGATTATTTTTAAATTTTAAACAAACAATAAGTTTTTCGTTTTTTTGCAAATTTTCCTTAGATTCTTTTTCTTTTGAACTCAATATCAAAAATGCCAATATAACAAAAAAAAAAAAAAAGAGAAAGAAAAACTATTTCTTAGAATAACATGAACAAAATTTTTATTAAAAAATATTTTTATATTAAAACAATAAACTCATAAACTATCATTATGATGACGCTGTTTATTAAATTGTATTAACCAAATATTGTTGCAATTTTGTTCAGTGTGCAAAATATTTTCAATATTTTGTTTTCAAAATTGGAAATTTTTTGCGAAAATATTTCGTTATGATATCATGTTTTTGGATTTAATTTAATTTCCTGCATAATTTTTAAAATTAAATTCACATAATAAACATGTTTTCTTTATTTTAATTCTATTTTCAGGTACGTTGTTGTTGCTGTTGTGTCCTAATTTAATGGAAATTTGTGCAAATTATTGTTGATAAATGGTAAGAGTTTTTTTCTTTAATGCTTTCCCATAAGTCATTGAAAGTTTAGTTTGTGTGTGTGTGTGTGTGTGTGTGTGTGTGTGTGGGATGAAATTTAATTACAGAAAACTTTTTGTACTTGTTCAATACAACTAAAAGCAGTTTGTAAAATATGCAATAATTGAAATTTAAAATTTTTAAAAATTTTAAATTCTTTAAAGAGCGTTTTCTCCATTTTTAATTAAAATTAAATTTGTAGTGAATTTTGCTATTTGTCTTTTGATAAAATTGGGATTTTTGTTTTCTAGTAAAAATGCGATTTTGAGTTTGAAAATGCAATTTTTTGGTGGATATAACGAAATTAAGGTTTTTTGTGAAAATTTCTTTTTTTTTCGGAGGCTATCCTCTATCCGACGGTCAATGACTCTGAGCCATAATTGAGGTGAAATGTCTTTATACACTACCAGACTATTATATTGTATTTTCTTGTTACATTTTACCTTAGCTTTCCTTTGAAAAGCAATGAGGTATATTGTATGTACAGAAAAATTTACAATTATTAGACACCAGCAGAATGGAATGCATTTTCTGGCCCGCTACGGCCTTCGTCAGCATTCTTTGTGTCACACTGGATACTTTATAAATTGAATGTATTTAACTCAACAATTTTAACAAATAGAAACTGGGAATTATTTCCTTCCGAAGGTTACTTTGTAACAAGAATATAAAATATAATAGTCTGGTAGTGTATAAAGTCATTTCTGAAAAGTTGAAGGAATAGGACTATTACAAAAAAGCTTTATAAAATACGTAACTGAAATTAAGCTCATAGAATAAATTCGAAAAATAAAAAATGTTGAAATTTTTTTATTCAAATTTTTAAAGAAATTTGCGAGAGTGGAAATTCCTTTTTCTGTTTTTATTTTAAAGAGATTTTTTTTTAAATTGTGAGATTTGTGATTTTTTATGGAAGTTAAGAATTTAAATGAAATTTGATTTTTTTTAGTACTTAAAATCGGCTGTTTATAAAAAAATGTTGGTTTATAGTGAATCCGATTTAAATTTACAATTTTTGGTGCATTTTTTTTTTGATTTTAAATTTAAAGATTAACGAATATTGCAAACTTGAAAATTGCGATTTTTTTAAAAAGTGATATTTTTTTTTTGAAATTGTGATTTTTTTTTTAACGAAAATTAAGATTTTTAGCAAAAATTGGAATTTTTAGTGAAAATTAAGATTTTTAAAGAAAATTCATATTATGGAAAAAATTAAGATTTTATGAAAAATTTTCGTAAAAACTGAAATTTTTGATATTTTTTATAAAAATTTAAATTTTTGGTAAAAGCTGTGAAAATAAGTAAAAATTTAAATTTTTATTAAAAATGCCAATTTTTTTTGGAGACTAAATTTTTAGTAAAAATTAATTTTTTTCGTGAAAATTGCAATCTGTAACGTTAAAATTCTAATCTGTTAAAAATCTAATAATGGTGTGTGGGTTTAGGTTTAAGTTACGCCTTCATCAGTAGAGCGCCCCTGGTGAGGAATTATTTGTCATCGAAATTTTCATTAAGCCAATACAAATTACTGCGTACGTCTAATGAGCCTCCTTCATTATCTTTCGAACGAACTACATCTTCAGGAAGGAATCTAAAATTTAAAAAAAAACAGCCACATAAAAGTTTTAAATGCGTTTTTGTTGATACTCCAGTTCACTTATGGTTAAAACGAAACTCGAAACACTATAACTATAACGTCAAACCTTTACTCAATGCGATCCCAACGTAGAACACGCGAAGACAGACAAATAAGGACGGTCTAGTTGCCCTTAAAAATATTATTGCAATAACGCGCAAGTTGCTTCCCCTACCACAGCAATTTTTCGAAGTAATCGAATTTCGATATCCATTACCAGAAGTTTTAAATGTCAAATTATTATCAAATTTAATTACATATTTAAAAAATTTTTCACTTATGCCAGTTTGTTACTCATATGTATGTAAACAACATATTTGTTGTTGTGTTAAAGTTTTATAATAAATATTACAACAATGTAATAAAAAAAGCTTCAATTAAAAGAGTAACAACAGCAACGAAAACATTAACATTTACATGAGCAATGACAGACGACGACAGGCTAATGAAAGAAAACACATGAAAACTTTTAAGAAACAACAACTACAGCAATAATAAGCTTAAAACAATAAGGTTTATTGTTAAATTACAACAATTTCACTTAGGTTTACTTTCCAAATTTTTAAACCGAATGCAACAACAACAGCAATATGAACAAAATATTGAAGAAGCACAGTGGAGCGAAATAAGAAAATATATATATTTTTGTTTGTTGTGTTCTTTTTGTTATATAAAATTGGGTCAGTAGCAGCGGGTTAACAGGCAGGCAGCCATTCAATGGTGGCGTTGTTTGTGGCGGCAGGCAGCTCTGACGGCACCTTTTTCTTTAGAAATTGAAAAAAAAATATATATATAAAAATTACTCGTATAAACTTTATAAATAATTAAAAAAGAGAGCAACAGTAAACAACATTTAGTTGTTGGTTTTTTGTTTTTGTATTTAGTTGTTCAAAGGCAAAACAGACGCACTTGCTCGAAGGTTAGTTTGATGATGACGATATGGAAAAGATTAAAAAAGGGCATTCTATTTAATGCAAGTATAAACATGTATTTACGAAGGTACATACGGGTTTTCATACAAAAGACATTTGAATTTACTGGATAAGGGGGTGGTGTTGAAAGGGTGCAGATTTTGTGGTGTAGTGGGAGCTTTTGGGTTTTCAAATTATAGCACATGGAGGCGCCAGTCATTAGAGCATGTAAAACCAACAATTCTCAAATTTACTTTTAGAAGTATTTTATTTAAAGACTTGCTCTAATGTGTATTATTTGCTAAAGAATAACTCCCGTATTCACAGACAATTAATTAATTTAAAAAACGTTTGTTTAGGAAAATTTTCATAGAAAATTTGTTTTGGAAGCCGTTATTAAATTTAAAATACCCATTTTGATGAATACAGGCATAAGTAAATAAATTATTTGGTAAAAAAAACAATAAAAAATACAAAATTATAGCGGAAAAATGTGTTTTGTACAAATTAGGACATTTTAACCTAATTACTGAGCTAAACTAAAAACAGAATCACACATTTTTTTGATTTCTAAATGGATTTTTCATTTTATAGGAAATTTTTTTTTTAATTTTTAGAAAATTAAAGAAACTGTTTTTTTTTTAAATTTCATTATGTAAAATGTATCTTAAAAAATTAAATATTTGGTTAAATTGGAGATTTTGGTGGTAATTAATATTTTTTTTATGAAAATTACAGTTTTAGTAAAAATTTGGGATTTTCATGAAAATTTATATATTTGATTTGATTTCACTAAATTTTACTAAAATCGGAATTTTAAAAACAATTACAATTTATACAAACAAATTATGTAAATGGCAAATTCAAGTAAAAATTGAGAGCTTTTATGAGCTTTTTTACGATTTTAAAATGCAATATTTTGCAACATTTTTAGTTTAAATCGATTTATTTATTTTAAAATGTTAAAAAAAATCTAGATTTTAAAAATGAAACTTTTTTCAAAATTGAAACAAATGGCTTTAATAATAATGCACAACAACTATCAATAAGTGGACGGGATTGAGGAAGTGGGCGTGAAACAAAATAGAACTTTGTATACCTGACGAACGGTAAGTGTAAACAAGTTTAAAATAGTTGGTGAAAATATAATGGTGAGACATCAATTAAAAAGTGGCCTGTAATTAAGAAGTGGGCGTGTTACATCCCATACATATATAGCCAATCTGTGCCGTGTGATAAATTATATTGAAAACAAAAATAAATCTTTTATATATTTGTTCTTTTCATGTAATTTCTCACACGAAATTTTGTTTTAATCTTCTTAAAACAGGCAGAATATACATTTTTTATCTCTTAAAAACAGTTCCATTAAAAGTTGGCAAATGTGGTACAAATAACTTCGTTACTTTACGAGATCAATATTTTACTAATTTTATTTCTTTGGGGGTGCCAAAGCGTACTGTGTAGCTAGTTCTTTATAAATAAGCGATATTTTAAAAAAAAAACCGCAATTTTTAGTGAACAATTTCTATTTGTTAAAAAAAATGCGAAATGAAATTTTTTCAATATCATTTTTTTTTGTAAAAACTCCATTTGTGAAAATTTTAGTTTATTGCAAAATTGGGATTTGTTATGAAAATTGCAATTTTTAATAAAAATTGCATATTTTTTCAATGGAATCATTTTAAAAACTTCAATTTGTTGTTCTTCTAATCGCCAATTTCTTTTAATTCCTTATGCTAATCCCCGCGAAGCTCTACGCTTGTCTGGTTTCTGAGTCTCTGGCGGGAATCGAACCCGGAACCCCGGCGCTGATAGACTAGCTCACTACCAGCTAGCCTACCGGGACACTCGTAATTTTCTCAGTGTATCGACAAACTTCCTAATACTAAATCTCAACATAATTTTATTAGACTGATAAACTGTCCGTTAAAGATTTGTCTTTACTTAATATACCGTCAAAAACATTATTTTCAATTGACAACACCTCTCAAAATGAAAGTCAGCTCTTTGAATTTATCTGTACGGCAAACAAAAAATTCAAAAGAAATTTGGATGTGTTTGTTTTATTTTCTTTTATCGAAAACTTTTTGCGAAAATAAACATTTAGAAAGTAATTATTTTACATATCACTTGTTACATATAATCGCGACATTTATGTCAGTTTACTGTCCCTGAGCAGCCATGTTGCATTAGGTCTTTACCAACATAGTTGGTATGTATGTTTATTTATTTCTTCTTACCACAATTTCTCATCCCTGACACACATAAATAGGTACCATCCACAAAATAAAAATGTTGTTGTGTCTTTGTTTGAAAGTCACATTAGTTACACTTGATTGTAATGAGCAGAGAGGGAATTTCTGTCAAAGACACTGAAAAAAGCTGATTTTAAGTATGAGGAAAAAAAATCATTATTTTTATGTAAAGATGAAGAAGATTTTTTGTTGTTGCATAAAACAAACGTTTGTGTTAATAAACAAAGAAGCAAACATAGTATTATTACATACAATCATGTTGTTTTAAAAATGTATGTCAGTCAGTACGTTTGAGCATTTGGATGACAATAAACATTTGGCGTAAATAATGTGTCTAGGGTAAAATGTTAACAAAGTGATGTCATCAACTTCAATGAACTGGAACATTTAGCGCAAAAATAATTTACAAATACGAGTAAAATACACAAACAAACCGATAAACCAACAGACGAAAGGGGGAACCTACATAGATTTCTGGAAAGCATTTTCTGGGGTTACATTTACTTGAAGCATTTGGTACTAAATATGTATTTTACTTTAATTCTGTAGCTGGTATCTTAAATGGAGATCATTAAAACCAAACCTTTACGGAAATTATAATTTTTTTTCCTCTTCAATTTGTTGGTATTTTGTTGGTGTGAATAAATAATATTAACAACAAACATTCGAAAATATGCTAAAGAGACAACATGAAGAAACGAACAGCCATACACACACACTTTAGTAGTCATTTCGGCTTTTGTTTTTATGAGGCCGATGTGTAAAACTTTAGCCAGAGCCATGGAGCTTAAAGCTGTTAAGAAGTTAAATTAAATTTTCTTTAAAGAATTCAATAAAGTTTAAGATAAGATTTAGTTTTAGCCTAAAACCTTAAAAGCAAATTTGTTAAGTAAATTAAGTATTATCAGCCTTATTACGGTTGTCATTGTCGTAAACGACTTTGTCCTTTTATTTGTAGTAGATTAAAGAATACATATTGTGTGTTACTTTACTCTACTAAAACGAAACTACACAGTCGTTAACGACAACGGCAACCGTAATAAGGCTTATTAACCTTTAAAATCTTGTTTAGTTTTAAATTTTTCTAATTTTTGCTTAATTTCATTGTAAGTACTATCTGGGGCCTAATTCTAGCAGTCATAATCGAATACTTTTTCGATTCGAAAACAATTTTTTTTCTAATTCTTTCAGTCAATACTGAACGAATCGAAATTATTTTTTTAGTGTTATGAAAACTCAAATAAATGCTTTATAACACTGAAAAAATTATTCCAATTCGTTCTGTATCGGCTGATATATCTAATAAGAAAAAAAAAAATGCTTTCGAATCGAAGTAGTTTTCGTTCACGAGTGTCAGCATTAGCCTCCTGGGCTGCACTGCATTTGTAGTTCTGCACAAGCTTAAGACAAAAATCTTAGGGACCGATTTTTGTCTTAAGCTTCAAAGATATCTTTAACTGTGATTTAAGTTTAAACCTTAAACATTTTCTGGCCTGTTCGTCGTTAACGCCTGTAATAGATTTAATAGAGCGTGCACATATTTCCTTTAATCTATTACCAAACATTTGCAGGCGTATATTTTAAATTCGCCAACAACGATATGGGTAAATATTTTATAATTTGTTTTTGTTTTAAATGTAATTTAAGCGAACGAAGTCTTTATTCGTAATCGACGAACTGGCCCAAAAAGACTGTTCGGTAGACAACTGGTAGCACTAGAAGGCTTTGAAATACTGTTCACCAATGTCTTTGTTGGTTATCTTGTAGCAGCAGTGCTTGCACGATTTGAATTTTGTATGGAAGCAACTGAAGGTCCAGCTTAAGAATTCTCTGCAATGTTGTTCTGGAAAAGCCCAATTTGCCCGAACGACGACGAGCTGAGACAGATGGATAATTTTCAACACCCTGTCGCTCTGCTTCCACGTTGCCTTCAGAGTGAAAATTTCGCATTGCACAACTTCCAGGGCGGTCGATCACTAAAGCCCATTCCTCAAAACGGCCGACTTAATTCCTAATCATGAATTAATTTTTATTGAAGATATTTTAGCTGCGTGATAACAATTGATCGTTGAAAGGAATAAAAAAATTCGATTATTTAAGCGCGTTCTTGTATACTGTATGCATTCATTCATTATAAGTAATAGCCTGCAAAATAAAAAAAATATATGAAACTGTGACAAACCAAAAATGTTTGCAATAGCGATATTCGATTCGTTTTTAGGCGTACTAAAGTGTTTTTCGAGAGTGGACTTAATAGTGTGCGTATGGTAAATTATCGGCCGATCTTTACGAAGCTTTGTGGTTAATTTCTAGTCATATAGATCAAATTCGTGCAAAATCTGACATCAATTACATCAATGGATTTCACCACTCTTTGTTAGTTTTTGTAACAAAATTATCATTTTTTAGGCTGGTGGCTCTACATTCAAAACATAACTTTCATCCTGCTGAACCGATTTTGGCACCAACATTGTTCTTTTCTTCTGAGCTTTTCGAAAGTAAGCGTGTTTTCAACAGACGGACAGACAGACGAATATGGCTCAATCGACTTAAAATTACTCTAGGGCGCAAAATATATATATATAGTTTATGGGGTCTTAGATGAATGTTACAAAAGTTTCATAAGGTATACGTTTTTAAGATTGGTAGGCCTTATTTGGGGAGCCCTATACCTTCACACTATAATATTAATAAGGTAAAGCCCGAGTGAAATTTTTTCTTAATTACAGTTGAAAACATATTTTTAATGTTATTATTAAAAGGGTAAAGAACGCCATGTGGGATAAATAAGCCTTGACACGGCTTTCACCTGCAAAATTTAAACTTGTTTTTCCAGGAAAATAAAACACAGAATAAAAATCAAGTTTAACAAATAAAATTTTTGAAGTAGATAACATTTATTAAAAATCTGTCTTTCGCGAATTTATACATATCGTCCGTCACCTTAAATGCCAACAGACGTAACTGAACAAAAATTCGCAATCAAGTTTTTGATTGATTATGCTCTGTTTTATCAAACTACATACATGTTCACGCCATTTTTGCGTCCCCTGTCAAAAAAATGGCGACTTTATTAAAGAAATTTATTATCATTGATTTTGTAATGTTTATTGCTGCTCCTGTAAAAAAAAATAAAAGTGTATTTACGTCCGCTTGCATTTAGGGTGACGATATGCAGATCGGAGTTCTGTGCCGTTGGATTTTATCGGCGGCGGCAGCGGACGCAAAATATTAATTAGAAATTAAATGAACATTTTTGTGTACATATTTGTAAGTGTGTTTATATTGTTACACAAGCAATTTAAGCCATTTATCGTACTCTAAAAGAGAATAAAAATTCTTTACAAAGTAATCCGTGGCTAACCTGGCTCCGATTTTTAGCTGAAAAATTGTCGCCGGCGGCGGCTACAAATATTTTTTATCGGCGGCTGGCTTAGCCGGCTGTAAGCCGCTTCGGCGCAAGTCTCTGAAGCAGATTTTTCTTATTTCAGCTTTAAAAACTACTTTTTGCATCCAATAAGTCTTAAATTAAATAAGATTTTCAAAAAACTTGTTTTAAATTCCCGATTTTATTGTAAAATAAATTTCAAATAAACAAATTTAGCAAATTGTATTTGATATTTATTGCCAAATATTCTCTTTAAACAATTTGATAATACATGTATTTAATGTATATTAATTTTATACAAATTTATTGCTAAATTTATTTAAACAAAATAATTTCAACTCGTTTTTCATTCATCAATTACAATAAATGAATGAATGAAATACATAATGAAATGAATAATGAGCGTCTAAGTGGATGTCTCTCCTTTTAAATGGGTCTTGAAAGCGATTAAATCTTTTTTTCGGCTGCTTGTTAACTCTGCTGCTTAAGAGCCACAAATCTTTACTTTTTAAATAAAAATGTGTCACTTACAAATTAATACCAGTTCAATAAAGTAACACCCGATTGAGCAATAAGTTTTAATAAAAAGTTGAAACAAAAACAAAAACAGAAAAAAATAATAAATAAAATTAAAAAAAAAGAAAAACAACAAAAAACCCTTAAAAAAACAAACATAGAAACCCAACCAAAAAATAAAGTAATAAAAGCAACAAAATTAAAATAATATTAACAAATTATGGAAAAATATTCAATACATGTCAATAACAAAATTGGAGCAACATTTTCTCTACAAACATTCTTTGGTATTTATTTGGGGTTACAACAACAACAAAAGAAATACAGAAAAGGGAGTAAATGCAATAAGAACAACAATTAAACGACAGTGAGAGTGTATGCATATTGATTGAACTCTTATGGATTTTTTATAAAATTAATAAAAAAAAAAAAATTAATACAATCATATTTATATTAATTGATATGTAAATGTGAGAGTATTAGTGGAGTTGAGTGTGTGCATGTGCATTACGGCACGCTTGTATGTATTCATCAGTGTTGCCAGTTTAGCTATTAGACCCCAGCAAACACAGAATACTCCATATGTATTGCCAAACGTATTGCCAGGATGAAAAAAACTATTGCGGCAATCATCAATTTCGTATTACGTAAGATACTGCCTTCAGGGAGAAACGTGTCTCGATAGCAATACTCCTAAGTAATACGAAAGCGATTCTTCTAAGAAAATAGAAATATATCGCCAAAATATCATTAGGATGATACAAAGAAGATTTTGCATTTTAAAATATATTAATTTTAAACACTTTTAAGCAAAATGTTGACAAAACATGTTTTCCCATATATTTTTTGTCATAACCGATTATTAAATTTAACAAATGTTTCTTAAGGACAATTTTCATACACAATTTGTTTTGTAAACCGTTATTTAATATAAAATATTTTTATGAATACAGGCAATACAATTTACGTGTTTTAAAATTAAACTTTTTCCAAAACAAGTAAAAGTCAGGGTTCGGAGTGTGCTTTGAGGTATGTTCGGCAGCCTTTTACATTTTGGTTTTTTACTAAACATATTTTTATATGTAACATCGTTTTATTTTTTAATTTTATTTATTTAATTACGGTCTAAGGACTAAAATCCTTACAGACCAATAAAATAATCTACATTTTATAAGGATATACTTAACTAATGGTTTACATTCAAGAACAAAATGATGTTACGTTTTAAAATATTAACATTTACAGGGTAATCAATAAAATTATAGAAATCATTAAAAGTTTTGCAAAATCTCCTTAAGGGGTCAGCGTTTGTATAGTTAGTTTGAAAACACTGTAGATGAAGTGGAGCGAAGTTCTCAGTAGATCCAAGAGTTATATTTAAGTTTATTGTCTTCAGCAAGAACTCAGAGAAAATTTAACCATTTAATAAATTTACTAAAAATACAACGTTAAGAATGATGCGTCTACTTTCTAAAGTCGCCAAATTAATTATAGAGAGTCTTGCAGAATATGGAAGAAAATTTACATTTGCATTCCATGTTGCATTTCCCAGACAAAATAAGAGAATTTGTTATTGAACAGATATAATGCGCTTCTTGAGATAATCAGTGTAGGGATTCCAAATAATATAACCGTATTCTTAGATATTTTATTAATTGATTTCTAATTAATTTTTATAATTTATTTATCATGTTTTGCCATTGTTAAAGCATCTAACAAGTTGTCAATAAACACATGATAATTGTAGTCTAAACACCTTTGTTTAATTTTTTTAAAAAGTAGCTTAAACATGTTAAACTTTAATAGTGTGAATACAGTACTGTATTCAAAATACTCCGACTGTCTGAATCAGACTTACTGTATGGGCGATTTCTGATCGATTTCGAATGGATATATCGGGGGAAATTTATGTACATATATGTTTAATAGATTCCGACGGAATTCTTACAGATGCGTCTAACGAGACATATAAATTTTTTTTGTGAAAATAATGATAATTGTCATTAAGTTGAAAATAATTTTAGTTTTATCTCATTGTTTCAAGGTAAAAATATTAAAAAAAGGTACGTACGTGTAAAATTTATAATTATATACTCTTAATATTTTGCAATAAAAGGAATTTTTTCTGCTATCAGTTAAAAAACAATAAGAATCTCGGCTAGCTCATCAGAATTTTCCTGCCTTTTTCATTCGATTTCTGTCAGATATCTATCAGAAATGTCCGCAAAAAAAACCATATTTTCCTACGACATGTCTGTCAGAATTCGTGTCAACCACTACAAACATTTTTGGGTCAGAAATCTGACAGAATTCTTATACGATTCCGACTTTTTTATCGACGTTACTCTCAGATATCTGGAAGACGTCGGACTATTTTGCTGGCTGGGGTATTACATATAACCACACATTTTTATTTTAAATTAAATTGTTTATTATATGTATAAAATATACACATAACATTAATATAATATAATAAAATAAAGAAATATAATATAAATAGCCAAAAATGAGAAAGGATAGAGAACATTCAGCACAATTATGAATAAAAATTCCCCGCGAGTTTTCTCTCTTCTCCCATTTTTCCTATGTAAATTGAATTGTAAAAATGGGAAAACTCCCGGGGAATTCGTATTCATAATTGGGCTGATTATCTTTATTTACCCCATGTACGACATTTGAGTTAAATCTTTTTTCGTTGTCCATAAAATTTCGTCCATAAATTAAAATTAAGCAGCTTGCCTCTTGCTTAGTTTTTTAATATCTGCAATATTTGTAATCGTGGAGATTACTCCCTCCTTATATATTTTTTGATATAGATACAAAAAATTTAAAATGATGTGTAATTATAAATAATTTTAATTTTTTCTGTAATTTTGTAAACAGCTGTTTTTCAAAAGTTGTCAAACGTTTGGAAGCTCGTTAGGAAGAGTTTAGCAAATCGTTAGCCAGAGTTTGGTAAGTGTATTATAAAAAACTTTGTGCTAACTTCATGCCAAATTTTCATTATGAATACGGCTGTATGTATACAACTTTTCTTTTTTAAAACCTATCTGTCGGGGTCATGTTTATTTAATATTAAAAGTTTTTAAAAAAGAAAAAAACCCTATTAGTGCTTGTGTTTTCCACAAATCTACCGAACCGAACACTACGGAGTGATATTTAATGTTTATTTTCGAACACTGGTCTCAGGCCACCTTACTAAAAAATTAAGGAACCTAATTTACATATTTTGAGACATATTTGAATAGAAGAGCTAGTTTTAACTTAAAATATACCCGTTTTAATTTGTATACGAGTTTTGATAACCTATTCGAAGATATGACAAAAAAAAATTGTTATTTTAACGGCAGTTTCAAAAATCCATTTTCAAATTTTAAAAAATTTTGTGAATCAAATTTTTAAAACTTTTTGGAATAAATATGTATATGAAATAATTTTGCCGATACCTCCTATATTTTTTTGGCCATATTTTGGCAAATGAGTCCAATCTCCTAACTGTTATGCATTTTAAGTAAAACTTAACCAGAATAGTCTGGATAATTTTAAAAAATCTTGTGTAGGCTTTACTAAAATCGGAAAACAGTTCCCTTAAAATGATGAAGGCCAATTTTTTTTTTCATAAATGGAATTTCTTAGTGATTATTTGATCAATTTATTTAAATATCAATTTTTGTTTTTCAAGTCAAAACAAAAACAAAATTATATGAACACATACATTTTAAATATGAATTGATATTTAAATACATACAATAGCATATATGCATTTTTTTTAAATTGCCGTTATTTTAAATACTACTATTGCCCGATAAATTAATCAGATCTGGCAACTATTTACTCAGTATCTTTTAACTACTACCTCTTTAATTAGATCCAGTAAGCGTATCGTTATGGGTGAAAAACTGTTATTATTGTTTAAATTTTCTCTTAATACTCTTTCAAACTCAAGCAAAACAAACGGAAGAAGATGCAACCAGAAAAAAAGCATTTTTTTTAAAGAATTTAAATATTTATGAAAACCAACAACCACTCACATTGCATAAAACCTTAAAAAATACAACAAAAACATAAAAGTTTAATAGTAAAAAAACCCCAAACGAGTTCAAAGTGAAAGAGAAGATGGAAAAAATGAAAAAACCCCGATCTTTAGGTCTTGTGTGACAGCAATTATGTTCAATGAATGTTGTTTAAAGGGTTAAAGCTGCTAACATTGGTGTTGTTTTCAAAAAGCGTGGATTCAAAGCAATGAGAAAGGGGGGAAATAAGAGGAACGGTTTTTGTTGCTACTGTTGTTATTTTTGTTGCAAACGAAACATTTTTTTGAACCAGGGGCATTCCATGTTCATAAACATGTGGTCGTTGATTGTTAAGAAGAAAAAAAAATTTGATTGGGGCTCGGTTTTAATTTTTTTTTGTACGTCTTGTTATATTTTTTTATTTTGATATTTTTTGCTTTTCTCAATGAATGAATTTAACAGATGCGTTAACAAATGACAGCTTCAAATGGTTTTCTGCGTTTGAGTTTATTTTTGTTGTTGTTGATATTTTTTTTTCTAATTTTTTAACACAACATTTTCATTTACATTGGCACGCACATGTGCCCCTTTTATTTTTAAATAGAATGAGATAAAGAAAAAAAAAAGTTAACAGTGGACCAAAACAAGCGAAGTGAAGCGAATATTTTGTTGAAAATAAAAGTGATAAAAATTAAAAAAAAAACAACTTTAAATTTGGGGACAAAATATTTTTGCTTTTTAAAATTTGCTATTTATATATCGCACTTGTTCAACAATAGTGTTTTAATTCAAAATTTTTATTTTTTACTTTTTGGAAAAAATCGACGCGCAATAGGTATTCATATCTAACCGCGTAAAAATATCGTGATGTTTTTTTTCTGCTTTTTGGTAATAAAACGGTTGGTTTAAGCATAACATAAAATTACATTTTTTTTTGCTTTTTTAGAGTTAATACAGTATTGTTGAACAAGTGCAAAAAACATATAAAAAATAGATTGGGATTTTTTAAAAATTATGTAGGTAACGGGTCCGCCATCTAACGTTGTTTTTCAACTAGCGCTTATTTCGGGAATGGTAACACTTAGCTCATATTTGATGGGACAGAAAATTAGTTTTATCCTTCCGCTGAACGAATATGGTTGTGTATACGCTTGAACAACGCTGGGAAATATTGCGACATAACTTTGAAAATCATGGTAATGTTGCAGAATATCGATGCCGATTTTGCCAGAAAAAATCATATTTTCAAATGAAGCTCATTTTGATCTTGGCGGGTATGTAAACAAGCAAAATTGTCGCATTTGGGGCACAGAAAACCCGCACGCATACATTGAAAAGCCGTTGCACCCAAAACGAGTCACTGTTTGGTGCGGATTATGGTCCAGAGGCATAACTGGGCCATTTTTCTTCGAAAACGAGCAAGGAGTGGCCGTTACAGTCAATGGCGATCGTTATAGAGCCATGTTGAACGAATTTTTGTTCACCAAAATTGAAGAGGAGGATATTGGCATCATTTGGTTTCAACTGGATGGCGCTACGTGCCACACAGCCGAAGCTACATTCGATGTTTTGCGCCTTGTTTTTGAAGGTCGCATTTGGCCACCTCGGAGCAGCGATTTGACACCGTTGGACTATTATTTCTGGGGTGCTGTCAAAAACAATTGAAGCCATTGGTGATATACAGCTGCACACAATCGATAATGTGCTTAAAAATTGGACCGATCGTGTAGGCTACTGCATGGCCAGCCGAGGCAGCAATTTTAATGAAATTATTTTCCATTATTAACCGGAAACGTTTTGTATTAAAAGAAAATTTTTTGAAACTTCGAAAATTTTCGATTCCTTGGAAATTTTTCGAGTATTATTTATTGGCAATAAACAAATTTTAAAATTTTTTTCTAATATTTTCCAAGATAAAAATTCTTCGAAATTAATGAAGCAATATGTACATTGTATGTACATATTTAAAATATTGATTTAAAATTTTTATATAATAATTTTCTTGCTGTATTTAACCGTTTACAAGGTACAGCATTAAAAAAAAGAGTTTAATGTCAAATAAGAACCAGTCTCATATACATTTAGCACTATTTTTGACGACTCTGCAGACCTTTGCCCATGTTCTAAACTGTGCCTGTAGCTGTTTTTTGGCGAGTACTAGCTGTCAAGTAAGGAAATTACTAGCGAATTTACAGAAAAAGTGTGTCTGTAATATTTTTGTGAGAAAAGTTCCCGCTTTGAACTGTCAAATAAACTGACGAATAAAAATAAGGCGAGAAAAAAATTTTAACACTAAAAAACAATTAAAAATGCAAAATACAAAGAATAATATTTTTATTATTATTATTAATATGTATTTTGTTTTTGGCACATTTTTTTTATTGTTTAATTCATTTGGTTTTAACATTTTTATAAAATATACGAATGTTTTCAAAGCTCGTTTACAAACAACAAACATTAAAGTCGCACTTTACATTATGTATTTGGTATAACTGACGGTTGTATTTTCTCCGCCGTCGTTGAAAAATTTTCAACTTTAATACATTTTGGTCGCCGTCAACGATATGTGATACTGGCGTTATCAAAGTCTGCAATGTCACATCGGCTTCGAATAGAATATTTTTACATTTATAACGTAACCATGCAATATCTTTTGATAGTTTTCGACATGAGTTACAGACACACTTTTTTCTCACTTCTTGGGAAACTATGGAATATTTTGATTCACATCTTTTCGATGCGAGAAGTTCTCACTATAGTTACAGAACATGGGTACTGGCTATTGGTAGAAATTCTTCGAATATTTTCTATTTATAGGAAATTTATTGAATATCTTATTTTTATAGGAAATTTTTCGAATATCTGCTTTTATAGGAAAATTTTCGTAAACATGCTATTTATAAGAAATTTTCGAATATTGGCAGCCTGTTTAGAGTAAATTTTTCGAAAATTTCCTATCCATAGTAAATTATTTTGAAATTTGCGATTATTAGGAAATTTTTCGAGTATTTGCTTTTTTACAGAAAATTATAGGAATTCTTTCAACACCATGACAACCAGGGGAGGAAGGGGCCTCTCCGAAACTGTAGTATTTAGTAGGTATTTATTTAGTCTATGAATTTGTTGAGTTTTACACTCGGCTGGCAATAACGTGTAGATCGTTGAGGAACATTTAAATATAAACTAACAATCTAAAAGATCTTTAGTTGGATTCATAAGCTTAGAATATTTTCAAAAATAGGACCACAATAGAAGGTGGGGGGCAATTTAATTAAAACATTTGTTAGTGAACCATAAGAGGGTAGGCGGCAATTTAGGCAGAAATGTAGAAAATTAGCTTTTTTAAAAAAATATCCCTTAACTTCTGGGAAGTTTTAGCAAGTTCAGCAAAAACTTTAAATGAAATAAACAAATTATAAAAGTTCGTAAACTTTTTTTCTTTATTTTAAATCTTGATGTGTGTAACATGCCACAAATAAAATTCATAAAATTATTTACTATCCATAAACAAAATCCTTTTAAATTGAAATTTTATTACATCAACAATCTTTACATTGTTTCTTCTTCCTTATTTTGCACTGGCTGCCAGTCTGACTCAACTATTCAAGAACATTGTAAAATATTTTCAATTTCCATCAATTAACACATTTGCCAACATATGGCAGAGTTTTTCATTTCTCAAGTCTTTCAATTTTTTTTTTGTTTTACCAAACGATTTTAGAACATAAAATAAACGAAGCCAATAAAAAACAAAAACTAAAACAAAAATAAAAAATATTTTTTTTCCCAGAATTGAAGTAAATTTATTTATCTAGAAAAACCTAAAAAAAAAAAAAAAAAAAAAATGGGAAAAATATAAAAGTTCTTTAGAACATGTGAGATGATGTTGATTGCGAATAATGATTCTGAACATAAACAAAACATTTCTGTTCCAAACAACTGTACTGAAGAGCTGCTGCAGCGAATGGTATAAAATGGAACCTAATGAATCCTAACTGCCTGCCCCTCTACACTGCTCTACTCCACTACAAATTGAAATCTTTAATTAGTGCAACATGTGGAATGTGAAAAATAACCTTAAAACAGTTTTGGTTTCTTTTTGTTATTCTAGAGAAATAATGTCACTTATTTTAAAACTATTTAAAAAAAAAATAACTTTTCCGCTTTTATATTTTAAAATTAAAGTATTAACATAAAAGTTAGTTTCTTCATCCACTAATTAAAATCCTTTAATGCTTCTTAAAACAAACCAACAACTGTGTACATAATTTGATTATAATGAGATTATTTGTGCTTTCAAAGTAAAAACTTTCATCTGAGTCTTCGTAAGTACAAGTGCAATTATATTTTAATTATTATTTGCGTCTACACCACTTCCATTTGCAATGTAAAACAGATTCTAATTACACAAATTCGCTCTTCATAGACTTTTCTGTAAATAAATACTATTTATAGCAATTTTATGGAAACACGGTCTATTCGTAACAGCTTTGCGAAAAATTCGATTTTTAATGCAAGTTTGGGAAAACTTTGCTATTTCAGGAAAATTGGCTATTTATAGCAAATTTATTATTTATAGCAAATTTATTATTTATATAAAATTTTATGAAAATTGGATATTTATCGCATATTTTGTAAAAATTTCGCTTTTAAGAAAAATATTTTAAAGTGAGGAGTATTTATTTTAAATTTGACAAATTCTGTGTAATTAAGTTATTTATAGCAAATTTTATGAAAGTTCTCTAGTTTTAACAGTCTTTGTCAAAATTGTTCATTTAAAATTATCTTTATAGCAAATTTTGTTTAACATATTGGATATTTATTGCCAATTTAGTAAAATATTTATTTATTTAATATAACACGAATAGGCTATATTTAGCTATTTATGGCAATTTTCTTAAATTCGGCAAATTTTGTGTAATTTGCCTTTTAAAGTCAAGTTTACAAAATTTATTTATTTTAAGAAAAAAATGAGCTTTTTGCTACAAATTTAATATAATTTGGCTAGTTATAGCAAATTTTGTGTTGTTTAATTTTTATAGCAAATATTGCAAATTTTCTGAAAAGTGAATATTTATAGCAACTTTAAGATGCTATTGATACCAATTTTTGTTAGCATATTGGCTATTTATAGCTAATTTAATGAAATTGGCTACTAACAACAAATTTTATGAATATTGAAAACACATATTTTGCTATTAAGGAAAATTTTGTGAGTTTTAGCTATTAATTATAGTATCCATCACTGAGTAACAAACATACGTTTACCGACCACCCCGGAGAGTCAGAGAAACTAGCACATACATTTAGCAAATTACGTGCATGATTCATTGCTTTTGGAAATACGGAAGACCCACCCTCAGGTCGAACTTTCCCACAAGTGGAGAAAAATCTATCCTTTTGTGGTATTTTAAAAATCCCCCATCCGCAAAGATAAGCTTTCTAAAACGCAGAAAGCATTTCAGGCAAGAAGCATACTAACAGAGGCCTTAACCAAGATTGAGTCCGGTGACTGCTCACCGAGGGCTACTGTGTCCCGTCAGTAGTCAGTGGCGATCACCGAAGATCGTAAAGATCTTTTGGTAAATTTATCTTTATATAGCAAACTAAAAAACTCTTGTTATTTCTAGAAAATTTAATACAAAATTGGCTATTTGAAAAAAAAAATTCAAAAATTTGTGGACTATTTGTAGTAAATTTTATTGAGTTATGTTTTTTATAGCAAATTTTATGAAATTTAATAAGCTATTTATATCAAATTGGCTATTTTTGTTGGCCAAAATGGCTATTTTTGATGTCTAAATTGGCTATTTTTACAAAATTTGGTGAAAATTGACTACTTTTTTAAGCAAATTTTTTTAAAATTGCTATTTAGCAAAATTTTGTGAGGTTTAGCTATTTATTGATTTTTTTTTTAATTTTGCTATGTAATCAGTATTGTGGTTATTTTTTGAACTATTTATGCTTTTTAATCCAAATTTTTAATAATTTAATTCGGCTCCAGTTCATCAAATTTAATTTTCATTAAATTATTTTTTATGAATAAAGGAATTTTACAACATCCCAGTAAAACAAATTAAGGTTTTTTGAAGCACTTAAGAGAAAAAGCGTAAAATCGAGCGCTTCAATAAGAGAGCTCTTACACAGCAGAAAATAATAAATAATAAAATATAAAAGAAGGTTTTAAAGCGCAAAAAATAAAAATATTTTATGGGTTACGAAAATGATTAATAAAATGCATTTAAACAAGAATGAATATGCAAAATATAAATGAATATGTTTTATAGTTAGTTTATATGTTAAAAAAGTGGTTATTGTCAGCAGAAAATATTCCTGGATTCAGCAGGTTTGAAGCGATTTGAGGTTTGAATTCAAACATAAAACCTGCTCCTTTTGGAGCACATTTTTTAATGGGATGAAAATTAATTTAAATTGTTATTGATAATCTTTTATTCTTGACCGTGGCCGGGGCTCGAACCCTGGCCGGCAGGTTAATAGTTTGAAAAATTTATCTTTATATAGACAACTAAAAAAAGTTTGTTATGTAAAAATTTCATGTAATTTGGCTATTTATAGCAAGTTTTGTTTAGCTTATTTATTTAACAGAAAGATGAAATCGTATATTTATTGGAAATTTTGTGTAGCGTGAATATTTATAGCACATTAAGTAGGCTCTTTATAGCAAATTGGCTATTTTTTTTTTAGCAAAGTGACCATTTATAAGAACTTTTATGAAAATTGACTGTTTATATAAAATTTTATAAAAAATGGCTATTTATATCACATTTTTCTATTTATAGCTATTTTTTGAATGTGGTAATATAGTTTTGAGGTTCATACTTGCCTTTTTATAGCAAGCTTTGCAACATTTTTCTTTTGCTAGAAATTTTGTTAGTTTTAAGAAATTTAATGTAATAAAAGCAAATTTTATTGAAATTGTATATTTATTGCAAATTCTGTAAAAAGTTAATATTTATGGAAAATTTAATAAAACAATTTTGTAAAATTAAACTATTTATAGGAATTTTTATAAAATTTGGATATTAAAAGCAAACCTTTAAAGTATTAGATATTTTCTGCGAATATTTTAGAAAATTTATAGCAAGTTTTACTTAAATTTTCAATCCATAAAAAATTTCGTGTGATTAGTTATCTGTAGGAAATTTGGTAGAAATTGGCTTTTTATAGCATACATATTTTAAAAATTTGATACTTACAGCAAATTTTGTTTAAAAATTATTTTGAAAGAATTTTGCTACTTATAGAAATTTTGCGAAAAAATTTGTTATTAGCATATCCGGCTAATTTATAAATTTTAGTTTTTGTAAAGTTTTGCTATTTTAAAACAGCTTTTGTCAAATTTGGCTATTTATTATAAATTCCTGAAATTTTTTATTCCAAGATATTTGCTAAAAAGTTTAGCATTTAAAATTTTATGTGTTCGAAATATCCAAAAATTTGCTATTTACAGAAAAAATTTTCCCTCAAAGTGTCTTTTATAGGAACTTTTATAAAATCCTAGAACTTTATCTATTTTATATGCTACTCGTAAACAAATTTTGAAAGTTAGAAATAGTGTCGTACGAGTTAATGCTTTAATTATTTTGCAATATTTGTTTTGTCCTTCAATTATCTCTCACTCTCTTGGCCCCTTTTTTAAACTGTGGGTTTACTTTTAGCAATCAATTAAAATACTCTTTCCTTCCCCTAACTCCCCATCTACCAACGTATTTATTTGTGTGCTTTAAAAGTCTGTGCAAAATCTTGTAAATACAATTTAATACAAATTAATTTTTAAGGAAAAAACAATTAATCGCCCTCCCAGCAATTGACCACTGACAAAGCTTTTGAAAATGAGTGTCGTGCCAACACGATAATGAATAACATCAACAATATCAACATCATCATCATCATACGAAAAAAGGGTGTGTATTCCTTTTATAAGTGAAATGAAATTATTTTATGGGGTATTGAAACGTTAAGAAAATTCTTAATATTCGAAAATACGAATCTTCGACTATAAAACAAACTGTTGTGGTTGGTCGTAAGTATGTAGTTGTTAGTTCGTTAGTTTGTTTGTTTGCTGTCGAATGTTTGGTATGAATTGTTATTGTTTTGAATCTTTTAATATGCCTAACTAACCTCTCAAGTCGCCTCTTGTCCCCAATTTTTACTAATGAAAGAGATTTTTCCTTGTACCGAAGGAAGTATTGCCAAGAAGGGGTTGGGAAAAAAGGATAAGTTTTGAAGTGATGACAAGTTTACTTCTTGAGTCGAACCATATTTTGTTAAGGATTATTGTTGGGTTGGTGGAAATAGAATTTTTGGAAATGTAAATGAGACATTAGAATTAATGATAAGGCATAATTCAGTTATGCTTTTTCATGTTATTTTTAAGGATACTTTTTTAATATTGACTATTTTAAAGAAAATATTACCTTAATTAGCTTTACTAGGATCCCAGTAAAAACTTCGCTTACTTTTTCAAAATGAATAGCTTGTTTTACTCATTATTTAGTACATTTCTTATATAACCACATCTATAACAACTTCTATAACTACTTTTTTCTAGATGTATGTAGAAAAAAAATTAAAAACTTACTTTTGAATGCGTTCATTTTGGGAAATCCCTTGTTAAATGCATTAGTTCTTTCAGTAGAATTGTTATTAGTGGTCTTATGTTTTTCTGATTACTCAACACATTATTTTGTAGGCGAAGTTTTTATTGGTGATATATGACGAAAATGTCCTTTTTTAGAAAAATTTTTTATTTTCAGAAAATTTTACAAAAATATACATTTAGGTTTTTTTTTTGCAAAAAGTTGCTATTTGGACTCAAATTTGCTACTTGTATAAAATTTTATTTTTTTTATGAAATTTTACAAAAATTTGCTGTTTGGACTAAAATTTACTATTTATTTAAGAATTTGTTGTTTAAAGAAAATTTTGCGAAATTTTCCTATTTTAACTTAAGTTTGCTATTTTTGTATGAAAATTTAACAAAAATTTGCTATTTCAACTCAAATTTGCTTTTTGTTATTTTAAGGAAATTTTGCAAAAAATTGCCGTTTAAGAAAAATTTATCGAAATTTTCCAATTAAACATTTTTTTTTTGTAATTTTGCAAAAACTTGAAAAGATTTTATTTTTTAATATTTTTGGGACAGTTTGCAATTTTTAGAATTTCAATTGTGGTTTCCAATTTTTTTATAAGAACTTTTCTTAAATATCGATTGTGTAAATTATATTTTCTAGTTAAGCCTTATGGCTTAAAAAAGCTTTAAGTTAAAAAGCTTAAAACTCTTTATTAATTGTTTCTTTTTAAATTTTTTTCTCTTTTTAGAAATTTTTCAAATTATGGAAAAGGTATGTATTAAACTAATTTTTTTTCTAAAGTTTTAAAAAGCTCTCAAAACTTAATAAAATTAATGACAAATTACTTATGGGCTTCAAAAGCTTTTCTCTTAACTTAACTTAACTTAACTTACTTCGAGTTTTCAATTTCTTCAAAATTAAATTTAAGTTTAAAGTTTTAAATTATCTACTCTTTACTGTCCTTTACTAATTGGGTTAGGTTACCTTCTCCCTCAACCAGTGTAAATGCTTTGTAAGTGCAATATGATTATGCTGTGCTTGTTAAATTATCAACTTGCGGTGTGTATGTGTAGAGTAGTGTAAACATAAAATAAAACTAAAAACAAAAAAAAAAAAAAAAATTACTCACTATAAAAAATGTAAAGCTAAAAGAAAGAATCAACTTGTACTTGTAGTTTAATGTTAAATAAAATTTCATCATAATTACAAAATATTTTTTCTTAGTGTTTGTATGTACATATTTAATTCTGTATGAAATGAGTGTGTGAATATTGTAAAGATACATGTGGGTGTGTGTGTGAAGCTGGCGTTGCGCTTTAATTAAAAAGGGAACAAAACTTCAACGCATTTTTATTATACTTTAAAGTACTACTGCTCGCTAGTAAAATGAATGCTGTTTTTCTTTCTCTTTAGTTTTTTTTTTTATTAAATAAATATGTTGTTTTTGTTTTTTGCAGTGCAGCAACAATATTAATAAAATAATAACGAGGAATATAAACATACATACGAGTACTTAGTTGCTGTAGTCTAGTGTTTGCAACTTCATACAGTGATGAGTAATTAACCCTTTAAGATGTAAACTGCCAACCTAATTAAGGCTCATAAATAATTATGGGAAAAATCTATCCCATATTTATTTCCTTAAATTTTACAAGGAAACAAATATTAACATGCTAAAAGATTTAAAATCTTAAGCGAAAACTTTATTTATTGCAATATCTACAATAAAATAGGGTGGAAGTTTAGGCTTTTAAGCATTTTATTTCATTGACATTAAAAGGAACTCTACGAAGACATTCTAAACATTTTATGTTTTTCGCAAAAATACAGAAAATTTGGTGTTTTATAGAATTTTTTTTTGAAAATTTTTAATATTTTTAATCAGGCTTAAGTTCATCAAATTTAATTTTCATTAAATTATTTTTATGAAGAAAGGAATTTTACAACATGAAAATTAATTAAAATTGTTATTGATAATCATACATTCTTGACTGACCTGAGATTCGAACCCAGGCGGCTGGTTACCATGACATGTTTCGATCACAACCACATGATCTCCTCAGATTTAGAATTATTCGATAATTTACTATTAGTTGTTTAACTTAAAAGTGCGGGTGTTACAACTCTGCAGACAAAGTAATTGTATTTAGCTAGAAACATACCAGTTGACAATTCCTTCAAAGTAGATGCACTTTTGATAATTCAGTTCAATTCGCCTTATCTGTTTCACATGTTCCACTTTTCTTGTAATGCACTTTGTTTACAGAAGACTCTGAATTATAAGACAAAAGCAGAATGTCCCATAATGGTTGTTTCGTCATCATTTTACTTTGCGAATTTGATATTCCTATTTAACTAAATGATTTTAAACAATAGAAATCAGAAATGCTTCCTTTTTATTTTAAACATGAAAACAAAAAATTTGTGTTTTCTGCTTGAAGTGTTGTTGTTCTTTCTAGAACAAACATTTAAATAGTTTTTTTAACTTATGTTGTGTTGTTGTTGTTGTTGTCTCTACAACAAACGCCTTCACGTATAAAGCTATGCAGTAGAAATTTCATAACTTTTCTCATTGTACTCGTAACAACTAGTAATTAACTAGTCCACAACTGCACTAGTTACGAATTTAGCTGCAGGTAGCAGAAAACGTATGCAAAACTCCCTGCAGGACAGATAACGTAAAACAGGCTTTTTGAGATTTATTTATATTGAACGCCATAGTCTAAACACAACCTTTTTTTCCTTCAAAATTTCGAATTTTGTGACAACAAAGCATCTTTTGCGGGAAGTATTGTTTTACTTATTCAATTTAAAACAGTGCAGTGAAAGCACACATGCTCCTCAATGAATTGCATATCCTTAATCCATCGATTTCAACCGGCAAGGCATGTTTTGAGCCGCTTAAAAGTGGTGACTTTTACACGAAGTGCAAATGCCCCCAGGTCAGCCAAAAAAGTTTGAAAATTTTGAACTACGAGGCATTACTCCATAAAGATTGTTGTCAAGAAGAGCACGTTTATTCAGTGGAAGCCACTCAAGCCGTAATTTTGAAAGTTCGCAAACAGTAGAATTTATCTAAAAGCAAGGAAATCGGTTAACACAATTGTTGAAACCAAAAGACGTTAAGTGGCGAAAAAAATTGATTTTAATGACAGTCCGAAACACACAAAGTCTTATTTGACGCAAAGACAACCAGCCGAGTCAATGCCAAAGCTGAATATCCTTGACGTCATGTATTATGAGCTGCCAAAATCGGGATATAGGATCACAGGAGACCTGCACCGAACACTATTAATACGTTTGAAGCAACCAATAGCAAGAAAACAAACAAAACTACCGGAAAATGCGTCCAGACATAAAACCGCAATAATTTATCATGGCTCTGCTTGACCGCATGTTGCAACTTCAGTTAAAACACATAAGAAAGTATAGTCGGTCAAGTTCGACCACACTACAGTATTTTAAAACTTTTTCGAGATCAAACTCTATTTGTGACCCATGGACAAAATTATGATAAGAGCTTATATTCATATAAGAGTTCTTTGCATTGAATATTCTCTTAATTAATAAATCTAAAAAAAAACTTTTGTTGCCTTAAGTGATTACAGGAAGGGTGTTAATACGGGACCGATGGTTAATTTCGGACCTACCTACCAGTGCTGTGACATGGTAAACAATATAGAACAATTCCAATAAAGTTTGGTACAATGATTTAGATTGCAACAAAATAAGTTTGGAGCAATTTTTTTTTTAATACCAACATAATAAAATGCTTAATGGGTACAAAGACACTATTCCGGTAAGAAGCTTGTATGGGGGCTATGTGGGATTATGGACTGATTCTTACCATTTTTAGTAGGCTTGGTTCCTGTGACAATTATAACCTATGTGCCAAGTATCAACAAATTGTCTTTAAACCTCTACTATGCGCACAAAATTAACATGGACAGCCAGCCATACTGCCAGCCGGATGGACGGACATAGTTAACTCGATTCAAAAAGTGATTCTAAAGCGATCGGCTTATTCAAAGGTGGGGTTTCTCCACTATTTTGGTGTGGGTATATGTATAGGAAATAATAGTTGGGAAATGTAATCTCAACACTTCTTATAGTCCAGACTTTGCACCTACCGAATATGATTTGATTTGACAAACGTTGACAGGAAGGTGGAAGAAGGTTATAGCTAGCGATGGCCAATACTTTAAATAAGTTGTTTCCCAATATACGTATGTATTTGTTATACGTTACCAAAAATTTACAAAAAGACTAAACTAAAAACTATGCAACAAAATTACAACAAATCTTTTCAATTTGACCACAATGCGTTTTCGATCTTAAAACGGGCATTCTTGATATGACAACGAATAGTATTTTTTATGTTTTCGATGGTGAATTGACACCATTTCTTGAGAAATTTCTTATTAATAGAAATTGTTTTTTTTTGGAATGAAGGTGAGCAGAGAATTTTTCTCAAGTCATTTAAAGTTCTTAAAGTGTTAAAGGTGACAAAATGCCATAAATTACTTGTTTTCGTAATTAAGTTTAGTTCTTATGGAATAAAATAAATAAACAAAAATAAATCAAAGCAAATTATGTAGTCAAAAAGTGACCACTTAACCCTTTGAAAAATGTTACACACGAAAATAAAATAAGAAATACTGAATGGAAAAAATTAAAATGTGTTAAACGCAGTTTTCAATAAAATTTTTGTAGGTCATCAGAAGTAGTAAATTTTTTTTTGTTTTATAAATTTTTCAGTTTTGTTTATTTAAACAATAAAAGAATTTAATCCAAAAAATCAACAAATAACTTTAAATCAACAAAAACTTGATACATACAAAAAAATATTCATTCAAAGAACTGTTTTATTGTTTTTGTTTAATTATTTATAATTTTTTTTGTAAGGGGACAACACCACACCCAACTAGAAACTTTGATTTATATCTTTCAAAATTGTTTTGAGTTGAAAATATTTGGACACAAAAAATATTTTTAAGCACTCCCTGACTTAATAAATGAGTACGTAATCAAATATTATTACAATTGATTTTTGTTGTGTTTTAAATTAATTAAAATAAATCAATCATTATTTTCTTTTCACCACAACAAACAAAAACATTATTTTCCACTCTAGAGATTTTCAGTAAAAATAAATTATTTAGGAGCTTTGAAAAATTTTTATTGTACTGAAACGATTTGGCTTAGAAGAGAAGGAGTTGAACATTTTTGGACGAATAATGCATGAGTATAGTATTTTATTTAAAAATAGGCCAAGTCGGTTTGTTACACTTTTGTTAATCAACATAACCTTTTTATTTGTTTGTAGCTTTGTGTTATTTAAAGTCAAATATTTGCATTAGAAATTAAATCTTTCTAAATTGAATTCATATAACATTTTTTATTAAAAAGAATTGATTATACTTGTTTACCATTAAAAAAAAAAATTCTTTTTATCAAGGAATTCTTTTTTATATTCATATTTGATGTCTATCTGAATTATTTTTTCTCCCATTTACTTTTCTCCAAAGTATTTCTAACCTTGACCAAATTTAGTAGCACAATACCAAAAAAAAAAAAGTTAAAACAAAACAATAAAAATAATTTATACTAAAATAATGAGAAAAAAAATTTTAGTGAATAATAAAGCTGGATCGTAAAAGTAGAATTTACATAAAAAGAATTTGTTAAACAGCAAAAGTATTCAACAAAAATGCCATAAATTAAGCAAAATTTTTTTGTTTAATGGCGCCAAATTTAAACAATCTAATAAAAAGCAATTTGTTTTTTATTAAATTGTTAGATATTGTTTTTTTTTCATGTGTGTATGTATTTTATAATGATTACTTTGCCAACAAAAAAAAATGCATTTGAAAAACAAAACCATCCGGTTTTAAATGGACAATAATTTCAAATAAAATTAAAAACATTCTAAAAAAAACTAAAACTTCAAATAATGATACAAAACCGACATCGTAAACAAAACAAACGGATATTATTGCAAAGTATCTGTCAGTAAAAAACTAAAAAAAAAAAAAAAAAATTAAATATGATTGAATGAATTTCATCACCAGCATCATTTGGGTTAAAGTAGATGCACGAACTAAATTCGTTAACAAAATCTCAAAGCGAGGCTTCGATTATAATAAATTAGAATACCATAACATCTTCTTAAACAACTGATGTACAAATATTTGCCCTTAACAAAAAAGTAATTTTCACTTAAAGTACTTTTTACCAAAATAACTTTTAACTAAAAGTACTTTTTACTTAGGGTACTTTTATCTAAAAGTACTTTTTACAAAATGTACTTTTTACCAAAAGTACTATTTACTTAAAGTACTTTTTACTAAAAGTACTTCTTGCTAAAAATACCTCTTACTAAAGTTACTTTTTACAAAAAATATCTTTTTTGAAAAACTTTTTACAATAAAAGGATTTTAAAATAGGTACTAATTATTAAGTATAAAGAAAAGGTCCGTGTAGCCTAAAAGTTGTAAAGGGTGGTCCAACCATAATTCACGATGTTAATTGTGAGTCACACCTTAATGTCAAGTTTTTTGCTCAACTTAATATGACATTTCTTTGTTTCAGTGTTTGACAAATTCAACCATTAAATTTGAAGAAATTAATGGCGAGATGAATACGGACATCTTGTGGCCATAAATTGAGGATATGGACCTAGACGGTTCCAATAGGATGGTGCCACTTGCCACACAGCCAACGAAACAATGGCTCTTTTCCGTTTGTTGTTGAAAAACAAATGTTTTTAAAAAAAGTATTTTTTTTTTACAAGAAAGTACTTTTTTTTACAAGGAAGTTCTTTTTACGAAAGAAGTTCATTTTAGTCTGGGTTCACATTATGAAAGTTTTCTTTCAGAAAGTCTGAGATTATTGATGAGAGGGGAGAGAAAAATAGCATGTTCTCTTCCCCTCTCCCCAAAAACTCAGACATTCTAAAAGAAAACTTTCATGGTGTAAACCCAGACTTACACAAAAAATATGTTTTTCATAAAAGTTTGTTTTAAGAAGAACGTATTTTTTGATAACAGTACTTTAAAAAAAAAATCAGAAGACACAAAACTTCACTTGTGCAAAAACGAATGATTCTCAAACAAGTTCTTAATAGAATTTTTTGTTTGTTTTTAGTTTCCATAAGTATTGAAGTACCTTTTTTTCTAAGTGACAAAAAATGTTCATTCGTGGTCACTCTTTTAAATATTAAATTTATTTAAATCCCAAACATTACAATAAACAAAATTCCAATTTTCATAAGAAACTGTCCATATTTAAATTACAAATCTTTTAGGCATCGCATAAATGAAGACTGCAACCGCCAACTGACAAATCGTCTGGCAAAAAAATGCTGATTTGGTTGTAAAAAACTTAAATTAAACAGAAATTTAATGTTAAACATACAAATTCCGCTAAAATGTTTAATGTAAATTTAAAAAAAAAAACAAAAAAAATGCAAAATAAATTTTATGAGAATCTGTGGTGGCAGAGAGAAATAAACTATAAAATGTAAGCAAAAGATTAAAAATGAATTTTATTATATTTTGACTTTATTTACAGCAAAGCAGGACTGAACTCGACTGGACTGACTGACAGTTTACTGGCGGCCCATAACTACTGATGATTTGTCAGCCAGCATTCACAGCAACAAAATTTATGCGTAATGCAACATTTCATCGCAAAGTAATTGACCCAAATTTCATTTGCTATAGAGGGAGGGTGGGGTAGGGAGGGCGGCTTGTAAACGACGGCAAACAACCAACCACATCACATATATGTAGTCCAATATTTTTTATAGTTTTTATTTCCATTTTTATGGAAAACGAATAATAAAAACTCGCATCAATAAATTTTCCGAAAAAAGAAAGCAATAATTAAAAAAAAATATGTACAACAATATTTATTAACATACTCGTACATAAACAGTTTTAACATAAATTTTTATTTTCCATTTAACATGTGGAAAATGCAATAAAGAACAAAAAAGAAGACACTAGAAACTCCATGAAATATACATTTTTATTAATTTACATAAAAGTTTTTTTTTTGTGTTTTGATCCTGAAATATCGATATGAATAAAAAACAATTATTTTCGAAAGAATTCCACAACAATAATTTAATTACAAAATGATTGTCGAATTTAATTAATATTAAAATGTAAACAAGTAAAAATCTTTTATTCGGCTGTGCTGAATCTTTGATACCCTTCACGAAATATTTGAATTTTGCGGGTGTCAACTTTATATGGATCTGTGATAAATCTTTAAAAAATTTTACATCAAAATTTGAAATTACAGAATTTATCGCTTATATGCATTTTACAATTTCCACGTTTCTTTTAGTGTTTTTAAATGAGAAATGCATTTTTTGAGAGCAAATAACTAAAATTGTTTGTTATTGTGATCCGTATATGGCTCCATTATTGTTGAGATCTGATTTTAAATGGCAGCGCTATATTTTGTGGAGTGGCAATTTTTTCCTGTTCTAAATGCGAAAAATAACGATACGGTTTTTCTTGATAACGATATAACCGAAAAACCAGATACAAATTATTCAATATCGAAAACTGTTGGAGGTCTACACAAAAAAAAAAAAATTCAAAAATTTCGCTAAAATTTTAGTTTAGGAATGGAATGCGTCCCAAATATCTTTTATGCAAGCCAAACATTTATCACAGAATTTTTGAGGTTGTAATGCCTCCAAAGCTTGATACAGTTCTGCTTCAAAGAATCATAAAAGATTTGTTAAAGAAATTGGCTTCAATTAACTGTCTCTAAAGAACAGGTTTACCAACGTAAAAACGCGAACATTTACATCCTCAGTTGTCGTTCAGGTTATAGTAAAAGTGTCAATCCAACACGCTAGACCACTTTAAAGCCCAAGCCGAACGATCTCAGAGATCAGCGTGGAATTCGTGTGAGAATTAACGATGAATATGTGCATTCATAGTGGATCAACAAACTATTGGCCTTTTTCTCAATGTATCGATAAACTTTCTGTTACTTAATGTCATCAAAAACTTATTAGAGGGATAAACTGTCCGTTAACGATTATGGGTTTCTCCATATACCGACAAAAAACATTGTTTTCATCTGGCTACACATCTCAAAACACAAGTTAAAATTGGGAGTCAGCTCATTGACTTTATTTGTACGGCAAATAAAAGGAAAATAAATAATTGGCAGATAAGTTCCGGTTAGCTTTGTGACAGAATAGAAGCAAATTAGACATTGAGAAACCCAAGTTTTTTTAATGTGCAGTTTTACGTTGCGAAAAAAATAAAACTGTAATGAGAAAACGGACATATAAGTTGCTTAATTCCAAATATTAATTAACAAATACACTGAAATTTTTTATTGGGGAAAATGCTAGTTCCTATGCGCATATCACTGGTTGCTTAGGCCAGATCATAAGGAAACATTTTTTTTAAATATTTTGGAAAAGCTAACGATATAACGCAAATAAAACTGTAAAGCGAATGAGAATTACAAACACTCAAAGTCTTATTTGGAACGATATCAAAGCTAAGACCAACAATAAACAGTGAGTTTATCTTTTCTTGCATTCCCCTAAGTTGAGGTTATGGTTATAATTGCATCCAATATGGTCTCTGCTATGGGGTATAAAGTCCGTATGGAGATCTCGGACAATCTTTCAAGAAACCCGTTCCCTCATTTAAAAATGACAACTCACCTGCTGCCATGAAAAATAATTAGAGGTCAGTGTTCGAAAATAAAGAATTTATATTGTTCTTTAGTGTTCTGTAAATGTGGAAAACACTAAAGCTTATATCATGCTTATAATGTTTCTGATCTTTGAACACAAAATAATACTGTACTTATCCAACTCAACAAAAAAATTAGAGCATTTTATTGCGTTTTCTTTTAATTTAAACCCAAAACTTTGTTTTGTTCGCTTCAGCATATTAATATTCGTTCCTTTCAGTTGTGCTTAGCGATCTTAAGCTGGCAAAGAAAAGCCACATTTTTTTTACAAAAACAAAATACATATGTGACCTTCTGCGAGAAAAGGGACCAAGTGTGTCAAAAAAAACTGGTTAGGACTTAAGAGTGGTACCTAAAAGGGTGTAGAATAATAATAATGCGTTTTTCTCAAAACTTCATTTTCACACAGAGAAGGTCACATATACAAAAAAAATGTTAACACAAACAAAACATGTACACAAAACACAAGCTATTCGTGCTATACTTACTATACTAGTGAGAAGCTTTTTTCAAATTTTTTGTTTGCTTATTCCATCATCAATGCTAAAAAAAACACAATAGAACTTTAAAATATAATGTATGTCTACAGAACCACTATATTTGTACTGTGTTTTAGCGAAAAACAGAACACTACATAACGGTTGTTACTTTCTTCTGTATTAATACACAAACACTAAAAAAAAACAGATATCGTTCCTGGGTGTTTGAGCTGAACGCTAAATAATGTTTGGTTTATTTTCTAACACTGTGTTAGGTTCTATTTAACTTAGTCAAAATGTACTGAAGTCAACCTTCAGTTTGCTTCTTGTCATTTCCTGTTTAATCACATTCATAACTCTATCGTTTTTCATTGGAAATCTTCCAAAATAATGATGACTCTCTATGAATTCATTTTGCTACTAAAATAATGATGACTTGCTATAAAGTAAGTTTGACTCATAGTTCACTAAAGTTACTGTTAAAAAGTACTTTATTTTTAAATTCTGCCTCGTTGTTTATCTTTAATGATGATTTCAGCATTTTATCTGCATTCTTATCGCGTTTTGGTACAATAATAAAAATGTTTTTTTCAACATAAAATTTGCTTTTTATTTCAAATTTTTAGGTGTTTACAATTGACTTTTTAGCACGAAATGATTTAATAATTTTATTTAAAATATAATAAAGCGAAAAAATTTCTTAAAGAATTTTTTGCGTTCCATTCAAACCTGTGATTCATATTACAAAAGTGTCACTTTGAATTGTAAATTGTTTAGTTTTTTTTTTAATAAATTTACAGTTTTATTATTAATCATTTGAAACTCTTTTCTGTGCATATAAATTAGTGATTTCATGAATGAACAAATAAATTTGTCCACATATTTATTAAGAAGAAATTTGTGCTTTATGATAACTAATATTTTTAATGAATAATCCCATTAGTAATTGGTTGGTGGTTTTTTTGGAGTGTCTGAAATTGATTAAAGTTTTGTTATTTTTAGAATTAAAGTCATTAATTGTTGAATGGCAAATGATTCAGAATATTCAAAAATTACCAAAGCAAAATAAACAATTCACAAAGAAGTACATAACATAATAAGCTTCATTGGCCAAAAACAATTTTAATAGACGTACGGAAAGAGGGACAGCATTAAATCTATTTCGCTCCCCATAAGGACCCAGAAGTCACTTAGAAGAAGTCTAGGATCAATATCGTAGAAGCCTGTGTAGTCTACGATCAATGACAAACTTATAAAGGGTGGTCGGTCCCACCAAAACGAACGAAAATTGTTACCTTACTGACTGATTGATAATCGCACAGCCTAAACGCCTGAGATTAAAAACTTGAAATATGGACCAGAGATCTGTCACTCCCCAAATTGATCCACTAAGACGGGATTTTTGGAAATTGGAATGTTTTGGGAGTAAAACAGGGTAAAAACGGGTAACCGTATATCTACAAAACTAAAAGAGTTTTAAAAAAATGTAATGCTTATCGTTGTTCTTTGGAAAAATAAGCGGACAGGTGTCCAGTACTTTTTTAAAAATTTGGCCCTATTAGAGTGTAAACGTGTAAAACCTGAATTTTGGTACTTTTTTGACATCCCATCTATCTTTTGAACCAATAAACATAAAAACAAAGTTAATACCAAATTCGAAACTTATCAAAAAAATAATTTGGTACTTTTCCGAAATTCGAACTCTTAGGGGTGAAAATCGTAGCTAATTTTGGTACTTTTTTACAAAACATTTTTCTACATTCATTGACATATTCGTACTAAATTATAGACTGCCACTACAATACTTAAATTTTTGATACTTTAATGGGGGAAAAATAGTACCCAAAACGGAAATACGGGAAATATAATATTTTTCTTTAGCTTTTTTTTTTCTTTAACTGATACTTTTTGAATTTCCGTTAGTATTGGACCTGTCGTGGGTGGATGAGAATCTATAAGAGTAAACTTTTTGGTACGTTTTTTATTCTTTGACTGGTACTGGACCTTGAAAGATAAAATTAAACATGCAAGTTCCTTATTGAATGATAATCTGTAAGAGGGCTTTTTGGTACTTTTTTGTTCTTTAACTGGTTCGTTTTTAATTTCCTACATAAATGGGGAGAAAAAAAGTATCAAAAAGGATAATACAGGAAATTAACTTTCTTTCATTTGATTTTGTGTGCTACGTGCGGTACTTTTTGAATTTTCTATTATTTTGAACTTAAAAACACAAAATTATAAGTGCAAAGTCCTCTATGAATATCAACCTATGAGTTGCAAAATGTTGGAACTGTTTTGCTAAAACCTAGATACATATTTGGCATATAAATATGTTCATGAAAGAAAATGCCCGATTATAAAGTAGCGGGTTAAATGCTAGAATTTAAGCAAGTTTAAGCCTAGAAAAATAAACTTTGGCATAAAAATAGGTCCACGAGTGATAAGGAGACGCTAACGAAGTAGCGGGTTAAATGCTAGTTGTAAATAAAACAAAAAGTAAACAAGATTAAAAAATCTTCTATTCGAATCCAGACTATTCTGTTCGAATCCGAAATTCTACAACTACCAGATTCAAGAACCTTCTAGTGGATTCCAGAACATTCTGTTCGAAGTCAAGATTCTATAATTAAATCTTAATTGTAAAAACAGTGTAGCAAATAACAATTCAAACTAATACGACATAAATTATAATTTACAAGACAACTTTTAACTAAAACGATAAATAATTCTTAGATTAATCTAATTTCGTAAAAATATAGAAGAATCTATGACAACTATGTTTGCACCAAAATATCGGCAAAATACTCGCAACGGCTTCGTTGGCATACGTCTATCCCATGGTCCATATTTTCAATGACTTAGACATAATTCAGGTTCAATGTACCGAATTATCTCATCCTTAAGCTCTTGAATTGTTCTTGGCTTTTTGACACTTTTTCTTTTAAATATCCCCAAAGTCAGAAGTCCAACGGTGTAAAATCACTTGATCGCCACGACGTGAGATAACATGATCATTGAATTTATTGCGTAAAAGATCCCTTGTTCTGCCCGATAACTCCGCCAGCCCATAAGCCGCACCAAACAAGTGTTTTTTTATGGTCCATCATTCCCGGTCCTCCAGTTGGTCCACATTCGTAAAAAACACACAAAACACTTTTTTTTTATGTTATCCACACTTTTCTTGTATTACGTTGTTACGTTATAAATGTCCCAATAAAAAATTTAATCATTTTGCGAAGCACTAAAAACAATGAGCGCACAATTATGCGCTACGCAATAAGACATACAGAAATGTAGTAAAGTAAGTGAACGATTTCTCAACAACTTTTATAAAGAAAACAAAATTTCAAGTGCTACGGCATTCCCTTACTACGAAGCAGGTTTGTAAGGGAGAATACTAAAAAATAACTGTATCAAAACATTCAGTGAGTTAGGCCGATCGTTACATACAACAATTTTTATATGCGCTGAATAATGCGCTTTATGTATCAAAAATTTATTGCTTCAAAGTGGCGCAATGATAAGCGAAACGTTTATGTTTCTCCCTTACAAACCTGCTTCGTTGGAAGCTCCATTTTTTATTGGGGTCATAATATTCCCCTCGAATCCGCTGTGAAATTGCAAACGTTGAGAACGCCAATCAAATTTTCTAAATTTGAAATCTGTATGTTCAACAACCACGGCGAAATTACAACGATACCAAATAATGTTAAGTGTGACTTAAAAGTTGGTTTGTTTTTTTTTTTGCAAATTGGCTTTAAAAACATTCGTATATTTTTCAAAAATTTCAAAAGCAAAATAATTAAACAATGAAAAAAATATGCCAAGAACAAACTATTTACCTCCTTCGTGTTATTATTTAAAGCATTTTGCATTTTTAATATGCGTATGTTTTAGTGTTGAAAGTTTTTCACACCACGTTTTTATGCGTGAGTTTATTTGACAGTTCAAAGCGGGCACTATTTCACAATTCAATTTTACAGACACATTTTTTCTGTAAATTGGCGAGTAATTTCCTAACGTGACAGCTAAAACTCGCTTAACATTTTTCAGACGTAGTTAAGTGAGAAAATCAGTTGTTTGTTTCAATTTAGGGCACTTTTGTTTCATTTCTCAAATTTCAATCGAAAAGTTTCTCAACGCGGGAGTTAATACAGAACAATTATACCACTGATATTAGGAACCCTGCATTCGTTATAAAACGTAACACCTGGAAATGAGGTTTGCAACTGTAAAATGCGACTTTAACTTTGTGTCTTAATTCCAAAGAATAATTTTATTTAAATTAAAAATTCCAAATTTTTTTTTTAATCTTTATTATTTTGAAATTCAAAACCAGCATTCATATCTTTTTTTTTTTGTCACTTACTTTTTTATGTTTGAATACTCTACAACATGTGTTTTTCGTATGTTCAGATAAAATAAGTATCTGTAAATTGCAAAATACTTGTATTGAATATGATACCTGGATCTCATACAAAATACTTCGAATGTAAAAATACTGTCAATATTGTTTTACAATAATATACATATTTGTTTTTTATTTTCAATATAATTGTGTTTATAGAACGGATTGTGAAGGAAGAAACTGACTAATAACTCGTTGATATAAAATATCTTTGTATCTTTTTTTGTTTTTTTTTTTTTTGTTTTATTTGCAATGGTAAACAAACATTGGAGCAGATAATAAAAAATAAATATTTATACGCAATTTATGCCGAAGTGTTCAACCTTGTGGTGGAATTTTAATTGAAAATATTCTGTAAAAAAAAAACCAAGTATCAGATTGAAATAAAGTTCCTCTATATCTGCTATAAAAATTGATATTAAAACAAAGATTTATTAAAAAATTTAAAATTAATGAGTATGTTTTGAAAAAGTTTTTGTGCAATTCTGAGTTTAAACAAAATAAAACTCAAACTGGTTTTGAAATAACATTGAATGGTTTTTGAAATCTTTACTTTAGACTTTAACTCTTTTCTATTGAGTTTAGCTCTTAAGGTTTCCATCGATAGTTTTAAATAAAAAAAAATTATACAATTGAAATTTTATGTAAATTTAAAAAAATAAATCAACGATGCTTATTGCATTTTATATTAGATTTAAGTTAAAATTATTTTCCTTTTGTTAAGCTCTCTCTCTCTCTCTCTTTCTTTTCATTTTTATTTTATTTCGAAATAATTGAAGGCAATTACGAATACAATGAACTAAACAACAGCCATCAGACTTTAAAAGCAGCATTGACTGAAAGTAAACCAACCGCCAAGATACAAAAAAAAAAAAAGAGTTAAATTGGATTCAACTGAAAATAAATGTAAAAAGACAAACATTAACTGACATCAGACACTTAAAAATTGCGCAAAAAAAAGGAGCAAAGCAAAAAGAAAACCAACAAAAATGAAAAAAAGTTAACAACTCAATTTTCCTTTACTTCAAAAATTTTATGAAACTTTATTTTTTAGTTTTCTTTCTTTTCTACATATACCTCACATTCGTTCTTGTTAAAATCTGAAATCTTTGTAATATGAGGAATTTATTTTTTAACTTAAAAATAAAGGGTCCGCCAAATAACTTTTTTTTTTTGAAAATGCTATAAAAAAACTACTGAATATTTTCTCAAATTTCTTTTTTTGTTTGAAAGTACAATCCTTCCGGTTAATAATGGAAAATAATTTCATTTAAATTGCTGCCTCGGCTGGCCATGCAGTAGCCTACACTATCGGTCCAATTTTAAAGTACATTATCGATTGTGTGCTGCTGTAGTTCACCAATGGCTTCACGAATATTGACCTTTAAAGCGTCAATTGTCTCTGGCTTGTCGGCGTAAAACTTATCTTTGACGGCACCCCACAAATAATAGTCCAACGGTGTCAAATCGCAGCTTCGAGGTGGCCAAACGACATCAGCTCTGAAGCTGATAAAACAGGGCGCAAAACATCGAGTGTAGCTTCGCCTGTGTGGCATGTAGCGCCGTCCTGTTGAACAAAAATTCGTTCAACATGGCCCTATAACGATCGCCATTGACTGTAACGGCCACTTCTTGCTCATTTATGCCTCTGGACCAAAATCCGCACCAAACAGAAACTCGTTTTGGGTGCAACGGCTTTTCAATGTATGCGTGCGGGTTTTCTGTGCCCCAAATGCGACAATTCTTTTCAATGACTATTTCATACCATCTGCATTACATAGAAGTAGTTAAGTAATGGCTGACATATAATATGATACATAAGTACTTGTGTATGAGTTGATTACCGAAATTTATAATTAACTCAAAATAAAATGCATCTAAGGCTTAATTTTTTTCAAATCAAATACAAATTGATTTTAGTTATTTGTTCTTACAATTTTTATATATGTATATTTTCATTTTTACGTTATAAATGAAATAAAAATTTTTTGTTTGTATGTTTTTCTGATTAATTATTGAAGGCATCACTGAAAGTTAGAAATGTCTAATTATTTAGATTTTTATAATAACGACTTTTGTAAACCACATCAATCATTTACTACACGTTAGTATATTGAAAGAAAAATGCTTCATATATTTAATGAATCATTTTCATAAAAAAATTTTCGTTGGTTAAATGAAAATTTTCATTGTCTAAATGAAATTTCATAGTTATAATGAAGTATTTTCGTTAAAATCGCTTAATGGGATTTCGTAATTACGTTAAAAATTTTCATTGGATATATGAAAACTTAAGTTTGTCCAAGTAAACAAAAAATTTCAATTGGGAACATAAAAAAACAATATACAAACATAGCTGTATTCATAAATTAATACAAAATTATAGTTTCCTTAAAAAAATGTTAAATTCATAGACAGAAAAAAAATGAGATAGAAAAAAAAAGTTAAAAAGAAAAAAAATAATTAAAAGGAAAAAAAGGAAATAAAAAAAAATTTTTTTTTACTTTTTTGAAGTATTCATCCAATTAATAATAATATTCATTATTCTAATGTAATGTTTCATTACATACATTTTAATGAAACAGGTTTCATTGATCCAACGAACCGCTGCATTGGTTCCTTTTTAATGAAATTTTTCATGGGTTTAATGTCAAAATTCATTGGTATTGCGAAGAAAATTCTATCACTATAGTGATATTGGTGACATCGAAGTAATATGTTATTTAAATCCCTATTTGTAACCGAATGTGGTAATGACTTATTATGGGTATCTGTCAAATCAGATATGAGCTAAGCGCTACCATTCACGAAATAAGCACTAGTTGCAAAAAAAAAACGTTAGATGGCGGACCCGTTACAATTACAAACATTTCTGCTATAGATGTTTAACCGACGACAATAGATATTATTTATAAACAAAATACTGAAATGTCAGTTAATGTACTTGAAATTTTGGAAAAACGTAAAGCAATAAAAGAAAAAAAAAGCACAAACATTTTTGTAAAGAATTTATAACTTTTTTTATTGAAGAATTCCAGATAAGAAAAGCATTTATTTATTTTTTTTTTTTGGGTAAATTATTACCAACAACACACGAGAAAATATTTATTTGTCTAAAATATTTGTTCTGTCTTAAAAATTAAGACAGTTTAAAAATTTAAAAGTGCAATTGGGATGGAAATATTTACAAAATTCATCAAAATCTTTATTTGCTAGAACTGAACTAAAGGGGGGGAGGAGGGGGGGGGGGTCCAACTATAATGCACAATGTTAATTTTGAGTCACACCTTAGACCTCATCCATATTATTCAACTTTTGCTGCAAAAACTTTCTTCAATTCTCTTTTGAAACTGCATTCGTGTCCATGGAATAAAAATTTTGTTTTGCATTGCGTCATTTTCTATGCCTTCTCTCTTTTTTTCAGTAACAAACTTTTGAGAAGAACTGCTTGCAAATGAGACAAATTAATTTTTTCCATTCGTCTTTCCAACCTCAAATGTTTCGCAGAAAATGTTTCATAATATGGATTGGGACTTAACGTCAAGTTTTTTGTCCAACTTAATTTGACATTTCCCAAAAATTTCAGCTGCTTAAAATTTAACTGGAAATAAACCTGAGTTTAAACGTATTTTTTAATGTTATTTAAGTTTCAACATATGTATTTTACTAAAATTCACTTGATTTCAAATAACTATTTTAATGGAGAATGCCATTGAAATAAAGTGTAACAAAAGTACATACAGGTATCCCTTGATTTGCACGGTACTCCATTTACGCGATTTAGATATAACACGGATCAATAAAAGCAACCATTTTTTGAATTACGCGTTTTCTTTTACGATATTTTTATAAAATACTCTCAAAAAGTTATGGCAATCCTTATTTTGTGCGAAATGCAGCACTGCGATTCAAGAAATTTTATCATCTGTGTGCTAAAATAGAACTGCACAAGTGCATACATATTTTTAAAAAATTAATAAGAAATAAAATGTTTTTTTGCACTACTTTATCGTTTTTATTTATAATTTTCTTAAATTCTGTGAATTATTTTCTTGTATTTTATTTTAAGGATTCTAAGAACTATTGAATAGTTTAATTTGTTTTTGACTATTTAACATACAATTGCCATCATTTTCTTATATTTTTGATTATAAATATTCGAATATATTTCAAGTATTGTTTTTGTTCTCTTTTAATTATTTTATATTAAACATTTCATTGTATAGCAATATCCTTTTGTTTTTAAAAAGTAAAAATAAAATTATTAAAAAAACATATAATTGGTGAGTTCTTGGTTTAACACGGTTTTTCGGCCCAAAATTAAATTTTGTATGTATCTTATGTTTTGATTTACGCGATATGTTAAATTTCTGGTCCCATAAACGAAATTTGTACCTTGTTTTACGTGAATTTGATTTACACGTGCTTTCTTCAGTCCCAGCAAACCGCGTAAATCGAGGGTTACCTGTATATCTAAATAGGGATGGGTAAATTGAAAAATTATATTGATATATATTGAATCGATATTTTTTAAGAGTATCAATATTTATTATTTAAAAAATATCGATATATCGAACGTATTTTGCTGAAACTATTACCAAATTAAAAAATTTAATATGTATACCTTTGTTCATGCATATTTATGAACAAACATATTATTTTAAATTACATTGATACTTTTATTGTTTCATTTTATTTCAAAAAATTAATAAAAAATAAAAAATTCAATAAAAACAAAAAATTCAATTATGACAAAAACAAAAGGAAAGAATACAAAAAAACAACCATATGAAATCCAAAAAAAAGTAAATTACGAAAAATTTAAATGGAAGTAAATAAGTCATGGAAGTACCAAACTAACCTTAAAATTTCAATTGCACCCCAAAAGTAACAACTTTAACTAGAAATGTTTTTGAATGTTTTAGTCAAATCAGTAATCATCAGATATGGATATCAGGATTTCTCTCTGTTTTATATGCTCTCCTGTCAATCTGCTTCTTGTATCCGGCACTGATCCTTTTAAATGCCAATCAATCGTTTAAGATCTTCATATTAGTTTAAAAAAACATATGATGCATGCAGTGATGCCAATTCTTAAAAAATCATATTGTCTGAAAAACGACTAAAATTTTAAGTTTTTAATGAAGACTGACTTCAAAAAATATCGAATTCGATAGTCGTATTTCAATATCGATATATCGGTATTTTGAATATCGCGGATATATATGTAGATTATTTTTTTTTAAACATCGATATTTTTTGCCTATTCCTATATCTTAACCCTTGAAACTCGAAATGTAAACTTGAATACCAGTTGTTTTGCCTGTGATTTCCAGCAAAATTTGGTTACTAGGATTTTTTCTTTCAGTGTTTGACAAATTCAACCATGGAGATGTCGAAGCCTTTCACGAAAATGGGCATTCAGAAGCAAAATGAATTTCGTCCACTTCGTGATTTATTTTTGATCAGTATAATTTAACAAATGTGTTTACAATCGGGAGAATTGTGCGCAAATTTCAGCAAACCGGAGTCATGGGGCCGTACTTCTTCAAAAATGAGTGCGGCCAAGTAGTTACCGTGTATGGTGTTCGCTATCACGAGATGCTAATGGACTTCTTGTGGTCAGAATTTGAGGATATAGACCTGAACGATATGTGGTCCCAACAGGATGGTGCCACTTTCCATACGGCTCTTTTTTGCGAGCAATTCAATGGCCGTGTTATTTCACGTCGTGGCGATGTTAATTGGTAGTCACGATCACGTGATTTCAAAACCGTTTGACTTCTTTCTTTAGGGTTATTTAAAAAAAAGAGTGTACGTCAATAAGCCAAGAACAATTATATTTAGAGCTAAATAATGACATAATTCTTGGGGACAATGCCGGACGGACGGACAGACATAGTTAGATCGACTCAAAAATTTATTCTGAAGGTGAGTTTAGGATCAATATTTTAGGGCGTTAAAAACATAAGCACAAACGCATAATACCCTATCCACTATTGTGGTAAAGGTGTAAAAATGGTCCAAAAGGGTTAAATAGTTTAAACAAAAGGGACCAAATTTTCAAGTTTTTTAGTTAAGGGATGACAAATTTTTTCGGCTAAAGTACTTGAAAAAGGGCTGAGTTGTTTTCACTGTAACAAATCAATAAACTGACTACTTTTAATTTCATTCCAATTATTTTCCCTGGGTGGTATTTTAATAACAGCTTTCTATAAACCACCATCATAATCATAAAAGCCAAACCATCCTTTTTTAAGAGTGAAACTCCCTTATTTAGTTAAAGTTTTTAATAAAATTAAGTTTGCCAAATTACTTTTACTTTACGAGCTGTTTGCTTTGCTGCCAGCAACTTCTTGTAGGCTGAGAATGAGATGCCATCAAGAAAACTTTGTTTCGCTTTCATACTCAAGATTTTTTTTTTTATTTTTGCAAAATTTCTGTTTTGATAAAAGCTAAAGATTTCTTTCGTTCAGTAACAAGGAACAAATCAAATAGACAAGTCAGTCAGCCAAACAATCTATGAAAAAGTCTGAGCAATTTTAAGAGCGAGCTAACACAGAAACGCCTTTTAAATTATATTGGATGATGTACTAAGATTATTAAGGAATATGAAAATAAGTTTTATTCCTTTTCCAGCCAGTCTACCAGCCCAGCCATCCTTCAGTGTTAAAAAAAGTAATAAGTATGAGTGCAAACATCAGGAAACTGTTAAAAAGTTTTAAGAATAATGTGCGGCGTGGGACAGAATAAAAATGTTTTGTTTTAGCAAGATTTCCGTCTCGATTTTCCGGGATAATAATGCCGGATTGCTGGGCTTTAATAGTTGTTATCAAGTTAGATGAATAATGTGGAAAGCGGGATTTCTAGGGAAATTCAAGTGTTTTCAATTACCGCTTTCCTAAAAATGTATTAGGATCTTGAAATTGTTATCATGTTGGATCAACTATGTTTGGAGTTGGACAGAATTAAAGTTCTTTATCAAGAACTTTCCATTAAATTTAATTGATTTTAATTCACATTTTCTTGGAAAAAAGTGCGGAATAGCTGGGAAAAAGTAACAATTAAGTAAATTTTCCTTTCGTTTGTCTGTTGAAATTAGTTTTCCAAGCTTCCCAGATAGGATGGGAATTTCGTTGTTATATATTTATATCTCATATGGGCCGGAATATATTGTTATCGAAATTTAGACAGATCGACCTACAAATTTGTTTTACCCATAAACCTTTAATCTATGAACTTTATGGTTTTACTTACACCTTAGGAAAACTTGGTAGAATGCTGGTAGTGAACATTAACGAAATCGTACTAACGCACCGAGTTATAGACAAACAACTGCATTTTTCTTCCAGAAATCATGGTTGTGCTACAATGTGGAAATGATATTCACGAGCACCTGGTTTATGGCCCAATCTCAAGATGGATCTTAACCACTAGATGACAAGCAATGGTTTTAGCAACCACCCCTGGCTAACACCCACACATGTAGAAATTTGAGCACAAGCCACTTGACAAGAAGCCGAAGCTTCTTTAGAATAACTAGCATAATATGTCAGCACCTGTGGAAAGCCCTCATAGGCCGAACTTTCCCCTCAAAAACATATCTCATGATAAAAGTCAAACACCAACGGACACCTAGCAACCACCAACGCATTTCGATACCTTAACTTTTAATCTGCTTTCTATTGCGGAGTCCTTCCTGATCTCAGCCAGTTCCGTCACCTTACTCCTTGATCTTCACCATTCCAACAATACCAACACAAGTATCCAATTATACTATTTCATAAAACATGCAAGATCAGCCTTCCATGTGGAAGTTTCACTTTCCGCGGTTTTGGTATAAAACACAGCCACCACGTAACCCCCGAAAAGTAGCCCTTCTTAAAAAAAAAACACTTTTGCTGAACCTCTTACCTTAAGGACCGTAAGCTCAACCTATTGCAAGTACTCATTTCCAGAAAGGTTAATCTTCCCCAAACACATTCATTGCGGAAGACAGACAGTCTTTCTAGGAAGAAGCATACTACTGGGCCCGTAACCAATAGCCAGACCGGTGACTAGCACTTGCCGGGCCAACTGACTCCAGCGGCAGCAGATAGAACAGATATCTGGTGAGCTTTCGGTCTTAAGAAATCAAAAAGACTTCCATAGCCCTGTCATTTTAGATCTTTGTCGAATTCCAGGAATGCTTCCACCTGATTTTTCCGGGAGGACGTAACACCAAAAAGTGAAATATCCGTGACATGATCCACACACTCCCTGGGGTTATGTTTTGGCACAGCAGGGCCCGTACTAAATGAGCTAGAAGGACGATATTTGGCTCAGATAGTTCTTAGATAAAAAAAAATTTTAATATTAAAAATCGGTCCATTATTCCACCTGGACGCCATAGGAGTGCCCTGTCGAATAACGGGGTTTAGGACGATACAAAACAAGTTAGCTTTATAAAATTTATCTCAAACTTCTGTGGGTTTCATTTAGATGAAACTATTGGAATTTAGTTATTACATTAAAAAATCCGCAAAGCTCCATATTTGTTCAGACATTTTTTGCAAAATGTAAATATCGCTCAAAATTAAGCAATTTGTCATTAACATCTCTAAATCGTAAAAAACTTACATACGCGGTTGCCCATAAAAACCACAAATATTCTCTTTTTATTAGATTTAAAAAATCTGCCAAATCGAACTGTTATTTCTTTCACCTGATATTGCCGCTACCGGAACATGGATTTCAACACGATAGTTCTTATACCATTTGAGCTCGGGAATAATTGGGGTTTGAATACTTTACTGAAATATTTATAAAGTTTGGCACAGTCAAATATAGCATTTTTACTCGGGAATTTCTCGGGATTCCGGAAAAATTCCAAATTGTTTCCCCCTTTCCCAGGAAGTAAAAATAGCCCTGGGATAAAAACCCTAGACAGAATATTAATCATTATTTTTCCACTATATATTCATCTATTAACATATACATACATATTTATGTATGTTTGTATGTATTTGTACAAGTAAAAATCATTGTACGATTTTAAAACTCGGTAAACACCCACCATTTTGTATGACTGGCAATTAAAATCTTTAGTTTTATTTGGCTGCGTAAGCAGCTGTAGAAAATGTCTGAAAGTAACTATTAAACTTTATTCTCTAACTTTTTTAACTTTGGGTTTTTAGTGATGTTTAATAAAGTTTTACAATAAACAAATTAGTGTGTTTCTAAATTTGATGAACATTTTCGTATGGGGGAACTTTTTAAGTGTGTCAGAGATAATTTTGGGAAAAGTGATTTATTCCAAGGACCTTTTTATTTAAAATATTAAGTAAAATTTATTTATTAACATTTATTTAATAATAATTTTGCTGACCTTGTAAAACAGAAATATTCTAACATTAACAATATCAAATTGTTTTTATGAAATTAAGCAAAAAATTTATAGACGGGTAGATTCTACATTAGAGCTGAATATCTTTAAGTTAACACGCTGATATAGTGACGATGATTTCCACACAGTTTTCAGAATTTGTTATAAACATTTGGGTTTACACTCGTTTCCTGCCGATTTCACGAGCCGTTGACATATCGGAGTAACTTTGCGCTAATAGGCATTTGTCAACCGTATAATCAAGAATTCCAAGGCGTCCTTTAATTCCCCGCTGAATACCACGTATATTTTTCCAATATAAGTACATAGATTTGTTTTTAAAGTATTATTCATAGATACTAATCACCTTTTCCCATCTTTCTGAAAATATATGGCTTCGGCGCCGAAGAACGAATCAAGCCAATCTTAGATACCCTTCGATCGAAACGGGTCAAGATTTAGATTGCAAGGCGACTAAGGAAAAACTTCCCAACCCCTCTCTGCTAATAAATTATAACAGCACAACGTTAACAGCTTTTAATTATTAGTTAACATCATCGACACCGTATAAATAACGCCAAGTGCACATATGTAACACTTAGCCCAGACAGGGCTCAACACATTCAATACAGACCAAGATTGCAAATTTCTGTCAAAACTTCTCGATTTCACACAGTTTATGCGAAACAGACATTTAGAACGCGAATTTGACACCACCTGAATGAAAAATCTTATTTGACAGATCGCTATGTTGGCTTTTTTTTTTATTAAAAATGTGTTGGAAATAGAATTTCTACGTTAAGAAAACGTTTGACGCTGTTGTTTAGGTAGCTCAATAAGTATTCATAAAGTTTTGTGATTTCCACAAAATAAAGTTTTAAAACAGTTTCATGTAAACTCAATTTCATATTAAAAGTTTTTGAACCATTCAATAAACAAACAAACAAACAAACTATAATGAACATTTTACTTTATTAACCCAGTTTGAGAAATTTTGTTCCGTTTTGTTTTCAATATGCATTTCTATTTGATTGACTTACTAGTAAAGAGCACAAACGATTTTAATTTTTTTGCATTAAAAAATTTTACCACAAAATACTCTGACAAAATGACTGGAGATAAGAATTTCATTGTGCAGTGGCATGCATTTTTACCAGCTGGCAGACGACTTTCAGGGATTTTTTTAAAAATGTAAAACCTGAATATGAACAAAAATTAGAGAAGCGAATTATTATTTGTAAAAGTGATGAAAAACCTTGATTTATTTTTATTTTAGAGCTGAGTGATCTCTATTAGCCGGCTACTGAATTCAAGGCACTGTGGCACAGCAAAATTTTCTCTATTGCCTTTCATAAGTTGCAATATTTTTGTGGTTGCTTTTTTCCGAATAAAAAATGATTGAAAAACTTATTCAAACAAAATTGGCAAAGGAAAAAAATCAAGAGTTTTTCTTTGTCGTTGTATTTGTAAAGTAATTCTTTCCCTCCATGATGTAAATTGCTATGTAAATTAAAATTGCTTAAGACCTTAAAATTTAATTTAAACTGAAAACTTAAACAAATGTAAAAAGAAATCAATTTCGTTTTAGAAATATTTGTGGTTTTTGATTTATTTAAGTGAACACGAAATATTTCACTCATGTAGAAACGAAACCGCAAAGTGTTTTGGGTTTCATTAATAATGTGAACATTTTTAAGAATTAAAATTTAATTTAAAGGAATAAACAAACATACAAAACTTTTTGATAAAATCAAGAACATTTTTCAGATTTTTACTAACGTAAAAGGGAGTTTTTTATGAATAAGTGGCAGTGTTGTCGAAATTTTTTTCAAAAATATCTACACAGTCCATCAAAGCTACGAATTTAATGTTGACAACAAAAAAAGTTCCAGCTCTAATATCATACTAGTTCATTGTCTAGTTCAGTTCTAGTTTAGTTTTAGTTCTGTTCTAATACAGTTCTAGTTCAGTTCCAGTTTATTTCTAGTTCAGTTCCAGTTCAGTTCTAGTTCAGCTCTAGTTCAGTTCTACTTCTGTTCTAGTTCAGTTCTAGCTCAGTTCTAGATCAAGTCTAGTTCAGTTCTAGTTCAGTTCAAGTTCAATTTTAGCTAAGTTCTAGTTCAGTTCTAGTTCAGTTCCAGTTCAGTTCTAGTTCAGCTCTAGTTTAGTTCTAGCTCAGTTCTAGTTCAGTTCTACTTCTGTTCTAGTTCAGTTCTAGTTCAGTTCTAGTTCAGATCTAGTTCAGTTCCAGTTTAGTTCTAGTTCAGTTCTAGTTTAGCTCTATTTTAGTACTAGTTCAGTTCCAGTTTAGTTCCAGTTCAGTTCCAGTTCAGTTCCAGTTCAGTTCCAGTTCAGTTCCAGTTCAGTTCTAGTTGCGTTCTATTTCAATTCTAGTTCAGTTCAAGGTTGAAACTAGTTCATATTGGAAGTAATTTCCTTGGTGTTTTAAAAATTATGTAAAGAACTGGTTAAATTAGCTTGTAGTTTTTTTATAGAACTTTTTATGGGGTTTAATCCAAATTTTCGATAATTTTTCTTAAATAAGGTTTCATTAAAGTATGTATTTCAATAAACGGAGGAATTTTTCAACATGAAATGAATTAAAATTTATTGACAATTTTCATTTCATTCTCAACTGAAGCAGGGCTCGAATTTACATGTTTCGAGAAAAAAATGGATTAAGAACTGGTTAAATTTCAATTGAAAACTAGTTTAGTTCCAATTTTTATTTTATTTTTAAATCCAATCATGCCTAGTTAAATCCTAGTTTTTTTCCAGTTTATTTTTAGTTCGGTTCTAGTTAATTATTACTATACTATTTTTACTAGTTTATTTATAACTCTTGAAAGTATAAGATTTAATCTCATGCTGGGATTGCAACAACCACTTGAGAATATTTTATAATGACTTTAAAAGGTTGTTAATTGAAAAGGTATTAATACAGGCTTTCCATACAGATATATATTTTCTTTAACTCCTGATGAAGCATAGGGCAATATCATAGATGTTTTTTTTTGGCTAGTTTCTCAAGTTCGTTCCAGGTTTTATCTATTTGATTTATCTTGGCATTGGTATTGCGTTGCCATTATGTTATTGGCCGTCCATGGTTCCTAGATCAATCCAGGTAACACCACATTTCTTCCCTGCAGGTTTATTTTTCCTCTTCTCTAAGGGTGTGGTCTATCAATCGCCATTTTCGTCTTCTAATTTGAAAATGATTGGTATTCCATTTGTTTTAGCAAGTAGTTGTTGATTTTTTTTTTCAAAAAATTTTCGAAGGCACCGGTTCGTGATATTCTGCAGTTTCTCGCTAATGCTAATGTTAGCTCCCAGGATTCGCACCCATATTACAGAATCGACTTTCCATTAAAGCTATAAATTATAAGCTTGAGTTACACGAAAAGAAAAAACATGGTTGTGGAAAACATATTCTAAGAGCAACATGTAATGATAAGATTCATGATTGTAGTCACCATATTACGATTATTATTTAATCATTTTATGACTTAATTTATTCGTAATATTACATCATAATATTTTTCCCTTAATCATTTTCTAATCATGGTAATCATAATAAGTTTAGAAGTAATCATATTATTGTCATGTAAATCATAATAAATTTAGAAGTAAACATATTATGATACCGCCCACTATCACAGAAATAAAAAATAAATTAAAATTTTTTGCAAGGATTTTTTATTTTGTGGTTATTTTTTTAAGTTGTGGTTCATCAACTCAGTAACAAATGATACGATAGGCAAATGTAAAACAAACGACACAACTGATTCAAAATTATTTTACAAATGGCGCTAGGATAATTTTATTAGAGTGAACACATTTTGTTTGCTTCTTAATGCCATGTTTCCACGACGATTTGAATCACCTGCTTCCCTCTCTGAATCATGTTAATGAATCACGGTGTTTATACGACTTACCTACTTGCTTCGTTTTGACAGTTGTCTTTAATAAACAAATCAGAGTTGTCAACTTTGCATTTTCAAAACGCACCAAAATGGTGAAAAAACGCAGCAATTTTAGACATTTTTAATTTAAAATATTTATTGAATTAATTTTGCATAATATTTTTATATGAATAATACAGTAGAATCGCAAATTATAGTTCAAGAGGAGTTGTGCACTTTAAACCAGCCATTTGTCAAAAATTTTCTTTTTTAATTGTTTTGTTTTAATTACATACATTAAATTGTCGAAGTTAAAATTGTTTGAGAAAAAACTTATTTGTTGTGAAACTTTTATTAAAATTGATTACAAAGTATGTAAACTTACTTGTTTTTCAATAGCTTATATATTAGTTATTCCCTTTAAATTGTTCCAACATCTTCAAAATCTTGAGAAACAGAAATTAAAATATGAAAACAATCAATAAAATTTATTTCATTTATTATTTACGTTTTCATCACACTTTTTGTAAACAACTATTTTGACAAATTGGATTTGTTAAACTAACAAAATTCCTGTTATTTTTGTTAGAGTTGTAATTGTTGAAGAATTTATTTTTTTCTGAAGTTTAGTATTTCCATATTTAAAATTATAACAATTAAACAGCCTTTTACATTTACATAGTTAAACAAGAAAAACCCAAAACTTTATAAAAAATAAACAAATTTGTTTATAAATACATAATATATATGTTTGCATTCATTTGTACAAGATGATACATTTTCGAAAATGAATTTAATAAATCTTGTTTAAAACTTTTTAAAATGAGATCAAAAATTTATAATAATTATTCCAAATTAATAAACAGCTAGATCAGATAAACTTGCGATAAAAATTGGAGAAGAGAGACATTTTTCCTGCTTCCTGCTTGAATCTACTTGCTCCGCTCTCAAAATTTTGTATGGCGAAGCAGTTGCTTCGTTCATGATTCGAATGTGAAGCATGAATAGAGCGCGAAGCACGTACCGTGGAAACATGGCATAAGCATACTATGACTACGCGTATAGTAAGTAATCATGTTATGGCTATTAATTATCATAAAACGGTTGTATGTAATATAATATATTTTCAAAGTTATCATTAAATAGTTGTTAGAAAAATAATTATTTCTCAATCAACAACACTCAAATTTATAATTTCGATAAGCATTGATATGATATTGAAAACTATAATATTGCTGATATTTAATAAAAATAACAATAATCTGTGTACGACAACAATATATTGTTACAATAAACATAGTGTAGTTGCCGTAACTATGCCCAACCATATTTTTTTTTTAGTTCAAAGAAAGTGATTCTTTCTGGCCTTATTTATGCGGGAAGTGACGTCTTCTTCAGTAGAAAAATCTCTTCCCGCATTGGTATTCTCTATCAAGAATAACGGGATAACCAAAACCCTCGGACCCTTGTTAGGAGTGTCAATGGGCCCTCATTGGCCTTCGGGCGTCTCAGAAAGTAGGAGGACGCCTGCGACCACATCTAATACACGTCACACAAATCGACCATTGGCGGTATAACCACTCCATCTGTCCTTAGCCGAATATTACTAGGACTCAGCATCACAAAATGTGAACAAGGCAGTAGTAGCCCAATCTCCCATCTTGCTCGAAATTTATCGATTAATGAAACCATAAAAAAATAAAACAGGCTTAACGCTTGTTTACACTATTATACTTTGTATTAATACATGTCAAAAACTCAATTAATATTAAAAGTCTGCTAGTGTGAATGCATGTGTGATGAAAATGACAAGTATTATGAAAATATGTTTGACATCCCATACGACTTCATCGATTTTTTGAAAAATTTCTTAACTGTATAATACTTTTCATTGGATCAGGGTTGCATTTTTTTCAGGTGTGTGATGGTGTGAACACAAACTGTTATGTTAAATTAGATTTTTTGACAGTCGCAACAACTCATTAGATTTCTATCTCACAAAGTATTATGGAATACAAAAGGCTTGTGAGAAAGTGTTAACTAATCTTTAGGAATATTTAAAAATAATTCATTTTAAAAATAATTCATTTTTACAACAATTTTTAAAGTTATCGATCGCATGATGTATAAAATTTAATTAAGTTTTTAATTTAAAAATATTTTTTTTAACGTTTGTATTTTTCTTTTATTTTCAGGTAAATTTTCAAGGAAAAATTGATAAATGTTTACTATTGCTAAAATTGTATGTATGTCTCTTTTATTTTGTTTAAATTTTAATTTAAAAATAAAAAGCAGAAAAATTGCGATACCACTTCTTCTAACCAAATAAAAACTAAAATAATATAGTTTTCATGTTTTACTATACAGGCATGCAACTATCTCTGTTTTGAAACCTAAAATCATAAAAAAACCTGGCCGATTAAATTTTACTTCACCATTAATTAAAACAATACTTTAATGCCATTACAACAAACATTTTGGTTTAATCTTTTCACGTCAATGGGAAACTTTTTCCCCAAAATTTGAATTGGTTATTTTATTAACGATTTATTGTAAACAAAAGTAAAAAGTTGGCAATACTTAAAAGTGTATATAGTTTAAGGAAGGGAAATTCAATTTATAGGTGATAAATATTGCGTCTTGAGTAAAGAGGAATGGTAAATAATACCAAAAAAATTAATATGTGGCCAATAGTGCTATTTTTTATATTTACTCTATGGGACACATTTTTCGCTATGGACCAAAAGGGAAAATTTACTCTTAGTAGTTTATTGATAATGCGTTTTTTTACATGTTCACATTAGTAATTATAAATTTAAGCAATGACAAGCAGAAGGTGTTGGGAGTTCCATTTACGCGAAAATGCGATATTCTAGCTTCTAATGGCGGGTAATACTGATGGGGAAGACGAACTTCACCTAGATGAAGAGAACATGGAAGATGTGGTTGAAATCGAAAATGCAGTACAATGAACTGGTCAAAACATAACTGATGATGCCAGTACAGCTCATCATAAGGAAGAAGAACCTGTTTACAGATGGACAAGTGGCTCTACATCTCATAGATATTATGATAGTAATTATCAGTTTGATCGCGTAAAAATCTTTTCTGATAGGCGATATATGGTTGAGGGATCACTACTATCCAGTTTAGAGTATCGACAAGTGGTAGCACGAAATCTGATAAGTGATTTTACTTAAATCAAGGCAGAGAGTAAGAGCTTTAAAAGGGAAGACGCTTAGGTTACTACAAATCAAACAATATGCAAAAGGCGAACAAAATTAAGAAATGGTTTAATTACGCAAAGAAACGTGCAGAAAATAGAACGCATAACATTTGTGTTATGCACAACGTCCATCTCTGCTTTACAAGCAAAAGGAATTGCTTTGGCGAATACCATAATTAGTTTTGTATTTTTAAATTTTTTTTACATTAAATTTTTTAGTTGTAAAATCATTCATAAAAAATCAATAAACTGAAGTATTTTTTCCCCATTTATCGTCCATTGGGAAAAATGTTTTTAAAAAAATTCCACAAAATCTTACCACGAGATTTTTATTTCTAAATTATTTTAGTTTATTTTGTATAAAAATCAATTAAAAACGCCATTAAAAAATAACCCTGGTTTTCTTATCGACGTGAAAGGGTTAATGTGTTTTTACTGCAAACTTTTTTTTAGGTTTGTTTTAAAACAAAAGTTTCATAAATCACAAAATTAGAACAATTTCTAAAATCATTTAAAAACATAAAAAAAAACATTTTAGAGCGCATTAAATAAAACATGGCGTTAAAAATAATTTGACAAAAATTTTACTGCATTAAGAAATATTTCATTAAAATTTAACACACATTTTTATAAAATGAACTGCTGCAATTCCTACAAACATACATAAATAAATATAGATACATGTACAAACATGCATACATTTACATATGTATATGCACATATTTAAATGTAAATGTACAAAAATAAAGAATATTTTAATGTTCACACTCTTTAATTTACATATTTTTAAATACAAAAGTTGCACATACAAACTTACAAATAAATTCATTAAATACAAAATTAAATAAACAAAATACACTACGGTCATATAATAATGATGTTTATATGGAAATTATGACGGCTTTAATGTTCATTAACATCATCATTATAATGTTGAAGTCACTTTTACTGGTGCGGCTTATTAGTCATTCCATGCAGCAAACGCACCCAATACAATACAAAATACTTGTTGGTTCTACTGACTGCTGCACCGAACAACATTTGAAGCGAACGTTCGCTAAATGACACTATAAAACAAGCGCAAATACAACAAGCACAAACAAATGCCACAGCAGCACCAACAGCAAAAACATTTAGATTTTACATTAAAAACAAAAACAACAAAAAGTGTTAAGACTCTATAACACCACAACATTTCAGTGCAACTTCTGGTACTCGATTGTTTTTCATAGGAAGACATTTAATAAAAGTTTAGCGGCATAACACGCACACATTCAGACATTTTAAATTGTTCATGCACCCACTGTGCAGTCTTAAAAATAAATTTCATTTTTATGAATACAAATATGTACGTGTCAACGATAAATGGGAATTTTAAAGGGGAATTTAACAAAAGCTTGTTAGAAGGAAGTAAAGGACTAAATCTTAGAGAATGGTAATAACGTTTGATTCTATTCAAAAACTAGTTCGTATTAGAGAAAATTTGTCGAACTCTCTAAAAAAAGTGTGATAATTTATTTATTTCGGCTAAAGATTTTTCCAATTATTAAATAAATAAGCTTCAAGAACTAGTTAAATTTTAATCGAAACCTAATTTAGTTCTAAAAAAAATTATTTACTGTTCCAGTTTCGTTCAAATCTAGTTCGGTTATTGTTTAGTTTTATTTTTGTTCTTATTAAGTTCTTTTTCATTTTTAGGTCAGTTCTATTTAAGTTAAAGGCCAGTTATAATTCAGTTCGTGTTCAGTTCTGGTTTTGTTCCAGCTCAGTTCTAGTTCAGATCTATATTAGTTCTTATATAAAAAAAAGTTCAGTTCTATTTTAATTCTTATTCAGTTATAGTTCAGTTCCGAGTAAGTTCTAGCTCAGTTCGAGTTCCTTTCTTGTTCATTTATAGGTTAGTTCAAGTTCAGTTCTTGCTTATTTATAGTTCAGTTCAAGTTCAGTTCTAGTTCAGTTCAAGTTCAAGTTCTGTTCTTGTTCAGTTTTTGTTCAGTTCTTGTTCAATTCCAGTTTAGTTCTAATTCAGTTCAAGTTCTGTTTTAGTTTAGTTCTAATTAAGATCTAATTCAGTTCTACTTAGTTTTATGTTCTTGTTGAGTTCTTATTCAGTTCCAAGTAAGTTTTAATTTTGTTCTGGTTCAGTTCTAGTTCGGTTCCAAATATATTTACACACGTATTCAAACCAAAAATTTAGTTAGTGCATATACCCTGATTAATGATTTCTTATACAAAACACTTTCTAATAAACTGTGATTATCGAATGATCAAAGACTTTTTAATTTTTAAGTAACTGCTGTCAATTTGCTATTATGTCAATTAAATTTGACCTTTATGTGCTCGGGATGGTAAACTAACGTTGGCGGTCAGAAGTCTACATTTGTAGCAAATATGTATTTGTATGGAAAACTATGCCCACGTATCTAAAAAGCATTAGTAAGAGAGTGTTATACTTCAATGCATATCTGTAAAATATAATAACGTCAAGTATGCAAGCACACTAGGCTTGCCAGATCGAAATCGGCAAAAAGCTTGGCATTGAAAAGAAAGCTAGATTTTTCTTTACAATTAATATTTCGGTTAAATCAGGTCAGTCAAGAATGAATGATTATCAATAACAATTTTAATTAATTTTCATGTTGTAAAATTCCTTTCTTCATAAAAATAATTTAATGAAAATTAAATTTGATGAACTTAAGCCTAATTAAAATATTAAAAAAAAATTTGGATTAAAAACCATAAATAGTTCAACAAAATAACCACAATTCTAATTATTGTTAAAGCTAAGGCACGAGCTCTATGTGTACATTTGTCCTTCAAGTTGTGCTGAAAAAGGTCAACAAGAAAAAGAAAGACAAAATGAAAAAACAAAAAAATGTACTTTGGACTTCAAGAAGAATTCTTGGCATAAGAACGGCAAAAACAAAAGTTAGGAAAAACATGAAAAATCAAGGAGATCAAGTGGTTGTGATCGAAACATGTCATGGTAACCAGCCGCCTGGGTTCGAATCTCAGGTCAGTCAAGAATGAATGATTATCAATAACAATTTTAATTAATTTTCATGTTGTAAAATTCCTTTCTTCATAAAAATAATTTAATGAAAATTAAATTTGATGAACTTAAGCCTGATTAAAATATTAAAAAAAAAATTGGATTAAAAACCATAAATAGTTCAACAAAATAACCACAATTCTAATTATTGACAAAAAAGTTTATATTATTTATACTCTCCAACACAGGTGGACATACAAACGTAAGTTCGCTTTTTATATAAGTTTATAATTTTTACAATATTGATCTGATAGTCCTGCTATACATTCTTCTTCTAACAATTCAAAATTCCTTTGGATACAAATTCATTCTTACAGCTCTTTCCGACAAAATACATGACAACTGCAGCACAAAAATACCAAATAGGTCAATAATTATTATTGTTTCTTGATCTTCTTAACAATTTAATGTAACAATTTTTAAAATTCCGTTTTAGCTTGGCAAATGATATTTTTTTCTTGATTCTTGACGCTCATTGAAAAAGCTTAACAATCAAGCAAAATCAAACCCGTCTGGCAATCCTAAAGCACACACATACATACAGAAACGTGCACAAAAATTAAAAAAATTCGCGTTGATTAAAATAACGATGTGAATTTCAATACATTTTATATGGTGTCTACGTTTGTAGACTACCGGTCAGGGGATGGTCATAGTAGGGTCTGCGGGGTGCTGTAAATTATTTTTTTAACGTGGCAGTAGCCACAAATGCTTAGAATTGATTTTTAAGAAGCTTCTGAAAATTTCGGACCCTGTTGTTGTGGATTTTTTTTTAGTTCAACTTTTTCTGCTTAAATGCTACAAATGTAGACTACCGAGCAGATAAAGATTAAGTAAAATCGGGCGGTTTAGAAGTGTTTTAAATATACTCATGAGTAAATGGTGTTACGGTTTTTAATTTCAGTTTTTGTTTATTAGCTAAGCTCGATTTAGGAAAAAGGGGTAATTGTTTCCTTTATGTTGCAATTGTACCAAAAAAGTACCATTGTGCCAACTTTTGCATTACTGAGTGCATTATTATTTTGTTTGTATGCATTTAGCGTTGGTGGTATTTATATGCATGCTAATGTTGTTGTTGTTGGTTCTATCACTGTTGTTGTTCTTGTTGCTGTTATTATTTATACATTAATGTGAACAAGTATGTGTGAGTATTTATGCCCTGCATTAGTGGCATCTGTTATATTGTTTTCCAACTACAAACTTTAAATACATAATAGTATTTGTATGTGTGTTGTTTTCATGTTCTGTACGGATAACAAATGAAATGTTGGCACTCCACCACCACCAACACCACCAGTTAACTAACACTAGTGCCACAACAGAATTAACAAAAATGTATTTTTGTTAAACAACTTTTTGCTTCAATAGAATTTATAGTTTTGTAAAAGAAAAACTAAAAAATTAACTTAAAATTCAACCAAGCATGTCTTTCGTCAGGCCAACAAAAAAAAATCATTAGAAATTGTAGAGAAAAACGATTTTTTTTTTCAAAATTTACCATAATTGTAGCGGGTATGTTACACCATTTCCCATTGATTGGGGAATCTAGGTTTTTGTTTAAATTATTCATGAATGCGAATCGAATTTTCATGCTAAAATATTTTGTCAAGCTTAATTAAATGGGGTGTGGGAAAATATGGTTAATTCTTAAAGTTCTTAATTATGTTGGAGAGAATTTTTTTTTATTCCAGAGCTGTATTAGTAGTTGAGAATTCTTTTTTTTTATAATTAATTGAAAATTAAGGTATGTTTTAAGTTTTCTGTTGTATATTTTGTAAAATATGAAGGCAATATCTTGATTGTAACCAAGGCGGTCATTTAATATGCATATACATAACTCTATCTCGCTCTTTTTCTGATTCGGGCACCTGTGTGAATTCGCCTGGATATTAACTTTAACAATTTTTTAATTCATTTAATGTAGAAAATTCCATTCTTCGTAAAAGTAGTTTAATAAACATTAAATTCAATGAACGTTAGGAAAAAGTTTTTTCTTTAAAGGGACGAAATGAAGAAACGGTTTCAGAACAAAAACATGATGAATTTGTGAATATAAACAATTTTTGATTTTCGTACAAACATGCTTCATAGTTTTTTCGTATCTTTGATCAAACGGTTTGTGTGGTTTAATTGGCCTTTAACAAACAAAATAATATTGTAAATGAAAATAGTGTGAGAAAGTTACTTTAAAAAGTATATTAAATGGTATGAATTATTTAGCGGAATTTTCACCTAAAAGGTCAAAAATAGATTTGAAAGTACCACAAGGCCATCAAACATTCAAAAGTGCCACAAATAGCCTAATTGTACCACATTTTCTGCACTGTGTTTTGAAAACTTTTTTTTTTTTTTTTTTTTTAAATTTCTTTATTAATGCAATCTATCTTTTTTGATATTAAACATTAGATTTGAGTTATATACATATACATATATATTTTTTTTTTAAATGGCTATGATCCAGTGATCATACCATAATGTTAAGAAGGATTTGCCGTGGTTATGTAAAGAGTTGTGTATCTCCATTTTAAAAGAAAATAGTTTTCATCGCATTAAGTCTTGAGGAGCCCTGCGCCTTAATCTTACAAATGTTGTGTTATTTCTCATGAGGTTTGATGCAAACGGGTTTGGTTGTTGTTCAATTCTATTTTTATAGGATGCCAGCTGAGTTTTTATTTCGTCTTTAATGGTAGGTATTTTGAGATCTTTGTGGAGTTGGTTATTTGTTACATACCATGGTGCCTCAACAATTCTTCGAATTGTTTTTGATTGAAAACGTTGAAGAATTTCAATGTTTGAGGTGGAGGCGGTGCCCCACAACTGGATGCCATAGGTCCAAATAGGTTTCAGAATACATTTATATATTGTTATCTTGTTTTCAATAGAGAGTCGGGAATCAATGAGAAACCCGAATTTTCTAAGTTGGATATCTAAAGCTTAACGTTTAGTTTGAATGTGTTTTTTCCACGTTAACTTTTTATCTAGGTGTATACCAAGGTATTTCGCTTCGTCCTTTTGGGGTATTTCAGTGTCATTTAATTTGATAGGAGGGCATGTTTGACGGTTTAATGTAAATGTAACCTGGACAGATTTCGACTCGTTTGCTTTTATACGCCAAATTTTTAGCCATGATGATATATCATTTAGGCATTTTTGAAGAATTAATGATGCTTTTTCGTGGTTTTTGTCTACTGCTAATGCAGCTGTATCATCTGCAAAAGTCCCAATGATGACACCTTCAGACTGGGGAAGGTCGAAAGTGTAAAGAAGGTAAAGTGTGGGTCCCACAATGCTACCTTGGGGAACTCCTGCAGATATTGTATTTAAATCGCTTATATCACCTTCTTCTTTAACAAAAAATAAGCGGTTTTGTAGGTAGGACTTAATAATAAATAGAAATTTATAGGGAGTATTTTTTTGAGTTTGAATATTAAACCATCATGCCACACTTTATCGAAGGCTTGGGATATGTCTAGAAACACTGCTGTGCAGTACTGTTTTTTCTCAAATGTTTCATGAATAGTTTCAACTAAACGATGAACTTGTTCTGTGGTTCCGTGTTGTTTTCGAAATCCAAATTGGTGTGTTGGTATAAGACTTTTCGATTCAATAATGGGTGTCAGTCGTTTAAGAAATAAAGACTCGAGAACCTTCGAAAAAAGGGGCAGCAAACTTATTGGACGATATGAAGTAAGTTGCTCGGCTGGCTTTCCAGGTTTCTGTATCATTGTTATTTGTGCAACTTTCCATTGGATTGGTACGAAGCAGTGAGTTATGCAAGCATTGTATATATAGGTTAATAGCGTTATACCTTTTTCTGGCAGTTCTTTTAATGCCTTTGCTGTGACTAAATCATATCCTGGAGTTTTATTTATTTTTAATTTGCTGATAACGTTATAAACTTCAGATTTTGTAAATTTTTTTATCGGTAAATCAAGTTGGTGGGTTTCATTTAAACATTTTTTTATTTGATCGAGATCTTCATCATTATTTTCTACCTTGTTTGGAGTAAATACTTCTTTCAAGTGATTGGCAAACGTGTTTGCCTTATCCTGGTTGCTCTTAGTCCAGCTATTATCAGTCTTGCGAACTGGATGGTTTACTTTATGCTGCTGTTTAACTTTATTAGTTAATTTCCATAACGAAAAATCTGTAGATTTTGTACAATCCAAATTTTGCATTTCTATTTCAAATTTTTTATCATTTTCTCTCTTTAGTAGCATTTTGAGTTCTGCACTTAGTTTATTTAAAATGGCTTTATCACCTGGAGATTTTGTTGTTTGCCAACGCTTTCTAGCTTTACGTTTTTTTGATATTTTATTTCGAATTTCGATCGAACACTTGGGAATGTTCGCGTAGCTATACTGAGGAGTGGAATTCCAAGCTGATTGTTGTATTGTATTTACAAGATGTTCTACAGCATCTGTAATGTCCTCATAGCTTTTAAGTGGAAGTTGTGTGACTAAATTTTCACTTATAAGGAAACGATACCGACTCCAATCAGTTTTTTTGGTGTGGAGCTTACATGGTTGCTCAATGTTGCTAAATTTATGTTTTATATGCAATATTACCGGGGAATGATCTGATGATAAGTTAAGGCATGATTCGCATCTTTGATATTTGGGTGGCATTCCTTTTGATACACAGATATCGATAACGTCAGGGATCTTGTTCAGGTCTGTGGGCCAGTATGTGGGTGTATTAGGAAATGTAACATTTAAGCTAAGATCTTTAATCGCGGAATATAGTTGTCTACCTTTGGTTGTTATTAATCTAGATCCCCAGATTGTATGTTTTGCATTGTAGTCACCACATGCTAAGAACCTGTTTCCTAACTTTTTGAAAACTTTTGCACAATTCTAATTAAGTTCTAGTACAGTTCTGCTTCAGTTCTAATTCAATTCCAGTTCCAGTTTAAGTGTAGTGTTTATTGCGGTTTCAATTTAGTTCTTGTTCACTTATAGTTCATCCGAACTGCGGGGTAGTTTTGTTTGTCTATTTATTAAAGAATGTATGTATGTAAATTTATGATTTTGTTTGCAACACTCTATTTTAAATGAAACTGCAACTCTTCAATTCAGTATTAAAAATTTAACTAGTTTTTTTTTTGTAACTCGCTGATTTTTTCTTTATTTCTGTTTTCAATTTTTATAATGCTGTGCTGTCAGATTATAGGATTTATCTTGTGGATTTTATTAAGGAAATGGGGACTAAGATTTTGTTTTGGGGATTTAGAAATTTGTTGAATGCAATGAGGCTGGCAAACCAGAGGAACCTTCTCTGTAAGGCTCAGAGGTGTGTTTTTATCGGCATGACAGGGGCTATGCGCAGTACTCCTTAGGCAGCTCTGGATGTAATTCTACATCGGTCACTGGCGGATGGATGGGATTGGCCTTGTTGGTTATTGTCTGGACCCATCCGCATCCACGGATTATGTGGGCACGAGGGTTGACTTTGGGCATTTTCCAAGAGTGGAATCTGCAGAAATAGTGCAACTTTTTATGTACTTGTACAAAAATTTTGATTACCTGCTAACGGGGGAATTTTGGAGGTAAAATATTTCTAATATGGAAGAAGACACTAAACATATCTGGGAAACCCAGAAATAGTGCAAAACATTTTTATGATTTAAATTTTGTATTTTTTCTTACGTTTTTCACAAAAAAAAAAAAAAAAAAACTGCCAGCAACCAGTTTCGAGTTTGCAGTAGAAATAAAACACGAAAAAAAATATTTACAAAAATTCAAATTGACAACATTTTTGCTGTGTGTTTTGTTGAAATTTCTTAAGTTTCGTTTTTGAGTACTCAGGGCAGAAAAAAACAACATAAACACGAATGGTCGGTCGGTCATATTTAATACACTTCACCTTTGCGACGTGATTTCTTTAATATGCAGTTTATTTTTGTTCATTTGAGAGTCTTTAATGGCGGCATTTGTAACGAAGAAACAAATTCTGGTTTCTTCAAGGTGTGATAAACTTTATGGCCTGTTGGAAAGATGGCACGCAGGGCTTTTTTTGTCGAAAAAACAAACCTTAAACCGAAACGAAACTAAGAGAAAGAAATAAAAAAAGTAAATTGTAGCATCTTTAAAAACGCCTACATGGATTCATTTCTTTTTGAACTTTAATATGGTTCAAAGGGGCTTACATTTTTAATGAATAAACGAATGAATGTAAGTTTGTTTTAATGTTGCATCAAAAAAAAAAAATACATTTTTTTTATTATTTTTCTCTCGTTTTTATTTAAGAGGAACCGCCCGGCCCCCCTGAAGGTTTTAATTCATCATTTCTATTATCAATGTATTCAATTGGGTTATATTTAATTGTGGTCATAATGATTGTGAGTTTTCCAAAAAACGCCTTCACTTTTTTGGGTTCTTTTATTTAAATATAGATTTTTTGTTAAAGAGATACAAATAAATCGATTTTTTATTTTAAAAATTTTATTGTTTTATTGTTCGATTAGAAAAGGTTAATTGATTAGTATTTAATAACCCATTTATGAAATTTAAATGGTTGAAGAGTTCTTTTAAGTTTATCTCAAGAACGTGAGTTCTTTTACTAACAGACCACTGAGAAAAGTTTGTTTTAGAGTGATTGTAGTATTTTGTTTTTAAAATTTTGTAAAAAAATGTATTGGCAGTTTAAATAATTTTTTGCTTGTAAATGTTGTTCAATGATGTTCCGTTACTCTCCAGCTGGGGAGCAAACGATCTCAATTATTGACTTTCAACGATCTCTGTTGTGGACTGTTTTTATTGCCTCGTTTCACGAAAATCCCGCTGTAGTCAGTTCACGAGCGGTTGCTATGCTCCAAGTTATTTTATAGCATACTCTGTGCCGAGAGGCTTGGGGGCTGTACTGCAACGCTGCCTAAGCTACCTCATTATTGGATCTCAGTGTATGATCAATCCATCCAAATTTCCTTTCAGGATGTCGTATTGGCTTGGTGCCGCAGGCTTGGTAGCAAAATGATTACACGTCTTCAATGATTTTATTGTTCAGAGTTGACACGTGAGGTTGGTGGTGTTTATTCTGATTATTTTGGTTATTATAATTCTTGCATTGATTTTCTGTATTGTGTTATTACAATCTCGAAGGTTCCTTCTTCGGATTTGTTATTAGCAGCCCTTCGGCCCAACGGTTTATGATTGCCTTATTTTTCCAATACTATCAATCAAATGTTTCCCTTGAAAAGTCAGGGCTTCTAAATGCGATATCGTCATTCTCGGCTAAAAGCTTACTAGCTACTATTTGAAGTTTACGACATCTGTCTCCTAGCACACAGACAGGATGGCATGCAAGACAAGCTTGATTCTGTACAGACAGAGGCATCTAAAGCTGGTCGGTCTTAAAATGAACATCGGTATAACGAAATTATACGAATCACCGCACACTGGGGCCAAAAGCCCTTTTTTCTCGGATAAATTCATATCCTCAGTTACAATAGTGAGGTACACTTAATTTGATGACTGAAAATATTGGAACAAACTGCATGTTCCAACAAAATTTTGGAGGTATTGGACGAGGGAGACGGATACCCACATACAAAGTATTTATTATTTTTAATTTAAAAGGTTTTGTTTATCGTGCTTAATTCCCAATTTTTTTTTTGATAAAAACACTGAAATTAATTTATTGTTGAAAGGATAAGATATTTATTATTTTTTTAGAATGTTCCTTGGAGTTGTATGAAGGGGCAGACGGTCCCCGTCCCAAAAAAATATTAATTTGCCTTTGTATATCTGAATAACTACAAAAGTGCAACACACTTAATTTGATGTGTGTAGCTCGTAGAACAAATGTTCCAAAAAAATCTTGGAAATATAGAAGGGGGTAACGGGTACCTCTAATACAAAAACATATTAATTAATTAATAAAAATGATTTTAAAATCACGCACGCTTGCGCTGAATTGCGGATACGATTTACTCAAAAATTTATTTTTTTAATAAGGCAGCTAATTTTTTAAGGGTAGAAAGAAGTTTCAACAGAGTGATTAGATATGTTGATGGATTGAGGATTTGGGACCATCTCTCGGCATATGTGTTTGATTTTTTGGGATGCAGTTTTAAGGACTTCGTAAATCATAAATTGTTAATATTGTTTTACAAAATGTTTAAAACTTCTTCTCTATCTTTTCTTGTGTCAAGGTTTACTTTCTCGCAATCTACGAGAACTCACTGTTTGTTGTGTCCTCGATTTCATACAATGGTTATGCAGAGATCATTTGTAGTTCGTGTGATTAGATTGTGGAAATTCAATATTACCATATGAAAATAGGAATTTTTCTTATACTTTTAACGATTACTTTTATTGTTATTAATTCAATGGGGTTTTTTTTTACAGAATGTTACAATATTTTGGTTGCCACTTTCATAACAGTTGGGACCCATATTCGTGATAGGCATAGTAAAACATATTTAAAAATTTATTAGTAAAATTAGTTAAATTAATATTTCATAATTAAATTGTCAAATATATATGTGAATAAATAAATAAATAAAATAAATAAATTATTTCGTGAGTGCATTCGAATTAAATTTTTATATTCACTCACTCTAGTTTTTAAATCATTATAAAATATAAATTTTTTATTAATACGTGAAATCACCGCCTTTGGCCCCTGTGAGCAACGCCACAAATACAGCTTATTGGCACAAATCAGGAATAATAATCGAAAAGATGAAGCAACATTTTATTACATACATCTGAAGCTTCTTGAATACGTCTGGCGGATCTGGTTTTGACATCTGAAACAGAATAAACAAACTCAACAAATTTGAATTGCTGTGCAGCCCCATTTCCCAAAAACCTTTTGCTGGACATACGTTATTACAAGTTGCTTAAACAGGTCGATATTATTCACAGCCTTTCGGCTGGCAGGCTTTTAAAGCAAACAAACAATTTGTTTATTTATTTCAAAATATTTTGGATTTTTTTTTTACCGCTTTTACGTTGCCAGGTCATAGGAAAACATTTCGCGATTCATTCACACAAAAGTGTTGAATTATTATGTTTCCTATTGAAACCCCCTTAATTTATGACTAATAAGATATTTTCCAAGTTTAAAGCAAATTTAAGTTACACACAAAAGTAGATTTTTAAAAAATTATCATCATTAAAATATAATTTAAAATTTCACTGGCAAACCAAAATGGGTTAATTTATTAAGAATTAAACTAATTTCCTGCTCCCCCACCCAAAGTGGAATTTATATAAAACCTAGCTGACAAATATGATCTAATTTCCTCTCAATTTTCATGCATTACAACATTTTTATTTTCATCAGGGCTGTTGGTGTTGGTGGTCGTCGTTTGTACGCAATCGTTCGTTGCAACAATAAACTTGAATTGCTGAGTGGAAAATTAAAAGGGGATCATTTTGTCGTTTGCTTAGTTGTTTATGAAGATAAAACTTGAATTAATTACCGTTACAAAATACTAAATGTGTAGTAAAACTGAAAAAAGAAAACAACAAAATAAGCCAACAACTAGTTTAATTATTTAACCATGATATTTACGATACTTCCAACGACGACGACGATGATGAGGAGAATGATGAGGATGATGATTTTGACAACTACAACAGCGATGATGATAATGCAGCAACAATTCAAGTGTTACAAAACATATTAATTTCAATGATACCGAAAAAAAAAAATTAAAGGGGTGGGGGGAATTAAAAAAGGGAAAAACTTGTACTATCTATGACATAATATTTTGTACTTAACGTTGAAAAAAATGTAGAATGAAAAAAGTAAATGAAAACCACTGGCAACAACAAAATGCAATGCTCTAGAGCAACCACTTACTGGGACTTAAAAAAATTCGTATTGAAATAAAAGAATTTTAAAAGTTGAAAACTTAATTAATGACAATGACATATGACAACGGCAACGGCAACAATGACAGAACACAAAATAAAAATAAAAATTGTTTTCGTAGTTTTTTTAGTTCTAGCAAAAAATGCAACTAAAAAACACAAGTTTGATAGTCAAGTTCGAACCTTAAATACTCAATATTACTTGAGGGTACAATACGAAAAAAAAAAATATATCTGGTCCGATTTGCTCATAGACAGCTAATTAAGTTCGGTTTCAAAATATTCTATTCGCCTCAAAAAGTAGTTCAAAGATATCAAAGATGTTGGTACCATTTCACCTCCATATGATTTGATACGAATCAGTTGCCTGTTGTGTTCGCCACGGTTATCTTGGCATCGGTTTCGGATTTAAAGACAATTGGGCTAATGAAGTCTTCGGCATACAAACCGCACCAAACAGTAATTTTTTCTGGATGTAATGGAGTCTCAAAAGTCTCATGAAAATAGTGCTCTCTCCATAAAATACAATACATACTTGGGGGATTCACAAGGTGTGCTATCCAGTCATATCGTCATAATGTCCTAAAAAATATTTTACAATTGTTTAAAATAAATGTTGTTGTATTTTAAACAAAATAAACATGTTAATGCTGTGTAGAAATCTTAATTATAAGCGGAAGCCCACAGCAGTCCTATATATTTCTTGTAATTATTTTATTACATATGACTTTACAACTTTATGACTCCCTTCTGAATCCCCCAACTATTTGTTTATATACCCGTTAAGCCAGAAATGAGCCTCATCCAGTTGACTCTCGGCCCATTTACCGGACACACGACGCAATTGATAGTCCGCTTTAATTTCTTCAACATGTGGATCTCATGTGGATTTAGGGCATGATGTTTCCTTAAAATTTTTCAAGTTGTAGGCGGTTAAAGACCGAGTTGTCTTGAATCGATAAATTCGAGTCTACTGTCAGACCCTAGTCTACAGCGGCGATGGCTTCTGTGTACACCCGGTGCGGCATTAATTTGAATGAATATTATATAAACGAGTAAATGTGTTCATAAACCGAACCAAAGTATTCGTATAAGCTGCTCAGACGGACGATTATGCGATCCATAGCAGAAATATAAACAAGAGCGGAAAGCCGAACGTTTTCTTCCGCGTAGCTTTTGCGCTGACATGACATACCTTAACAAGATCGTCGATGCTGTGTCACGAACAATAGTGTTAGCTTTCTTCTTTCATAAAACCCATATAATAGAAATAATAAAATTAAACCGCTAGATTGACCTAAAAATAGCTAAATTGCCATCATTTATTAACAGTAAGGCCAACTTCACTTTTAAACGCGCTGTCAAAATCCGATTTTGCAATTGCAAAGTGTTGACGCCGCGTTTTTACGAAATGCTAAATACAAATTGTATGGGCATGAGAAATTTTGACAGCTAGACACTTTCCGCCCTTGTTGAGTAAGCTATGGCTTCAAGTATAATGCATAGAGCGCGAATTTTGGAAATAAATTTCCACGATAACCGTTGTTCTAGTGTAAGTCTTTGCATGGTGATTTGCCAACATTCACACTTTGAAAGTTTTCTTTCAAAAAGTCTGAGTATTTTGGTCAGAGGCGATAGAAAAATAGCGTGTTCTCTTCCCCTCTCACCAATAAACCCAGCAAATAATGCGACTAGTCCATACACGCATGTAAAATGTAGCCCATAAAGCCAAGTACTCTGTTCAAATTTGTGAAAAATGTTGAGAAACATAAATTATTCCATACGAAAATTTTGACATGCATCAATGATACCTATCATGCGAGTTTGTACAATTTAACGGTTTTATTCTTGCAAAGTATGCGACATTGTTTTGCGTATGTAAACAAACCCCACATGTATTTTACTAAACATTATTTTTTTTTAATAAAAAAGAAAGTAAATATGGATAAAAACTGTTACCGGTTGTGTTATTTTAATTTTTTATTTCTTATTTAATAATCAGTTCATACTTTTTTGTTTTTGCTTAAAATTGCACGTGAAATAAGTGCAGCTTACAATATTTCGCAGTTTTTAAAAAAATGTTCCCAGAAACATTTGCCAGAAACATTTTCAACATTATTTCATAGATATTCCGCACAAGTTTTTCCCATATGCGTTTTGACAGCACTTGACGTGAAATGTTGAACAGAGTACCAGGCTTAAGGGACTAAGATCAGTCCAAAGATAACCCTGATGTATGGAAAATACATGGTCTTTTTAACATTATGATGTCCTAGGGCAGGACCATATAACCCAGCTTTGCATTACAAAGGAGTAGTCTAAAAACTACTCCATGGTATACTCGTTTTGAAATCGTTTAAAAACGAAAACATGTCGTTAAAAAACGAACACATGTCGTTTCACTACAAACTCTTTTTAACAATGACCATGATTGCATTACATTGGACCAGTCCAGGGAGTTACCTATTTGATGGTGTGAACCCAGACTTTTTATTATTTTTTAAGAGAAATATGCTATGGTTGTACTAGTTCTAGCAACTATAGCTTTTTTTGTGATAATAATATTTATGTTATTGATATTTATACAAACATAACATAATTGTGGCTTTATGAGAGTTACGATCAATTATAAACTTGCCATTCGTTGACCTGACATAGAGGTAGGGGCGGACGGCCATCGTTATATCTCGGATTCAAAGAAAGTTTGATCTATTATTTTTAAGCCTTACAATCACCATAACAAACCTATTATACTCTACCAATTTGTAGTGATGAAAAGTGCCAATATATTTGAATTAAAATAAACAAAGAAAACAAATAAAACAAATAAATCCAATAAAAAACAAACCCCCAAGAATTTTGTATACATACAAAACCAAATAATTTAACAATCATAAATGCGAGAATATTCATCAACATCAACTAATTGAGGACAATCTAGAGTTTCTTTCTTTTATTTTCAATTCGATTTAAAGCTGAAAAAACCATAAAATATTTCAAATTTATCATAAACCAGCCGTTATGAAAATGACTCACCACGGATTATGAAAGATTTCTCGGATAATTATGAAAACAAATCGATTTTCTTTCAGCAAATTTAATGAGGATCGATAAACTTTATTACAGTCAAACAAATTGCTTCAATGTGTTAGTGAAGTTGTAATGCATGTGGAATTATTTTAGATTTTAGTGCTTCATATTTGAGTTTAAGTAGCAATTGTAATCATATAAATTCATTTGGTGACCTATTTTAATCGCTGTATGTAATTGGCCGTATATAAAAGATTAGATGGATTATAGATTGACAGTATATGGAATATGATTTGTTTAAATATTCGAACGAGGGCTACAATTAAAATTTTGTAAATGTCTATGACATGACCTGTTCAAAGTTTTTCGTATTCTCGATTAGGAACTATGCAAAGTAGGTTGCTTCAATCGGAAAACTTCAAACTCTCATGTAACTTAGACTGTGTTTTCATTATGATTTTTTTTGATTTGCTTAAACAGGTATGACTTTAAATCAAGCTTGGCAACCAATAACGGTATTAATACAGGTACCGTTTTAAATTAAATATCGGCGATGATAGCGGTACCGAAATAACTATTGCTACTGATGGCAACATTCATACTTTCTAGAGGGCTACTGCGTATTTCGATTCGAAAGAATGACAGAGGCTGTTTTTAAATAAAAATGGGAAATTTGATAAAAAGTTTTTTTTTGTCATAGAGAGTGGCTGTTAAGAAAGGAATTTTTTGTTTTCAATAAAGTATAAAAACGTCTGTTTATTCGAAACAAATATTACGAAAATCGTCATACACAGTACAAATTGTTGGAATCCGTAAATGATTTCGTTCGAATCGAAATACGCAGTAACCCCCCAGTAGCACCTGTCTTGAAAATTTTTATTTTGTATCTACTCTGCAAAATTTATATTTTTTAAAATAATATATAAATTTCGAAAATAATATAAAATTTTCCAATGATAGGTAATACAATTTTTACCATATTTAAGAGAAAAATCTCTTTAAGAAATTTTTCGTCTACGTCGCTTAGACGGCTTCGATGTTTTTTTTTGACATTCTTGTTTGGCTAATTAAATTGTAGAAACGATATACCTTTACCGTTATGAAAAATTCTGCACCGGTATACCGACATAAGAAAAATGCCGATACCGAAATTGGTTTTGGTTGCTTACATTGCTGTTAAAACATAAGCGAAGGATATGAGGATATCTGAGCTTTGCAGAAAAGTCTTCTTACTCCCTTCGGCTATAAAATTTAAAATCATGCCTTTTTTCTTAAATAATAAAGGAAAGGATATATCGTTACTCTAATGTAAAAATGCCCTAACTCACATAATTGCAACTTGACTGGAGAAGCTTAACACATAATAAAGACTATTTATATCATATGCGTTTATATCGTATACACAGAAAGAAAAACATTCGGGATAAATTAAGTTTTTTATGATTACTTTAAGTACGAGTCGTTCTCAAAAATCCAAGAACGAATAACACTAAAACGTATTTAAAACAATCCTAAATCGGGTTCCTTTCGAAAATCAATCCCGGAGTTTCTTAAAATAAGCAACAACAAAAACAACAGGACAAGAAGAAAACAAGTTATTTTCATGTTTAAAAAGTAAAATTGAGAACTGTTGCTTCTCATTTAGTTTATAAATTTTAAAGGCCGATGTTAATTTTCAATAAAACACAAATTGCTTCAATTATGTAAGGAATTACATATCGGCCGTAACCTCGGCGGCACACCTCCATCCGATGGTCCAAATTTTCGATGACGCTGAGGCATAATAAACGGCATAGAGTTAATGTGCCGAATTATCTCATCCTTTAGCTCTTGAATTGTTGCTGGCTTATCGACGTACACCTTTTCTATCAAATAACCCCAAAGAAAGAAGTCCAACGGTGTCAAATCACATGATCTTGGCGACCAATTAATATTTTTTACGGTTATAGGCATACTAAACTGTTTTCCAGGAATAGTGTTTATATGGGGCCTAGGGTAAATTATAGACCGATCTTCACGAAAATTCACAGTGTAATTTCTAGTTCTATAAAACTGTAACGTGAACTGTACGATAGCATTTTTAGTTACGGTCTTAGGCGTTCAAAACTGTTTTTCGTTAGTAGGGTTTTTATATATATACATATATGTTCCCGAAGATCCTGTAAGGAGCCTAGGGCCTAAGGTAAATTATGGACCGATCTTCACGAAATTTCACAGTGACGTACGATTTTATTATGTTAGCATTATTTTTTACGGTTTTAGGCACACTAAGTAGTAGTATTAGGCACACTAGGGAGTAGTGTTTATATGGGGCCTAGGGTAAATTATCGACGGATCTTCACGAAATTTTGCAGCGTGATTTCCAGTCGAATAAAACAAATTTTTGCAAAATCTTATCTCATTTAGTGCCTTGTTTCACCATTAATGTAATTTTTTGTAACAAAATTATCATTTATTTTAGGTGGTGGTTCCACATTTTGATTCATAACTCTGGTCCAACTGTACCGATTTTGCTGAAATTCAATCCCTGCTTAGGATAACTACAAGCAATTTGTCACCATGTTTGTTCATTTCTTTTGAGTTGTTCGAAAGTGAGCGTGTTTTCAACAGACGGACAGACAGACGGACATGGCTAAATCGAATTAGAATCAATCAACGACCCAGAATATATATACTTTATGGGGTCTGAGATGAATAATAAATTTGGGATTGAATATGGATAAGTTAAGTATTTCGCGATTAAAAATTCGTACTTGATACAATCTTTCTGTACTTGATTCAAGAAAATCCGAACTCACCGTAATACACTGATATCAAGTAAAGCCTGGAATAGATTTAACGTATTTAAATTCGGCCATATCGGCCTACAAATGGCTGAGGGATGAGCCTGCCTTAAATTTTAACCCATAAATCTATAATTTTTTGAAATCTTCTTTTAATCTATGAACTTTATTGTTTTACTTCCACCTTAAATAAACTTGGTAGAATACTTGTAATAAAATTTTACCAAAATAACCGAGTTATGGGGCTTTGATACGATTCATGGTCCAAATACAAACCCAGACAGGTTGATAAAAATTGGACTATAATATTCGGTATATACAAGATTTGTTTTGTTTTAAAAATCGACCTGTTAATCCACCTAACGGCCCTTTGACACGAGCTAGGGAACAATTAAATTTTCAGTACTATGGTAAATACTATTTAAGATTCCGTGCAGCAGGATAAAGCACTTTTATATGGAAAACAATCGTGATATGGGCTAGAATAAGAAAATTATTTTCACCCTGTTATAGTTCTGAATTTCGCGTACTTTTCCATTCCTTTCGGTGAAAATAAAATAAATAAGATTTACGTTATTTTATCAGTAGATATGATATTATTGATCATAAAGAACTGAGGGGTTTGTATTGCTTTGAGGCTGTTTAAATGTAAAAATTCTTTAGAAGAGACTAATCTATTCCTGTGTTCGAATGCCTAGTGACTGGTTTAAAAAAACAAAATTTACAGAATGTGCGCAATCATAAATTGATCATGCAGATAATCAAAATGTGGCTATTTTAAGCATTTTCTTGAAGTCATATTTAGCGCATCCTTACGAGGAAAATATGTTTCTAATTTTGTTGCTACTGTTTATAACAGGACAAATGTGCAGAAATGATAATTTAAATCGCGCAGAGAGTTCAAAAAGACCCGAATATGATCAACAATTTCATTAAATGCTGACTGGGACTGGTCTAGAACCAAAATGGCTATATTGGCAACACTGCATAAGCTATTCAAGAATTGCTAAGATATATCGTAAAACTTCTTTTAGTTCTTTAAGCAGATGTTTCGTTGTAAATTAACAAAAGTAGGAGCACCAGCCTTTAATGAGTACCTCGAACTAGTCGTGCCTGTTATAGGGTTAATCTCTAAGTTAATTAATCGAAAATTGTTCTTACAATTAAATTTGCACCTAAATCATTTAATAATGGCGTAATGGTGTCAGGAATAGGTTCAATTCTAATTACTTATATGAAAAACATATTGCATTTGCTTCAATTTCTATTCGTTTTCTAACAAATTAAAGATATTTATGGTTCAATTAATTGAACACAAATTTTTTTCCCTGCTAAGTTTATTATTATAATTTATGTCTATTTAAATAAACGCACATAATTTAAAGTTGAATTAAAATGAAAAATTAAAAAAAAGTGCATTCTTAACTAACAATTACACTATCAAACAAAAGTATGTGCACAGACGGACACAGGCAGATGGACAGACTTAGACTTAAATGTTGCACATAAAACTACATGCATTTTCATGCTCGTACAAAAACATTTTTGACATTGTGGTACGTGATTATAATTATTTGTTGGCTTGGCATTTCTTTTATTTTTTAATTCTTAAAAAAAAATAGTTTATAAAAAGTGTGTAAAAAGTAATCGAGTATTTGTTTCAATGGTGATTAACTGAGAACGTGTGCTTGCGTGTTTGCTGTTTTTGGGGGACAGAAAAGTGCTTAAGTGTTGACAGACGGAAATCTTGGGAAATCTGTCCTCGTTTTTTTCGATTTTTGGAATTTCAATTTGTTTCTAATGGAAAGAAAACCGATTTAAAATTAAATTGTAGTAGTAGCCAGTATTTGAGGTGCGTTTTCTACATTTTAATTCGTGTTGTGATTTGTAAGTTTTTTTTTTCAATTTTTTTCCAATAAATTATTGTTAGCATGTATTCGATTAATTACAAAGATACAATATAATTTCTTATTGTTGTGTTGGTTTAATAATGAATTGAAAAAAAAAAAATAATAAAACTATTTTTTTTTGCTATAAAAAAGAAAACAAAGAAACAATTTTAAATCCATTGCTAAAGTTTAACATTGTATTTGTTCGTTTCAGTCTTGGCTTCGAATTAATTTTCATCGTTAAAATCACGTATCAGCAATAAACGTTAAACATAAAAATTCTTTGTTAAAACTTATTTTTAACATTATTACAAATTTTATGTTTAATGCTAATAATTTAATAAAAAAAATTATGTTAATTAAAGAGCAAAAAAGAAAAATCATTAAAAAAAAATATGACTAACTTAAAATGTTGAAATTTTATTGACTTTATGACTTGATTATAAACAAATTAAAAATATTAAATAGTTTAAGTTGCGTTATTGTTGAAGGGTGGAGGGTGTGTGAGTGTGAATGTGTCATATTTCGTAAGACAAGAACAATGAGAGCCATTAAACTGTGTATTTAGCTGTCACAAGGGTACTAGAAGATGTCATTTAGGGACTGAGGTGTAAAATATTACATGTGCAATTTGTCATGAAGGTATCAGTTTATGAACATTTTGGTATTTCAATTCCAACAAGCGTAGCAGAATTTAATGGATTACAGTGTTAGTTTTATTTCGGTACGGACAAAGTGACAAAAGTTTAATTAGGTACATCCAAACCAAAATAGTGGAGAAGGTATTATGAGTTTGTGCTAATGTTTGAATCGATATTACCACGTCCATCTGTCCGTAGGGTTGCCTGCATGGCTATCGATGTAAATCTTGTTGGCAAAGTGCAGGTCGGAAAATTGGAGAATCGATCCAGAAATATTTCTAATGCAACACTTTATCCGAACGTTGACATTTGAAATTCTTGAACAGGTTATTAATTTAAGGAAGCTTAAACGAATTCGATCGGAATTGCAACAACGGAATTAAAACCATTTCGATAGGAATCTGTGACTGGTCTGATAAAGTTGATAAGCGGACACTTCCTTTCTACTGATGCTATTGCTTGGTCAAGCCATTGTTTTAAAATGCATTGAATTCATTTGTATGGACGCATTTTTATTGTCTGCCCATGAGAGTTCCCCCCGAGAGTATTTAGGAATATATCCTTAGGATATTTCAGCTTTTGAAGTTATATCCTCTAGAATTAAGGAGCAGCCGATACCCGTTATTCGGCCGAAGCAAAATTGGCAGGTCTACCTGCCTAAGAAGTAAATGACTACAACTGACCAGAGATCTGGTCTGAAATTTGTATGGGATTATCATCAAATATCTTAGAGCTTAATATAATCTAAATCAGTGTTCGAAAATAAACACTAAATATCATCGTTCCTTAGTGTTCGGCTCGGTAGATTTGTGGAAAACACAAACGTTAATACTGTTTGTGTAGAAAATCATTCAAAAAATATCGTTTCCCTGTTAGTCATCTTTCGAACACAAGGATACTACTATTTTTTAGCAAACTCAACAAAATATGAGAACATTTAATTCCGTTCGGTTTTTTTTAAATCCACAAACTTCATTGTGTTCGGGTCGGTTCATTAATGTTCGTCCCTTTTGGCTGGTAAAAAAAACCAAACTTTTTTTTACAAAAACAAAATACACATAGGAAAAAAACAAAAAGCCAGCGAAATAATTTTACACAAACAAAACATATACACAATACACACACAAGCTGTTCGTGGTGCGGTCGTTGCTAAAATTTATTGTTTGTTCATTTGTTTATCTATCTAATAAAGAAACAATATAGAACATTAATATATAATGTTTGTCTACGGTATCACTACAATTGTTCGGTTTTTAACTTGAAAATAGTTATGAACGGTATTAAGGGTAGTGTTCGTCTACACAATCACTAAAAAAAAGATATCGTTCTTGGATGTATGAGCCTTACGCTAAATAGTGTACTGTTTATTTTCGAACACTGATCTAAATACCAACATAATAAGATGGCACAAAAAATCTATTTTGTTTTCAATAGACTTCGTTATTTTGAAAATTAGACCATATAAAAAAAAAATTTTACAATTATTTTTTAAACTGCGACCTGTATTTTGCGCAAAAAATGTACATCCTCAAACAACCAGCTAGCCAGACGGATGGACATCTTTAGATCGATTTAGAAAGTTATTCTGAGTCATTAAAGAGAACCTGAAATTTTGGCCTACTATCAATACTTTTATGTGTAATACACATCTGCACAATCGCAAAATATGATTTGATAAGGGCTCAGAGCTAAAGTGAACCAAGGCCGAAAAGACAATTCGAATATATTTTAACCCTGGGAGGTTACTTTTCATTTTAGTACATTGAGGTAACTCTTCTTCGAAAGGACGAACTATTTAAAAAAATAAATTCTAGCTTAACGATTTGTAAAATTAAAAAAATTAACAAAAATTTATTTAGTTAAACATTTTATTAAACAATAAAATAAGAGAAATCATATAAAATAAAAGTTTTTTTCTCTCAAAATTTGACACGAATTTGAGCACTTCTTTGTGTTTTCAAACTAATTAACTTTTTAGAGCTTTCATTTAGCTAATGTTTTTGAGAAATAGAGCGTAATTTGAATACACGTAAAAAAGTTATATGATCAAGACATAATGAGATTCGTCTATTCGACGAACAGGATGGTTATCTAGGGTTAAGGTTGATTAAGTAAACTGCCATTAATTCTAAAGCCATTGACTTGGGTTTATTACCGTTATCTTAGGAACGGAAAACTTTTTGATTTAGTCCGTTAAAGAACTAAATAATGTTTAACTTTGCGTAGAATTATGCAGCAGTTTTGAAATATAAATATGTTTTATATTTCATGACTTGGTTCGGTTCAGTTTTGAGACTTCCAAATATTCCAGATTTATATACATATTTCAGATCATTTAAAAGTCGAGCCATACAATTTACAAAATATCGACTAATTTTTGCTCTGCTAAGCAAATGAAAACATGCTTGATTTTATTTAGAACTCGATGCAGATGAAGACATTAGGGTGGTCCGATTTGTTACGCCAAACATTTTTCGATATTATGAAAAAAATAATTCCATGGTAAAATTGTACGTTTAAAACGATGGCGATATAATTTTTTTTTTGAAAAATAATGTTTTTTTTTGGGGGGTTTTAGACGAGTTTTTTTTGCGATTTTTTTTATTTTTAAGGCTCTCCCGTATCAAACAGCTAATTTTTAAAGAAATTCGCATGTTAAAGGCGATGGTGATATCAGTTAAAAAAATAATTTTGAACGAGTCGAGTTTGGTCGTTAATTAAAAAAACAAAAAAAAAAAAATTATATCACCATCGTTTTAAGCGTAAAATTTTACCTTTGAATGGTCATACTTAAAAAAATTAAATCAGAAGATTTTTTTATTACCTATTTAAACACCTTTAAAATAAAAGTTGAGAAAAAGTCAACAAATTTAAATTTGGTCGCCTCGAAAATGACTATTGATAGGTCTAAGTGGAACTTTTATACCTCGTACCAAAAGCTATCGAAAAATCGATGGCACAATATCGACTGCAATCTCGAACCAGCCTATTGGACATATTGAGTATTTGTCCTTTTCCAGGTCTTAACCTTAGCGACGTGAAATTAAACTTATTTACTTTAACATTATATTATTTAGTTTAACATTATATTAGATACAGGGTTATCCATTTAATGGTTTCAAAACCGCTGGTCTGACAAGGCTGTCAGCTGTTTAATATCTGTCAACTGAGGTGTCATTTATTAACTGCAAGGTTATGAATATTGATCGTTTAACAACCGAATAACACGTTACAATAATTAAAACTTACTACAAAAGTGGTGGTTTAAATGTGGCCCCTTTTCGAGCATTACGTGCTGACTATGGTCCTTATAATCGATCTACTTTGTAAGGAATTGGCAAGATTATAGAGACATTTTAAAAGACTAGAAGGTGTGGCTTGGCCTGTGCGTCATCGCAATATGCGAACTATCGAAAATTACGCTGAAAGAACCGTTACCACCAATTAAAAGCGCTATGGCCATATAATAATCGATTTTTTTTGGCCTGCATTTGAAGATTATGAACTGTACCGATTTTGGCTTTATTCACGTTTTGGCGAAGTCGATCGGCCGCCAAAATCCTGCAATTTGACGCCATTAGACGCGGATAATCCCCTTACGTTGGAGCATTTACAAAACCAACATTAGTCAAGTTTTCGCCGAAATACCGCCCGAAATGTGCGTAGAAGTGGTTGAAAACTACCTAAAAGAATCGGCTGCTGCAACCAATCTAGAGGCGGTCATTTAAATGACATTGTAAAAGCAAGGCCCAAGCATTATAATGAAATGAAAACTTCATCGAAATCCTATCTTCATGTGTGTTTTATTTTACTATACTTTGGAAACCGAAAAATGGATAAACAAACATTTTTTTATAAAAATAATTTTAAACTTCCATTTCAAATTTAAATAAATTAGAATCACAAACATTTTAAGGCGTGTCAATTGACAAATTAATGTGATCTTTTTATCGTATCTTTGTCATCATCAAACCCAACCATTTGTCATGGGAAACCTCAAAACAATACCCCTGCGTTCAATTATAATTATGAATGCCAAAATAATAAAATAAATAAGAAAATCTTAAATGAAATAGACTAGAGCAGAGATAAAATACCACTTAACTACTGGTATTGATTTAAAATGGTACCAACGAAAACAACTAAGAAGAAAACAAAAAGAGGTGACGAGACGAATTTTGGGGTGGCAACATTTTTTCGGATATTCCAAACGAAATGATCTCATGGGAAACAAATAAATTAAAGACACTTTAAGTTTAAGTATCTGCCAGGGTTGTTAAGCGCTAAGATACAATTGTTGTTTTGGTACTTTTATAAACAAATTTATTTATATATTTTTTTTTTATTTTTTTTGCACAAAAGAAGTGGTTGACAAGCCTTGTGATTATATTGATATTTATTTAATTCCATGTTTGATTTATTTTTTTGTATCTTCATCAATATCCGTAACCAAAATTGTTGACACTTAATTAAGTTATTTAAACATGCGAGTGGTTAAAACTTGGCTGCCTTAAAAAAGCTTTTGATCTTTTTACTTCAAGTGTTTGTTTATTTGAGTTATTTCGATAGTTTCTCTGTGTTTTTGTGATTTCTAAAACAAATTCAACAGTAATAATTGATTTGCAAATTTAAAAAAGAGTGACATGTGTGTTGAGCATATTAAATCAAAATTAACGGAATAAAAACAATTAGAACCTGTCGAATTAACCCAGATAGACAAATTAGCCACATAAAACCGTAAGGTGAAATGTCAGAAATCAGCGATAAGACTTTGTAGAACACTTAACTCTGTTTTTACGCGATAGATACGTTCCTCGAAACTCGCGTATCCATATAAAATAAGGGAATTGTTCCATTTTATTCAAATTAATGTTGCTTTTACACATATTTTATTTTTTTATTTAGTAAAAGTATTTTAAATTTTTATATTAAAAACAATAGAAAAACCCGCTTGTTTGAGAAGGCAGTCCAGAATAAAAATTTCCTAAATTATCTAAAATGTTCCTGAACCTTCAAAAAACGAAAAACGAAAAATTTTTTCGGAATGAAACCACTCTTGGTTTTCTAAGTGGAATTGGTTGTTTCAGTATTTTATAACCGAAAAAACTATTTAAAACTATTTTTTATGAATAAATAAATGTTTGTTTTTAATAAAGATTGAAGAAATAACACACTTTTGATTTATTTATTTTACTTTATATTGATTTTATTAAAAACATAATAAATTCTTTACCGTTGCGTTGCCACCTTTTTTTCCTCACAAACCACTTTTTTCTGCACATTGCCATACTTAACACAAAAATCATATTGTTTTTATGTAAAGTTGCCATATCCAATTGTAAAACCATTTAGCAAAATCGATCGGAATCTGAAGAAGCTAAAACTAAATCGATCGGAATTGAACATACGGAATTAAAACCATTCCGATCGGAATTTGTGACATGCCTGATAGTAAGTAGATCTTAAAATTTCAATACAATGATTTCTTGATCCAATAGCAGCGAAAAAAAATTAGACATTCAGACGCTCGAAATATGGATGACCTGGTGCCTTGTCCGTAATCAAGAGAACTTTAAAATCAAGGCCTAAATCGCACAACTTACGGTACATAATATTTATGAAACCATTTTGGCTAAAAGGATCATATGTTTCGCAGACCATTTTATTAGCTGCCCTTATTTACGCTTTTTATCGACTGTTGTGGACTTGGAGCTCGGTTTTAGCATCTCATTTCCAGAAGCATTAGAGCAAAATAAATCTTTGGCTTCCAGAAAAGTCTAATTTTATCCGCATTCCACACGTAATCGGAGTGTAGTTATTTTCAATTATCTTAGCGAATTTTGCGGCAAAATTTTTAAGCTTCTATTTCACGAACAAAAATCATGCCTCAATTTTCGCTTCAAAAGTATTTTTTGCTGGGCATACCCATTATAGGCTTTTTGTATGATGGAGGCCCTACGCAGGCCAAGACAATCCTGAAAATAAAGGGGAGCCAAGCATTTGAGAACGTAGAGAACACTTTTTCATCTTAAAGCAGCCATGGTGGTGACGAATGATTACAGCAAAGTTTTTAAAATTTATTTTTGTTTATAACACTGCGGAACAGTCTTTTTGCGGTCTAAAATTTGATTGTAAATTATTACTTATTTGAGCACGCTGATTTCTATTCTCCATTTTTCACTATCAGCTCTACTTTTGGAGATATACCGTTTTGCCGAAAATGAGGGCACTTTCACTACATATATTCGAATAACTTGTAAACTGTTGACCATATTTAGTTAAAAAAAAATTCGAAATTTGGCCATTATATTTAAGCCGTGCTCACATTGTTTTTAAATGCGCCCAGTAGTTTCAGAGATATTGTTGAAGTTTTGAAAAAAGGAAAATATAAAAAAAAAAATTATTTTTTGTTCTTTAAAAATTCATACTAAATAAAAATGCGACAAAATTACAGTTTTTGTCTAAAAACATTTAGCTCAACATATTTCGAATGCAATGATGTTTATTTCATTGTAATCGGTGCACAACTTTTTCACAATTCACAATTTACTGAGAAAACTGAATATCGACGTCAATACAAAAATAACATTTGCTTGGTGATTCTTTCTGAAAAGCAAGTTTTCTGCTGCTTTACACATACAATCCAAAATATCATGTCATAAAAGCATACATTTTCCTCCCGAGTCCGGTAGTATGAATGGAAAAACTAACAAATTCATACAATGATATTAAATTCCTACCAATTATTCATTCGTTCGCCAAAAGTAATTTCAAAAATATTTATGTTTATTTGAAAATGGAAATCAAACGGAAAAAACCCGCAAACAATAAATAAGTATTATGAAAATATTAAATTTAAATCACGTTCTAACGGCACTTGTGTGACTATTTTTAGATTCATTTTGATTTTGCCAAATAATTAATTTCTTTAAAGGTCTTTAACATTTCTATCACAAAAGTTTTTTGAATGAATAATTTCAATTGGCATAAATAATCCACAAAATAATGATGTCATTTATATCAAATTATAGTGTGCAGTACTATAAAGATGACTAATTCTTTTTTTAAGGTTTTAATTATAAAATTAAATTAAAAACAAAAATAGCTACAAAAGAAATACAAAACACTTCGGAGAACTAAGAAGACTTTAATGAAGGTAAACGACAAGTAACGAGATTACATTTTGGACTCAGTTTCCTTTTTGAAAGGTCTTTCAAATAAATAGAACTAACAAACATTTCTTTGAAGGAATTTAAATCTAGTCAACTTTTTTACATGAAAAAGGTAAATTTTAGTAAAAGGTATTTTTAAAGTTAAAAGGGCCCTTTTAATTTTTGAAGTACATACTTCTTATATAAAAAATAAAAAGTCGCTTAATATTGTATATAAAATAAACCCCATCAGCAACAAAAATGAAATTATGCCCAAAATTCATAAAAGAGTCAGTTTCAGCAAGGATAACCCCCAAAAACCAACAGCTTTAAAAATGAAATAACCCCCGAATAAAAAATGAAATAACACCCAAATTATACACGCTATGAAACAAGCCCCGAATTTTAAAAATTTGTTGGGTGTTATTTCATTGGAGATTATTTCATAATTTGAAAACCCCAAATGAGGAATGAAATAATTCCCAAAAAAAAAATGTAAAAGGGCCCAAAAAAATTAATATGAAATAACACCCAAAAATGTATGAAAAAAATTTGGGGAATATTTCATTTCTCGTTTGGGTAATATTTCATTGGGGGGCTTTTCGTGGAGCTCTTTTTATAAAATAGGTACTTTTAATAATAAAGGTACTTTCTATAATAAAGGTACTTTAAATAATTAAGGAAATTTGTATAGTAAAGGTACGTTTCATAATTAAGGTACTTTTTAAAATAAAGGTACTTTTTAAAATTAAGGTACTTTTAATAATAAAGGTACTTTTTATAATGAAGCTACTTATTATAATAAAGGTACTTTTAATAATAAATGTACTTTTGATAATAAAGGTACTTTGTATAATTAAGGTACTTTTAATAATAAAGGTACTTTTTATTATCAAGGTACTTTTTATATTAAAGTTACTTTTAATTATAAAAGAACTTTTTATTATATGAAAATTTACATAATAAATGTTACTCACCATGAGAAATAATTCCCAGATTCTATATGCTTAAATAATTTATTTAAATACATAAAATTTACAATAGGCACTATCCAGATATAAGATACAAAGTAAGCTGACGAAGGCCGTAGCGGGCCAGAAAATGCATCACATTCTGCTGGTATCTAATAGTTGTATAAATTTTCTGTACAATATACTTCTTTGCTACCCAAAGGGTAACAGAAGTAAACATCGTAACAAAAATATACAAACGAAAATTCTAATGTGCATAGAAAATATTCCTGGAAAATATTGAAGGAATCAGACTATTAAAGTGTAAAAAAAAGCTTTTGAGGATTGTAATTTGACTTTGAATGCACATTCGAATAATATGAAAATTTATATAATACTTTTTATAGTAAAGGTACTTTTTATAATAAAGGTACTTTTTATAATAAAGGTTATTTTTTTTTAATAAAGTTACTAATAAAGTTTTTTAATAAAGTTAAAAAAGGACCTTTTTTATAAAAAAGTACCTTTATAATAAAAAAAAGAGCTTTGTTAAAAAAGGTACTTTTTATAAATCATGTTGCAACATTTTATTGAAATCGGTCCATGTCGGCTCCCTTACAAATACTACTCCCGAAAAAAGCTCTTAATGTCATCACTTCCTCATAAATGTTGGTATTGACATACACATTGACGACAATAACTTTTACGATGGCTGCTATGTCATATATTGTACTAGTAGTTCCAAAATTAACCATACGCCCCTTTCTTTAAATGCCTTAAAGGCAACCAAATCTCATATAGATGAACGTATCTAAATAATATTCGCCAAAAAGAAAATTCACACGTCATAACAATATTTTGTACGGTCGGGTCCATGATTGACCGTGAGTCCCAAATCGGATACACACTCGTAAGTTTGTTTTTAATTATTGTGATGTAGGCTTTTAAATATTCGGGCTTGACCAATTAAACTTTCATACTTGATAAGTTTTAGAAAAATTATACAGAATTTTTCCTATGTTTTGAATTGTGAAAAAATATCATTTAAAACTAGACTTTCTTTTATACCATTTACAAGATTTTTTCATCCTTCAAAGGCAAATCAATCATAATTTTAGTTTAAAGTCGTTATGTTTTTGTATTAAAAAAATTTAATTTTATTTGAATGCGTAAAGAACGTAAAGCTGCTATTTTAACATTTTGTTTAAAGTGGGCGTTAATTCTCGGCGTTTTTCTTTATAAAGAATTTTTCAAAAGAGATTTCATCAGCTCATAATTGGTTTGGCGCATATACTGCGTTGTGCTGCATACGTATACTTACTGCTGTGTATTAAGTTGTTGACAAATTATTTTGATTTTACTACTTTTATCTTACGACAATGAAGGAAGCAAGAGTGAAATTTATTTAATTTGCAGCTTTTACTTTTTATTAAATTTTAAAATAGTTAATATGGAGCAAAATTAATGCTTCATACCACAAAAAGTTTAAACAATTTTGTGAAGCAGGTTTTGTATTCAGAAAGTGGGTATTCAAAACATCTTTACCCCATACCTAACTTAATTTTTTTTTTAAATGGTCGGTAGGTCAAACCAATAATGAGCAGACGATTTGTTTTTAAATAAATAAAAAAAATTATTTTGTAGTTATCGGAAATTTGAACATTTTTCCAAATTGTTTTTAATAATTTCCTTTTTGGTTCAAAAGAAAATTGTTGATTTTAAGGGAAACTATATAAACATGCATTCAACTAATAGATAAAACTTATCATCTATTCAACTTTTAATCTCAATATTTATGGTTGAGATTTTTATTTCAATTTCCTTAAATAAATATTAAAATGTTTGCAAAACAACAGCTTTACAAAAATATAAAAGTACATACATATTTATTTTGTCTAAATTAAATTTATAACTGCCAACTCATCTCGTAAACAATTTTTCATAACCACATTTATGCAGACGCTCGTTTTAATGTTCATTCATCATTTATCCGTGTTACACGTGTCCAGTGGTCAACTGCAGACATTTAAATGTTTGTACACCTACAAATACGCTCATAAAACCCTGACAGCTGCCAGTCGAACTCTTAAAAACAGTTGCTTTTTTGTTGTTGTTGTTATTGAAACTTTAGAAGTGCTAAACAAAAATGAAAAAAGGGATAAAATCTAATGAACAAATATTTTGATGATTGTTTACACACTCGCATTCGTTAGTTGTGAGGGGTTTTTCGGTTACATGGAGATAAACATCTATAATTTCGGATCATTGGTCATTTTTGACCACTAAAACCACATTTTATACCCAGGCACAAAACAATTTTTTTTCCATACGGCAAATGTAGGTCATTGGATGAAGAAAATTTACAAAATTGTTTAAATACGAGAATGTCTAGTAGATACTCGCAGTTGTATCGTGTGGATACTTGGTGGCTTATAGCTTTTATGTACTTACGTGTAAAATAAAGATGACGATTGTGTATTAGAATTTGTGCACAAATGTGTACAATTTTATAGAAATGGCAAATTGCTTTATTTGCAACTGTCAATTTCTAAATAATCGATAGTGAAGCGTTGAAACAATGACAGGGGATGAATTATGAATACGGAGATACGTTTTAAGAGCGTGTTAGAGTAGTTTAAATGTGCTTCTACTGTAGCAAATTAAAAGAGGCTTAATTTTTTTCAAAGGCGAAACCTTTTTCCAAAGATTCATAAAAATAGTCAAGGTCCATTGTTTTGTTGTTAAAGTTAAGAGTTTAAAATTGGCTTCAGATTTTTTTATTTTTGGAAAAATGTTTAAATAAAATTTACTAAAGGTCATGTTTGTTTTGTGTTTGTTATAATTACATACATGTTTAAATAATATTTTTTGTCTAACATAAATATGGCACTTCTTCTTTCCCCTCTTCTTTGCTGCAATTAAATTTATAATGCTTCCATTTTCAACATATTTTATTTCGAAAAAGGAATGTTTAATTTAACCAACCACACCTGGCTTACTAAAAACTAATCCGGTGTGTTGAAATGTGTGGTTACACAATTGTAGAAACTGACTGCCTGCCTGGCTCAACCGTCGAACTGACTGCATTAACAATTTACTAAATATTATTGCGTGTTTGTGTGTGTGAGTGTTTCTTAAAGTCTGGCAATTTATTTCGTGCACAAGAATGCACGTCAACACAGGAATTCTTTTTAGTTTTTTTTTTCGGTATGTATATATTTTACAGGATTAAAATTTACGTTTCCTTTCTTTCCGCTTAATTTATATTATCCTACACAATTCCCTACCGAAACCCTATGCAATGGCATTAATTTTTACCATTTGAACATCAATATCGAATCCCTTGTATCTTGGCGAAATAACAAACGAACACTCTTTAGGGTAATGACTTTTTAACGAAATACGAAAAAACATGTTAAGAATAAAAAAAAACTGAAGAAAAATAAAAAAATATGATTGCGTGTGGCCTTTTTTTCTCAACAAAATTCATTCCTACCACTGCATTTTTATTCAACTAAAAAAAAATTGTTTGTATAAAAAATGCATCAACAAGAGTCTGAAACAAAATAAACAAATACTTTTGGCATTTGTAAGTTGCATTATTACACTCACAAAATAAACTACAGTTTTCTAATTGGATTTGCCAAAAAAAAAAAAAAAAAAGCAGAACTCTTTTTTGAGAGTATTACTGCACTGTATTACACAATTTTGGGTAAAAAGTACCTTTTAAGTAAACACATTTAATAATTAGTATTGTGGTAAATTAACTGAACTGTTTATGATTTTTAATCCAAATTCCATATTAAGGTAAAAATCCACTCATTTTGTAAAAATTAACTTTTTATATCAAAAAGAACTTTTTAAATTTTTATATGTATGTTGAAAAGCACTTTTTATGTTAAAAGGCACTATCCATCAAAATTAGTGCTATTGGATAAGTGGTCGTGGCGCCTCCCATACAAGTAACAAATTGGTATTTAACAGTAATAGTTAAAAAACGTCCGTATTTATAAAAAAATTTTAAATTTAATAAAGGTTAACAAAACAAATTTTGTATGAAAATTTGCCTAAATAAATGTTTGATAAATTAAAAAATCGTTTATAAATACGGGGAAAAATTTTGTATGTACAAATAGCTTCGATACCAATGCAAGATACCCGAATAAAAGTAGGCGTTATTTTTTTATATAACCTTCTGTTTTTATTTCATCATGGTGAAGGGTATATAAGTTTCGCCATAGCTGAATATAGAGCTCTTACTTGTTTTGCTCTTTTGTTATTTAATTGTGTAGTAAACAATTTACAAATTAAATCAAAAGGAAAAACAAACAACAGGGTTAAAAAAACGTTCTCAATTAAACAATGTAATATTCTTAAGTTGCCAATAAGACGTTCTTGATTTTAAAACAGTGCTATTTTGATTTGACATTAATTTTTTTTATATTTTCATTATCGACTTTAAAACATATCGTTCTTGATTCAACAACGTATGATTTTTTTTAATCTTCGTTCTAAAAATTTGACAAAAATAGTTCGCTTATACTTGAAAATGTGTCATAGCCCTGTTGATTTAAGAATGTATTCTTTTGCTTTGTATAGGTTAAGAAGAAAAATTAAAAAAATTTCTGTGGCATGTGCTATAACAAGAATTTCCAATCGGGTTTAATTGCAAAAAATTTTTTATGTAAAAATTCTCGCATATTCGTTATGAATTTGCATGAGCGTACACAATTCAAGCGATATTTGCATTGAAAATCTCATCATATTCGTGCTAATCGAGTGCTAATTTAAATTTTTTTAAGAAAATTAAATGAAAAATCATGATCTTTGCAAAAATAGCAACTTTTTAAGACTATAAAATGCTGAAATTTATTTTAGGTTTTTTTTGTTTAATTTTTTTTTTTCGAAAGTAGTGCACTGCCACCATATTGCAGTTAAGATTGTATTTAATCATTCATACACGTTCAGTGGTTTGCTGCCATTCAGGGGCAACGAAAATTTTTATTTTCTCATGGTTAATTTGTTTATATTAAAAAAAAAAAACATTTTACGAAGCGAACTTCTTAAAGAGATTTATTACCTCTGAAACGGATCGAAAGAGAAAGAGAGAGATCTTGAAATTCGCCCGCTCATTTGTTTAATTATACAAATTGAACAATTAAAATGAAATCAAATCTATTGAATCTAAAACAAAATTGGGTTGTTAGGGAAAAGAGTTCAGTGAACCTGATTGTATATTTACTTTAAAAAAATGTTTTTTCTTGTATATCTGTTGGAATTGGTGTTGTTACTGCAGTTGTTTGGTAATTACATCATGTTAAGAAAAACAACAACATGTATTTAACATAAAAAAACAAGCAAAGGAAAATTTATATTTTTTATAATAAATATTAAAACAGTATTTATTTATAGTGGCGCTTTGTGAAATCAAATTTTATTACTCGTGCGTTCATGTTCGTGGAAGCCCCTTTTTTCACCAAGTCAAAGTGATCAACATACGATTGATCATTTATTTAGCCAGTTAGTCAGTCCGCTGCTGCCTCTGACACTGCTGCTGCTGCTGCTGCCAGTTCTTAAGGTTTTTTTTTTTAAATTCTCTTTATAAGACTGAGTGTAAATAAATGTGTGTAGTTGTATTTGGGTTTTTGTATGCAAAGAGTTGCCAAATTTTTTTGAAAAAAATAAAAAACTGCAAATTCAGAAATAAAAATTACTTGTATTAAACAAACACTGCACATAAAAAAAATTATGTTAAACATATGTAGTTTTAAATTTTTTTAATAAAAAAAAAAATAATGCAATATTATCGCCACTTTGTTGGCTGGAGGAGAAATTGCGATAAAAGTGCATGTACTCTTGTGATTCGTTTTGTTCTTAATTTGAAACAAAATTTATCTTAGTGTGAACGCAAATTTGTTATGTGTCAAGTGTATATTTGGCTCCTATGAATAATTGAAGCACAGCCGCGAATAACGTTTTAAGATACAAAATAATTATTTTTCAGGAGAGCAAAACAACGTTTTTAACAGGCAAGATTATTAATTTTTTATTTTTTTTCTTTAGATTATTAAAAATAATGATAATTAAAACTTTTATGCAAAATATCAAGAAATTTAAATTACATACAAATTAACAGTTTATATAAGTTTTTTTTAGTGGAAAAACGTTTCATATCCACAAAAAAACGTTATTCGCTGCAATGCTTCAATTGCTGAAATTACAATAGCGCAAATGCAACTTTAAAAAAGAAACCACAAAAAAGCGACATACATAATTTCATTTTCAAAAGCAAACATTTCAGAATTGTTGTTCAAACAAATTGCGTTGTTAATTGCCGTGTTTGATTGTTTGACGAACGGTTAAAGTACGTTTGTAAATATTCGTATGAATATGTTGAATAATTTTTAAACTGTTTGCGCTGCCTGGTGCTAAATTTAATTATTATAGTACAAATCTTAAAGAGTAAAGAAGGTAATACAAATTGACGAGACAAATTTTTTTTTTTTGGAATTTATTGAAAAATTACTAAGTCCTCTTCCATGTTATGAAACATTTGCTGCAAAAACTTTCTTGAATTCTCTTTTGCAACTGCATTCATGTCCATAGAATGCAGTGATGTTAGCCGTACGGTAATAACCCTTTTTTAAGGTAATTTTGTGACGCAAAAGGTAGCAAGGTAATTTTATGTTAAATAGGGTAATTTGGATTTTTGGTATACATAAACTTACATATGTAAGTTTTATAATTTTAAGTTTTGAGAGGTTACTTTCAATTTAAAAATAGATAAATGTTATAACAAAAAATTAAGAACATTAATTATCTTTCAGCAAATGTTTTCGTAACACAGATATGTGCAAAATAAGATTAATGAAATAAGTCTTGTTAATTACTAATTTTATATTAAACTTTTTATTCGTTTAAAAATCAAAAAACTATAGTTTTCGGATTATTTTAAAAACGGATCAGGGATTAAATGTGGCTAAAGTTAAGTGTTTGGCACGTGAATAATCCGTATTTGAATCAAGCAATCCGTATTTACATTGTTTTTTTTCAATCTTTATCACATCCATACGTGCGCTAGGCGCATTAAAGAAAAATATTTTAAGTTGAATAAATATAGATATCGATGGCTTAGTATAAAAAATGCCTTACTTACTTACTGTTTACAGGGGAAGAAAACAAATTTAATAAAACCCGTAAAATTTTAGATAAAAAAGATATAATGCAATTTTTAATAAAAATATCCAACAAATGTTTTTAAAATTAAGCCATCGATATATGTGTGTACCTATTTGATTCAAAATTATTTGACTCCCTCATTCATAAAAAATACAATTAATAATTTTTGTTAAAAATATATTTTAGCACAAAAATGTCCATTGAAATCTTTCGTAAATACGTTTAATCTTATGTGTTGCTCCAAATGACAGGCGATGGACTTAGTGCTTTTCATATAAATTTTACTACGCAATCAATCGCATGTCATTTGGAAACAGCATATTAATGTATTCATTAAAAATCTTTGCGTACGGTAATTTCTTCTCAAAAACGGTAATTTTTGGAGGTCCGTAAGGTAATGAAAAATCTTCTTTCTCTCAAACTCACCAAAACTGCTTATACACAAAACAAAATACACTTTTCCATTCTTCTTTCACCGTTCATCTTCAAACTCAAATGAATTGTAGCAAATGTTTCATAGAATGGACAACGACTAATTAATTATGTGTTTGCCAAGCCGTTTTAGTAGTTTATTTTGCTCTTAAAGGTTAACCCACTTATATGAGTATTTATTAAGAAAATGGATTAAGAATACGGCTTTAGAAAAATGTAACAAAATGGTAAGTAAATAAAATTTTAATGTAAGAATTGCTTAGAAAATTTGCAAAATGCAGATTTGGCAACGCTGATTTGGATTTAAATGATTCTTCATTTAAGGGTGTGTTTGTATAAATTTATTGTTGTTCTTGTTTTTGTTCATATTTATTATTTATTTTATTTTTTTTTTATCAAAATTTTTAGTTGTGGACTTTTAATTGATTACACACTCTTGCAGCAGTCAGCACGTGCTGTTTAACTTGAAACGGGAAGGAATCAATAAGAATCGGGAAAAACCGAAGAAGCACAAATAAATAAAAAAAAAAAATAAAAAATAAAAATAATTAAGAAAAAAAGAAGAAGAAAAAAAAACGTAAACATAATACTATTTCCGTTTAACAAATCTTCAGATTTAAACGCATTTTCAAACCATAAACACAATTTCAGTCCGGCAATCGATTGTTAAAGAAATTTAATTTAATAATAATAAATTTAATAATTAAACGAAAGTTGTAGTGGATATAATTTTTTTTTTTAATTAACAATATTTTTTTTATTTTTTAAAAATAATTAAAAATTATTGTGTGGAAATATAAAAATAAAATGGGGGCTTAATGTGAGTGAGTTAATTAAAACACAGTGATTTATATGTAAATAAAATGCATTTTTTTTTAAAATAAGAGAAGAAATAAAAATTAAAAAAAATAAGCAAACAAAAATGAAATATATTTTTGTAAAATAAAAAATATGTATGTATGTACAGTGTTTAAAAAAAATGTACTTAAAAATCATTAAACTATAATTAAAAATAAGCAAAATTTAAAAACACATAAAATACTTAATCATAAAAAGGATTATTTGCAATTGAAGTAATATGGCTTTTTTAAATAAATAATAGAAAATTATTAATAATTCAAACAAACCAAAGTTTAATTACAAAACAAATATGCAAGCCTAATTAAATTATTAAAAAAAACAGTCAAATAAAAACAAAATTACATTATTAAAAAAGTTTTTTTTTATAATCCTAATAAATAATTTGATGCTAACAAGTTACAAAAAAAAAAATTAGATTTAAATAAGAATTCTTATGTGAAATAAATTTTATAAATCTAAATGATTTTAAAGGATACTTCTTAATTATATGACGTAAGGCAAAAAGGTATTCAGTTAAAAAAAAAATGCATTTTCAGATTTTGATTGGGTTTCACTCAAATTTTTTTCTTTTCCGTTTTGTTTCAATAACAACAATAAAATAACTAATTTTACTTGTAATTATTTGCTTTTTAGAAAATAAGGCAATTTATTAATTTTTAATTAAACATTATGAAAAACTACAGATTCTGACTTGACACCTTTTTGCCCTACTTCAAAGAAGTGTTAAGAACAATAATTGCAATAAAAAAAAAATTTGAAGTTCTGTCGAAAAATAAAAGTTTTAATAAACATTTTAAATAATTATTTCTTTTTTTAATTTAATATTAGAAACTAATTCGATATAAACACGTAAGAACGTATGGTCGGTAAAGCTTGATCGATTGATACCATACACCACAGTCATGGCTGCCAGATTTCACGATTATTGGGTGGCCCTTTAACGATTTATACCCTAAATTTGAAGTATTTTGAAATGACAAATTTTGTACTAAATAACAAAAGTTTTAAGTATTATTTCGTATTTTAAAATAACTTTTTAGATATTTCGTGTAAGTGGTTGACAGTAATTGTCCCGTGCATCTTCCAACCATTAGGTCTATGCAGAACTACAACAATGCAACAGTCGAACAAAATAACACTCATTTTGTTTGTGTAAAACACGATAAAAATGTGTCGAAAATGAAAATTGCACAACAAAACACAACTCTGAAAAAAATAAGCAAGTGCTTTGCCTAGACGTAATGGTTGGACCATGGTCCCGTGCAAGCAGTTTATAATACAAATATAATAGTTTACGCTTAGGATTCTGGTAATAGATCTTCTTTTGAATTAAGTTTTTTCACGAACTGAAACAGAATTTCTGATGAGTAAAATCTCTCCGTTCATGTGACACCCCATTATCGTACATTTTTATGAATGATCTAGACGTTTAAACTTGTGTAGCATATTCAGATGTATGTCGTCCTGAACAGTACAAGACAAGCAAATGATGAAAAGCAAAATATGAACTACCAAAATGTTTTTCAAATATTTTACCATTTTGGATTTTAAAAAAACCAGATTTTTCATATTAAAAAACGCTTGCCGCTCTTATTTAAGTTGGTCTGTAAAAAAATATTATATCTGGCATTTCTAGTCAATAGGAGTGAGATAAGCGGTTTAAATTTTAGAAATTTTTTGTGACAATGACGAATTTTGTGTCGACTTAATTTAGTCAATTTTAACTATGACCACAGTACTAAAAACAAATTTTTGAGAGTGTATTTGGGACCCATGGGCAATCATGGACCCCCCCAGAACAAAATCATGAGATTTATGAGTCTAAGTTTCATGTAAAAGTTCTTTGTGCCGAATATTATTTAGATGTCTTCACCTTTATGAGATTTGCTTGCCTTAAGGTGATTTAAGGAAGGGGTTTAAATGGGACATGGTTCATTTTGGGTTAACATAGTCAGTCAGCCAGCCAGCCAGATTGACGGACGTCGTTCGGTGGAGTCGGTCGGTGTAGTAAAAGCTGGGTCTGGGACCAATATTTTTTAGTGTTACAAACATCAGCTCAAACTCATTATACCCCTCCATTATTGTGGTGTGACTATAAAAAGTATAAACCTTTTTATACCCTCCACTGCAGGAGGCTGTACTAACTGCCTGTTTTTCAAAATAAAATAAAAACTCGTTTGGGAATTTTTATTGAAACAACAATAAAAAAACTAAAATTTGTTTTTGTTTTGAATATAAACGAAATTTTTTATATAAGTTTGACAAACAGGCAATAAGTTTGTCATTCCGTGTGAAACTTTTTTTTTATATTCATTTAAGACCCCATAAAATGATTTTTTTCTGGGCCATTAAGTAATTCAAAGTCGATTAAGTTACGCCTGTCTGTCGGTCTGTTAAAGGCTCACTCACTTTCGAAAGACTACACAGCAAAGAACAATTTTGGTGTAAAAATTCTTTTAAGTTCTCCTAAGAACGATCGGTTTAGTAGGAAAAGAGTTATAAGCCCAAGTGTGAAACAAACTCTATAATTTTTTTTTTAATATTTGCTTATTATGAGTCCTGCACTATCTCTTCTCCTTTAGCGAGTGCGGCCACCATCATTTAAAATATTTCGAGCTAATGGATGTGGATGCAACTCAACCATTAAAAAAAAATTTACTGCATATTTCGTTATTCTAGTATTTACTAATGGCACATTGAGATATTTTTGGAGGTTCAGAACAGAATTTCTTCCAATATTTTAGCCAATTAATTCGAATTGCTCTTAGCTTAATTTGAGTTAAATTTGCGGCAATAACCAGGCAAGCTGTTTTACATTAAAGTGTAGAGGTATTATTTGGTTAGTGATTTTAATAGAGGGGAAGGATTCCTTAGATAAAGTGAATGTTATAAGAACCCTTTAGTGCTCATTGACCCTCATTTGTTCAATTGTGATGTGCTTTGTTATGCATTCTAAAAAAATTTATAGTTTTCTTACAAAAACTACCATAAATTGGTAACAGAATGCAGGGATTTGCAGCGAAATTTGTCTTGAACACGTTCCAAAATAAACCGAAAATTATTTAAAAATCACTAATAAGTGTGCGGCTTATACAGCCAGAAATTACATATACATATCTGTTTTTTTAGTGTTTGTGTATTAGTACACAAACCGGAGGCATTTTTAGTGGATTCTTCGAGTCATTGTTTTATATTATTAATTACGGATCAAGTTTCGCTTCCGTATAGCAATGTTCGTTTGGCGCATGCATTGAATATGCGAATTTTAGTTTTCTGAGGCATTGTTAAGCTCCAAGATTTTTTAAGGCGGCCGAATGCCGACCAAGCTTATTATTTGGCCCCTGCGTTGGTAAAAAAATGTTCGCTTATCCTGCCTCTCTTACGAACGTGTATCACGGCATTGATGCACATTCCCACCGCAATTTTCAGGGGTGCCGCAAAACTCCTTTCTTTCTACTACTCTTTTTCTTATTTTACAAAATGAACTTATATGCCAAACATCCAACCCTATCTACTCTTTTGCAGATAACAGCAACCTTTGTCATTCGTATTCATTAGGATAAGGACCAAGCGTTTTCGTTGGTGTTATGAGGCAGAACATGAATGATACGCTTAGTCGAGAACTTGATAAAATCCCGGAATGGGGTCGTGCGACTTGGGTCGATTTTAATGCCCGAAAGACCCAATGTTGCATGCTGACGCATAAACGCGCGACGTATCAAGGTGCCCCATCTGTATATATGTAAATGGTATAATTATTGAGGAATCAGTATCTCTTGATGTTGAGGGCATGCAAATACAATGCGATGACCGATGGATAAAACATATATTCAAGGTATCGAAAGAAGCATTCCAGTGCCTCGGTTTTTTAAAACGTTGTAGTGATACTTTACTCCATCTGATCTCCTTACTATTTATACCTCCTGTATCAGACAGTGAATGGAATACAAATCTTTTGTGTGGGCCTGTGCTTCAAGGTCTATGTTGAAGTTTCTCGACTGCGTAAAGGAGAGGGCGAAGGTTGTACTTGCCTGTTTTATCGTTATAGCAATGGGATGTCTTCTGATAAAGATAGACATTTGCTTCCCGAAACTCGTACGTTTGTTCGTAATACACGTTTTACCTCAAGAGCCCATAATTTTGTGATAGATTGGCCGGTGCAGCGTACAACGAATTACACGGAAAATAACCTTCCCGCTAAAGTCTTTCTTCTCACTTTTAAGATGAATAAGTTCAAGTCGAATGCTCACAAGTACTCCCACTATCCTCCTTCCCACAACCTATTTGCCTAGATCCAACACAATGCAATGCATTAGTAGGGGTCCAAACAAAAAATTGTATTAGTTATCTTCATCGGTACCCCTCCGGCTCTAAGTGCGTCCCATATAGCCCTCCTTTTTTGGAACGATTACTTTAATAATAAAAAATGTTGCTGGGAAATAAATATTTAAAAAACATTGACCCATATAACACTAAAGTAAATGAAAATATTTCTGATAAGATTTTGTTTGTTTTTGTTAACTAAAAAAACCCTAAAGTTTAGATAAAAATATTCTTAATAATTAAGTGAATTTTGCCTTCTTCAAACTTTCATTAGATAAGAAAACCTAAACTTTAACTCACTAATTTGTAATGACTTGGTATAAAGTGGCTTGAAAAAGTTAAGCAGGGTGCTAATCATATATTTAAAATCTAATTAAAAGACGCCTTTTAAATTGATGGCAAGAAGTTGTAAACACTTTTGACATTAAAAAAAAAAACATTTTATAAATTCAACCCAAAAAGTTTTATGGTCTTTAGACATAAAAGAAATCAGTCATATTATTTATTACAACTTGAATTATTCATAATTTCTGTTAATTATATTTAACTTCTATTTTTCTAAGTTTTTTTTTTATTGTCTGCCTCTAAAATTAACTTGTTTTGTAACTAGTTTTTTTTTTTTTTTTGTTTTCATTAATACTTTTTTATGTTGTTGTATTTTTGTTAATATTAATATAATATTTTCTTTTAACTTGTCTCTTTACAGATGAAGTAACTTTTGGAATTTTTAATTATTCAATCATCGCTCAACAGCACATATTTAGCCAGTTGTGTTGGCTGTATCTGGCAGTAGCATCTACAAAATTACGACGAATTGAAAATTAATTTCTTATTTTTTTGTCTCTCTATAAATATTTTCCACGTCTTAAAAATAAGAAAAAAAATTTTTGCATTTTTTGTATAAAATTTTTTTACGAACGAAAACAATTGTTTTTTTTTAAGCCAAAGTTATAAAAACTCTGCGAAAAATTGAAAATTATTAAATTAAAACACACACAAAACAGAAAAAAGAAGCATCTTCAAGATGTTGCCAAAATTTTTAACACATTTAAACAAAACGAAGACGCAGGCGACAACAACGACGAGACGTTGGTGTTGCACATTTCCTTTAGTGCTATTGGGTTTTCTATTGGTTCTACACTCTGGCAGCAGTAAGGCAGAAAAAGATTTTAATTTCAATGATTCACAGGTGAGTGAAAACAGAACAATTAAAATATAGTTATAGTTTTAATTCTAAAAAAATATGCTTAAAGAAGTAATTAGCAAGTGTTTGAAACAAAAAAACCGGCTTAGCATGACATTTCAGCAGTTTGAAGAGTAAAAGCAACAACTTGTTTGCCAGGAAAATAACATGTAAAACCGTTTTAAAATGGTTTCTTTTAATTTATTACGAATTAATAAATTTGAATTTGAAAACAAAAGCAATTAAGAATGCTATATTCGGCCGTGACAAATATTTTATACCCTTCACCATACCACTCGCCAGTAATTGAAAATTCAGTATTATGGTACTATTTTTAGTACTGTTTCTTTTCATAAATAACAAGAGTGCACCCACGTCAGTTCTAGTACTCATTTTTTGTTGGGTTTTCTTGTTAGGAAATTGAGCGTTGCTATTTTCTAAACATGGACAATATTTTCTACGTGCCAATAACATAGTCCCAATTTACTCTATGGACAGACGAAGTTTTGACGACGAGGGGTCGAAAAGGTAGAGTGTGTAGAAGAGTTGGCTTGAAACCGTTAAAATTTAAAACCGCGGTTACGGTTTTAAAATGCTTAAAACCGGTCGCTTTCGGTTCGGTTTTCGGTTTTGAAAATATCCAAGTAAAACTAGATATTTACATATTTACTTTTTTGTATGTAATACAATTTTTTCTTTTGTTTCAACTCAGGTACTTTTATTTAAAAAAGAAACATTTGTTCTTCCGCCATTTTGGCTCGCAACCTACAAGAGAATGCGCATGCTACTTGGTCTCGGTAGTGACCAGATGAGGACAGTGATATCGGTCATCACTGGTCACTGGGTGATGGGGACTCATGCAAGGAGGATGGGTCTTGATTACAATGACTACTATAGAAGTTGTCATGATGATGAGGAGGAGGAGACGGTGTTCACTTTCTCTGCCAATGCTCCAGTTCATTAGGTTTAGACATTTTGGGAGACTGGAATTGCCATGTCTGGACGATGTGTTTAATGTGGGACTGAAATCGATCTCTCTGTTCTGCAAGGAGTCGGGGTGGTTCAACGCTGCAGTGACCTCTGGGAATAGTCTGGCTGACACTGACTGACTCTTATCACTGTCTAAGGGTATCACAAATGGACCGCTATAAGGACCCAAGTGAGCCGTCGTCGAGACGGCTGCCCATTGAACATGACCTAACCTAACCTACAGCAACAATAATCTCTTTTGTGCCATCCCCACTTTTCCAATCCTGCGTATTTCAGAAAGGATGTGCAATGATAAACATGCGAAAAATTAAGACTTTTGGTAAAATACATGGACTGGACTGCACTCACTTTATGAAATTCGGCAATTTACATTGAAAATGCCACAGCGATTTGCGCAACTAACAGATCACGAAACTGTGTTCAGCGATGAGGCTTATTTTTGGCTTAACGAGCAATGCCAATATATTGCTGTGCTAGTTAATCGTTGCATTATGTCTCTTTTTTACTCTCTTTTATTTGCCGAAACAGCCAATTTTTAATTTAACCAAAAACAGCTTCATACGACACACAAAATCTTATTAATTAAAAATTTTGTATTCCCCTTAATTACTTTGATATTAAATTTTCAAGTGCACGACATAAAAAACTGTACTGCAGGGTTACCGTTGGAAATTTTTGAAGAGAGTCACAAAAAGGGGATTTTCAAGAAAAAGGGGCCAAAAAATGGTATTTCAAATAAAAAAGGGTCAAGTTTTTTATAAGAATTATTTTCCATTTTTAAGAAAATAATTAGACCATGTTTTTAAAAAACAAACAAAAAATATTTTCTTCAGGAATGCCATTTCCTGTTTCCAACATCTGACAAAAAGTTTGTTCATCCGACATTTGTTTCCAATTTTGCAATTGTTCGCGAATTAAAGCTATATTCGCGATTTTTTCCTGAAGGTTTTCTGATTCTTTAAAGTTTTAAACATTTTTTATATAAGTATATTAAGCCTATAGTACACGGAATGTAAAAAGCTACATGCGCATAAAGTGCTTCCCTTTTGGAGAGCAAAATATTTTTAAAAAACGAAACCAAATGTCACATTTTTTGTTGAAAAATATATAAAAGGTGGTTAAATTTTAAGGGCCGATATTAATTTTGAATAAAACACAAATAATTTAGGAAATTATTGCCATTTATTTTTATGATAATAATATTGGTATGGTTCAATTATGTATGGAACAAAAATCGGCCAAATGGCTACCGCAACTTCGGCGGCACACCTCCATCCGATGGTCCAAATTATCGATGACGCTGAGGCATAATTAATGTTCTATGCCGTTAATGTCAGCCCATAAAACGCACAAACCGTCACTCTTTGACCGGTTAATATCGACATTTACTTAAATTCTATATGGAATAAAAAAAGGTTTCATATACATCTAAATCAACAACTCCATACTGGAGCCACTTTTTCAAAACTTCAAATCTATATCTTAAAAAAGTAAAATTATAAAATTTTTAATTAGTATTGTGGTAATTTTGTTGAACTATTAATGGGTTTTTATACAAATTTTCAATATTTTTAATCAGGCTTAAGTTTATCAAATTAAATTTTCATTAAATTATTTTTATGAAGAAAGGAATTGTAAAACATGAAAATTAATTAAAATTGTTATTGATAATCATTCATTCTTGACTGACCTGAGATTCGAACCCAGGCGGCTGGATACCCTGACATGTTTCGATCACTACACTCGATCTCCTCTGAGGGATTTGTCGTCTTACACTCGCAGCCTGAGACGACTGCTGACGTCAATAGTCAAACATCAATCCTTAAACCAAATTTTTTTTTAACCCTGTGGTAGATCGAAATTTGCTTTTTTTTTCAATGATTATCCAATTTTAATTGACATGTTTTTCCTTTACCTCTGCTTTTTTAATTTTTTTTACTTGCTAATCTGCAACTTGAAGTTTTGAAAAAAGGGCCATTGGAAGCAGCCTAGCTTAAATCCAAGCTAAGGCTAGGTTATTAAAAGCCTTAGGCACCTCTTAATCAAAATACTTTGTTTTTCATATTTTCTCCAATTCCAATCATTCTTATTTTGACAGGTTTTTCTTAATTCTAGCCTTGAGACTTTTTAAACTACCCACTTTTGTTATCATCGCTGAGATTTTCTTCAAAAAGTTTTAAAATAAAAAAAATTCTCAGAAATTAATTTTTATTTTCAACATTTTCTTTAAACACTTGATTACGCATAACAAGAGTTTTACCTTTGTTTTCTTTTTATTTCCTTAATGAAACTATCCCGCCAAAGATCTTTAATCTGGAATGGTGTTTGTTTTGTTGAAAAATTTCTCTTTTGTTCGGATCTGTATTTGTTGTAATTCTTTCTAAGCTTATCTCTTTTTTTTTTGTGGTCGTAAAGAATCGTTTTATCTTTTATTACAGCATACCGCAAAAGATACAGATAATTTTTTGGTTTTGGTTCGCTTTTCATTTTCTTCTTGTTTTAGTTGGTTTAAAATGGACGGACTGACTTACTAGCACTCTTTTCTTAGGAATTTGTTTTTAGTCATGTTACAATTTGAACATGATCATAATGATGACAAATTTAACCTTCAGATGTTAATGGGGGTTAAACTTTTTTTATTGATTTTTTGTACTCACTCTTTAAGTGAATTAAAGTTGGTTTTAATAACTTGCTTTTTTTTATAAGAAAACGTCTTGGAAATAGCTTTTTTATAAAAAAATATTTTATATAAAAGTTTTAAAAAAAGCCATTTCTATATTCTTGGAAATTTGCTGGCAACACATTTCACAGTATATTGCACTTCTTTTCCTTTTGAAACAACAATTAAAAGGATTTTGATTCTTGCCAATATATTGTGCCACATATGTATGTATGCATGTATGTATGTATATTGGCGATATAATTGTACAATACGAAAAATTTAACAATTATATTGCAAGTGTATGAGCCCCTTAAGGGTTTTATCATTAGTTCATGCAAAGCTTTTATTCAAAGCTTAACAAAAAAATTTTCAAATGCCTTTTCTGAGAATCTTTAAAAGATGGCGTTTAAAAAGCCTTTTTAAAGCTTTAGATAAAAAAATAATAAAAAACCTTTTTATTTGTTTTATGCTTTTAAGTGCGATTTTTTGTGTAAAATTGAGTTTAAAACAAAAATTTTTTGTAAATAATTAGTTGAAAAGGTTTTTCAAAAACATGAGATGAAAATTCTTTAAAATACTTTTTTTTTAAAGATTTTCATAATAGTATATTTTTTAAATTTGTTTGCATTTTTTAAAAGCGGACTTTATTTTATTTTTATTCCATTTTAAATTAAAGGTTTAAAACCGCTTTTAAATAAACTTATAAAATTTTGAAACTTAGATTTTTATTTTAATTGAGCTTAAAAAGAATATCAGGGTTTTTAATTTTGAAAGCTATTTTGTGAGGCACTAGCATTTGTCATCTAATCAATTTCCATCAATCAATCTAATCTTATTTTAAAATTTTGACAATCAGCTTTTGTAAAAAAATTGAAAGCACTTCTTGAACGTGTGACTGCAGCGTAAGAAAACATTTTTTAAAAAGCTAAACTTTTTTTTAATGTTATTTTTGTCAAACAAGTAGGGCCCAAAATGTATTAACAAAGTGGCCTTAGTACTACAACAATGAAACAATAGAAAAAACAACAGGCATTTTGTTGCTAGAACTGAGACGGCAAATGTCAAAATGCCTTTATAAAAAATGTAAATAAATAAACAAAATGACGCCAAACGCCACACACGAAGAAAATCACTGCAAACAGCTGCGCTTGTGAGGTCACTTTATTGAACATTCTGGTAGGGCCTAAATTTTCCTTCAATGTGAATAAAATTAAATTTTTGCTCTAAAAATTTCATGTGAAATCTTCATAAAATTTATAAATTTATTGCAATATGTAGCTGTTTAAGGATGTTTTAAATGTTTTTTTACGTTAAAGCTTTTTTTATATAGACTTTATAAGCTTAGCTTTTAAGTTTTTTTTAAGGCTCGACTTTTAATAAAGAATTTTCGGTTTTGTAAGAAAAGAAACAGGTACTGCAAACATTTTGTTAAGAATTCTTTTTAAAAAGAAATTGTTTATAGTCTTTGTCCTTTTCCGAAAGATGTTTTTCTTTAATAAAAACTTTGGTCTAAAAACTAGTAGTAACCTATGTACCCCCGCTTCGATAAGGGTTAATCTTGAAAACTTGATGCTACTGATTACATTTGTAGCCTTCTGATGTTTTATTTTTATGCTTTTGTTGTTGATTATGCTGCTCGCGTTTGCCTTTTATTTTTTTTTTTACAAAAAAAAATCCATTTAATTTGTAGAAAAGATCATCAAGTTTTTTCTAAATTCCTCTTTTAAAAACACAGTATGCAACTGTGACATGATGATGTAAATGATTTTGTTAGAAATAAATTCTTAAAAAAATAAAAACAACAACCAGCACGCATCATCAATCATCTAAATTCACGCAACATGATGAAAATAAGAAAAAGTCAGGCAGATTATTTTTCTTGTTTCATAATGCACTCACATTTCCAAAAAGGAACCCTCGATCTTAGACAAAATGCCTGCTAAAGATAATAAAATTGTAATAAAAGGGAAATTTATACGACTGGAAGTTGTTGTTGTTGTTAAATTTTATAACTATTTTACCACAATTTACAACCATCTTCCTTAAGACTTTTCTTAAAATGCACCTTGTGTTGACTTTTCTCGAAACACACACACAGATCCACGAAATGAAATAAAAACAAGTAAAAGTGATATTCGTCTATGCCGAATCTTATATACCCTTCACCATGGTACGATAAGAACAACAAGTTCTTAAAATAAATTATATTTTGGTTTAAATGTAAAAATATATATTCTAACTTAGAACCAGCAGAAAGTAGAACTGAGAACCAGCAGCACCCTTAGCCACCCAGCTACTAACGCACTTTGCCAAAACAGAAAAAATTTAATTAAAATTTAATTATTATAGAACAAGATTGTTGATAAGGTTTACATTCAATATTGCCATAAAATTTTCAGAATGGTTTTTATTAATTTTATATTTTGCAATTTCAATTTCACCTGAATTAAACAATTAATGAAATAAAAGCCTTAAAATAATATTTGTTAACTTTAAAACAATGTTGATTCAATGTATCCTACGAAATAAATAGAAACTGCATATAAAGTTGAATATTTTTGTTTTAATGTAAAGGGTGGTCCAACCAAAACGCATGGTGTTAATTGTAAATAAACCAAAAAGTTTTCAGAGAATTAAGCTTATATTTCTTATTACTTATTATAGAAGGATCAATGACAATTATGTGTGAAACAAAATATCGGCCAAATTCTAGCTGAGACATAATTGAGGTTTAATGTTGTTAATGTGCCGAATTATCTCATTCTTTAGCTCTTGAATTGTTCTTGGCTTATTGACGTACACTTTTTCTTTTAAATATCCCCAAAGAAAGCAGTCCAACTGTGTCAAATCATTGTTTCGTTGGCTGTGTGGGAATTGGAACCATCCTCTTTAAACATATAGTCCAGGTCGATATCCTCAATTTCTGGCCACAAGAAGTCTGTTATCATCTCGTGATATCGAACACCATTCGCAGTAACTGCTTTTTGAAGAAATACGGCCTGATGACGCCGCCAGCCCGTAAACCATACCAAACATGTATGCACAGGTGTTTTAACGTTTGCTTCTGACCCGGTTCGCGCACGATTGTCCCGTTTGTGATGACCAAAAAAATCACGAAGTGCACGAAATTTATTTTGATTTAAACGCCCATTTACGTAAAGGCTTCAACAATCTTAAGCGCTGATCATATGTGTACCTCTCCATGGTTGAATTCAGGGCTGCCAGGTACTTTTTTCCTTGTCCCCATAAAGTTAAAAAAAATCCCCAAAAATCCCCAAATTAAAAAACAAACCCTTAAAAAGTTAATACATATTTTTTGTTTGTTTTTTTCCGAACAAATTTTAATTTTTTTTTTTTTAAATAGTAAGAAATATTTTAATAGGAAATCCCCAAAAATTCCCAATAAAAAATGTTTAGTAAAAAAAATATTTTATTTTGTGTGTAGCGACTGGCTGCGGCATGTTTTTTTAATCCATTTTTGCGATTCCAGTGAGGAATTACAAGCAGAACAATATGCTGTTTTTGAAGACGAAGCAGCCTATTTATAAGAATTTCAATCGGTTTTGCCCATCCTTAAAATCAAAAATAAAAATACATAAAGGATCCGTCATTTATTAAAAACCTACCAATAGCCTTCTTTTTCCCAAACTTTTTTATATTGTCTTTCACATTTACTCATTTTTGGGGAAGACATATTTGCTTGAAAATTGTTTTTAAAGAATCAAAAATTATAAGTGCTGTCAACGGTCTTAGATTCTTCTTTTTTAAAACACTCACTCAAGAATAATAACATTAGTTTATTAAGTACCTTTTACACACTTAACACCGTATAAATTGTTGTTAAGAGTAAGATTAAAGTTTTGCTACTTTTTTCATATTTTATATACGAAACAAAGAAAAATAAGTGTAAATAATAAAAAGAGGTAAAATATATTAAAAATGTGTTAAATTCCCAAAAAATCCCCGAACGTTTTTTTAAATTCCCAAATGACTTCCAAGAAATCCCCAACTTTGAGGATAAATCCCTAAGTCTGGCAGCCCTGGTTGAGAAATGCCAAATTAGCTGGGCAAACAACTTGAAGTTAAAGTGTGACTCACAATTAACATCGAGCATTATGTTTGGACCTCCCTTTTTTTTAATATAATTTTTCTATTAAAGTGAAAGTTATTGAATTAATATGACATGTTCTTATTTTGAAGTTGCAGTGTTTCCCTGAGTGTACGGCTGTTCGTTTAATACACATTTCTCTAGTTTAGCGGCAACTCATGTATGTGTTTGTTATGTGTAAAAAAATTAAAAACATTAAAATAAAAAAAAAACACAAGGCGATTTTATTGGTAAAAATTAAAGGTAGTCTTGGGTTTTTGCTCATATCTCAGCCATTGAGGAACCGATCCCGCTAGATTTCAATAGCAAACTTTAATAAAGTATATGTGACATAAATATATAACAACCTATTCGCCATCATTTCTGGGGTCGCAGGAAACCCCATTTCAACACTCGGACATCTTTAAATCAACTTCGCTACTCATAAGGTCTCGGGATATACATGTATTCTTTGAAGGGTAAAACATCAATATTGTAGAAATTACAAACTTAATGAGAAACTTATGTATCCCTTTCCACCTGTAGTGAAGGGTATAACAAAAACATTAAGCAGTCAACAAGATAAAGAAAAAAGAGAAATCAACATTGAAGAAGACACAGTCAGTCAGATACATGAAAATGTTGCATCTGGGCTGCATCCACAAGATACATTTGTGTTGTAAGAAATCTTTTTCATTCTTCAGTCTTGTACTCAGTGTGTATGTGTGTGTGTAACAATGAGTTACGATTATTTGGGCTTATACTAGGAGAACAAATTTCTGTTTAAATTTTTGTTTTTTTCTTGTTTGTTTAATATAAACAATACGATTCTTTGTTGTTGCAAAATGTATACATTTCCCCTATTTCAGAATTAATAAATTTATATTTCTATATGCATTTGTATGCGTGTATGTATGTTGCGTTTACAAAGAAAAACTATGTGTACCTGCCCATGTCTATTAAAAGTTTCCTTAAGAGCTGTTGTCAAAAATCGGAACATTTCCAAACTATTTCATTGAATTTATTAAATGGAAATCTTAATTACCGTCTAATCAAATACAAATTATACTAATCAAAGCTATACAAGGTGGCGCAAATGTTGTTACCCGGTATTCTTTGGTCGAAATTTTTTTAATAACTTTGTTTAAAACAATTTTGCTATAATTATCGTGACATGAAATGTGTGTGAATTTGTAAACACTTTTGCAATTTATAAAAAAATGATTTTCTGTTTCCAAAATATAAAGTCGGATTTGAATTGTTACAACTTAAAGGGCAAAACATTGTGTTCACTTTTGGTTTACACCAAATATTGATTTTCTTTTCAAAAATTCGGTTATTTTCAAAATCATCACTTTTTCGGCATTATTATGGATGTCGTTGGCGTAGTCGAAAACCAGTCGTTTTTGAAAATTGATATTATGATTGTCGTAACCGACATAAACACGAGAATTTTTCTATGAGTTTTACATTGCGCATACTTTAATTTATATCGACAAAAATTTCGAACGACTTCGACAACGACTCTCGTAATAAGGCCGATTATTTTTATGTATTAAGAATCGACAGTGTAATGGTTTTAAATGAAAACATTTTAATTTTGGGGTCAAATTTAGGTACTTATATTTTGAAATGGGGATTTTTGAAGACTTTAAAATTTAAATGGGCGATATAAGCCAAAAAATTTCTGCCAACACTTGTTTGAGCATAAAGAATCTGAATTTAAAATTTTAAGCGCCGTATTTATAAACGATTACTTAATTTAACAAACGTTTATTAAGGCAAATTTTCATACAAAATTTGTTTGGTTTATAAAAAAAAAAATTTTTATAAATACGGGCGAATATCTTTAAGATCTTTCTTAAATTTATTTTTTTAATTAAAGTTTAATATACATTTTAAGTTTATTTTAATGTTTAATCCTTAAAGTATCGTACTTAATTTGTTAAAAAGTTATCTGGGAATTTTTATTTATTTTCACCGATGTTGGTTGACTTTTTCATACACTCTCACTTTTAAAAATCTTTAAAAAAAAAAAATTAAAAAAAGCCAGAGAAGTTCAAGTTATAGTTTTTCTTTTTACATTGTCATTCTGCCAATAACCGATCATTTATTGATTTTTTTATTTGTTGTTAGTCGTTTACAATTTTTTCTGTTGTTTTGGTTTGTTGTTTTCATTTCATTTTTCTTTTTGCAATTTTGTTCTTCCATCTATTTTGCTGTCATTTTCCTTATTTGTTGCCGGCTTTTTAACATTTTCTTTGCCTTTTAAAGGCATTTTAAATCATGCGAGTTGCTTGTTGAGGCCACTGCCGTTGCATGCTGGTCTTTTGTTTCATTTTTAATGCTTTATTTTCTTGTCATTCGACCGACCAGCCAGGCAGCCAGTCATTGATGAAGAAACCTTTACATTGATCATTAGCATCTTCGTTAGCGTTAATGATAATTATGTTCGGGTTTTAATTAACATTTGTTGTGTCTCGTAGCCAGGCAGAACCGGGAGAACGTGATTTTGTTGTTGTATTCAAAGACAATTAAGTTGAAAACTGTCCGTTTTAAGACTTCATTCTTTCAACAGTTTGTGAAATTTTAAGTTTTTTGCATTTTGTAGATTTTTTTCATTTAATTTATTAAATTCAATATTAGTTGCTAGTATTATAGCAGCAATGTAAATGAATTTTAATTGAATTCAATTGTTTTGTTTCACGCTGTTTAAAGTTGTTTTCTAAAAAAAAAAAAAAAACAAATAACATTTTTATAATGAAAAATTCTTCGATTAGAGCGGAAATAATTTCTTTAGGTTTGTTAAGTCCTCATTCATATTATGAAACATTTGCTACAAAAACTTTCTTCAATTCTCTTATGAAACTGCAAGCGTGTCCACAGAATAAAAATTTTGTTTTAAAGCATTTAGTCATTTCCTATGCCGTCTCTATACACGAAACAAATTACACTTTTCCATTCGTCTTTCCGCTTTCATCAACAAACTCAAATGTTTCGCAGCAAATGTAACAAAAATAACAAAAAATAAAAAATAAAAAATATGAAAATTTTCTTAAATAAATTTCCATCAATTAATACATCGCTAGAGGCGAATTCAATAATAAAAAACAACACTGTCGGCCATGTTCTGGAAATCGAAACCACGTGAAAGTGAAATCGAACAAATTTTGAAAACTTTTCCGTGTTCAAGGTTCGTAAAAATATTTATTTTTAAATACGTCATAGTTTTAGGACCACTTTCCTCTACCTAAAGAACTTTTGAAATCAGGAAAAGCTATGTTCATTTTTACAAAAATTCAATTAAAAATCTTCAAGTCTAAGAATACAAGAAAACATAAAGAAAACAATGAATGTCAAAGAAGACACTAACAATATTAGCGCAAATTATAGGGTTGCAATTACTAAATAGTTACAGTGATACTTGTTTTGATATGTGTTTAACTTTAAATTTATGTTTTATGTTTATATGTTTAATGTTACATGTAAAAGGAGAAATTTAATTTAATGTGAAAAGCTCATATTGTAAGTTTAACTTTTTTAATGTAATTTGTTGTATTTATGTTAATTTATATATTTTTTAAAAATTTTTAAATAGACGCTCCCTTGAAAAAGTCGACAAAAAATCGACGAAACGTCGGGAAAACTGTAATAAAAAATTGCTTTTTATTTACATTAATTAACCTCAGGCCCTATTAGCTTAAATAAAAAACAAATCAATTAAACAACAAATTGGCCAAATATCAAAAATAACAACAACGTCGGAAAGCTTGCCGAAACAACTTTATTTAAATTATTAACAAATTATAAACAACAGGTACAATAACAATAACATAAAAATGAAGGGTTATTTTAAACACATAGCATTGAAGTATAACAGTGAGACATGCGGAACGTTAAAGGAATATTGTAACGAAGTAAAAAAACTAGCACAACAACAAGAAAGGCTGAAATTTATTTTATCGTGTAGAAGTTATGGCATAATACCAAAACACACAAGAAATTCTACAAAACAGGTGACACATCTCTTTAAATGCACCACAATTAAAAATAAATTAGAAAAAATAGAAAATAACTTCCATAAGAAAATTTTAAATCTAGAAATTTCACAAACAAACACAAATATCACTTTAACCAAACGTAAACTCTTTCATCTCAATGCTGGTATTAAAAATATGATATCAACAGCTGACCACACAACTTTTTTTAACAAACAAAAAGACAGGACAAAACAAATTACGAAAAATATTAAAGAGAAACAAATCAACAAAATAAATACACTGAAAGAAAATCAGTTTAGGTTACATGGACTTGTTTTTAATGATAACTGGTTTGAAAATAAAACTGAATATAATATTCCAATAGAGTGCAAGTGGATTTTGTCACTGGGGAAAAAATTTTCACTTCCGGTAGACAAGTTGAGTTTTTCACCATTACATGTCATTGCGGATATAGAACAATGTATCCAGGCATTGGACAGTAACATAGATAAAGAGAAAGACATCGCTAGAACTAAAGTAGCAAACAAGGTAACAACTTTTAAAAGAAACATTAAAAACACAGAAAAGGACAAATTCATTCTTACAATTTTTGAAAAAACGAGAAAATTTTTACGTGACCACATCGACGTTATTGTTGTACAAGCCGATAAAGGAAACAAAACCGTGCTAATGTATAAAAACGAATACGAAAAGAAGATGGAAATACTACTAGAAGACAAAAACACATATAAAACTATAAGAGTAGACCCTACATTGAAACTACAGAAAGAAAACAACAACATTGTTTCAGATTTATTTAAAAACAACCATATAGACTCTTGGCAAAAACGCCAACTTTTTTGTTCCGCCGCTACGGCACCCAGAATTTACGGGTTACCAAAAATTCACAAACCTGATACCCCCCTTCGACCTATTGTGTCATCAGTCCAGGTACCGTGCTACCATATGTCAAAATACATTGGAACAATTTTAAAACATTTAATCTCTGAAACATATAACATAAAAAACTCAATAGAAGTTAAAAAACAACTCACCAACATAAAAGTTGATAGATCGGAAACAATTGTATCATTTGATGTCATCTCATTATTTACTAACATTCCAGTTAGAACGGCAATAAGAACAATAATGGGAAAATGGAACGTAATAAAAAATCACACAAAAATGTCAAGCTCTCAATTTCTTAAAATTCTCCAATTTTGTCTCAATGATAATAATTATTTTATATACAAAGATAAAATATATAACCAAATTTTTGGCATGCCCATGGGCAACCCACTATCCCCCACAATCGCAGACATAATACTTGACAACCTGCTTGACAGTGCGATCGAAGAATTGAAAAATAAGAACATTTTTATCAAATACATAGTTAAATATGTAGATGATATCTTAGCGATCATCAAATCAGACGACCAAGAAGAAATTTTGTCCACATTTAACAAGTATCATTCTAAGATACAATTTACAATTGAAAGGGAGAAAAATCAGGAAATAGCGTACCTGGACACCAAACTAATTCGAAGGAAAAATTCCATAATTTTTGACTGGTTCGCTAAGGAGACCTCATCAGGAAGGATAATGAATTTCCACGCAACCCAACCGAAAAATCAAATAATTAACACTGCTAAAAATTTCATCTCAAGGATTTTACACATAAGCGATGAACTTTTTCACACTAAAAACAAACATATAATTTTTAATATCCTTAAAAGCAATAGTTTCCCAAACAAACTTATATCAACACTAATAGAAGACACAATTACGCAAATAAAAAACAAAAATGATAACAACCCCACTAGTATAGAAAAAGAACAAAAATGTTTTTACAGTGTAAAATACATCCCTGGACTCACTGATAATAAAAACATACGAACGTCAATAGAAACAAATAATATAAGCTTTGCTTACAAACCAAATAAAACACTCAGCACTATATTCTCTGCAATAAAAGCTCCAATAAACAAACAACAACAAAACAACATTGTGTACGAATTACAATGTAAAGGGAATAACGAACAAAGTTGCGAACTCATATACATTGGAACAACAAAACGATCCCTTGAAACTAGAATGGGAGAACATATGATGGATATACAAAGGAAAAAAGAAACGACAGCATTATCAACACACATTTTAAATACACAACATAAAATTGATTTTGAGGGGGTGCGAATACTAGATAAAGTAAGGGGGGATAAGAAGAGATTTACAATTGAAAGTCTAAGAATACAAGAAAACATAAAGAAAACAATGAATGTCAAAGAAGACACTAACAATATTAGCGCAAATTATAGGGTTGCAATTACTAAATAGTTACAGTGATACTTGTTTTGATATGTGTTTAACTTTAAATTTATGTTTTATGTTTATATGTTTAATGTTACATGTAAAAGGAGAAATTTAATTTAATGTGAAAAGCTCATATTGTAAGTTTAACTTTTTTAATGTAATTTGTTGTATTTATGTTAATTTATATATTTTTTAAAAATTTTTAAATAGACGCTCCCTTGAAAAAGTCGACAAAAAATCGACGAAACGTCGGGAAAACTGTAATAAAAAATTGCTTTTTATTTACATTAATTAACCTCAGGCCCTATTAGCTTAAATAAAAAACAAATCAATTCATCGATTTCACTTTCACGTGGTTTCGATTTCCAGAACATGGCCGTGTATTTTTATTGTTGGCCAATGCGTCAAAAACACAAGCAACTTTTGACATTTCTCTCTCTAAGTAAGAAACAAGTGGCCTTCGATATTTTTTTAATATTTCGTTTGTTCTGTCAATTAAATTTATTAAAAATTTGTGACCATATGGAAATCCGTTTGATTCTTCAGAAAAAAACGGGATAGATTCGATCAAAATATTATGTTAAATTTGTTTAAAGCAATGGCTTTTTCTCCTACACAATAACATTATTTTAATATTATAAAAACTGATATATTGAATTAATTTAAATATATTTTTTTAAACAAATATTTAACCAAATAAACTTTCCTTAACAAATCCAGTAAACATTTAAATATAAACATTTAAAAGACAATGTTTAATCAATTTGTTAATTAATGCTATCCTTAAAATAAAAGTTAACGTCGAAAAATTAATCTTAACATTTTATCATGGAGATGAAAGTCAAATATCTTTTACTTGTGTAAAAATAGGAAGAAATTGCCAATAACATTCATCAGACGTCCTTAGCTCAAATTATCCATTACCATGGAGTAGGTACAACTTAACAGAACCCCTACCCTAGAACAAACCCGAACTGTAAATGCAGTTTAAAATGCACTCTAGTTCAACGCCACAGACATCATACAATTCGTCAAAGGTAGCAGATTTCTGCCAGTCGCCTTCTTGCAAGTGCAGGGCAGTGACAATGACTTTGTTCCTCGATCTCCTCCTAATTTTCGTCATCAGAGCTGCTCTAGAAACCATAATGCCCGACTCCCAGACGCTGTGCCACAGTGATATGCATCCCTCTTGGTCATCGATAGTAAAGACATGGTTCACACGCTATTCATATCTGCCATTAACAATATCGATGATCAATAGCCTAAGTTTGAGTTAAAAGGAGAGCAGAAGCTCCTTAATGCCTTCCGGATCCAGTGAAGTCTGTAACGTTGTGCCAAGTCTAGTATATTCCTGTGCCACAGGACCCATTTGATCCTGCTAGCGACATGGCTATCAATGTTAATATCTGAAACAGATAGTCTGAGTCAGTCTAGAGCTTTATTGATTGGAAGTATTTCCGCTTGGAAAACGCTTCACCTGAAAATTGCAACAGTAATGCTTGGTGTCAGCGTTCTGTTACTACTATCGTGAACCAAAACAGGAGTGAAGGGATTAACCCTCCAATTCAAAATTGTCATCTTCCACTATTAGCTACATTTGATGCGAACTGCCGAGTTTGTAAAAAGAAAAATAAACGGGAAGTGGAAGAAATTAGAGGTTCGTTGTAAGATCGAGCTGCTACGCAGAGCCAAGACAATCCTGCAAATAACGAGGAGCCAAGAATTTTAGGGAAGAGAGAGGGAGTGCACTTGTTTTATCTCTATCTAGCTGGCAGAATGTTTAAGCAAATATGAATTTAAGTTATCATAAAAAAAATATGAATTAAAAAACAAAAATTATTTTTCATTTATGCTCCACATTGTTCCAATCCACATTTGAAAAACCTTTGAGAATTATGTTTAAAGGAAAGTTGGGGATAAATGAATTTTCTAATTTGAAAATAATTTTTCCTTATTATCAACCCAATCCGAATTTTAAAAACATTTAAGAATAACGTTTAAAGGCAAGTTAAGCCTTAATGAATTTCTCAATTTAAAAAAATAATCAGGTATGTGATGAAAAAAGATCGTTTTCAAAATTATCGTATTTAGCAGGTGTGATCAATTTCCATTTCTGAAGTAAAGTCTTAATTTTTTGTTCAAAATACAGTTCAATTAACATTATGTGCGTTCGTTTACTTTTCCAGCAAAACCCCAGTAAAATCCAGTAGCTGATTAATATGAAAATCTTACAAATGTATGTGTACGCGAACGCTTTTCAGTAAAATCCAGTACAAATTTGTACAAATTTTTGGGGTAAACGAACGCAGCTAGTGTATATAATTAGGAATTTGAAAAAATATTTACAGAAAAACAGAGGGAAATGTATAAGAACGAAGTTATCGTTTTCAAATCGTATTGTTTTCAAAATCGCTTTCCATCACATACCTAAATTTCTGCCTTTAATCGAGAATGCTATATTTTCAAATAATTTTCAAACGTTTGTCGTTTGAGAAAGTTTTTGATTGCAAATTAATTTCAATTTAAAATCAAACCTACTGACGTGTTTGCTGGGAGATAACACTAACAAGCAGATTAACAACAGCAACAACAAGTTATTAACAATATTCATTAGCAAACATTTATAACGAATATTTCGTTTTATGTACGAATTAGACATTATGCCAATCAACAAATAGAAAATAATTTATAATATAATTTTTTCAAATAAAACAAATAAATTGTGACAGCTCAGGCAAACAAATTGAAAATAATACAATATTGAACGTTTTGCATAATTTAACAGGCGCCTCAACTTCTAAATACGAGAACAATTAAAAATAATTTTTTTTAATGTTTTTAAAACCACCCAAAAAAAGAAAACATGCCAAGTAAATTAAGAAAAAGTTTAAATAAATATTTGGACAATTATTATGTACTTGCAATATAAAAACTAAAAAATTGCTTCTTTATTTTACCTGTTTAAATATTTCTAAACGTAAATGACGAAAATATTGATTGTTAAGCCTTTTAAATTGGATTTGAAGAAATAAAATAAAAAATAAAACCGTTTAACTATAGAGCGACCACCTGGGACGGAAGTCATGTACAAATATAGTAGCAAATGCTTAGCAGTTATAAATCCCTTAAATTCTTTAACAATATAATTTGTTTGAATTGGTATTCAATTTGAATACGCTGTACATACACGTGTACATTCATCCAAAGTTATATAAATACTTTCAAGTATTAGCTACCTATTCAGATAATTCTAATACTCATTACACATGTCCATTAGAAAAACAATTATTATTGTTATTTTTTTATTTTTTATTTTACATATTACTCGGACGTACATATTCCAAGTTATTTTGTACTTCCTTTAGGACCAATTAAGGGCATCATTTTATTTTATTAATTTTCCAATTATAAAGTTGAAAATTATTTCCAATAAAAAACAAATTGTATTCATACATTTTTATAATATAAAATTCAAGGTTATCAGTTGTAATGTTAAGTAATATTTTAGTTTTATTTTGTTTTAAATTTGAGCTGCATGAAAAGTACCTAAAGACCTAAAGACCCAGTAATTTAGTACTTTCTTGCATGGTCAATGTTAATTAAGCTGTTTAATTTGTAACTGAAGTTTGTAATATAAACTGAATTTGGTATTGAACTTTAGACCTTCCTTTTTGGGTTAAAACTAACTAACTGAGATAAATTGTTTCCGTTTGAAATAAAAAAAAACAGGTAATATTTACTTAAATTTTACCTATCAAGCTTTAATTCCATGAAGGTAACTAATCAAAATATGTATGTGTCTACATGGTCACAGCCAATCACAATGTTTAATTGGCAGAGAACTCACAACACTTTTGTAATTTTTATGATCACCGAATCAAATTTTGATTGAGTTTGGATATCGCTCGTTTACTGCAACATAGTCACGCCTCAAAAAAAATAAAACTTGGCAAAAAAACAAAAAGTTTTCAAAATGTACCTTTTTATACACATTTGGAAAAATAAATTTAGCTTAATCGAAGTTAAGTTTGACCAGTATTAATGTTGAACGTATGCGTAGATGTGATAATCATACAATGATTGAATTGTAATATGGTTATGACAACTATATTAACAGTGAAACTAAAGGTCCTATTAGACGTGACATAGCCATAGCCGTAATTGTTACCATAGAAACCAAACTTAAATAAAATACGCTGTTGAACATAAGGTTGCTTTAAACAGCTGTTTTGTATGGTTACACAGAAAAAAATAGAAAATCGAAATTAATTAAACAATTCGTTCAGGCAATCAAAATTATTTTTACTAATTTTGGCCCTGCAAAAGAATTGATCATATCAATTAACGGATTTGTATGTTCGATTCATGCGAAACAAATTTAGCCAATTAAAAAATTAATTGCATAAACTTAAAAATACACAACATATACACAAACCTTTAAATTTATGTGCTTTGATTAAAAAAATTAATTGCAGCAAACAAAAAATTAATGTTCAATTAATTATAAAAATAAATATTTTTTTCTGTGTTTGGTCCCGTCACGTCTAATTTGTAACTTAACTTAACGAGTGAATTCGCCTTAGAGGCTCTGTTAAAGTAAACATTTTCAAATTACACTTAAGCCCAAGTTAGCTGACTGTAACAGTAACATTGCAAATCAGCTGCTTCATTTTGGTGTATGTAAAGCAATAAGAACGATTATGGTAAGCAGTAAGATGTAATTTAACCGTAACGTCTAAATCTGTAGAAAATTGTTGTTTCTTACTTTTTTACTGTACGGTTACATAACTGTTAATGTTGGCTAACTGGGGCTTTAGTCTGTCGTTATTTCTTAAAGGCAAACGAGCAGAATTTGTTTGTCTTATATGCGTTGAATAAAGCGTTTTTGTGTCAAAAAAGTATTGCTTTAAAGTAAGAACACACCATAAAAAAATAAATGCCTTCCGTAAACGAAACTCTTACATTTCTCCCTTACAAACCTGCTTCGTTTGAAGCTCCATTTTTTTATTGGGATTTTATGTTGAGATTTTAAAACAAATAAAGCTCAAGTTTTAAAAATGATGAAAACATTAAATCCTAATTTATTTAACAGATTTTCTTATTTAAATAATTTTGTTGGCGAGCTTGCCTTACAAATAATGATATGAGCACTCACTTTCCAATCACGAAACATTGAGGCTAAGTCACGATTTAAACGCTCATGAGTATTGGGAAACAATTCTAAAGCTTTGAAAAACTGCAAATGATCCATTGTTCCAAAACTTAATTAATGGAGTTGTCAACCGATTAAGAATAATTCGATAAATCGATCAAACAAAACCAAACTCTTGGTCGTATAATTTAAAAACGACGATATTCGAATAATAAATAAATCGATTAATTAATGCCGATTAATCGCACTTTTTTTTCTTTATTAAAAAATAAATAAAATAAAAGCCTAGAATATGATTTATTCTCATACGTTTTAAGTGATTTTATACAAAATGTAGGAAAGTTAAAAAATATTGTTGCCATAGGCCTGGTTGTAATTAATCTCGATGTTTAGTAATTAAAAACCCTGTTAAGTACTCATATGTATTTTATGTTCTTATTAAACAAATCATAACAAACAATTGAGTAGGTGAGTTGCAAAACTCGTTCGCTACAAAATTTAAAATACCTACGAGATGACAATTGATTCTAAAAGTTCTTTTATATAGCACTCTTACTTGTTTTTAAATCAAAGATTTTGTTTAAACTTTGATATTGTTACAAATGGAACTGTTGCTGTAATTCTTATACGGTTTAATTAATATCTTTACTTTTTCTAAAATCTTTATGGATGAAGTTTCCTGATGATCTGGCCTAAGCAACCAGTGAAATGCGCATAGGAATAGCTTATCCCATCAACAATAAATTTCAGTGTTTTGGTCAAATAATACAAATTGGGAATTAAGCACGAATAACAAAATCATTTAAATCAAACGTTAAAATATTTTCAAGAAAGGGGATTTTTCTATTTCGGGTGAAAAATTTTGAAATAAACAAAAATCTTAAAAATAAAGATTTGATTTATATAAATTATATTTTGAGAGTAGAAAATGTTGCTATTGTAGTAACTATTTTTTGTAAATTAACATTTGTGTTAGTGCCACATTAGTTAGTACCATTGAAAACGATGTAGTGGAAGATAATCCAACGACATCAAGAAACGCCGAACTTGGGCCAATGGAAAATACATTAAGAGAGACAGCGGCTGTTCTATAGAAGAATTTGTAAAAAGAAGTTTGGCTGAAGATGGAAGGTCTGCCCACGCCTTTCGAAAACCAGAGTAATATTGAATTATAAAGAAATTAAGGGTTTTGCGATGTCTTTAAGTAATACAACGATATGGAGTTAAGATGAAAAATATTATGCATCAAAAAAGAAGAAGTCATATCGGATGGAATGGAAGATTTTCCATAGTAATTTTATTGTAAAAATAATTTTTTTATTCGTTATTCTCATCGATTAATCGAATAATTTTTTAGATTTAATCGTTTGATCGAACGAACAAAAACAATTATGTATTTGAATTATTCGAACAAAGTTGATAGGCGAATAACTGACAACTCTATTAAATAAGCAATATGTTTAATTTTTATACTTGAAATTTTTGATATTTTAAAGTTGGGCTTAAGCTCATCAAATTTAATTTTTATTAAATTATTTTAATGAAGGAATTAATTTTACAACATGAAATAAATTTTTTTTAAAATTGTTATTCATGACGGAACGGGGAATGGAAATTGGGTCGAATTTACAGTTTCGAGAATAACCACATTCCCATCATCAGAATTCTTTACAGATCTACCGTTTGACCCAAACTGATGTAATTAACACGTTTATCTTTTTTTTTCCTAATTATATTTTTGTTTAATAAAATAATTTGTTGTCTTCTTATTAGCTTTGAAATGTGGAATAAAAATATTTATTTTACATAAATATATAAATTTACTACTTATTCAAGGAATATTTCTTTCAAAACGTAACTTTTGACGAAAAACGTGACTTTTTTGAGGAAAAGCGTAACTTTTTTATTCTTCCCCTGGCAACACTGTTTTAACCATTAGCCATATCGTTTTTAACATGAATTTTTTAATGTGTTCGTCTGGTGGAGAACCATAACCCTGCAAATAATAGGACCAGTCCAAACACGCGTGTAAAGAGTAGCCCACAAGGGACTAGGACTAGTCCAAAAGTAACCCAAACGTATGGAAAAAACATGGTCTATTTAACATTACGATGTCCTAGGGAAGGACAATATAACCCATCTTTGGACTACAAAGGAGTAGTTTTGAAACTACTCCATTGTGTACACAAGAGGATTAGTTTTAACTTCGTTTAAAAACAAAAACATGTCGTTAAAAAACGAAGACATGTCGTCTCACTACAAACATTTTTTAACAATGACATGGTCCATGCTTGCATTACATCGGACCAGTCATTGGAGTAGTCCATTTTATGACATTGGATCAGGTGGTCCAATAATATTTGCAGGGAAATAACACAATGTGGCTTGGTGGATAACCATATAAAATTCAGACGTTTACTGGCGTCGGAAGCTCTCGCCTTTCTAAACGAAGGTTTAGGCCAACATATGACTTGTTGTTGAAGCTTTAAAATTGTGTGATACCCTGGCGCTATAACTAGGAATAGTTGGTCAGAAACTCAGTCATAAGTTGGAATAAAAGTAAAAAAAGACAACTTAACATTTTATATTTTTACAGATTTTTTTTGAGATAAAATTTGAATTTCTTTTAAGAGTTTCTTTACAGTTTGGGTGTTATTTATGCTTGTTTGAAAGGAACAAAACTTGGCTTTCATATCATATGTACATACATATAACGTTCTAATTTTTTATATGCATTTCTTTTTTAATTTTTTATTTAAATATTTTGAAGTTTTTTTATTTTTTAATAATTAAATTACTGTTCTCTACTAAACAGATGTTGTACTATAAATTCCCATATTTGTTTGCCAATTAAACAAAATATCTAAACACAAATATTAAAATTACGTAAATGTAAAACAAGTACATACATTTTATTAATATTTTATTTATGTATGTTTAACTTTGTGCTAAAATCAAATAATAAATTATGCATAACAGGCGATAAATTCATAGAAATTTTCTCAAAATACGAGTTCCTTCATTCCTTTTGCTTTAAATCTGTTAATATTTAATGGAATTTAGTAGAAATTTACATAACAGAAAGAACACGACAATGACAACTAAAACTGCAGAGAGAAAATATGAAATAAGGATTTTCATGTAGGTATTAGACATTTTAGTATTCAAAACGTTACTGTAATACCAAACAAAATAAAAACAGAGTTTTAAAATAATGAGATTTATTAAAACTTATATTAAAACTTGAAACTATAAAAAAGTTTTGAAATTTTCTATAATTTTCTTAATAAAAATGTATGTTCAAACAAATTTTAAAATTTAAATAGAAATGTAATTTTTTTTTTTATCGAAAAAGTAGATGTTCAGTTTTCGGTTAAAAAATGTTGATATTCCGTTCAAAATTTAATTTTCTCTAAAAATTTCAGTTTTTAGTGTCAATTAAAAAAAAAAGGATTTTTTTTAAATAAAATGTAAAAATATTCAATAACAATAAAAATTTTTCGTTTTCAAAGTTTTTTCTTTTAATAAAATGTCGATTTTTTGTTTAAATGTAGCTTTTCATTAAAAAAATTTCAATAAAAATGTCGATTTTGTATAAAAATGTCGAATTTCAATGTACAGTGCAACCTCGATAAATGCAACCACAAAAATTTTTGCTGTTGCATTAACTGAGGTTGTTGCGTTAGTCAAAAATGTCTATTGCTATTTTTCGATTTAGGAACTTACGTCGACCCAAATAGAAGTTGTACGCTTTTAAAATTAATGTGTTTTTAATTAAATAAAGCAAAACCAATAAAACACAAAAACGTATTAATTGGGGAACAGAAAGAATAGTCGCTGTATAACAATGTTACGAATAGCGCTGCAAGCTGTCTAACTTTTGACAGCCAGCATTTTCAAAGTAGTTTCATCAGAATACGTAATTTTAGTAGTCTTTGCAGTTGAAGCGCGAAATTCAAAATTTTGCACTATGTTGCTCTACGGAGCATTCGTCAGCTTAAGTTGCTACTACAACTTTTTTATTCTGTTCCAAGCCTCATAATTAAATAAAAAAAAATACTTGTTCTAATGTAAATATTGGTCCAACCAAAACGCACTATGTTCATTGTAAATAAAACAACAAGTTTTCAGAGAATTATTTTAATTTTTTTTTATTATCATAGACGGATATATGATAATTATGTGTGCAACAAAATATCAGCCCAGCTTCTGTGACATACTTCTATCCGATGGTCCATATTTTCCATGAATCTGAGATCTCATCCTTTAGCTCTTTAATTGCTCTTGGCTTATTAACGTACACTTTTTCTTTTAAATAACCCCAAAGAAAGAAGTTCAACGGTGTCAAATCACATGATAGTGGCGGCCAATTAACATCACCACGACGTGAGATAATAAGGTCGTTGAATTTCTCGCACAAAAGAGCCACTGTTTCGCTGGTTGCGTGGCAACCAGTAATCGTCCTGTTCCACATCCTCAATTTCTGGCCACAAGAATTCCGTTATCATCTCGCGAAAGCGACCACCATTCACGGTACACAGGAAAAAATATCTCAAAAAATATATATTAACTCAGTTTTTTAAAAATAAAATTTTAGGTCAACTTTTCGGTTAAAATGACAAATTTCTGAATTTTGTTAAAAAAAAAAAGCGGTTTCACTAAAAATAAAGAAAATATTTATTAAGTTTTCGGAAAAAATTTGGGTTGTTGGTTAAAAGAACAATTTTTATTTTTGAAAGCCATGAAAATAAACAAAATGTTCACAATCTTTTAAAGCCCTGCATTATTTTAAAACTAGATAAATTGTATGTTTTTATTTACGTAGATAAGAAAAACTTTAGTGCAGGTGACTTTATTTGAAATTCCATATAAAAATCATTATGCAAATGTCGTGTTCCATATGAGTGCATACCCGTGAGTCAAATGCAGGATGAATGAATGAATGGATGATGATGTTTCAAAAAAACACATACACAGATGCAAATAGATAAACAAATTCCAATTCTTTCTCCAGCACTTGAAAACTATTAATCATTTTATTAAAGTCTTCAAATGCTAGAAAAAGGGGTTGATTTCATTCGCATTCGATGTAGAGACAAAATGGAAAAAAAACATTAAAACATATTTAATTTTTCTGCTTTTCATTAATGATTTGTAAGTTTTAAAAATATTCTTTAAAACAAAAGCCAACCCAGTCAGTCTTTAAGAGTGGCGGGCAGGCAGGCACACTTTACGTTTCATTAAGTATTTTTGTGTTCCCTACAATTATTCGAACAATTAAACAGCAAAAAATTCGAAACAAAAAACAAAGACGGAAAACATTAATCATTAAATTATGCAGCGGAATTTAACTTTGTAAGATTTTAATGAGTTTATCAAATGTTTTTAAGGTTTCTCCCCCAAAATGGAAAAAATTGTAATAATTATAAATTATTTTTAGGTTCCTTTACTTGAGCCCAAGGATGAGCCTATATTAATTGATCATCACAGTGGCAGCAGCGGCAGTAGTTTACAGCAACACAACAAAGAACATTTTCATTATCATGGTCATCATAAGGATGAACAGGACCCGTATGCTGTGGAATTGTCCCATTGTCGTTATAACGATAATGAAATTGTTTTGTCACTTGTATTAAAAAATTACAATTGGCATGATTTCAATGACAGCCGCAAGGCCAAAGTTCTGGAAAAATTATCACAATTCTTTGCCATACCAAAGGTAAGCCGTTTTGTGTATGCGTTTGTGTGTTTCATCATCCACCTCCACTTTCAAACAGATGTTTCAATTATTTGTCTGTCTTTTGTTTAATTTTCACAGGAATTCATTGCAATGGAAAGTGTAACAAAGCATGAATTGCTGGAAATGCAAAAGGAGTCATTGAAAAAAGGAAATAATAAGTGCCATAATAATAATAATCGTAAATTGGGACGTGTTAACTTAATAGTAAGTTTTTTTTTTAAAATATTAAAAATTTATATTCATTTTTAAAAAATCACACATGCACTCACACTCTTTTATTGTTTTTATTATTTACGCACATGCACGCACATACATCTGCAGATATCCTGGCACAAAGGTGCCGGTCTGTTTGCTTTTCTGTAATTTTTTGTTTTTGTGTTTTTGAAATGGCTTAAAACGGATGTTTAATTAAGTGGTTTTTCGACATAAATTGAAAAGGAAGTTATTAATCAAATAAAAAGGATGTAAAAGGTTTTGTTGTTAGAAATTGATTTGAAAATTGAAAAAGGAAATGGGAGCATTAAAAAAGGGATATAAAACAAATACGACCGTAATATGAGTGTTAAAATCGATTTTGTCAAAAACAAGTTAATTTAGAAAATCACGGAAATATTTTGCGAAAATACCTACAAAGTTGTCGTTAAAATTAGATCTGTTCGGTAAAAGGTGTTGGTTAACAAAAAGAATTTTTCAAAAGAAAAAAAGAACAAGTTTGATGCTTTTAGGATAAAAGTGCTAAAAGGTCTTATTATCCCTTTTATCTGTTATGCATTAAGACTTATTCATAAAAAATATTGGGCCGGATTAGAGAAGTGGGACAACCAAGATGCTTGTAAAAAATAAAGGCTTTTTTGGTCAAATATTTGTTAGATGTGAACATACCGCGAGTTAAGGTTCTGCCAATGTCGGACGAACAATGCTCCCAAATTTATTTAAATTACAATTATATTGTTAACCTTAAACATTGTTTTTAACATTGTATTAAACATTTCTTATTTTCGCTATTTTTTCAGATCGGCTGTGGTACTACTTATTTCACGGTAACCGAGCCAATTTCCAAACAAATCGCCCAACAAGTTAAAGACGGTGCTTTAGACAGTATAACAGGCGAGAAATTCGGTTGGTGGGTTATCTGGCGTAAACAATACAAATCCAGATCGGTGCGTAACCGTAGACAGGTTGAAGGTTCTGGTGACGACGATGAAGATGATGATTACTATGATTATGAAGAAGATACCGAAGATATGTAAGAAGTTTTTTTTTTTTTTGTTAAACATTTTGAAATATATTTTAAAACTAAATATTTTGTTTTTGCAGTGATGCCACTACAAGCACTACCCACGCTCATCGTCATCATCATGGTGATGAAACGGTAAGTTTTTATTTAAATTCCCTTCAATTTACTGGTTACTTTTATTATAATTTTATTTTAACTAAAATGGTAAAACAATCTAAATGTTAATATGGGTTTTTAAAATAACAAAAAAAAAAAAGAGAATATCCTTTGTTATTAAATTGATGATTGGTTTTAAATATTTTGAAATTTTTTTCAAATTTTCTATACAATTTGCACTTGTATTTATTAATTAATCTCATTTGTTATTAATCATTATTTATTACAAAAAAAAAAAAATTTGGGAAAAAATACTTATATAAAAATCTTTGTTAAATAATTGTGTATTAATTAAATTAAAAACAAAAAACTGTGTTGTTTCTTTCTTTTCTTTCATTCTTTCTCTCTCTTGTTTTTTTTCTGTAACAATTTTCTTTCTTTTTTCTAACATTTGACCAAAAAAAAAAAAAAAAAAAAAAAAAAAAATCGGATTTCTAATTCTGTTACTAATTTGTAATATTGGTTTTTAATGTTATTTTTAATATTAATTTTTTTAAAAAATTAACAAAATCATAACAAACATTATACATAATTACAATAATCCATTAAATTTTGCACATTTTATATCACTTATTCTTCTATATATTTATTTCTGTCGAATAAAACCAAAATCACCATCATGTAAATTATCAAAAAATCACCAAAAACACGTTGTAATAATGTTGGTTATAAAATAAAAAAAAAAAAAATATTGAAAAAAATATTTACCGGGGGAAAAAACAATAAAATATGTATGGGTTTTTATGTAGTCTGAAATCACTTCAAACATGTTGGAGGTTGAAAACACTAAAAATGACAACAACGTGAATCGAAATGACTTACAAAATATTGGCAATAACAAGATTAATGATGATATAACTGCTTTAAAACAAACCGATCCCATTATCAATGAGGCCGAAGAGGAAGAAGTTGAGAAACCAGATTCAAATCTTTTGCTCTTGAATAAAAAGGGAACCATAGATCAGGAAATCGTGGAAAGTGTTAGCCAATTGGAATCGGTTATAACAAAAACTATAGAAAATACGAAGAATTTAGAAGACATATCTGATATTGTAGTGGACCAACCAGAAGATGACCTACTGTCGGAAGTTTTACAACCTTTAAATCCCACTGACGAAGTAGTAGAATCTACGTCTAAAAATTCGGACAATCTAAATTTAAATACAATTTATGAAAATCCCAATGAACTGAACTCGGAACACACTTTAAGCCGTAACAATAATGATTTTAATCTAGCAGAAATTATAGATCCCCTAAACCCACACTCTACCACAGCCAGCTCTGCCAACAGTTTGACAACAGCAACCACAACAACAACAACAACAAATTCAAAGGGCAATAATGAAGGCTCTATAACCTTCGCGGGGGTAAATGTAAAAGAAAATTTAGAAAGTTTTTCAGACAGCACTACACCTTTTAGCTTGACCAGCCACAAAGACAATCATTTAGATTCATCATTATCATCATCAGCAACATCTAAAACTCACGGTCACTCTCATCTTAATTCGCATAGTAGTGAATCACATCATTCTGTTACTGAAATCACTACTTCCACCACCAATTCACATTTTACACCTGCAATTTTAACCGATTCAACTACGACTACAACTACAACAAATACACCAACACCACTTGATTCCTCTTCTAACACCCCGTCTTCAATTTTGACATCATTATCGTCGTCTTCGTCCTCCTCCATAATGTTGTCGTCAACTGTCTTGAAAAAGGTAATGTGTCTCTTGTTTTTTAAAGCAAAAAAAAAAAAAAACCCTTTTTAGTAAAAAAAAAAATAAATATTTGTATACATAAATTTCTTGAAAAGAAATCGCAAAACTAAATCGCCAATAAAAAGCGTTGTTGTTTCTTCTTCTTAACTGATATCTTTGTTTAATTAAATTACAATAACAATAAATCAGTTTTCTTGTTTTTTTGCCTTTTTCGTAATTGTGTTATATTTTTCCTATTTGTTGTCAATTTATGTTCTACATACGTACTTTTCCTTTAAAACCTTGTTAATATTTATTTACGTTTCTTAATTTGTTCTTAACAAAAAGAATTGGTGTTTATATATCTTTTCCGTTTTTTTTAATGCCTCTTTAATATTTATCCTTTTTCGCCTACAAAATTTGTTGTTTGTATTATTTTCTTTTCTATTGGTTTGCGTTTTTCTTCTTTTCTTGTAATTGTCCGTTCATTTTGTAAAAAAAATTAAAAAAAAAAAAAAATACTTTAATTTTTTTAATAAAACTTTTTCCAAATAATGTATAGAGTGTGATGTACAGTAGTTTTGACTTAGCTGCACAATCTCCTTTGCACGATTTTTTGTGCAGGTAAATCAAAAATGCAGCTATCTTAAATGCATTTACCTGCCTTAATGTGCAGGTACACAATTGTGGTTACCTGCACAAAAGTGCAGCTAAAGTAAAGTGTTTGATTTAAAAGTAGAATAAAAAAATTATTTTTTTAATACATAAATTTATATTTTATTAAAATTTTATTTCAACCCAGGAGCTTACTAGGAATCTCACAAAGAGTCTTTTTGATCGTCGACGAGCTCATTTTTTAATTGTAGACGATTCCTAGCACGGGAGAAACTGTTACACGTGCTGATTCGTAAGAGAGATTCTTCCATAACGCAGCGAAAACGCTTATATTAATCGTTAAGGGAATCGTTTATTATGTTTGTTGAGATTATCCAACGAGTCTTTCAAAAAGCATGCTAAGAGTCGTAGGAGACTCATGTAGGTATTAAGTATTTTACAACTCGTGAAATACTCAGCCGTATGACAAAGTTACCTAAATAAGGGCATCAGGCGTATTTTTATGCCAAAACCTCTAATTTTCATACAATTTCTATAAAGCAAACCTTAAGGTCGCGAAATCAATACCATCCTGTCGGAAAATCCTTTTTTGCAGATCATTAGACCGGTTTGTTTTATTAAAATTGTATTGGCAATAGCATTTTCATACTTCAAAAACTGTCTTATTTAGGTAGCTTAGTAATTGTTATACGACTCTTAAGCCTATAGTACACGGAATGTAAAAAGCCACATACGCATGCGGTTCTGACGTAATTTTGACCTCACTACAATACCCACAATAGCAAGTTCGTGTTGTGTGATGACGACAAAATTACGTCAGAACCACATGCGCATGTGACTTTTTACATTCCGTGTACTATAGGCTTTACAGAGAGTCCCAAAAGGTTCATTTCAAGATTTACAGACGAGCGTGTCAAAAAATAAATAAATTAAGAAAAGATTTAGATGTTTTTGTTGTCAGATAATCACCAGAAGATTCTTTTAGGAGTTGTATATTAAACATAATCGATTAACAAACAGCCTATGCTAGCTCGGAAATAGCAGATCATTTTAAACATGTATGTATGTTTATTTAATATAAAAGAAGCATTAACAATAACAATGAGAATTCACAAAGAACATAAAACATAAAAAAACAAAATAATTGCGATTTATATTTTTATAAACAGCTTAAATTGGATATTTATGTGAAAAAGTGGCCAACATATAGTTTTATGTGTGCAGCTAACTTTGATGTTTTGTATGAAAATATTTAAAAGCTGCCCAAAAATATGAAAAATGTGCAGGTATACAAAATGCACGTAAACAAGGATTTTGAAGAATAATTCCAGAAAATATTTATTTTGGGCAGTTAAGTCAAAGTGCAGCTAACTTTGATATTTTGTATGAAAATAATTTTAAAATGCCAAAAATTTTGTGCATTTATCTTAAATGTGCAGGTATAGAAAGTGCACTTAAAAAAGGAATTTGTATGGAATTAGAAAGAATAATTCCAAAAATTATCAATTTTGTGCAGTTAAGTCAAAAGTGCACGTAAACAAAAGGCAGTTAAGTCAAAACTACTGTATAATTTTTAAATTATAACACTATGTATAACAATTTCTTTTCAATAATATAATAATACTTTAAAAAAAACATTTACATTTAAAGTAAAAACTGTGTGAATTAAAACACGTAATAGGTACATTGTATAACAATATATTGGTATATAACAGTTAATAGATACTTTGTATAACAATATATTGGTATATAACAGTTAATAGATACTTTGTAGACCAATATATTGGTATATAACAGTTAATAGATACTTTGTATAACAATATATTGGTACATAACAGTTAATAGATACTTTGTAGACCAATATATTGGTATATAACAGTTAATAGATACTTTGTAGACCAATATATTGGTATATAACAGTTAATAGATGCTTTGTATAACAAAATATTGGTGTATTGAATTATCTCCAACACTTTTTATTATAACTTTTGTTCTGTTTTTTTTTTTAATTAAATTTATCAGAACAGGGAAACCTAAGCAGGTACACACATCAGCCCAGCTGGTAATTTTTTATAAAGGGAGGCGCATTAGTAATGTTATGATTCACTCAGGAGAACCATAGTTGGCCGGTATTGACTGCCATTCACATTAACCGCAAATTCGTTGTCGTTTTCGAAAAAGCATGGTCCAATGATCTTTGCTGAATTTATTTCACACCATACTGTGCATCTTATTAGGTGAATTTTCTGTTCAACAGTTATTCTTGGATTTTGGGTGCCCCATATACTGGATTTTTTTAAATTACGTGACCATTGAGGTCATGAGTTTGTGAATAAGCTCGTGGTTTTCTATCGGTTCGGTGCTGAGTCATAAATTTCCCAAGGCTTTCAAAGTTAATTCTGAAAAAACAAAAAAAAAAACCATTTATTAACTTGTTAAATCATAACGTTACTTATGTGCTACCCCGTTTATGAACTTAGTTATTCCAATAATAAGATTAATTATATAAACATATTAACTGTCTGTCCCTTGATTTCGAATAAAAATTTCGTTCGTCTTTTTTTTAAATATAAGTTAAAGCAACTACCATCGTTCGAAATCGATGGACAGGTAGTAAATGAGAATTCTTAAATTTAATTAATGGTGTTTTCTTTAATTAATGGTTTGTTTCCAAATTGGAAATTTTCGTGAGTTTTGTGATTCCATACAGCTTTAACGATTTTTAATAAATATAAGACTTTTTTTTATATAATTAAGCAATTGTATCGAGTTTAGGGGCTTTCAATCATTTTTATTGCTTGTTTTAAATATAAAAAATTCTCGATCGATCGAATTTTCTCTATGTTTGCGAACTTTTTTTATGTTGTTTTCGGGCATTTTTTAACCGATTTAGCGATTTCAAATAGTTTTTAGAGTTTGTTTCCAATTTTTCGCAAACAAACCCATGTTTTGATAGAAGCAATTTTTTTCTGTCAGTTTTCTGATTCTTTACAGCCTTAACGATTTTTAATAAATATAAGGCTATGCTATCATGAAAATTTTTGCGAATTTTTGCAATTTGTACCAAATTTTGCCATTCCATGCTTCGCGCGGCTTTGAGGCAATCGTCGCCATTGTAAAAATATCCCCATTTATAAACCGCAGTCTCCTATTTTACAGGGCACTATCAACACTGTTAATTTATACGTGGCTAAAAGTGCAATAAATCACTTATGCCATTAATAAGGGTACATTTTTTAGAATTAAACATACTTCGCTTTTAGAGGGCAAAACATTTTTAAGAAACGAACACCAAACTGCATTTTTTAAATAAAATGTCACATTTTTTTTTGTAGAAAAGAAAACACCATAAGGCTTTTATTTTGAGTTCTAAACATAGCAACATAAGACTTTTTCCACTTAAGGCTCAGTTAGTCTTTACTTTCTGTTGCTGTCACTTTCAATTACTTAAAAAGTTTTTAATATTACAAATTGGACCGTAACAGAACAGAAAACTCATCAATTTCGCAGATTTTTTAATGACAAAAACAAGTCAGCTGATTCGTAACAGAACAAAAAGTAAAGACTAATTCTGCCTTTAAAGTGTAAGTAACTTTATATGCATATAGTTTTCCGTTGTTCCTAGGAAAAACATAGGGCCGTTACAAATCCATTCCATTTGACTATAATATCAGTAGCGAAAATACTTTTTGCTCATCCATAATTTAATTGAGGTAGCAGGCGTTTATCGCCAACGATAGTCGCCGGTATAAATACCCGTTTTGAGAAAAAAATTTTACAACTATTATGCTTGGAACACAATTAAGTTGTACGTCGTTTAAATGTAAGACGTAACGCCGTAAATATTTCGAAACACGCTTCACCTACCCACAATGCCGTCGTTAACATATTTTGATTTCTTTTGAAAATAATATTAAAAAAATGACAAATTTATTAAAATTATTGTTTATTTTTCTATCGTATTATTGTGCGCCTTTGCATAAAATATTATACGTTTCAATTTGACAACGTATCTGCGTCGTACGCGTCCAAGTCCAAGCAGTGTAATTGTTTCATTTTTTTATTTAAACTGTCTATTTTAAAGCTTACAGAATTAAAATATTAGAAAATAATCAATTTATTTATATGTATGTATGTATATTAATAGTTTTTCATACAAATCATTTCTAGCTGTCAGAGCTGTAAAAAACTGCAACCAAAATAAATTGCAATCAATTGGATGCAATAAAATATTTTAAATCATGCGATTTCAATCAAATCCGTTGAAATCATAATTATAGTGATTGGCCAACGAAATAATAGTTGGAAATCGCAAACGCAAAACGCAAGAATTTGGAAGTTGCTTTTAATAAACTTTTAACCTAATTCTTACAATTTTTGGTTTAAAATACTTTTTAATAGTGAAATATTTGTTTAATATTTGTCATAAAATTCTTTTATTACAGAAATCTTATTTAAAAACGACTTTTAAAATGCATGCGTTTTACGTTTGCGATTTCCAGCAAACCCCTGATCCACGTGGAATCTAGCGGTTGTAAATAAAAATTTGCAATACCAAAATTATCAGAGTTAGCTTTACGGTTTAGGACATAGAAGTTATCCTTAAAGAAATGATTGCCAATTTTCATGTCAATACCAACAACCACTATTGCGGTGTGGATATAATTATAGCAATCATTGATTGCAATTAAATCGATTGCAATCTTTTATTGCTCTGCTAGTTGTAATATCTTCATTTGTGGAATGTCACATTCATTAAGTTATAGGAAATACAACCAGTATGACACAAAAGTGCACTTTGTGAATTGCCTAAACGTCTGTTGGTTTCAATTTTTCTATATGCTGTGTACATAAATACATTTTTTCAACGATTATATGAAATACTTAATTAAAAATATCTATAAATTTTGTAAAAGAACTAAGCAAACAACTTTAGCCAATATTAAAGAAAAATCTCCTTATACCTTCCATCCTCTAAGTGACCTTGCTTTTACCATGATTAACCCATTTGTCGCCGCACCAAGTAAATTGACGACATAATATCGAAATAAGAAAACATTGCAACAAAAACAGCGAAAAATGGGTTAAAGCCAAATTCCTTATTCCCTTGTTTTCATAAATGTGTAGCATTTTTCACATGTTTCCTATGTAACTACATACATATGTATGTATGTACATAGCCATACATGCAAAAACCTTCCAGATACATCTTTTAAGATTAATTTCCATGTGCCTATAGATACTTTTCAGTACTTTCTTTTGTGTCATTATTTATTTTCGATTGTTTTTTTTCGTTTAATGGTTTTCAATTTAACAAACCAAACTCATTATCGATTGCTATTACAATAAAAACACAACACAAACGAACTTGATATTGAATGAATGAAACTTCATGAATGATGTATTGATAATACATCATCAATAGAATGATATGAATGCCAATTCGACGCCTTTTGATAATAATAACAACCATCGTAATAATATTGATGATGTTGTGGAAGGGGCTGGAGTTGAGGAAGAACAAAAACAGGTTTTAATAAATGCACACAACAATGAAGAGTTGGAGAATGTTTTAACAACAATAATGGCAATGCCAACAGTAGCAACAATGGCAACTAAAAGTCAACAAATGATAACAATAACAGCAGAACAACAAGAATTCCAGCATCAACAACATCATCATGAATATTATCCCAATAACAATGGCAATTCCATGGAAACATTTAAAACGAAACCAACAAAATTATTAACCACCTCAACTTACTTGTCAACATCATTAGCAACACAAGCATCATCATCATCCACATCGCTGGATACTCGTCTGTTGGCCCCGGCAACAACATCCAACTCTCCATTACCGTTAACAACATCATCTTCACTGTTATTACCACCATCTTTTGAAATACTAACACCATCAACGCTTGAGTTACCCATTGACAATGTTTTCGAAATCAATATTAATGGCAAAAAGGTGAAAATTTCTATTTAACACCCCAACAAAATGCATTTGGCACACATTTACCTTTTTGTATGTGTCAGAAATTAAATTTGTATCTGAAAAAAAGCCTAAAAAATACAAAAATAATAAAAAAAGAAAATATCTCCAAATACTTTTTTTGAATATGTTAAATGACTTTTAAACTGCTTTCGACATGATAAAAGAAAAGCATGCCTCAGCATGTTTTATTTTAAAAGAATACCGAACTCAAAACCAAAAAAATCTTTTTTAGCAAATATTTTAGACACAGATAAAATTATGAGTACCTTTAAATTTTTGGGCCTTAATCTTTGCTGCTACATGATTTTTTTTCATTCTTTGTTTTTTTTTTATTTATAATTACCTATGTACCAAAAAATAATAATTTCGTAAATTTTATTTCAATATTTTTTTTTCGAATTAATTTTTGCACCTTTCACTTGTTATTTAAACAAAATATATTTAATAATTATACCATATCCATAAAATAATAATATTTGTGTTATTTGATTAATTAATGTTGGCTTTTAGTGGGCGCATGCTTAAGTAACTCTCTACTTTATCTCCATAACCTATAAAATTTAAGAATTTATTTAATTCATTCTTAAGCTCGTATGCAAATTATACGCTAAAAATTTCTATTAGAAAAAAACATAATTATTTATTTGTAAGCATGATTTTCTTATAAACATACATAAAAATCCAAAATAAAAAGAAAATTTATTAAATTTGTTTCTTCTCATTTCTCCCTAAAAAAAAAAAAAAAATTAAACAGGATGAGACCACAGTTGAGCCCGAAGCAAATCAAGAAACAAGCAAATCGGTAAGTCCAACTAGAATAGCTTAAATAAAAAATTGCTTACTTTAAAGAACAATTTTAGTCTACAACTACCCAGCAATCTACAGATGATGCTTCCACAGTACCCCAAACAACAAGTACAACAACTCAGGCTACCACTACACCTGCACCTCATACACCCGAAGCTAGTTCCACCACAGCTATGCCTGATTATATTGAACCAAAGATGGAAAATACTCCTCCAATGATCAAGACACGTTTACCAAAATTGCCCGTTACCTCGGGTAAATCGTTTAAATTGTCGGTGCCCGAAGATACTTTCTACGATAATGAAGACTTGACAAATTTGCGTTTGGAATTGACCGACAAGGAGGGGCGAGAATTAAAATCGAATTCATGGCTGCAGTTCAATGCTGAGACTAAGGAAATTTATGGATTGTAAGTAACAAATTAATATGAAAATAAAATATTTTGATTTATAAACGAAATCAAAAAACTTTCTTTAAAAAAGATTTTTCATATTTAAATTAAGCTAAAGTTCATTAAATATATTCTTGACTGAACACGGAATTGAACTCGGGTCGAAGAATTCTGATGATGCGAATGTTGTTATTCTCGAAACATGTAAATGCGATCCGAGTTCAACTCCGAGTTCAGCCAAGAATAAAATTATCAAAAAAAATTTCAATTTATTTTATGTTGTAAAGTCCTACTTTTACTAGAAATAATTTAATGAAATTTAAATTTGATGAATTTAAGCCTCATTTAAATACCAAAAATTTCATTTCATTAAAAAAACCAACAGTTCAATAAAAAAATCACAATTGCTTTAAATAAATATTAAATAATTCAGGCAATAAATTTTAATTTAAAAAAAAACCAAAAAAAAAAAATGTTTGCATAAAAAATTCAAAAAATTATATTTAAAAATTTTTAATTTCGAAAACGTTTCTTTAATTAAAAACATTTGTTAATTAAATATCGCGCATTTGTTTTCAATTCTAGACCTTTAGATGACGCTGTATCGAAATGGCAATATCGCTTGACAGCGACTGATTCGGGTAATGCTTCAGTTACAGAAATTTTAGAGATATCAGTGCAACAACATCGTGGTGTTAGAACTGTAAATCATGAAATCAATATTTCAGTCAAGATCAATGAAAAGAATATGCACTACATCGACTGGCAATTGAACTTGATTAACGGTAAGTTTAACAAATATTTTTTAATTAAAATTTAAACTTAATACTTAACTTTTTTTTGTTTTTATTACAGCCATTGCTACTACACTCGGTGACGACAATACCAACTCAATTGTGGTACGAGAGATACGTGCTAATCCTCAAGATCCCAACACTGCCACTTTAGTGTACTTCAATGAAACACTGCCTACGTCTGAGTGTCCCGAACGTGAATTGAATAACTTGGTTAAACGTTTAGATGTCAGCCGTCTCAGTGATTTGGTGCATCCCAGTTTGGGTATAAAATCTTTAACTGGCCAATTGATTGGTCCTTGTCAGAAAACCGCTGCTGCTAAACCCAAAACTCCTACTTTAAACGCAAAGAATGCTCCTCCCGTACCACGCAACCAAGTAGATCGTGTTGTTGCTACAGTAGGTCATTTATTGGTCTACAAGGTGCCCAGCGATACCTTCTTTGATCCCAACGACAATGAATTAACTTTAAGTTTGAAAACCAAAGATCACAAAGAACTTAGTCCGCGTCATTGGCTGCAATTCGATTCAAAGAACGATGAATTCTATGGCATACCCAAAAGTGGTGATACCGGTTCTGAGGAGTACATGTTGGTAGCTGAAGATGCTGGCGGCTTAACAGCGACAGATGCTTTAGTGGTGCAAGTTAATCATGCGCCCAAAAGAGATTTTAGTGCGTATTTCAAAATTTATTTGGCCATTAGACATGAACAATTCAACGCCGATTTGCAGCGTAAATTCGTTGAGCGTATAGCGAATATGTTTGGTGATGCCTCCACGCAAAACATACAAATACGTTCGATGACTACACATCATGATTCAGATGGTACTATTGTTAATTTCTATAATACTACACTATTCAAATCGCACAATCGTTGTCCGGAAGAAGAAATTGAAGCACTACGTAATGTCTACCTAAAAGATTATACAGTGCGTGAACGTGTTAAGAAGGCGTTGGGTCCAGAATTGAATGTAACAAATGTACAAGTTATTACCTTGGGAACCTGCAATGGTAAGTTGATGTTAGTAAAGAATTAAGAATGGAAAATAAGAGTTTATATATTTATTTTTAGCCCAAACAGATGTCACGCATCGTGAATTTGTACCCAACAAAGCAGAAGAGCCTTTGCTCAAGTCTACTTTCTCGGATGATTATATGTACACAATCATTCTGCCTGCCATTATAATTGTTTCCATGATTTTAATTGCTTCACTAATCGCTTGCTGTTTGCATCGCAGAAGACGTAAGAGCGGTAAAATGGAATTGGGTAAGATTAAATTATGTATGTATGTAAATGCGTCCCAACTTGTAAGTTTTAGTTTAAATTAAGTTGCACACTTTTTTTTAAATATTTCAATTAATTTTTAATTTTCGATTAAAATCACTGTGCTAGTTGCAAAGTTAGAAAAGCCGGGAACATGGCGTTTTAACATTATTCGGGTACCCTGAATCCAATGGTGCTAACCGTTTTTTTTAGGTTAGCTCTTGTTTTCGAGATATACCGTTATTTTGTAAATGGATGAGGTTGCTCAACATATTTTCCCGTAACTCGAAAACGGTTTCGTTTATTGAAATTACTAAAAAATACCGAAATTCCACAATAACATTTCCTTTAAGAAAAGTAAAACTAATATAAACAGTCGTTTTAGAAACATAATTTTTTTTTGAAAAAAAAAAATATTTTTTTTTATCAAAATTTCAAAATTTTTGTTTTTTAAAAATTCATAAAAAATTGCAAAATGCAGCTATGCTACTAATTTTTTGTAGACATATAAGAAAACGAAGCTGCAAACAAAATGGTAAAAATCTGTTAGCAACTTTTGATTTTATTCACAAAAGTCTTAAAATTATAATTAATTTAAGAATTTCAGCATGGAACATTTTGTATGGGAGCCCCCTTAAGGAATTGAGATAGCGGGTAGGTTTGCTAGAAATAAGTGATTGGAATGAAAAATAAAGTGGGGTTGGTCATACATTTGTCCCATCTAGGAGCATCATTGGCACTGCAGCAGCCAAATTTAAGAATTTCAACCATACAAATATGGCAGTTTAAAGAAATTCTTAAATTTGGCCCCTGCCCCTAGATGAATCAAATGTATGGCCGACCCCACTTTATTTTTCATTTCAATCATTTATTTCGAACATACATGCCCGTTATCTCCATTGCTTAAGGGGGCTCCCATACAAAATGTTCAATGCAGACTAGAAATATATTGAAGAAAAGTCCCGTTAATGCCCAGGAGTCGCCCTAGTCAGATACAATGTATGACCGACCTCAATTAATTTTTTGTCCTTAACATTTTCTCGAGACATATTTGCCCCTTATCACCAATTCTTAGGGGGGCACTCATGCAAATATTGCGTTTTATGAAATTCTTAAATTAATTAAAATTTTAAGACTTTTATGGCCGTTTTCTCATTACACGATTAACTTTTTTCCCAACGAAAAACTGCACATTAAATAAACTTGGTTTTCTCAATGTCTCATTTGCTTCTATTCTGTCGCAAAGCTAACCAGCACTCATCTGCCGATTATTTATTTTCCTTTTATTTGCCGTACAGATAAATTCAATCAGCTGACTCCCAACTTTTACATGTATTTTGAGAGGTGTTGCCAGCTTAAAACCATGTTTTTTGTCGGTATATTGAGAAACCCAAAATTGTTAACAGACACTTTATCGGTCTTATAAATTTATGACATTAAGTAACAGGCAGTTTGACGGTACATTGAGAAAATGGCCATAAGACTTTTGTGAATAAAATCAAAAGTTGCTTGTTTTGTTTGCAGCTTCGTTCTTTATTCGTCTGCAAAAAATTAGTAGCATTGCTGCATTTTCCAATTTTTTTTATGAATTTTTAAAAAACAAAAATTTCGAAATTTTGATAAAAGAAATAATTTAAAAAAAAAAAAAAATTATTATGTTTCTAAAATGACTGCTGAAATTATTTCGGTTTCTTTTTTAGTAATTTCAGTCAACTTAACTATTTTTGAGTTACCCGAATATATGTTGTGCAACCTCCTTCATTTTCGAAATAACAAATGCCAATTTCGAGCACAGTGAATTTAAAACAATTTAAAGGAATTGCACTTGACCAAAAAAAAAAAGTTTATTCACTTGAAATTAAGAAATTTTTGTAGAAGCAAGACATTTTTTAATTTAATATTAAAGGCATATTAAAAATAATTGTTTCAGCAACCGTTTCTTTACCAAAAAATAGACAAAAAGCACGATATTTTTACAGATTTGAATATGACAATTTTTTCCACAAGTGAAAAAATAAAACTTTTGAGTTTCAGAGAGAGATATTTTTGAAGTTTATTTTAACAGGTATGTGATGAAAAACGATTTTGAGAACAAAAAGATTTGAAAACAATAATATCGTTTTCAGTATCTTGAAAAATTGATTTCTAATACATTTTCCTCTGTTTTTCTGTGTATGTTCTTTTAAGTTTTTTTTTTATTATAATCAGTATTGTGGTTATTTTGTTGCACTGTTTATGATTTTTAATAAAAAATTTTGATATTTTTAATTAGGCTAAAGTTCATCAAATTTAATTTTCATTAAATTATTTTTATGAAGAATGGAATTTTACAACATGAAATTAATTAAAATTTATTGATAATTTTTCATTCTTGACAGGGGCTCGAGCCCAGGCGTTTTTACGGACAGGTTACCATTATATGTTTCAATCGCAACCACTCGATCTCTTCAGAGGGGTTTGCCGCTTAACACTCACAGCCATCGACGACTGCTGGCAGTCATTAGTTAAACATCAATCTTTAAACCAAATTGAATTTAACACCTGGTAGATCGAAATCGGAATTTTTTTATTATACTTATGTATATGTTAATTGAACTGTATTTTTTTATATTGAAATGGATTTTTCAATCGGTCGTAATTCATTACACCTACTTAAAACTATGGTTGCGATATTTATCGATTTTCATCACAAGCCAAAACAATTTTTAAAAATATCTCTGACATAAATATATGATGTTATTTGTTATTCATCTCTGACATAATTAAAAAATATAATCCACATTCTGTTAACATAAATATACTTGTGGAAACAATTTTCCCATCAAGTTTGTAAATTCGGTTTACCCAAATAAGTTGCGACTATTTAAATTTTCTAAATATAATACTTTTTAACAAAAAGAAACTGGGAATTATTTCCTTCCGAAGGTTACTTTATATTATATTCAATACCATATACAATATAATAGTCTGGTAGTGTATAAAGTCGTTTCTGAAAAATTGAAGGAAAAGGACTATTACAAAAAAGCTTTATAAAGGCAGGGTTGTTGGATATGAAGATTTGAAATAAATAAATTTTTGTTATGCATTTATGAAAATATATTTTTTCTTATGTATTTCTTTTCAAATGATAAATATATTTCAGCCCACTTGCTGAAATAAATAGAATAAAACTTAACCATAGAACTTTCTTCATCACAAATAGAATTTCTTGCTAAAAATTTATATTTTATAGAACCAATCAATGCAATAAATTTTCTCTAATTTGTAAAATTTAAATATTTGACGATTTATTGACGATTTTGACGAATTTTGTTAAAACTCCACGTGAGATTAACAGCTCTCACGTAGCGGCAAATATGAAACGAATTTGTGCAGTCTCATATCACTACGTTTAATACTTTTGGCCAGCTTTTTGGCTCAAATACTTAATTACCTAAAGTTGATGGTTCCATCAAAATAATTTTATTTTAAGACGACTTATGGTGTTTTCTTTTCTACAAAAAAGAATACCAAATTTTAATAGGTGCATGTATAAAATGTCTTGCCGAACTTGTAATTCTGCAATTTTTTATTTGACGAGAACAAAACACAAAAATGGATCGCCCGGTTTTTAACAGCTGACAAAAAGTTTGTTCTTCAATATATAAAAAATATATGTATGTACATAAATCAAAAAGTGCGTTCTTCAAAATATAAAAAAATATACATAAACCCAAATTTGTTAATAGATCGATATTAAATAATTAGTTAAAATGAATGATAAAATTCCAATTTCTTTAGTTTGTTTTTCATAAAATATGTAAACAAGAAAATTTCTTGATTAGACGTTTTTTTTTCAAAAACAATTTTATAACACCGACTCCATTTAATTTTATATCACTGACAGCCTACCATTAACAATGTAATACTTTCTTTTGTTTTTACTATAAAATAATAGAAAAAATAACAATTAAAACTTAAAATTTTTACTGCACTGATTAAAGGCGATTTTTTCCCAACTTCGTCTGGTAGCCCCTATAAACAGAAGCCATCTTTTTACAGGTCATTATCAAAACCCTCGATTTATACGGGGCTTAAAGTGCAATGCCTTATGACATTGAAGGGTGAATTTTTTTTGAATATAACACGCTGTACTTTAAAAGAGCAAAGCATTTTGAAGAAACGAACACCAAATTGCATTTTTTAAATAAAATTTGACATTTTTTGCAGAAAAGAAAACACCATTAATAAAAAATAATTGCACTCTAAATATCTCGGGTTTTCAATTATTATCACGGCACGCAAAATTTGTAAAAATTAATTGACATTGACCGCTCACTGCCAATAAAGTAAGTTACTTAAAGCATTAATGTTAGCAGTTGGTGATGTAGAATTTAAACTTCTTTCACCCAATACCAAACATGACTATGAAGGATAAAGTTCAGCTTTTTAATAAATCTTCACTTTTAGTCAGTAATAAAAATTGCTGCAACAAAAATTCCAAGTCCGGACATATTTGAATTTTGCAACTGTTTTTTATAAAGAATTTTCAGAATTAAAAAAAAAAATAAAATTTTTAATGATGTTGAAAAAATGGCGTTTTCTGCAAAAATTTTCTAATTCTTTTAAGCACATTTTATTGATTTTTTTTTTAAAAAAAGTTTTGCAGTCTTTATGAACAATTTCGTTTTTTTTCCTCAAAATAAAAGGTGACGAAGAAGAACGTAAATCTTTCCGTACCAAAGGTATACCTGTCATCTTTCAGGATGAATTAGATGAAAAACCTGAAATTGGTAATAAGAGTCCTATTATTTTAAAAGATGAGAAGCCGCCATTATTACCACCCTCATACAATACCTCAAATATGAATGGTGAGTTATTACTTTCTATCACTTTTCCTACAACTTAATAAACTAAATATTTTTGTAGAAGTAGTTGGTTTTAAAATCATTAAAGTAATAAAGTTTAATTTTAGGTGATAATGATGTCGATGAATATGTTCCACCGCCAGCCGTTGTAGTAGGTGGTCGCGAAGCAAGAGGGAAATCACCGGCCACGCCATCATATCGTAAACCCCCACCATATGTATCACCTTAAATTTGCCGAAAGAGAAATTAATACATTAACTATAATAAAACTTAAAGAAAACAATTGCAAAAGAGAAAATTGTGTTGAGAAAAGGTGAACAATATCAACAACAACAAATACAATAAATACTTAATAATCTATACATGGAAAACAAAATATTATTATATTTACATATATGGAATTAAGTGTCAAACAAAAAACAATTTAAAAATACTTATAATAATAATAATAATAACGACGATGATGATACTGTACTATACTTATATAATTATAACTTATTGAAAAACAAAAGAAAACAAAAATAATTAATTTAAACACCAACCATAAAAATCTACTTTTATGAAAAACTAAACGTTCAACTACTTAATTTAACTTTCACAAGAAAAGTAATTTTTTTGTATACAATCATATGAATAACTTTTTTATGTTTTTTTTTTTTAAATATTTTCAAAAAACAAATGACAGGAAATTTAATACTTTAAAAAAACAAAACCAATATAACATACATATATTAATAATAATTTGTATAATAATAATTTAAGTTATAAACTAAGTTTATAAAATTTTATATATTTTTTTAAAGAAATAGTTTTTTAAAGATTTAGAAAACAAAAACAATTTTTGTCTGATATAAGAAATATTTTGTTGTTTATTTAAATTTCTTTCAAAACCCAAATTTGTTGTTATAATTAAAGGCAGTTTCACACTTTTATAATACAAGTCTTAAGTATTTTGAGAAAAATACAATCCTGACATGATAAGTTTTTTTTGTTTTTTTGAAAATTTCCAAAAAATAATTAAATCACGAAAGCATTTTTAACAAAATACTTAAGACTTGTTTTTTAGTGTTAAACGGCCTAAAGGGGCATATTAAAACTGATTGTAAAGTTCGTTTTTGTTGAAAAAGCGAATTTAAATGAAATTAAAATCGAGATTTGAATTCGAAATTCATTTTTCAAAAATACCAAATACATAAATTATTTTTAGTTTAAAAATGAGATTTGAAAGGTTCATTAAACTGCCAATTATAGAAAAGATCTTTGTGTTGTATTTCTTTCTAAATTTTAAGACATAAATATTAAGACAATCTAAAGTTTCAACGCTTGTTTTAAAGTTTTTTACGAATTTGTTAAACAAACACGTTTGCTTCAGTAACATTTTAAAATAGAAACTTAGTATTAACATTTTTTTCGAAATTCGAAAATAATTATTTCGATCCCCTTCAAAACGGCAACAATTTATAATAAGAAACTATAACTCAGAATAACTAAAAGTTAAAAATTTTCTTGTAACTAAGTTTGAATTTAAAAGAAAAGAAAAAACCCCACAAATTACATTATTCGATATCGATATCGATTGAAATTCCCATTTAAATTGAATTGTAATTTCTTTAGATAGCGAATGTCGTAATTTGGCCTCTGGTCACAAATCTTTTATCGCTATAAACATATAAGATCGTTTTTAATTTTGTAGAAAGTCGATTTTACGTCTATCTAGAAACGATAGTAACCAATTTTTACAGAAAATCTAGTTGCAATTCATAATAAAACACTTTTGCTAATCAGATTGCTTGAATAACTGAAGATTTGTCTATCCCACAATTTCGAACGAATATTGTATTCGCCTAACTTGCATTTGAAACAAAAACAATATTTCAAATATTTTTATTTGGTTTTACTGTAAGTTAGGCGAACGAAGTGTTCGTTCGAAATCGTCAGACAAGCAGTAAAAGTTTGAAACTTTTTCTAAACCATTTTCGAAATTAAAAAATCTTTACAATTATTACAAGACCGCTTTTAATATTGTAGAAATTCGGTTGTACAATTCATAAGTAAACATTTTTTCAGACCCTAAAATCATAAAAAGATGCAAAGTTTTCTTAATACTAATTTCGAAATTTGAAAAAACGGTTTTAAAATGCTTAAATCTAGTTACAATTTATAATTGGAAACTTTTGCCAATCAGAAACCTCGACTTACTAAAAGTTATAAAACTTTTCTAAAAACTGATTTCGAAATTTTGACAATGATTTATCATGAAAAGATTTTTAGTTTCGTCAAAAGTGGATGGTTTTTTTTTATTTTATATAAGTTTCGAACTTATTGTTACAAGCTTAAATGAATTCTATATGTGTTCTATTGGAAGAAATTGGAAGTAAAAGAAAATTTTACTACAACGACAATGTAAAACACATAGAAAGTTTTTCATTTTTACAAATGTCGTTTACGGAAATCTTAATTCAAATTTCTAAAAACGACTTGTTGTCGACAACGAATACACTCGTAATAATGTCGATTGAAATTCGAAAACTTGATAGATTTGTTTAAAACTTTATCAGTTTAAAGCGCCCTAGATAAGATCAACTAAGCCCGTTAATCGGTGCTTATGTGTGAGTGTCGTATGCTTGTAGCTTATGTTTTTCCACGCACCTTTGCAGTATGTCAATCAGAGTTAAAGATGTAAAATACAAAATATTTGTACACATATAAAGATTTTTTCTTCCATGAGACAAACAAATTTTTGATTTTCATCAATCATTGCCGACAACGCGTACGTTTTTCCACGACAATCGGTTTTACACACCAGGGGCTAGTTCTGGCTATCGTGATCGAAAACTTTTTCGATTCGAAGGTAATTTTATTTCTAATTCTTTTAGTCGATTCTGAACGAATCAAAATTTTTCAATGTTGTTAAGCATTTATTTGAGTTTTTACAACACTGAAAAGATATGCGATTGATATGTTTTTTTAATCGTCTCCAGGACCTTTAAAGGGCCAAATACATTGGTCAAACGCTTGGCATGCTGGCGAATTCACTCATGTACGTGTACGTGTGCTAGACGTAATGTAATTATTTTTTTTATTTCCATCCAGCATCATCGGTATCACGAAAAAACATTTTCACTTTTACTACCACAGCGCTTAATGAGTAATTTGATCATTGTATTTGGCCCTTACGAACATGAAAAGGGGGGTTTCAAAACAGAATTTATCACAATAATATACGACCATGTCCTGAATTATAAAATTGAGTAAAATTGAAATCGATAGAAATTTTTATTTAAATTTTTTTTAAGAACCCTGTTTTTCCAGATTTAAGAAGAATTTCTGATAAAGATAACTGGTATTTAAAGTTTATAAAAATAATTATTTCTTATCAACCTTAAAAACGAGGGCTGTTTTTAAATTTTATTTCAATTGAATTCGATATCCAGGGGGCAAATTGCGACATTCGATATCTATCGAAATTTCAATACAATTTGAATGGAAAATTCAAACGATATCGAATGTCGTAATTTGTCCCCAGAATATGGTTGATACAGGTCTGTTCTAAAAATCACTTGATTTCAAATCACATGTGGCTTTTAAATTATCACAAGTATGATATTGTGGTGTTCCGTTTTTGTGTTTTTCGGTGTGAATTTCAAATGCCGAAAGAAAGCACCCCCAAAAACACAAAAGCGGTTTGAACGCCACAAAACCACACGTGTGCTTTTAAAAGCACTTGATAAAAAATAACGCGATTTTCAAAACAGGCCTGTACGTCTGAAAATATTGAAATAAAATAGTTTATGTGAAAAATGTACTAATTTTTAAATCTCAAAAAAATTATATCAAAATCTTAAAAAGATTTGTTTCTTGAAACATGTTTTAAGAACTTTACAAACAATCTTTACTGCTCGCATAATGATTTTGCACATGGACCTGTTCGAAAATGATTTTTTCCGCTGCATCTGATGCGTATCTGTTATTCGTTGGCGATGCTCATGCATATAAGCTGCGCGCTTTGGTTATATTTTTGAACACAATTGCCATCAACCATTTTTGTGAAGCGTGTTTCAGATTTGTTTGTGCATCTTCTAAACTATTCAATAATTGAATTCATCTTTACATTTTAAACCTTTAACATGCCCCTTTTATAAACAACTTGTTAAAATTTTTATTAAATTATTAAAAAAAAAAACAAAACAAAAAAAATTTTCTTATCATTTAATATATTGTGAAAGAAAAAAAATGGAACAAATTGATAAAGAAGTGACAGATAAACTTAGAACTCTAAAGGTTTTGTAATTGAGAAACAATCATATGAATTAATCAACAACTAACGCCACCAACCAACCATTTTAAGGGAAAAAACGAAACGAAACTCGTATTATAATTAAGAAATTATTGTTTTGTTTGAATTGGAAAATGTTGCATTAGTTGCATTAAACGACAAAAATTTGCTAAATAACAAAATATTACAATGAATTGAAGAAACAAAAATTGTTAATAGAAAGCAAAAAACTAAAGAAAACTATTTGAATTAGAACAAAAAAGAAAATTTTTCCAAAAGATTTTTTTTAAACTACACATGTGTTAATAATTTCCATTTAATTTAATTTAAGCTTAGAAAAAAAAACAAATCGATTAAAATTTTGGTAACCGCCCACTTACGAATTATTCATTTATTTTGACTTGAAAACCAAAATTTATTATAATAATAATAAAAAAAAACCCTCAAAAGAATTAACAAAAATTATACATTAAAATAATCATAAGAGTAGTTTGTATATGAAATCGAAAAGGAAAATCATAAAACCTAAAGTTTAGCTATTTTAGTAATTAAAACAATTTTGTTTATTTTGAAGTTAAAAAAACCCTCCATCAAACAAAAATCATTTTATAAAAAAAAGAAAATAAACAAATTATAAAAGTATTGGCATTAGATTATTAAGTTTAAATAATTTGAAATAAATAAAAGTTTTTAAAACTCGAAGAAGTTTAAATTGAAAAAAGAAATAAAAAAAAAATTATTTAATTTTATTTTTAAATTTTAAAATTTTTTAACTTTAATATAAAAAAAATATTTTGTAAATTTATTATTTTTATTACTTACCCATTAAAACTTGAAAAAAATAATTCTTTAATTATATTTAACTTAAAATTAACAACAAAAAAAAAGCTGCTAGAAGTAGTTTTAGTTTTTTCTTTTTCATTTAAGAAAATCGTATAAAACCACAAATTTTGTAAACCAAACTCACAAATTCACTTTTGTAAAAAACAACAAATTAAAAAATATATTTAAAATTTTTAAAAAATTTTCTTTTTGTTTTTAAATTTTTAAAAAATATGTAATTTAGTTTTTTTTTTTTACTTTTCTCTCCTCTCCTCTTTCTCTCTTTTTGGATTATTAGATATTTTTTATTTAATAATTCATTTTTCCCTTTTAAGTCATATCAATTTTGCATTTAATGAACGAAAGAAATATTTATATTTACATTTTATTTTCGCTGTAGCCATTTAATATAATCTGTTTTGTTTAATTAATTTTATTATTATATATTATTTTTTTTTAATTCTTTTTCACAATTTAACCATAAACAATCATAGTTAATCATATTTTTTAAGTATCTATTGATATACAATTTTTTTTTTAAAAATAATGATAATATAATAATAATAAAAAATTATGAATATTAAACAAAAAAAAAAAAAATAATAAAAAAATGCCAAAGATATATTTTATTATTTTGTTTTTATTTCAAATTGAATATAATAGACCACAACCCTTTGTGAGGGTATTCATTTCAAAGTTTTTTAGGTTGGAAAAATGGAAAAAAGGAAACTTACACTCTTATTGACGTGAACGGGTTTTTTTTATTTTTTTTTTGTAAAAAGTACAAACTGTCATAAAAAATCTGCCAAATAATTCGTGGAGGTAATTGATATTTTCAATATACCAAATTAGTGCAAAAAGTGAATTAATTAATTTATTTAATTGTCACATCATTAACAAAAATTGATAATATTTGCGAAAATAAAAGTATGTAAAGATACATTTTCATGAAAACAATACAATAGAAACTTTGAAATATTAAATTGCAGAAATGTTTACTTCATTAATTTCACTTCTTTTTTTTAATTCATTTTTAATAAATTTTTTTTATTGAACCCATTCTTAATATGTGTTTTTTTCTTTTTGAAAGTTAAATGAGAAAGAAGTTATGTTTAAAATGTTGCAACTATAAAAAATAATTTTTAAAATCAGAGTTGTACAATTCAAGAGTTTATAAAAAGAGATGTAATTTTTCGTACTTTGTATTAAAAATTAGCAATTTTTTATGAATGGCAACATCATTTCGTTTGACGTTTATAGTGGAAAATAACATCTTTTTATCCTGACTTTTTTACACTTGGTTATAGTTTGACAAAAATGTAACTTTTGGTGGAATTTTTTTTCTTGTGGTTGTTGTAACAAAAATTACATTTTTCCACTTTTCCATTTTTCCAACATAAGTATAAAAAAACTGAAATGAATACCCTTACAGTTTATAAAATTTGTTTTTACTTTCATTCAAAATACTTTCATCATTCAAAATACTTTATAAATTTGAACTGGATCCTTACCGCTTAATGCGTTTCGAAAGAAATAATGTACAAGATCGAACAATTTGTACTGTGCATTACGATTTTCGTATTCGTTCGAAACGATGGTATGTTGTACTCCTGTATGGGTAATTCCATGTCAAATCGACCAAGAGAGGGACCCGTCCCCTTTCGATTTTAATGAAATTTAGTGAGAAGGTTGAACGAAAAAAATTTTAAACACGTTTTCGCAAAATATTAAATTTTAAAAACGGACTAAGTCAAAACCCCAAATTTTTTTATTTGGCTTTTTTTCTTATATAATACCTCAAAATACCTTTAAAGGTCGCAACCTTTAAAAAATAATCTTAAAAAAGAATTTTAATATTGTACTTTTGAGCAATAAGTACACTGTGCTAGTTGCAATGAACAGACAAGCCGGGCACCTGGCGTTTTAACCTAATTGGGGCGGGCCCGCTGAATCCACTGATGCTAACAGTTTTTTTAGGTTAGCTCTTGTTTTCGAGATATATGTACCGTTATTTCGAAATGGAAGGAGGGTGCACAGCATATATTCGCGTAACTCAAAAACGGGTTAGTTTATTGAAATTACTCAAAAAAAACCGAAACTCAACAATTAATAATAAAGTGGGGTTGTCATACATTTCACCCATCTAGGAGCATCCTACGCGCGGTACCACACAAATATGGCGGTTTAAAAAAATTCTTTAATTTGGCCCTGCAGCGCGTAGGATGCTCCTAGAATCATCGTCGTATGTAAAGTAGTTTTCGAGATATTGAAGAAATAATCTCAACACCTTCGGCTATTTCGGCGAAATTATGACATTTTGAATGACATAACTTAAAAAAAAGTTTTTTTTAATTATTTTTCGCTTATAAATGTTTCTTATAGGATAAAAGGAACCGTCTCGCTAAATTTCATTAAAATCAAAAGGGGTCGGGTCCCACTCTTGGTCGATTTGACATGGAATTATCCGTACAATAAAATGTATTTAAAAGTTATTGTTGGTTTAGAAAGGGATTTTTTGTTTTCGATAAGGTATTAAAAAAATTTCGTTCATTTGAAACAAATACAACAAATATTGTTCGAACTTGTAAATTATTTCTTTTGAATCGAATTGAACGTAAATATTTTAGTTTAACGTCAAACTGAAACTTGTAACTTGCAAAAAAGTCGTTACGTGCATAAGTTTTCGAAGGTACCCAAAATATAAAAAATACGAATATCTCTGCAGTGTTTTTTCGCATAGTCTGAGACATGGGGCGAAAACAAATTTTAACAATTAAAAATGCAAAGAATAATAATGAATATCATCCCTATCGTGAATAACAAGTGAAATTTTTGTTCCCATGAAATTTTCATTCCCCTTGAAGGGGGAAAAGCAATCGTGAATCTCATGTGAAAAAATGTTCACGCTATCAGTTCCAGTGAATGTTAAAGAGAAGAAAGATTAAAAAAAATTAAAAATCAATGAAATAGAAAATAAAAAAGCAAAATCTTTAGTATTGGAGGGAAAGTTTGATGACAAAGTTAGTTTTTTGATGTGACTTACATTTTTCCCTGAAAATTGCCGCACAATTGCAATTTGTTCAGCACTTTCCAAACTTATGTAGAGTATGGTGAATCACCATCTTATCAAATTTTAAGAGTCAAACTACCTGCTAAACGATTGCTAGTATGGCTTTCGTAGAGGTTGTCCTACTGGAGCCATACAGAGCCTGTTATCAGAAAACGGGTGCTGTTCCATTCACCATTTCGGCTAAAGTGAGTTTCATTTGGTGTCGGCGATAATTTCTCTTAATATCGAGTTTTCTCATAGATCGCACTAAACGAGTTTTTAAAGATGGGGGTTTGTCAAACGAGTTCAAGATTTATTTAGGGGTATCGCAAGGCTCCGTTTTTTCTCCTACTCTATTTATTATTTTTCTAAACGACCTCTTTTGCAGATGACATCAACTGTTGACATTCGTATTAATTTCATTATAGACCAAGCGTATCCGATGTTGGTGTTATACATGTTGGTGTAACATAAAGGCTACGCTTCGTCGAGACCTTAGTATAATCTCGGAATGGGGCCTTGCTAATAGGGTCGATTCTAATGCAGAAAAGACCTAATGTTGCGAGCTAACGCATAAACGCGCTACGGATCAATATTCCTCATCTGTATATACGGATGGAATAATAAGTGAGAAATCAGAACCATGTGATGCCCGATAGACAAAACATATTTTCAAGGTGTCGAAAGAAGAATACAAACGCCCCGGTTTTTTAAAACGGTGCAAGAGATATTTCATTCCACCTGATCTCCTCACTAACTTTACCACATTTATTCGAACGCGAATGGAATACAACTCTTATGTATGGGCCTGTGGTACAAAGTCTATTTTAGAGTTGCCGCATGCAGGAGAGGGTGAAAGCTCTCATTGACAGTGACAGTGGCGTGTCCAATTCTTTGTTCGCCCTGCACTGATAGAATAATTCATCCTCATATTGATGATACCCTAACATCAGAATTGTGACATCAATGTTACTACAAATGGCATCAATGATGCAAAAAGTAACATCAATCCAATGACTAACTTCTTCGTACAATCTTGTAATTTTTTACTTGTCATCTATTTTATGACTAAAGTGACATCAATTCGATGCCACATTTTGTATATTTTTAACATTGTTTTCATGATTACAATGTATTAAAAGAAGCAACAAAAAAAAAACGGATAAGAAAATAATAATATTCTCACACTTTGACTTAAGTCAATTCCAACGAATTTGACTTAATGACAAACAGTCATTAAATTGATGCTAATGTGTTATGACGCCTTATCTATCAGTGCAATACATTTCACAGTATATTGCACTTTTTTCAATAAAAATCAAAAGGCAATTCTGGACCTAACATGGCCATGACATTGTAGCTTTCTTTGTTTCGCTTCTTCTCTTCATTAGGAAGACGAAGTGGTTGGACTTTGCAATGACGCCTTCTGAGTAACTACTCTATAGGATGGGCATTGGCGCTGGGTATCAAAACGGTACAAGTAAAGGCGCCAAGTGAGCTGTTTCTCATGGAACCTAACCTAACCAAGTAGCTTTAGCAAAAGTTATTGCAGACAAATAAGTCAACATTAACATTTATAAGGAATGTGCTTTTGTGAGTCAATTCTATATTCTAAAGCTTGTTACAATAGTCTTATTCCTTCAGTATTTCACATACTTATGAAAAAGAGAAAATATAAGGAAGTTATGGCATTTTCGGAGGGGTATTTGAATGGGAGCAAAGGTCAAATCTGAATCAGTATTAATACATTTTTTTTGTGGGGTGGGGGGTTAAATAAATAAATTTTGGGCTGAATTCAACCTAAATACATATTAACATAATAAGATGGTTTATGAGCGCTGTTCCTGAACGAAATTTGTATGGGCATTTTTTTTTTCTAGGACCAACACGCTGGCGAATAAACCCTACTAATGCATTGCATTGTGTGGCGTTGGAACCAGGAAAATAGGTTATGGGAAGGAGGATAGAGCGAGTAGTGTTTGTGGAAATTCGACTTGAAATTATTCATATTGAAAGTGAGAGGGAAGAAGGGTTATTTTATATACGAACAGTACGATAATGGTACGAATTCTCCCTGTAATGCGTTGTACGATGCTCCGATCAATCAACTACAAAGGATGAGCTCGTAAGAAACTTACGAGTTTCGGGAACCGAATTCATAATGTATGAGAACACATTCCATTATAGTAACGAGCAATTAGTGAAATACAGAAAAACATTCTCCAGGTGCTGCACACTGATAGAAAAGGCGTCATAACGCTGATGTATTTTGACTATCAGACTATCAGTACTATGACAAGTGTTTTCGTTTTTGACCCCATGACACTTTTCATCATTGTGATGTCAACCCAGTGTTGCCAGAAGTAGGGGCAAATCCCTTCATGTAGGTATTTTTAAAACTAAAATAGAAGCGTAGGGAAAATCGGAGAGATTTCTTATAATCTCTAATATGTAGGGATTTTTTTGTTTATTTTTATGAAATAAATGCAGAAAAACGTAATTTTAGAATTATTTGCTTGTCCGAAAAGGTCGGAAATTTTGCTTTTCCCCAAAATCGCTTGAAAATATATTTCCCGAGTTGTTTGTGGTTTAAAAAAGGCGACACTAAAATGTATGTATGTATATTAGGCTGGGTCAAAAAAATATTTTTTCTCTTATCGACTTCTAATAGTGTAAATATGTTGTATTTTTGTCTGAATTAGATCCCTGTAAAATATTATTAATTTATTTTTAGTGTAAGAGCCCGCGCTTTGACCTGGAATTTTGTTAAATTTTGAATATAGCAACAATAGCATTGTATTGCAGAAAAGCATATTACTGTATTTTAACGACTTTTAGGTTCGTGAAAATAGTGTCAGAAGCATTAATGACTCTCTGCGCAAAAAAAGTCAAGCGATGGTTTAATATAGACGAAACTTGAATCAAGACGAGAGATGCCCTGATTTGACAGTAAACAAGATTTTGTGACCAAAAAGGATTTTATTGTTTTATGTTGTATAAGAACCAAATTTTTTTTTTTTAAGTTTAATTCAAAATAGAAACTGGGAATTATTTCCTTCCGAAGGTTACTTTTATATTATATTCAACATTTTTATTTTTCGAATTTATTCTATGAGCTTAATTTCAGTTATGTATTTTTATAAAACTTTTTTGTAATAGTCCTATTCCTTCAATATTTCAGAAATGACTTTATACACTATCAGACTATTATATTGTATAAAGTCATTTCTGAAATATTGAAGGAATAGGACTATTACAAAAAAGCTTTATAAAAATACATAACTGAAATTTAGCTCATAGATTAAATTCGAAAAATAAAAATGTTGAATTTAATTCAAAATATTTTTCGTTATAATTAATAATAATTGATAGTAAATAAAATATTAAAATTTAAAAAATGCACTTTTTTCAAATATTCTTAATTCTTAGGAGCTCATGCGCGGGCTCAAGATGACACTTTTTTGAACTTTTTTTTTGCAATTTTTATTTTTTTTAACGTAATACAAAAAAATATTGCTATTAGAATATGATTCGAGAACTTTTATTTTTTCTCATACATCAGTGACCCACCCTAATGTATATGTTTCTTGTAAGATATCTTTAAAAACATAGTGGTGGGGGGCTTCTAAACAATTGTTTGCTGAAATGGAAATCAATGCCTAAGTGACAAACAAAGAGTTTGTCGTAGAACAAAATATGTTTCCAGAATAGTGGGTATGAAATGTTACAGCTAAAGGTGTCTGGAGGAAGAGATATGTATGAACACTGTGGTATACACTATCACTATCGCCAATTGGGTATAGAGTGAAAATGCCACTAATTTCTCTAGTCATTAAAGGTATTGGTCTTTCCTTGTACCACTATGATATTATTTAATGTTGAAAGATTTAATTTGTTTTTTCTTCTATTTTAATGACAATAATGCGTAGGGATTTTTGTAGGGGACATTTTTTCAACGTGTAGGGAAAAATCGGATTTTTCTTAGCACGTGTAGGTATATTTTCAAAAATCCACTGGCAACCCTGTGTCAACCTTAACATTACTTGGCCAAAGTGTCATTAGCGTCAAAATGAAATTATGTCACCAATGGGATGACACATTGGCATCACAGAAATGACGAACATGTCCTCAGTGCGATGACGCAGTAACATCGAAGAAAGGACACATTAGCATCAATTTAATGACAGTTTGTCATTTTGTCAAAGTCATTGCAATTGACTTAAGTCAAAGTGTGAGACCATTATTATTTACTTATCCGTTACAGATGTTCGTTTCACGTTTGTTGACACCACCACCATGCCACATATGGTTTTCGTAATCATTCTACTTTGAAAATTTAATGTATTTAACGAAATAATTTAAAAAATAGAATATAGGAATTTTTGCTTCTTTTAATACATTGTAGTCATGAAAATCAGGTTAATAATTTACAAAATGTGGCATCGAATTGATGTCACTATAGTCATAAAATAGATGACACGTAAAAAATGACAAAATTGTTTGAAAACGTTAGTAATTGGATTGATGCTACTTTTTGCATCATTAATGCCATTTGTAGTAAAATTGAAGTCACAATTCTGATGTTAGGGCATCATCAATATGAAGATGAACTTTTCTATCAGTGTGACAACAAAGTATTATGTTGTTTTTTTTAAAGGTTAGGTTTTTTATTTTATATGAGTTGTGCCATAATTTAATTAAATGAATTGTGGCACTTATTTAATAAAATAGAGCAATAAAGAAATAATATGATAACACATACAATGACATTGTAAATGGATGGGCCGCTTAATGATAAAAAAATATGTTTAACCAAAAATCTAAGTTTTTTTTCGCTTAAATTAAAAAAAGTTTGTGGTCTAAATTTAATTAAAAAAAATTTTTAAAATACTACTATTTACTTACTTACATTTATTTCTTAATGTATTAATAATTTAAATTTTAAGTTTTATTTTCATTAAAAATGCATGAAGCTTTGCGTTTTTAAATTATTATAATAAAATAAAACACAATTAAAATTTTATTTTTAACTGTAATTTATTTTAATTACATTAAGAAAAAATTATCATAAATCTTTATAATTTATTTAGAGAAAAAAAAATATTATTAAAAAAATAATTACAAACACACATACATAAAAATCATCAATTTATTTGTCATATTGACTGTCATTTAGTCACATTTCCTTAATTAACTAGAGTTTAAGCAACAAACACTCATAATGATGTAATCAATACAATAAATTTAATTGTAACTGAATACTTACAATATTTTTATTTTTTAATTACATGGACAACAATTCATGAAAACAGAAAAAGAAAAAAATATTGAAATAAAAATATCGAAATGAAAAAAAAAATATCAATAGCAATAACAATAATAATAAACTTTTACTAAAATGTTGTAATAAAATAGGTAGCATAAAATAGTCACGTGCATGACCATTTGTGGTGTGCATTCATAAAATTAACAGCCGCCTGTCCCACTATGTCGACCACTATTGTTCGCTGGTATTTTTAAGGACAAACAGCTGATTTGCGCCCTATTTAAAAATTTAAGTTCGACCGAAAATGCAAGTATGCGATAACGCAATGGGTTTCATAAAAATTTGCGCCCCACTATGCAATATTTTTTCAATATTAAACGAAATCAACATTCTCTGGTATTCATTGAAACATCAACTCTAAAGGGCCGAATACACTTGTCAAATGCTTGGCCAACCGGCGATTTCAACGTGCCTGTGTGCTGGACGTAATATTCGCCGTCATATCTAAATTTTTTGATTTTTCATCAAGCGTTGTTGGTGTCACACATACAAACACATTTTCACTAATACTACCACAATGCTTGATGAGTATTTTGATCTATGTATTTGGGCCCTAAAACTTTCTAATTATATGTCTTTAGAACAGCACGACTAATAAAATCTTATTAATTTATAAAATATTTTTTACAAAATTCTACTGTTGAAAACAGATGTTTTTTGTTTACTACTTTGTCATCGTCCATACTTGCAATTTTTATTGCAGCAATTCTCGACTTTATGGGTGAAAGGGAAGAGACGAATGGGAAGAGGGGTCTTCAGTTTTATATAATCTGCAATTCCGTATGTATGAGCGACACTTCGGTAGTAAGTGGAGCGCTAATGAGTACAACAATAATTGACTAATTGTCGCTCGCTCAAGTTGTCAATCGACATGGCGGGCACGCCTGTAAATTTTATACCAATAGCCACACAATTTCTTATTAGACCAAATATTTATGCAGTGAATCGATATTAGAAATGCAAATGAATACAAATTTAAACGATGTTGGCAAAAATATTACATAACATGAGGAGGTCCATTACAAAACGCAACAATTCCGCTTTAACAATTCTTTTTGATAAATGAATTTTTAAATCAAATTGTTGCGTTTTGTTATGGACCTCCTTAAATGTTGTAACTAGCACACGTATTTACAGGCAAACTCTTACGGATGGCAATATTTACACAAGTCGAGTGGAACCACGGTTCGATTAAAGCTCAGCCTTTAATCCAAATTTTTATATTTTAATCAGGCTAAAAATCATTAAAATAAGTGTTCATTAAATTATTTTTACGAAGAAAGAAATTTTACAGCATGAAATGAATTAAAATTTATGAATAATTTTTCATTCTTGACTGACCACGGGATTGAACCCACGTTCACGGACAGGTTGTGTTGACTTGTTTCGATAGTAACCACACTATTTTCTCAGAAATTTTTGCCGTTTAACACTCAACTCCATTGATGATGGCTGGCAGTCACTCGACAAACGTCAATCATTGAACCAAATACTATTTTTACTTGGTGGATCGAAATTAGTTGTTGTGAATGATTGTCTATTTTAATTTATTTACATATTCCTTCTTACTTCTGATGTTGAATACATTTTGTAAAGAATTTTTCTTGAAGTCCAAAGTACAGCTTTAAATAATATTTTTAAATGGATACAGATACTAAATATATACGTTGTTACGGAAATCGATTTTAAAAACAAAACGATTAAAAACCGAAAATTTCGTTTCGGTATATCAAAAAATTAATTTCAAATAAATTGTTGTCTTCTTTGCTGTCTGCATTCTTGAACTGTATCTTGAACCAAGGATTAAGATTATAATTCAGAAATGGATTTTTAAATTGCTCGAAATTATTCATACGTTTCAGAGACGATAGATTTTAATCGCAAGCTTGGCTTTTTTATGTTAAAGAAATTCATTTTATGTTAAAAAGTGTTTGTAGTGAGACGACATGTCTTCGTTGTTTAACGACATGTTTTCGTTTTTAAACGAAGTTAAAACTAATCCTCTTGTGTACACAATGGAGTCGTTTTAAAACTACTCCTTTGTAGTCCAAACATGGTCTATTTAACATTACGATGTCATAGGGCAGGATCATATAACCCATCGATCCTGCCCTATGACATCGTAATGTTAAATAGACCATGTTTTTTCCATACGTTTGGGACTGGTCCTATTATTTTCAGGGCAGTAAAGAGCACACACATACTATCACATTAATGCTTGTGTGGGAAGCAGCATAGAACAAATGGCTTTCATCAACAAGAAATTACAATAAAGCAACAGCCGAACGTACATTATCACCGACCACACGAAGAAGTTTATAGTGTACATGTATTGACGTCACACAAGCAGAATTTTTATTTCTATGCACGCGTACATAGGATTTGCAAAAGTGCCCTTCACTGCCTTACTGACATGAATACTAGAGTTTGGGAATTCCCGGGATTTTCAATTGTTCCCAATTCCCGCCTTCCCGGGAATTAATTGCGGGATTCCCAGGAAATTTTGTTTTCAATTCCCGCCTTCACGGGATTTTCGGGAAATTTTGAAAATAAATACTTTTTTTTTACATTTTAGTAAATCTATGTGGGTTTCGTGTCCTAAGCTGTTTTATCCAATTAAATTTCGCAACATTGCTAAAAATTGCTGCAGATTAATACATGGGGCGTATGATAAATAAATGGTGTTTTCTTTTCCACAAAAAATACGCCCTTGTTAAAAGGTGCATGTATAAAAGGTCTTGCCAACATTCTAATAATGAAATTTCTTATTCGACGATAACAAAACACGAAATTGTATCGCCCTGTTTTTAACAGCTGATAAAAAGTTTGTCTGTTTTCACACGTTTCATCTTTTGATGCTCAACTCTTATGTTCATAGGAGAATGAAGAAAAAAGAAAGGGGGTTAGTACGAAGATGCTTGTACTCGGTCAGTACGCTTTGTGTTTTTTTTTCGTTAGTAGTTAAGTGCACAACGATGACTGCATGTAATTGTTTTCTTTTCTTTTTCTCTTTGATTCGCTGTTAATAAAATTGTTGTTGTTTTGAACCGAAAAAAGTTGAAACTGATGGCTGCTTGTGATTATATTGGCATCTTTAAAAAGGAATTGAAAAGAAGTTGAGCATCAAAAGAAGACACGTGTAAATTCAGACTTTGTTCTTCAAAATATAAAAAAAATATATGTTTAAAATCCAAAATTTGTTTACTGATTGATATTAAATTAATACATAATCAAAGAACAAAATGAATGACGAAATTCCAATCTCTTTTGTTTATCTTTCATAAAATACTCGTTGACCCGCAAACGTTGTTTTGCAATGTACTAACTTATTTCTTTCAGATGCTACAGTGTCTGCATGCCAAATTTACCGGTTGATTAGCTAAGAAGATAATAGAAATTATAGGCTATGGTCCTTCCAGATGTTACACTATTTGCCTGCCAAATTTCTAGAAAATTATTTGATTCGTTAAGAAGATATAGGGAGGGGGAGCTTTTACCCCTTTTGCCCTTTTTCACACTATTTCCTTTCAGATGTTATAGTGTCTGTAAATTTAAAGAAAACCCGTTCATTAGTGTAGAAGATATAAGGAAGGGGAGCTTTTACCGCTTTTACCGCTATTGCCCTATCTCACGCCTTATTCCCTATTTCCGTTCAGATGTTACAGTGTCTGTATGCCAAATTCTAAGAAAACCGGTTGATTAGTTTAGAAAATTGGCGAGGGGGAGCTACTTCAAGCCCTAAATAATGTAACACTATTTACCTGCAAAACTTTAAAAAAATCGATTAATAAGTTAAAAATATATGGGGAGGGAAACTTTTACCCCTCTTGCCCTATTTCATACCCTATTTCCTTTCAGATGTTGCAGTGCCTGTTTGCCAAATTTTAAGAAAGCCGTTTGATTAGTTAAGAAGATACTGGGAGGGGAAGTTTTTGCCACTCTTGCCCTATTTTGCACCCTCTAGCGATATAAAATATATTTTGCAACCTATTCTTATACTTCAAAAATACACATAAAATATTTCATAAAAATCGGTCAAGCCGTTTCGGAGGCATTTAGTTGATATTTGTATAGGAATATACATCTCCATAGGCCGTGGGCGGATTTCGTGCAAACTGCACATAAACCTTCTACAGACTATACCCAAAGCACCCTGCAATTTTGGTTGAAATCGGTCCACCCGATTCCGCAGTAAGTGGTGACATCAAAGAAAACACTTCTTTAGATCGCTCCAGAAATGGCGGAGATATGAGCAAAAAACCTCTTATTTTTTCCAAAATGCCTTGTTGTTTTCGTATTTTTATTACTGGAGAATGGTAATAGCCAATGTTTCCAAATTTAGGTACACACATTTAGGTTATCAATACACAGCATCCCACCAAATGTGAGCGGGATTGGAGAAGTGGGCGTGGTGCCTCCCATACAAAATATATTAAAAATTGTAAAAAAAACCTGATTTTTTGGACTGTTATACGACCAATGGTTATCCCTTATATGTATGTATATCAAAAGATCGAAAATCTTTAGTAGAAAATATTTTCTAAAAAACTCGGAAAAATCGGTTTAGATACGCAAAAGTTGTGACCAAAATAAATTTTTTTTTAAATACCCACTTTCGGGAACCATAGATCTTCGCGAGTCCAAGATTTATAACCCAATTAACTGGGAAATTTTTTCTTAAACACGTCGGTATATAAATCTGTAAGATTGGTTAAAGTTATAATCAAAAATCGCGAAAATTACTCTTTTTATACCCTTAGCCACAGGTGGAATAGGGTATATGCATATAAGTTTGTCATTCCGTTTGTAGTTTCTACAATATTGATCTAAGACCCTATAAAGTATATATATTCTGGGTCCTTAAGTGGAGAGAATTTGACTGAACGATGTATATGTATGTACATCTATATAAAAACTATTTTGCTTTTGTCTGGTTGCTCTGTATTCTGCTCGGAAAATGGTGAAGTGTATATAAGATTCGGCACAGCCGAATATAGCACTCTTACCTGTTTCTTTTTTAATAAAGTAATAGAAAAAAGTATTTATTACGTATTTATTCCATATTGCTGTAATTATGAAAGTATTTGCTGCAAAAAAAAAAAATAATTCATAGTTTTTAATATTTCAATTAAAATTATTTGTTCGAACAAAATTTTTGTTTACATATGTAAATGTTGAGTTCGGTTGTAAATCGTAAAATATTACATATAGTACATATGTAAATATTAAAATTTACACACATTCTGCGACATTCATAGGTTATCATTTGTATAAAATGAATTATGTGGCAGAACTATGCAGACAGGCCTTTTGTAATATAATAATTAAAAACAAAAAATCAATTTGTATTGTTGTTAATTAATTTTACATATGAAAGTTAGAACATACATTATAACAATTATATATCATTTGAGTAGCTGATATGCAAAAGTCATTCGTTACAAAATTAAAAAAAAAACGAGATGACTATTTTAGGTGTCGATGCGTGTACAACTAATTTTTAAGTTTTTACGTTTATAAAAATTCACTGAAAAAGTCCGTGATGATTATCTTCAATGAAGATCGAAATATTGGTTACAAAAAAACACTGGCCTCGAGCTCAATGAATTTTTATTTATTTTAGTATGAAGTCAAGGTTTAATTTGAAGGCCACGACATAAATAGTTCAGTGCGATTTGAGTCAATGGTTTAATATTTAAATCACCAGTAGCATTAAACCTCAGATCTAGATCTTCTTCATTATCAGATGTTAATTTTGTACTGGAGGTTTTCGTTTTGGGTGCAGAAAATAGTGTGGGACAATAGGTTTTACATCGGGATAAATAACGTTGCCATATTTTCCGTTTTGCACTTTGATCATGTTGAAATAACAATCAATCATATTATAAATTGGAGCCCTTCAATCAACTGGCTTTCCGAATGATACCCAGTAAAAAAAATTTGGGTTTTTTGAAGCACTGTAGAGAAAAAGCGCATAATCGAGCGCTTCAATAAGAGAGCTTTTATATAGCAGTAAATGATAAAGAACAAAATAGAGAAAAAAGCTGCTATTTTAGTGCTGACAACGATGAGGTTTTAAAGCGAAAAAAAATACAAATATATAATGGTTTACGAAAATTATTGAAACAATTCATTTAAGCAATTAAAAGCAAAATATCAATGAATATGGAAACATAGTTATCCCTTAAAAAGCGCTTTAGGAGTGATTTGTTTGCATGTTAAAAAAAGCGCTTATTGTCATCAGTAAATAGTCCTCCAAACCGGGAACACTCCATACAAAAATCAGGCATCTTATCAGCAGGTTTGAAGCGATTTGAGGCATGCATTCATACATAAAACCTGCTCCTTTTGGATCACATTTTTTACTGGGTAAATACTCCTCCATGCCTCCATACTAAATTGATTATATTTTTTAAAACTACGAACTGCGTTGGAGTCCATGGGTAATTGACAAAACCGGCTTAGTACGCTGAATTTATTTAAAAAATAAATTTCGGTAAATAATGCCTTGAATTTAATATTGCATGATAACCGTATTCGCAAGAGAAAAGACAGCTTAAATTTTGTACAATTCAGAATTTTTCTAAAAAGCAGCAAAAACGACAATTTTGCGAATATCTCAAAAATATTTCCATAGAATAATAATTATTATTCACTTATAAGTGAATAAAATAACGAGTTTCAAACTGGTATATAACTGCATATAAATGATATAGTTGGGCTCCTATGACAACCCAATGTTAAAATCGATACTTCGATACATGGACAAAAACATATGTGCAACTAGTCTGAAGTAAAATGCAACTTAATACAAGTTACTTCGTCTGCAGGGTATTGCCTGGAATTTATACAAGTGCTTAAATATTTGTGTGCGTGGCTGTGGGTTTTAGAAGTAGGGTGTCATAATTTCAATCTTATATGTTAGATAATACTTCGAAAAACGATAGCAAAAAAATAAAGTAAAAAAAAAATTTATATAAACATATATTAATTACTAATAATACTTTAAACTCCAAAGTATTAAAATAAATAAACAAGTAAAAATTGTATTTTTTTCATATTACCTAAAAATAATTAAATATAAATAAAAAAAAACACACAAAAATAATGTTTAATAACGAACAAGTAAAAAAAAGAATAATCATGATAATAAATATATATTTTGCATAAAATAAAATCAATTATTTTTTTGATTTAATTCGACGTTTCAATTAACTTTATAAAATGTAAGTACAAATAATTATTTTATAATTTAAATTGTTTATCTTTCAATTATTTGACATTACAAACCTTTTTAAAGGCGCCCGCACACGACATGTTTTTGTCATCTAACATGGCAAATTTTCCACTGCAAAATACATTCATGTCGTGTGCTACCTTTTTAACTTTGCTTCTGTAAAAGTCAGACGCAAAGTCATCTGACAAAATTTCAATTAGAACGGGCTCTATTTTCTTCTGACAAACCATCTGACATCAGAAATCTATGCCGGGATGAAACCGGCAGCGGCGTCCACTATTTACGGAATCATTAGCCGGCTAAAGTTAATATTTTACAATACCGAGATAAGTGTGATCATCTACCACTGAATATAAATTATTAAAATATATGTATAAAAAACGTTTCATTATTATATCCTAAATTTGTATCTTTGAATTAAAAGCAAAAATAATAAGATGGCTAAACTATTTTACGGCGCAAATAAAATTTTTTGTGGCGGCAGCAAACTGTTTTGAAACCAAGAACTACTTTGGTTATAATTATATGCAATCGTAGTTTTTGGTAGATTTTTCAGCCATTTGTGGAACGATCTGGCTGAGTTTCAATAGCAAACTATTTCGGACTTTATGTGATATAAATACATATGTATATGTATGTATAATAGGGCGGGTCAATTTGTATGGAACGATTTTTTTTATAGGATTCTGAACAGGTGATAAAAATACCTTTCAAACAAGCCCAGATTGAGAAATTTACTATAATTCTATCTTCTATTTTATGACGAATTTAATCAAATTATTCTATGTAGTATATATGGAAAAATATCTATATTGAAATTTTGGGTGGCTCCAAACCCGACTTAAAGCTATGATATCTTGAGCAAAATTTCTCAGAATCACCTATAGATTACGTTTTTGCTATACGCTTCATCAAAAAAAAAAAAAAAAAATTAACCCGCCCTAATGTATAATAAGCTAGTCGCCATCATATTTGGGGTCTTCGGAAAACCCATTTCAACATGCACATGGATATACAAGCAGATGGACGATAAGACGGGCATGGTTAAATCAATTCCAGCATAAATATTCTATTATAGGGTCTAAGACCTACTTTTGCAGAGCATAACAGTTAAGAACACTTTTTTCCTCAGTTTGCCCAGCGCACAGTGCGAAATTCAGGAAGTTAAGCGGAACTTTATTAAATTTTTTAAATACATAAAATGCATAAGATTACTCATTATTGCGGTTGCTTTATATCCCACCTCAAAAACCTCATACTCGGTTTGGGGATTTACCCTGCGAAACAACTCCAAAATACACCTGAAAGTTGCATTTTTTATTCAATTATACTTTTTGCATACAGAAAGATTTTCGATTTGCTTCAGTTAATAGAGTGGTACATACAAACGGCAGTGCAGTAGGCCATGATTTTTACATAATTTATTTTATGAGAAAATTGTCAATTATTGGCATTTAAATAATTGCAAAATCGTTTCGTACTCGTGTGTGATTTGTTCGTTAAAAAAGTGATTTTTAAGAAGTAAGTAAATTTAGTTTTTTAACTTCGTTGGAGACTTTAAAAGGTGATCCCGCATAATACCATCTTAAAACCCACAACATTTTAAAGGTATGTTTTTCCTCTATTGGGAACACAAAATATCTTCTGCGATATTTTGCGATCTTCTTTTAAATTAAACTTTTTCCAGAATGACTTTGCAAATTTCATATAACTGTATTTTCTAAAAGTGGAAGGAAGAACCGACATCGGAAGCCATCATTGGTTTTGTTTTGGAAAAAATAGGCTTACCAGTGCTAACATCTGACGCTCTGTACAGTTTAAAGGCACCTGTTCGTGCGCTAGTTTGTAAAATACAAAAAAGGTGGAGGGAATCCAGTCGAAATTTAGCATAATTTCTATAAAAAAAAATGCAACTCAAAGACTTAAAAAAAAGACATTAATTTTTATTAAAAATTTAAAAAAATCACAAATAGAACTGGTTTACATGGTTTAAATAATAAAGTTCCGCTAAACTCAAGAAATTTTGCACTGTGCAGCGCCTAGAAAAAAAAACATACACCCTTTGAAAAAATTTTTATTAAAATTTGCTCAATATTTTCAAAGTCATAAGCGTTCAAATTTGATACTAAAGCTACGGTCACACTTGTCAAATATTTGACGAAAAAATAGATACAACGATACAACGGGTTTTGTGAATACGGCAATAGTTATAACATAAAATACAAAATTATTAATTGTTTAACAAGACGATAAATTTACGTTAAAGACAAATCTACATCTTTATTAAATTGACTGCACATCCTTCTAAATGGATCATCATATGCGTAATTTGTCCTGAATTATTTAATTGATAACAATTCAAAGGGTCGAGATGGACGATGAGGAACATTAAATGAAATATTATCGAGCAGGAAATCATAACAAATATAACCATTAATTAAATTTGATATAAACGACACATTCAACAAAGTCCTTCGGCTTTTAAGAGTCGGAGGTTTGATAATAGCAAGACTGCTATTGTTTGACGGAATTTCTCTGTCGACTACCACTGTAGACTTCGAATGCAGAATAACAAAAATTGATTTTGTGCAGATTCAATATAATTGTTGTGAATCAAATATATAGGATCCCAAACTATAGATGCATATTCTAGGACAGGTCTTACGAGGGAAATATAAAGTTGCTTTGTGATGTATGGGTCTTTAAATTCTTTAGCCCATCGTTTGAAAAAAATCTAGAATACGCTGTGCTTTATTAAGAGTTATGGAAAAATGCCATTAAGGAGGCAAAAAGTAAAATCAATCCAATGACGAACGTCATCATAAAATTATGTCTTATTTAATGCGTCATCTGTGCGAACATCAGTTCGATGCCACATTTTGTGTATTATTAACATTATTTTCATGTTTAAAATGTAAAACAAAAAGCAAAAATTCCCATATTCTATTTATTTTAATTATTTAGTTAAATAAATCAAATTTTCAAAGTCGAATGATTCAGAAAACGGGCATTCTGATGCTGCAGGGCTGCCAAATTTGACGACTTTTTTATCCGAAATTAGCAAAGTGTCGATTTGCTGATTTTTTTCTAAAAAGTCTCCAAAGTCTGAATAAAACATTACAATTTCTGACAATTATTAGTATTATGGTTATTTTGTTGAACTGTTCTATGGGTTTTAATCCAAATTTCGATATTTAATTAGGCTTAAGTTCATCAAATTAAATTTTCATTAAATTATTTTTATGAAGAAAGGAATTTTACAACATGAAATTAATTAAAATTAATTGATAATTTTTCATTCTTGACTGACCTGAGATTTTCATTTTTTAATCTTGGTATGTTTAACAGCCGTACTTTAACAAGAGCGGAAGGCGGAACGCTTTCTTTCGCTTAGCTTTTAAGTCGATATGCCATACCAAAGCAAGAGCGTCAACGATGTGTCACGAACAGTAGTGAGAGCTTTCTTGTTTAATAAAATCCACAAATTATTTATAAATAGAGGTGAAAACGCTAGATTGACCAAAAAATAGCTAAATTCACTATTCACTTCACTATTAAGCGAGCTGTCAAAATCGGGTTTGACAATTGCAAAGCGTGCCGCTTTTGTTTTGGTATGGCTGTAATATGCAAGTTTTAAGAAATTGTTTGATTATTTTCCGAGTACAAAATTAACAATGTTACCAAGGCGAATTCATTTTTCAGGTGGTGTTGAAAACACTGCTGTGCTACTTTTTTTTCTTAATGAGGGAGAGGAATGTCAAAAGTTACTTGTGTTTTTGACATATCGGCCAACGAAAGCAACAAAAAATACTTTGTTGTGTTTTTGGTGTTGTAATTGTTGTAGTATCTACACCACCGTTTACACGAATTCGCCTTGAATGTTACACTTTGTTTATCTCTCTTCAAACCATCATCGAATAATCCTTTTACGACTCTCTGTATAAATCATATTTTCAAAAATTGTACGAATATTTTGTTTTTTCTTAACCTACTTACAACTACAATTAATGTTGGAAGAATTGCAATCAATTGTAGTGGGGAATGTTTATTGCGATGATTTTGTTAAAAACTTTGGTATTGTTACAAAAGAACTGTTGCTGTAATTCTTATACGCTTAACAGTTTTATTTGGTTTAATATCTTTAGTTTTTCTTAAATCTTTATGGATAAAGTTTCCTAATGATCTGGCCTAAGCAACCAGTGAAATGCGCATAGGAATAGCTTATCCCATCAACAATAAATTTCAGTGTTTTTATCAAAAATTGGGAAATTAGGCATGAATAATAAAAATTTTTTTTTGGAAATATTAAAATTTACATTGAAAACAACCAATTTACATTGAAAACAAAGTAAAGTTTTCTTTTTTATTTTAATATTCATGTTCTACATAATCATGTTGCTTTTAATCTTTATGGTTATTTTTGTTTTTTTTTTTTATCTTTTCCTTCAACTGGCAATACTGACTTTTTATTCAGTGTGTTTTTCCATGAAGTTATTCGATATTTATTCAGTAGGTGTTTCGTCTCTTAAATTTCGAGTGCTTGTTGGTTTCGTTTGATAGCTATTCATCTTACTGAATACAAACGAAGCGAATACAAAATTATAATGAAGGTTTCATGAACATCATTCTCAATAAAAAATTGAGCTTCAAACGAAGCAGGTTTGTAAGCGAGAAATGTAAGAGTTTCGCTCACCATCTCGCTTACGGAAGTCATGAATTGCATATGGTGAGTTCCAAGGCGAATTCAAACAGGTAAACTCATCCCGTCAGCCGTTCATCAGCTGTTTCCACGGCGAATTAAAACAAATTGTGAAACGTCCAAATATGATTTTGATTTGAGAAGAAGTTGATTGAAAAGTGCTAAAAATATAATTTTTATAATAAAAAATTTCAAAACTGCGAATGATTGAAGTGAATTTATTAATACGATTTCCGTATGACGTGCTAAATTCCCAGTTTTTCATATTTGATAAATACAATGAAATTTATTGTTGGAGGAAAGCTAGCTTCTATGCGCTTTTCACTGGTTGCTTAGGCCAGCTCATCAGGAAACCTTTTCGAAAGATTTTAGAAAGGCCAACAATATTATACAAATAAAACCCTAAAGCGAATAAGAATTATAAACACTCAAAGTCTTACCTGTAACCATATCTAAGCCAAAACAAAACACCAACAATAAACAGTGAGTTTATCTTTTCTTACATTCCCCTAGTGAATTTAATAATTTCTTTTATAAAAAAGTGATAATTTTAATTTGCAATAAAAATATTTTGACAGCTAACAATAAAATTGCAAAAACAAAATACATGGGGCTTTTTGTAGTTGTAGAGTTACACTTACCTGTTATGAATTCGCCTTTGTGAGTTCCCTTTTTGAAGCAATACATTTAAGACACAAAAAGCGCCTTATTCAACGCATTTAAAAACTGGTGAACGTAGCGTTCAGCTTTACACACTGAATGTTTTTTCACAGTTATTTTTTAGTATTCTCCCTTACAAACCTGCTTCGTAATAAGGGAATGCCGAAGCATTGCTAAGAGTTCCTTCACTTACTTTACTGCATCTCTGTATGTCTTATTGCGTAGCGCATAATTGAGCGCTTATTTTCATAAATGTACCATTCATTAGTGCTTCTCAAAATGATAAAATATTTTATTGGTATTATTAAGATTCATGCAAATGTTTAATACATACATACATACATACATTAGTATGTGCATAAATTCTATTCGTAAACAAAGAAATGGTTAACAAAAAACTTCTCTATATAAAGATTTTTGTACAGTTTCCATGGTGTTATTTTATCAGTCAGTATCATTTGGAATAAAAAAGGGCCTAACTAGTTGTTTTCATATAAAATGGTTCAAATACAAGAAAAAATTCTGAAAAAATTATTGAAACATAAAAGTTGGCGCTGAAAAAATCTATATGAAAAATTTCAAAGCTTTGTTGTTTACAAACGAACAAAAAAAAAGAACATATACATAATAGGTTTGTTCCTGTACTCAAAATAAGGTTCCAGCGCGAACTTAATTTTTCCGTAAAGCATTCCCGTGCTAGAAAATTGTTTAAATATAAGCAAACAATTTTATATTTAAAGGATACCACCAAAAATAATATTGATAAATTTTATTATTGCAAACATTTATTTATTCTATTTCTTTTAAAAAAATATAATTTTTAAACAGGAAATTATAATAAAAATAAAATTAAAAATAAAATTCAATTAGCACTATCAAAAATCAAAGAGTTTTGACAAAGGACTTCAGTTCGGTTCTAAAAACTAAAATAAATATTTTCTTTGTACTTTGTGTAGATAATGTTATCTGACTTTAACTTATATAAACAAAAAAAAATTAATTTAAATAACATTTTTTGCAAGATTTACAAATTTAAGATTTGTGGTCGCCACAAAAGGGTATTCCGCATTTGACACATACCATTTTGGACATAAGTTTCATTTCTGATGGACAGAAGCCACCGTATTATCTCTTTTTTGATTCACGCTGTTCTCCACTACAGCCTCAATCATAAGCTACTGCATCTGGTAAAATTTTTTCAATGTTGTCGGTCAAAGTTTTCGATTAAATAGGAATTTCTAGCCTTAAAATTGAAAAATTTATGGAAATTTCGGCACTGGTCTATTGAACAATATCCGAAATTATTTCGGTAGTAAAAAATATCGAAGCATTAAATTAGGTTGTACAGTGATTTGCATTCTCGAGTTGGTCCTCTTGCCGTACGAACTATCGTCATTGAAGAAACTCGGCCATCACTTTGACCCTTCGATGTAGCCCACATACTTTTACTTCTTAAAGTGGGTCGGGATATGGTAATAACGCAGCTATCGTAAGAAGTAGTAGTAAAATGTTCAGGTTCTTGAGGTTTTTCCTGAATCGGTGGTATATTCTCGTCAGGCTCAAGGATGTCAAAAGCTCATCGTCTACATCACTTTGAAGGTTATCCTCCAATAACTCATCCTCGGTTTCGCTCACATTTTTCCGGTGAAACCGATTCCACCAACACGCTTTGCGAAATAGCGCCAATTTCTGCGTCGTCCTAGGCGCGCTTACAACACATTTTTAAAATGGAGGCCACTTCAAATTCAACCAAAACACAAAGTTATCTACGCTACAAAAGTAACACTAAAGATAACGATACGTCTCTCAGATATATTTTTTGTTTCTTTGGGTTGATTTCTCAAAATATACATAACTTAAAACATAAAAACTGCCACCACCAACTAGGTGCTGCTAACAACTGAGATAATTGAACGTGAGAAAGTTGTATGTTTACATATGTGAAAGTAAGAGCAGACGTACCTTATCTTTCTAGGGTTAAACAAGTGAGAGTGTATTGCAAATTGAAAGGCTGAAAGGCAAAACTTGATCGTGCGGCCTCCATTAGATTCTAAAAACGCATTAAATACTATTTCTGTAAGAGATGTTCACATAAGTAAAAAATTAACATATAAGAAAATTTTGAATGCAGCAGTTAGCAACGCAAACGCTAATTCGATTCAGGGAAATAATTTTCTAAAAAAAAGGAGTTACAAATTTTTTAAAGAAGTTAAAGAAAGACTTTGATTTGATCATACCAAAAAATATAAAATTAAGTCTGATGTTTTTCTTTGTGTTAAAAAAATTTGGGAGCAACACCGTTCTTTTGTACTTTTTTTACCTCTCAGTCACATTTATTTTATTTTCATTTAACCAATTTTGACCATTAAAGTAAAGAAACAAACCTCTTATAAGCATATGAAGAGTACAAGTCAACATGTGGAATTTCAGCAACAAGTATTACAAAGGGGCATGTGAAAAAAACGCTAAATTGTTTTTATATTTTGTTCAAGGGTTGTTTAGATAAGTTTTCCCTCAATGGACTTTATGAACATATTTTTAATATATGAAAAAATGTTTACTTATTTGTACACCCAACTCTATTTTTACATGTTTTTAAAATAACACGGTTCATCATTACAATTTTTAATCGCAATTTTTGTTATAGGACGAATCCTAAAAACTCATTTTTAATTTTAATTTTGACAGTGTGATCAGAAGAGTTTTGTTTTTTACATATTTGGGGTATTCACAAGGTGTTCTATCATGTAATATTGTCATAATGTTCTAACATTTAACAATGGTTTTAAAATATTGTTGTTGCTTTGTAAAAAAAAGTGTCTTAAATTAATAGAACTTTGCTTGGTATGTTTATTAAAGAAATATTTCGTTTATAATACAAAATTTTAAAAAAGTAAAGAAAAATGTTTTTTGAATGAAAATTCGTATGATTAACAAAATTTTTTTCAACTTTTTAAATTTGACTTAAGATGTTTTGTCAAAATGCCACAGAAATGGTATGTATAATAATATATTTTCCCAAAAAATCCCCAGCGAAAAAAAAGTGTTTTTCCCCAAAAAATCCCCTGGGGATTTTTACGAAATATATATCCCCAATTAGGGGTTAAATCCCCAAAACTGAGAACGCTGTGTACGATGTCCATCTGTCTGTGTGTAAGTTGAAATTGGGTTTCCGAAGACCCAAGAAATGATGGCGATTAGGTTGTAAAGCAGAGAACTGCAACGAGCACCCGTTTTTATGATTGATGATACTCGCCTTAAAACGAGATGCGGTGTAGTTAATACAGCCTATTGTTTTTGTATGTACTCGCCAGGCTCGTAAGAAATTGTGTTTTCAACATACGAGCCTTTAGCAAACGCAATGAAATTTATATGAGTTCTGTTTTGTATTGTTTCTTAAATATATTATTTCAACATTCGGCAATAGCACTCGTACTTCTGATAAATCAACTAATTTACTCTCTTTTATTCAATGTTCTCTATCTGCCCTTCGCTGACCTAGAGTTATAATTGCCTGAGTGCACAAGTGTTTACTCGCAGCATTCGTCATTCGTAGTAATACTTAAAGCAGCGTTGCCAGATGGTTTAGGAAAAAAACAATGATCGTATATTTAAGTAAACAAGTAGGGCTAAATTCATTATGAAATAAAATGAATTTAAAAGTTATTATAAGAAAAATTTTCGTGGAAAATTTTAATTAAAATATATAACGAATGCGACAGGCTTATGAATCACAATTTTTTTTATACGTCAATTTCATTTATGTATATGTAAATATTTTTACAAAAATATTGACCAATGGCGAAATTGTGCGACGTAAACACAGAATTTACTTTTTATTATTTATAAATTTTTGACAACAAATTTTACAACAAACACACAATTTTATTCTATGATGCTAAAGATGCACATAATAACATTTTTTTAAATGGCTGAGTGCGCTCTTTATTAACGGTTAATATCGGCTGCTAATTGAGTTTTTTCTTTTACTAGTTTTCATCCATAAAATAAATAACAAAACGTTCACTAAATTATTTAAACGCCTAAAATCGTCTAACCTAGGACAAATCATAAAATCTGGCAGCCACGTTTTCATTTAATGTTGAATTTTAAATACCGAACATATACTAAATGAATATGCCGTGAATGTTGTTGTTACGAGCTGGTCGTAACACCCAAGTCGTGTAAGTTAAATACAAAAAAGTTACCGAATATGAAAATAGAAAAAACACGAAACTTAGCTTTGCGTGGTTGTGATATTGTTCATACATTTTTCTGGGCTCTTACTACTTTATGTACGCAGAAAAAATTATTGCCGAATTATTTTCAAACAAACGATTGTTTGAAATTTTTTTTAATTTCTACAAATTGTTTTACTGATTCAATTAATATTTTTGTTTGATTTTTTTTAACCAACAAAAATGTTGACAACTTTTCAATAATATAATATACGCGCTATTGGTTTCAATTTTTCATAATTTTGTATGAAATATTTAACGCTCTTTAATATTGTCGTTTTTTGCATAATTTATTTGATCGTAAGAAACACTTCTTTATGTGAAATATAAGAACAACAACACAAAACACATACAGTTTATTTTTGGACGCTTTAAAAAAGAAAGATGATAAAATAGCGCGACGAGGTTATTAGTAAAAAAACAAAAAAAAAATAGCAGGTAAAAAAAGGTTTCATTCTTTTTTAAACAACAGAAACAACAACAACATTATAAGAAACATAATAAATTTTTGGTTGGTTTCAAAGTTGGAAAAAAGAATGAAAAACAAAATCCCGTATTCAATTTTTGAAAACTGTTTACTTAAATACATCAAATACAAAAATAAAATGATGACGAACAACATATCGAGTCGGTCTGCTGCCGTTGTTTGTTACATTTCTTCTTCTTTAGCCAAGGAAAGGATACAGCAACAGTGAGTGATGAAGAAAAACATTGTGTGTATAAACAAGACTTCGTTCAAAAATTATTCCAACAAAACATGTGTCTCAAAGCCAGCCGCCGCTCTGCTTCTGCCTTCATCTTCTCCTTCAGTGATAGCTTGGGTGCGCGTCATTGCTTGTGCAAAAAATTTTGGTTTGATTCAGCAAAATTATTTGTTTGAAATTTATATGAATTTCAGTAAACTTTTTGTTTGATTCTGTAAATTATTTGTTTGAAAAAATCAGTGTTTTTTTTTCAGTAAACAATATGCAAATAAATTGTTTGAATATGCGAATTTGTTTACAGGACCGATTTCAGACAAAAAATGTTTTGATACTACAAATTTTTTGTTTGAATTCGAAAAATAATTTTTTCTGTGTAGTTCACACATGTACAAGTAAAAAGTTATTGTGAATATTTTTATGCATGAAGCTCGCTTTGTATGAAGAACGAGCCAACGAGCCAACCATATCAGTAAAAGCGAGTGTTTAAAAGTATTCGAGACTAAAAATGATTTAGTAAACAGCGAGTGCGCTCGCAAGTATTATGTATTGTTGCAGTTCTCTGTTGTAAAGGTTGTAAAACGTGACCAATAAACTGATCAAACTTTAGCCATATTTTTAACAATTTTTTTGATTAAATAAACTTTATTTGTAAGAAGATAATTGTATAATGTTATTTCGAAACTGTTAAACAATGTTTGATCCAACCAAATGCTTTGGAAAAGCAAATAATTCTTTAATAAAACTAGGGGTGACGTGTAGGACGGCAAATATTTAAAAGGTGTGAACATAGCTTTATATTGATATGTCATATACACTCTGCTAAAGTTTCCTATTGAAATTCAGCCAGATCGGTGCATAAATTTTATTTGGCCCTAAGGGCTTAAAAACTATTGAACGGATAAATAAAATAAAATAAATGACTGAGACATGAGCAAAAAACGACGACTGCCACTAATTTTACCCATAAATCCCTTTTTTAATTTCGTTTTTCTGTATACCTATAGGACGGCAAGAGCCAAAGATTCCAAATTAGGTACAAGAATCTTGTTAATTAACACACAACATCCGACAAAATGTGGGCGGGATTTTAGAAGTGGGCACGACACAAAAACGATTTATTTATATCTAAAGAATGGTTAACTTTCGGTTCTTATCGCACCATGGTGAAGGGTATATGTATTTAAATTTAAAATTATAAATTTTAGAGTTAAAACCGATATTTTGCTAATTTCAATTTACTGATCTCGCAAATCTTGAGTTTTAAGCTGATTTTTTTTTTGTTAACTTTTTTCACGGTTTTTTAAGGAATGTATCTACCGTGTAAAAAAACAGTTGGGTGTCTGTGTAAACAAAAACTACAGTTACACACAGATTTTAACATACAAATTAAAAAATTTAATTAGTTAGAACCAAAAAAAAAAAAAAAACGATTTTCACAGGCTATCGAACGTCGACAATCAAATGTAAAATTTGTATTATGAGTGGGTTTTATTAAACAAAAAAGTAAACACATAATAAAAATAAAAAGAAGATACAAAAACGCTAGATTGACAAAAACATCTAAATTGCAATTATTTATTAACAATAGCGGCCAACTTCACTTTTAAACGCGATGTCAAAATCGGATTTTCCAATTGCAAAGCGTTGACGCCGCGCTATTTAGGAATGCTTCATACAAATTGTATGGGCAGCAGAATTTTTGACAGCAAGAAACCCTTTCCGCTCTTTTTTAGGTACGGCTGTAATAGTGACATAACTCTAAAAAAATTCCTTTCGAGATAAACGCGTTTAAAGTGTTTTGATGTGCTCTTACCACTTAGAAAAATTACGACACATTCTCTTCAAACGGGGAGTGTATAACAGATGAAGAGAAGAATTTTATGCACAAAATAAAAAAAACCATAACGAACAATTCTGCATCACTAACTTCAAAGTTATTTAGCGATGTATTTGCAATATTATTTTATAATGAGGATTTTTATTCATATTTTTGTTCGTGGCACAGTGGTTGGTCCTTTATACATACATATTTTTCTATAATTTCAAACTTATCCAAGTATCTTTAATTTTATGAGCAACTGTATGCTGTTAGATAAACAAGATCAAATAAATTCATTCAAAATAATTCAACAACTTTATAAAGTACATACATATAATTTTTTAATTAGTTGGTTAAAAAGTTAAGTCTAATTGGTGATTATTAAAGAACATACAACATCCATAAAAATGTACTTTAATGTTAGGAATGAATTTAATATAAAATAGAAATCAAGTTAGATATTTAATAAGTTTAAAAGAAATTTCGCTGGCATAATATTTTGAAGTAAACAATTTTTTATGTTTGAAAATGTTGTTTAACCCTCCACTAAATAGAAGAGCAAAATTTGGGTATGTTAAGTTTGTCAGTTTGTGTGTAACATCACATGTAGAGTTAGACCAACCAACAACAGGCTCTACAAACTTCAATTTGTGCAGATTCTTCGGCCACTATTGCTTTAAATTAAGAAATTTCGACATTCAGAATGTGCTTCATTGAAAACAGGTGCGGTACACATGTGCTCAAGTCATTTTTTTTTTTCAAATTTAAAGAACTATCGGGCGTAAGACAGCACCCTTTAGCATTTTTTTGATAATAAATGAAATGAAAAATAATAAAAACTGTTGTTCCAAATGTAATGTTTTCAGTACTACAATGAATTCCTTTAAATACTCAAGTTCGATAGCCGGAAAAGTGTTGTTCTTACTGAATTTATTACATAATTCATTAAGTTTGCATTAAAGTTTCAAAATCTGTGATACGGTGTCAAAAGCGCATGTGTGACATGGACATAGCAATCTGTCTCCAAGACAGTTTATTATTAACTTCGGCCGATTTTGGCCTTCTGAAAATTTAGCATAAGAAAGTACACATAACAAATGATAAATAGTGACTCTTTCTATGAAATTAATCATGCCCTTATATCTGACAGACCTGCCTGCTGTTACACAACAATTTTGCTGGAAAAACTGATACAAGGAAAAATAACAATAGAGTGGATAAAAAGTTTAAGTACTTGGACAGTGCAATCTTATATGGAAAGACTGCAACAAATCGTGTAAGACGGTGATGCTTTGTGTTAGCCATATGCTTCCAAGACGGGTATGGGAGAAAATCTTTTTCAAATATTTCAAATAAATGGTACATATTATGGCCACCTACTATCATAGCACTGTTATAGTCCAACCATAGTATGTTGTCATTAGGTTATTGTAACCTCGAACCATATTTTTTTCTGCGTGTGCATTTTTGTTGTTGCTTTTTTCGTATTATTTGACGTTGACAACAGTGATGGAAAATTGAAAAATTTAGATGGTACTGACCAACAAGCAAAAGAGTAATTTTTTCAACATTTTGGTACTTTTTTTCAAACATATTTTTTTTTATTAATACGATTTTCGTATGACTTGCTAAATTCCCAGTTTTTCATATTTGATAAATACACTGAAATTTACTGTTGAGGGAAAGCTAGCTACGAAAATCGTATTAATAATAAATTTTGTATTCCCGAAAATAACTTTGATAATATATTTTTTTTTTTTTGGAAAATAAACTTAAAAATAAAAAACTAAAACACATAATTTTTTTTGCTCATATCTCAGGCATTTACGGACTTGAACCGAGCTGGCTAAATTTCAACAGCAAATTTCGGATAGAATATCTGACATTAAAATATACCAACAAGCAGTGTTGCCATAACCTTTTAATAAGAATAAATTTGTCAACAGGGCTGTGGAGTCGGTGTTAAGGTTTTTGTACCGGACTCGGAGTCGCGAATTTTTTGTGGGTACAAAATTTTTCGGCATAAAAAATAAAAAAAATATTCTAATAATTTCCAAAATAAAAATACTTCGATGCGATGCTAAATCTTACTATTACTAAATCCTATTCTTGCTACATTTAACCACTTAAAAAGGTACTACGTAAAAAAAGAATTTAAAGTCAAATAATGACTAGTCTCATATACATTTAGCATTAAGGTTAGATTAGGCATTGGGGTTGGAATTTCAGCGGTCGGAGTTGTACTTTTTGTTGACGACTCCACAACCGGTTGTCAATGTTAAAAAAAATATCAACGCAAAATTTCTAAAAAAGGGTACTAAAACGGACGTGGGGTACCGTGGTGTTTTTAAAAGGTAAAAGTACTGAAAATTGTACCATAGCACTGAATTTTCCATCACTGGTTGACAATACATTGTATTAATAAATATGTATGTATGTATCTGTATACATATGTTTTGCAAATCATATTTTTTGTAACTAATGAGTTCTCAAACTACTCTTTTAATGTTATATCGCATTTACTAGAAATTATCAATAATATTTTGTCATTTTTATTTTTAATAAATAAAAAGAAAAAAAACTAATGATACAAATACAAAGGAATTGGTTTAATGATAGCTTTTAAGGAAATACAATAAAATCCTTGATGGCAGCAACCAATGGCAATTTTAGATTCCGTTGAATACACATAATTGCTTAAGAGAATACATCAAAAAAGGTGACTTATTATTTAAGTTTATTGAAACGTTATGCAAAGTTTCTACGCAATAATCGAAGTTTCATTGAGAAAAAGAATCAACTTTTTTTATTACATTGTGCCATATTTTTGAAGCCATTTAGTGCAAACTGCTTCTGGTATGAAATTTCCCGAAGTCATTATCGAAACTAAAACAAACCCATTTGGGTTAAGCTGCCGTTTGGATTTCCCTGAAGAACATGCAATCCTTCTCACGGCTATTCTCGGAAAAAATTGAAATTTCGTTTTTCTGTCCTGGGCACAACTTTAGCTATAGACTAGCAGAAAAAACTACAAAACAATCTAACTCCAAAAATTGCTTCTAGTGCCTTAAATGTGCTAAAATATAGAAAAACTTTAATTTTGTATATCTTTTTTTCCCGCCTTTGACCCAAAACTGCTAAACTCAGGGAATTTCAGTAAAATAATCTTTAGAAAATATGTTCCTTGTAATAAAATTCACCATTCTTGAAAACATTAAAATTAGTGTTCGAAAATAAACATTAAAAATCGCTCCTTTGTGTTCGGTTCGGTAGATTTGTGGAAAACACAAACGCTAACAGTGTTTGCGTAGTAAATCATTAAAAAAATAGCTTTTCCTGTTTGTCATCTTTTGAACACAAATATAATACTGTTTTTATCCAAAGCAACAAAAAGATGAGAAGATTTAATTCCGTTTGGTTTTTTTTTTAAAGCCACAAACTTCATTGTGTTCGGTTCAGCTCATTGGTGTTCGTTCGTTTCAGTTGCGCTTAGCGACCTTTAGGATGGTAATAAAACCAAAAATTTTTTACAAAAACAAAATACACATACGAAAAAAAAACAAAAAACCAGCAAAATAATTTTAAACAGTACGCCCACAAGCTGTCCGTGCTGCGTTCGTTGCTAAAAATTTTTGTTTGTTTATTTGTTTATCAATTTAAAAAAAGAAACATTATAGAACATTAAAATATAATCTTTGCCAACAGAATCACTACAATTGTTCTATTTTCTAACGAAGAACAGAAAACTATATAATGAACGGCTCTTTCTTAAAAATAGTTACGAATGGTAATAAGGGTTGTGATCGTCTACACAAACACTAAAAAAATTGATTTGTTCCTGGCCGAAATTCTTCCATTTCCGTTGTGAGCGGGCTTCGCGAAGCAAAGTTGATCATTATCAATGTAACGACTGGAGAAAAAGTACTCACGAATATCAAAAACAACTAAAAATGGATATTGAACCTACACAGAAAGAAAAACTCTCGAAATGAATCAAGTTTTTTATGATTACTTTAAGTACAAGTGGTCTCGCGTAGCTACAAATGCCTCACAAATAATAAAAAAATAGGTGCTGTTGCTACTCAACATTTCCACCATCGAGTTGGTGGGTATTAATTTATACCTTTTCTGCAGCTGCGTGACAGAGAGTGTTGAAAATGGTCCGTCTGTCTCAACTCTTCGTCGTTTCGGCGAATTGAACATTTCCAATACAACTTTGCAGAAAATTTTAAAGTTGAATCTTTAGACGCATCCTTACAAAATTCAAATGGTGTAAGCAACACCACCAGCAACGACATTAGTAAGTCTTATTTGGGGTACCCTGTATATACATACATACATACATCCATCCATTTATGGCTTCTTTTTGATCAATTGTCATTGTGTGCTAGACCAAACAAACATGTGCATAAGTGGTGGTCTTCGTTCATTTCATTAAATGTCCACCAATAAAATACATTTACATACAATAAACATCAATACAACACAAATATTCATTGTCGACATAATTTATTATTATGCAAAAATACAATCAATAATTAAAAGTATTGTATGGTTTCATTTGACTCATTTAAAATTCACATCACATTAATAATAGCAGTACTGATACATTTCACCTCCTTGTTCATCTGATACAATAAATAACAAAATGTTTGATGTAGAAGTTTTGGATTTTAATTGAAATATTTAATATAAGGTTTCTTTAAACCGTAGATACGTTAGTTCTAGTGTAAAAACACTAATTTAAGTGAATGTTTTAGCGTAAACATACATTTTTTAATCCCTAAATTTGTTCTGAAGTAGTTTGAATTAGTGATTCGCTACTTTTTTCAAAATAAAATTAACTTTCAATCCTTAGCTTTTAAATGGCTTTTTGGTGGTAGACCGTGGAATTTACGTGGACAAAGAAAACAAAATTTTTCAAACATACATTTCCTTTTATTGAAAATAATTTACATAATACTTGTCAAATATTCTATTTTATTTCGATGAAAACATATTCAGCAATAGATCCAGCCATGTTGTAGAAATCGAATTCGAGTAAAATTGAATCGAACAAATTTGGAAAAGCACAACTTAAATTTATCAGAACAACTTTTGAAATCAGGAAAAGCTACGTTCATTTAAAAAAAAAATGTAACGGAAAATCTACATTGATGTAAAACTTCACGTTATTTCGATTTCCAGAACATGGCGGATCAACTCATTTTCACTTTGAATGCCACGTAGTAAATCAATTATAACTGTTTGCAAGTTTTGCTTTTCTTCCATAATCTAAAAAAAGCCCATCTGAAGACCGAGTTCGCATAATTTGTTATTTACGTGCTTCAGCTTACGATATTCATCAATAAATTTTTCAAAAATCTGTCAAGCCCGACTATATGATACCCTACACCACAGTATTTTAAAACACATTTACGAGAGCGCACCCTATTTGGGACCCATGGAGAATCATTCTTATGTGTCCATATATTGATTCTAACCTTAAAACACTTACCCCACAGAACCAGAAAGATTATAATTATTTTACTTACCCGTTACACATGTTGTTACACTTTTGTTGTATTCCGCCCTTTGTTTACAGACGAACCTTCAATTATAATTATAAGTCACCAGCAGTATGCACAATATGGTTTTCGTAATCATTCTACTTTAAAATTTTTTGTATTTAACTAAATAATAAAAAAAAAGAATAAAGGAATTATTGCTTCTTATTTTACTTTTTTTTAATTTCTTCCATTTTTGCACTGATGCTTGAAAAATCAGTCCATACTTCATTCCATTCATTACGTTAATATTTGCACAAAAATTTAAATATTCCCCGATATCTTATGTGGTATGAGTTTTTTTTTCATCGAACCTAATGATCCCAGTCAAAGAAAATTCTCAATTAAATTTCAAACTGCATAAATTCATTTGGCTTTTTATGCCCCAGGTCTTACATACGCATTCATGTATGTATTTGTTTATTTGTAAAAATCTTTTTATTTGTTTAACAATGTCTCATCTACTTTTTTTCTTTCAAGCGTTAATATTTATGTCTTATAATATTTTATTACAATACAAAATTTGTTTAAACAACTACAACTTGAAGTAATTAAATTTGACATGTTACAAGACCTGTCGTTACGAGAAATTTGTAGAATGTTATGACAGGGGTTGGCCATAAGGCACAGGATTACAATAAATATTTAAGTTCTGACCATGGAAACTGTAATCGTAAATTGCCATAGTCTGGGGTTGCGAAACCAGTTTTGCCCCAAGATTTTTTTTTTTAAATTAGATTTGCAACATATCAATAAAAATTAATGATATTTTAAGTTTGTAAAAAGAGAAAATAAAACAAGAGAAAATTTGTGTTAGAAATTAAAAGGAATAAATAAAGTTTTACTTTCATTTTCTTTCTATTTGTCTAACAAAACTATTTGTTAAATAATAGAATTTCAGAAATATCTTTATTCATTTAAGTACATTCATATATACATTTGTACACACACATACACATACACATATATGTATGTACTTTCTGTAATTGCTTGGAAAATTCAATGTGTATGCAAATTAACAAAATACTTGAAAATTCTCAAACACTTTTATCTACCATAAGAAAAGGAAATTATATATTTTTATATAGAGAAAACATGAATATTTACGAGTTCTAATTAAAAGGTACTTAAGAACTTAAAGGAATTGAATTTTGCGATAAGAGTCAAATTTGTTTCGATAATCAATAACAGTTTATACCCATGCCACCAGAGCCGTAGGGGTATTATGCGATTGTCCTGATTTGCGTTACACATAAAAATATTCGTCCTATTTCGTTTTGGTATAACGTCTGACTTTGATTCGCTTTGAATAGTTATATCGATGTCCGTCCAGCGTGCATGTCGCAATTACGAAGAGAATTTCATGAAAATATGTATGAGAACTACTTAATGATTTTATATAGTTCCCATTTAAACTCCTTTCCGAACAAACCATTATGTAGATTTTCAATTATATTTGGCACAAAAATATTTTGTTGTACAAAATTTTACTGGAATCGCTCCCAAATAAATACTAGTGGTCTGATTGATAACTATCGTTAGTTTCCGAAACTTACAGAATACAAAACTTTTATAACAAATTAAACTTTATGCCATAGAATTCTAGACTTGCAATTTTTGTATTTTAATCTTGTCTTTCCGCTTCTTCTTTTTATATTCAACATATAAATTCAATTACACCAACAGCCAACTTCAAGTTGAAAAGTGTGAGAATTACAATACAAAGCTGAATCTTCTCACCTCTCTCACTAACAAAATCAAGAATTGTTGAAACAATGACTTAAGCTACGGTCAAACTTATACACTATTTTACCAAATAAGCGTAACACCTACTTTTGTTAAAATTTAGTGAGATTGAACTGGGTCTTAATAACACAAAATAAACTAATTATGCTACTATATAAAGCAAAAAACAGTTTTTTGGGAGGTGTGGTTTTATAATCAAAATAAATATTCGAACTAAAGGAAATAATTATTAAGTTTGCTAATTGGTCCCGTTTTTTCGTCAAATATTTTGCAAGTGTGACCGTAGCGTTACACTGGCAGACAATCAATTTTATAAGATGGATTTACAAAAGTGTTTTATAAATCTTTTATTATATGAATATCCTAAGCTGAATATTGTTCAACAAAATTTAAAGAAAATGCAACTATTCACTCATTTAACAAAAATGTATTAACTTGAAATTTTTATATTTTCGCTTTTGGAAAAAATCGGCAAGTTATATCTAACCGCTGCAAAAATTAAGTGTTATTTTGTCTGATAAAACGGTTGGTTTAAAAATTATTTTTTACATGCCTTTAATGTGAAATTTAAAATTGTTTTGCTTCTACTGAAAATTTGTAAATTTTGAGTTAATACAGTGTTTTTGAACAAGTGCGATATGTATGTATATACAAAATTTTAAATATATTATGTTTAATGTAATCATATTATTGTCACCGACAACCATATTATGGTTAAATTTGTCATCCATCACGAATTCACTACCATATTTTATATTTGGCTCTAATCACGTTATGGTTAAATATGACAATAATTTGTTTTTAAATTAACAAAAGTATTTTTAGAAACCAGCCATACTATTAAAAATGTTAAACATACTTTTATTATTATTAACCATAAAATGTTCTCGAAGAAGGACTAATTTATCCATAATATTTTTGTTGGGAACAATAAAATGGTTAAATTTAAGAAAATATGCTAGCTATTTTCTTTAAATCTAGTTTTGTTTTTTCGCTGGGTGTATTTATCTCATTAAAAAAAAAATATAAATTTATTCAATACAAAGGTTTAAAATATTTCAATCGAGAAGTTTGGAACGTGTGTTTAAAAAAAATTTTTAATATAAAATTTAAGAGAATATGGAATGAAACAAAGAGAAATGTATAAGAAATTAATTTTTAAAGATACTGGAAACGACAGTATCGATTTCAAATAGTTTTGTTTTCAAAATCATTTTCCATCACAAACCGGATTATTAATTTGAAGAAAATAAATTGAAAAAGTGCATTTGGCTTGCAAGGAAAAGAATAAAATATGAAAAATATAACTGTAAGTTACACTTCACTTTAACATACTTTATTAATTAATTTACTTTAATTTTTGATTTCTATTTTTAATTAAAAAAACACACGGAATAATGAAAATTGTGGCAAATGTATGCTTCATTAAAATACGCTGCCAAATTCTGTTACTGTCAAACGATGTTAAACCGAAAAAGTTTGTAATGAAACCTAGGGTGATCGATCGAATAGTATTCGACCGGTTTTAACCGGTTATTTTAGTTTTGCCCAAGTCGAATATTTTAAAATGCCCATTTTTCGAATATCGAATAAACCGGTTATTTTCGTAAAATAAACCGGTTACTTTATTAATGTGTAATTTATATACGTTTTCCTTACTTTTGTTATAAATGTACCCGTAATTTAAGTATTGTTCTAATTGAATATTTGGCAAAATTAAACTTTTTATTAAAAATGTCAAAACAAAATAAAACAAAAGTCAAAAAAACATTATGAGCAATGTAAAGACTGAAGCCCTGAACGAATGCATTAGAATGCCGTTTCAAAACATTCGTTTGTTTTTCAACTACTGATTGCTTTTTGCTTCATGCTTAAAACAAGAACATACCGGCGGTATCAACGATATGAGAAAATTCATCAGTTTTATTTATTAAAACACCAAGAACTTAAAAAAAAATTGAAGGATTCAAAAATGTCCTGGAAGGGTTTATATTGTGTGATCGACGAATTGCCAGATATTTCATATAAAAAGCATGTTCATATTACTATTGTTTCTATAATGCTGAAACAAAAAAAAAAATTGAAATATATAATCCTGGATAAAAGGTTTTGTTTCCCACTTTTCAAAAATATGGCTGAAGTTTACTGCTTCATATAGACATGCTTAACCAGCAACTTTTGGCTAGAGCAAACATTATTTAACGGTTTCTTAACTACATTATACATAAATGCAATTATCATCTTAAATATACATAAAGTTTAGCAAAAAACTAGAAATTGTTTAAAATAATGCTTAAGTTTAATCAATTAACTGGTCACGCTTTTTTTTTTAATTTTATCGTCAAATATTTGTGGTCTGAACATACCTTAAGTCATATCTATGTATTGAGGCCCTATGCTCCTTATGGGATCGTCGGGAACATATATGTATTTTGTTGGTTCCTTACCTTGAATTGTTTTGTTTTTATTCTAATTAACTTTTTATTATAAAAACTAATTTGATTTTTGTATTTTTATGTATTCGAATTAAAACCGGTTAACCGGTTATTTTTAAAATGCTTAACCGAAAACCGGTTTTTTTAAAATAGCAACTATTCGGAATATTCGAAAACCGGTTATTGAAAAATGTCGAATAATCGATCACCCTAAATGAAACCATATTTTTGAGAAAAACTAAAACTATTGATAGTACTGATATAATAGAAATATTTTACTAAGTTTTGCTGGAAATTTGCAACTTAACATATTCCCAGCAATGAGTTTGGCGTATGTGGACATTACACAAAGTGTGAAGCTCGTGATACATACAGAAGCTGTGGTAACAACGACTAGTCAAACACACTACACCTCCCTTTTTCGAGAAAGGAATAATCAATAATAAGTTGAAAACTATCGATGATAAAACGGTAGTCAAAAACCATCGATAGTTTCAGACCTCTAAAAATACCCCTCCCGAAAATAACTTTTAATGCTATACTGCAAGATATTGGTATCCACGCAAAACTTCTATAAAAGCTGCTATGTCACGTTATGCTGGTAGGTCCAGAAAACACTTTAAATCCCATTTAAACCATCTCCCTATAATGAATTTAAGGCGAAAACAACTCTAGCAGTACTTTTATATAAATCTTACTCTCGTTACATAATTTTGATGTGGAGGTTCAGACTCCCGAAAAAGTGTCTGTAAATACTGTGATGTAGGGTTTTATGTTACTTTACTCTCTTACTTGTTTTTTTTCGTAAAACTTATCGATTTCGAGTTCTGTTAACTTTCAATATCAAACGTGTTTTTTCTATATGGCGTTTAGCGCGTAAATAGGCCGAGATATTTTACATTTTCGACAAAATGTTTACGGAAATATAATAAAATATTAGACAAGTGTCAAAATAAACTTGATATCAAAGTAATTGTTTAAAGATAAGTGATTAATTTACGAGAAAAAAAATTAACTTCGTTATGCATTCTGGGTTTATTTTTAAAGAATTTGGTGCAAATGCCAGAATTTTTAAAATATCTGACAGTTAAGCTCCAATTCCGGGAAATAGCTTTAAATGAAATCTTAATCTGATTTTTACCGATTTCTATATGCTCAAACATTTGACTTAAACAAAAATTCATATTATAATACAGCTTTATTATTTAATTATCTTTAAAATAACAATTGGGGGATTCACAAGGAGCCATAAAGTCACATGTCTTAAAATAATAACATGAAAAATTATGACTGCTGTGAACAACCCCTCATAATTCAGTGTGCTATTTTAAATTTAAATCAGCTGATTTAAAACAAATATAAAAAATATATATTTACCAAAAATTAAAATATTATTTAATTCTAATCCATAAATTAATAAATGAAATTAGATTTTACCTTTCTACTTTCTATTTTTCAGACGATAATAAGAAATAAATTTTATTTTGTTTGTTTACCAAACAGCAGAGTCCCAAGCCGATCTAATTTGACGCCGCAAGTTATTTGTTGCAAAAATTGCTAGCCGCAGATTAAATTCGGATGTTAGCCGGATGAATTTTATTATCAGAGGCAACGGCTTACAAAGACTAATGCGGCTCGGCTCCTCTCAGCCGTTCAGCACAGGTCTCTTCGGATTAATTACGACAGCACAATAAACATAGCAAGCAAAGTTCTATTTATTTAAGACACTTTTTGTTTACAAAGCAACAACAATATTTTTAAGCCATTGTAAAATGTTAGAACATTATGACAATATAACATGATAGCAAACCTTGTGAATACCCCAAATGTGTTTATTGTTAACTCGATTAAAAGTGGACTCTCATATAAATGGGTATTTTCAGATCAGTTCAGAGAGGAAGTATTCCAAATAAATATTTTTCTACCGATCTTAAAGGCTTTTAAAGACAATCCCAGAATATAAAGAATTAAAAATTACGTTATTTATTTTAACAAATAGAATCTGGGAATGTTGAGTAACATTTATTATACAAATTTTCATATTATTCAAATGTGTATTCTAAGTCAAATTACAATCCTCCAAATCTTTTTTATACTTTGATAGTCTTATTCCTTCAATATTTTCCAGGAATAGTTTCTATGCACTATCAGAAATTTCGTTTGTATATTTCCGTTGCGAGGCTTACTTAAGCTATCCTTTGTCTAGCATTCATGCTGCTGGTATCCTATAATTGCATAAATTTTCTTTACAATTTACTTCATTGCTAGCCAAAGGATAGCTAAAGTAAGCCTCGTAACAGAAATATACAAACAAATAATTCTGATAGTGCATACAAAATATTCCTGGAAAATATTGAAGGAATACGACTATTAAGGTATAAAAAAAGCTTTCGAGGATTGTAATTTGACTAAGAATACACATTTGAATTATATGAAAATTTGTTATTTATTTTAGTTCAATATTTAACCCACCTTAATAAATAAATAAATAATTACACACACATACACACACACACCTTAATATTCAGCCATAATCATACGCAAGTGTTTGTGGGTTTTTGTCTAAAAAATACAAGTTAAATTGTCTCTCTATTAGTTTAATACAGAAAACAAATTGTTAAATTTTCTTTTATTTATGATATTTGCTTGTGTATGTGTATGTGAATGCGGATGTGTTGTGTTTACATATACATATATGTGTGTCATTTAGTTTTTCCTTTTCAACATTTATTGTCTTGTAATAGTGTCTCTGGGTATTTTCAATTGATTTGAATGTATAGAATACAACAGTGTAGTTTTAGCTAAAAGAATATACAAATAGAGAATAAACGACATCATACTCAATGTCAATTTGAGACATTTTTACAAAAAAAAAAAAAAAAAAAAGGTTTGTTCGTAAGCAAATTTTACAGGGAAGGACAACAAATTAGTGCCTTAGATTAAAAATAATAAGTAATAGTGCTGTTTCGACTTTACCGAATCTTTGCTACTCCCCACCGACAATTTGAATATTTAAAAAGTGGGCTCTATATGGGATTTATAAATGATTAACCATTCTTTAAAGAATCTGACGTTAGTTTAATAATTGGTTGCGGCATAAGTCTGTGTTAAATTATTGGCTGACCACCAGATATTTTTATGCTTTTATTGTTAGTCATAGTAAACTTTATTTTAACTGATTTCAATTAATTTAAAATAAAGCTAAAATGATGTTCATCAGGAGAATTTATATTGGAATCGTGCAGTGTTAATCCCTTATCTAAATTTACAGCCTGTTCATCGATTTCGAACGTTAACGTTCGCATAGAAAATTATATGTAAAACAAAAACAATATTCGAAAATTTGTTTTTGTTTAAAATGTAGATTTCTATGCGAACGTTGACGTTCGAAATCGTTGAACAGGCTGTTAAATTGAAGGGACACAAGCAAAACTTAAAAAAATGTATTTATAAAAATTAAATTTAAAAAGTTAAAAGTTTTAAAAAATAAATTGACACAGAAATTCGGTTCCAAATATATAAAATAACCCGAATATAATTATTGTGCATACAGTCTCCATTAGTCTTGATATTAATCACATAAATATTTAAAATTGTTTTATATACAAAGTTCTGTTCTTTACTAAGCACTTAAATTAAACTTAATTAACCAATCTGATACATTTACATTAAATTTTACGGTCTGGTTCGTTTGAATTCTCAACGACAAACAGCTGATTTGCGCTCCACTAACAACTTTCAGAACGACACGTCGATCGACAATGCAAGCGAACGATAACGTAACAGTTTTCATCAGTGTTGCCAGTGAAATTTTGAGAAAGCTACATCAAAGTTTCCAAAAAGATACACTTTGAAAAAAATTTTAAAATCCATTTTTAACGTTTAACATTTTTGTTTCATGCTAGCTGTCCCGGCAAACATTGTTTTGCCATATAAGTTTAAGCAAGAGGAATAAAGCACTTTATACCATGATCGGCGATGGGAAAAAACATAAGCTATTTATTTCTTTATTTCGGTTCGGTTCATATTCAAAAGTGATGCATTTATTATACTGAAGTATGAAAATAAAACAGAATAGTAGCTTCGGTAACGTTTAACGACCAATCGTTAAAATTGCATAGCCAAAGAAGAATAACCGGAGAACAAAATTTGTCAAAAAAATACATAAGCAAACGAATCGGTTAATTAATTAAGAAGGTATAGGAGGGGGTGCTTTTACCCTTTTTGCTCTATTTTACGCAGTAAATCTTAAAATTTATAGCCTTTAGTTCCTTGAAGGCTTGAAAATATCATCGGACAATTTATTAAGAAGCCATGGGTAGAGGGTGGTTTTACCCCTTTTGCCCTATTTTACTCTCTTATTGTCGGAATTTCCAAAACATTTATATCTTAAAGTTGCTTAAGATAATTAGTATTGTGGTAATTTTGTTGAACTATTTATGGTTTTTAATTCAAATTTTCAATATTCTTAATCAGGCTTTAGATCATCAAATTTAATTTTCATTAAGTTAAGATTCGAACACAGGCGGCTGGTTACCCTGACATGTTTCGATCGCTACCACTCGATCGCAGCCATCAACGACTGCTGACGTCAATAGTCAAACATCAATCCTTAAACCAAATTGTATTTTCACCTTTTGGTAGATCGCAATTGGCTTTTTTGAATGATTATCAATTTTTAATTGATTTCACATGTTTTTCCTTTACCTCTGTTTTTGTACTTTTTGTCAATAATTCTTATTATAGTCCTACCACTATTACTGGGGGTCAAAGAAGAAAGGCGGCGATATGTGATACATGTTTAAACTTTTCGAAATTTGTAAATGTTATAGATTCTTTTAACTTTGCTAGTTTTTTCTACACAAGTGTATCATTCTCAGTGGATATAATTTCTTCTATTCTGTAAGTGTTTTTATTTAAATGGGATTTTGCCATTGTGTGTTCTTTAAAGGTTGTTGTGGCCAGAGTATTTCTTTAATTGTGTATTTTTTTATTTTATTTATTTGTTGTTGTTCTGTTTTTTTATTTAGGTAAATTATTTGTTATTCCTAGTCTTGTTGCAGTCGTTTTAATATTATTATTGTTGTTGTCGAAGTGTCCTCATTTTTATTTATTTGTTACACTGCATGTGATAAATTAAGATTTATATCCTGAGTCCTTTGAATTTTACATGCAAACGAATACAGGATCGCGTACACATGAAAGCATACAGTTAAACACAAACATAAAAACAGAGTAAATAAATATTGTTTGTATTTGTATTTGTATATTTTATTGATATAAAAAGGACTAAAAACAACAACAAAAACAATAGCAATACAAGTTGTAATAGCAGATTAAAAGAACAACAAAAACAATATTGAAAATCAAATTAAATTCGTAAAATTTAATTTAACTTTTTGGTCTTGCCAATTCTTTGTAAATTTTTTTTCATTTTGTTTGCTTAAACACGCAGAGAAAAGACATGTTTCTATATGATCACCTCAAACGAAATACTTTTTAACGGGCAAATTGTTTGGAATCCTGAATAAAATTCCCGGAAAATTGTATTTTACAGGAAATCCTGATATAAAACAGTCGTATAATTATGTTGCAAATCTTTTAATTCTCTTTTGATTATTTTTTATTTAATTAAGTTTTTCTTGCAAACTTCTTTTCATATTAACGACTTTGAAAGAATACGCTTATTATAACGTGGATGAATATACATTAAAAAGAAAAATTATTATTAATAAAAAATAAAATAAATTACTTGGTCCTTTCAATATTTTATGTCGTAAATAGTTTTGCTAGTTTTTTTTTATCTTTTAATTGCAAGATTAACACATTTCATAAAACATGCATGTATTCCTTTTAAGCTTTCTTTTACACATTTTTATTTTTTTTGTTTTTGTATATTTTTTTTTTGTGTAATTTTTCTACTTTTAAGCTGTTTAAATGTTTTCATTTAAGACTAATTAAAATGTTTTAACTTTATACTCCAAAAACAAATAATTATTGCCACATAAAATGAAAAAATAAAGAACACATAAAAGATAATATAAACAATTTTATTAAAGTATGGAAGGGTATTACACGATTTCCGTAAGGAAAGTAAAAAAACTTTTTTTTAATTTCAAACATAACAAACATAGTGTTTTAAAAACATTTAGGCACAGTGCAACCTCGGTTCTTGCAACCAATAGAAATTTTGGGCGTTGCGAAAACCCAGTCATGCATTTCATTGTATTATTTAACGTTAAAAACAGCGTTCGAAAATAAACAGATCATTATTTAGCGTTTTTCTCACACACCGAGGAACGATATATATTTTTTTTTACTGATTATGTAGACGAATACAACCTTTAATACCGTTCTTAACTATTTTCAAGAAAGGGCCGAACATTTTATAGTGTTCTGTTCTTCGTTGAAAAACAGAACAATTGAAGTGATACTGTAAACAAACATTATATTTTAATGCTCTATTTTTGGCATTGATAAAGATATGAACAAACAAAAAATTAAAGCAACGAACAGCTTGGGTGTGTATTGTGTATATGTTTTGTTTGTGTAAAATTATTTTGCTGGCTTTTTGTTTTTCTTTCGAATGTGTATTTAGTTTTGTAAAAAATGTTTGGATTTTTTTTTTTACCAGCCAAGACGAAAGAACATTAATGACCCGTACCGAACACAATAAAGTTTGTGGTTTAAAAAAAACCGAACGGAATTAAATGTTCTCATCTTTTGTTGAGTTAGATTAACAAAGTATTATTTTTGTGTTCGAAAGATGACAAACAAACGTTATTTTTTTAATGATATTCTACACAAACACTTTTAGCGTTTGTGTATTCCACAAATCTACCGAACCGAACACTAAGGAGCGAGATTTAGTGTTTATTTTCCTAATAAGAGATTTATTAAAAACAAAACAAAAAGTCACCCCTATTATGTAAGTCGTTGTCGACATCGACGTTAATACCAAATTATAATTATAAGAATTGTGTGACGACGGTGACTAGTTATCGAAAACCTGACAAAAATAATCCCATCTCTGATTATTTTTCTTTTTTTATCATTTGTAACGCTATTTATGCTATTTTCAGACATTTTGTTTTTTTAACCGATCTAGTGATTCCAAATAAAATTTAGAGTTTGTTTCTGATTTTTTGCTGTTAGTTTTCGGATTCTTTACAGCTTAAACAATTTTTAATAAATATTTGCCATCATGCCGCTGTTAGCAAGTTTTCTCTAATTTAGCAATTTTTACCGAGTTTTTGCTATTCCTTATAGTTTTAGCGGCTTTTAATTAATGTTATGTCTTGTTCAAAATATTAAAATTTTCGCAAATTTTCACCATTTTAGCCATCTTTTCAGATTTTACAATTATCGCGTAGCTTTGTTGCTCTTAGAGGCAATCATCGCAAATCAAAAATGTTCGTTATTTAAGAAAACTTTTTCGTATTTTGGCAATTTTCGCGTTTAATTTACTAATAAAATGTATGCATAAAACTTCTTTAAAATTTGAATTTTTTTTATTTTTATTATATGCTCACATTTAAACTAAACTTTCTTAAGCATTCATTTGCAAAATTTCCTGTCGACTTAAACAGAGACAATTATACTCGACGTCGACTTAAAAGCGCGCTTTAAAAAATACGAAGTGACTGTCAATAGTAATCGATTATGGTCAATAACGAATAAGAAAATACAATAACTGTTCCGGTGTCGTCGACTTTTATAATAGAGGCGATTAACTTTTGAAATATATGTATTTTTATAAAAAAAAATCAATTTAAAACAAGAAAAGATACACAGAAAAAATGGAAAACCAACTTCAATTAACGTATTTGTTAGAAATTTGTACTTTTAATTAAATTCCGTACTGATTTTCCGCCAGCAAACAAATTGATCATGCCAATTAATACATTTGTAAGTTTGAGCTTTTCCTGCTGTTCAGTTTCAATCAATAGGTTTACTTGTAATGTGACCACCATCAAAAGAGGCTATATAAAGCGTAAACACAAATTATAAATATTTTGTTCAATCAGCATATTTAATTGAAACAATTAAAACATTTTTTTAGACAATAATTAGTATTGTGGTAATTTTGTTGAACTATTTATGGTTTTTAATCCAAATTTTCAATATTCTTAATTAGGCTTAAGTTCATCAAATTTAATTTTCATTAAATTATTTTTATGAAGAAAGGAATTTTACAACATGAAAATTAATTAAAATTGTTATTGATAATCATTCATTCTTGACTGACCTGAGATTCGAACCCAGGCTGCTGGTTACCCTGACATGTTTCGATCGCTACCACTCGATCTCCTCAGAGGGATTTGCCGTCTTACACTCGCAGCCATCGACGACTGCTGACGTCAAAAGTCAAACATCAATCCTTAAACCAAATTGTATTTTAACCCTGTGGTAGATCGAAATTGGCTTTTTTGAATGATTATCCATTTTTAATTAATTTCACATGTTTATCCTTTACCTCTGTTTTTTCGTACTTTTTGTCAATAATTCTTATTGACAAATCTAATTGTAGCTGGTTTATCAGCATTAACTAAGGATTTAACGTAACACTACAGAAAATAATCGAAAGGTGTCAAAACACACAACCTTGGAGGCCAATTGATCGTTCCATTTCATGAATTCAACTTATCGTCAAATTTTGATTTTATTAAGTCAAGGGTTGCGTTCGCCGTATGACACGTAGCTCCATAGTGCTAAAACCACATCCCTACCTTATCGATGGCGCCCATATTTTAAACACAAACAAAATTATTGATCATCGTGCGGTAATGATCTCCGTCGACCGTAACGCGAACTCTTGCTTGATTTTTGAAGAAATAAGTTTTGATGATTTATCAGCATGTAAACCACAATAAACGATGCATTTTTCTTTATGCGGCAATTTAGTTTATTGACCATTCCGTTAAGATGGACGCCATAAAAATCACAAAGTCGTTCATAAGTTGTGCCAATCGATGACTGACTTATAAAGTTAATTTGGACATTTTGATAACGTTGTTTAAATGTTATTTATGGGAATTTACCAGAGAATACTGATAACAAATGTCAAAGAGTAGTTCGTTTGACAATTAACCTTTTCTTAAATTCTATTCGGATAATAAAACCTCCTTTGTAACGGGTTCTTAATAACGCCACATGAATGCAAAGTTCCTTCTAATATGACATTGATATGGCCAAAAAGTGGTTTTAACAAGATGGTGTCACATTTCATATTTTTACTTATTAACAAAATTACTAATGGAAATGATGACATTTAATCAGCATTAAACTTATTAGAATGTTGTTGTACCCTGAAGAAGTTTTTCCAGTAAATAGAAAATCGCTTTAAAATCTATGAACATTTCTTATAATTAATAAAAAAAAACATATACATTATTATGAATTTTCTGCCGTCTCAATTAAAATCTATTTTATGTTCGAATAGTTACTTATCAGCTTAAAAACAAACTTCATCTATTCGTCGGCCATTTTCCGCTTCAGTTAAAAAATATACATAAAAGCATTAAAAGTATAATAAAAGTCTACGTTAAAATGTTAACATCCTACACAAAAACAATTGAAATGGAATCTTGATATCACAGTATGATGTTGTATGTATGTATAATTTAAAAATGCGGGATTGACATCAGATGGTGTATCTTTTACACATCGCACGGTTCCTCTAAAGAGAGTCAAATCAAAAATTTAAAATTTTCACTTTTTGCAAGGAATCGATCCACAGTGGCCATATCTACTGAGTGTTTTACATCATTTACTCTACTCTTTCGCCAAAAAAAAAATGCATTTGTATCCCTTTTCTTGAAATAAAAGAAGCTACTCTAGAGTCAATTAAAGAGAACAATTTTGAATTGTTCCCAAAATGTAAGCTGAATTCATAAAGAGAAATATTTTAAGTTGTGCCAGTGTTTATGTCACAACGGTTGACTTCGATGACGTTCTATTTTGTGTTGTCTCTTTTTAGTTGTTATAAGTAAGTTAATTGTTCTGTTATATTTCGTTTTGTTTCTATATCTATGAAATGACACCACTATAAAAATGAATAAATTTAACATAATGGGGAACAACTCAAAAAACTTGTTATTCTTTGATAATCCCTGAAAATCATTTTTTTCAACTTTCATTGTAAATATTAAAAAAAAAACTGTATTTTGGATCTTCTGAAAATTTTGAGTTGAGTATGTGTTTTTAATAACTTAAAAGGCATTATCAAATTTATTTTCACATATGTATATCTGTTTCAGACTATGTGACATCAGAACTTAAGAAAATATTTTTTTATAAATCATCTCCATTTAAAGATCAATATCACCTTATCGTATATCATTGTAAATTCATTTTTAATTTAACGTCAAATCATATCATCATATTTCGGATCCTTCCTCTTTAATGTCTAATTTTATGACAGTTTGAAACCCCCAAATGTGTATTAATTTAATATGGGGTTTTGGCCATGCACTTTCAACCCCACGATTTAAAATCGCAAGAAGCCAGATTTAGTTTATTATGTTCAGAAGCTCGGGTTTGCAATTTTCCATTGAGTTTTAAAAGTTTCCTTGATAATACTTTTGCAATTTTATGTGGCCAAACTTCTTGCGATTGAGATCTACAGAACACCGAGTATGCGATTAAAAGTCAGAATTGCCAATATAAAGCGTTTTGCGATTGCCAATACCTTCCCGTTTCTTAATATCTTTGCTCTTTTGTAGACGAAACACAAAAAAAATTGTACGAAAACAGTAGAAAGTGTAAAAAGCAGTTTATTTGTGTACTGATTTTGATGTTGAGAATAAAACAGTAAAATTGAAAAAAATGAATAAATGTACTGCTGAAACAGTAAGTCTGGCACCCCTAATTCCATCATTATCTACTAGTATCTGCAGATATGGTACTCTTATTCTCCTTTTATTTGAATTATTCGAGTAATTCGAACAATATCAAACCCTTACTCGATTAATAATGCAAATTTTAAAATTCAATAATCCATTAATTCCTTGCTCGAACAAAACAAAAAGTCAGATAAAAGTTATTTTCGGGAATAAAAATTTTATTATTAATAAGACTTCTTCTATATGACACACAGTGGGGTGAAACATATGCAAAACAAGGATTAATTCAGGAAAGTCTATATTTTATGACACTATTGGGGGATTCACAAGGTGTGCTTTTAAGTCATATCGTCATAATTTTCTAAAAATATTTTACAATTGTTTAAAAAATATATTGTTGCGTTTTAAACAAAATAAAAACTTTAATGCTACAATAGAATATCTGAATTGTTAACGGTTGCCCACAGCAGTCATATGTATATATTTCTTGTAATGATTTTAAGACATATGACTTTACAACCTTATGACAACCTTGTGAATCCCCCAAATATTTTTTTTTTTGCTAAAATTTTAGTGGAATTTTAATTTTGTTTTATTTAATCAACTAAAAACTAAAAAAAAACTATGTATTTTTTTCGAACAATATAAATTTTTTGAAACAAGGCGCATTCATTGCTGAAATATTAAATTAATAATCAACTTCATAATTAGCTTAGCCGTCATCATAATCATCATCTTCATGTTATCATCACCAACATCGGAAATATTTAGTAAAATAAGCAAATCAAGTGCTGTTCGTGGTTAATTTAAATTATGTAGTGATTTATCATAATGTTTGCTTTTGCTTCAAATTAAAGGATTTGATGTTATAAGAAACCGATTAAAACTGTCTTCATTCTATTTTCTGCGATTGCATTTACGAGCAAATTGTTTTTAAATTTTTTAAAATCTTTATAACGAGCTTCTTGTGCCTCCTCAGAAAGTTGGCCCATTGGAATTAAAAATTTGTGTAAAGTGGGAGGCATACAAAACCATGGGTAAAGTTTTGCAAACGGATTTCCGGTTTTATGGGTTAAGTCGCGAAATTTTTGAAGTGAATCTCGGGACCACAGGAAACATCAAAAGGTATTATACGCAATATTTCAAACAATTGTACATCAAATTTTATAATTTTAGCAGAAACTTTTACATTTCAGAAAAATAAAAAAAAAACTGAAATAATCATTTAAACAAAGCCAACCAATTGTGGGAGTTTGTAAGAAGAGATAAACACACTGTTTATTGTTGGTGTTTTGTTAAAGCTTTGATATTGTAACAAGTAGAATTTTGAGTGTTTATAATTCTTATTTGCTTTAAAGATTTATTTGTTTAATATTTTTGGCTTTTCTAATATCTTTGGAAAAGGATTCCTGATGATCTGGCCTAAGCAACCAGTGAAAAGCGCATAGAAGCTAGCTTTCCTCCACCAATAAATTTCAGTGTATTTATCATATAAAAAATCATATTCAAGTCAAATAATTGGATACTCCACTAATTACCATATCAGTTACCATTTTTACAAATAAAGTAATGAACAAATTTTACCTACAATAGTAGTTGTAGGGCACATTGGAAGCATAATCTCGTTTATTGCATTTATTGTAGATTTTCTTATAATTTTTGCTGTTTCTTATAAAATAATACCTTAAGTTATAATATGGTTAATTATCGCAATGAAAGTTTTTCAATAATCCAAGTCGAGGAGAAAAAGTTGTAGTAAGAAAAAGTAAATGGAAAATATTATCGATTTAATTATTTTGTTCCAAAAGGAAAACAAATATTTTAAAATTAAGGAAATTGTTTTGTGCTTAAAATCTATAGAAAAAAAAATATTTTGGATTTTTATTTTTTACTCAGAAGCAAAAATATTTTTTTAATTTTGCTTTTAGTTTGATTTTTTTAGTTTAAATTTGAAATATGATCGTTATTTGCAGTCCCTACTAAAAGTAGAGTTTTTAATTCATTTGCGCAAAATAATAGAAAAATCATATCTAAATGAATCTCATAGTAAAGGGGTAGTAGGGATGGGCAAATTGAAAACAATATTTTTTATTTTTTAAGAGTATCGATATTTATTATTTCAAAAATATCGATATATCGAACGTATTTTGCTGAAACTATTACCAAATTAGCCATATAGAGCACACTAGCATGCAAAGGCAATCCAGCAAGGATTATTTACATAATAAAAGTCCTATTTCAAAATGCACAATGACGAATTCTTTATGATGGCTGTACACAGCCATTTACAATGAAAACTAGGGTGCGACTTTTTATTATTGTCCTGGACAACATAATGAGAAGAACATCTTGTGAACAAAGGAAGATAACATGGAGTCTAAAAAAAAAAGGATGGAAGATTTCGACTCTGCCGGCAAAATATTATTAAATCTGGTTAACATATTCATTTGTTATTCTACATCTTCAAAAGAATTAAGCTAAACATAACTTGCAGTTTTGAATTTTTTTTGTAACTGGGAAAAATATCACAGTTTCTGGTCTTACAGATATCTCTTATGTAAGCATTGTCTAGTTAAAATATTTTCGAGCAAAAAGCTTAATGCTTCTTCAGGGGAGAGAGAGATTGGTTCAAATGGACACGAAACAGCTTTCCAAAAAAAATAAAATTCAAATAATTTTCTTTTGATAAAGTAGCTGAACTAGAAGCAGCATGAATCAATAGCTTGCAATCATTTCCTTGTTTGGACGCCACTTCCAAAGCCATTTCTAATAGTTTGAAAACAGTGTCACGAGATAACCCCATCCTCTCATTTTCTAGAAAACGCTTCCTGCTTCTCCGGTTTTTTATCCACTTTTGGTTAGCATGTGCACAGAAATTATAAATTTGTTTTTTCCACGTCGTCATACAATTTTCACTGATTGTTTTATTAAATTTCGCGGAAATCCAGTTGATGACATTAATGGGGTTTTTCATTTATGCTATCTGGAATTGGATATTTTATAAAATACGGCGGATTGAAGCAGATCGTTTTTCTAAAAAAATATAGTGCACATCAATACCTTTCCCTGCACATAAATTTGTTCGCGGATACACTCAGATAAATAAAATTCTACTCCAAAGAACATATGGACGACAACAAAAACTTCACAAAAAAGACAACACACTTTAACACAAAAAATTATTTACCACACCTGACTTGTTTTATACAATTTTTATATGATTTTAATTTACATACCTTTACAAGTGTTTTCCATTTTACAAAATTTTTATGACCTTAAAAGTTTTTGTTTGACGACCGAAATTCCTTTGTTATTTGTTTATGATAGAATGTCACAAAATGTAGCAAAACAAAATATGATAACTTTGACAGCTCGGCATGTCGTCACGAGTTGCCACCTGACTTTTGGTTCAAAGCGTTAAATATAAAATTCCGTTAGTGCCGGTTCACACGCGTCAAGTTTGACTCGTCAAGTCTTGGGTTTTTAGGAGAGACGGGAAAAGAAATGGCCTTCTCTTTTCCCTTCTCTCCTAAAAGCTCAAGACTTTACGAGTCAAACTTGACGTGTGTGAACCGGCACTTATTATTTTTTTTAAATAGTTGACTAGAAAAATTGACTTTTTGCCTCCAAAACCTATCATTGGCCCCACAGTGCCTAGAAAGAATTTGAAAAATATTCTGGCCAGTCACCATATCAAATGAAATGATATGGGACCAAACTTCCCAAATTCTCATACATATTTATATATTTACTTGAAAGAAAATGGTGGGCATACTCTGCGAAAGCCCGTTGACGACATCACAAGACACGCTCTCGAATGGAATCCGCCAGGAAGCCGTGGAAGAGGGTGCCCACCACACTCCTGGCGCCGCCAAATCGAATTTAAAGCGGCCAATCAAACCAATATCATAAATTTCCTATGGTCCTATGCTGCGGTAAATATACGTGTCACAATTGCTTCTAAATTTAACGAGGTCTGGTTTTTGAAAACTGATAGGTACCTCGATACTGGATTAAATATAAGGGGTTAGTTATTTACCATAATATCAAATTAAAAGTACCAAGTGTTGGGATAATCAATATGTCTTTGTTGGTACCTGTAGTTTAATACTCGTTATTGTTTGTTAAGTTTGCTAAAATGTTTAATAATTCTCTATGTAATGTTATATTCCTAAAACATGTTGTCATAATGTTGTTTTTATTAATTATTTGTTTCATTTTTTCTTCATATTTTTTCTTTCGTCATTTTTCTAACGAAAACATTATTAGAACTCAATTATATCACACAATAAATTGGTATCCTTTTGTTATTTCCGTACAATAGGAAATTGCAAATTATATAAATAAATACAAAAACACTCCTCTCACACACCCACACAAAAGAAACAAGTACAGTAGTTTTGACTTAGCTGCACAATCTCCTTTGCACGATTTTTTGTGCAGGTAAATCAAAAATGCAGCTATCTTAAATGCATTTACCTGCCTTAATGTGCAGGTACACAATTGTGGTTACCTGCACAAAAGTGCAGCTAAAGTAAAGTGTTTGATTTAAAAGAAGAATAAAAAAATTATTTTTTTAATACATAAATTTATATTTTATTAAAATTTTATTTCAACCCAGGAGCTTACTAGGAATCTAACAAAGAGTCTTTTTGATCGTCGACGAGATCATTTTTTAATTGTAGACGATTTCTAGCACGGGAGAAACTGTTACACGTGCTAATTCGTAAGAGAGATTCTTCCATAAAGCAGCGAAAAACGCTTATATTATTCGTAAAGGGAATCGTTTATGATGTACATATATTGAGATTATCTAACGAGTCTTTCAAAAGCATGCTAAGAGTCGTATGAGACTCATGTAGGTTTTATTTTTCAATACTCAGCCGTATGACTAAGCTACGTAAATAAGGGCATCAGGCGTATTTTTCATGCCAAAACTTCTAATTTTCATACAATTTCTATAAAACAAACCTTAAGGTCGCGAAACCAACACCATACTGTCGGAAAATCCTTTTTTGCAGATCCTTAGGCCGGTTTGTTTTATTAAAATTGTATTGGCAATAGCATTTTCATACTTCAAAAACTGCCTTATTTAGGTGGCTCAGTAATTGTTATACGACTATTACAGAGAGTCCCAAAAGGTTCATTTCAAGATTTAAAGACGAGCGTGTCAAAAAATAAATAAATCAAAAAAAGATTTAGATGTTTTTGTTGCTCGTCAGATAATCACCAGAAGATTCTTTTAGGAGTTGTATATTAAACATAATCGTCTAACAAACAGCCCATGCTAGCTGGGTAATAACAGATCATTTTATACATGTATGTTTGTTTATTTAATATAAAAGAAGCATTAACAATAACAATGAAAATTCACAATGAACATAAAACATAAAAACAAAATAATTGCGATTTATATTTTTATAAACAGCTTAAATTGGATATTTATGTGAAAAAGTGGCCAACATATAGTTTTATGTGTGCAGCTAACTTTGATGTTTTGTATGAAAATATTTTAAAGCTGCCCAAAAATATGAATAATGTGCAGGTATACAAAATGCACTTAAACAAGGATTTTGAAGAATAATTCCAGAAAATATTTATTTTGGGCAGTTAAGTCAAAGTGCAGCTAAATTTGATTTTTTGTATGAGAATAATTTTAAAATGCCAAAAATTTTGTGCATTTATCTTAAATGTGCAGGTATAGAAAGTGCACTTAAAAAAGGAATTTGTATGGAATTAGAAAGAATAATTCCAAAAATTATCAATTTTGTGCAGTTAAGTCAAAAGTGCACGTAAACAAAAGGCAGTTAAGTCAAAACTACTGTATTCTGTAATATAAAAACAAATATGTACATACACATGTATATATTTATGTATGTATGAATTGGTATACGTGTGTATGTAAGGATATAAAAAATAAACTGAAAATCAAACGAATAAACGAACAAAACTTATGGCTAAATAGTAGAAAATGGGAGAAAAAAATTACACAGTTGCCATTGACTACCATTTAATAAAGAGGAACAATAACAACAACTAAAACTACAACAATAATAAAACAGCATGTGAAAAGATTTCATAGTTACTGTATTACATTGATTTTAACGTTAAGTTGAGTGTAAAAAAAATAACAACAATCATGATGACAAGAACAAGAGCAACAACAAAAACCAAATAAATATGTTATAACAATAATATAACATTGAATTTATATGACACACTTCATAAAAATCACATAATAAATATAGAATAAAGACTTGTGTACATACAAACATTTATACAAGTACTATTGATACACAATGTAGTGACGTTAGGAATATCAATTTTCAATATTCGCCCATACGAATATCTGCGCCAATATTCGCCAAACACGAATATCCAATCTGAAACTAAGCGCCACACGATATATGAAATTTGATTGAACAAATCTGCCGTTTGCGTTAAATTTGTAAAAAAAAAAAAACTGGCGCACTTATAAATCTATTTCCCATTATAATGGCATTCCAATGACTGAATTTGAAAATCTTAACTTTGCACCTACACCTCTGAACATTTTTTAAATTTGTATACGTCATTCGCATTGCAACCGACCAAAGTCTTTAATACAACCACAATGACAAACGTCCCTTACGTGTGTAATAACAGTAACCGACGCACAATCAAAACTCAAGCTGTGCAGCAATAATTTTGTCGATGCTTTGGTGACATTTATTTCACAAAGAAAACAAAATAGCACGTTACTTGGTAACGAAACAGTAGCAGAACAGCAAAATTGCAATGTGCTTTGATGTTTTGGAACTTATTCTATGTAAAGGACATAAGCACCGTGATCTAAAGGATCTCTTGTGCAGCCCAAGTGTTCACAGAAGTAGATCAAGGCAACAAATAAAGCTCATTATCCTAAATGGTAAACGATTGCATACTTCACGTGAAGTCATTAAGATATCAATCTGAACAGATCTTAAAAATTTTAACAGCCAACGCTTGCATTAGACATGGCCAAAAAATGCTAAAACTTATTTTAAAAAATTATAAAGTTTTTTCAAGATTTTCATTAGAAATTTACTAAAAGTATGAAAATTTAATAAAAAAATTAATAAATTTTAGTAACTTATTTAATAAAAATTAAATAATTGTAATATGTACAGTGGTTTTAACTTAACTGCCTTTTGTTAAAGTGCACTTTTCATTTTACTGCACAAAATGAATAATTTTTGGCATTATTCCTTAAAATCCCATACCCACTTTCCATGTGCTGTTACTCTCGCGTCGAGAAACTTTTCGATTGAAATGTGTGAAATTAAACAAAAATGCCATATAATGAAACAAACAGCTGTTTTTCTCGCTAACCCCAGGTCTACACTAAAGATAAATATCTCAGCCTGTTGTCAATAACGTCGCCAGAATAACAAAGCAATATTTCTTATTTCTCAGCTTATGTTAAAGGGCGGCATGAAATAGCCCCCCACGAAGTAAGCCCCCAAAGCGGAAATAAAATAACCCTCCAAAAAAGTGTATGGGCGGCAACAACAATGTTTTTTAGGGATTTATTTCATTTTTTTGGGGATTATTTAATATGAAATTAGTTTCCAAAAATCTAAAATGAAATAAGTCCCAAAAAAATTTTGGGGACTTATTTCATTTTTAAATTTATTTCAAAATCGTCAAAAAACAAATTATATCACGTTTTAACATGCACGCAAAACTTGTGATAATTAATAATAAAATTTTAGGTCGGTTCGCAGAAAAAAATTTTATCTTTTTCAAATTTGGGAAATTAATTCGAAACGGAGAATTTTTTAAAAGTAGGAATTTTGCTATGTTATGCATTGACCCAGAAACGGAGAAAAAGGGACAAATTTGCCAAATTCATTAAAATGAAAGTGCATCAAATTTATTGCAGAAAGGAAAACTAATCGTTTCTGAATTCCTATCAAGTATAGTGTTTGAGGGAAACAAAATTTGTATCAATATGACACAATATGAAGAATCGAAAGAAAGAATTTTTTAACTCCCAGTTTCCAATAACGACAACCTGTGTGTTATTTATCAGGACAAAAGACCGAACATTGTTCTTATTCCTCTTAAAATATGCCACAAATGTGACGCAAAATTAATGGCGGATTCCATTTCTATTGCGCTGAAAAAATACAACTGCCCCTGTTGCCGTCAAACGGTTGACGAATCGATGCAATTTTTTGATTAAATTTTTCAATTTTTGCAAATAAATCTATATTTCGAATTGGTTATACTTTTTGGGGATTTATTTTATTTCAAGAATTGGAGATTTATTTAAAATTAAAAAACTTCCCAATTTTTGGGGATTTCTTTCATTTTAATTTGGGGAGTTCGTTGGAGTTCATATGAAATAAGACCCCAACAATTGGGGAATTATTTAGTTTTGTTTTGGGAACTTATTTCGTGGGGGGGCTTTTTCATGCCGCCATGTTAAAGGCATGGGAAAAAGTATTTATGTTAACTCACAATTTGAAAAAAATCACGGAAGAAGGTGCTGTGTAAAAACTAGCGCTATCTTGGAAAAATTATTTTTATTAATATAAATTCTTTCTTATTCGACTTTATTTTTTAAATGTACACATATTAATTTGCTTAAACTTGGTCTTTTTATTATATACAAATATTCATTTTATTAATTTTTATTTTGTTAAAGTAAAATTATTATTTTTATAACTATAAAAAAGATCCCCAAAATTAAACAAATTAATATAATATTATTTGTTTTTAATTCGACCTTTATTATTATAATATAACTAAATTTTCAAGCTTGAGGTCTTTTTTAATTTTTTTATAAAAAACGTTTATTTTAACCAATATTTCGGAACTTCTTTGAGTGCCTTCGTCAGGGTTTTTTTCTTTTCTTAATTAACAATTTATAAAATAATATAAATATATAAATCGTGCAAAGGAGATTGTGCAGCTAATGGCATTTTCTTTTCTAAGTAAAATTCTGCATTTTTTCTGCCTTTTACATTTTTTTAAATCAAACCAAGACATTTTAGTGTTACATTGCTACGTAAAATGCTTAAAGTAGTTTGGCTAAAAAATTGTGCAAGGTTTCGCTGAATTTCGACTTTTTATACATGGCCACAAAACCTACTTCTGTTTTTTTCACGTTCGAACCGCTTCTTATTTTGCCATTATCTTTGGCCTAGAATCGCGCCCTCCATAAACTTTAGCATAGATAACAGTGCTTTCTTAGTGCTATAATTTAAGGGTAAAGAAAACGTAAAAATATTTTTTGCTTAAAATGTTATTGCATTTTTAATGCGTACGACTGTCACGTTCAACACTTCGGAATTACCCACATGCAACACTTCTTAAAAATTAGGGGAGCATTTAAAAATGTTGCCAAGTCACATGTTACACTTATGCAACACTTTTTGTTTAGAAAAGAAAACGCCTTAAGTCAAAATTACTGTTTTTAATATTTGGATAAAAAATTAATCAATATATTTTGCACAACTTGCTTTGTCTAGCTGTATAATTAGTTTTATTTTGTGATACAGAGACCATGTTAAACCACACTTGCTATTTAAAAAGAAGTGGTTGCACTTTATTGATTACATTTTTTGTAAGTGTGGCCATAGCTTTAGTAATTCAGTGTTGTCGATGGTTTTTCATACATTAAATGTTTGTTTTCCCCTATTTTTTTATAACTTGTTGCCCTTAATTATTCTATAATCAGCTGAACGAAAATATCTCTCCGAGTTTCTTTAAATCTTTCATGCATTTCAGTTATACTTTCCAATTTATTGACGAAATATACTTTGTTCAATGCACTGAAGCGAACGCATTTCCAATTTTTTTTAAAGAAAAGGGTGTGTTTTAATTAAAAATTCATATTTTTTATTTCATTTTATGTATTATTTGAACATTTGAATTTTTTTTTTTAATTTTCGCGAAACATTTACTTGAATCCGGCGAATACAATTACGAATTTCTTAAAATGGGCGAATATTTGGCGATACGAATACGAATACTCGTAACATCACTAATACACAATCATATAATAGAGTGTGTACACAAATTAAGTTATAGGCCGTTTTAATTGCAACGAAACCTTGTAAATTTGATTTGAAATAATCTTAAAAATCTAGTGCGTTGACTTTGCAATTTGGAAAAATGTAAAATGTGATGTGAAATAAGCCCATATGACTTATGGTGTTTTCTTTTCTACAAAAAAAATGTGCATTTTTTAAAAAAAAAAATGCAATTTGGTGTCTGTTTCTTAAAAATTTTGCTCCCGAAAAGCATGAGTTTTTTAGAATAAAACAAGCCACCTTTTTCGGGAGCAAAATATTTAAGAAAAAGACACCAAATTGAATTTTTTTTAAAAAAAGGCACATTTTTTTGTAGAAAAGAAAACACAATTAATTACACTGCATCGTGTATTCATAGCTTAAGAAGTGATAATAAGTAAAAAAACAAAATAAAAATTCCAAAGGCTTCTTTCATGCAATTTTTGAGAGAACTAAAATCATGAAGCGAGCTACAGAATTTTATAAGCCAATTTTTTTTTATGTAGAATTCAAATATTTTATTTGCTGGTACTGAAACTAAAGTAAAATATTAAATGATTTGAAAAAAAATTTCATTTTACTTACAATTTTAAAAATACTTTGTTTTTCGTCACGCACGTTACAAAGCTTCGACCTACCATTGCATACGTTATTTCAATAATTCCAAAAAATTTAACAAAATTAAAGAGAATTAAGTAAATAAAAATATTATTTTCAACCGGAACACCTAAACCTATTTACATTAATAGGCCGTTTACATTACAACGAATCTAGAAGATTTCTTTGAAATCCTCCTCACAATCTAGTGCGTTTGCAGTGTACTTTTTTGACATTAGCGAGAATTTGTATTCATAACAACAACAGCTGACTGAAAGCTTTTTGTTTAACACGTACACATATGCAAAGAAATATATAACGTTTTAAGCAGCCATTTCGGTTTTGTTTTTTATTAAAATGTAATTTTTCTGTTGTACAGAGATGTATTTCTTAGTACTATATGGAAAAAACTAAAGTTGCATCACTAAGAACTAATAGATTTGTAGTGATTTCAACAAAATCTAGTCACTAACGGCCATACATAAACAAGAGCGGAAAGCGTTTACTAGCTGTCAAAAATTCAAATGCCCATACAATTTGCATTTAGCATCTCTAAATAGTGGTGCATCGACGCTTTACAATTGGAAAATCCGATTTTGACAGCGCGCTTAATAGTGAAATTTGTCGCTATTGTTAATAAATAATGACAATTTAGCTATTTTTTGTCAATCTAGCGGATTTTTCTCTTCTTTTTATTTCTATTATATGGGTTTTATAAAACAAGAAAGTTAACACTACCGTTTGTGGCACAACAATGAAAACGAGAATGCCATTTCTTTTCCCCTCTCTCCTAAAAACTCATGACTTGACGAGTCAAACTTGACGTGTGTGAACCGGCACTAACCATATGAATTTGACAACATTTATCGCAGTACTGCCACATTATTATTTTTTCCACTACATATAATATATGGGGCACTGATTTACAGCTGTTTGTGCCGGTTCACACACGTCAAGTTTGACTCTTCAAGTCTTGGGCTTTTAGGAGAGAAGGGAAAGGAGGATGCCAGTTCTGTTCCACTCTCCCCAACAAACTCAAGACTTGATGGCTAAAACTTGAAGAGAGTTAACCAGCACTTAAGTTTAAACAACAAATAAATTTAAGTTTAGTTCAACTAAACCAACGTTCAAACATTCATTGATTTACTAGCCATAAGAAATCTGAGATAAGGATTTGATAATAATCTTTGTATAATTGGCTTTTTCATATTAATTTAATTATACATCTCGGCAAAAATTCCAAATAAAAAATTAAGTTTGATTAATTTTAAAAAAAATTTGGTTGGTGGCCTGTTTTCGGGATCTGCCAATAGGAAAAAAATTATAGTTTCATAATTAAGTACTACTAGATTTTGAGTATGTTTCGCCAAAATCAAGTCACTAATTACATTTTGTTTATTAGTATGGGAAATCTAGTAAAACACAACAACTAGATTTTATTCGAAATTTTTTAAGTTTTAGATTCCGGTGTAATGGAAACGGACTATAAAAACTTTTTCGTGTTTCTACTTTTATGTATCTCATCCTGTTGCGTGTGTATGTCAGTCAAAATAAAATATATAAAATATACTTTGACTTGATGCCTTGTCAGTTTGCTGTTGTTTTCTTTGTCATCTTAAGTAGTTTTTCTTTTTATTTATGTGCATTGGCCTGTGTGTGAGTGTGGTTAAGGTTCTTTATTATGATGTTTATAAAAATTATAATGATAATGATTATCATCATCCTCTGTTTTTTTACAAACTCACAATACGGGAATGTGTGTGTTTTTGATTTTTATAAACCGCATGAAAGAAGATGGAAGGAATGCAATTGTTCTTAAAGTTTTCTGAAAGGTGTTGGTAAGTCTGTAGAAGGGGGAAAAATGCTTGGAAAAACTATTTCTGAAATTTCCTTTAGATTCTTGTAGAAGTTTACTGCCTTATTCAAGATTTTGTGACTTTAAATGGTACTGTATAACTTTTATTTCTTTCTATCGATGACATTGATAACACAATTTTCGACCCATTAGATAATAACGCGCTAATTAACGAGCTCAAACTGTAGAAGCAAGGTCGGAGCAATGCTATGTAAAAGGTACTGTGAAAGTGGTCACAAGTCCAAGGATTACAAAAGAGAAAAAAGGTGCATACTGTTAAAGGAACCAATACTGGCTAAAGTCGGTCTCTTCATTGGTAGCACGACAAGTGCGGTTAATAGTAGAAAACATACACCAAAATAAGTTATGGGAAGGTGGGTAGAGGGAGAAGTGTTTGTGGACATTCGACTTGAACCTGCTTATATTGATAATGAGAGGCTTCCCTCTCATTCCACATACGAGTATCGATGAAGCAAATAATATGACAATTAAGCTTTGTTCACGACAGCAATATTTTCGCTGGTGTTCTTAATGTAGCAACAATTGTTTTCGCGGCCACATACATACATTTTAAATAAAGAAACCGTTTAAAAATTTAGCTTAAAACAATATTATGTATTAGTTTTTATTTTTTAAAACATTTTATTAAAATTTTCATTCAAAACCATTCTGTTGTAATATCGTCATCCTATTATTGGTCTGACCTACCGACCATTTAAAAAAAGAGGTAGTTTTAAGGAATAGATTTTTCTAATACCCCCTTTCTAAATCCAAAACCAATTTCTCGAAATTTGTTATGGTTTCTGAGCTAGAAAGCATTCATTTTGCTCCATATCAACTATTTTAAAGTTTTTTAAGTATTGTTTTGCTCTGCACGCCACCACTATTTAACGATTGCATCAAATTCTTCATATAAAAACGTACAAAACAAATTTCACTCTTGCTTTGCTTCATTGCCGTAAGAAAAAAAGTAGTTTAAGCATTATTCATGCAATTGTTTTTGATATCTTCATCATGATATACATAAACAAATATTAATTGTTGTATTTATGCCAATTACTGGACCATGAGCAAAAGCAAAATAAAATTACAACAAGAAAACAAGTTTTATAAAATAATAAACACGTGTTAATAAATAGTAAAAATTATATAAATTTTCATATTATTCGAATGTGTATTCTAAGTCAAATTACAATCCTCAAAAGCTTTTTTATACTTTAATAGTCTTATTCCTTCAATATTTTCCAGGAATATTTTGTATGCACTATCAGAATTTTCGATTGTATATTTCTGTTACGAGGCTTACTTTAGCTATACTTTGGCCAGCAATGAAGTAAATTGTAAAGAAAATCTATACAACTATTAGATGCCAGCAGAATGTAATGCATTTTCTGGCCCGCTACGACCTTCGCCAGCATTCTTTGTATCTTATAACTGGATGGTGCCTATTGTAAATTTTATGTATTTTACATAAATATTATTTTTTATTATTTTGTTAAAATAGTAATAATTTCTAAAATTTATTAAAAATATAAAATGAAACTGTTTTTGTAAAATAAAACCAAATAGAAGAAACAAAATCATCACTGTCGACTTTTTATTAGATTGTTAATATAGAAACTTTAATTTCAGCAAGTTACTGAATGCAAAGCAATAAGTATACGAATACAGCACAAAAAGCTACATTTTAAAACAATTTATAGAAAAGTGGTATATGCGGCACAAAATAAAATTATTCACTTTCAATATAATACTATTAACCTCTAACTTCATTCACGAAAGTTGAAAAACAAATACATTTTTCTTCAAAACATATGCCGGAAGCAGCGGGGAAAATATAAAAATATTCTATCGTATACATTTTAAGAAATTTTCACTCCACTCCGACTTTTTGGCATATGCGTTAAACCAATAATGAACAGATGATATGTATATTGAATTTAATTACCAGTGTTTATGTGACTGTAACAGCTGTTTTGTTTTTCTTTTTACTTTGTTTTTGTTTTTAAGAGAATATGCAAATTATAAGTTTATTATTGTTGTTGTTATTTACTTAAAGTTTCTTTTATATTGATTTGTATTGTTTTCAATTGTTGTTGCACTGAATAACTTTAGGTTTATTTATTTTTATTATTTTAAAAATTTGTCCCCTTAATAAGTGTGGTTTATGTGCTGTTTTAAATGTCACAGATAGTTAACAATACTTTACAAATTCAACGGTATAAAAATTAATAATATTTCTTTTTTAAAACCAAACTAATTTAAAACTTATACAAATGGCGGATTCACACGGTGGTCATAAAGTCATATGTCTTAAAATAATAAAAAGAAAACAATATGAATGCTGTGAGCAGCACTCATAATTTAGTTATGTTACTGATTAGTTATGACCAGGGAACAAGATATATGCTCCAAAAACACGCTTTATGCGAATAAAATATGCAGTAAAAACTGGAAAATATGCCCTCAAAATCGTTAAAAATATGCACCAAAAAATTCAAAAATTCCTTATTTGAAAACGCAATATTCAACAATTTAATAACAGTTCTATTTGATAAAAATAATCCTAAAATTGTTATCGGTAAAGCCCAAACACCATAATATTTAAAGACAAATTTTCGAGATTTTACCCAATTTGAAAGCGATGCGCAGTCACCGGCTCACAAAAACCAAGTCACATTAAGAGGTTTAAATTCATATGTTAGTTATTAGGCGATTTTTTGTCTTAAAGGGATTTTAGGGGCGGACGCTTAATTATTTATTAATGAAAACATTTTAAAGGAAGTTAAAGCTAATTATAGATGTGAAATGATTCGAAAATAATTTAGTTTGCAGTAAAACATTTTTGGGGTAAATTTAATCTAAAATCCAACGTAATGAGATGGTTTACGGACACAAAGAGTCTAATTTGCAAAAAGTTTTTATGGGGAATATGTAAAATTATAGACCGTTTCATAGACATTCATATTCATAGAGATAGAATTTGTTCTCAGTACTATTAAAGTGTATTTACCAAATTTGATACAATCGTTTACAATTGTAATATAAGTATTTTGCGCACAAAATTAACATTGACAGGCAACTAGCCAGACGAGCGGATGGTTATCGTTAGATCACTTTAAAAGTGATTCTTAATTGATCGGTGTACTAAAAGATTGATCTAGATTTCTATGTACAGTCAAATCCCGATAATTCGTACCCCGATAAATCGTAATTCCCGATAATTCGTAATAAACTGGCGGTACCTTGAATAAATCTCGTTAATTCGTAAAATTTCCATACATTTTGGTCCCGTAATTTTTTTTCAAATAAAATCTTCTTTGCCTCTTATAAATCGTAATTGTTTGCTAACTACCACTTATAATTCGTAATAAAAACAACAGAAACATGGAAAGAATAATTTTGTGTTTACCGCTATTTTTTTTTGCATGGGTTTTTTTTTCTTGCGTGTTTCTTTAATTTGTTAAGATCAGTTTGTTACATGAACAATTTTTATATATTTTTTCTTTTTAACCATTTTTTTATGTTTTTTTTTATCATTTTAGTTAAGAAATTGAAAAACCCTGTTTATTCGAATTTATTTTAACCCCCGTTAAATCGAAACCCCGCTAAATCGAAAACCCCTATAATTCGTAAGAAATGACCGGTCCCTTGCGATTACGAATTATCAGGATTCTACTGTATTACAGACATCGCTAAAAACGTATACAGTTGCCTTTTCCCTAAATTTTTGCTTATTCATATATACAATTTTAAAGTTTAAAATAACATTAATCTTTAATGACAACCCACTTTGTCTCACAATTTTCGATTTAAAATTAAATGTAGAAGGTGAAATTGAAGTACAGATAGATATTTAAAATAGAAAAGCCAAAACATCGCAAAAAAAAGAAATTATTATCTGTAGCGAAAGCTCTTGTAGGCGTCTAAAATAAATTCAACACGCATCAAAATATGCCTCAAAAAGGCAAAATATGAGCTAAAAACTTAAAAGATTCTGCAAAAAGCTCTTTTTACCAAATTATGCAAACAAAAAAAAAAAAAAAACAAAATATGCACTAACAAATCGATGCCAAAATTCATAAAAAGCTCTAAAACGGATACATTTAATGTTTCTGCCTTCATTGGTCGCACAAGCAAAAACATGCAATTGCATATTTTTGATTTCACTGGTTATGACAAAACAGCATAAAAAATGTTATTATTTTAGGACTTTTTTTTTGTATAAAACAGAACAATAATTGAAAAATATTAGGATATTATGACAAACTGACTTGATAGCACACCTTGTGAATGCCCCAAAGAGTACATAGTTTAAAACACTATTGCCAGCTAAGAATGTTGCCAAACCTTAAACAACTGTTTCAAGAATGGTATATTTGCACAACGTTGAAAAAGACAGAGACTACATCTCATGGGAAAAGGCTTCAAACCATTGGGCGAACCAAGCTCCTACACAGAAAAAATGTTTTCAAAAAATTATTCAATTAAATAATAAATGTGCACCAATTAATTATTTAATTGAATAATTTTTTGTTTGTTGCATTTAGTTTTTTTAATGAAACCCCATAAAATTAAATGTTTTTGTATATTTGGTGTATTTTTTAGTTTATGCAATTAATTTTTTAATTGACTAAATTTGTGTCCCATGACTCGAAAATACAAATCCGTTAATTGATATGATCAATTCCTTTGCAGGGGCAAAATAAGTAAAATATTTAATTGTCTGAACAAATTTTTTAATTAAAGTCGATTTTCTATTTTTTTGTGTAGGCCACTACGCATGTTGGATGCTATTGGAAAGCCTACTCTTGTACAGATTTAAGATAAACGTGGAGGAAATGGGATGTCTATCCAATTTGCAACATATATATCCCAAGAGAAAAAGTATAGTTGATGCCTATAAAAGAAGTAGATATTGCTAATATAGATATTGTTACTGTAGTGAAGTAGAATCTGCGCTTCTGTGTCATCATTTGCCTAGCTGTGCGCAATGTATTTAACACGGTCAAAAAAGCACGTAGTCCTGGATGCCTTTAAGGGGAAAGGAATAAACGGGATCAAAAAAAATAATACAGGACTTAAGGTAGACTACAGTCTAGATAATATACAATAATTTAGACTATAGAATTGACAACTGCCTATAGGCCAGCATATGGACTAGGCAATAGGCTATATGCAAGATTACAATCCAAACAACTATATCTTTTCTTGAGCCAATAACCTTGCCTTTAGTCAAGACAAGGGAACAAAATTGAATTTTTTTGGTGTTGATTGGCAGTATGTTGCAATTTTTTTTTTACTCATTTGGTCGCTGATTTTAAATCTAATCCCCGTTTTTCTTCATCAGCTCGCATTTTTAAGATACAGGTAATAATCGCATTTTTTTTTAATTAAAAGTTCAAAAAATCATAAAAAAAATTTTTTTTTTTAGATTTAATTGTTAGCCTTGAAAAACAATTAAATTTTTGCAAATCACCAAAAAAAAAAAAAAAATGGCTGAGTAATAAATGTTAAAGTAAAATAAAATAAAAAAAAAATTACAAATTTGTATTTTAAAAAATCATGAAAAATCCAAAACGGGTACAAATTAAAGTCTTATTACTTTCACGTAAAGTCATATAACCTTTGAACAAAATGAGATTTAGGTCATAAAAATCGATGAACACGTTACGCTTTTATTCACAATTAAGTGATGGTACCTCATTTTTAAGTGAAGCAAGAAACGTCCCCAAATAGAGCAGCAGATCTCAGTTAAACAAAACAGATGTGTGCCGCCATTACCAATTTTGACGGAACGGCTTAGTTTTGCTTAAAATTTTGGTTTTTGAATGAAATAAAAAAAAGCAATAAAATTTTTCCAGAAAAATCCGAGTTTCAGACTAGGTTAAACTTAGTTTAAACTTAATCGACATCTCACAAATCCGGCCTAAGACAATCAAAACTTGTAGTTTAGGTAGGGTATAATAACCCTACCGAAATTCTAGTCTACAGACTTTGCTTTTAAAGGATATGCACTAGAGTGTACGTACACTTTCGCTTAAAAGATAGCAGAAAGTCTAGCTTTCAAATTTATTTTTCACTAAGTAAAATAATTCTCCTTTCAATCAGAATAATTGGAAAAATTCAATTTTATTAAGGCACTGTAGGCCATAGCGCGTAAAGAAAAATATTTCACATTGCAGACTGACAAATAACACATGAACAAAGAAATTTTTTGTTTCTTCATGCTGCAACCACAACTTCTTTTGTGATTTAATTTGGTCCTTATAAATGTACGTAAAGGTCCTTTGTATTTATTAAGGTTTTCTGAAATATTTTTTATTTGAGACCGTCAATATTTATTATATTTATGTTTGGTTGTTACTTTTTGGCTTATTTTTGCATACACTCGTACAGATGTACATGGTTACTAAACTACATTCAGGACAAGACGATGTGTGTGTGTCTGTTTGTGTAATGTGTAACAATACGACTCATGCACACATAAGACTACAATAATAAGTATGTCTACGAGTTGTGTGGTTTGGATTTATTGTCCTTTTTGTAGATTTGATGTTGTGATTGTATGTTTATGGAAGTAAGTACTATGTACAGTGAAGTACTAAAGTCTGCATACACTCTAAAATTTAATCACAAAAAGATAATGGTAAGAAATAAGAAAATTTTTGTATCATCTTTATTATTATATTTTAGTTTTTTTTAAGTTGTATTTTTATTCGATCTTTAAAAGTCAATATTAATTTAGTATTTTTTTATAAGATTTAATTTGTTTTATACTGAATATTTTTGTTTTATTTTGTTATTGTTAAATTTTAGTAAACATTCCCTGAAGATAATATTCAAAGAATATCGAAATATCGGAATTAAATAAAGAAAAAAAATTTTACATACAACAGATTACAGCAAAACTAAATTTTTACAGTTGTTAATAATCTCACTAGGACAATAGTTTGTGTTTAGGCAACGACAGTTGACAGCCCCATTATTAGTACCCGCTACAGCTCTTAATTAGACACCGAAAAAACTGCCACCTGGGCCTGGTTGGGCCCATTGGAATTTTGTATGGAGTTTTTGTGGCTATAGAATAAACTCACACTAAGGAAACCCGGGGCAGGGCTGGTACTACCTTTATTTGTACGGAGTTTTATGGCTATAGCAGGAACATTTTGTTGTCAAATAGAATTATTCTTCGAAAAAAATGGAAATTTCTTTCCATTTCTTATGTGTTGCGTATGCTTTTTGATACGTTTTGTTTTGATTTCCAATATATGGTTGGTGGGGTTGTTAAATTATAAGGGCCGATGTTGAATGTGAACCACACTATAACGTTGTTTTTTTCTGCATTTCATTTGACATTTCTCAATTTCAGACTAACTCGATTTGAACCATGGAAAGATACACAATCGAGCAAAGCGTTAAAGTTATTCCAAATGTGCGTACAATCTTGAGCAAACCGGTTCTGTAGGAGATGTGAAAACACCAGTGCATGTTCGTACAAATCGTACTGCAAAAAATATTTCTGCTGTTCGCGATAGTGTGGCTGAAGAGCCGTCAGCTCAACTCAACGTCGTGCCCAACAATTGCATTGCCATAATGGCTTTATATCTCAATCCAAACGGACATAAAGCCATAATTTTGATATTGCCTTAAGTCTCATATCAATTATAGTGGAATGGGACATAAAGCCATTATGGTCCCATTTGATGTTTTGCGTTACAAATTGATTTATTTTCATGGATTATTTCTACTCTATAGCCTGGTACTGTGTTCAACATTTCACGTGAAATGCTGCCAAAACGCATATGAAAAAAACTTGTGCGGAATATCTATGAAATAATGTTGATAGAGTTGTACTCTGTTCATTTTGTGAAAAAGTTAGGAAATGTTTCTGGCAACATTTTTTTACAACTGCGAAATAATGTAAGCTGCACTTATTTCACGTCGAATTTTAAGCAAAAGCAAAAAAGTATTAACTGATTATTAAATAATAATATTTATCAATATTTATATTCTTTTTTATTAAATTTTTTACTAAAAAAATAATTTTCAGTTAAATAAATGTGCGGTTTGTTTACATACGCAAAACAATGTCGTATACTTTGCAGGAATTAAAAACGTCAAATTGTACAAACTCGCATGAAAGGTAACATTGATACATGTCAAAATTTTCGTGTGAAATAATGAATGTTGCTCAACATTTTTCACAAATTTGAACAGAGTACCAGGCTTATGGTATAACAAAGACCGGGTTCGCTAACTAAAGCTTCTCTGCACAGCCGGCCTTCGGCCGGGCGCAAGGATTTTCTCCTTTATGGTATAAAAAACACCGGCCTCGCTAACTAAAGATTCCCAGCATAGCCGGCCTTCGGCAGGGCGCAAGGATTTTCTACTCTATGATATAACGAAGACCAACTTCGCTAACTAAAGCTTTTCTGCACAGACGGCCGGGCGCAAGTATTTTTTCATTTATGGTATAACAAGTACCGGTTTCGCTAAGTAAAGCTTCTAAAATCTGCCTTGTTTTCAAACGAAGGCCGATTTCGCAGAGAAGATTTAGTTAGCGAAGCCAGTATTTATTATACCATAAAGGATAAAATCCTCGCGTCCGGCCGAAGGCCGACTTTGCAGAGGAGCTTTAGTTAGCGAAGCCGGTACTTGTTTATCAAAGAGGAGAAAATCCTTTAAAAAATATGGCTTTATGTCTCATTTTCGGATAAAAATGTATGGCGTTAAGTCTCATTATATTGAGTCTTAATGGCATATGCCCTAATGTCTCAATGGAATTGAACTTAACGCCATATGGCTCTATGTCCTATGGCTTTGGGACACCCCACCATTCAATGGCCATGTTATCTCACGTGGTGTCCATGTCACTTGGCCGCTAATATCGTGTTATTTGAAAGAAAAGGTGTACGTCGATAAGCCAGCAACAATTCAAGAGCTAAAGGATGAGATAATTTGGCACATTAACTCTATGACGTTTATTAAGCCTAAGCGTCAACGCAAATTTGGACCATCGGATGGAGGTGTGCCGCCGAGTTTGCGGTAGCCATTTGGCCGATATTTTGTTCCAAGCATATTTGAACCATAACAATATTACCATAATTAACAGAAATGACAATAATTTCCTAAATAATTTGTTTTTTATTCAAAATTAACATCGGCCCTTAAAATTTAACCACCCTTTATAATAGGGTAGGGCCTAGCCTGGCACAAAATTTACATTTGACCAATTGCCACGCCCACGTTGTTTAAATTTACACTTTTTTCTCATTTTATAAAAATCACTTTGGTTGAGGAATACATACAGTTTTTTTCTTATGTACTTAATAACTAAAGGGTCCGCCAAATAACTTTTTTTTTTTGAAAATGCTATAAAAAAACTTCTGAATATTTTCTCAAATTTCATTTTTTATTTGAAAGTACAATCCTTCCGGTTAATAATGGAAAATAATTTCATTCATATGGCTGCCTCGGCAAGGTCGTTATGCAAAATTCGTCTCAATGATGTCTCCGAAATGTTCAATTGTTGGGAACGACGGTGAATTGACTTTCTGCCACAGCAGCAATATTCTCGGATGACCGCCCCGTTTTTGGCTTTTCACGCTTTGGTTTATCGATGAGGATGCCAGTTTCTTTCACTTTTTTCACAAGATAACGAACATACGGAGGTGACAGTGCTTCTCTTCTTAAAAAATCCGTACGCAATTTTCGCACACATTCTGCAACAACGGTTTTAATCATTTTAACGGTTTAACGGTTTTTAGCAATCCTGAATGAATCAATACTTTAAGAACTGGGACTGTAAAGTTTTACATGGGAAGACGCAAAAACAACTGCAACAAATCGTGTAAGATGCACCCAAAGGTGATAATGGAGAAAAAAATTTGTTGAAAAGGTTAGGAGACAGAATACATGCTCGGCACACACCTCTATTTAAAGGAATGTAATCTGTATTTTATTAGAAGGAATTTCTGCTATTTGTCTCCAATATAGTTTTTTATACACTTCATCGGCTTAGAAATGACTTTTACCACAATGATTCAGATGAAGAAGTTGATTTTTTTTGAGACGAATGAAAACAACCTTCTACCAGACCTTAACAAGACTATTGAAATTGTTAAAAAATCAAAACGAGATTAAAGTGATATAATGGAAGACTACTTATTTTGAGAAAAGACAAGAAAAATAACAGAAATATTGGAACGTCAACAATAAGTGAAAGAGTCTTTTCTAAACCAAGTTTCATCCAAACAAAAGATATAAATCGTTTAAAACAGAAACTTGTAGACTGTATACTCTTTTTGAAAGATTATTTTAGAAGATTAGCTTAAATTTGTTTGCTATTTATTATTTCAAAAGTTTCCCTTGTTAATTACATGAAATACCTTTTGTTAAATTGTTGCTATTTTATCAACCAGATAAAACACATTAAAATTTCGAGAATATAACTCGGAACTGTAACTCGGTACAGTTATGTGACGAAGTTCCACTAGTCAATGCGAGGTGAAACGTAAAATGCGCGAAAAGCAAACAAACACGGTCTGTCTGGCTTTAAAAGATAACGACAAAGTCGCGCGAGCTGCTTCCTTGCCCAAACAAGTTTTACGAGTGTTTAAAAATATGGAATAAAATTTACGCAGGATACCAACAAGTTTGTTGGCATCCAACAGAACCTCACACAGCGAAAATTGATGTTGCTTAAGCTTGTACAAAAAAACTAAAGCTTTACTTTTTTTTTTGTTAACATAATCATTTTATTGTAAACCAGTACCCATGTTCTGTAACTTTGGTGAGATCTTCTCGCTTCGAAAAGATGTGAAACAAAATATTCCATCGTTTCTCCTAAAGTGAGAAAAAAGTGTGTATGTAACAGCCGTGCCTAAACAAGAGCGGAAGGCGTAACGTTGTGTCAGAAATAATAGAATAAAAAAAGAGAAAATCCCGCTAGATTTACAAAAACAGCTAAATTGCCATTATTAATTAACAGTAGCAACCAACTTCACGTCGTTACGTTATAAATGCCATAATTTTACACTCGGAGCCGAAGTGAAATTGCAGACTTTGAGAACGCCAGTCACACATATCGTTGACGGCGATCAAAATTTACTTAAATTTAAATATGTTCAACGACGGCGACGAAAATACAACCGTCGGCTTTACCAAAAAATTTAAAGTTCGACTTTAATGTTTGCTGCTTACAAAATGGCTTTGAAAACATTCCCATATTTTTTAAAAATATTAAAAGTAAAATAATAAAAAATCTTTGCAAAATCAACCAAGAACAAAATACTTATCTCTTCCGTGTTATTATTCAGTGTATAGAAAAATATTTGTTTGTGCCAAATTCTTTCTCACCCCATTTTTATTCGCGAGTTTATTTTACAATTCAAAGCGGGAACTTTCTCACAAAAATTTTACAGACACATTTTTCTGAAAATTGGCGAGTAGTTTCTTTACGTGACAGCACTTACTCGCTGAAAATGTTACAGACGCAGTTAATAGCCTTTTCACACTTGTCAACATTTAACATCTTACATTAACTTTCGAAGATGCTGAAATTTTCCCATAAGAAATACTTTGGTCTAAAAATTAAAGTTTTCAACATCTGTACAAAATGTTCCTATTTCATTGTATTCCACTCTACATATTCCAATTACATATTTAAGTGTCATCAAGTTTTTCCTTTTTTGCAAGGCTTATTTTGCTTAATTTTTTTTATATTGTAAAACAAAATGAATTCTAAATTCATTTTGGTATTATCGTTTAAAATTCCGCCACTTTTGTAGAAAAAAAGTATTTAAAAATAAATAAAGATTTTTTTTCAAAAAGGGTGTTTCAAGTGTGAACGCGTATTTCACATTTTCAACATCTTCCATGCGTTCCTCCGAAATGTATGCAAGTGTACAAAGGGTATAAGTGAGATTAACGGTAGTTTGTTTCAATTGATGGCATTTTTTGTTTCATTTCTCACGTTTCAATCGAAAAGTTACTAGACGCGGGAATTACAGAACATGGGCACTGGAATATCAATAAGCTTTTGCAAGGCGATTTGAATTCTATCAAAGGTACTTTTCTCGATTTGTGTGTGTAGTTTCGAATGTGTAATTTGGGACACAGTCAAGTGTAATTACCGAATTTTTCATTCGCAGAACTGGCTATTCGCCTTTAATCAAAATATCGTTAAAACAACAGCTTTTGTAATTATTACTTTTGTTAATTGTATCATAAAATTCTTTTTGTACCAAATAAATTTATTTTATACTTCGTTGCAGTTTGTCAGAATTTATATTTTTCATATCGTAAAATATTTGCCGATATTAGGAAATGTTATAGTGTATGTAGATTTAAATCCCTCACTGTATGTATATTTGTGTGCTTTTGAGTGGATGAATTTGTTGTACTTTTCCTGTCTCACATGACATTGATAGTTATTCGAATTTTTATTCGTATTTGTGCTGTCATATTGTTGCGTTTTTTTCACATCCACTTGCTGACAGTCGCATATCCATAATGGAAATGGAAATATGTAAGTATGTAAGTATGTACGTTTGTATGTACGTTTGTATGTATGTATGTACATATGTATGTATGCATGTATGTATGCATGTATGGATGTATGTCTGACTGTAAATGAGAAGGATTTTGATGATGATGACAGCAACGGCTTTTTATTTGTATCAAATTGAATGAGACATTATTATTGTATATTGAAAACAAATATTTCCGTTAACAATTTGTTATGATTTGATGTTTTTTTTTTATTTTGTTGTTGTTATTTTTTTTATAATATCCAAGGGAAACATTTACCAAGTGCTGTTGTATTTTAGAAATATAAGTTGAAATAATAATAACCATATTTTTTTGACATTAAAGATGAGATTTAGTTAAACATTTCAAAAGTGTTTATTTTTGTATTTATGTAGAATATTTTTAGATTATTTTTTATATTCGCTGCATTTTTAAAATATGCAATTTAGTTATTTCAGAGCAGAGATATTGATAACAGAGAGAAGAAATTGAAATAAAATAATAAATGTGTATGTGTTTATTTTAATGGAAAAAAATTTAGATTTTGTTTGTTTTAGTACTGTTAAAGGTGTTACATATGTATACATAACGTTCATATGCTGCAACAACGTTATAAGTCAATTTTTACTTGATAGATGTAATGCATTGTGAAGCAGGCGGCTATTTCTGCCAGTCGTGATCGAATACCTTTTCGAGTCGAAAGCAGTTTTATTTTTAACTTTTCCAGTCGATACTGAAAAAATCATTTCGATTTTGTGTTGTGAAAACTCAAATAAATGCTTTAGAACACTGAAAAAATAATTTGGTTTCATTCAGTATCGACTTTTAGAAATGGCAATTTTTTTATATGAAGATATTGTAAACTCAACTCTTAAAAGAAGAATACAATTTTCTTTTTCCATCATGTTGTTTGTTAATTTGAAACTTTAAAGTCAATTTCCGTAAAATTTATATTTTCAAGTTATAACGATGTTGAAGCAAACGCGGGATATGTAATTGGAATTTAAAATTTTTATTTACAGATTTATAAACATAAATAAATCATACGCCTACACATGATTTCTGTTCCAAAATAAGCAATACGGCAATTTGATGAATTATGTTTTATTCTAATTTATTCATTGAACAATGTTTTTTTAACAAGGGCGGCCAAAGAACTGAAAGGAATGATTACCGAAGCTAATCCAGATTATACTTCTGCGATTCAATGTGCGTGTGCTGGTTCGTGGGAGTGTTGGTTCGCGCGGTGAAAAATTGTTGATTTTTACATGAAAATCAAAAATCGTCTGGCAAAAAACTCAAAGTTGCCGAAATAAAAGCACTACTTAGTATTGTGGTTATTTTATTGAACTGTTTATGATTTTAAATCCAATTTCAATATTATAAACAGACTACAGTTAATCAAATTTAATTTTCATTGAATTATTTTAATGAAGAAAGGAATTTGACAACATGAAATTAATTAAAATTTATTGACAATTTTTCATTCTTGACTGACCGGGGAATCAAACCCACGTTCACGGACAGCTTGATTTGACATGTTTCGATAGTAACCGCTCTATCTCTTCAAAAATCTTGGCCGTTCAACACTCACCACCATTAACGACGGCTGGCAGTCATTAATTAAACATCAATTTTTAAACCAAATGACATTTTACATTTGTTGATCGAAATTTGCTTTGAATAATTATCTATTTTAATTGAAAAGCATTAATTCATGAAGATTGTTGTCCAACTCCAAAAGAACATGCAAAATATTGGGGGCTTCTTTTCAAGCAGCTGGATTTATCGAGAATTGGGTGACACACAAGTTTAAGTCTTGGAGACGCTCAAAGACGATTTTGTATGTGTTAAATGCTGCTTGAATGTCATATACATACATAAATAGAAGTCATATTTGCATCAAATTATTTCTAACGATTAAAAATGGTTCCATTACGACAATGCATAAAACCAAAAGCAAAAGAAAATAAAAGCGAAGTCCGGCTTGAGAGATGTCAGAATATTTTCGTCATATATGAGCTGCAAAAGTCAAACCAGACATTCAAAGAATACCTGTATAAGTCCCAGTTAATTTGTGTAAGACGAAAATTCGTATAAAACATCATGTCATTACAACGCTTGAAAAATGTTGTAAGACAAGCTAAAAAGTATTTAGAAAATAATCGCTAGAAATTTCAAAGAAGAAGAAACTGGCTTAAAATGATATTTTACAAAACCATTATATGAATGTATGTGTGTTCTTCTAGCCATTTGATAGCAATTATGTACAAACGGAATTACATATGTATAAAGAAATTGAATAAAAGAAAAACATTTTATTATTGCATCCTTACAAATAAAGGGTGGTTAAATTTTAAAGGCCGATGTTGATTTTGAATAAAACACAAATTATTTACGAAATTATTGTATATAATGTTTTTTATTTTAATAATATTGGTATGGTTCAATTATGTATGGAACAAAATATCGGTCAAATGGCCGCCGCAACCTCGGCGGCACACCTCCATCCGATGGTCCAAATTTTCGATGACGCTAAGGCATAATTTAGGTTCTAAGCCGTTAATGTGCCGAATTATCTCATACTTTAGCTCTTGAATTGTTGCTGGCTTATCGACGTACTTCTTTTCTTAAAATAACCCCAAAGAAAGAAGTCCAACGGTGTCAAGCACATGATCTTTGCGGCCAATTGACATCGCCACCACGCGAGACAACACGACCATTGAATTTGTCGCGCAAAAGAGCCATTGTTTCGTTAGCAGTGTGGCAAGTGCTGTTGAAACCACATATCGCCCACATCCATATCTTTCAATCTTTCTCACGATAGCGAACACCAATCACAGTAACTGCCTGACCGGCCTCATTTTAGAAAAAATACGGACCGATGATGCCGCCAGCCCATTAACCGCACCAAACAGTCTCTCTTTATAGGTGCATTGGTTTTTCGACAATCACTCTTGGATTATCATTCGCCCAAATGCGGCAATTCGGTTTATTGACGAATCGTCTGAGGTGACAATGTGCCTCATCACTGAAGATGATTTTCTTCGAAGTGCACGATATGCATTTTGATTTGAACGCCCATTTTCATAACAAGCCTGAACAACTTTAACGTGTTGCTGGATTGTGTATATTCCATGTTTGAAATTAAGTTAGTCTGAGATTAAGAAATGCCAAATGAAATGCAGAAAAAACCACCCGTATTATACAAATCCGAAAATACCAAATAACTCAGTTTGTGTACAATTTCATTTTGGTGTGCGTTAAAAAGTGAGATCATTTATGTAAAAAAAAAACAAAAAAATTGTTTCAGGATCGATAAAGGTAAGCAAATGAATACTATCAGTATTTTTTTACTTCTGAAAAGCTTTGTTTTGAATGTGATGGCAAAATATTTTTAAATAAACTAGTGATTTTTTATGTAAGAAACGAATAAAAACATTTTTTTGTATCTCGAAAACCTGACGTGAAAGAGAAAAACTAATTACAGATTCGAATTCAGCCCACCAAATTACCTTAGGAAAGATTTTTGGCTGCACCAGTACAAAACCTTGTTGGCTAGTGTTATTGGGAATATGGGGAACTGTCAACTTGGTAAATGGTCGGTAGACAGCTACATTTCTCAGATTAGTGATTCTTAAAGTTATCGCAATATCACTTTTGATTATCATAAAATAAACCAATTTCAACCAAATTATAATTTTTTGTTTATTTAATTTTTATTACTAGTTGACCCGGCAATCGTTGTTTTGCTATATAACTTATTTCTTCCAGATGTAACAGTATCTAAATCCCAAATTTTAAGAAAACCGTTAGATTAGTAAAACATATATAGAGGGGGGTTTGTTTTTCCCCTTCTTGGCATATTTTACGCCCTATTTCCTTTTAGGTGTTCCTGTGACTGCATGCCAAAGAAAATCATAAATTAATCATAAAAATTTTAGGATATTGTTCCTATCTAGATGATGCACTATTTGCCTGCAAAATTTCAAGAAAATCAGTTGATAAGTTAAGAAGATATATGCAGGGCAAGCTTTTACTCCTCTTGCCCTACTTATCGCACTATTCCCTATTTCCTTTCAGATGTATCAGTGTCTGCATGCCAAATTTAAAGGAAACCGGTTGATTAGTTTAGAAGATAAAGGGAGGGAGAGTTTTTGCCCCTCTTGCCTTATTGCCAAATTCCTTTCAGATGTTACAATGTCTGGTTGATAAGTTAAGAATATATATAAGGGAGAGATTTTACCTGTTTTTCCCTAATTTAAGCTCTCTAGCGATATTCAATATATCGTTGAGCTCATGTATAAAGGCCCTAACTCACATAATTGTAACTTTACAGGAGAAGGCAAAAACATATTAGAAACTGTATGTATCATAATGTAAAATGGCTTCTTCAATGGCTTGTAACACTAATATTATTGATGCTATTGTATTAAATTCTTGTGACGAGGTGTTTTTGTGGGAAATGTATTGGAATCACTAAAAAACTTAATTTCGAAAAAAATCGAGTTAGGGCCTTTTTACATGAGACCGACGATATGTACCTTACAACATCTTCGCATCTTCGTCATTATAGACTGCAAATGAGTGCTTGTTGTTAAAAATGTGAAACACGCACAATTGCACACACACAAATTCTATTTGTTCGTCACACACAAAATTCATGCCTCACAAACTATTCTCGAACCTAATAAATGCCCATACAAAATTTCATAAAAATCGGTCAAGCTTTTTAGGAGGCGGTTTTTTCTGAGTGCAAAGACTGCGATATATCCAGAAAAATGCACCGTTTGGTCCGCTTTGCACGCTGGTGGCAACATCGGGGCTTATATCTTCAATTTAGACGTACAGTATTCGCTCTGTCAAGAGCGGTCGCGGCACCCAAAACCATTTTTGAATGTTATGTCATGCATTTATCAGTCGAATAAAAATAATATTATGATAAAACATTTGGGGGACTCACAAGGTACTCATAAAGTTGTACAGTCACATGTCATAAAATAATTACAAGAAATATTTATAATTACAATTTAGATTTCTACTGTACAGTTATGACGAATCAATGAACACAGCATTACAATTTTTTGTTTTTGTTTCAAACACAGCAATATTTTTTTAAACAATTGTAAATTATTATTTAGGACATTATGACGATATGACTTGATAGCACACCTTGTAAATCCCCCAATTATTTTTGTGGTAACAATCGGATTATAAAACACCATTTTAAGCCTTTTGCTTCATACTTAAATACGTTATTGATTCGCTTTACTTAAGAACTGGATATCTTAAAATTAAAATTAGCTTAAAAAAAGTACAAGTAAAAGTACAAATTTAACGAGAGCCAATACTTTAAGTAAATAAATATTTTAAAATTGTCTAGTAAATTTTTTAATTCATACGTACATATATGTGCATAATATTTAAAAAAATACTAGACAACTCATCCAAATTAAGTATATCATAAAACTTATCATACCAATCTTAAGCACTGAATTCCCCACTTCTATATTTTTTGCAAATATTATTTAAATTACATCAATTTTAAGCCAAAAATAAAAAGTTCGTGACAAAAATTATTAGTGGCCATTCATTACAAACTTTGAAAACATTTTTTTTGCGATTTCAAAATCGAAGACAAAATTATTTTGCCAACGGAAATTAAAGGGAAAATATTAAATCAGAGGGCACAAATAAAACCACAAAAAACACAAATAGAAAAGAAAAAAAATAAATCAAATAAAACAAAAGTAAATTTCCTCGAGGATTTCTTTGACCTAATTTTAAATCAAAAAATCAGTAACCGGAAACCCCTTAAGGCCTTCGAAAAAAATAACAACAATAAAAAAAAAAGCAAAGTATTAATAGTTAAATATGTGTAGAGTACCCCAGCAAACACAAAAAGAATGCTTTGTTATTCAATGAATTTATTTGACATCTCGCAAAATTCTCAAACCTTTTAGTAATAATTTGGTTTTAACATTTGAATTTAAATATTATACAAGCAAGGTTTTATTAATTTGTTATCAATTGTTATGTGCGGTTTTCACAACACAAGTGACCGAACGTGTAGTAAAATTTATATGAAAAGCACTCAGTTTTTGGAGTGTTTTTGAGTTACCACTTGTGTTGTGAAAACAGCGCATTAGTCTCAAATTTAAAATATGTAAGAAAGAATAGTCGGTTAAGCCCGGATATTTAATACCTTACGCCACAGTATTTGAGAACAATGGGCAATCATGGACCTGCCCCTGAGCAAAATTATGTTAAAATATTTAAATTCAAAACAGGCTGCTAAATGCTTAATCTGTACTTAAATCTTATTTTCAAAGAAATGCTTTGTAATATTTTTTGTAAATAATGTAACTATTTTGGTTTAATGTCAATACTGTTGGGCTTTGCATATAAAGAATTGTAATTTGTTATTTTTTTTACGAACGTTTAATGCACTGATAAAAAAATTTAATAGATCTGATAAATTATTATTTGGGTTTTTTAAAATAAATTCAATTAAATTATATTTTGCAACTTTATATATTAAGCGCGAATTTCCGGGAATTCCCATGAATTCAAAAATAAATTTAATTTTCCCGGGAAATGAAAAAGTCCGAGAAAAGAAAAGATCTAGTTACTACTCTATACTACACTACACTACACACTAAGTAAACAGCAAACACTCCAATTTACAATGTGCAAGACAAGTTTACCTTCAAGGCATCTATTACCTCTTACAAATTCAAATGTTAAGAATATTTATCCACAAGCGTGATCCTGTGTCTATGACATAGAAAAAGATGAATTGTTGGAAGTTAAATTAAACAAAAAAAAAACACTAAAATAAAATGTCAGAAAACAAAATTAAAGTACACACAACGAATACAAACAAATTTAAAAAGAGCAGAAAAAATAGTGCTGAATGCGTCTGTGTCGCACCTTTGATACCCTTTACCGAAAAATATAATAAGGAACCAGTTTTTATACAATTTAACATCACAGTTTGTACACGCAGAAAAAAATTTGGTCAGAGATGACCATATACTAAGAACAATTAGCTATAATTTTATTCAAACAATGCAAATGTTTTTAGGTGACCATATTATTGTTAAATACGGTTTCGTTTAAATATATTGTTACGTTTTTCCTTTAATAAATGCGTTTGAGTTCTTTTTAATTTCAAATCCAAATAAATACACACACCTATTCAACTTAACAAACTTTGTTAATTATTTTGTTCACAATTGTTATTTATGAACAGAACCGTTTAAATGTCTCCAATACACTAATTATACATGAGTCACCCCTTTTTATATTTCCTAACTATTTCTAGATTTTTCCCGAACCTCCATGTTACAACAACTTATTATGTTCTAAAACCATTTCTAGAAATGACCGGAAAATTCGTGTAGTAATTATTTTAAAATAACAGTTGTGTTGAAAATTACACATGACAATTTTAAGTTACACACAGAACAAAATACCAATGTAAAATTAACATGGAAAAATGTTGATTCAGAATCATAATAAATTTCTGCAAAAGTATGCCCTTTATTTAAATTTATCATTATTTCATATTAATTTTAAATGAAAAATATTAAAATAATCTTAAATCACGCTTATTTAATATCATTCACTATTAAAATAAAGAAAAAAAATATTAAAATATAAATAAATATGGATTCAATATTGAATTCATTAAAAAACCTGTTTTATATTAAAATCAAAAGTTGATCTTGTTATATTAACATGGAAACATAGTTAAGTATGTTTATTTTTTTTAGTTTCATTCTTAAAATATGTTATAAAAATAAGACAATTCCCGTATTCTTTTAATTAAAAGTATTTAGTTAAATAGTACATCAAGTTTTAAAGTAGAATGATGACTAAAACCATATCGGGCGATTCTGCTGATGCTTATGTTGACAAAGGAGAATACAAAATAAGTAAAGCATGTGTTACAGGGGTAGGTGCACTGAATAATTCTTAAATTCTTCACACTGTTCACGTTGTTTCAACTTGAAATAACTTTTATTCAACGTGATTCGGATGGTTATTTCAATAGAAATGTCATTTTGCTCTAACTTTACCGCAATGTTAAAATAACATGAATTATAGTTATTTTAAAAGAAAAAAATGTTGTTCGCAAGTAATTATAAAATCAGGTTGAATTAACATTAAAAACGTATGAAGCAAAATCAACACCGCACAATTTTAAATCAACCTTGTTTTCTACGTTTTTAACTTGATTTTTTTCTGTGTGTACTAAAATGACATAAAACTATAACTTACAAGATAACTTATAACTCTACCTATTAATAATTCTTACATAATTTAACTTTCGTAACAATATTTTGGTAAAAACTAATCATCATATTGCACATCTAGTTCAAAAGTAATTCAACTCAAAAAACTTAATATTTCAGAAATCGAAAAAAACTGTTTTTGGCCTAAGAAAATCTATACAGATTACGATCTAAAAAGTTTTTTTTTTTTGATATTTATTCACTGGATAATGAAAAAATTTTTAGTTGTGTCATTTTTGATGGTGTATTATTTGCACAAGCTACCGAATTATTTTGATTTATGTCACTTTAGCTGAATTCTTTTCAAGCTTTGACACTTTTGCCAAATTCTAAACGGATACAAGTCAAATTAATATAAACTGCTACAAAGATTTGTTTTATCAAAAGTGTCACAATTTGAATTAAGACAATTTAGCATTTAGCAGTAGGGATCTCTAATTTTTGACACAACTAAAAATAAGTCACTTTTATGAATTGCAATTTTATACCAATTGAAACATAAAGAAAAATATAACCGTTTAACAGTTTAACAAAAAGACTGATATTTTTTTTATAGATGAACAAAAATACTGGGCATAGTTTTAGCATATAAACCCGAAAAATAAAAATTTTGAGTTGAGTCACTATTGAACAAGGTGTGCGATATGTTCAAAATTAACCATAATAAGCGCAAAATTAGCTCAACTTTACCCATAACGTGGTCATAGTTAACAATAATCTATATTAACAATATTATGGTTATCTATTTTAGACATTTTTTCAATATGCTTTCTGAGTTGTTGTAATTGTATGTCTTTTTTATTCCTTTTTAACAACATGTAACACTTGTATATGCTTTTATTGAATTGACAGAGAAACAAGTCACATATACAGTAGAAAACGGATATAAGAACTTCTCATAAATATAAAAAATACAACAAAAGAGAAACAAACATTGTGTAATAGGGCAAGTAAATAATAATATTCTCTTTTTCCTCTGGTTCTCTGGGGTTAGTGTTAAGGTTAGAATCAATCTAATATCGCTTTCGAATTATTCCAAGTACGAATCGGGATTAAGCCAATCTAGAAATTCTTGAATCAAGCACAGTTTGAGTTTTATTTCATCTCAATTTTAATTAAGGCTCTGGTTTTTCGATTTTTTAAGAACGGGGCTCTTAAATAATCCGTACTTTAATTAAGCATTCCTTTGCTTGATTTAAGGAAATCCGTATTAACCGTACTATTGACAGCGCACCGGTTTGATTTAAGTACGAATGGATTGATTCGTCTTTTCAGTGTTGGTATATTTTTCATAAATATTTGCCTACTGATCTAACTGGTCAGGGGAGCAAGAAACAATTTGACAACAAAACCATTTTTTTCTGTTCAGTCGTTCGGAAAATTAAGCGTATTTTTGACAGACGGATAGACAATTTCAAAAATACCTCAATCAACCAAACATTCCATTGAAATGTGTCCGTGCAAGAGGGATGCCCCTAAAAACTCAATGCTTTCCTAATGGAATGCTGACGTGACCAGGCAACAGTATACGTCTTAAGGGGTTTTCAGCCTAAGAAAGGTGTCGGTTTAAGGAGATAAAACTGTTGTTTGTGGAGTCTTAAATAAATATTTCTTGGTGTTACAAACGCAATGACAAAGTAAGCATACCCTCTCTTAAAATAAAAGTATTAAAAAAGCAACAAGAAGTCAGAAAAAATTTCAACTTAAGCATATAAAACAGTTAAAGAAAAATTAACTACAGGCAGGTTAGAGAGCAGCAATAACAGCCAACCAGCTTTAGGAAAAGAAAAATTTAAAGAAAATCTAAATAAATGTGGTGTATATGGCTGAGAGAAAATGATGAGATACGGTAGAAAAACAAAAAAAAAAAATTAAGATAAATAAAGAAAATAGCATCAAAGTAATGAAATAAACGCGTTTAGAATAACAACATTCTAAGACAGTGTTTGATATTAGGAAAAACAGATTTACTTTAATTAAAGATACATATTTTTAATCAGGCTAATGTTTTTTTAATTTAATTTTTATAAAGAAAGGAATTTTACAACATGAAATTAATTCAAATTTATTGATAACTTTTCATTCTTGGCTGAACTGGAAATCGAACTCAAGTTTTCACGGACAGGTTGCACTGACATATTTCTATTGTAACCACACAATCTCTTCTGAGGTAAGCAAGGAAGAACATGTAAATCAAATAAAATAGATAATTATTATAAAAATAAATTTCGATCTGCCAAGGTTAAAATACCATTTGGTTTAAATATTGATGTTTGACAACTGATTAAACTTATGGACATTGATCTTTTAGGAAACACGCCCAGAGGCTAGGGCTTCCGAACTATGGCCTGTGCAGAAGCAGCAAAGACGAGGAAGAAAAGGAGTTCTCAGTCATTGCCCGGCATTCAGAGATCTAAGACTCAGGCCCGTTATCACAACCTACCGATAGCTGAAGGAAGGATTTTATCGGATGCATAAAAAGTGTGCCTGGTAGGTTAAGTTAAGTTGTAATAATGGAACACTTTTTATACGGCCGATAAAATCATACCTTTTACTTTAGGAAAGTTTTGTAAATGGGGGTTAAACTGTTTGGTCGAAAATCCCTTAGACATTTAAATAGGATCCACTACTCCATAGAATAAACCGACTGGGTGAGTGAGAATAAAAGCAGCCAGGTAACAAAGGATCCCTGGGAGATAGTGAAACATGGCAACAGAACGTGAAGAAATTGGCGAACTCGCGTGAGCTGTGCTTCATAGCGGCCGGCAATGGAACCTAACCTAATACAAAACACCCTTTGGTTTCCTAGACTAAGCTAAATGGATATGGTGATGACATATTTTATTTAATCCACATTCTAAAAAAAATATTCTTTCAAAGATTTAACACATTTAGTTTAAAAAAATTCATTATAAAAAGTTTTTGAAACAGAAGACTTTGCAGAAGTGAAATTTTTGAAACTATAAAAACGCAAATCTTTAAAAAAAATTAATTTGTATTCCTTTCACCACAGGTGTGAAGGTTGCATATTTACATATTTTCCACCTAAAATGCAAAAGGGCTTAACAGCACATTTTATTTTTTTTAATATAATGGGGACATGTCATTTAGTCTAGTGCATCATAATCAATCAAAAACTCGATTTGGAATTTTTTTGTGTTGTTACGCCCTTTTGCATTTTAGGTGACGATATATAAGTTCGATTTTATATAAGTTTATCATTCCATTCAAAATTTCTATAATGTTGATCTTAAACCCTTTAAGTATATACATATATTTCGAATCCACAAGAGTAGCGGAGCTAATTAAGCGATATCTGCTTGTCTGTCTGTCCGTATGTATGTTGAAACGGGGGTTTCCAAAGTGACCAGATATGATGCGAACCAGGTTGTTATATATTTATACTAAATAGTTTCCAATTGATATTCAACTCGATAGGTAAACCAATGGCTGAGATATAAGTAAACACCATGACTGCCTCTTAGGGTATATAAAATTCGGTTTAACACTTTTATATTTTTTATATATCGATCAACATAATCTAACAAATGATTTCGCGGTTGAATTAGTTTTAAACTTTTAATGAGTTCATTATTGCTTTAGTTTTGTTTTCACAAAAATTTGCGTTTGAAAACACTGTTCTCACGTTTGCTTATTATTAATCTTTACATCCTTATAAACTCATCATTTGCTGGAAGGATGTAAAAAACTGTATGCCATATAAATATACTACACATACACAAATTGTTGTTTTATTTTTTTGTTCTTCTACTTTATTTATTAAAACCAAAGTGTTGTGTACGTCTATTTGTACAGCCGTATAATACGAGTACAGTAGTATGAAGCGTAGTTACAAATACAATTAAACAAATACACACGTACTTTGGATGCCCAACAGTTATAATGAATATCCGTCGGAAAAAATTTGTTGTTTACGAGTTAAAGTTCATGGATACTTTGTAACATTTTTCTATGGACATTTTATTTTAATTGCATGTTTTACTTTTACTAGAATCAACTGACTTTAGTTTTTCTTAAAAGAGAATATTAAAAAGCAAAGCAAGTCAAAAATAAATAAGATTCAATTAAATAAAAAGCCTTAGTGGGAATTTCTTGTTCTTAGGTACATCCTACATCTTTATTTTCAGAACTTCTGGGTAATTTTGTATAAATATTTACACATTTACAAATAACAAAAAAAAAAATTAACGTAAATGTGTATGTGTGGCTTTAATAAAACAAGTATGTATTTGATATGGTTTGCCTTAGTGAAAGTGTAGGAGTATGATGATAAAAATAAGAGGAAGTTTAAGTTTATTAAAAACATCAAACCAGTCAGTCATTCAGTCACCCAGTCACTGAGTCAGTCAAGTAATAAGAGCAGCAGCTGTTGTTATTATTACTATTACATCCTTCTATGTAGTTGTTGGTGGTGGTAGTGGTGGTCGTAGAAGTATTATCTTCCATATGTGTTAAACCAGACTTATACACAGTTGGTAAGAAATAGACTGGCGCCAAATTTGTGGCTGACTTAACAGATTTTCATCAAAGTTGAAAGCACACGACATAAAACAGTTAAATTTTTTTTTTTTTATTTTATTTATGTATTTTTTTATAATAATAAAAAAAAATAAAGTAGTAAAAGTGGAAGAAATTTTATAATGGTGGTAGTTTTGTAAACAAATTATCAAACACTCACTTGCAAACTTATCCCTACACTTGTTATTTTAACTTAACTCGAACATTATAAAAAGAAAATTAACATAAATGTGAGATGAGTTAAAAATTTTAATATTTATCTTAGAATTATAAATGATTTTAAAACAAAAAACATAATCATAAATATTTATATTGAAGTATTTTTGCATTTAAAGGGGTTAAATAAATTATCGATATTAAAGTGTGTGTGTGTGTGTGTCACTACAACAATAAAAAATAATATTTAATGACAACATGGTCAACTAAATTTAAATTAAATAAATATAATAATGGTTACTTTAAACTTCTTTATCTTTGTAATTAAGTAAAAAAGATGAGCGATGACGACTAAGCTATACCCTACAGTTGCTACAAGCTGAGCCAATGTGAATGTGAGAGCTTTACAAAAGGACTTATAGAATCAATGTTGCTTATTCAACCATTATCATCTGGTTCTATTATAAAAAAAGCTATGTAGCGATATTCCTTTAATTAGCCATACCCATACCGCAATAGGGAAGAGGGTATTACGCGTTTGGGCTGATGGGGGTTATACCTATTTAAAAATATTAACCAAGACCCCTTTTAGAATACCAATGGACTCTGAATCACGGATTCGAAGCCCTACGTCCTTAAAAGTTGCTTCGATCCCAAAACTATCAAAAGATGGTGAAGCTGATAGAATTAGTTCCCAAAATCGTTTTGCAATTCTTTAGAATGAATCCTGTCATCAAACTTTATGAACAATTTGATGATTTTTTTTTGCAATTTTGCTCTTTTCAAGCTATTTTTTTTTAACCAACTAATAACATTTTTTCAAGTTAACCCATTTACGACGTCAGCCAATTTCAATTCGAAAATTTTGTGCCCAATCCAGATTGGTGCGAAAATGACAAAGTTACAGAAGATTAATTGAACTAACCCACTTTTCGATTTGTACAAAGCAAAGAAGAACACAACAAACAAATATACAAACCTAAGTTTTTAGTATTAATAAATATAAAAAAAAACTTCAATCTGTGTCTTATGGGGCGTTCCTATTCATATAATTTTATGTTGTTTATAATAAAACATTAAGATTTTTAAATGCCAGGATGAAAAAAAATAAATTGAAAAGAGCAAAATTGCAAAAAAAAACAAACATGAAATTTTCATATCTTGTGGCGTTGAAAATTTTAAAACGCAGTATGAATTTTTATAGAAAGCAACATCAAAATTATGACATTTCTTTTTGCTTTTAATGTTATTTTTGGCGTTGCGGTTGCGTTTTACAGAATTAGGGCCTTAGTTTATATCAAACAATTTTTGTTCGATTTTTATAAAAAAAAGAATTCAAACAAAAACATAATTACTTCAATTATGTAAGAGCTACTGGGAGTCCCATGAAGAGCGTCTTTGATCGTCAATGACAGCATTTTTTTAATCGTAGAAGGGAAAAACTGTAACACGAGTGAGATTCTTCCATAGCACAGCGAAAGACGCTTCATCAATCGTTTTGGAAATCGTTTAAGAGGTGGGTAAAGATAATTTAACGAGACTTTAATGTCAAGCATCGTATGAGACTCATGTAGATATTCTCTTATAACTCGTGAAATGCTTGCCGTATAATTGCTGAAAATTTGATTTATACAGAGAGCCGTAAATGGTAAATTCGATGATTGTTTGACGAAAGATAAGCAAAGTGTAACATTGTTGTTTTTGTTCTCTGAAAATAACCAAAGATTTTCTAAAGACTTGCATATTACAACCGTACATAAACAAAAGCAGCACGCGCTTTCTAGTATTTGAATAGAGCGGCCTGAACGCTTTGCAATCGGAAAACCCGATTTTCACAGCTCGTTCAGTAGTGAATTTGCTTGTTAATTAATAATGGCAATTTACATATTTTTTGGTCAATCTAGCATTTTTTTCTCTATTTTTTTATTTATAATTTGTGGGTTTTATTAAACAAGAAAGCTATCACTACTGTTCGTGACACAACGTTGACGCTCTTGCTTTGGTAAGGCATTTTAGCGTAAAAGCTAAGCGAAAAAAAAACGTTCCGCCTTCCGCCCTTGTAAGGATACAGCTGTTAAACTTTCCAATATTAAAAAACGAAATTGTCAGGAAATGTAATAATGTGTTATTCTGATTTTGGAGACTGAAAAAAATCGTCACTTTTTAGAAAAAAATCAGCAAATCCGCACTTTGCTAATTTCGGCACTTGCCGTAACAATGTTGAACCCTATTTTTTCTCTGCGTGTATCTTGTTGTATTTGAAAAGCAAGTAATAAATGAAAATACCAATTAAACGGAATGTCCAACATTTTGACTTTATCAACTAACAATTTCATGGCATTTAATACTTAAAAATTATTTTAGGAATATGTCCTCCGCGACTGCGCCTTATGAACGCCATCCTGTCGGTCAAATCTCACGTAATATTTTCGAGCATTTCGTTAATAATGTATGGAATATTGGTTCTAAATGGCCAATCTTTGCTCGCTTGTAAGCATAGATCAGAGATTTGACGTTCACCGTAACAACACACTTTCGGTGAGTGCTTGGGAAGCTCAGTGGGATCTTATTTCGGCTTTATATCTCCTCATAGAAATAAAAGACGCATTTTTACAAGACTTTTTAAGACTTCTACTTATTTAACAGCACAATTTATTATAACAAAACAAACACTTAAAGTCAGGATCAGTGATAATTGGGACCATACCCACAATTATCACTGATCTTTTCAATATTCAACTTTAGGAAGAGGTCAGACGTACGAAGAACGCTTCGCTTGTGTAAACAGCAGTAGCAAAAAGTAGAAGACTTACATCTGGCTTTAATATTTCTCGCACTAGTTGACTATTTGAAGCCCGCTTTTCTTTCAATAAGGCCTTTTAATACCGTAGTTCATTCACCACCTGTTCACCAGCTGCTGATAACTTTCAACCACGATATCCTCAGGGTTGACTACTTGCGTAGGCGTGTTTTCTTACTTAACGATAGAAGTCGCAAATCTAAAATTCAAATACTATTAAAAACCTAATAATTAAAAAATTTAAGCTTACAAAAACGAACGCCGAGACTTCTGCCGTTACAACACCTACAAAAAGTAATCCAAAGCTGTCAAATTACACCAACAAGGTGGCCAATCACAGGCGCATTTCTTGAGATAATTTGTTTGTCTCAACAAAATGATGGTTTTACGCGCCGTTTGGCTTGTTGAGGCATCTTGTTGGAATAATTTCAAGTGATTTGCAATGACAAGAGAAATAAAAAATATCACGAATCATTTTACAGATAAATAGAATATCGACTTTAATTAAACAATTCGTTCAGACAATTAAATATTTAACTAATTTTGCCCCTGCAAAGGAATTGATCATATCAATTAACGGATTTGTATTTTCGAGTCATGGGACACAAATTTAGTCAATTAAAAAATGAATTGCATAAACTAAAAAATACACCACATATACACAAACATTTAATTTTATGGGTTTTGATTAAAAAAATTAATTGCAGCAAACAAAAAATTAATTGAATAATTAATGTACACCAATTAATTATTTAATTGAATAATTTTTTGCAAACATTTTTTCTGTGTTGCTGAGGCGTTCACCAGTCATGGTAATGTAAGCACCGATGACATCTTCGGCATCTAAGCCGCACCAAACAGTGCAGTCTCCAACGTCTCATGAGGATTGTGCTCTCTTCAAAAACGACAATTCTTCTTTGTTACACAACCGTTAAGCCAGAAATTAGCCTCACCGCTGAAGATGATTTGACGATAAAAATCTGGTACAACTTGCAGTTGATTCTCAGCCCATTCACCAAACACCCTAACAGTTGGTGCATCCTTAGAATTGCTTCATAGGTACTCAGATGAACGATTATGCGCACTGTAAGCTTGACGAATTGCTCTATAAGTTTGGCGAACAGCGCGCAAATTCTGGACGTTGGTCTGGTAACGGTTCTTGCATGGTGAGTTTCCCAAGTATACCAAATAAATGTCAGACACACTTTATTTGTTTGACGTCTAGTGTTACAGATATCCCTATCGGAAGTTTTGCACGCCTAAAAAACACCCTTTTTAAGTCCCCTTTTCTTAATACTTTTTACTTTAAATGCGGTACAAAATACTCTTGTACAACCTTAAATCCCACCAAAATTTTTATAGTGGTATTGGTATAAATTCTAAGAATTGCGAAATTTTGATAGAATCGAACATTGAGTTTAGAAAATGCAGACAAACTGTAGCAGAATAATTAAAAAATAATAATGTTAACTTAACCGAGAGTTACAATTATGTGAAATCTGTTGAAGCCTAACGCCCATCTATAAAGAAGTAGCACTTTTTATGGTTTGTCAATAATATTTTTATTCGTCTGTGAATATGAATTAATGTGTCGTGCCTAAATATGTTCTCGTATTAAGTGTCATTATATCATGTGTATGAGTCCAGGAATAAATTGACAAGTATGACGCCGTTCCTATAAGGCGCCAATATTTCTACATACATGCTGCTATCATAACAGCAGGATCATATTATTATTGCTGTGGTTGTTGTGTATGTTTCTTACAGCACACATGTGAAAAGAGGACTACATATGAATGTGTGAGTGTGTGTGTGTGTGTGCGTATTGTATTTTCTATGTATGAATCATGGTTACTAACTAGAACAAAATCATCAGTGTCTAACGCCAGCCGACATAATTATAAATATGTCCTTAATACAGTAACAGCAATAACCAACAACAACTATAATAATCATGTCTTCAATAACACATTAATAAATTCATTCAACCAGTCATTCATGAAATACATAATTTGACCAATCATCCGACTAAAAGGGAAAATTTTTGGAAAATAAAAAAGAGTTTAACAATCAATATTTAAGTTCGGATTCAGGGGGCGGAAACCTAATTTTCTTTTGCTTGGATTTAAAATGCAACTCAAGAACTTCCTGGGCTAAAACAATCGTAATTGATAGCGTTTTTGGTAATAGAACGTATTTTGTAATAGATGTAACAAAAACTTTGAATCCATTAGAAAACCCATTTTTGGGTTTTTATTTTTCGTTATTGCATTAAGTATTCAAAATCTTCATTAAACTATATAATAATAGGGTGTCTGTCTACACTATTTAATTGATAGAATGTCCGAACCGAAATAAATAAAAGGTACACATGATCAAAGTTGTCAGATTGATTTTAACCTTTTTCGCCAAATGGAATGTCAAAAATCGCTAAAATAAATAATGAAAAAAATTTCAACAAAAAAAAAAAAAAATATTTCAGAAATTTGTTATCATAGTTTTTCTTGGGATTCAAAAATTAATTAAGAAGGTTTCTTTCAAATATGCTAAATTCCCATTTTATACTATTGAGAAACTGAAATTTATTGTTGAAGGGATAAGCTATTCCTATGCGCATTTCACTGGTTGCTTAAGCGAATAAGAATTATAAACATAAGTTTTACTTGTAACAATATCATAGCTTAAACGAATACAACAACAATAAACAGTGAGTTTATCTTTTCTTACATTTTTTCCAATACAATTTTCCAACTTTCAGCGAAAAAGGAAACCTAATGCCAACAAATACAAACATCTTTGCTATTAACTCACAACGCCCAACATGTGGGCGGAATTGAAAAAGTGAACGGTATTTATATAACTTTCTATTCTTATCGCACCAATATAGCACCGCCGTACTTGCCGTTTGTGTTAAGACCAGGACTTCTAAGCCGCACCAACCAGCTCTCGCACATTGAAATCGATAAAACATATTAAGTAAAGCGGAGCTGCGTCAGCTGCACTTTTTTTTAATTGAGGAGATAAAGAAAACTTCGTAATATTCAAAGCGTATTCATACAGGTGGCCCCATAAGAGTTGGAGAGTTATTCTAGCTTTCCTTTTTTTGTATGAATGTGAATGTATTCTAAATGTCAAACTCCATGCTGAAAAAATTGACACCCATAACAACTCTCTCTGTCAGATGACAAAGCTCTCTTTTTGGCCACCTGCATAATTCGGCTTGTTATATATCTGTGGCATTTTGACAAAACATCTTAAGTTAAATTTAAAAAGTTGAAAAAAATGTTGTTCATCGTACGAATTTTGTTTTAAAAAACATTTTTCTTTACGTTTTTAAAATTTTGTATTTTAAACGAAATTTTTCTTTAATTTTGTTTTATTTTATTATTTAATAAAAATGATTTTTTCACCAAGTTTATTTGAAAAACTTTTTTGCTATCTTATCTCGACTTAAGATGTTTTATCAAAATGCCACAGATATGATGCTTTTGTGGCACAAAATTTGACATTTTTGAAGCAAAACAAAATTTAATTATTTGCACTATTTCTTTTAGTGCGCAAAGCTACGGTCACACTTGTCAAATATTTGACGAAAAAAGCAGGACCAACAAGCAAACTAACTAATAATTCCCGATAATTCGTAATAAACTGTCGGTCCCTTGAAAAAATCGCGTTAATTTGTAAAATTTTCATACATTTTGGTCCCGTAATTTTTTTTCAAATAAAATTTATTTTATTTTAGCCCCGTTAAATCGAAACCCCGCTAAATCGAGAACCCCTATAATTCGTAAGAAATGGTTTTTTCCTATGTCTAACAGTATAATGAGTTTATTTTGTGATGTTAAGAGCATGTTAAATCTCACTAACTATCAACAAGATTGGAGGTTACGCCTTTTTGGTCAAATATTTAATAAGTGTGACCGCAGCTTAAAAGAATAAATAATATTTGTTTAACCCACCAAAATAGTTATTTCAAACACAAACCACGTGTAAATGACAGAGAATCTCTTGCGAACCCTGTATTTTTAAATTATACACCCAAATTGATATTTCGGGGACACGAAACAGAAAGTAATAAGTCATGGAATACTTTTTTCAATAAAGTAGAATGTATTTTTTAATTAAAACATTCAAAGTGAATTATGTTAATCCCTACAAGTATATTTGTCTTTTTTTTTAAGTAACTAACTCAACTCAACATTTACTATTAATTAAACACTACATCTTCCAATATCCACAATTTATCCTTGAAATCCCCAAATGTTTTGAAATAAACTTTTTTCCATTTAACTCTGTATGTGTTCTTGTAATCACCAGACAGTTAATAATGCATTACCGCTCTCAAAAACAAAAAAAAAAAAGAATCGTAATATGTAATTAGAAATGTTGATTATTTTATTTAATTTATATTGTCACACAATAAAATTAAATATTTGAAAAAATTCCAGATAATTAAGCTGTTGGGGTTTCATTACAAAATGAACACGGGACAGACAGACAGACTTGTAATTTTATTTAGATATTGACAAATGTTCGAAAACAATTTATCTTAATTTAGCAATTTGCCCTGCAATTTTGTATGAGAGTAGATATTTATTTTTGCTTAATTTCATAGTGAACTCATCAGGTTTTTTTAGGGACCTTATTTTCTTGAGAGGACACCTGTGGAGCTGTAAATTGAAACTTAAACAACAACAGCAATAATAAATAAAAACAGCCAACAAAGAAAAGTATGAACAAAATAAATAAAATAAATACTTACACAGAGTTATACTAATAGAAGTATAGGAAGGTGGTTTAAAAAGGGCTTTGGAAGTTTTGGGGTTATTAAAAATTTAGGTTTTCCTTAAAAATCTCTTTAAAAATATGCACAAACTCTTGGGTGCCCCCGTAGGTAAGTTGGTGGTCATAAGCTAGTATATCAGTGCGATTGTTGCGGATTCGATTTTCGCCAGAGACTCTGGCTGTTTCACCACAACGGGCTAAAGTTCTAAGTTACTACTTCTCGGTTGATTAAGAGAGAATACAATTTGTAATTATATTTATAGCTCTAAGGCCCGTTTGCACAACTTACCGATAGCTAAAAGTAGACTTTAACCGGCCTTATAAAAAATGTTCCATTATTAAAACTTTACTTAAAAAAAAAAAAACTGGGAATTATTTCCTTTCTAAGGTAACTTTATATTATATTCCTTCAATTTTTCAGAAATGACTTTTTTTATACACTACCAGACTATTATACATAACAGAAATTTAGCTCATAGAATAAATTCGAAAAATAAAAAATGTTGAATATAACTTTACTTTAACCTAAAGTGAGCAATAAAGTAAATTAAGGTTCATCCTACCTGTTAGGTAAAAGTAAAGTTGTTATAATGGGGTATGTACTTTTTACACGGCCGATGAAATCCTACGTTTAGCTTTAGGCCACAAAAAAGGGATTTTCCGAAAACAGGGGTCACAAAAAGGGTATTTCAAATTGAAAAGGGGTCAGGGTTTTTATAAGCAACAGTTAGACCCCTTTCACAATCAGAAAGTTACTTGCGCAAACTATTGTTTTGTAAATGTCAGCGGCAAACAAAATAAAATTTATTTGTGATTTGCGTCTAAAAAATGGAAAATAGTCATGTAAGATCTAATTTTATTTATTTATTCATGGATAAGAATTAAAAAATATTTTTATTTTTAATAAATATTTATTTTTTATATTTGTTTTAAATATCAGCTGACTTAAGTTCAAAATAGCACACTAAATTATGACGGGTTGTTCACAACAGTTGTATGTTTTATGTTATTATTTTAGGACTTTTGACTTTATGACACCTTGTGAATCGCCCAATTATATATTACATCTTATTTCGATTTTTCAAATACGGGCTCTAAAAATCTTAAAAACATTCCTTCTCTTTTTACACAAGGGAAGAAATTTAAACTTTTTTTGTGTTGATAAGAAGTTTGCTGCAACTCTTTACAAATCTAATATCCTTTTTTCTCCTTCAGCTTGCATTTTTAAGTTACAGGTACTAATCGTAATTTTGACGTTTTTCGAAAAATAAAAAGTACACAAAATCATAACTGTACTCTTCATTAAGCGGTTTTAATTTGTTTTTTCAAACCTGCAACGATATCTCAAAAATTCTGGGCAAATTAAAACAATGTAAGCAGGGCTTAAAGATAATATCGTTGGTGAATTTTAAATTTTCTTAAATGGATAAACCGTTTTCCAGGTTTTCCAATACATATAGCAGTAGTGTTAAAATTTTGGATATGACGTTATATCACGAAAAGTCGAGCTGATAGAAAAACTAAGTGCAGAATTGGATTCAGCGCCACAACTTACCTTAAAAACAACATTCTGTTCTTAATTAACAAAACCTTGTTCCTTTGTGTGCTTGATACAATTTACAATTTAATTTCAAAAATTGTCAAAAGGGGTTTGATTTAAAATGATAACAAAAAGCACAATTAAAAAAAGGGTATACAAGTGACAAGGGCTCAAAAAATGGTAAAATTTGCCTCTTAAGGGGTACAACGGCAATTCTCTGTGTATAACAGCTGCTTGGGACATGACAGTTTTTACTACTTACAAAATCTGCTACAGCAGTGCTGCCATAATTGAGAAAAGAAGAAGGCTTAGGATGGAGTTTGCCAATAAGTATAAAAACAAAGACGTGGAATTTAGGCAAACTATAAGTTTTACATATGAATGTAAATTTAATTTGTTTCGAAGTGGAAGGCGATCAAAAGTCTGGTGAAAACCGAATACTGGCCACCAAAAAAAAAAAAAAAATAGCCAAACTCCATCCTAAGCCTTCTTCTTTTTCCACTTATCAGATGTTTTTCTCGTGGAACCCTGCTGTTATATTCGCTTTCCCGTTATGGTTTTTGAACTGTTTCTGGATGATCATGTTTATTCTAAGAATTAGCGATATCACCCACAATTTTGGTTGTGCTTACCCTGGGATTTTTCTTCACTTCTCGTGGATCATAGCTAGGATCTCGATTAGAAAGTGTTTTTTGTTGGCCGCTTCTACACTGAGAAAATTAAAAGCTTTAAAATCAAAGAAAAAAGGTCTTTGTAAAATTGTAACGAAAATATCTTTGTTAGAAGGAAAAAATCCTTGCATCAATGATATATTCTTTAAACAAGCAAATGGTGCGTCTTCAACACAAACGACGAAAATTCTTTGAAGCTGAATCAAAGAAATTATCTTTTCCGTAAAGATAAAATATTTTCTACAACGATTAATTGATTTGCTAATAAGGGATTGAAAAACGTATTTAAAATTAAAGACTTTTCTTTGTTTTTTTTTAAAGCTAAGCATCCTTGCTACAAAGACAAAGTCTGTAACTTTAAAGAAATTGTGCATGTGCTGTATATGAACTATATTTTATTTTTATTACATTAAACTAAAATAAAAAAATTTTATAAAAATGCTGTGTTTGGTTTCATTAAATATTTTATTTTGCAGAAAAATTTTAATTTTTTAAAACATTTCTATAGCAGATTTTAAAGAAAATTGCCTTTGTTTCTACATATCAGTCTTATTTATCAGTATTTCAAAGAATTATTTCATTGAACTTAATTGCGTTTCTTTGTAATAATGTTAAAATTACGTCTTTGTTACAATGAAAATTGTACTTAAAATCAAAAATTAAAGTCTTAAGACTAACGAATGAAAGTCTTTGTGCCAAAATACTTTTTCCTAAGTTTAAGGACTTTTTTCATGTGTTTCCAAAGACGTACATCCTTGCCACAAGATTTTAAGTTTTTGATTTTAAGTATATATTTCATGGGAATCTAAAGATCTTTGCGCCTTTCCGGTAAAGACGTTTTGTCTTTGGGCACAATCTGACCAATAAAAGTCTTTGCAACAAAGTGTATTTTCTTTGATTTTACGATTTAATTTTCTCAGTGTAACCATATTTTTAATTGAAGCTGTTTGTTTATAACTTCTGGACGCTGGAAAATAGTTAATTCAATAATTTTCCTATTTATCGATAGCTTTTTTTAATTATAAAAGATCTTACGCCGAAATCTATCTCTTTTCCTTCACCCATAGTCTGCGTTAAATTTTACAATTAGGCATCAAAAAAATAACTAACAGCAACAATTGGACGATTAACAATAAATTTGACACCAAAAAAAGTCAAAATAACGGGAACATAAAAGGAAGAAATGGTAATTAATTCGATAAACTTCAATGTGTATTTAAACTTTTTTCCTCGTTATTTTTTTGTTTTTTTTTTTAAATTACCGTTATGTATTCAATAAGGTAAACATTTTTTATTAATTTTATATTATCAACGAAAGGGAAAAAACTGCATACCACAAATTTTCGGAAAAACATTAGTTTTCCGAATACTCAAAATTTTAAGTGTGTATTTAAACTTTAGTCTCTGACTGTATATATTCTAGTAAATTAAATATTACCAATAATGCTGTTTAAAATTAATTTTGTGGTGATGTCGGAACTTCCTTGAACATACAAAAAAATTAATAAAAACAACTCCTAAATATTATACAAAATGCAAAATATTTTGTTAATATTAAATTTTTTATACATGTTTACAAATTCGGTTGTTGGTGCCTTTTCAATTAAAAAGTTAATTGTGTTGACGAATATGGTATTCACAATGACAGTTGATTTGTGGCAATTTTTTTCTGTGTACAAAAGGGTAATTAAATACTATCCAGAGCATCGAAAAAGGGTAAAACTAATACTTTAGTACCACAGCGGCAGCGCTGGATGTAAGTGCACGTATGTCTGATATCAAAAGAGAAAAAAAGCACGGTGCAGTAGTTTTGCCGGGGTTGGTTAAAAGTGCCCCATCTAATTAACAAAATTATTGTATGTTTATGGTATTCGCCATATTATTTCCATTTTGCCCTATGCTAAGCAATAAATAGCACAATGCTTTCAATTAATAAATGGCGGAACAAAATTGTACAATGTTGCAAACACATTTCTAAAGTGTTTGATTGTTGCCAATATATTGCACAACCTTCCAATATAACATACACATTGGCGATATAATTGTATAATACGAAAAATTAAACAATTATATTACAAAAGTATGGGCCGCTTTAAAAAATTCCAAAAATACAAAATAATGCATCTTAAATTAATGAACACGCCCTCTAGTAAACTTAAGTTGCTATTATTCTAGACATTGTCGGAGAAATTTGTAAGCTGTGAATTGTTTTACCAAAAATATAAATAAATTCTGTGAAAGTGGCAAGAGTGTTTAATTGAGTTTGTTATAAGATTTTTTAAATATAGTATTTTTTCTTCTTTAAGTGGGCAGGTAGAATTTCCCTTGCACGGATAAGTAAATGCATAAAAAAATTTGCATTTACACATGAAAGCAATTTCTTGAAAGTCGCAATACACTCACACTTTATCACTAACACATTTGCATTTTTTTACTTTCAGCTAGATTTCAATGAAAATTTCATTAAAGCGATTTTTGCACTATTTCATGAAAGCAAAAGGAAAATAAATGTTCACTTAAAATTTCAGGATTGTGTTAAATTGCAATTACAAAAGCAACTTGTTTTATACCATGTTCGCACGACAGCATTTTTTTCGTAATTCACTCTCTCATTCGTAATCCACAGCCTAATAATGATCCAAATTACATAATTCGTCACACAAAATTTTGAGAGCGGATAATCTCATTTGTACGTAATTCAATTTTTATTACCCTGTGGATTACTTTAAAATCAATGTGATCTCTAAAGAAATTTTCTTGTCGACATTGAGGGCCTGGCAGTTAATACGCAAAACAATAAAAGAAAATGATGAAAAAATTTTGATAGAAGTTTACTCTTTGGCGACATTTTGAAAATGAAATTTCACTTTCATGTAAATTTTCATGAAGTTCTGTTATTATTTTTTTTTTTTTTTGAAATTCTTGTTGATACTTAACACATATAAGTCTGAATTTACACGTTTCATCTTTTGATGCTCAACTTCTTTTCAATTCCCTTTTAAAGTTGCCAATATATTCACACGCAGCAATCAGTTTCAACTTTTTTCGGTACAAAACAACAACAATTTTATTAATAGCGAATCAAAGAGAAAAAGAAAAGAAAAAAAATTACATGCAGCCATCGTTGCACATATACCAACGAATAAAAACAAAGCGTACTGACCGAGTACAGGCATCTCCGTACTAACCCCCTTTCTTCTTTCTTCTCTCACCTAAAAACATAAGAGTTGAGCATCAAAAGATGAAACGTGTGAAAGCAGACTAAGGAACTTTCAAGAAATTACTTTCATGTGAAAAGGCAGTGTAAAAAACAAACATATTTTTTTACAAAGTGTTAGAGAACTTTTTCGCTCGAACTCGCTTTACTGAAAACAACAAACTTATTTGCACAATGGGGCGTAAACATCAGCATAGAAAAGAATAAACACAGCAACTAAAATAAAAAACAAAACTAAAATAATTTACAAGTCTACAACAATATGTTTGGAATATAAAAAGGGACATATATCTAAAGCCTTTATGTCAATACTTAATCAGCGAGCATTTGTGAAAAACAACACGCCTATGCCTTTAAACAATACAACCAACAACAACAATATGTATGTATATGTATGTACAATGTACATTGTACATAGATGAGACAATAAGGAGTGGAGTGTTTGAAAAAGGGCGAGTAGGGCTGGCATGAGTACAACACAAAAACAAACAACAGGCTGGCTAGTCCTTTATAACTGACTATCACTTCATGCATATATTCAGTCATTCATCTATTCATTGACTCATTTTACTCATTCCCTTTGTTATTGAAGAATGGCGGCTGTGATGATAATGGTTGATTGTATTCAATGTATTTGTACTTCTTGTACTCCGGCCCCACCCCCAACACACAAAGCTCGCACATTTTCTGTGTGTTGATTTAGTAATTGTACACCAATTTGGTTTATGAATATAAATTAACTGGAAACACTAGAGTTCAAACGATGATAATCATTATTACGTTATTATAACCGCATGGTCCCCCGTTACTAAGATGTCGTTAAAATAAAACACGCCAACAACAACAACAAAAGAAAAAACTTACTCCTGTCAAACACTTTGTGCCGTTTCACAGAAACTGACTTAAGTAGCGAAAAAATAAAAAAAACATATTAAAACGAGAAAAATTATTCTTTATTTAGTTTTGCACTTTGCATACGCACACAAACTTCTTTTTAAATCTCTTATACACAACCATGTGCCAAAGCGCCAGCTTTGCAGCTCTAGTTACTGGAGAAGGAGTTGCGTTACGAATTTGATGCCATTCAAAAGCATTAAGATTAAGCAACATTGAACAACAACAAGAAGCAGTAGAAAAAAATAACATCACAACACTTCAGATACTTTATAAAACAACAAAGTAACAGAAGCAGCTGAAGACGAGTCGCTGCACAGTGCGTCGCAATGATAATAATATTGTTTATTTAAATTAGGAAAGCTTTATTCAATTGTTCTTGTCTTTGCCAGGCGGCGCTGAAGTTTTAACATTTACGATCAAAATTACTCAGCTGGGATCGAAATAAACAAAATAAAATTATATGAATTTTTTTTATAAATTTTTTTTTAAAAGTCGAAGAAAGTTTTTATTTTTGCAAATTGTTTTTTTTAAATTATAATAAAGAATACAATTAGATCTATAATCTAAATTTGGGGGACTCCCAACTTATAGCATAACTTTTACAAATGGTTTGTGTCTTTAATTCATTCAACACCCACTATTTCGGGGTTTCATATGCACTTGAATTTTTTCTTAACACATTTATTAATCATAAAAAAAACATTAAAATAAATAAAAATAACATAAACACCCTTAAAATTCAGTGTCATTAACGAAAATAAGGAACAACAAAAAATCAGAAGAAAAAATAAAGTAAGACAATCATGTAAATAAAGTCACTTCTTAAATAGATATTTGAACCTTCATATAAAATGAATTAAGAACAATTCTCATTTTCATATATTCACTTTCCACTACTCTGTTTTCGTAAAAATTTCAAATAAATATGCCAGCAGGTTGTATTATTGATTTGTGTCCTTGATTTTTCTAAAAACTTTATCAAGCTTGAAACGATTTTGTTTACTTAAGTTACCTTTAACTGCATACATTCTATTTATGACATTATCAATAAATTTAATTTGCTTTCTCAATGGATTTGATTTCTCCAATTTTACAATAGTCTCAGAGATAAATCCGTAATTTGAAGACATAAAACTTATCCGAGCTTTAATACTGTTTAATGTTATTTTTTTATACTTCATTACTATCGTTCCATCACATCCTTGAATTGTACCAAAATTTTCAGCATAATACTCAACTGATTTTAACCATTTTCCCCACCTTGATGTTATTTTTTGGATACTTCTCCTGACATGCGACAAAACGCGATGTGCTTTGTAATATATTTTTTTTTTTCATTAAATCAATTGATGCAACACGGTGCATGGCAAAAAAAAAAAAGCAAATAAAACAAGTTTGGTTTTTTAAAAAATGCGCCAAAAATATGCAATGTCAGCAATATATTAAAAAATATGCATTTAAAGCAAAATCTGCAAAAATATGCACTAACAAAACGATGCCATTTTATTAAAAAGTTCTTGATTCGAAAAGATATTAAGTTTACGTTGATCTCAGACTGACGACAACAAAAATGTTTTTGCATAAAAATCCGTGCCTTGGTCATAAGGGTATCTGGTATGTTCCGACCGAATTTGTTGTTGTAAAAAATCCAAACATGTGTATATTAAACTTAAATTATGTATAAAAAAAATGCTTTTACCAAGCTTCATGACTTTTTAATGTCCAATTGTTGTATTGCATCAACACACTGTGCGCTGTGTCGTACCTAATCTGTCTACCACTTTATACTTGCAAAAAACAACGGCATCTAGCCATAATATTTAATATTTAAAGTTGTGCCACAATTATACTTAATTAGAGTATTTCCCGTTCTTGCGCTTATACCTGGGGGATTGTTATTTTAAGCACAAAGCCTCAAGCTTGTGCTGACATTATATTAAAACTTTATTTCATTACTGAAAATTATTTAGTCGAAATTTATTTTTAACAAATTTCAAAAAAAATTTATTGAATAATTTATGAAAAAAATAAAAAAAAAAACCTAGAAAATTATGACCAAGGCGAATTTACACCATGTGACCTTATCTTGCTACGCAAGCAACAACTGATTACTAACCTTGTGTCAAAACGATATACCGATCATGTGGTTCTGGGGAATATTTACTCAATTTTATAATTTTCGCTTAAAATTATGAAACTTTAAATTTTTTTTAAATTATTACATTTCAAAACAAACAATTTAAAAAGAAAATTAAATATTTGTTTAAATTATTTACTACAGTGTTGTATTATTTTTGAAACAACGTTAAAATATTTTGCAGTGTTGTAAACGTTTTCATGAATTCGCCTTGATTATGTCCAAAAAAAAATTAAAAATATATTTTCAGCCATGGTCTGGAAATCGATATAGAGTAAAATTAAAATCGATAGAGATTTTTTGTTAAATTTTTTTTAAAAATTACAGTAGTTTTTTTCTGATTTTAAGATAAAGATAAGTTCTTCTCATAGTATGAGGTAATAAAATGGAATATTTTAATGAACTTTCAACACTGGATCGTTTGTTTGATATGAATTTCACTCGACTTCGATTTCCTGAACATGGCTGATTGTTACTATAAATTTAAACAAGTTCGAAAATATTAAAAAAAACCTAATAAATTTAAGTTTAGTGAAACTTTTGATCGTTTATCTTTTAATCACCGAAGTGACCATTAAAATGTTTTTCGACCGCTGTTGCACTTAAAGGAAGATAACACTGTACATGAGTTTAATTCAAAAATGCACTTGAACCCACTCAAAATGAGTCTTTAAATAATAATAAAACTTGTCAACTGAAGTAAAGTTAAGCTCTTTGAAATGGAATTAAAAAAAAAATTAATTTAAATTAAAAAATTTTAAAAATGTTGATAAAAATCAAACTGTTTCCTAACTTCTGTCCATTGTTTTAAGTTAAATTGAGAGTGCTGACTATGATGGCATCATAAGTTTTTTTCTAGGAACTTAAGTTTATAGATACTATACATATGTTCAACATTTCACGTGAAATGCTGTCAAAACGCATATATGAGAAAAACTTATGCGGAAAATCTATGAAATAATGTTGATAGAGTTGTACTCTGTTCATTTTGTGAAAAAGTTCCGAAATGTTTCTGGCAACATTTTTTTACAACTGCGAAATAATGCAAGCTGCACTTATTTCACGTGGAATTTTAAGCAAAAAATTGTGAACTGATTAATAAATAAGAAATAAGAAATTTAAATAACACAACCGGTAACAGTTTTTTATACATTTTTATTTTTTTTTTTTTTATTAAATATTTTATTAAAAAAAGAATATTTAGTAAAATACATGTGAGTTATTTTTTTCATACGCAAAACAATGTCGCATACTTTGCAGGAATAAACACGTCAAGTTGTACAAATTCGCATGATAGGTAATTCCCCTTTTAGACTGGCAAAGTTTACTTTGCAAGGTCTTGAGTTTATAGAAGGGAGTGGAAAAGAGAATAGCGGGGAGTACATACTTGGATGTACTCGCAAATTCCGTTTGTTTTTCGTTCTTTTTTTTTACCTGAAGTTGGCTGCAACTTAATATTAACATATAGCTAAATATGATTTTCTTGAAGAGAAAAATCTACAATTTTTTTTTTTAAATCAAATTGTTTCTAACAAGGGCAAAAAATAGAAATTATTAATTTTATATAAAAAAAATACTTCTACCCAGCAAAAAAAAAAAAAAAAGAAGAGGGAATATTTTTATGTTTTCTTTAGTACTTATTTTTAGTTAAATGACTAATAAAATTACATGCAATATTCCCATTCAACTCTTATGTATGAATTGCAATATTTCACTATAATTTGGTATGAATTCGTTTACGGTTTAAACGGCTAGTATATTTTATGCAATTAAAATTAATAGTTGAGTTAGATTTATTTAATTTATACATTTACTTTTAATACTTAATAACTTTTTTTTAAAAAAAAAAGAAGGCGAAAAAGGTTTGACAACTTAGTGGATTTAAGAAAACGCATTTGCTTTTTTTTTAATTATACGAAGATTTAAATAAAACCAGAATAACTTATCAACTTTTAATTTGTTGATTACGTATAATTTTGTATCAATATCACATTTAAAAATTATTTTCAATATCTTTTAATGTTTGAAGCTGTTTCTTAAATTAAAATATAATATTTGGATTAATTTTTTGATTTTTGAACTTTTTAAAAATGAAAAGCTTAAAACTTTAATAAACAATTTAAAAATGAACAAAATACCTTAATTTTTTTAGTATTTTCATGTTTCGTTTTAATTAATTTTTAATGCAATTGAAAATGCATGTAAAAATTAATATTGACCACTAATGAAAATACGTATTAGAATCATTGAACTTTATTGGTTTTAATTCGCACTCAACCAAATGAATATTTCATATCAATGAAAAGCCTAATTCATCCCTTAATTGCGATCCGTTTAAATAATAAGAACCCATTCTCGCCAATGACACGCTAATGTTAAAATCTTGCAAGTTTTGCCTAGCAAGATCCAGTGGATTATCCTTGGAACCCACGCATTTATTACTTTTTTAGATGTCTCTTTTTTGTCGGGCCATTATGTTTTATTATGTATAATAATGAGCTGACAAATTGCCATAATTTTACAAAATTAAATAGGTTTAAATTGTTTTCGGTTAGATTTTCTGCACAAATTTTTCTAAAAATACATTATAAATTTATTAATTTCTTAGGAATAAGAACGTCGAAAAGTCCAGAAATAATGATGCAATTTTGTGTATTCTTGACAATAAAATGCAAGCTGATTCAAAACTTCATTGTTTAAAAAATTGACTGTTTTAATAAAATTGTGTATTTTGTACAATCAAACTTAAAGTAAATCATTATTTTTAAAATAAAAAAATCGTAATTTAAGAAAAAAAATTTAAATGGGATTTTTGTAAAAAAAAAATATGATAAAATCATCACTCTGGCAACGCTGTTTACATAATATATTCATTCTTCGAAAATGAGCAAGGAGTGGCCGTTACAGTCAATGACGATCGTTATCGGGCCATGTGGAACGAATTTTTGTTCACAAAAATTGAAGAGGAGGATATTGGCAACATTTGGTTTCAACAGGACGGCGATACGTGCCACACAGCCGAAGCTACACTCGATGTTTTGCGCCCTGTTTTTGAAGATCGCATTATCAGCCGCAGATCTGATGTCGTTTGGCCACCTCGGAGCTGCGATTTGACACCGTTGGACTATTATTTGTGGGGGCCGTCAAAGATAAGTGTTACGCCGACAAGCCAAAGACAATTGACGCTTTAAAGGACAATATTCGTGTAGCCATTGGTGAAATGCAGCTGCACACAATCGATAATGGGCTTAAAAATTGGACCGATCGTGTAGGCTACTGCATGGCCAGCCGAGGCAGCCATTTGAATGAAATTATTTTCTATTAGTAACCGGAAGGATTGTACTTTCAAATAAATAAAGAAATTTGAGAAAATATTCAGTAGTTTTTTTTTATAGCATTTTCAAAAAAAAAAAGTTTACATGTTACAATATTCGTGTTAAATAATTAATGTTGCTTAACATTTTTCACAAATTTTAACAGTGTAAAAGGCTTTTAATAGTACAAAAAAATTACCACTTTAAACTGTCAAATAAACTCACGAACAAAAATGGGGCGAGAAAAAATTTTAACATTAAAAAACAATTAAAAATGCAAAATACAAAGAATAATAATAACAATATTTTGTTCATGGCACATATTTTTATTTTTTAATTATTTTGCTTTTAACATTTTTATAAAATATACGAATGTTTTCAAAGCTCGTTTGCAAACAACAAACATTAAAGTCGCACTTCACATTATTTGGTATAGCCGACGGTTGTATTTTTGCCGCCGCCGTTGGAAATTGTTCAATTTTAGCAAATTTTGGTCGCCGTCAACGATATGTGTTACTGGCGTTCTCAACGTCTGCAATGTCACATCGGAGTCGAGTGCAATGTTTTGACATTTATAACGTAACGGCGTAATCTCTTTTGATAGTTTTCGACATGAGTTACAGACACACTTTTTTCTCACTTTTCGAGAAACGATGGAATATTTTGTTTCACATCTTATCGATGCGAGAAGTTCTCACTACAGTTACAGAACATGGGTACTGGTTAAAAATATTTAACGTAATATTAGCGAAGTAAAACTTACGTATACATATTTAAATTACCGCCACATCTTTAAACCTTTTGTTGTCTCAAAAACATTTTGAATACAAATTTTAAAAGTAGATTTGATTGTTTAAGGAGTAGAATGGTGGTTTCAGAGATCTTTTTATTACATTTCTCCACCTTTCAATTCTCTAGATAACAATTATCGATTGTTTATGTATGCGGGATAAGGTGATAAATAAATTAAAACAACCTTTATGAACGATTAAGGCCAACAGCAATTTAAAAAAAAAATACAAAAAATATTTATAAGATATTTACATATTTGATAACATGAAGTCATTGAAGTCAGTGTTCTGTATAAACATGTCATTTACTGTTATGTTTAGTATCCTGGCTTAACAATGTTTTATGTTTTTGTTGTTGTTGCTCTTGTTGCAAGTGAATAAATATGTCAACATTGTCTTGATGCATTAGACAAACAAGGAGTAAAAAAGTAGGGATAATGCGGGTATTCATATAATAGATTGTGTGGAAAAAAATATAAAATTTACTTTCTTTCAAACTCTAGTAAAAAGGTCTTCTTAACAAGAACAAATGCTATGTTTGGCTGTGCCAAATATTAAATACCCTTTAGCAAAAACCAAAGTTTTTATGATAGATTTAAAAATAGATTGAAATAAATAACGCCATTTGGCCTCATCTCACGGTCGATCTTAGCCATTGGGAGCAAACTATGCGTTTAACAATCAACCTAGAATGTGGAAATGACCAACACACGCACAGGTAGCAATTTAATGCGTAATCCGGAAGAGTTTTACACTCGCCCCTTGTTTAAGAGCTGGCGCAGTATCTGGTGGATTGCAACAGCACACACATATTAACTATCATTACAATTCGAGATTTCCACAAGTGGCAACTCTCATGCAATTCAGAAACACTCTACCGGCGATTTGGTTTTCATTTACAGCCACTCGTCATTCACACTAAATCCAAGTCTCATCCATGATCTGCCACACTCCATTCTTTTCCAATCCTGGCTTTTTCGTACTAAACGACTCCAATTTTCACCGCTCATCCAACCCAGCTCCACTCATCATCTCTGGTACCTCAATTTTTAATCGTTTTCAACATTGAAGTCTTCACTGGTGTTATTTGTTTCGACTCTTCAATCTAGCTACTACTCGGCCTTCAGCCACACCAACAGCAGCATCACCAAAACCATGGTAGGTTCGTTACTTTTCGTCCTTTAGTAGGTATTCCTTAAGTAAGTATTCATTACCAGCGCATTCCATTTTATCTTATGTCCTTCAACCTTTTGCTCATTATAAAATCCAGGTGCTCGCCGAATTTTAGATGCACAACCCGGCCAGCACCTTCAATCAATTACCACCACAGAGTCATCACCACTCCACTTCAATTTACCTCAATTCACGTCATTTCCATCACCGGTTGCATAGTTTTGTTCACTATCCAAAATCCAAATATTTAACCGCTTTCTGGCTCCCTTATTCGCTCACTCGCTACTAAGCATTCACCACCAGCGCACTTCACTTTATCTTCGGTGCCTCAACCTGTTCCTCATCGTAAAATCCAGGTCCCATCCATATGCATCCCAACACAGCCCAGCCAGAACCATCATTCAATTATCACTTCTGAGTTTGAACAACTCCGATTTCATTCCCGGTTCCAACGTTTTGTTCACTACCCAAAGTTCAAGTCTCCCGCGTCCTCCCCAACAGCATTACCCTTTTGACTACCACAAAAAAAGTACTTTTCACAGAATTTTTCTCAAAGCCTAGTACAAATTCTTCCCAGAAAAATACTCCTCCCGTAAAAGCGATGTTTTCGCAAGGGTATTTGCCTTTGGAGGCCTGAACTAATAATAAGACTGGTGCAGAAGCACTAGGGGCTCCCGCGATACCAGATAGGAGCTCTGGTTTGCCACGATAAGAAAAATTGTATGATCTTGATAAACTGACCAATTCGGAGCTTATGCCGAGTTCCAGGTATTGATTGCACCTGTTTTCCCCAGAGGATATAACATCGAGGTGTTTAAAACCGTTTTGATGATTGTAGTAGTATATTTTTTTAGGGCAGTTTTCATGAGATCGGAACTTCTAGTAAAATTTCATGACAGTATTATTGTTCGTTTTATTCTCGAAAGAAAGAGCTGTGGTAAAATATGGTACTAATAAAAAAAATTATTGCGCATCAATTTCGTTTTTCGCGAAATATGATTCCGAAATCATAATTTTCCGCTAAATCGTTTAAAGGTAAGAAGAGGTACAACTGTCGTCGCAATTTCGTCCATAGATGTACGTCTACGGGATAGTTGGCTGTAATCTTTTAAGAGGGTATTAGAAAAGAGGTACTATGAAAATCTTCACCTATATGAGCTGTCCGGCTAGAGCAGCTGTCCGTTAGTAGAGCTTTCCCTGTATATGGAATGGTTGTAATCAAAAGGAAAAACAAATAACCCTAGTTTTTCAATGTGGGTGTTTTTACAAAAATCCCTTCATATGTTCACTCATCACTCGTGGTAGTGGAGGATAAAAAACAAGATAATTTGTAAATATTCTAGCTGACCGTAATTACGATAGTTTTTCTTGCAACCAAAAATATTTTTTTTTATTGCAACTTTAATTTATTAATAACAAAACAAAAAGCGACCACAATAACGGTTTTAGAATAAAGCACAACTTTGCCATAAAATCTAGAAAGGGTTAAAATATTAATTGAAAACAACAAGTGCCTGCATAAATTTATGCTTATTGTAGCATGTCTTTATGAATGTGGCACAACTTTAGAAGTTATTTTCATGTTTCCCACTTGTTGATTTTGTTATTGTTTTTTCCTTATTTTTTAGCCATAAACTTGTCTTGTTCATACAACATTTAATATTTTACATATTTTTAAATTAACTACTTGGCAACTCAGAGAGTAAGGAAAGTACAATAGTGTAAGGAAATATGCATGTTAAGTTTAATAAACACCCTACCGAAAAAAACATTTAAAATGTTTGTCTAAGTTTTTTCCGATTAAAATAATTGAAAAATAAAATCTTGAATTTAAAAATTTAAATTATTTATTTTACAAAAAAACAATAAAAATCTAAAATTAATTTTAAACCTTAAAAAGGGGCAAAACTCTATTTATACAGGGCGACGCAAAATAATAAATCATAAGAAAAACCGTTAATATTCATTTTAATAGTGCAACAGCTCCCAGTGTTAACATGATAGGAAGATTAATTACCCCTTTTGATGAACGGGACTCACGAAATTATTATTATTAACCACGAAGAACTGTTGCTCGAACTATTCGCCCTAGAAAAGCTGTGGACGCTGTACCAGAAAGTGTCTACACGGCACCATCTGAGTCTACTCGTCGACGTGCTACTTAGGCCTAACCATAATATGCATAGCCTTGCTTAACCTACTGTCAAAAATTAACAAAAAGTCTCTCAAATGTATTTAAAAAAACAAAAACATTTGATTCCGTACTGAATGTGCGATTATCAAATGACAGTTTCATTAAACTTAGCAAAAAGTTTCCTTGAGTTTAATATGGTTTGCCTCATATAATTAACAAGTTATCGCACATTTGCTTAAGCAAACTTAAGCACATTGTGGTTAATCCACCAGTCTGTGTGTTCAATTCCCCTGTCAATCACGAATTTCTTGTTGTTAAATTTCTTTCTTCATAAAAACTTAAATTAGGAACTTCAGCCTAATTTAAAATATAAAAATTTGGATTAAACCCCCATTAAAAGTTCAATAAAATAATAAGAATACTAATTATTTAAAAAAAACTTTAGTAAAATTTTTGTTCAAGAAATTAAAGAAAAATATATGAAATACTTTGGGAAGAAATAAGAATAAAATACGAAATAATTGCTACCATTGTGAAAGAAGCTTTATTTGCCTTTAAAACCAAATGTTAAGAATATGTGTACCGAACCGGCCGTCGATTTCGAACCAAGACTTTACATCGTAAACGTAGTTTCCCTCGAAACTGACGAACAGGCCATAAATTAAAAAGAATCCCCGATTTATAAAGTAACCTTAAAATTAAAAATGGTAATTACAGAGTTGCAGTCAAAATTGAACATTTCGCTAAGCAAATTCAACTTTTCCAAGGATTTCACTAAAATAAATATTTATCATAATTTTTCGAAATATTAAATTGTCGTTCACTGCATAAAAAAGAAAATGAAATTTGCTTGTTATTTTTATATGTTAAAAAAGGCAACAGTTCAGCATCATTGCTTTTGTCTTACCACGTATTTATTTTATATGTTACAGGAAAACAAGCAAATACTGGATATAGAAAAGCAACTTAAACTGTCTTGTGTAACGACTTCTGGATGTTTACGTTTTTTTTTTTTTAATAATCATTTTTTACGGTTATGTTTACAATTTGATGTCATGGACTTGAACAACAAAAAAAAACTATTTCAATGCTAAATAAAATACATTATTAATCAAAACAAGTAAGTAAATGCTGTCAATTGAGCCTGGCCACATAAGACCTCTTCAACACTTGTGAGCATTAACAGAAACATTTTCATGCGGGGACCCGTTTTTTAACATCAAGGCAATCGTGGACTTAATAGAATAAATATTTCTTATGGGGTTGGGATTCACGTATGCATATTAAAGTCATATTTTTAGTGAATTTCATTAAAATGTTAACTTAAACATATGAGATTAATACAAATATTGCAAGGACATTCAGTAAAAAAAAGCAATTTTTCGCAACATCAACATTAATATTTTAATGAACACTATTAGATTTTCAACTGCAGTCAAAACAGCTGATCAGCTGAAATTATTGATGAAAATTTATGTATTTCCGAAAATAGCTTTGATAATAAATTTACAAGTGCACGTGCATTTAAAACTTAACTGGTAAATTGCTTTATTTTAATTTTTCCAATCCATTTGTAGTGTGGAATGAAAGTATGTTGGTATTTTGTTTAAGCTTTGTTATCGTTGCAAATAAGACTTGAGTGCTTATAATTCTCATTCACTTAGCAGTTTCATTTGTATAATCAGCCTTATTGTGGTTGTCGTTTTCGTAAACAAACGTGTCGTTTTTTGTAGTAGATTAAAGAACACTGTTGTGTATTACATTAATCTATTACACAGTCGTATACGACAACGACAACCACAATAAGGCCGAATATCTTTAGCTTTTCTAATGTCTTCGGGAAGAGGTTTCCTGATGATCTGTTCTAGGCAACCAGTGAAATACGCATAGGAACTAGCTTATCCTCGACTTATTTCAGTGTATTTATCAAGAACCAAAATTGGGAATTTAGCACAACAACAAAAATTCCTTAAATAATGCTCCAACATGTAGAAAAAAAACATGTTGAAGTATGGTCACCTTCAACAAAACTTATTTTAAAGAAAATTTTAAACATATTTTGGTTAATATAACCATATAAGTGTCAGCGAAAACCATATTATGGTTAAAATAGTCCTTCATCAAGAATCCACAACCATATTATGGTTGCCTCTAAGCATGTTATGGTTAAATATGACAATAAAATGTTTTTAAATTAACAATAGTATTTTCCTCTTTTATAAGAGCAATATGCTATGGTTGACAACTAATCATGCTATTATAAGTGTTTAACATATTTTAGTTATTATGAAATACAACATGTTTGGCTTCCTGATGGAGGACAAATTTAACCATAATATGGTTGTCGGTGGCAATAATATGGTCAAATTAAACAAAATATATTTATACTTTTCTTTAAAAATAGTTTTGTTGGAGGTGACCAGATTTAAACATGTTGTTTCTCTGGGTGGTCCGAGAAAAGAGCGTGATTTCAAATACAAACGAGTTTGAAATTTGAAAACATAAGAACATCTTTAGACCCCCTATAATTCCATTCATAACCCTTCAAACGAAAAAAGGCTTTAAATCCTGGATTACTCGTATTTCTAGTACGAGTATTTAAAATGCAATTTTTATTGTTTTCAACACCTAAATGAAAAGAAAAAAGACTTAATAAATTTTTAATAAATATCACTTGAATTTTTTTTCTTCTTTTAATAATAAACATGTCACACCTATAAAATGACTATTTTCCTACTTTCTGTAATATTTCCTTTACAACACACACAGACACACAAGCATAAAAACAAATGGCAAAATGGTTTCCACAAAGAAGAAGTGCAACATTAAAAGTTGATATTTAATTCAACAGGAGTATTGGAATTTTACATAAGCACATAGACACCAGAGTAGATAAGTATGTGCCTACGGTTCTGAAGCCTAAATCGGAAAAGCTGAATTTGCTGAATTTTCCTAAGTACTAAAAGCTAGAATTGCAACCAATTTGAGAAAGTTGGTATATTATTAGTAATAATTACTAGATAAAATCGAAAAAATAGCTACGCAAAATAGATGCGAAGTAGTTACAGTTAAAAGAACTGCCGGGATATATAGTTTTTCCTCGTTATTTCAAGAGCATTTATTTGTATGTCAGTCAGTTAAAAGTTTCATCTCTTCAGTGATTTTTATTACAAGTGTTTTACTTTTCATTCTATCTCACAGATTCTTACAGCATTTTAAAATATAAAAAAATAAAAACTAGCAAAAAAAAAAAAAGACATATAGAAAATGTAATCGATTCCTCTTTGGGTTTTTATTTTTTTTAAGATTCCTTCCTGCTACTTGTTGCAACTAAAACACGCATCCACATACATTTTCTTTCTCTCTATTTTATTTTTTTTTTTTTTGGAAAATAACGAAAGCAACAGCAAATGATGCTAAAGAAAAAAAGGGAAAATAGAAGACAATGATGAAGTATACAAGCCACTTAAATGTGTGGTAATACTTTAGCTTTAAGCATTTTGGTTGCATAAGTATCACCAACAACAAACATCACAAATTTCATACACAAACAGTCGACGCAAAAAATAAAACTACACAAAAAATATTAAAATAAAACTTTCTTACCTTTTTCCATAGTTAATATTTTGTTTTTTATAATCATCCAAATAAGGAATATTCCAAAGACTCTAAAAGAAAAAATTAGAAAATTTTAATTAATTTCAAAGAAAAATACGACGAACATAAAAATCGTTTTAAATAATAATACAATAGATAAATGGACGAAAATACTATAATTTAATATTTTTCGCCAAGAATCGGGTTTGAAAAAAAAAACAACCAGTCTAGTCGGAGCAGGTTTGAAGTCATGAACTCAAAGGCCAATATGCAACCAACGGTTATCCATCCCATCCTATACCCAATACCTGTGGCCTCCACCCCCAACAAATCTCACTTCCCTCTTTTTAGGTCAAGGTAATTGGTAGCAGTGCCTAGAGGCAAATGAAACTGGTCGCGAACAGCTCCCTTCTGGCGCTGGCAATAAAAAAAATTAAAAAATTCATTTTTTTTTGGACTTTGGTTTTAGGGTATTCCGGGCAAGATTATCCGTAGTTTATCTGTAGACTATTGCGGCTCGTTGGAAAGGTAATAACTATAGGTATCAAAGAAATTCAGTTGGGAACATAAAGTCAGATTTTGTGGTTATTTAAATATAAACAGGAACAAAAATAGTGATAAATGGGAAATGTAATAAAAGTTTGGGCTCAACCCGGAGGTACTCGGAATTAAAAAAAAAAAAAAAAAAATATGCATAATTATTTTTATCCCCAACCTCATATTTTTCAGTGCGAAAAATTTAACTTTTCAAAAAAAATTCCACTATGGCCACTCTAGTGTCCATAGAGATAATCTGCTACAGAAGAGTCAGTAAGTAACAGAACGGACAGAGACGGGCTCCCCAAACGATTCCCTGTCTTGTACTGGGCCCTTAGATAGGCTCGGTTATCTAACCTTGGACTCTGAGCATGAGCAAACAATTTATATAACATCGGCTCATAACCAGATCCAGATGTTTACACTATCGGCTTCCTCGATCAAACTCGACACGACGAAAACTTTGGATAGTGTATCGGCAGGATGCGATAAAACAGGTCATATTTGACAGTCGAAAGAAGAACGAAATAGCCGAGGGTGGGATGATAAACTTCTTAGCCTTTCTGAAAAAGAATGTCAATTAAAACTTCCCAGTACATGATGGGTGGGCATGTGCTAAATAACCTGGATTCGAACGAATTAACGATCCTATCGGTGCCATCCTGGGGCTTCCCTATCCGGCGGGATGTATGGCAAAGATTTCTGAGAAATAAACAATTGTCAGTGAGGGCAAAGAATCCTCAGCAGTCTCTGCTATTGAATTCTCAAACAAGGAAGTAGGAGGTGGCCTGGCAAAGCACCCGGTAGGGTTCTTGAAAGGAAAACTGTCAGCATCCGGCCCTCTTAATGGTGATGCTAAAGCCGCACTAAAGGGATCTAGCCCTGGTAACGAAATACCCACAACTAGTCGCGCGATGAGAACTGGCAGTGAATTCCAAAAAGTGATCACTAAAGAAGTTGCTATCAGAGCAAAACGGTCCACATCTGCGATGTGGCCACCAGCTTACCTCTGTTAAGGACCCTAATAAAGAGGGTATGAAGAGAGCGAGCTCTGGTGGTGATTAGAAGTCCCCGACGGTTAAGAGGGCTAATCAGTCTGCGGCCGTTTCTTTGAAGGGTCCCCATAAGGAGGTTATTAAGAAAACTAGCTACAGAGAGAACCAATCTTCTACTGCGAAAAAATTAAAGTCCGCGAGTAAGGACATCCGTCAGCGATCGACGATGATTTCTTGCAAAATCAAATAAGAATCGTTCAGTCGAATTAGGTGAAGTGGGCGAAAAGAACAAAATTCTGGGATCTCTACTACATACTTCCATTTTGAAATTAATTTTTAAAATGAATAATCCAAAATAAGCTACAAATCCCTTAATTACGATTTAATCGCAAAAGGAAGTATGTGTTTGGATTTTATATAAATCCCCTCAAATTGCTGAATAATAACTTTTGAGTTTGTTTTTTGAAAACTTTTGTCACAAACTGTTTTTTTGACTCACATACTTCTTGACTCTTGTGCTTTTATACAAAAAATTATTTGCTCTGAAGTAGAGAAGTTTGTTGATAGTTGTTCAACTTGAATGATTCAACTTATACTCTTCAAGAGCATCAAGAATTCTTTAGACATTTTATGTTTCTATTTTTTCCATCAAACTTTATGGTTGTTTTTTTTTAATTCCTTTTGCTCCTTTTTGAACAAACCATCCACTTGTTTTTTTTTTTGCTATTTTCTCAGGCAAATTTAGTTGCTTTATTGGAGATGAAGTTGCGTATGCAGAAATGTTTTTTTTTTTTGTATCACATTGAAGACTGGTCTTATTTAGGCGGCATATGAGATACAATTTAGTCATGGGTGTATTGCATGCAGTGGTATGTGTGTCATGACTTCACTGCTTACTAGGAAGTGGTATGTCACTAGCACTGCTTATATTTACTTGCTTACTTTTGTTTTCGTTTAGAAAAATAGTTTTATAAACTTTTCGATGAATTTTTTTTCTTTTTAAATAACTTTGTTGTTTGATGATTTTCATGATATTTCTGTTATTTTTATTAGTTTTGAAGCCATAAATAATGCTTCAAAGAAAATCTTTTATTTTCCTCGAAGCATCATTTATGGCTTCTTAATTGCCAACGCTTTAGATTATGATTATTTTGAACGTGTTTATTGGCTGGTTGTCATTAATTTGTTATCAATCAATGACATCTATTTAAGGAGTTTTAAATCTAATTAAAAATGTTTTATATAACTTAATTGCAAGAAATTCAAAAATAATTCCATTTATTTTTAACTTCGTAACCCACAAATCTAATTTTGAATTAAAAAAAGACCATTCTTAGAATATAAAATTTCATTTAGTAATAATAAACATGAACTTTCATGTTTAAAAAATGAATCCTGATGTATCTGTATCTCTTTTTTCACATTATACAGAAAGAATAACAAACACACTCCCGTTGTCGTACTAAAAAGAGGAAAACTTGAAAATATGGAAAATCCCAGTAGAATTGAAAAAAAAAACATAAAACAGCCTGTTATAACATTAGAATTTATTTTATATATAATTGTCATATGAAACTTGAAAGGATCATAATCACTGTTTGAAGCAGCAGTAAAGAAAACACAAAAAAGTAGCAGAAGCAGAAAAATCATCATTATTTAAAAAGAAACTGAATATAAACTAAATAATATAAACATGATACAAAGACATTATCATTATCATCTTATATGAAGTCATTTAGGAAAGACAAACTAATATAGTTAATAACAAGTTTTTGCTTTATACATACATCTCGTTTAAATAATACAGCAGCATATTGAAAATAATTCATATTCAAAAATTAATGGGATAAATCTAAAACCCCCCAAAAAAAAAACAAGTAAGGTAGTACAGTCGGTCAAGCCCGACTATATGATACCCTACTCAACAGTATTTTAAAACACATTTACGAGAGTGCACCCTATTCGGGACCCATGAAGAATCATGCTTAAGTGTCCATACAAATATGGATCTATCTATGTTTTGAATTTCATTAAAATCGGCTGGAAAGTTTGTCAGAGGCATAAATTGCCCCCTAGCCCCCTGGTGGTCTTATTTTTAAAAACTGCATAGTTCATGTATACATATAAATGTCGACCTCGAGGTCCTATGATTCGGCCCATTTTTAATACGCTTGGTCCTATATAACCTGTAAGCTAAATTTTATCAAATTATCTCCAAAATTGCGACCTGTACTTTGCGCACCAGGTTACATGGACAGCCAGCCAGCCAGCCAGCCTGACAAACATCGTTAGATCGACTCAGAAAGTGATTCTGAGTCGATCGGCATACACAGAAAAAATTATTGCCGAATTATTTTAAAACAAGCGCTTGTTTGAAAATTTTCTTAATTTCTACAAATTTTTTTTACTGATTCAATTAATATTTTTGTTTGATTTTTATTTAACCACCAATAATGCTAACAACTATTCAAAAATAGAATATCCGCGAAATTGGTTTCAAGTTTCCATAATTTTGTATGAAATATTTAACGCTCTTTAATGTTGTCGTTTTGTTGCATTTTTTTTTTATTTGATCGTAAGCAACACTTCTTTATGTAAAGTATAAGAACAACAACAAAAAACACATACAGTCTATTTTGGGACGCTTTAAAACAGTAAAACAATAAGAGAGATGATAAAATAGCGTGACGAGGTTTGCAGAAAAAAAAACAAAAACAATAGCAGGTAGAAAAAAACGTTTCACTCTTTCCAAACAACAGAAACAACAACAACATTATAAGAAAAAAAAAATTGATTTTTGATTGGTAAAAAAGAATGCAAAACAAAATCCCGTATTCAATTTTTTAAAATTGTTTAGTCAAATACAAAAATAGAATGATGACGAAAAATACATCGAGTCGAGCCAAGGAAAGGATACAGCAACGGTGAGTGATGAAGAAAAACATTGTGTGTATTAACAAGACAAGACTTCGTTCAAAATTTATTCCAACAAAAAAATGTATCTCAAAGCCAGCCGCCGCTCTGCTCTGCCTTCATCTTCTCTTAAAGTGATTGCTTGGGTACGCGTCATTGCTTGTGCAAAACTTTTTATTTGATTCAGCAAAATTATTTGTTTGAAATTTATATGAATTTCAGTAAACTTTTTGATTGATTCAGTTAAATTATTTGTTTGAAAAAATCAGTGTTTTTTTTCAGTAAACAAAATGCAAATAAATTGTTTGCATATGCGAATTTGTTTATAGAACCGATGTCAGACAAAAAATGTTTTGATTCTACAAATTTTTTCTGTGTACTTTAATGTGGGTCGAGGACCCATATTTAAAGGTGTTACACACATCAGCACATGTTGTTTCTGTTGTTTAAAAAAGAATGAAACCTTTTTTTACCTGCTATTTTTTTTGTTTTTTTACTAATAACCTCGTCGCGCTATTTTATCATCTTTCTTCTTGTTGTACTTTTTTAAAGCGTCCAAAAATAAACTGTATGTGTTTTGTGTTGTTGTTCTTATATTTCACATAAAGAAGTGTTGCTTACGATCAAATAAAAAATGCAAAAAACGACAACATTAAAGAGCGTTAAATATTTCATACAAAATTATGAAAAATTGAAACCAATAGCGCGTATATTATATTATTGAAAAGTTGTCAACATTTTTGTTGGTTAAATAAAAATCAAACAAAAATATTAATTGAATCAGTAAAAAAATTTGCAGAAATTAAAAAAAATTTCAAACAATCGTTTGTTTGAAAATAATTCGGCAATAATTTTTTCTGTGCAAATGCATAATACCCTCTCCACTATTGTGGTGTGGGTATAATAATATAAACTTGATTAAGATTTTCTTAACTTGTATGAAATTGTTGTCAAATGTCATGTTACATATGTTCACAAATTTAAGTTTTAAAAAAGGTGGCACATAAGCCATCACCCTATCAGAAGATCCTTTTACTATTTGCAAATCGCAGTAAATGCCATTTCAGCTTTGACATTTGTAAAGTAAACAGACACAATATGCACATCAACATTAAATGGAGCGTTCTACTCCTCAAGACGACAAGGAAAACCAATTTTCATCAAAAATCATCTTGAGCGACGAAGCCTTTTTCCATCTCTGTGAATACGTGAACATGCGGAATTTTGGGGCTCCGCCAGTTATATGTGTTTTCTCAAAGCTAATTTTTTGGGAATACAAAATTTATTATTAATAAGATTTCTGTATGACGTGCAAAATTCCCAAAGCTATCTTCTATGCGCTTCTGTCTGCGTACTAATACAAGTAAAAATGTAAATTCGGTCGAGCACGAATGCATAATAAGCCATACCACCAGGGCTGCCAGATAAAGTTGTGGAAAACTCGTCAGTTTTCTGAGAAAAAATAAAGAAATCGTCTTTATCGTTTCGAAAAATCGTCAAAAAAAATCGTACAACTTAAAATTTAGTTTTTTTTAAACAATTTTTGTTTGATTTTTATAAAAAAAAAACATTCAAACTAAAACATAATTACTTCATACCCAGCTAGCATTTTTAATCGTGTAAGAGCTACTGGGAGTCTCATTAAGAGCGTCTTTGATCGTCGATGGCCGCATTTTTTAATCATAGAAGATTCCTCACACGGGAAAACTGTAACAGGAGTGAGATTCATCCATAGCACAGCGAAAGACGCTTCTTCAATCGTTGTGGAAATCGTTTAAGACGTGGGTAAAGATAATCTAATGAAACTCTCATGTCAAGAATCGTATAGGGCTCATGTAGTTATTCTCTTACAACTCGTGAAATGCTTGCCGTATAATTGTTGAAAATATGATTTATACAGCGAGCCGTAAAAGGCTAATTCGAAGAGTGTAACTTTGTTGTTTTTTACTCTGAAAATAATCAAAGATTTTCTTAAGACTTGCATATTACAGCCGTACCTAAACAAAAACGGCACGCGTTTTCTAGTTTATGAACGCTTTGCACTTGGAAAGCCCGATTTTGACAGCTCGTTTAGTAATGAAGTTTGCCGCTATTGTAAATTAATAATGGCAATTTAGCTATTTTTTGGTCAATCTAGCGTTTTTATATCAATTTTTATTGATAGTTTGTGGGTTTTATTTAACAAGAAAGCTATCACTACTCTTCGTAACCCAACGTTGACGCTCTTGCAATCAGCGCAAAAGCTAAGCGAAAGAAAACGTTGCGCCTTCCGCTCTTGTTAAGGTACGGCTGTTAACCATTCCAAGATTAAAAAACGAAATTGTCAGAAAATGTAATTTTTTATTTAGACTTTGGAGATTGAAAAAAATCGTCACTTTTTAGAAAAAAAATCAGAAAAAATTCGCAAGTAGTATTTTTATGGAAGCTGTGTTCAAATATAAACCGATTACAATAAAATTTGGTAAGATGATTATTGCTAAATTTATATGTATATTATTTAATAATTTTATCAATATTTTATAAATTTTACTTTATTTTATTTAACATAAATTTGTATTCACAGAATTAATTATTAGTAGTTTTTTATCAATTAAAAAAATTTAAATAATAATTAAAAAAATTGTTCAAAACTTATTAAAATTTAATAAATGTGATAATTGAATCAATTATTTTTTTTTGTTGACAGAAAATTAAAAACATAATTTTGATTTAATTAACATTTTAGTTGCCTTAAAAAAATAACAAAAAAAAATTTCGTTAAAAATAAAATAATTTAAATTTGTGGAATTGTTGTTGGAAATTGTCAAAATCAATCAACACATTGTTTGAAACGGCAAAGTTTTTTGATCATTTTTTTTAATCAAAATTAAAAATATCATTTATGACAACAAAAAATTATTCAAAATTTAAAATCAACAAATTGATTCTATGAATTTGGTATAAAATTGGTGATTAGAGACAATTTTTTATTTTTTCTGTGTTTCGTCTTGAATTTCTTTTGATAGCTAGTTCAGATTAAATAGCGATAATTTGTTATCGAAATTGGAGATGATAATAAAGTTTAACTGACTCGCATCATGTTTCAAAGTTAAACAGGATGGTTCGCTCTTAAAATTTTGTATGGCGAAACATGTTCTTTGAATCATTTTTGGGGCGCAAAACACGAATGAGAGAGCGAAACACGAAGGCGGATGTCTGTGTGAACATAGTCTAAAGCTGGGATCACACGATTGCCGCAAATGCATCAATATGACAGAATTATGATTGTGCTTTTCACCGTAAATAAGCTTCTTTGGGGAATATATAAACTTACGGACCAATTACAACCATTTTTTATAGGCATCGTCCTTATGACAATTAAAACTTATGCACTAAATTTCATTAAACCGACAGACAGAAGTCAGCAAAATTATTTTCTGAATCAACTTAAAGGTAAGACTACAACCAATATTTGAATGTGTTGCACACATAACCACAAACCCCCTTTTTTATACCCACTCCTCTCTTGTGTCGTGGCAATAAAAATATCTACATTCGTAAATTATTTAATTTATCTGGAAAAGCAACAAAGAGTAAAAAAAACATAGTAAATCAAATTATTATGATTTATATAGTTATGAATATGGGGCGAGTTATATGTTTTAACGCAAGCGTTTAAATACTTAATTGTATAGAAAATACAGGGTGCAATGTTTTTTAATTTATCGAGTGCAAAAAGAGAACAAAGTGGAATGGCATGTTCATGTAAGTTTAGCGAACGAAAGTTTCGTTTAAAAAATAGATAAACAGGCAGTAAAGCGAATTAGTCCGAAAACACTGTATAAACATATTAAACATAAATCAAATTAGTAATTTAAATAAAAATTGTATGTGAGTAAAACCAAACAATTCTTAGAGGCAAAGAACCGACAAAATACATAGTAATGACCAGAGCTGTGTGTGGACTCCAAAATTTTTCTAACTTGCATATGTAAATAACTTAATTAAAACTCAATGCGGCATGTGCTAGAATTAAAATCATCATTTTCTTGCTATATTAATAGAGTATACAGTAACATAAGGACCAGTCTCATATACATTAAGCATCAATGAGAGAGCCGGACTTAAAAAATTTCACCGATTGGAGTCGGAGATGGAACTATTTTTTATTAAAGATTTTCTTTTTGTTTTATTTAAAAAAAAGTTTAAATTTGTTGGTGGTTCAGAATGTCAATATGTATGCATTTAATTGTTACTAATACCAAATCTTCAGTCGGAAGGAAGTCATAATTATATTTTTGAAAAGTTACAAACAAAATCTCTTTAAATTATTTTGTTTAGAGTTGTAGAAATGAATAGAAAATAATATGAACATATTTTTGTATGAAATATCGGTCCATTCGTCGAGCACAATTAAAAGCCTTCCATGACATTGTTGGATTTTTTTTATATAATTTTTTTAGTTTTTGATGGTTTATTAAATAAAACTAGGGAATTTTTCTATATCGTTGATTCCGCCGGAATGTTGTAGTTTTTTTTTAGCATGAAGATATGTTGGAACTATATACGATTTTTTTAATTTCCCAAAGGGGCATTCCCAGGGCTGTTAAGTCGTCAAAAAATCGTTCTAACTTCGGCTTTAACCGCTAAAATTGTTTAAGTCCGACTCCAATTCCAATTCCAACTCCTACTCTTACATTGATGCAAAATGTATATGAGAATGCGTACTGCGTAGTTGAACAAAGCAAGAAAATTATTTTGTAAACATTTCAAATCGATATTTAAAATATTGCATCGATAATTTCGAAGAATATAAAAAAAAAAATTTTAAATTTTTCCAAGCCGAATAATTTTGGAGCCAGAGTCGCGAGTTTTCGTTGGTACTTCGACTCCGATACAAAAACCTAAACTCCGACTCCACTGTTCGGGGTATTCCGTCCTTAGAAACATACCTACCCAACGACTCTTTTTTTGTATTTAAGAAAAGTTCAATTTTCCGTCTATTCAAAACTTCATGGAACAGAGTCAAGGTTCATTTGGCGCACATTTATGTCAAGCTCATGGACTTGCTTGGTCTGGCGCCTAGATTTGTCTTCTTAATCCCGTATGAAATATCACCAGAGAGGACATCTGTATAAAAATATATTTAATATTTGAAATACTCTCACACTTTTTTTGTTATATTTTCAATTGTTTTTATTTTTTTGTTAAAAAGAAAACACGTTTTTAGCGGTTTGCATTTACACGGTGCCAAGCTACATTAACACAAGGTAGAATCGTTTGGGAGTGTAGACATGCTGCTCTATAAAAATAAAAATAAAAGTTGTCTTCAAATAAAACAAAAACCATCAACGCACACATGTACAAATTTTGGCTTATATACACGAAATTTTACAATTGGATTTTAACTGGGGCAAACAGCTGACAAACATATGGGCCAAGGAGTTTTCCTTGTGCAGTTTTACCATGCACGGTGCATTGTGTTTTTTGACTTTCATTACATTTTGTTTTGATATTCTTGAGGTTGTCCAATATAACAATTTAAAAAAAAAACATAAAGTACAAGTATATTGACAACAAAAGTAATGAAAATTACACAGCTTTAAAACAACCAGTTTATTATACAGTACTTTACGGATAAGTGCATCACACTTAAGCGAGTTTCACGCTTAAATCATTTTAAAATAAACATTTTCCTTGATCCATTTAATTTGTGTATATATTTTTCTCTTAATTGCATCTCGCCTAACTTCTTTACACTCATAAATGGGTCATATATTTCGTAAAAACATAAAATTACAAACAAAATTTTACGGTTAATTGCACGAACGAAATTCTTGATTTTTTCTTTTTTATTTTTTTAACTTTAAGTGATTTTAGTTTTCTTTGTGTTTTAAGATAATTTGACAATTCACACAGTGTTATATTGGCTGGATTTGCTGTAAGTATATGACTGTCCAAAATAAATTTTGTTTTATTTTTCATATCAAAATGTGTTATGACCACTTTTCTTATATCGAAATAACAAGAACTAAAATTGTTCAATATTTATTGTTGACCTGTGTCGATTATCTTTGTTGTTGTTTTTTGTTTGGCTTAAGGTCATATATTAAAATTATAAATAAAAAATCCACAAATTTTTGTATTTTTAATTTTGTTTTTTATTTCTAATCCGATATTTCGACCATACATCGATGGTCATCTCCAGGGGATTTAAAACACTGTCAAAATTAAAATTACAAAAATTTGTGGATTTTTTATTTATAATTTTAATATATGACCTTAAGCCAAACAAAAAACAACAACAAGAACTAAAATTAATTATTAATTAATGATTCTACGCATCGGAGGATTATCAACTCAGCAACCCCGTCTTCTTCAGATCTCGCTGCTACAGAAACCACATCGGGTTAATTAATTATTTGTTTTAATAGTGATTTATTTAAAAATGTCAAAAGAAACTAAGAACGACTTTAATGCTTTTATTGTGAAATATGATCTGGGAATTTTAAGAGTTAAATGTTTCGTTCTATTTTGTGTGCTTTTTTAAAACACGTTCTTTACTATGCATTAGTGATATTAAGTCAAAAATTGCGATAATTGACAAAATTCTTTAAAATGAGTCAGTAACGTATAAAACAGAAGTGCTTTAGGCATTTTTCATAAACGCATTTATCCGTGTATATTGACAACAAATGCAAGAAAATTAGACATCGAATTATTGCAATAAAGTAATTGGTTTATTCTATATTCGAAAAATAGTTTCTTAAAAATAACCGGCTTGAGCAAATCCAGAAAAAAAATGGCTGAAACCGGTCGAATAATAACCGTTCGATCTCCCTACTATTGACACTCACTTGGTACTTTCTAAGGCGCTTTAAAGTCGATGTTGAGTTTAATTAAATCTTCTTTGTCGACGGGAAATTTTGCGAACACTTAAATGAAAGTTAAAGAAATTTTAGTTGAGAAGTAAATTTTACTGTTAGTTTTATTTTTTAATAACTTCAGGTTAGCTGTTAGCGGAGAGATAAAATACACTTTTTGTCAGATAACACATCAGTAGTTGTCATCTTAATCCTTACTTTATCTAACGTCAAGTTGTAATTAAAGCTCTAAGCGTTAAAAGAAACAAATAATTAGAATTGGGATTTTTTTTTTTGTTGTCAGATTTTCGATAAAAAGTCGACATCGAATCTTAGAAAATACCAAATAAACGCCAAAGTGATGAAGTCGTCGACTTGACAACGACATAAAATTGATGTCGACAACGACTTGTGGAATAGGGGTGATTGCTGTTTGTTAAAAATTATTTTGCTTATTAATTTTTAAGTATGATTTTAGAATTGTTTTCTCCTTTTTATAAAAATAATAAAACCATAGTTCACCAACGCGAAATATAACAGCCAGTAACGGCCAGTAACGGCAGTAATAACGGAAATAAAATAAACCCAAGTACAAGCAATAATACACTTGTAAAATGTGAATTACATTACAACAATCTTCGAATAATAATGTTGTTGTACATTCTCATACTTATAAATGGATTGTCATTTGTGGCTGTAAAAGTCACTGAATACGAGTGTGTATGTACAAGTTGGTACAAGTATTTTAACTATTTAGGTATGTTTGTGTGTGTTACAAAAGCTTGGTGTCGAAATGCCATTATTTTGTATAAAAAGCAAGAATTTCGTAAACAATTTTTTTTGTTGCTGATTTTTATTTATTTGCTTCTTTTCTAACATAAACACATCACAGCATCTGTTAGGTATCACATATCCATCTTTATTCCATTCATCCTTCTCTACATCCATCCATTTAACCATTCAGACTGCTGCTTGTGCCAGCCATCCAACCAACCATCCAAACAAACAAACAAACAACGAGCCATTCATCCATTCATAACACACTCGTAGTCGTAGTAGATAAAATATATTTTCTATATTATGTCGTACAAGTATAAATAGATTTCTCTTTTTTTTTTTTTTTTTTTTTTTGCTTTTTGTAATTTTCCTTTGGCGTTTGATATTTGGCTTTTGAGCTTTAATTTTGTTTTTTTCTTCAGCTTCTTTTAAATCGCTGTGATTCACAGCAAACATTATGAAGAACATCAATGTCGTTAGTTGCAATACAAGTAAATAAAACTGACTCAGAAGAAAGGTATGGGGTAGTTAAATATTTACAGTGGGACGAATAAATAATAAGTTTTCTATAAATTTTTTTTTAGAAAATGTATAAAAAGTTTTTGGATTTCCTAAAAATTTTAACCGAAATGGTTTTTATTTTATTAAAAACATCGATAATTTTTCCTATTGAAATAAAACAAGGGACCTTAACAGTGATAAGTGAGATACCAAAAATGTTTTTTTTTTCAGTCGAAAGGTCGAATCAAACTTTAAAAAGGAGATTTTTGTTTTGCCGTCATAAAATAAAACTCACTTGAGGAGTGGTTCAACGAAGTTTTGATTGTGCTCTCTGTACAAGATCGACACTGAAGTTGCTAGCCATAATCGAATACCATATGCCCAATTCGCTTTCAAGACGGTTTCATACAGAATGCCTTTATTGTTAGGACTAATTTTAGATCTGTCCCGAATTAACCACTGAAGTCAAGGTATGCGTGCAACTGTTAGTAAAACATCAAGGTCAAGGTAGAAGAAGATGTTTTTAGCTCCTGAAATTATGATGTCAGCATCGAAATAAAACGAAGGATTGAGCTGGCAAATTAAGAAAAATTAGAGACCAAAATTCTTCGCAAAACCAATGGATAGATCTGTGTTAACGAGAAGTTAAAGCTTTAAAAGAACCGTGAGTTGTTCGAACTCTATTACGACTGTTTTTAAGCGCATCCGCGTACACACATGAACAAATTAAAAATTGTCTCTAATCATCAAATTCGTAGAATCAAGCGAACAATTTGCTTATTTTGCACCTATTACCAAAATGATTATATGGCAGGGTATTAATTACTACCCGATTAACTGACCGGTTTATTTAAAATTAGCTATTTTCGATTAACGCTTAAACCGGTTACTTTCAGTCGATTAACCGATGTAACAAAATTTATAAATTTTTGTAGTATCCCTGCAGATACCGAGACTAGTCCATACATGCATGTAAAGATTAGTCCATAAGGAAGTAGGTGTACTCCAAATATACGGTTAAAAGGTGGTGTATTTAACATTACGATGTCCTAGGAGTGGACCATATAACACAGTTTTGCATTACAACGGATTAGTCTTAAAATTACTCCATGTTCATACAAAATAATGTGTTAAGTAATCAGAAAAACACAAGAGCACTACTTACACTTCTACTGAAAGAACCAATGAATTTTATATGGGATGTCCCAAAAATAACGCATTCAAAAGTAAGTCATTATTTTTTTACATTAATACATCCAGAAGAAAGTAGTTATAGGAGTTGTTATAGATGTAGTTATAGAAGAAAGCTACTAAATAATGAGTTAAAGAAACTATTCATTTTGAAAAAGTAAGCGAAGTTTTTACTGGGTCTAGTTAACTAGCTTTGAAACTACTCCATGGTATACTCCAGAGGATTAGTTTTAACTTCGTTTAAAAACGAAAACATTTCGTTCAAAAACGAAGACATGTCGTTTCACTACAAATTGTGTTTAACAATGGCATGGTCCATGCTTGCATAACATTGGACCAGTCCTGGGAGTAGTCCATTTCATTCAAATGGATCACGTAGTCCAATATTATCTGCAGTGTTTATAACATATTTTTTGTGTTTTTAATTATCTGTTTCGTCTCATCTACAAAATGTATGTGTTTAGAAAATATTTTTTTATTCAAACAAAGAGGTGACTAAAATTACAAGCTCCTTACACACGTTTTTTCATTGTTTTTTTTTATCGTAAACATCGATCAACAGGAATGCATTAAATTTTGCTGGTATCTAATAGTTGCGTGAATTTTCTTTACAATTTATTCCATTGCTAGCCAAAGGATAGCTAAAGTAAGCCTCGAAAAATTCTGATAGTGCATAGAAAATATTCCTGGAAAATATTGAAGGAAGAAGACTATCAAAGTATAAAAGGTTTTTATACACATACACATTCGAATAATATGAAAATTTGTATAATAAATGTTACTGAAAATGAGAAATCACTAAGTACTATCAGTACCACGTTAAGTTTTGCAAGCATTAAAAACAAAAAAAAAAAATATTGTTCCATGCATTTAATCTTTTTTAGCTGTTCAGTTTAATAAAAAACAATGGAAACAAATGAGGTATGTTTATAACTTTATTTATTTAGATCATTAAATTTTTATTTATTTATAAAAATTTAAAAGTGAAATTTATTTGCATGAGAAACATCTACGTAGCAATTTTTAGAAAAAAAGAGAGTCGATTTTTGCGCCGAAAAACGAATACATTTTCTTCTTTCAGCCTAGTACTCTGTTCAAATTTGTGAAAAATGTTGATCAACATTAATTATTTCACACGAAAATTTTGACATGTATCAATGTTACCTATCATGCGAGTTTGTACAACTTAACGTTTTTATTCCTACAAAGTATGCGACATTGTTTTGCGTATGTAAACAAACCCCACATGTATTTTACTAAACATTATTGTTTTAATTAAAAAAGAAAGAAAATATGGATAAGAAACTGTTACCGGTTGTGTTATTTAAATTTTTTATTTCTTATTTAATAATCAGTTCATACTTTTTTGGTTTTGCTAAAAATTCCACGTGAAATAAGTGCAGCTTACATTATTTCGCAGTTGTAAAAAAATGTTGCCAGAAACATTTCGGAACTTTTTCACAAAATGAACAGAGTACATCTCTATCAACATTATTTCATAGATTTTCCGCACAAGTTTTTTTTTATATGCGTTTTGACAGCATTTCACGTGAAATGTTGAACAGAGTACCAGGCTTTAGAAGTGAACAATTTACTTGTATATGAAAAAATATTTAGCCTAAATTACACAAAAAATTTTCTAATTGTCAATAGTCTAAGAAATAAATTTTTGGATAATTACACAAATTTCAGCTTTACTGTGTAATATTACAAGTACCACATGAAGTGAACATAATTTTATAGGTATGTACTTCTTTTTCGTTGTGCTCATTTTTATATGTTCCTTTTTTTCGGAACATATTTCATCTTCAGCTGCTGCTTGTAAGTATTTATAAAAACAACAATCACTTCTCTTCACTGTTTGCGCGTTAAGCAAGAGAACAAATAAATACTATATTCGACAGCGAGTTTCACATGTGAAGAACAAAGTTACTCGTTGCAGACCTCTAGTATCTAATAGTTGTATAAATTTTCTTTACAATTTACTCCATTGCTAGTCAAAGGATAGCTAAAGTAAGCCTCGTAACAGAAATATACAAAGGAAAAATTCTGATAGTGCATAGAAAATACTTATTCCTGGAAAATATTGAAGTAATAAGACTATTAAACTTTATTAATCGGTTGACCGATCAAAAACAAAACTAACCGATTAAACCAAAACCTCGGTTAATTAATCGAGCGATTAACCGATTTAAGCAAAAGCCCGAATAAATGAATACCCAATTATATTGATTACTAAAAATTTAAAATTGCTAAAAAAAAGTTTTTCGACAAATGATATTTTTAATTTTAATTTTAAAAATGATCAAAAAACTTTGCCGTTTCAAACAATGTGTCAATTGATTTAATTAAATATTGCTCAGGTTTTGACATTTTACAACAACAATTCTACAAGTTTATTTAAAACGTTGTTATTAAATTAATACTTTACGGTTAAACTGATCGAAAGGTTCTCTAAATCTTTAGCATAAATACGGGAGAAATCGGGAGCAATTTAAAGTATCTTATCGTTCGCCGATATTGATGAAGCATATATGGTTTAAAAGATAATTTTGTGTAGATATACACAATATTAATATTTCTTTCAAAATTCCTAGCGTAAAAGCCTTTTAAGTGTGCTTAAAAAGCAACAACAATATAGTATTTTCTAGCACACATGTATTAACGGTGGGTTTCTTCTCTTACCATTCTTTTGGAAAAGCGAGAGCAGAAGGCCTACTCCGCAATGACAACGTGCGTAAAAAAGAAGAAGTACAGAGGCCTTCTAGAAGGTATCCGTACTCCTTCTTTTTCCTGCTGGGTGCTTGTAGTAGGGTGATCGATTTTTTCAATAACCGGTTTTCGAATATTCCGAATAGTTGCTATTTTAAAAAAACCGGTTATCGGTTAGACATTTTAAAAATAACCAGTTAACCGGTTTTAATTCGAATACAGTAAATAAGAATAAAAACAAAACAATTCACGAAGGTATGGAACCAAAAAACTCAATAGATATGACTTAAGGTATGTTCAGACCACAAATATTTGACGATAAAATCAAAAAAAAACCTGACCAGTCAATGAGTTTTAAATTGTTGCTGGTTAAGCATGTCTATAAGAAGCAGTAAACTTCAGCCATATTTTTGAAAAGTGACAAACAAAACCTCTTATACAGGATTATATATTTAAATTTTTTTTTGTTTCAGCATTATAGAAACAATAGTAATATGAACACGCTTTTTGTATGAAATATCTGTCAATTCGTCGATCACACAATTTAAACCCTTCCAGGACATTTTTGATTCCTTCAATTTGGTTTAAGCTCTTGGTGTTTTAATAAATAAAACTGATGAATTTTCCCATAACGTTGATTCCGCCGGTATGTTTTTGTTTTAAGCATGAATATATGCTAGAACTACTTAAGAGTTTTTCAGTCATTATTTTTATTAAAGTATTTTTTGTAAAGTATTATTTGCAGTCTCTTAAAAACTACTTGGAACAGAGTCAAGTTTTACTTGGCGTATATTTATGTCAAGCTTGTAGACTAATTTAAAGTGATTAATAAGTCGTGACGTTAAAGAACCTTTGCAACTTATCATTTTAGGGCCATTTAAGCACAATTTTCTTTTAAGTCAGTTTAAGCTGAACTTTTTTTGTAGTACTTTAAATTGTTTTTGGTTTTTGTTACAAGAACACACACTTATATAAGCGATTTGTATTTACATTGCTCATAATGTTTTTTGACTTTTGTTTCATTTTGTTTTGACATTTTTTTATAAAAAGTTTAAGTTTGCCAAATATTCAATTAGAAAAATACTTAAATTACGGGTTCATTTATAACAAAAGTAAGGAAATCGTATATAAATTACACATTACTTAAATAACCGGGTTATTTTACTAAAATAACCGGTTTATTCGATATTCGAAAAATGGACATTTTGAAATATTCGACTTGGGCAAAACTAAAATAACCGGTTAAAACCGGTCGAATACTATTCGATCGATCACCCTAGCTTGTAGTAATATATTTTCAATATTTCTTGCTGAAATACAAATAAATACAACCCATAAAAAGAAATATGAACTCAGATTTGTTATTTTTCTTAAATTAAGTAGCCCTAACATACGTTTACAAAAAGAATTGTGACATAAAACTAATCATGCAATGGCAATCGATTTTGAAAACAAAACGATTTAAAACCGAAAATATCTTCTTCGGTATCTTAAAAAAAATTGATTTCTAATATATTTTCCTCTTTTCCCCTGATTATATTTTATTATTTAGAAATGGATCTTAAGATCGCTCGAAATTCATCAAACCTTTAAAAAACGATGCTTTTTTTCAAAATGTAGTTTATGTTATTAAAAATTATAAATAATTTCAAAAGATTTTGTTATTCGTGCTAAATTCCCAGTTTTTATTATTGATAAAAACACTTGAAATTTATTGTTGATGGGATAAGCTATTCCTATGCGCATTTCACTGGTTGCTTAGGCCAGATCATCAGGAAACTTCATCCATAAAGATTTTAGAAAAACTAAAGATATTAAACCAAATAAAAATGTTAAACGTATAAGACTTATAGCAACAGTTCTACTTGTAATAATATCAAAGTTTAAACAAAACAACATCAACAATAAACAGTGCGTTCATCTCATCTTACATTCCCCGCTACAATTAGTTGAAATTCTCTCAACATTAATTGTAATTGTAAGTAGGTGAAGAAAAACAAAATAAAAAACAACAACAACTTACAAAAGATGTTGTCAATTAAGTGTTTTTTAGGCCGTGCACCTGCCTGTTTATTATCAAAAAGTAATTTGGGAATTTAGCACGAATAACAAAATCTTTTGAAATTTAAATTTTGTATTCCCAAAAATTGAAATTACTTTTTGATAATTATAAATAATTTTTAATTTTAGCTCAATGTGCACCAAGCACTGCAACGATAAACCGGTATACATTTACAATACATTTACACAGAAAATGTAACATATACAAATGAAGATCTACATATGTGTATGTGAACATTGAGCTAAATATGTGTACATACATATTTATTATGCGACAAAGTTTGGAAAAAACATACAAGTTACAATACTTGGAAAACTCTTACATAAAGAGAAAAACTGAGACTTACAAACAAACACCAGTGTGCTGTGTGTTAGAAGATGCGACCCATATTCTATTTCTTAGTAAGAAAATTTAAAAAAAGACAAAAAAAAAACAAAATATAAAAATAAATAAAAATTAAGTAACAATATTTTCTTGTTTGTCGTACGTGTGTTTGCAATTTTTCTTCTATTTTCTAAAATACCCTTTGGTAACTTCCTAACCCACTTACGTATGCCAGCCAAACATTTTCCAGAATAATGGTGATTCCGAACGTCTAACGTTCTTGAAAAGAAATAAAAAGTCATAAAAAAGCATGTGAATAAAAAAAGGAACACTAGAAGATCCCATATGTTTACAATGTTACGTGAATAAAAACATCTACGGGCTCAAATTCACACTAACACAAACCTGCAGAACTGTGTAGAATAAAAAAAGGAACATGAATAAAAAAATTATTACAGTTTTCTTTTAAGGCATAAAATTTACTCTAACACACGAACACGCACTAGACATTCCCACACGCACCCACACACATACACATGATGATGGAAATTCAAAAGCAACAGCAACAACAACAACAACCTGTGCAGTTTCCTTTTAAAAAGGTCGAGAAAAAAGTATTTTCTCATTTAAAAATCATTCGTTTCGTTTGAATTTTTATAATTTTGCATACTTTTAGGCGTCACTTTGTCGTTTTTACATTTTGTTTGTTCGTTTGATTGTGCATGAGTATTCTGTACATTTTTCCTTTCCCTTTGGTCTTTTTCATTCTTTGTTTTTCTACTTTTTTTTTTCTTATTGTCGTCGTTGTGAAGCAACACGTTGTTACTCCATGACTTGCTTGTTATGCCAGTGCTGTTTTTTTTCTTTTCTTCTTGCTTTTGCTCCCTTAGAAATCCTTGTTAAATTTTTTTGTTGTTTTGTAAATTCTTATAAACAAGTTTTCTTTTTTGAGTGTGAGTAAACATGGGTGTTTAGCTGTGTAGGGTAGAGTTGGAGTTTCAGTATTTTGTTGCATATGTTAAGGGGCTTGTATAATTTGTTTTACTGCTTGTTGCTTGTGTTATTTGTAATGCGCATGTTTCACAAACGAAATTTAATCTTTAGAAGAGCGTAATAATTAATTTTAGTATTGAGTGAATTCTTTTGAGTAACAAGTTGGATACAATGACAAAACCCAAAGTTCAAATGAGTATTATGTGTTAAGAGTAATAATAAATTTGGAATCCACAATTCAAGAGTTGGTTATAGAAAGTTATAGACAATTCATTGAGGACTTAGTTTTACTGGAAAAATGTTTAATGGTTATACACAGTGACTTAAAAAATATGGTAATAACTACACATTATTTTAACCTCTAAGCCGGTTTGCCTTAAAAGTAAACTGAATTTTGCAGGTGTAGCACCACACCAACCCTTTGATTACTGTAATTTGAATTACACTTTTATACGCGGAAATTCTGAAAAATTCATTGTTTTTTCTTTCCCATTTTTCGAGGAAATTGGTCCGGAATTTTAAAAGTAATAAGTATTTAATTTTAATTAAAATGCTTAACTTGTTTAACAAAAAAAATTTTTAAGGCAATGAAAAAATAGAAACAAGCTTTTTGAAATTAACTTAATTCGGCTACTGGATAAGAAATAAAAGTAAAATCGAAGCTTATGCTGAATATTTTCCAATGATATCACCGTGCAAGAGGTGTTTTCAAAAGTTGCACGGAAGACAAATTTAATTAAGAATTGAACTTTTCTTCATAATGATTGTTCATTGTAAGCTGCTCAAGCATCAAGCAGTCTTCATCCTGCAGAAAGCACACAAATTAAAGCCGAGAAACATTTAACAACGAATTCGCATGTCCAAAGTTCTGCTTGAAGAATATAAGTTATTTTCTTGCATTGAATTAAACCTGGCGATGGAAATTGAATCCATTAGGACAACCCAAAGTGCACAACCATATTATGGTTGCCTCGCAACATGGTATGGCTAATTAAAGCAAATGTCTGTTTAGCACTTATGGCCTCAAAAAAGAAAAAAATTATATTGCTTACTTCAAACTAAACCAAGTTTTAGTGATAAACAAATTATTGTCTTATTTAATTCTAACATGACTAGAAGCAACCAAAATATGGTTGTGGCTTCTTGATGGAGGACTAATTTAATCATTATATGGTTGCCGGTGACAATACACTGAAAGAATTTTGAATGAAAAATTGCATTAAAAAGGAACCTATGCAGCGCTTCGTTGGATCAATGAAACCTGTTTAATTTAAATGTATTAAATGAAACATTACATTAGATCTATGAATATTATTCATTGGATGAATACTTTCAATAAAGTAAAAAAAAAAAAATTTTTTTATTTTATTTTTTTTTAATTCTTTTATTTTTATTTTTTTTTTTAATTTTAATTTTATTTTATTTTTTTTTCTGTCTCTGGCGGGTATCGATCTCGCAACCTCGATGCTGATAGACTAGCTCACTACCAGCTTGCCTACAGGGGCAGTGTAGTTTTTGGATAAAAAAACTATGTTTTTTACTCAACTGAGAGCGTAAATATGAGATTAAATTGTTAATAACAACAATAACAGCGTTGATTGAAAGTTTTTGTTTCATTACTATAATAACATTTTTCATTGTCATAATCAAAATGTTTTCATATATCCAATGAAAATTTTTAACGTAATTACGAAATCCAATGAAGCGATTTTAAGGAAAATACTTCATTAAAACATTGAAATTTCATTTAGACAATGAAAATTTTCATTTAACCACTGAAAATTTTTTTATGAAAGTGATTCATTAAATATATGAAGCATTTTTTTTCAGTGTAGTATGAATGGTTAAATTAATAATAATAAGTTTGAAAAATTTCGTTAAAAATAATCTTGTTGGAGGTGGCCAAATTGAAATTTTGTTCTGCGTGTGAATACTTTTTTTTTTTGTTTAAATAAAATTTTTCGATTAATCGCCTTAAATTCGCTTTACAAACCTAATTGGAAGCCTTTTATATGTAATTGTTTTCTCAAAAAAAAATTCTTCTTAATTTCTTAAAAATATAAACACCAACGAGAAAATGTTTTAAGGACAATCATTATAAATCAACTATAAAAAATTAATCCCACTCATTCTGTTTAACAAGTCCTCATATTTCCATGTTAACGCCATTCTAATCGCTTCTATTCGCATTTTATTGTTTGAAGATAAATATTTATTTATTCATTTTTTATCACTGTTATTCATCATCATTATCTAATTTATACAAACTACAACAGCAAGAAAAAAAGGACAGAAAAATAAATTTACCTAAATTTACGAAGAGATAAGAGTACGAATGAACACACAAGCTCATTTACAAACACGCATACATTTACACTCATTATCTTGATAATAATTTAGAACAATCCAAAAACATGTTCTATATCAAGATTGTTCTTCAATCAACAATAGAAATACATTCTTTTATTCCAGTATTCATAGGAAAGACATACAAATTCGCACACATGAATACAAATTTAAACACACACTCACACCCCAAACACACAATCATTCTATTAAATAAAAATTTAAGCAACATATGGTTGTTTAAAATTTGAAAATAGATTTTGTGTTTGTAGTCCCATTCTTGTCTTTTTCCCCATCAAACATGTCCAATGGTGGTTTAGGTTGTAAAAGTCCTTAAAGTGAAACAAACTTTCTTGAAAAAAAAAATACTAAAAACTCTTCCCAAAAAAGAACAAAAACAATAAGCAAATAATTCCCTATTGGGGGTTGTACAGAAAGCAGGGGTTTGAGAGATACGAAATAGTATATTTATTAAAACTAAGAGGGGAAATACACTGCAGGAATTTTCTTCGCAGATCCAATGGATTTTGAGATATTAATCCAATGAAAAATTATGTTAAAATTCAACATATGTAACGCTTTATTGTTTTTATTAAGAATATTTTATTTGATCTTGGCTAATGAAATGTTTCATAAAATCGATAAAAAAAAACTTCATTAACTTAATGCAAGAAATTTTATTAAGACTGCGACTATTTGTCATCAAATTAATCAAACATTTCATAAGCATTATGTTAAAGAGTCAAATGTTTAAAGTAATCTTTTCATTATTTAAATGAAAAGGTATTTGTATTTCAATGAAATTTTTAATTTTTTCAAAAAAAATTTTCATTATTTTAATGAAAAAGTTTTTGTATTTCAATATAATTTTTTAATTTGTTCAAATAGTTTTTTAATTACTTTTATGAAAAGGTTTTTGTATTTCAATGAAGTTTTTAGTTTGTTCAATGACATAAATTTGTTTAATTAATTAATAAATTTCGTAATTTTTATGACAGTCTTTCATAAGTTTAATTATGGTTATAAATTTCAGCGATTTTTAATTTAATTTTAATTTCGTTTATATTTTTTTCTTATTACAAATAACCAAGTAATGTTAAGTTTATTTCGATTTCTACTTTCATAAATTCCATTTTATTCATTTTCCAACCTGCATCACAATTTTTTAAATTTTACTGGTTTGTACAATTAAAGCAAAAAAAACTTGAGAACTGTTTGCTCTTTTTTTTCTCGTTGGTTATTTTTGAATCTCTTATTTACATTTAGATAAAATCACTATTTCCTTATCGTAATGCATTTTTTCATTGATATTATGAAACATTTAAATTTAGTTTTTTTTCATTAATACGATTTCCGTATGACGTGCTAAATTCCCAGTTTTTCATATTTGATAAATACACTGAAATTTATTGTTGAGGGAAAGCTAGCTTCTTTCGCCATCTTTCATGGCTATTGACAAAAACTGAATTAAAATAAGTGTTAACAACAGTTGTAGGAAAAAATATTCACCCTTAACATGGTTGACTGTTTGGTAGTAGATTAAAGGAAATAAGTTTACGTTCTCTTTAATCTATTACCAAACAGTCGCAGGCGTATTTTAAATTTGCCAACCAAGATAAGCGTGATTTTAAGTACACAGAAAAAAATTTAACTTGATTTCGATAACAAAATGTGCGACATAATTTAAAAAATTAATTAAACTTGCACCAGTAAACAGATTTATGGTATCAATTCAACGTTTAATTCACTTTATAAAACGTTTAATTCACTTGATTAAAAGTTTAATTCAGTCGATTAAATTTTAAATAAAAATTGATTTTTTTTTGTTAATGGGTTAATTGGTGAACTTTTTTTAGTTAGAGAAATTTAGTTTATTTTCTTTGATTTAGTGAAATTTTTCCATCGAAAATAGGATCTTACAAAAGTTTCCTTTTTTTTCCTTAATTAAAAAATATTTGAATATTTTAAATATTTTTTTCCTTAATTAAAAAATATTTGAAATAATTTAAAACAATTAGTTCGATTTTTCTTTCAAACGTTAGTTTAAATTGTCCTTAATCGAAGAACAATTTCAACGAAACTCAATTTCGTAGTTTTAATGAGATTGCTTCATTAAATTGTGCCCCGGTAGGGTAGCTAGCAGTGAGCTAGAGTCCCAGGGTTGCGGATTCGATTTCCGCCAGAGACTCTGGTTTTTTTCCTGCAGACAAGCGTAGAGCTTCGCGGGAATTAGCGATTAGCGGTAATAAAATGTTTCATTGGATTAAAGAAAAAAAGTTTAATGAAATTGATTCGTTAGATTTATGAAGCATAATTATTTTCAGTGTAGCCGGTATTGCCATAGAAGACGACTAGAATAGAAAGAGAGGAAGAACTGCTTATAAAAAATCCCTTAAAAGAGTAACAACAACCAAAAAAAAAAACACATTTCTTAAAAACACAATCAAAGACTTGGGTGTTTTTGACAGCTGAGTTAAGTTTTTCATTATCTCTTTCCTTTCTAGTCGTCTTCTATGATTATAACACCCTTCTTTTAGCGCAAAATGATTTAAGATGAGTTGAGAACAGATTAAATGAAAACTTTAGTTTAAGGGGAGTTTGAATTAGAGTACTTTTTTATGAAAATGTAACTCAATTGGGGTTTTTAATTTCCAGAGAAAGTTGACAAAAATTGTTTCATTCCCGAAAAAAAAATTCCTTAATTTTTATTAGATTTTGGTTTGACCAAAATATTTTATAAAAGGAATTTGTTTTAAAAAATTTACATAATTGTATATGTTGTTTTTTACCTGGAGAGTCAAATGATATTTCTATGAGATAAAGAGGCAACAAATATGTATTGTCGTATGGTAGATTCTAGTTTTTCGAGGGTTTTAAACTTTTTTCAATATCCATACTTCAAGATTAAATTGATTGTTTTCCAATTAATCTGGAATTTGTACTTTAATAACAATAAAGAAATTCAAAAATATGCCATAATCTCTTTAAAGGTTGAGTTCACAACAGTGCGTTGTTAAAATGAAAACAATTCGTTGTCAAAACAAGAATGGTGTATTGTTGAAATAACAAAAGTACGTTGTCAAAATAAGAACAATTAGTGACTAAATGTTGATAGTTGTGGCGAAAATTACAACCAGGCGTTCTTAAAATATTGACATCATCCATTGTCAGAAAAAAGCTCAAACGCGTTGGTGTGAATTTAATTTTTTTTTTTTTTTTAAATCTTTTTAATAAATTAAATTATTATTTGCATAAATAATGACAGTTTATTAGATACGTATCTTTTCATTTGTTTTGGCATTTTGTTCCTCTTAGGAAGAACAAGACATAATGTATACAAATCGTCAACTAAAATGCAAAAGGGCGTAACACCGCTTTTTATTTGTTTACAGGAGAAGCAAAAAATTTTACAAAATCATTAATAACAAGGTGTACATGGCGTTTGAATTTCTTTAAAAAAGTCGCCATTTTTGATCGCAGAGATCCAAAAATTTTTGTGAACATGTAGTTTAATAAAGTGAACAAAAATCAATCAAAAACTCTATTTCGCATTTTTTTTTTTTTGATACGCCGTTTTGCATTTTAGATGACGAGATATAGTTTTATCTATAATTTAACTGGCGGAAAAAAAGCCTTTAAAAATAATCTATTTTCTTCATATTACAATATTTGTTGTTCACATTGTGTATTCAGCTAGCTTTATTTATTTGTTAACTAAATATTGTTTTATTACGTAATAATTAGTTTATTTTTTTCACAAGCTTATTTAAAAATGTTTTGTTTCTGTTCAGCCGGCTAAAAAAGGCTTCTGAAAATAGACAAATTTATTTATACCGGTATTATAAATTAGCAACTTGAATAATTAATTTCAAATAAATTTTGTTGTTCAATATAATTTTGTCTCAGTAACCTTACAAAAAAAAAACACATTTGTTATATTCAGCTAGCGAAATTATTATTTTAAAAGAATTTTATATATATGGTAGTAATTCCAGCAAGCTGAATCAAATGATATGTTATTATATAACTTTATTACTTAAATAAGATTTTAATTCAGCTGACTAAATATATTTAAAATATTAATTCAGCAAACTGAATACAAATGTACCTGTGTTAAACAAAATAAATTATTAAATATCTGGTTTTTGTATTTACTTTTTTTTCAAAATAAGAGATTTTATGTATTTTTTAATTCTTATTTTGATATAAAGTTGAAAGTTACTTTTTGTTCTTAAAGGAAAAATTTACTTTAACAAAAAAGTACTTTTGAAAAGAATAATATTATACAGATTGGTTCTTTAAAAGTGTTAGGAAAAAGTATTTGTAATATTTAAAAGTATACTTTTTTAAAAAAGGTACAATTTACCAAATTACTATATTTTTTATTTACAGAAAAATCAACCATTTTTTATTTCTTCAAAAGTAACCTTTAGTACCCAGCGGTAAAACTCAGAAGACCTTTTTACTTCAGGCCTGCTTAAAAATTGTTTTGATTAAATTCCTATTCTTATCTAACTGCTAAAAATTCCTCATAGAAGGCCTCGGCTCTTTGGTGTAAAAGATAAGATACACCTTCCACACTCGCTTCTATGAGAAAGGAGTAGAGAAGGAGCAACATTTTTTGTATAGTTTTTTTTTTGCACAAGCAAAAGCAAAACAATTATTTTTTTGATCCCGTTGCCATTCTTATGTACCTGCTAAAGAAGCGAGAGCGGAAGGCCTTCTCCGCAATGCCAATGTGTGTAAAAAAGATATGAGTATGGAATGGAGCGAGTAGGCCTTGTATATCCAAAAGAAGGAGTACAGAGGCCTTCTAGAAGGCATCCGTACTCCTTATTTTTCCCGCTGGGTAATTTTACTTTTACAATAACAAAAAAAGTTAACGCTTTCCCAGAAAATTAACATTTTACTTAAAATACCCAATGACGATATCACAATAAATGCTTTAGGATTGAACCCACAAGGTGGCCGAAGCAGAGGTGGACCATCCATGGCGTCGCCAAATCGAACTCGGAGCTGTCACACAAAATAAAAGCTGGAACGAAATGAAAACCTTAGCATCCGACAAATGACAATGGAACCATTTTATTATGGCCCTTCTTTCTACGTGCCACGGGAAGTACCTTTTACAAAAAAGTTCTTAATTACAAATCAAGAGAACATAAAACGTTTCCCACTAAACTAAATATCCCTTAGCCATGTTTGTTTCTTCAAAAAGTAATTTCTAAGACGTTGCTCCTTCATAAGAAGTAGTTATAGAAAAACTTTTTATTTTGTACCTTTTTTCGCCGACGCCTTTTTTACCGCACCCATGTTACCAACGTTACGCTGTTTTTATCTATCAATAAAACGAGTGAAGTATTTTTAAATTTACGTTAAAATCTTGAGTTTTTCTCTCAATTTTGCTCTGTGCACCCATTCTCTTTTCGAGAGAGAGCGAAAAAGTAAAAAAAACAGGGTGATAAGGGTGGGTGATAAGAGCATATTGTCTGGGCGGGGTGGGGGTGGTGGTTTTGTTTTGTTAAGCTTGATTATTATACTTGTTGAAGCTTTAATATTGCCGATAGTTATAAGAGGACTTTGCTTTTTCAACGTGGCACATTTTATGTTGCTGTTGGTATGGGGGGGGGGGGGGGAGAGGGAGAAAGTGGGACTGATTTCACACACTTATACACTCTCATACAAACGAAGTCAAATAAAACACGAAACATTATACACTCACAACAGTTGATTCCTAACACGATTGGCATTTGCCTGTTGCTCGTAAAAATATGGAAACTAAGGTACGTTGATAATAATGAAGATAAAGATGATGAAGCTGACAATGAGTAAGTGTTGGAGTACTTGTGTTTTCATGTGAATGAGTACAAGTGAATGTGTGAGTAAAGTGTAACGGTTTGTGTATAATTTCCTTTTTTTAAGAATTATACAAAAAAAAAAGAAGAAGAAAAAAACAACAACAAAAGCAAACTCAATAGGAAAAGAGAACTTCGTTTGTACAAACAAATAATAAAACAACAACAATAGCAGCAAGAGAATTAAAAAAAACGAGTACAATTAATAACAACAATAACAACCACAACGAAAAACCACGACAACAACTACGACGACGTGCAGGAAAATGATGAGGATGACTGCTGCTAAAACAAACGTTAGAAGTCTTGTAGCAATTACACGCATTTTTCGAAATTTTAATATTGGCGACCTCAAGACCTGGAGCCTGATAAATTATGAACGACTTCATCAGTTGAAAGCAACAGTTCAACAAGTGAACAACACGACAAAATACGAGCTTAAAAATTATTTGAAAATAAAAGAAAGAAAATTTAAAGTAAAACAGCAAAGCTAAAATAGCTTTAAAGTTAAAAAGAATTATCTTATAAAAATTAAAGCATATTTTAGAGAGATTTTTTTAAATAAAAAACAAATTATACTTTAAGGCGTCTCTTAATCAAATAGAAAAAATGTGTTTAATTCTCTAAAAATTACAAATGCTTAAAAAAAACTTAAATTTATTAAAGGGATATAAAGAAATCATAAACATATGGTAACAAATTTAATGAATAATTCGTAGTCGTGTTTTACATTAACAAAAATCAATTTTAATTAAAGCGAAGCAGGTCTAACCTGCTTTAGACTAATGCATCAAAATCTGTTTTCATTTAACAAGATAAGGCAATTTACTTTAGAAAAATCTCCAACATATGGTAAGTTTCAATTTATGTAATTAAAATAACTGTCTAACAAATTATTATTATTATTAACTGCACACATACAAACGTACAATAAAGTTTAAAACAAATATGTACATATTTCTGTTTAACATATGTTAAGTTTGAAAAATGTTTACTCCCTATTTGCTTAGTGTCCTTAAAATTATAGACAAAAATATAACAACAGCAACAGATACTAAATAAGCAAACAAATAATAAAATAAAAAGGATACGTAAGAACGAGTCCTTTAAATCAAATGCAATGAAAAACTTGTATATTACGAAACATATGTAAGTTTATTCTTTCTACACTTACAAATCCATACATACATACATACATATGTATGTGGCTGAAGAGGAGTATTTACACAATGCCATATTTATTTTTGTATATGTTTGTACATATTGGTAAGTGTTATCATGCACACAGACAGAAGATAATCAAACTTTTGCACGCACACTTTTATATCTTTTTGGATCCATTGGTATATTGTCTGCTCTTTGTTGGGTATGTGTCAATAAACAATCATCAATAAATACGATAAAAAATCACACACACTCACACAAACTCTTACATGCTACAAAAATCCCTTTAGTAGCCTTAAACCGCATACACTTTCGTGGAGTACGAAAAATTAAAGGGAAAAAAGTTAATATTAGATGGATTTATTAATTATTGGACGGACAAAATGTTTATCAATTTGAGTACATATTTTTTTACCGATTATTTAAAGTTTATAAAAGTCGTTAGTCCTATTAAATAATAACTGTTATCTCTACCATATGTTTCTAAAAATAAAAAAGGGCACTGCTACAGCTGCCATATTTAGCTTTAATCATTGCTTAGATATTCATTAAATCTGTAAAAAAAACTGTGTAAATTTTTTTTTTAAATATTCCAAAATTACTTCCGCCCATGTTGCTTATGTTTAAAAAATATTCCCGGGCGGAATAATAATTTAAAATTCTTTTTAGATTCGCTTGCATTTGATTTTGAATATTGTAATAAAATGTCGCAACTTTAGAAAAAAAAAAATTTAGAAAATACTTTCACACCTGTTGCATATGTTTTCCAATAAGCATGTTTCTCTCGCGATTCTTGTTCTGGTTCAATATTTTCTCTGAATCCAGCCCTTAGAATAAAAGATTTACAATTAAAATTTTTGGCAAAATGCCATTTTTTCGTTAAAAATTATCACAACTACGTTGTAGTACAATTTTCGCGAGCAAACAGTTCCATATGCTACATTAAAAAAAAGTGCTAGCAAGAATTGGTTTTAACTCAGAGACTTCCCAATGAAAATTGTTGTGCTCCAAACGAAGCAGGTTTGTAAGGGAGAAATGTAAGAGTTTCGCGTACCATACCGCTAACGGAATACATGAATTTTATTTGGCGAGTTTCCACTTTAAAGAAATACATTTTTGGCACAAATTGCGCTATAATCAACTCATATAAAAACTGGTGATCGTAGCTGCCAGCTTTGCACATTAAATGTTTTTTTACAGTTATTTTTGATACTCTACCTTACAAACCTGCTTCGTAGTAAGGGAATGCCGGGGCACTTGAAATATTATTTTTTTCCTCTATTAAACTTGTTAAGAGTTACTTCACTTACTTAACTGCATCTCTGTATGTCTTATTGCGTAGCGCATAATTGTGCGCTTATTTCTATAAAAATATTCCATTATTGATACGCAAAATGATAAACATTTTAATTGGGTTGGTTAATCTATTGATTTAAAAACGTTATATTTGGCAGTAAAATCTTTATTTTACTACTGTAAAAGTTCGACGAATCGTGAAAACTTATAGTCTGCTCTGACTTTGAGCAAAAATTTATGAATGTAACATCGAAAACGTACACAGAAAATATTCTCGCCAATTTGTTCTTTTAATTAAACTTTGTGGTTAAATCAAATTAGTTTTAATTTGAAATGTCATCAAGTGAATTAAACGTTTACTTCTATCAACAATAAAACTGCAGAAATTGGTGTTAATTTAAAAAAATTATTAATTAATAATAAATTTTTAATTTTTTTTATGTAAAACGAAACTGCAGTGGACTCTGTTAAACTCTCTAAAAGCGTTCAATTGGAGGGCTGAGGCAGACCAAGTCATAAACGAAAATTCGAAAATATTTTGAGTCTGAGTAAGTGAACTCCCTCCCATTCATTTCTGGAGCCATTAACTTGCGCTTATTACTGATTTCTAAGGAACAAAACACTTTTTGATTTAGTCCGTTGCAGAACTGGATAGAGTTAAGGTTTGCGCAGAATTTCTCACTAGTTTTGAAAAACTTAAATGCAGAGTTAAAAAACGGCAGTCAAAGTAGAAAACCTGCCATTTCTTCCACTTCTTCATTTGTAATTGGCCAAAAAATAACTAATGCTTTTACTTCTGATTCATTAAATGTAAACAGACGATGTCAAACCAACTCGAAAAGCGAAAAGTTGTAAGCAAATTTCTTGAAATAAGTATAAAAATTCTTAAATCAAGTAAAAAAAAAAGATTAAACTTTTCATTATGTTTAACCCTCCGGCTTACGCATGTTTTGATTTTCGATACACATTGAAAAAAGGTCTGGCTAGACTGATGTGTACCAAGAAGGGTTTAAAAGTAAATTTGAACTCTTGCTTCTCATTTAGTTTATATTTTTGGTTAAATATGTACACAAGATTTCTAAAGTTAAAACCATATCGAGCATGATGTTGGTATTTTATCATTCTGTAAAGTGGAATACGGGTGAGTAAATCAATCATAATAATATTTTTTTTTTTTTCTAATTCGGGATTAAATCAACTTTATATTACTTGAATGAAGAGCATTTTGAGATTGTTTCAGTCTTAGTTTTACCTTAATTAATCTCATTTTCGGATTATTTCAAGTACAAAATCGGGACTGAATATGGATAATTTAAGTATTTTGCGATTGGAAATCCGTACTTGAATCCATCTTTCTGTACTTGATTCAAGAAAATCCGTACTCAACGTACTATTAATACCGCTTCGTATGGATTGATTTTTCTTTTGAGTTTAGACAAAGAAAAACAATTTTAAGCCACGCCCACTTCTCCAATCCCACCCACATGTTTTGTATTGATAGCCGAGAAATTTGTAACTAATTTGGAAATTTGATCTCCTTCTGTTCTCCAATTCCGCCTACGTTGTTTCGAATCTTGTGTATTGATAACCAAAATGCCTGCACCTAATTTGGAAACTTTGGATTTTGCCGTTATCCAGATAAAAAGTTATCAAAAACAACAACTACAAGGGATTTATGGGTAAAATAAGAGGCAGTCGTGGTTTTTTGCTCACATCTCAGCCATTTGTAAGCCGGCCAGGCTGAATTTCAATAGCAAACTTTAACGGAGTATATTTGACACAAAAATATATAACTATATCACATCCTGGTTCCCATAGTATCTGGGGCCGAACAGAAGGGCATCAAATTTATCGAAATTTCAAACGGAATGACAAACTAATGTTAACCCCGTTACCTTCGGTGAAGGGTATACAGAACTATAATCGCAGAAAAGTGATGATTATTTTAGAATTATATTTGCTTCTTAATTATCAAAAACAACTTTTAAAAAAATTGACTTAAAAAAATTGACTTTTTCCTTTTTGCCACAGATAAGAAAACTTAGCTAACAAGGAACTTATAACACTAAATATCACTGCTTAGTGTTCGCTTCGGTAGATTTGTGGGAAACACAAACGATAAAGGAAGAAGTCCATAACACGCGTTAATTCGTCGAAGTTTGTCGTTCGTTTAAAGACTTCAGCGCATGAAAAATTCCAAGTTACACAACGCGCGTTACAGAAGCCATTCCTATCAGCTGTTTTTATTTGTTTACTTATTTGGGCATTGAAAACGGATTCGAAAGAATATCAAGATTTTATTTTTTTATTGAAATTATTATTTTTATATAAATATTGTATGTTTTTTTTTAAGCTCTTCAATGAGTTTTTCTTTCCTGCTTCAGCTGATTACTTGTCAAAAATACACAACGCGTTAAAAAGTTCAAAGTTAGCCAACTTTCTTGCGCAAACGCGTCAAAATATTTTACATTCAACTTGTTCCAGAAAAATACACAAGTTTAACTTTTTTTTGACAGAAGTCTAAAGAGCGCGCGCGCACTAACGCGTGTTATGTACCTTAACAGTGTTTGTGTAGTAAATCATTAAAAAAAATAACGTTTCCCTGTTTATCATCTTTCGCACACAAAAAAAAAGAACATTTAATTCCGTTCGGTGTTTTTTTAACCACAAACTTCATTGTGTTCGGTTCAGCTCATTAATGTTCGCAAATTTCTGTTGTGCGTTGCGCCCTTTTGGCTGGTAAAAAAACCACAATTTTTTTACAAAAACGAAATACACATACAAAAAAAAACAAAATCCAGGAAATAATTTAACACAAACTAAACATATACACAATACACATACAAGCTGTTCGTGCTGCGGTCGTTTTTTGTTTGTTCATTTCTTTATCACTCTAAAAAAAGAAATATTACAGAACATAAAATTATAATTTTTGTCTACAGTTTCTCTGAAATTGTTCTGTTTTTTAACGAAGAACAGAACACTATATAATGTTCGGCCCGATGATTCCGTCAGCCCATAAACCGCACCAAACAGTCACTCTTTGTGGGTGCATTGGTTTTTCGACAGTCACTCTTGGATTATCATCACCCTTACAACCACCCTTTATTTTGGAGCTTTTCTTCAGAAAGCTTTTTGGAAATCGGGGAAGACCCAACAAGGCCCTACATATGTTCAAACAATCCAACTTTGCTATTACAGTTTCTAAAGATCGTACTTATTTTGAAACCATCTACCAGATTCGATAGTTTTGAAGAACCTACCCAGTGCACAAAATTTGTCGACTTTGAATCGGAAAATAAGCGCTTATCCGTAAAATATGTAGTCGTGCATAAGTTTTAAAAATCATATCGCACTTAATCAACAAAAGGGTATTAACACAAAATTTAAAAATTTTCAGTAGAATCAAAACCAATTTTTAATTTCACATTAAAGACATGTGGAAAATAATTTTAAGCCAACCTTTTCATTGGCGGTGCGCAGAATGACCCCAGGAAATATGGCCCAAAAGAAAAGTGAAGAACGGCCCCAAAATTTTACATGTGACACAACAACACGCAATTTTGGGGTTATTATTCATTTTTTCGTTAGGGTGTTTTTGCATTTTTCAAGGGATGAAAAATGATATAAAATTTTATGCAAAAGCTTCTAGGGTTAATATAAAAATCCCGAATTCTTCTACCAAAGTGGAGAAAATCCTTGTCGGTTATGTAGAGATGCTTTAGTTAGCGAAGGCGGTGGAAAAAATCCTTGCGACCGGCCGAAGGCGGGCTATTAACAGAAGCTTTACTGAGCGAAGCCAGTATTCGTTATACCATAGAGAAGAAAATCCTTGAACCCGGCCTAAGGCCGGCTAAATAGAGAAGCTTTAGTTAGCGAAGCCAGTGTTCGTTATATCACAGAGAAGAAAATCCTTGCGCCCGGCCGAAGACCGGCTATAACGTGAAGCTTTAGTAAGCAAAGCCAGTGTTCGTTATACCATAGAGGAACAAATCCTTGCGCATGGCCGAAAGCCCAACCATGCTATCAATCGAACGATTTTTAAGCCCAAAACTATAATTATTCGGATTTTGAAATCGGGATTCTTAATTTGGGATTTTTAGTTTCGGACATATTAAATCCACCCAAAATTTTTAATATAACTTTCTTTGTGTTTTTTGGGGTTAAATTTCCTTTTAAATTTTGAGGTGATTTTTCACAATGAAGAATTACCCCAAATTTAGGGTCATATTTCATTTTATTTTAAGGGTTATTTTTCATTTTTTTGGGGTAAGTTTTCAATAAAATAATGGGGTCATATTGCATTATGAAAAATAGCCCCAAATTTGGGGGCAATTTTCATTTATTTTTTGGGGCCATATTTCGCAGCGCCCTTTTTATTACCAAAAAGGAGAAAGTATAGCATACTATTTTTACAGCGAGTAGATATGAATATTACTATTTTGAGTTAGTACCCTCTTGCTGATCAAGTGCAATATGTGAGCGAAGGGAGAACCAACAAGATCGCACAAAACTCAAAAAAAAAAAATCATCTACCGGAAATAAAACGATTTTTTGTAAAGTTTTATAGATATCAAGTAAAAATTTTGGTGTGGGTTTGCTTAATAGAAAAAGAGGTTACGATATTTCTGTGGCACAAAGGAAAACTGCTTTGGTCGACTTTTGAAAAATTAGGAAGCTATAGAAAAATTACTTTTTGGTTATTTTTTTGAAATAACAACTTAAATTTATCTCCGATCGATCACGATAGGAATATTAAGGAATTAAACTTAAAAAAACTATAACGTTTCTTTTAAAATAGGCCACGCAGGTTCCACTTTAGAAAATGCATTTAGTAAAATGTTGGTGCAGGAACTTAAACACATTAAATCGAGACAAAGGCCTTATTTTCGTAAATTTTAAATCCAGCTTTTCAAATTAAATTGTAGACTGTTGGGTAAATATGCTTGAATGGACTTGCCATACTCTCTTTTACTAGTTTAAGCTTTTCATCCATTTTTTTTCAAAATTAAATCCTCTTATTTCCTTAAGATCCTCGAAAAGCTGAGTTTTTTTTAAATGTTCATCCATTTTTTTACCAAACTTAAATCCTCTTATTTCCTTAGGATCATCGAAAAGCTGAGTTTTTTTCAGAACCTCCAATAAAAACAAAGTTTTTAAATCATTAAACTTTCACGTTAAACATGGCAACTGTAACAAATTCTTTGCAGTGGCTAATTTCTTTTCTGTTATTTTTCATTTCTTCTGCACTGCACTTCACTTCACTCAGTCTTTATTTCCGCTTTGTCATTGTTGCCATTTTCATTTTTGTCATTATAATACAAAATATTGGCATATTGTTTTCTTTCTAACTTTTTTTTATTGTTGTCGTTGTTATTTCTGTTTGGTATGAACATGTTTTTAAAACACAGCAACAACATCGATAGCAGCAGCATAAGCAGCTGCAGCAACATCAACAAGTGACAAAAGAACAATTTCATAAAACAGTTGATGCCTTTACACATCCACTTCCATTCCCAACTTGTATTCCTGTTGCTGGTGATTACAAAAACAGAAAAAAAAAACAAAAAATGGAAAATCGAAAAATTGCCATGAATTTTTATTGTTGTTGTGCTACAAGTCGTCCGTTGTTGAATGTGTAGCAGGCAATATTTTATGGTTACTGATAGAATTTTTTACTTGTTGGCTGGCACAAATCTACAGACTCCGACGGAAAGACAGACAAATTATGCTTCTTTGTTTTGTTGGACGCTTAAATGTTGGCAACAATTGTTAAAGGTCCTGGTTAAGGAAATAAAACTGATGTCACTTTTGTATTTACAACAATTATTGTTGAATAAAATATGAAAAAAAAAGTTTAAATGAGGTACGAATACAATTGTGCGGATTTAGTAAAATGCATAGGCAATTTTATCTAGTACATCTACTTCAATTTAGCTCTTAACCCTTTAAGAGATAACAATTTATTTTAATTATCAAAAAGAAAAATTGTTTAAAAGATTTTGTCGAGTTTCTTAGGGAAAGAAATCGTAAGGATCTAGTAATAAGGAGTTTTATGCTATGAAAACACTGGAAAATAGACGCAATTGCAATTTCTGAGAATAAAAAAACTCTTAATTTTAAGGCAGGGCATCGATGTCGAACGATAAATTAAACAAGCGACAACCTTTCAAATTCAACGACATCTTTTCGAAAGGGATCTCCATGTTCGTCTTTATCTGATCCCATATTTTCAGGAAACAAAATGAAATGCATGTGAAGAAAATTCGATTGAAGTGACATTTTGCATTTCTTTTGATTAAACTTTTTTTTTTTTTTTTGGAAAATCATCGATTTCTTGTAACAAAGAAAGTTCCTTGGGACATCGACAAAAGCGTTCCATGCTGTTTTTTCGATATATTTTTTTGTTTTGTTTAATATCGATGTAAACGATAAATCGTATATACCTATGGCATTTTCTTCTTCTCTTCGAGGAATCAATAAATAAACGCCATTCAGCATTCAACATCATTGTAAAAACCATTTACATGTTTCTTCCTCACTTTTGTTTTTTTTTCTTTCGAACGCTTGTCAAGAATTCTTCTTGAATTACAATGTTAACGAATAATTTTTATTTTTAATAATTTTCTTTACTTAACATACATCGCATACATACTACATCTCTTTACAAAAAACTTCTAACAAAATTCATCTAAAAATTCATTAATGCATGTTATTTTACAGGTTAATTAAAGTTAATAAAAAAATTCTTGATAGCTAAAATAAAAGAAAATTTTCGATTAATTACAAACCACCAAAATATTTTCAATTAATTCAATAATGCTGTTTCAAACAATTTTTTTAATTGTTCCAATTAATTTTCCTTAATTGAAAATAAAAATTATAATGTTTGTGTGTATATTTGTAAATATGAAAACATACACACAAACCTAAAAATATTTTAAAGTTTCAAAGAATTTTTTAGTTGTCTCAATTAACTGTGTTGCTTGAAAAAAATATTTTGATTTGTGTTTACGTTTTATTATTATCAGAAACTGAACAGCAAGAAATGCTCAAACTTACAAATGTGTTAATTGATATGATTAATTTGTTTGCTGGCGGAAAATCAGTACGGAATTTAATTAATAGTACAAATTTCTAACAAATACATTAATTGAAGCTGGTTTTCCATTTTTTCTGTGTACTTGTATGTAGATAAACAAAATTAAAAGTCATACACACACACATATCTCCACTTTCAGAAGTGATATCAATATTGTTTGCCCTTATTTTATTTATTATTTGTAAGTAGGGATGCAATTTCCATGCAAGTCAGTAGTCAAAGAACAATATCGACCAATTATCTTTACGAATCATTAAATTTGCGTTAAAATGGCATCGATTTGTTTTTGCATATTTTGGTGAAAATGCATATTTGGACATTTTAAGCGAATTTTTCTTGAATTCTCATATTACAAAAAAAGTTCTTAAAAAAATTTTTAAGTTCACAAAAAAAAATTTTAAAATAATAAAAAATATATACACAGAAAAAATGGAAAGCCAACTTGAATGAACGTATTTGTAAAAAATTTGTACTATTAATTAAATTCCGTACTGATTTTCCGCAAGCAAACAAATTGATCATATCAATTAACAGATTTGTAAGTTTAAGCTTTTCTTGCTGTTCAGTTTCAATCAAAAGGTTTAATTGAAATGTGACCAGCAGCAAAAGAGGCCATATAAAACGTAAACACAAATCAAAATATTTTTTTCAATCAACACAGTTAATTGAACCAATTAAAAAGTTGTTTGAAACTTTTAACATATTTTTAAGTTTATGTGTGTTTGTTTTCATATTTGCAAATATACACACAAACAATATAATTTTTATTTTCAATTAAGGCAAATTAATTGGAACAATTAAAAAATTTTTTGAAACAGCATTATCTGTGTAGATTCTTTTCGAGCTACAAGATTTTTAAGATTTCAACAAAAGATGCTTCTATTTTAAGCCGATGTAGCACCTTACATGGTTAAGGCGTTTAAAATATTTTAAAATATTTTATCCAAAACTGTTACAAGTTATTTGCTTGGCATATGGCATCCAATTCGATAATATTGCAATTTTTTATGAAATGTATCCCTTGATTCCTCTTCTACCGCAGCAAGTAGTGGCAAAATCGGGGCCTGGCTAGATGCTTCAGTATTCTATTCAAAAATCTTCGAGTTATTCAAGAATGTTAAAAAAACTTGTTGATGCCGATGATAAAAACAAAAAACAAATAAAAAAAAGGAAAAAAAAATATTAAATTTCCAAAGCATCAGAATTCAATTAGCATTTGTAATTTCCAACTACGGATTTATTAGTAAAACCAGGGCTGTGGAGTCGCAGTTGAGGCTTTTGTACCGGAGTCGTAGTACCCACAAAAACTAGCGACTCCGACTCCAAAATTTTTCGGCATTAAAACTTTTTTAATATTTTTTAAAATAAAACTATTTTGAAGTCAGAAAATAAGGACCACTCTACTTTACATATGAGTAGGTGGGTTTCAAATATTAAGAAATTGAGATAACAAAAGGTTTTGACAAATCTTTAAGCACTTTATGTGTGTAAATATATGGATTGTATCGAAGCATGTTCTTTTCTATGTTTTTATGTGTGCAGTTGGTAACAAAACTGGTTCGATCCACTCACCAGACATTTGCAAAACAACCTCTTTGCATTTTCTGTAACAAAACTCGTTGGTTCACCGGATTAACCTTTCTGTGTGAACTGCGCCAAGGCATTGTTGATGAAATAGAGTCGAATTAGAGAATTTTAACTTAAAAAATTTGTAAACAAGTTCGCTTTTTAATCGATTTTATAAATCGTATATTGACAGATATTTTTGTAGCGATGTTAATACATACATATGACTGGAAATCTGCTGATCCTCCTGGAAATAATGCATGCCATTATTCCAGATTTGCTTGCCATCAATGTGGGTGTTAACCCGAAATATGATTTGAGAATACTTTTTTCTACAAGGTTTGGGGAAAATTACAGAGAAAATAAGGACTTGGAATTTTATATATTAATATTTATTAAGGGAGGAAAAAAACTATGGCGACAATTTATTTGTTTAAAAATTCATATTTTTTTAACTCTGCAGGTGGGAGGTAAACTACACCAAGCCACATTTTGAAAACTTTACAGCAGACCGCAAAAACATGTTGAAAATCACAAATGCTTTTATTTCTGTATTATAAATTTGCCTTTTTGGGGAAAAATTCTGATTCCAATAGTATAAAAAAAGGAATTTTGAAAAAATGTGAGTTGGTGTACTTTTTCCCTTCTTTACAGAAAAAAAAGTAAGAACTTTTTTAGGGATGTTTGCATAATTTTAATAAATTAATTTAACTCTCAAAATATACTTAAGCTCAATGATTAATTTTCCTGGTGGGCTACAGTGTGTTGCAAAACTAGTTTCTATCGAAAATTCGTAGCAAAACTCGTTCGTTCTAAAATAAAATCTATTTTTTTTTTATATATCAGTTGGTTTAAATTTTTCAACTGTTGAGTTATTAATCAAGAATGGCATAACACTTCAGAATCAAAATAGTTCAACTAATTTCGTCCATATCGGGCGCTATATGGTTTTTTGCATTTTCTTAAAGTCTAACGAACGAGTTTTGCATCTCACCTACTCATATGTAAATAACCATATTAAAGCTCAATGTAGCACGTGTTACAATTGAAATACCGGTTTCCAAATTTCAATAATCTTGCTATATTTAACCATTTAAAAGGTACAGCATTAAAAAAAACAGTTTTAATCAAAAAAGGACCAGTCTCATATATACTGAGAATCAAGGTAGGAGTCGGAGTCGGAGTCGTACCTAAAAAATGTCAGCAGGTGGAGTCGGAGTTAGAACTTTTTCTGGACGACTCCACAGCCCTGGGTAAAACTATAACAAATTAGGAGGGATTTAGTTCACTTAAGTGGTGGTTCACACACGCCAAGTTTGACTCATCAAGTCTTGAGCTTTCCGAAGATAAGGAAAAAGAGAATGCCATTTATTTTCCCCTCTCTCCTAAAAACTCAAGACTTGACAAGGCAAACTTGACGTGTGTTAACCGGCACTTACACTCAAGACAATTTAATTGATATTGCAAAAAGTTAAATGAACCATGTGGAAAGAAGAATTGCCCGACAATTAAAAAAACGTTGTGAAAAAAAATTAAGGATAATAAAAATTTAAATAACTTTCAAATATTTTTGATCAGATCTGGAATCAAAGTGGGATCTGAAAATAAATTAAAAAAAAAATGCTTTCGCATTCTGGAAAGTACAAGACAAAGTTTTAATTTAAATAAAACAGTACTTATTTGTTTAAACAAACCAACATTTAAATTAGTTATTCAGAGTTAAAGATATTTGAATAACAATTAACTGAATTTTTTTTATTTTTGTTTTTAGTAAAATTAAAACCGATTTTTTAAAGTTTTTGGTGCAAATTTTTTATTTTTTTAGTGCATAATTTCGATTTTTTAAATGCATAAAAATCGCATCCCTAATTAGAACTGAACCTCATTATGAAATAATATTACCCGAGTCAGATTTATATTTAGTTTTAAGAAGTGTAATTATTACCATGTAAAAAAATTTCAAACTTTTTCCAAAATTATGGGGTTCTGACAACGGATTCTGATAGAGGAGACCATAAATATAATAAACGTGTGTCGGCGTTTTGAAAGATCACATCGGAATTTTATATTATAAGCGGTTAAAGTATCCCAGCTTTGGCCAATTCGTGCATCATATGAGTATATAAAACTATGTTTTCTTTACATTCGAGGTGTAGGTAATGCTCAGCAACTTTGTAGAAAATGTTATAGCAAATATTTTTGTGGAACATATTTACCCTTAAACTCCCCCTCATAACGGCATTTTTGGGCTTTAATCTAACAAATCGTAAAAAGCACCCCAAAAAAGAGGAAGGGCGGGGATGAAATGTTCTACAAAAATCTTGGCCATAAGATTTCACTCCATATGTCTGAACACACCAAAGCCCAAAACTTAACATAAATACCAAAAACCAGTCAAATTCAAAATTGCCCATTTTGGAGTTGGTTGAAGTTTATCAGCTTTGGCCTTTTCTTACAGCATATATATAAAACTATGTTTTAATTACATCTGAGGTGTAGGGTAGGTTCAGCAACTTTGTTATATATTAACCCTCAAACTATCCCTTATAACAGCATTTTTTGGCTTTACTCTAACAAATCTTGGTCTCTTCTACCAGAATCCATTGTCAGAGCCCAGTAATTTTTTTTCGTGTTGAACTGTTTTACTTGGAACTTTCCAAAAAAAAAAAACCATTGGAAAACAAAAAAGTTTTAACTGATTCAAATTTCAATTTTTGTTAAAATTTTAAGAAAGTTCTGCAGGGAGGTGTAGGAAATAAAATCTGCTTTTTAATCGACCGTTTAGGTATAAAAAAATTGTTTCTGGCAACACTGCTACGGCAACAATGCACTCAAATTAAACTTGTTTTAATTGCATATAAAAAAATATAGTTTTATTATTTTTTTACGTTATTATTTTTATTTTTTATTAAATAATTTTCAACATAAAACAATACAATAAGATTTGATTGAACTCAAAATAGTGTGATTTTTATTACGTAACACACACTGCTGAACAAAGAGCGTCCGTCAGTCCACTTGCATTTAAATCATTTCATTTTTATTTTTACATCACTGTTTTATAATCCAAAACCGAGTATTACAATATAATTTAATTAAAATTGTACAATATAATTATTTAAATGGAAAACAAAATTTTAATTAGCAAACGTACTTTTTTCGGAAAAAGGGGTGCATAAAAGTTTTTTCTGTTTTAAATATTTTTCTGGTGAAAAAGCTACTTTTTTCGAATGTATTCTTTTATAAAAAGTAATTTTTAAATTGGTTTTTTTGAATTAAGTTTTTTATTTTTTGATGTACCTTTTTCAATTATGCGTTATAATAAATTAATTTCTTTAAAAAAGTACCAAAAAAAAGTAACATTTTCTGTTGAAATTACTTAGGTGCTTTTAAGCTGATTTACTTGGTGTGGGCAGGTTCATAGTTACGAGTAAAGGATGCAGTAGTGTTGGTATTTAGTAGTTCTACGGCCGTAACTGGTTGGGAAAAGAAAACAATCCTTAACGTCAAGGCAGCGCGCAGTGGTACTGGTTGCTCGGCACGCACATAAAGACCTCACTGGTTGACTTGTTGACGCAGATCGAGACACACACACTCGATTGGTTCTAAAGAAAAGCAACCTAGTTCTTGTACCGGCACGTCTTGTTATGGATTTTGTTATTTGATTTTCTTTCTGTGGTTTCTATAAAAAAAATGAACTTTTCTTTCTGGATTAAGGCACTCTTTGTTTTCTCCTTTTTTTGCTTTAGTTTTTGCAGAATTGAATTTTTCACTAAATCGTCGGATATTTATGGAAGTAGTGACAAAAAATAAAAAAAAAAACTACCACGCTACTTGTGAGGCTGCCAGATGCCATCACCACCGAGCGACATTCTGGTAGTTTCCCTTTACACGCCACGACCCAGACGCCAACAAGGAACTTTTTGTAAAAAGGGGCTTTTCGTAAAAAGTACTTTTTGCTAAAAGATACTTTTTGTTAAAAGATACTTTTTGTTAAAAGATACTTTTTGTTAAAAGATACTTTTTGTTAAAATATACTTTTTGTTAATAGATACCTTTTGTTAAAAGATACTTTTTGTTAAAAGATACTTTTTATTAAAAGATACCTTTTGTTAAAAGATATTTTTTGCTAAAAGATACTTTTTGTTAAAAGGTACTTTTTGTTAAAAGATACGTTTTGTTTAAAGATACTTTTTGTTTAAAGATACTTTTTGTTAAAAGAAACTTTTTGTTACAAGATACTTTTTGTTAAAAGATATTTTTTGCTAAAAGATACTTTTTGTTAAAAGGTACTTTTCGTTAAAAGATACTTTTTGTTTAAAGATAATTTTTGTTAAAAGATACTTTTTGTTTAAAGGTACATTTTGCTAACAAATACTTTTTGTATTTGTTTTGTGTGTTTGTTGTTGTCTTTACTTGTGGTGCCCAATTTGTATAAATACCTCTTAATATTTATTAATTTTTTGTTTTTAACTTTTAATTTGGTAGGCAACATATGTCAGTGTGTGTTCACACGCCTACATATTTTTAATTTATGGTGCTGCAAAAAAATGTTATTAACAATTTAATTTTAAGATCAGATCCATTTATTACAGGACAAAGACAACTACATAAAAAACCAAAATCAACTATATTAAAATCTGTTTTTGATTTATTAGATGATTCTTTTTAATTTTTTTTTATTCTCAACTTAGTTTTTAATTTACTGCTTTTTTCTAATTTACATTTTGTTATATTTTTTTTTGATTCATGAAAATACATATTTTGTTCTAAAATTTTATTTGACGCTATGTACAGTAGATCAACTCGTATGGAGACATGACCTATGACAGCTATATGATATAGTAGTCCGATCTGAATGAAATTTGGTTTGGGTATCGAATATGGCATTATATGCATACTGTGTGAATTTGGCAGAGATTGGCCAAAAAATAATATTTTAAATCCGATCGTCCCTATGGGGGCTATATGATATAGTTATCCGACCTGGCTAAAAATTTCGTCATATATTGGAAATAATTTAAAAAAATTTTCATGAAAATTTCATTACGATATTCCCACTCAAAGCATTTTTGGCCGCTGCTCCATACAAGCGGATCCACTGTGCAGTGTTCGAGTCTAGATGCTACTTAGTAAAATATCTCGTTTTGTTCATCCGACTCGGCTGGTGATTGATCATTTAATTTATCAAAGACATTCTGACGTTTACTTTTTTTAAATGCAGTTTTTGTGCCACCTACATTTTGATATTGAAATTCGCTTTTGTGTTTGCATACGGGCGTAGGTACCACGCCCACTTGCTAACCATGCTAACTTTTTGACCGATGGTGTATTTGTGTATTGATAACTAAGCTATTTATACCAAATATAAAAACTTTTGCTGTTGCCGTTTCCAAGATATACAGAAATACATATTGTCTTTGTATTAAATGTGCCACGCCCACGATTTTAATCGAGCCTACTTTTCGGCCGACAAATTTTTAGTACACTTTTAATGCGTAAACTTTTACTTGAACCATTCTCCAGACATAAAGAAATCTATATGGGAGGTGCCATGGCCACTTGTCCAATTAAGCCTACTTTTAGACAAACGTTGTGTATTGATGATCGTTGTATGGGTACCAAATTTGGTAATTTGGTAAGTAAATGTTACCGCACCTACAGCCCAGTTTTTGGCCGATGTTGCGTTTTGGTAGCCAAGTTAGTTGTTTCAAATTTAATAACTTTTACTATAGTCGTTCTTCAGATATAAGTTAACCCATATTGTTTTTTATGGGAGGTGGCAAGCCCACTTTTAAATTTACAAATGCTTGTTTTCTAGCCTAAGCGCCAGGTAATCGGAAAATTATTTTGAAAATCGCCAGAAAATCCGTTTAATAGTTTAGGAGTTTATAGGAAACAAACAAACATACGCTTTTTCATTATAACTATATTATTATTTATTGCTTCTTCTGCCCTTATCGAAAAAGTAAGTTGCCTATTTTATTTTACGGTATCACGTGATGTTACTGCCAAACTTTCAGGAAAATCGGTTCAGAAGTTTAGGAGTCTACAAATTAGCAAACAAAAAGACAGAGAGAGAGAGAGAATGGTTACAAATGCTAGGGCGACAAGATCCTTTGAATAAGCTCGTAGTCGATTAGCAAACAAAAATTTACAGCTCTCCGTCTTTTATTGTCAAGACTTGTAACCCGTTTTTAGTGTAAATTTAAAATAATGGCCCTTATTCTTGTACGTATGAGCAACAATTTTTTAATTCCATATTCATCATACGCCTAGTACAGCCAAAATTTAAATTAATTCCAACATTTCTTTGGTTAAAAATAACTTTAAAACAAGTCTGCCTAAAAATTAAAATCTTCAATAAATTTTTTTGTATATCCATAACCTCCTGCTTTACGTTTCCCACTAATTATATTTATTTTGTGGGTAATAATAAGGCCAATTTATAAAGTGGAATGAAAACAAGCTGAAAATTATACACAAAAAAAAAATGTTGTATAAACACAATTAGAGTTGTATGTTTTGTTGTTGGTGTTGGTTTTGCTTGCTGCTGCTATGTTTGTGTAATTTTTTCAATAATTAAATTTTAATTAAAAACTATTGTCACTTGTTGGCATTTTTTTACACACTCTTTCCCATAAATTGTTGTTAAAGGGTTCAATAGGAGAGATGTGATGATGTTGTTTGCCGTAGCCCATGATAATAATGACGTTGTTGATGATAAATAGTTGTCATTGTTGTTGCTGAAAGAGTTGTATGAATGAACAAATGTTTAGTCTATTGCTTGTGTTTCTTTATAACTTGTACTACGTGTTACAAGTCTTGTAGTTTTGAGGGAGTAACTCTTCATATTGCATGTCTGATGTACATATTTTTTGTCTTCATTTTGTTCATTTTATTCCAATTTATTAAAGTAATTTCATTGTTGTTGTGTTGGTTAGATTTTAAACTAATTATTTGGTTTTAGTATTAAAATATAGGAGAGTTCCTGGAGTGGTACAGCGTTTAATAAATAACAAGATCAATGACAGTATTTAAAGGATTATAAATAATGCAAAAAGTCAGCAAGTCCTTCGTTGAAATTTAAATAGTTCCTAATTAAGAAGTTAGATTAAGCTACGGGGAGGAATATCAGAACATAAAAATTACATAAATACAAATATAAACTTATGTTCTGTTTTCCACAATACATGTGACTGAACGTGTAGTAAAATTTAAGCGCTCAAAAAAGAGTGCTTTTCATATAAATGTTACTAAACGTTCAATCACATTATTTGTAGAGCGTAGACTTTCACGTTGTATAATATTTTAAAGAAGAAAAGCCGGTCAGTTTTTGAGGTTGTATTCTTGACCCATGGGCATTGTATTATGGACCCAACAGCACAACATGGGATAGAACACGGCAATAATTCTCGCCAATTTTTTTTCTTTTTCAATTTAACCATAAAGCATGACTTATGCCATTAAGAATTTAGCACATTTAAACGAAACCTTGTTAATTTATTTTTTTGACTCCCAAGAAAAACTTTGAAAATCAGTTTTAATTAAAAATGTAATCAAGTGAATTAAACGTTTACTTAGATCAACAACGTTGCTGCAGAAAATGCTGGTTATATCTAAAACTATGTATTAAGTTTATACTATTAATTTTTTTACTGGTGCAAATTAAATTTATATAACAAATTTTTAATTTGTTAATATAGTTGACATTAAATATTTTTGGGCCTATTGTAATCTAATTGTCACCATATAAAAATTGTTAATATACACAAAGACGGTATACCAAAAAGAACTTTGTTTGCGGGCAATGTGAATTATTAGCCGATTCTCACCTTTTCCAATAGGCTTGTTTCCTCGTGACAACCAGAACATATTCAGCAAATTGCTATAAGCTGCGCCTAAGCTTGTGACCTTTAATTTGGTCAAAAGGTTGGACGGACGGACATCGTTAGATTGATTCCGAAAGTTTTCTAAATATAAACAGTGGATCTAGAACCAATAATTTAATATGTGACACACATCAGCACAAACGCATAGTACCCTCTCCAAATCAAATGCAGCTAAAGCACATCTGAAAAATGTTCCACATACGAGATGGAAAATAATTTTCCGCCGGCAGAAGAATAAAAATAATTTAATATTAGAGAAATAATTAGAATTGTGGTAATTTTGTTGAACTATTTATGTTTTTAATCCAAATATTCAATATTTTTAATCAGGAATTTTACAACATGAAAATTAATTAAAATTGTTATTGATAATCATTCTTTCTTGACTGACCTGAGATTCGAACCCAGGCGGCTGGTTACCCTGACATGTTTCGATCGCTATCACTCGATCTCCTCAGAGGGATTTTAATTAGTTTTCATGTTGTAAAATTCCTTTCTTCATAAAAATAATTTAATGAAAATTAAATTTGATGAACTTAAGCCTGATTAAAAATATTGAAAATTTGGATTAGAGAAATATTTAATTTTTACTGTTTAAACTTTTATTTATTTTTTAATATCTGTTAAAATCAAGACAAAAATTAAAGCGCTCTTAAAACAAAAATATGAGGGATTTCATGTAAGTGAGCCAATTTTTAAATAGAAGTCTTCCGATTTAAATCATAGCACACGCTAAAATACAATCACCCCTATCGTGAATAAAAATTCTTTGAATTATAATTAAAAAGATTATTAATTTGATTTTTAGCAATGACAACAAAAACTATTGGATTTTGTGAATGCAAAATCTTAAGACTTGTAGAAAAGTGTGAAAGAGGCTAAAGCAGCCTACAAAATAATATATTAAGTAATCAGAAAAACATTAAAGCATTACCCTTCGGGAAATTTATGTCAATTGGTCCAATAGGCTGGTCCTAGAATTTGTGAAAAAGTACAAGATGAAAGGACTCATGACCAGTGAAAGCAGAACCAACCCCTAACTGGTTTATAAAGAACAAAAAGGTAGAAAAAGTAATGAATTACAATAAATATTCGCCGGTGCCGTGACACATTTTTTAGTACTTTCTTAAATTTGGCTTCGACAGATGACTAACAGGGAAACGGGTTTTTTTAATGATTTTCTACACAAACAATATAAGCGTTTGTGTTTTCCACAAATCTACCGAACGGAACACTAAGGAACAATATAAAGTTTTTTTTATTATTAAATTTTTGTACCGCAAAATGTGGTAAAATTTAAAGAAAATAATAGCGATGTTCACCCTTTGTATTAAGTGTACAACTCTGCTTTTCTTAATACGATTATACACTAAAAAGAATGAGTGTCTTTTTAGTTAGTATTGTAAATTAATGAAATTGCTGAGTGAGGAAAAGAGGCAGATATAGTTTCTTCAACTGTTTCATTCTGGGTTATTTAACAAACGTGTTACTTTCTAAAATTTTGCTCTTGATTTCAATTCTAGCTAGGACTTGTTTAATTGAAATAATACTACGTTTTAATAACTGGCCGTAGCACGTTCATTGAGAATAGATCTGTGACTGGCAAAATGGTGTAAATTGACCCCCTCCAATGACAACCCCATGTAAAAGTGATAGGTGTTATTCATATAAAGTATTAGAACTAGAGCCGGTCTCTACCATCAAAGACCTATCACGGGACCACTTTGGTGTCAGTTCGCTTCCCTCTAGGGTACTTACAATTCTTGTGAAAGAAACAATAGATTTTGCAAGGGATGTCCCACAAAGAACACATTAAAAAGTTAGTCAATATTTTTTTAACCTACACACATCCAGAAGAAGGCTACTAAATAATGAGTGAAAGAAGCTATTCATTTTGAAAAAGTAGGAGAAGTTTTTACTGGGTATTGAAAATTTAAATTTTTTCCCCTTAAGCGAATCCCGCGAAGCTTTACGCTTGTCTGCTGGAGACCAGAGTCTCTGGCGGGAATCGAACCTGTAACCCTTGCATAATCGCAAACACTAATGGCCGTTTTCTCATTACACAATTAACATTTTTCCTAACGAAAAACTGCACGTTAAAGAAATTTGGTTTTCTCAATGTCTCATTTGCTTCTATTCTGTCGCAAAGCTAACCAGCACTCATCTGCCGATTATTTATTTTCCTTTCATTTGCCGTACAGATAAATTCAATCAGCTGACTCCCAACTTTTACATGTATTTTGAGAGGTGTTGCCAGCTTAAACCCATGTTTTTTGTCGGTATATTGAGAAACCCTAAATTGTTAACAGACAGTTTATCGGGCTAATAAATTTATGTTGACATTAAGTAACAGGCAGTTTGACGGTACATTGAGAAAATAACCATAAATATTCTAATATTTTTTACATTCTTGAAAAAAAATTTACAGCGTAATTTTGAAACTTTCATATTCACTAATGAATGAACGATGATTGACCGTTTCGGTAGTCTGCTTTAAATATGTTTTTTTCATATTTTTATCTTTTATTTCTCAAAAAACTTCTGGTCGTGCCTAAAAGCTTTCAAATATTGTAACCAAAAAATGTTTGTTGCTATTTTTGTTATTAATCGCTTTAAAACATTCGCTAGCAGATAGACTAAATTCCATTTTTATGCAGCAGAAAAAAAAATAGTAGTTACATCATGCTGCTGCATCCAAAACGAGCAAAACTAGCTAATAACTTTTTCTACTAGCTTTCAGTTTTTTTTTTACAGGCTTAAATCCTCTTCCAACAGGGCTTAAAAAACCTTGCGAAAAAGGCGATGGAGTGGTATTTTTAATCCTTTCAATATTTGCCTTCCATTTATAGACAAAAGTGTTAAAACAATAATGGACAATTTAAATGGATTTCACACGATTTTTTATTTTGTTTCAGAGTAGTTACACTAAAATACATAAACTTTTTATTTTTATTAAAAAAAAAACAATATCTAGGAACAACTGCAGTAAATCTAAAAATAAAACTAAAGTTTTCGTATGAAAGCATCGATTTTGTTGTGCAATTTTTAGCAGAATAAAAAATAAATTATTGATTGAAAATTTTTAAGTAAATAATGATTTTAATCAGTTTGAATAAATAATAAATAAAATATTAGATTTCAAGAGATTTACAACGTTTCAATTAAGAAAAAAGTTTTGTTTTTATTTAACATTTTTATATTTAATTTTTTTTTGTGAAAAAAAAAACATATCAGTATTTTGCGCAAAAAACACTTTTTTATTATTTTTATAATAATTTCTAAAAAATTAACGTTTTTTTTATACAAAAACAGTACGTTCGTGGCAGAGGGAGTACTCTATAGAGCGAACTTTCGATCTGATGAGCACTGAGGGCACTAACGGAAATTTACAGTTTTTGTCTGGTTTTGCACATAAGAAAACGTTGCTTTAAATGGGGGGGGGGGGGGGGTGGGGTTGGACAAAAGCCCTTTTTACGCGAATCAATCTACAAAAGTGAGACACACTAAATTTAATGTGCGTAACTCTAAGAACGAACTGATGTTTAAACAAAAGCCTTTGAAGTGTTGGAGGAGGGCAATGGATACCTCCATACAAAAATTATTTATTATTTTTCTTGTATCTGCAGAACTGCAACAGTTAAGCACACAAAATTTGATGCACGTAACTCTAACAAAATCTTGGAGGGTTCTTTCTAGTTCTCCTTAACATTTTGGAATTTAAAAAACAGCATAATCGGTTCAGAAGTAAAGGAGTTATAAATCCAAATGTGGACCAACTATGTACCTTTAAAAAAATTTTATATCTGTTAAAAAAAAACTAACATTAATTGGTGGCGGAATACACCGATTGTAAATGAGTTTTGCACAAACACCAATAACATAACAAAAAATCATACTACTAAATTTCTTGACAATCGGCCCACTATTTACCATGGGCTGCATTTAAAACCTACTCTCGGCCAACAATTTTGTACGCCTAAGCCCGTAACGAATAATGCTATTGTATTAAAATTTGGTCTGTCACAGTTTTGTAAGAGCTTCTAGTCACAATGTCAAATTTTGTAAAGAGCGGTCCATAATTTACCATAAGCCCAATATTAGGCAGCCATCTGAAAAGCACTTTACAATTTATAAAACGCTTGAGCAAATTTCACTACCCAATAAAAAATGTATCTTCAAACGAAGCAAGTTTGTAAGCGAGAAATGTAAAAGTTTCGCTTACCATCTCGCTTACAGAAGACATGAATTTTGTATGGCGAGTTTCCACTTCAAAAAAATAAATGTTTGACACAAAAAGCGATTTATTCAACGCATCAAAAAACTGGGGAACGTAACTCTCAGCTTTACACACTGAATGCTTTTCTACAGTTATTTTCGATATTCTCCCTTGCAAACCTGCTTCGTAGTAAAGAAATGAATGCTGTGGCACTTGAAATATTTTTATTTGATTTTTTTTTTTTTTACGAAACTTGTTAAGAGTTACTTCACTTACTAAACTGCATCTCTGTATGTCTTATTGCGTAGCGCATAATTGTGCGCTTATCTTACATATAAATACGGGAAAAATTTTTTTGACGTTGATTTTTGAGTATCTTATCGTCCACCGATTTTAATGAAACCTACATCGTTTTAAAGATATTTAATATAAATTTGTTTTCTAACTTTTCAGGATTAACGGGTTTTTAAAGCGTTTTAAATTTGCTTGCAATTATAAAATTAAAATAATAAAAAAAAAAATTATAACAAAAATGATTTAGTACTATTTGGATCGAAAAAGTACGGCCACCGGGTGATCCTAATTTCTACAAATATTCCATTAGTGCTTCGCAAAATGATTTAATTTTTTATTGGGTACTGTATTGAAATTTAGTCTATTTCAGGTTTTTAATACCAGAAATCCTTCTACAGAATTTTATGACAATTGACTCATAATTTTCCAGGGGTACAAAATAAATTCCCCTCCTGAAAATCATTTTAGTAGGACTAAAACGGTTACATACGAATAAGTTCACATTAAGTTTTATATGACAAGAAGTAAAAGCATACAACTTTTTGATGGTCGGTCAATAATTTCAAATATGTATGTCTTAGCCGCAACCAATTATTATATTGACGTCAGTTTTTATAAAGGATTGATTAATAACTTTGTGATCGAATTTGACACATGTTTTCTGTCAGGCGGGGCACCCGGCGAGTAAACCTTATTCGAGGAGGCTGAAACTAGTGGTAACCGTTAATTACACCCATATTAAGAGAATGAAAGACTTCCATTGGATTTTAATTCTCAAAATATACTTTTCTCTTATCACCATCCATTAGGGGTGGGTGCATCCAAAGAAATATGTTGATTTAATGAAATTCTTAAGTTTAGACCCTGCAGAGCCTATGATGCCCCTTACGTGACGGGTTAAATGTATGACAAGCCCCACTTTGTATTTGCTCTCTGCATTCCTTTAGAGGGCTTTCTTACAAAATTTTCAATACAGACTCGAAATATATTGGAGAAAAAGTCACATAACTGCCTAGGTGTCGCCCCCAGGTAGATAATATGTAGGACCGACCTCCATTAGTTTTTTTTTTTAAAACATACTTTCACTTTATCACCACCCCTTGGGGGCTGCCATACAAGTATAGCGTGTTATGAAAGTTTCAAATTAAATTAAAATTTTTCATATTTTGTGAATGAAATCAAAAGTTGTAGGCTGTCTTTAATCATTTAGGGCTTGTTTTGTTTGTAACTTTGCTTCCCAGAAAAAATTATTAGCATAGCTGCATTTTCCCATTTTTTATGAATTTTTAAAAAACCAAAATTTCGAAATTTTGTAAAAAAAAATATATATTTTTCCAAAAAAAAAAATCTGTTTCTAAAACGACTACGCATATAAGAAAAGAGTTCAACTTTTGGAATTTGGGTTTTTTTTTTAGTTTAATCAATATGTTATGCAAACTCATCCATTCTCGAAATATCGGTATATCTCGAAAACAAGAGCTATTAGTAAACCCGCCGGGTGCCTCCTTTGTCAGTTTTATCAACAAGCACAGTGTAGTTCCCTTAGAGCTCGCTTTTAAGAAATTCTTCATGTCGGTGGAGGGTGCCAAAAATTCGGCACAACCGAGTAAAGCTTTTTTTGGATATTCTTGTTTAAGGCTTATTGTTCTTTTTATAAAATTTCTTAAAACTTTTTAACCAAATATTTATATCGAACTCTAAAACAAGTTTATCAGAATTTTTGCTTAAATAATACAGGCACAAATTTTAATGACGTTTGTTTTAAAAGAAATATTTTTTTGAAAAAAAATCTCTAAATTGGCTGTGTAGCCAAAAACTGATTCTTTTAAAGTGTAAAATTATATATTTTCATTGAAAGATATTTTATGAAATTTGATATTGATTGAACAATTCTGTTTATGTTGTGCATAGAAAACAAATTCTTAAACTTTTATTAGAAAATATGTTAGTATGTATGTTTGTGTTTTTTTTTTGTTTTGTGATTAGGACTATGATCTAAAGTCGTATTAAAAATTTTTCCTTTAGGAATTATGGATAAAAGTAAAACAGAGATAGAGACTGGACATTCATATGGTTTTAAATTGCTTATGCAGTTAATAAACAACAATACTAGCACACATTTATACACAGACATTGACTCCTTTCGTTCCAGTTTTAAATAATAAAGCTAATTTTTAGCACAGAAATAGAAACACACTACCACTACCATTTTAACACTTGGCTATAACAATCTTTACTCGAAAAAAAACTATTCGATTAATCGGAAAAAAAATTTTCACTAAATGAATAAAATTTTTTAATTTAGAAAAAAAACTAAGTCGATTAAAAAATTAAATATTCGAGCAATTTTAATCCAAATTTTTTAATATTTTAATCAGGCTTAAGTTCATCAAATTTAATTTTCATTAAATTATTTTTTTATATGAAGAAAGGAATTTTACAACATGAAAATTAATTAAAATTGTTATTGATAATCATTCATTCTTGACTGACCTGAGATTCGAACCCAGGCGGCTGGTTACCATGACATGTTTCGATCACAACCACTTGATCTCCTCAGATGGATTTGCCGTCTTACACTCGCAGCCATCGACGACTGCTGACGTCAATAGTCAAACATCAATCCTTAAACCAAATTGTATTTTAACTTTTGGAGCAATTTTTAAAAAAAATCCTAAAAATTATTCTATAAAGCCACACATGTCTGTCACCAGCTGAATAGACTCCTAAGTAATAAATCAATTGTAAAACATTCTATTTAAAAACCTTTTAACTTTCAGGAATTTAAGCTGAATAACAAATACCAATTAAAATTTTATAAAAACCCTGTTTTTCATAGGAAGACATATTCAGCTAGCAGGATTTTCCAAAAAGTTAACTGTTATACGTTAATTTAAAACTGATTTAAAACTTGAAACATCAGCAAGCTGAATAAAGTCTCTTATATTTGCACTTCAATATTGTAAATTCAATGTTGTTTGTCTAACAGCATCCTTAAGACACTCACACTTTACGCTTTAAATAAGAACTTAATTTGTTATTGCCAATTAACAATATTTCCTCCTCTATTGTGAATTCAGCCTTATTATTTTATTTATTTATTTATTTAATAACAATTTTATTTTTTTAAATGTTAAAAATAATTATAATTGATAATTAATTATAATTGATAAATTTAGTTTGCTGAATTTATTTTTAAGAAGTAAACTTCTATTTTAATATAATTTTCAGTCATTTGTCACTTTAAAAATATACATTCAGCTAGCTGAATTTGGTTTAAATCAAATATTTAAATAGCTGGTTGAATGATTCGTTCTTTTCACATAAGTTCTTTGATATAAAATATTAAGCAAGCTAAATTGTCTTTTAAGCTATAATTTCACATCTTCCTTTAAAGTTATTATATACTATTCAGCCTTTTTTTAATTCAGCTAATACAATTCAATTAAGCTAGCTGAACACTTTTAAATATAAAGTTAAAAATAAATTCTAATTAATTGTAATTGTCATATTTTTTGAATTCAGCCGGCTGAATTTTTTGTTATAAGTAAAATTTAAGAGTTTCAACCACTAAAATTGTATTCTTGTTTTTTTTTTGTGTTTTGCTGAGTAAATAAGAAGTTTTTTAGTAAATATCTTTTGCCCAGCATTTTATTTATTAAGTTGATTTAGTTCTTATACACATTAATTCAGCTAGCTAGGTGTTGACCTTTTGTTCAGCTGAATATATTTGCTTAGAATTTTTACTTATTTTATTTAAAATTTTTTTATTAAATACTTAAATCTAAACAACGTGCAAAACTTTTATTCGAATAAAACTACATTGACAATGACCAGACACCCATATACTACACATACACATACATAAACTGAACTTGAGATTATTTATAGATAGAAAAAGGAAACAAAAACATATCTGTTATTGTCTCATTGTGTATGTGTGCCCGGCCTGGCCTGTCTTTTCAGATGCCAGTTAAAAAGTCCATAAGAGGGTAGAAAGTTAATTTTCACTTAACAGTTTCCTCTTCAATATAAAAGTCATTTGTTTATAAATGTGTGAAAGTATGAGTATGTATTTAAGTGTTTGAGTGCGTTCTTTTGTGTGTACGATGTATGTTTGTGTTTGTGTTAGTAGGGGTTCATCATGTAAATAGCCATTGACATTAAAGGAAGCTTATTTCTCGTGTCTTTTTTTTTTTTTTTGTTCTTTATTAAATTTTAATACACAAATATGAATATTTTGTTCTTGTTGTTGGTTTGCTGTTGTTTCTTGTGTTTTAATTTTAAGGATTACTTATTACAACAACAAGAATTATGTGTATACACTTATGAACAACAACATAAATTGTCACTTAACGTAAAGTTAAAAGAACTTGTTCTCGTTTTTTATTCAGTTTTTCCTTGAAAAACAAAAATATGAAAACAACAAAAAAAAAAAGAAACGTTGGACGAGTAACAACGTTTTAATATTTTAAAACATCTTTTATATTAATGGACAGATTAAATGACAAAGAAATAAATATTTTTACATTAAAGTATTTTTAACGCTTATTAACTTTGATGTTAAGATGGACTTTATATGAATTCCAATAAAACATTTATAATGTTAAATGCTGGCTGGATATTAAAAAAAACGGTATAAATTTAAATTAATGTAGAGGGAGAGATGTTTCCATTTGGTTTGCTGAGACAGTAATAAATATTTTATATGGGACATAATGTAAATTACGATACTTTTTAAGCCGATATGCCTCAGAACAGTCGTAATTGTTTCTTAAGCTACTTTTAGACGACATGTATTTTGCAGTCGCTTTGTCAGATGTAAAATCGCACTTGTTCAACAATACTGTATTGACACAAAATTTATAGAGAAGCAACAAACATTTGTATTTTACATTGAACAAAAAAAAAATTTTTTAAGCCAACCGTTTCATAACCAAAAAGTAGTTCGAAAATAAAAAGAACATTTATTTTACATATTTAGCGTTCGGCTCACACACCCAAGAACGGCATCTATTTCTTTTTAGTGATTGTGTAGACGAACGCAACTCTTAATACCGTTTGTAACTATTTTCAAGAAAGAGCCGAACATTATATAGTGTTCTGGTCTTTGTCAAAAAACATAACAATTGTAGAGATAATGTAGGCAAACATTATATTTTAATGTTCTATAATGTTTCTTTTTTAAACTGATAAAGAAAAGAACAAACTAAAAATTTAGCAACGACGGCAGCACGAACAGCTTGTTTGTGTTTTGTGTATATGTTTTGTTTGCGTACAATTATTTTTCTGGCTTTTTGTTTTTTTTTCGTATGTGTTTTTTGAATTGTTTGGTTTTTTTTACCAACCAAAAGTGACGAACATTAACGAGCTGAACCGAACACAACGAAGTTTGTGGTTTAAAAAAAACGAACGGAATTAAATGTTCACTACTTTTTGTTGAGTTGGACAAAAACTCAAAAATGACAAACAGTTTCCCTCTTAATGATTTTCTACACAAACACTATTAGCGTTTGTGTTTTCAAAAAATCTACTGAACCGAACATTAAGGAGCGATATTAAGGTCCTGATTATGTAAAACGCAACGCAACGCCAACGAATTACATTGAAAGCAAAAAAAAAAGTCATAAATATTTTGGTAATTTTGTTGCTGCTTTTTACAGAAATTCACATTGCCTTTTAAAATTTCAAACGCCTTATAACTTGTGGCGTTGAAAATTTTAAAACGGTAAATGAATTTCTGTACTCTCTGTCTTTAAGCAGTAATTATTACTGGTAGTATTCTAAATTCCAATATTGGATTTTCGTTGAGATAACGCAAAAAAATGCTGTGGCCCCCCAGCATCTTATTGGCTGAAAGTACCTTGGCAGTCAACGTATTAACTACCATTTAAATCTTAGTTAGCCGGGAGTAACAGCAACAGTAACCTTACCGTAAAAGAGTACGACAAATCTATTTCTTACAGATTGGGACTTCGCATCTTACTGCTTACTTTAATCATTCTAATTGCTTTACATACAACAAAATGAAGCAGCTGATTTGCATCGTTACTGTTACTCCCGGCTAACTGAGCCTTTACACCGTAATTGTAAACATTTTCCATTGTCTACAGTGGAGCAGTATTGCAGCTTTAAATGTTTAACCTACGGGTAATATGATCTTAAAGACGAACATAGTCACATACTTATTTAATGAAATTAGTTCCGTAGTTGCCAGATAAAATTGGTAAAAAAAACGTCAAACTTTGCAAAAAAAAGATGAAAGAAAGTACAGCCGTTCAAACCCGACTATACATGTATTTAAAAGGAATACCCTTTTGAATAATTTTTCATTACGAAACATATGTTATTAAAAAACAGATATAACCTTGTATATATTTTGTATAACAATCATAATTAGTTTTAAAAAATGCATATATTGTATTTTATACCTATATATATTATACTAGAGAGCTCGTTTATGGGACAGTGTATAGTTTAATGCTATTTATACTATTACTTTGTTTATTTGTAGTAATTATTATACAAATTTTCTTTAAATAAACGTTGGTAAAAAAAAAAAAAAAAAAAAAGGAATACCCTTAATTTTATTAATTTTTTGTAAATTTTATGCCGAGAGAAATTTATATGGGCAGAATGAAAAATAATGAGTCATACAAGAAAAATATCAAACGAATAATTTTAACAAAATTTTATCATTCTAAGTCTTCTAGTGCGAGCTATTTCGCGCTTTTATCAGCCAGATATGGCTTGATTGTCAAAGAATTTTCCAAGGGCACATTTTTTTCGATGTGTTACAAACGGCATGATAAAATCAACATTTTTCGTGCTTGGTATAATACAAATTTTTCAAATAAAAAAACAACCCTTTTTAATTAAAAGTAAAAAAAAAAATCATTTTATTTTAAAAATAGGCTTTTAGGCTAAAGTTTAGAATGCAAACGAAAACCTTTAAGTAAATCATCAAAGCCGCTTTCTAAATCGATTTATTTCATAATTTCTCATTTTTTTACGACACTGTGCCTTGTAAATGGCAACTAATTAAACCTTAACACAAACCGCATAATGCAATTTTAAAGCAATAATTTGTTTAATCAACAGCTAATTGAGCCCAAATTCCATGTTTTGCTGGTTTAATTAGAAACAGTAGCCAAATTAGATAATTTTGTAAAATTAAACATGCAAAATTGGAATATTGTCTTTAGGATTTATAAATTAAATGTATTTAAAATTTCACACATCTTTTTATACAGCTCTTTAAAGGTCTACAATATCAATACAAGAACTACAGAAGACGACCGGAAAAGAAAGAGAGCGAAACCAAATTTCTTAAAATTCCGTTTTTGTGAAGTTAAAACAACAAAATAAACACACTTGTTACTAAGTAATACAATAACGCCCCTGCGGGAAATTTGTGTCAATTGGTCCAGCAGACTGGTCCTGGGATTTCTGAAAATGGAACAAGTACAAAAAGAAAGGATTCGTGACCAGTGAAAGAAGAACCAATCCCTCAACTGGTTAATGAAGAACAAAATGGTAGAAAATGTAACAAATTACAGTACAGTCTTCAACGGTGCTGTGAAACATTTTTTTGTGCTTTCCAAAACTTGGTTCTTGAATTTAATTCTAGGACTTGTTTTATTGAAATAATACTACGTTTTAATAACTGGCACTTAGCACGTTCATTGAGAATAGATCTGTGACCGGAAAAATGGTGTCAATTGACCCCCTCCAATGACAACCCCATGTAAAAGTGATAGGTGTTATTCATATAAAGTGTTAGAACTAGAACCGGTCTCTACCACCAAAGACCTATCACGGGCCTACTTTGGTGTCAGTTCGCTTCCCTCTAGGGGCAGTTCTCAAGTACGATATAGACATAGATTTATATTAACTTTTATTTAAAAATATATAATGAAAGCTTGTGATTGCAATTATATTATATTTTCTATGAATTTAACAAAACTCATCTACTTTGTGTTCATTTAAAAACAAAAGTTAATTTTGCAACACGAACACATGAGAGCCACTAACTGACACAAACATTTTCTTCTGTAAAAATTTAATTTGGAAATTTTTGTGTCACTTTATAAATGACAAATTCATAAAGTATGCCAACCATTTTTATGCAAACAAAACCGAAACCGAAGTAAAGAATATTGTAATATTTTTTTTTCTTTCTTTTCTTCTCTTTTTTTCTTTCATCAAATAAAGACCCTTGTCAATGTCAATCAAAATTCATATGCAGACTATTTATACATACATACATACATATAAAACCAAGTTATATAAGAGGAAATTGAGGGTACGAGAGAGAAGCAAACAAAAAAAAAAAGAGCAACTGTTAAGTAAATAAAACTCTTATTGCTGAGACGTCTTTAAGAGTGTGTCCTCATTGGATCAACTGCTTAGGACACTGGATTTGCGATAAACCAAGACAAAAAATGCCAGTCTTGTTAGAAATGCAAATATATTTTTTATTGTTTGATTAACAATAATGTGAGAAAAAAATACCCAGATAAGTATTTAGTTGGAACGAGATATAAGAAATAAGTTGTTCCTTAAAGTTTCTAAAACATTATAATAAATTGTTAATTATATTTTATTTAAACTGGTTTAAATTTTCCGGAATTTTTCCATATTAAATTCTGACGCCAGTTTTGCAAATTTTTTGTCAAGGATAATATGAAATTGTTATTACTAGTGTTTTTTATATTATTAATTAACTTTTCGCTGGAACTGCCCATATCAGAGAATATCAATTGGAAAACAAAAAAGTTTAAAAAAATCTCTGTCAAATCTTAACGATTTCGCCTAAAATTTCAGTTAGGAAATTCTAAGGGAAACAATAAGAGAAAAAATTATGAGAGACAATGATGTTTTAAAGTTTCAAAGTAGGAACTCGCCATATAAAATGCAAGTCTTCCGTAAGCGGTTTGGTAAGCGAAACTCTTACCTTTCTCCATTACAAAGCTGCTTCGTCTGAAGGCCAATTTAGTATTGGGTAGTTCAAATGTCACCTTTTATCTCAAAAGTCATTATTAAAGATTTCTAAATTTTACTTCTCAGTTTTTCTTGTTTTTTGCTTAAATTTTTGATTATTTGCTTAAACCCCATGATTTTTCTTAGCCAGATCTACACAGAAAAAATTCTCCAAGACTTTTTAACCAATAAATGCCCGTAATTTCTACAAAGAGAAATCCGTGTATAGAAATCTATGGTGTAAAAGCAGCCATATTTCAAAAGAAAACTGAATGTTAAATCACGTTGGTCACATGTTGGTTGAAATAGGTAAATTTAACTGTTAAGTACGAACACGACCATCTTTCTGTTTGTAGAAATTACGGACATTAAGCATTAATCCTTAATAAAATCAGTTTTAGTTAACAATTTAATCAAATGAACTAAATATTTAATTGATGCTATTAATTTGTATGATGGTGCAAATTAAATTAATCTTTTAATAAGTTTCGCAAATTTTTTAATTGAAATCAATTATTATTTTTTTCTGTGTAGTCTTGAAAAACGAATAAATGATTTAAACTGCACCTTAAAGTTGGTAGAAATTTCGTTCAATTTTTAAATTTTTTTTATATACGGGATTTATAGGTATCTGTGGATCTACCATCACGAAGTTTTTTTTTAATTAAATTTTTATTTTAATCAGATTAAGTTCTGAAGTTATCAATATCTAATTGAAATTTATTCGACTGGTCCATTAGAGGACTTATAAGAAAATATGGACCAACTTCTAAAAAATTTCGTTGAGCGGTTAAGGTTTTTATTCATGTTAAAATGTTTCGTGTTAAGGGGATTTTCAAAAGGCAGTCTAAGGGTCTTCAAGTCTTCAAATATGAAGTTCCAATAGGCTCCCTATGAAACCACAACTGTCGAATTGGCTTTCATTCATTCATAATGTTTTGCCAAGCAACAATGGACCGTTATAGCGTTCAACGATACGTGCAAATGATAAAATTCAAGCAGTTGGAAGCTGAGCCTAATTTTCTTCGAATATCAGCTTCTGTGATGAGGCCCACAAGATATTCAAGAGCGTCTAATGTATACAAAAGTCGCAGTTTAAGGAGGATTTTGGGCTGGGAGGTCCCCGTCATCGACGGCTACCAACTTCATTTAGCCTTAATTATATGATATGGCTTCTAACGATATGTGTTTTCATTTAACATTTTGCACGAGCGATTGACGGCATGATCATTTGGCATAAAGGTAATGTGAACTGTCCACTAAAATCCCCTCCAGAGTTGTAGGAATCATCAAAAGGATATTTTACCTTTCAGCGTTACATACTTCGGGGCATGCCTGGGACTCGGCAAAAATCCAAAATTGACAGATCTTCACAATCGCTTGCGATCGCGGCTGACCAGGGATCCTATCTGGGAATTAGAAGCCCCGGTGGCGCGACTAACACGTAAGAAAGCCTCATGCGAGAAATTCTTTCAGTTTTTCAGGAAGATTGTATTTGAGGAAGTTTCGCCTTTCTAATGAAAGGATATTTTCGGGGGTCCCGTGGTGGTTGTAGTTAACTTCCCAATATCACGGGAATGGATACCCTGAAAACCCAACCAAATATTACTAGATACTGAAGGAATTGAAATTATATTTTCAGTGTTGTAAAGCATTTATTTGAGTTTGCAAAACAATGAAAAAATTGTTTCGATTCGTTCAGTATCGATAAAAAATTGCTTTCAAATCGAAAAAGTGTTCGATCACGACTGCCAGAATTAGCCCCCTTATTTTTTTCACCTTGCAGAAGGGAGTTCGGCCTAAAGCAGAAATGTTCCTACTTAACAGATGCTGCTTAAATTTTCCCAAAAGCAGCAGAGGTAACATTGCGCCAGCTCCTAAACAAGAGGCGAATGTATTTACTTGCCGGATGATGCACTCAAATGGCTACCTGGGTCTTCTGGTTGCTTTCACACTTGGAAGGGGTTGGCAAACACAAACCACCGAGTCATTAAGATTCAGCATGGATTAGGTCCTTGGGCAGGTATACATATTAATCTTGTCCACATCTGTTTACCAAAACCATACGATTTTAACCCGTTAGAGTTGTTCTCATAGGATTTCCTTAAGTCGTAGGTATATGCGAATAAGTCACAAACCACAATGATATCCAAACTTTCTATAATTAATTTTGAAATTGTTATCTGACTTTGTGCACATGGTACACATAGACCTGCCTGTTTGGCAGGTTTGGGGATGGACATGCTTAAAGGCCAAGTAAATTAGTCAAACTTCCCAACAAGCATTATGGTTGTATCAGTAAAAAAAATTTTGTATGTCTGGCACCGACGATTATTTATTGAAAATCAAACCAATTAAGATATTACACCAAGCACAGGTCAAGCAATTTAAGAGTGCATTGTGCCGTTTGGATTGACTTAGAAAGTGATTATAAGTACAAAAACTAAAAGGTGGTTCTAGAACTAATTTTTTAATGCGTTACAAAACTCCGTGCAAACACGAGCGGGTAGCACAGTTGGTAGAAATCTCATCTTTCAGTTTGATGGTTGCAGGTACGATTATTTGTTGCAGGCCAGTGTAATTTGCTACATCTGTTTATTCCTATGACAACTTGGATTAATTTGATTTGCCTTCTGATGTTTTTTTTTCACAAAATGCAACCAACGCTTTCCAGCTGTATCATATCCAGCCATTTAACTTGGTGGTCAATTCAGTAAATTTATTTAATAAAGTTTTTGACAAGTGCTCTCAAGTAATCAAAATCAAATGAACTTTCAAACTTTTGGTCTTTGCACTTTATTTTGTATTGTTGTCAGTTAACTTGTTGCAAATTATTATTTGCAACATTGTGTTGAAGAACAAATTTGTTATTTTAGATATGAATGAAAGTGTGAGTGCAACAAAACTGAAGTGCAACTACAATCTTATCAACAATAATAAGATTTAATAATAACAATTTTAACAATAACGAAAACAATAACTAAACAAAAGTACAATCTAATTAATTAATAGATACTAAATAAGTAATTAAAACTTTATGAAACATTGATTGGATTAAATTCGATGTTATTAATATTTCGGTGTCATTATTAAGAGATGAAGGACAGCAACATGACAAAAAATTACTTACAAACATAATACACACATACACATGGATACAGAGATGAATAGACCAAACCTTTAAAAAGATTAGAAAGTTTTGATATGTCTTTTGTGCAAATTTGGCACAGTGGGTGAAACTGGCAGATATCCTCATCTACATGAGACTTGTTTGGCCTTCATTGAGTGATTTTATGATGGGTGTTTATATGGGGCCTATGGTTAATGTTGGACCTACCACCACAAACTTTTGTCATGAAATATATAAGAAAGTTATGGCACTAAAAGCTATTTTTGGGAGTAGTATTTATATGGGAGCTATTGTCAAATATGGGCCGATGTCCATCAAATTTGATTGGACTTAATCGGAACCAATTTAAATCTAAATAAGATGATTTATCGGAACAAAGCTTGTTTGGAGGCTATATAAAATTATGGGCCGATTCTCACCAATTTTTAATAGGCAATGTGACAATTATAACACGTGTACCAAATTTCATTATCTTCTAAATTGGTACTATGCGCATATGGATAGTCAGCTATTCTACCAGCCAGCCGGACGGACGGACGGACATCATTAGTCATTCTGAGTCGATCGATATACTAAAAGGTGGTTGTGAGGTTAATATTTTAAGATGTTACAAACATCAGCAAAAACACATAATACTTCCATCCCAAAGGTGGTGGTGGTATAAAAGGTTTTTCATTAAGAGCCAAGCAATTTTTTCAAATTTTACTGCCGTTTTTTTTCAAAATAAAATTAAAACACCAATAAAAAAACTGAAATTTGTTTTGGTTTTCATAACAAATTTCTAAGCAAAAGTTTTTATTTTAGTTTGAAAAACAGTCAGCAACAGCCGAACCTAATTTTGACAGCGCGTTTTATAGTGAAGTTGGCCACTTTTGTTTAAAAATAATGGCAATTTAGCTATTTTTTGGTCAATCTCCGATTTTTATTTCTTTGAGATGGTTTTTTTTTATCAAAAAAAAAAAAAAAGAGTTAACACTACTGCATATTCTAAACACAACGTTGACGCTCTTGTTTAGGTATGGCATACACGCGTAAAAGCTGGGCGAAAGAAGACGTTCAACCTACCGCTCTTCTTTAGGTATGGCTGTAATACTTGCCGGTTGATTTATATTTCAAATGAAAGTACAATCGATGCCTTTATTTATGGAATACGAAATTGTTCAAATGTCCGCCGCTAAAACGCTGGCTCGTATAAATACGCCGGATTTAATTTTCCAAGACTCGAACGCACAAATTGGTAAAAAACCAGGGGGAAAATCACGACATTCGATATCGATCGAGCTTCCCATTTAAATTGTATTGTAATTTCGATCGATATCGAATGCCGTAATTTGGCTTCAGGAATTTCATGTACGATGTTGACCTGCAGCTCTTATAACGTTGATGGCTTATTGGCATTCCCAGCCATGAAATGTAACCCCAAAGAAAAAGAGACAGCCATTTTGCATAAAGAAAAACACTCGGGATAAATTAAGTTTTTTAATCTTACTTTAAGTACGAGTCGTACTCAAAAATTCAAGTACGAACAACACTAAAACGTATTCAAAACACTCCTAAATGTGAGTACTTTCGAAAATCAATCCCGGAATATTCTTAAACCAAGTAAAAAAAAAGATTAAACTTTTCGTTGATAGTGCCACTCTGAGAGTAAAATTACAAAGTGAGCGTTTTAATCTCATTTAACTTATCAAAGTTTGTTGCAGACACTACAACAAAACACCAAAAACGCAACAAAACAAACAAACACATTATTTTCATGTTTAAATGTAAACTTGAGAACTGTCGCTTCTCATTACGTTTATATTTTCACTTGTATATGTTCATTAATTTTTTAAAATTATCACCATAACGGGAATGATGCTGGTGTTTTATAATTGAAATTCTGGAAGGTGTAAAACGAGTGAATTTAACCAATCATAATTAAAATTCTCCTTCTAATTTCACTTTTTGTTTATTTTAAGTACGAATTCAGGATTGAATCAACTTTATAATTCTTAAATCAAGCGCATTTTGAGATTGATTCAATCCTAGTTTTACTTAAATCAATCTCATTTTCGGATTATTTCAAGTAAAATTTTGGGATTGAATATGAATAAGTGAAGTATTTTGCGATTGAAAATCTATACTGGAATCATTCTTTATTTACCAAATTCAAGAAAATCCGATTGATTTGACTACGGATGGATTGATTTTTCTTTTAAGTGCAACGTTGCGTGAAATAACTCGCTCGCCGATCTTTGTCTGCAATAATTCAATTGGGGCGTATGATGTATGGCAAGTTACGCTGTGCTGTTGGAATCACATATATGCCCAAAATTATAGCATCGAGCTGTTCCAAAAATATGTCTTTGACAGTTGTCGGCGCTACTTCTTTCATAGCTCAAGCTTCATTGGACTTTCAGCATGACTCGTAACAAATAGAATGCCTATGAAATCAATTAATTTATAACTATTAAGTCTTTTAGCAGACTTAACCGCTTTCAATTTTGTTTCCAATTAGTTCCACTGTTTTCAGACTTCTCAATTAATGGCTATGCTCTTGTGTTCCCATGTATGCACTTGTGTTGATTATACTTAAAGTATGTATGTATGTATGTATGTATGTGTATTGTTAAATTAATTAAATGGCATTACAACATGCAACCTTCATCAAAACTACGACAATATGGTTTTAGAAGTGGAGTAGTATAAATATGTATGGGGGCAGGCTTTTACACTTCAGAAGGCGTTGCGTATCACTCACCCCTCAATAATTTCTAATCATGACAAACATTGCGAAAACTTTAAACGATATCGGCAAAAAGGTAAAAGCAGGTCATTGTATTTTTTGTCTAAACAAAAAAAAGCCAATGGATTATTATCTTTTGTACGAGTAGTATTATGTAATTAAATAAAATTAAATATGATCCATTTTTTTTTTATTTTGTCATGTTAAACAAATTTAAACGAAAACTCAATAGGCGAATTTCTATTAAGACAAACAAATAAACGCAAGAAAGTTGGCTGACTCCCTGTAATTAACACACGCCAATTAAAATATCGAATAATAAAAATGACAAATAAAATTAAACAGCCATAATGGGAATAATTTTATGAAACGAAATAAAAAGAGTAGAGAAAAATACGAACGTACTTTTATTTGAATTTAAGAAAATTTTACATAATTATTTGTGTTAAATATAAAAAAAATAAATGCAAATGGAAAACACGAGAAATCGATGTTGAACTTTTCCCTTTTTTTGTAGAGGGTGGTTTAATTTTAAGGGCCGATGTTGAATGTGAACCACACCTAAACGTCAAGTTTTTTTCTGCATTTTATTTGAAATTTTTTATATTTCAGACTAACTCAATTTGAACGGTGGAAAGATACACAATCGAACAACGCGTTAAAGTTATTCAGGCTAATTGTGAAAATGGGCGTTCAAATCAAAATGCATATCGTGCACTTCGTGAGTTGTTCGGTCAATTTAACTGTGCCAATGTGAGTACAATCGGAAAAATCGTGCTAAACTTTGAGCAAACCGGGTATGTAGGTGATGTGAAAACACCAGTGCATGCTCGTGGCAGCTATTCGCGATAGTGTGGCTGAAGAGCTGCCCACCTCAACTCGTCGTCGTGCCCAACAATTGCACCCCCCACGCTCGTCGTTGATGAACATTATGTATAAAGACTTGCATTAACACGATTAAAAGGTGCAATTTAATCAAGAACTGAAGTCTCTTGACCATTCCAAACGTCGTCAATGGTCAGAATGGTGGCAAGAAATGGCAACAGTGGATGATCAATTTTCGAAGAAAATCATCTTCAGTGATGAGGCACAATTTCACCTCAGTGGGTGGATTCGTCAATAAGCCGAATTGCTGCATTTAGGCGAATGATAATTCAAGAGTGATTGTCGAAAAACCAATGCACCTACAAAGAGTGAATGTTTGGTGCGCGGCTTATGTGCTGGCGGCATCATCGGGTCTTTTTTTTTCCAAAATGTCAGGCAGTTAGAAATGGTGTTCGCTATCGTGAGATGATAACGAATTTTTTATGGCCCGAATTGGAAGCTATGGATGTGGACGATATGTGGGTTCAACAGGACTGTGCCACTTGCCACACAGCTAACGAAAAAATGACTTTTCTACGCGACAAATGCAATGGCCGTGTTATATCACGTGGTGGCGATTTCAATTGGCCGCCAATATCATGTGATTTGACACCGTTGGACTTCTTTCTTTGGGGTTATTTGAAAGAAAAGTCATGCGTCGATAAGCCCGCAAAAATTCAAGAGCTAAAGTATGAGATAATTCGGCAAAGAACCTCAATTTTGCCTCAGCGTCATCGAAAATTTGGACCATCGGATGGAGGTTTGGCCAATATTTTGGTCCTTACATAATTGAACCATACCAATATTATCATAATAAAAAGAAATGGCAATAATTTCCTAAATAATTAAAATTTAACCACCCTTTATTTACAGCCAGTTAGTTAATAAAAAAATAGAGCTTTTTAAAATCTTTATAAAATAAAATGTGACAATCCAGTTCCTTTTTTTTTTTTTGGTTATTTAAGCAAAAATTTTGTATTTTGTATTCGTGAAAATAAACTTAAAAAAATCTCTTTGAATTAATCAATCATTCAAATAACTTGAATATAATGAAATTTTACATGAACCAAAAAATAAACAAAAAATAAAACTCAAATAATCGATAACCCTAATGCACACACACGCTCAAGCATAAAACCGCAACATTTCACACACAAGTAGTTACTAAACACAGATACATTTATGTACATACATACATGCACAAATAATTAATTACATTTGCAAACATCAACAAATTCAAAGTCAAAAACTTACCACCAATAAATACTCTTATATCATTTTCCTAGGAGGCCCAGCAAACATAAATACAAAAGCAGTAAAATACAAAAATAATCAACATATTCTTAAAGCAGCCTTATTCTCATTAAAACAAATTAAATATACATAAATCAATTTAATATACATATACAAATTATGTTTGCTGGGATACCCAGTTATGCCTTAAACTGATCATGGTCCAATTAGTAGGTCTGCTTGAAACGCCAGCTGATTTAATGCAGAGTTGTATTTTTTACGTGCAACTGTTTTTGTAGCAATTGTTTTTGACATTTCTACCATTTTTTACACAAACAAAATGCGTGTTGTTTTTTCTATTGTTGGATTGTTGTAGTTGCGCGCAGACCTACTAATTGGGCCATGAAACTGATGTACTGTTTTCAAAAAGGGGAAAGTATAAAATGAAATATAAATTAAACAATAACCCAACAAACATAAGAGCGTAATATCAATTGAAATTTAATTCATTTGTAAAAGTCAAACTTAAAAATATAATAATAATATTATAATGTTATTTTTTTAATTAGGCTTAAGTTTATCAAGTTTTATTATCATTTAATTATTTTTATGAAGAAATTAATAATTTTTCATTCTTGACTGCCGCTGTGCTCGAACCCAGGCTTTCACGGACAAGTTACCTTTACATGTTTCAATTGCATCTACTCAATCTCTTCAGAGGGTTTTGCCGTTAAACAACCACAGCCATTGACGACTGCTGGCAGTCAATAGTCAACCATCAATCTTTAAGCCAAATTGTATTTAACCTTTGGTAGATCGAAATTTGCTTTGAATGATTATCTATTTTAATTGATCCACATGTTCTTCCTTACTTCTGTTTTTTCGTACTTTTTTGTCAAGTATTATTCTCGAAGTGCAAAGTACATTTTTCGTTTTGAATTTTTTTTTCGAGCCCCGCGGCAGTCAAGAATGAAAAATTACCAATGAATTTCATGTTGTAAAATTTTTTTCTTCATTAAGATAATTTAATGAAAATAAAATCTGATGAATTTTAGCCTTTTTACAAAAATAGAATTGGGGAATTTATATCTCATGGTGAGTAACATTTATTATATGACATACAAACGAAAATTCTGATAGTGCATAGAAAATATTTCCTGGAAAATATTAAAGGAATAATACTATTAAAGTATACAAGCTTTTGAGGATTGTAATTTGACTTTGAATACACATTTGAAAAATATTAAAATTTATCTAATTAAAAAAAATATTAAAAAACCATAAACAGTTCAACAAAAATAACCACAATACTAATTATTATAATATTATAATAATGATAATCATATTATTACTTTTATTTATATTTAGGGGATTCACAAGTTGTCTTAAAATAATAACGTGAATATATACGACTGTTGTGAACAACCTTTCATAATTTAGTGTGCTATTTTGAATTTAAATCAGCTGATTTCAAACAAATATCAAAATAAATATTTACCTAACATCAAAATATTTTTAAATTCTAATCTTTGAATTAATAAATTAAATTAGATCTTACCACTTTTCGGACACAAATAACAAATAAATGTTATTTTGTTTGTTTACCAAGCATCAGAGTCCTAAGCCGATATAATTTGACGCCGCAGTTTTGTTGCAAAAATTGCTAGCCGCAGGTTAGATTCGGATGTAAGCCGGATAAAACTATACCATCAACGGCAACGGCTACAAAAACTAATGTGGCTCAGCTCAGCGCAGGTCTCTTCTGGGGTCTAATCACCGCATTCGTTACTATCGTATCGAATAAGCTATCGAATGTTTTTGCATACGATAGAAAATCCCGTATCGAATGAAAACTCGAAAAATGTAATGTCGAGTTACTCGATATCGAATGCTAATATTTCAAATTCAATAAATTGCATTCGATATCGAGAGTCATGATACCAAAATAAATAATTTCGATCAATTTTGCTCGATATCGTATGCGGTGATTAGACCCCTGATTAATTACGACAGCACAAAAAGCATAGCAATCAAAGTTCTATTAATTTTTAGACACTTTTTGTTTACAAAGCAACAACAATATTGTTAAACCATTGTAAAATGTTAGAACATTATGGCAATATAACATGATAGCACACCTTGTGAATACCCCAATTATGTATAAGTATTAAATTTTTTTTTTTGCAAAAACCAGTTAAGAGTGCTTTATTCGGATGTGCGGAATTTTGAACAGCCTCTACCGACATTTTTTATTTTTTAGGTTTGAGATTTATATGTTTTACTAAGAAACATATTATTTTAACATGTTAAGGGTTTTCACAATGGGTAGTGCTAATTGTGGAAACGATACAAATGTGTGTAAAAATACACATACATATGTGACCTTCTCAGAGAAAAGGGGCCTAGTGCGTGAAAATTAAGTTTTGAGAAAAACTTCTTTCATCTTTTTCTACACCCTTTTAGGTACCAGAATTAACTCTTAAGTCCCAACCCGTTTATTGACACACTAGGTCCCTTTTCTTTGGAGAAGGTCACATGTTTGCAAAACACAACAACGAAATGTACGTACATATTTGCAATTTGCTTAATTTTGCTTCGTGTACACCAAAAGAAAACCATGAGTAAAAATAATAGCACATATTTGCTCAGGTGTAACAAAAACCAAACAACAACTTTTGAAATACGGGCCGTCATATTGCTTGTTAAAGGCACTTTTACACGATCTGTACTTGTTCCAATTTCCCATTGCAAAGTGAATACATGTCGTGTTAAAGAAAAAAAAAATTTCTTCTGGAAATATCAACTCAGTTGCTGTTGTTAAAGATTCTAGGTTTTGTCAGATGAAACCAAAATCGAACAATGACAAAGCCACTGCAAAATTCATGTCCTGTAAAAGTGCTTTCGTGGGCTTAAATATAAAATAGAAAATTAAATTTAAATGACGTGGTCTATTCGAACAATAGTTTGTTTTTTAATTTTGTTTTTTCTTTTTACCCACTTACAACTACAATTCGATTTGGAAAGAACCCAACCAATTGTAGGGGAATGTAAGAAAAGATAAACTCACTGTTTATTGTTGGTGTTTTGTTTTGGCTTTGATATTGTAACAAGTAAGACTTTAAGTGTTTATAATTCTTATTCGCTTTAGGGGTTTATTTGTATAATATTTTTGGCCTTTCTAAAATCTTTGGAAAAGGTTTCCTGATGAGCTGGCCTAAGCAACCAGTGAAATGCGCATAGAATCTAGCTTTCCCTCAACAATAAATTTCAGTGCATTTATCAAATATGAAAAACTGGGAATTATGGAAATTAATAATAATGAATGATGTTCGAGAATTAGTTTAAAATATTAAATATGGGGCAATTTTTTTTTTTTATAAATTCAACAATATTTATAGGTTAAATAACACTGGACTACAAATTTGGAAAAAAAAATTTACTTCAGAAACGGAGCATGTTTTTTAACTAATATGGGTGCGCTGAATTCGAATCTGGCTATCACGTCTTGCATGCTGGCAATACTGTAAAACAGTCAATACTGACACTACAATTTCACAATTATTTAATTGACAGAAGCCCACATTCATTCTAAGTCTTTATAACAGTAGCATTTAAGCATGTCAGGGAGATCGTGTGTTACTGATTCAAGCTATTTTTGCTTTGTGTGTGGTGAATATTTGGTTGGAAAAAAGGATATGCAATATGAGAATCATTAAATATGCATATTTATATCATTTTGGATTTGCAGTCAGAAACTGGACTCTAATGCGTTTAACCGAACTAACAAAATACAAACGTCGTTCAAATAACGCCATTCACTTTTGAAAATTCATGGATTTTTGAATAAACTAGTGATTTTGTATGTAAGAAACGAATAAAAACATTTTTTGTATCGAATTTAGCCCACCAAATTACCCTAGCAAAGATATTTGGCTGCTCCAGTCCAAATCCTTGTTGGCTAGTGTAATTAAATTCAAATAAATTTGCTAAAACAAATTAGAAATTTAGTTTTAAGGTTTGAAAAAAATGTTGTAAAAAAGTCTCGATTTGAATATGTTTTATTTTTTGTTTGTTGGGTACACAAGTTTGTAAAATATAGATTAGACATACAGAATTTAATTTTCCTGGGCATTTGTCTGCGGTGTCTACACATTCTCACAGCATCGGCAGCGTGGAGAAAGTGAGAAATACGATACAGAATTTATTACAGAAGCAAACACGAAAAAATGGTAATATTTTTTTCTAAACTTTGGTGTTATTTTAGGCAAATGTAAATTTTTTATGGGGGGCTCTATTTGATTTAAAGTGGAAAATAAATAATACAGACTGCAAGAGTTACACATTTTTTAATTTTATTCTTTTTTTTTCTTAAAACCTCTGTTATTTGACAGCAACATCAAACCTTTAAACTTTATCTGGTTATTTTTGTTAAGCCAAATTAATATGGAAATACCCATTATAGACCGCGCTATTTTTCTTGACGTACCGCTTATTTTTGCTGCCACTGTATAATATTTCCACATTGGTTTTCGCATTAGTATTTTTCGTGCCGACATTGCTTAAAAAAATTTATATTTATTTTTTTTTTTTTATTCATACATACTTTTGTATTTGCCTTATACATATACATATATTCGCATAAGTTGTTATGAATGCCATGTTTATATTAACGTATATACAGAAAATTTACATAATGAAATACATGCAACTTTTCAGTTGACATACGCAATGTGTTTTCAGCATTATTAAAAATATTTTCTTCGGAAAAACGTATTTGTTTCTTTAACTTTAAAATTATAAATTTACAAGGAAAATATATTTTATTTTTTGATAAAATTTTTTTGGACAAAATTAACTTGCTGAAATGTAGAAAAGGCAGTGTTTGAAAATCAAAGGAACATAATTAGCGTACGGTACGGTACACACATCCAGAAAAAATATATATTTGTTTAGTGTTTTGCGTATTAGTACACAATCCTTAATACCGTTCATTAGTATCTTCACCAAAGTAACAAGCATTATGTAGTGTTCTGGTTTTCATTATAAGAGAGTACAATTGTAGTTGTTGTGTAGGCATATATTATATTTTTATGTTTTTCACATTGATGAAGAAATCGGCAAAGAAAAAATTTTAGCAACGCTTCTTACTAGTTTTCTTGTTGCTTGGCAATTTGCACGATCACAGCACGAACAGCATGTGTGTATTTGTATTGTGTAGATGTTTTGTTTTTGAAAGCATTTTTTTTGCTTTTTCTTTTATTTTCCATAAAAACTCATTTTTTGTCTTCACCAGCCAAAAATGCGTTGAACACAACTGAAACGAACGACTGCTAATGTGGTGAACCGAACACGACGAACTTGTTGGTGTTTTAACGAAAAATAGAAAATTAGAAATGTTCGATCTCTATGTTGAGTTGGTTTAGTACAATATTCTTAATGTACACGAAGATCACAAACAGAGAAACGTTTTTTTAAGTCTTTTACTACACAAACACTATTAGCGTTTGTGTTTTCCATATTTCTGCCGTACGGAACACTAAATAATATTAATTTATGAACTGTGAGAAAAATTTACCAAAAGTAACTTGGAGCGCAGTTAACATTTTATTGGTATTCCATAAAAAGTACATTAATGCCGGGTTGTTGAGATGTGGATTAAGTTTAAACTTGGTTTAACGTAGTCTGAAACTCGGATTATACCAGACAAATGTGTGTTTTTTATTATTTTATTAAATACCAACATTTTAAGTAAAAATTTGTTATAAAAACTTGGGGGTACAAATCTGTTTTTAAAATAAACTGAACCTAATTTAACTAATATGAAGAATAACAAGCCTAAATCACACAAATAGGAGTATAAGAATCCCTTGTCCCAAAAAAATTTATAAGAACAGATGAGGTAAGGTTTAGTGTCATTGGCATCCGCTGGGAAATATTAATGCGGATGAGCTTGCTAGACTTAACACTACATTACGGATTTCACTGGTTTCGGATTGCGTTGTGGTACCTCTGCTCTCCTGAAAACACGAACTTCGGTGATTCACTATCGCTAAATGGGTTGCGAACACTGAATGCAGGATTGCCAGGTAATTGTGGCTCTGCATGTAGGATTGGGACCATTTCGCTACTATCGATGACTTAAAGGGACATATCACGTTTGGTATCTGTTTAGTATGTCTTATATGTGGGCATGCACAGCGTCTGAAAGCCAGACACTACAATCACTGCCCCAGCTACAATGACGACAATGAGGAGGAAAACATGGAACACAGGCGTGCACTGGCAAGAAGGCGACTAGCCGAGATGGGTTCTGCCGCTTTCGACGAATCGCACGATAGCTCTGACGTTGAACTGGCGTGTATTTAGAACATACTGCCCGTTCATCTATTTTCGAACGAAGACTTCGATCGCTTAACTAACATGTAAAACAAAAACAATATTTTATTATGTTAGTTAAGCGATAGAAGTCTTCGTTCGAAAATAGATGAAAAGGCAGTTAGTTAGTGGAAGCTCTGTTTTGTGGAACTCCATTGTATCAGAATGGATCCCTAAGTGAGACACATGAATACTGACTGTCATTTCTTCCTAACCTAACCTAAAACGATGATAAAATTTAAGACCAGTAATATAAATGAAGGGTCATCTTAGATATAATGGATATGGGATAGATTTTTGTCCTAAATGGGAGGTTTGTCTTGAAAATGTCGTTCTTGGGGCTAATTTTAATTAAGCAAGCAACTCCTTTTTGATTTATCTGAACTTGCAGTTGAGATTCGGCTTTAAGGCAGGGGGTAAGTACATGGCCTAGTCAATTATATGCTAAATGCTACGCTGCTTTACAAGAAGTCACACAAATTTCCCAATAACATAAATAATGACATGTGTATGTACACATGTTTGAATTTTGCATATTTTCCTCTATTTCCACCCAAAACATGTACACATGTGACATCATGACTTAATTTGTTTTTTTATAATATTTTAAAACTTATTTGTTTCATTGATCTTTGCCTGTCAGCCGTTAATTTGCATAAAGTAATTTGCATTTAATTAAATGTTTATTGTCACATTATGATGCCAAACATATCAAAAGAATTTTTCCATTATTTTTAAATTTATTAAATTATTGCATCCTTAGTTTTTTTTATTATTGTATGCATGTATGCTCCACATATACATATGTACTTAGACATACATATATACATATATTCTTTATATCGTAATTTCATATGTTCTACATATGTATGTTTGTAAGTATGTATGGACGTATGCATATTTTCTTTAATTTAATTATTCTTGAACGAATGTTATCTGGTAGCGCAGAAGACCATTGTAAAAGATGGCGTAAGGGTTGCGGGTTCGATTCCCTCTAGTATATTTAACTATTTTTTTATACAACATACAACGATACAAGGGGATTTGTGAATACGGCAATAATTTTTAATTTAAGTAAGAGTGCTTTATTCAGCTATGCCGGTAAGAACAGAATGTTACATAAATAACGTTGTTTAGATTTAAACAACATTCTTTTGTGCCGCGCCCACTTATCTAATCCCGCCTACATTTTGGCGGAATTTGTTAACGAATAACAATGTTGCTTGTACCTAATTTTGAAGCTTTGATACTTCCTGTTCTCCAGATATACAGAAATCTATAATTTGTTTGTATGGGAAGTGCCACGCCCACTTCTTCAATCCTGCTAATTTTTTAACAGAGGTTGTGTATTGATAACCCAGCTATGTGTGCAAAATTTGGAATTTCTCTTATTGCTCTTTACTTGTAAATAAATCACTTTTGTGCAACTCCCACTTCTCCAATCCTGCCCCCATTTTGTCGGATGTTGTGTATTGATAACCAAGATTTTTGTATCTAATTTGAAAACTTTCTCCAGATATACGGATATCTATAATGTATTTGTAGGGGAAGTGCCACGTTCACTTCTTCAATCCCGAAGTTGAGTATATAAACCCCAGCTATCTGCTCCAAACTTGGACAATTGTGCTCTTATCGTTCTTGAGACATAGAAAGAAAACTATTTAGTGCCACACCCACTTGTCCACTCCCACTCTTACTTTATCTATTGATAACGGAGATGCTTGTACCTAATTTGGAAACTTTGGTCCTTGCCGTTCTCATACAAAAATTAAAAAAAACTACAACGGATTTATGGGTTAAATTAGAGGCAGTCGTGTTATTTGCTCATTTCTCATTCATTTGTGGACCGTTTAGGCTGAATTTCAAAAGCAAATATATAAACACCTGGTCCTCATCTTGACAAACCCTGTTTCAACGGACAGATGGAGATCGTGATTTGACTTCTCCACTCACAAGGATCCAGTCATTATATTTGTATGGGGTCTAAGAAATTACAAACGAAATGACAAAGTTATATATACACTTAAAAAAATTTATCCATCCCAACTTTAATAAAGCCGAAGCGATGTCCATAGTACGGTTAGTACGACTTTCCTTCAATCGAGTACAAAATGCTTGATGCAAATCGAGATTGACTGAAGTAAAAGTGAGATATCGCTCCTTAGTGTTCGGTTCGCTTGATTTGTGGAAAGAAAAAACGCTAAAATTGTTTGTGTAGTAAATCATTAAAAAAACGACGTTTCCCTGTTTGTCATCTTTCGAACACAAAAATAATACTGTTCTTATCTAACTCAACAAAAAGATGAGAATATTTCATTTCGTTTGGTTTTTTTTACACCACAAGCTTTATTGTGTTCGGTTCGCTTCGGCTCATTAATGTTCTTTCGTTGGTGTTGTGCGTAGCTCCTTTTAACAAGAACAAATAAATTTGTATAATTTTATACACACAAAACATATACGCAATACACACACAAGCTGTTCGTGCTGCGATCGTTGCTAAAATTTGTTGTTCGTCTATTTCTTTATCAATGTAAAAAAGAAACATTATAGAACATTAAAATTAAATTTTTGTCTCCAGTATCACTACAATTGTTCTGTTTTTTTTTTAACGAAGAAGAGAACACTTTATAATGTTCGGTTGTTTCTTGAAAATAGTAACGAACGGTACTTAGGGTTGTGTTCGTTAACACAAACACTAAAAAAATAGATATCATTCCTGGTGTGTGAGCCGAACGCTAAATAATGTTCTGTTTATTTTCGAACACTGGTAAAAATATCAAACTGTGCTTGATTCAAGAGTTTCTATTTAAGTTGATTTTAATTATAAACACCTACTTGAAAAATTCCGTTAGTAAGATTTTGTTCACATTTTACTTTTTGTTTTATCACAAAACGAAAAAATCGTTTTTTACCTACTTTTAAAGTGTTGTTGTTTTTCGAAGTAGTCCCATTTTGGATTGTTTTAAGTACTTTTTGGTGTTATTCGTACTAAAATTTTTTGATACGACTGCCGCCGTTATTTTCCTATAAAAAAATTCAACCGAAAAGTCGCTGGTCGCCGCCCGCAGCCATAAGCCGCGTACATTGCCCTTCCACTAACAGTTCTTAGTTTGCTCTTTTTTAACATTAATGCCCGTTTTCACAACTTACCGATAGCTTAAGGTAGGATTTTATCGGCCGTATAAAAAGTGTTCCATTATTACAACTATACTTTTGCCTACCAGGTAGGATGAACCTTAATTTACTTTAGTGCTCACTTTAGGTTAAAGTATAGTTTAAATACTGGAACACTTTTTATAAGGCCGGTAAATGTCTACTTTTAGCTATCGGTATGTTGTAAAAACGGGCCTTATTCCATTATTTACAACAAATGTTTTAAAAAAATTGAAGATAATAAGACAACCCATGAGAAAATTCAACTTTTTAGTTGCAGTGATTTATTTTTTTAAATAATATGTAGCGGCACCGGCTCGTAGTACAATTACGAAATATTAATTTTCTCTGTTCCTCATGTTCGCACTTACAACACTTCCTTCCTACTACTTAATGACAACTTTAACTATAAAATCACAATTTCAACTGCAAAAAACATAATTTTTGGTTATCAACACTGCCGAGTCTACACATACATACATATTTTGACTATGAAATTTTTAGTTTGTCAATTAACAAAGATTGAAAATAAAACTGTTTTTATAATTAAAACCACAAAATTTTTAGCTTATTTTATTGTTGTCGTTTAAACTTTTTGCACAAAAAATTTTTGTTAATATTTAAACAAATTTTATTTAAATATGCATAAACTTTTAAACATATCAAAGCATATATTATGCAAATAAAACTTAATTATGAAAACTTTAGTGCTGTGTTCACAAACAAATGAGCAACAGTAAAAACAACTGTAATTGTCTACGAATATTGGTCATTAAAAATAATGAAATTTGTTGGAGAACAAAGATTTTTGAATTACAAAATTACTGTCTCTCAATCCTAATTTTCAGTTTTTTCATGGGTTTATCATTTTGGGAGTTCTCAACTCTCGTCAAAATTTTGAAACATTTGCTGCAAAACATTTGAGTTTGATGGTTAAAAAGGAAAGAAAAATGAAAAAGTATACTTTGTTTTGTGTACAACCAGTGATTCCAGCTAAAGGTGCTTTTACACGATCTGCATTTTGCAGTGGATTTGTCTGATGTAAAATCCATATGTAAATGCACATGTCTGTCAAAATTGACAAGTGCAGAAGGTTTATAATTTTTGCTTTCGCACGTTCGTTTTTGGTTTCATCTGACATAACCTTAAATCGTTCATAACAGCAAATTGTTTACACATTTATATTTCCATTCACTTTTAATTTTATTTCAGTAAATTATTAATGTTGTTTTTTTAAAGAATATGTGTAAAGAAATAAATTAAAATTGATATATGACACAACCAACAAATGACTTGCAAAACAGCTGATGTCAGATGGTTTGTCAGATCAAAATAGAACACGCTCTAATTCAAAAATTGTACACTGCTAATTACATCTGACATTTACAAAACACCTTTTTTTTTTTGTGTTTAATATAGATCTTGTAAAAGCAATTCTAGAACTAGTCTTACACTTTAAAAATAATGATTTTAATAAAGCAATTTTATTAAATTTTTTTCTTTCATCCAATGAAAAATTTCATAACGGTAATAAAATTCTACAAATTTAATGCAGCAATTTCATTAACACTACAAAATTGAGTTTTATAATTTCGTTTATATTTTTCATTGGATTAATAACAACTTAAAAGAAAAATCCTACTAATTGTTTTATACTATTTTTAAAAATAAAAATGAAGTATTTATTAAAATCAAAGTTGTTCTTATTCGACCTTTCGATTTTTAAATAAGTAAAATTAGTCAAGCTCGAGGCCAGTGTTTTTTTGCAAATAAAAAAAGGAATTTTTATTTACAAAAAAGCACTGGCCTCGAGCTTAACTAATTTTACTTATTTTTTTATTAAAATATTTAAATATTTTTAAATTAATAAAAAAAAAGGAAACTTTTGGCACTAAATATTTTCAATGAAAAATATCACTGAATCAAAGAAAACCAAAAAAAGTTTTCTACCTTCAAAATACTTAGAAAATATAAAATATTTTGTTCCTAGAACTGTTGTAAAAACGTATTTTCAATCCAAATTTTGGCAATAGTTATTAAATTTTTTTAAAAAAATTAGTCAATTTTAATGTTTCATAATATTAATGAAAACAAAATTCATGGAAATACGAAATAGTGATTATAACTAAATGTTTGCAATATCAAAGTTATTTATGCGAATACAAAATTTATTATTAATAAGATTTCTCTATGACGTGCTAAATTCCCGATGTTTATTTTTGATGAATACATTGAAATTTATTGTTGAGGGAAAAGCTAGTTCCTATGCGTATTTCACTGTTTGCTTATGTCAAATCGTCAGGAAACCTTTTACCAAACATTTTAGAAAAGCTAAAAATATTATGCAAATAAAACTGTAAGGTTTAAAAACCAAACAATGAGAAAGAAAAAACAAGAGCTTAAAATTCTCACATTCTTTTTCCTTTAATTATTAATTTAAATACTCAATCTTAAATTGGAAGAATGCTGATAAAGTTCTTCGAGGGCTGGAAAGTGAACTAAGGTTAGCTTATGAAAGAAGAACATAACAAGATGTAAGAGGAACTAAGAAATAAATCTTGATGATATGCAAAAGGAATAACCTTAATAATCATTAAACTAATAAAATGCTGCTATAAAAAGAACGAAATTTAATGACTAATTTAATGAATTTATGTCACTGAAAAAATTAAAAATTTCTTTGATATACAAAAACCTTTTCATTAAAATAATGAAAAATTTCTTTAAACGTTTGACTCTTCATTATTATGTTAATGAAATGTTCCATTAATGTGATGGCAAATAGCCACAGTCTTTATAAAATCTCTTGCATTAAGTTAATGTAAAATTTTTTATCGATTTTATGAAACATTTCATTAACTGGGAGCTAATTAAACATTCTTCATTAATCCAATGAAGCGTTACATACATAGGTTGAACGTTAATGTAATTTTTAATTGGAATAATGTCAAAATCAATTGGATCTGTAAGAAAAATTCTTTCAGTGTAGATGGTGGGAATCAGTTCATAATTTCACAAAGCCTCCATACAAGCTTTTATCCGGCATAGTAAAATTGGTCCACACATATTTTATTGTAATCTTAATCACATAACCTAATTTTATTGGAATCAGTCAATATTTGGCCAATAAAAATACTTCTCCGAAAAATAGATTTTAATGCCATAACTTTCTTATTAATATTGGTATTGACATACAATTTGGCGACAAAATCTTTTCGTGACAATGATATTGTGCTGGTAAGACCCATAGAAAGCGGGTTTCCTAAAATCACGCAAAGGCAACCACTTCTAATATTTTAATAATATTTGGCACAGACAACTTTAATATGAATCTTAACCACATAACATAATTTTTTTTCTGGCGGATCTATGATTCCCCATATGATTCTCGAAAATTTGTTTTAACATACTGTTGTTTAAGGTATCATATGGTCGGGTTTGACCCACTATACTTTCTTACTTGTTTTCAAGTTGAAAAAGTAAGAAAAAACTTTTCGCAAATTATGTGTTTCTGGCACAAATACCATGTTTTCGAAGCAAATTTTTTTTTCGTTCAATGTGGAGAGCAACTAAAAGGTTACATGAAACTCTCGCGTCAAGAAACTTTTCGATTGAAATGTGTGAAATGAAACAAAAATGTCATATAGTGAAACAAACAGCTGTTTTTCTCACTTAACTGTGTGTGTAAATTTTTTTTGGTGAGCACTAGATGTCACGTAAGGAAATTTATAGAAAAAGTGTGTCTGCAAAATTTCTGAGTTCCCGCTTTGATCTGTCAAATAAACTCATGAGAAAAAATGGGTCGAGAAACTATTTTAACACATAAAAAAATAAACGATTAAATATGCAAAATGCAAAGAATAATAATAATAATATTTTGTTCTTGGCACATTTTTTTATTGTTTAATTATTTTGCTTTCAACATTTTTATAAAAAAATTTACGCATTTTCTCATAGTACGTTTTCAAACAACAAACATTAAAGTCGTATTTTCGCCGCCGTCGTTAAAATTTTCAACGATATGTGTGACTGGCGTTCTCACCGTCTGCAATGTCACATCGGCTTCGGGTGCAACATTATGACATTTATAACGTAACGGCATAATTTCTTTTGACAGTTTTCGACATGACTTACAGACGCAGTTTTTTCACTTTTCGAGAAACGATAGAATATTTTGTTTCACATCTTTTCGATGCGAGAAGGTCTCACTAAATTTACAGAACTGTTGTGGATCCCGCAAAAGTTATACACCCAATATATGGTAGTAAGTAGGCAGTAAGTAAAGACTCGGGCATTAGAAATCCTATTTGTTTTGGAGAATCTCCTATATGGTTTTCTTATAATTTCAAAGGAATCTTTTTCTTTTAAAATTATCATTAGAACTTTGTATTGGATATTTAAAAATTTGTTGTATTAAGTTTTATAGAACAATGCTTAGCAAATTAAACAGATTTAAGTATGTCCTTATAAAACTGAAGCTAAAATCCCCTCGAAATTTGTTAAGTCACTCCACCCTACTGTATACAAATTCCTGAAAATACGTAATAAACCCTTAAGAATTGTTATAGAAAATATATTTTATTTACAAAAGTATTGATGTTTTTATATAAAAATTAATTAAATCTGTTTTATTTACTTAAGTATTTCTTCGTTTGCCACATGCCCCGCCGCTTAATAGAAACACTTTTTTATTATTTAATTTCTTTGCAGACACAACAGTTGTTCAATTAAGACATTTCGTTGCAAATAATAAAAAAAATGCTGCCGAGGAGGAGCTCAACACCAGAATGAAAACAACCATAAATAATCGGTCGTTGGGATGCTTCATGATGATGTCTAATGGCTTTAGGGGCTTCAGATACAAATAAACAATCAAATACATACTTTTGTTGTAGTATTTTCTTGTAATAAGTTCTTCGACACATAACAATGCATTCCAAATTAAGTAGTTATGCTGAAAATATTCATGTTGTGTCGTGTGTGTACTGTGTGTATGTGAATGTGTGTGTGTGGGCGGGGGAAATGGATGGTTGTTGATGTGACGTGTCATGTCGATAAATGATTTTTGTCACGAACAATAAATACTATTGTTCGTGATGGTGTCGTAGAAATTGGTATTATGAGCGATTTATTTGTCTCTGTACCTCTCTTCTTCTATACACAACATGTCGATAAGGAATTACCAACTACAAGACAAGAAGATGATGTATCTGGTAAAATATTGCTTATGGAAGAACAACCAGCATTTTTTAAAAGTATGTATGTATTGAAAAGTTGCTTGTTTTGATGTTGTTTTTCTTTTTTGTGCTGGGCTTAAAAAAATAATAAAATCATGAAAAAATATTGAACCAATGACTACAACAACAAAAGCAAAAACATTAATGAATGTGTTGGCATCCTTTAGTAATAACTTCGAAGGACATCAACGCCATCATTCAAAAGCATGTAGATAACAAAATTTTTTTTATTTTGATTTTCAATGTTTAAATATTCTTTAAAAAGTTTTGATTTGTTATTTTTATAACAAGGGGTTTTTTTGCCTACTTTTCTTTTTATTTAAATCCTAATTTTCTAGAAGTTGATAAATTAGTCGCTTTTTTATTTTAAGGACAGTGTTTTTGTGCTCTGCAAATAAATTTAAAAGTATAATGAGTTTATGTTTGCAATGAGCAACATTAAATAAAAATAAGGCTTTGAACAAGTATTTTTATATTAAACAACTACATCCGTACTAAAATCGTGCCGAAACGCTGTCAATAGAACGATAAGTATGGATTTCCTTAAATCAAGTGCAGCAGTCTTGATTCAAGTACGAATTACTTAAGTGCCTCGTACCTAAAATAATCCAAAAAAGTGGATTGACTTAAGTAAAAGTGAGATAAAAGTTAATCTCAAACTGTGCTTAATTCCAGAATTTTTAACTTGACTTTAATTTCAAATTCGTACTTGAAATAATCCGAAAGTGAGATTTTGATTTTAACCTTACTCTTACACCCAGAGTGGAGGAAATATCCTTTCCCCTTTGCTTACAGAAAAACTCACAATTAAAAGACGCCAGCAACATGGTCGATGAATTTTCGTAATCATACATAACTACATAACAAATAGAATTCGGGAATTTTTGCTTCTTATTTTACTTTTTAAAGATGAAAATATTGTGTGTTTTTCTTCTTTTGTTGTTGTTGTTGTTGTTGTTGTTGTTGTTCGTTTTTACCCACTTTTGTAGTGTTGTTGTTGCTTCTACAACAAATTTTTACAAAAACAGGCGTATGCACGCATACAGAATGCAATGGGTTTCGAAAGTAATTACATTTTGTTTTTAGTACTTTTAGTGTTAGTCGTACTTCAGGTGGAGGTCGCGTAGTTTCTTCTTTGGGGTAATTTAAGGCAGGGGTCAGCAACTTCCTACCCTGGCCGTTGCATGGGGTATGGCTGTGCCTGCTGTTTCGAGTGTGTCTGTTTCGCCGAGTAATAGGGAGTTGGAACTTTCAAATACAAATATGTTTATAAGAACCCACAATAACTACGGTCAAAATAGTGCAAATAACAAACGAAATGACAAACTTATATATACCCTTTTCAACCTGTGGTGAAGGGTATTATTAAAAAAGATGTCATAGCCGTGCAAGTTTTTAACTAAGAATTTCTTCAGTGACAGGTTTATCTGCCAGACCAACGGACTTCACCGGTACGACTTCGATGTATGATATTATGTCTATCATATTAAAAATAGTTTAATCTGAAGAATTTTATTCTTTCTTGGACCATCTCTTGTGTACTGTTTTTTAATTTTTTTTTGTTTTGTGCGGCCTTTTGCCGTACTTAAGTTTTTGGATTTATTCAAATCCTTGTGTTATTCCAATTACGTAATTGTGATTAATAATATATTTTAAGAACATTGACAATAATCATTATTCCACGCAGTAACAAAAACCTATTTTGTTAAAATAGGTATTTTTGTTAAAAAAAGGTACTTTTGTTAAAAAAGGTACTTTTGTTAAAAAAGGTACTTTTGTTAAAAAAAGGTACTTTTGTTAAAAAAAGGTACTTTTGTTAAAAAAGGTACTTTTGTTAAAAAAGGTACTTTTGTTAAAAAAGGTACTATTGTTAAAAAAGGTACTTTTGATAAAAAAAGTTCTTTTGTTAAAAATGGTACTTTTGTTAAAAAAGGTACTTTTGTTAAAAAAAGGTACTTTTGTTAAAAAAGGTACTTTTGCTAAAAAAAAAAAAAAAAAAACTCTTGTTTGAAAAGGTACTTATGTTAAAAAAGGTCCTTTTTTTAAAAAAGGTAATTTTGTTAAAAAAATATATTTTTTTGATAAAAAAGGTACTTTTGTTAATGAAGGTACATACTTTGGTTAAAAATTAAATTTTGTTAAAAAATATACTTTTAATTAAAGAGGTACGTTTGCTTACAAATGGTATGAATTTTGCTTGTAAAAAAGTTTTAAAATTTTATAAAAAGGTTAATTAAAAGAAACTTTCTTCAGTGTTTATACTTTGGAAAAGGTATTTAAAAAAATTTAAAAAAGAGGCATTAAAACTGTATTTTAAAAAGGATAAAAAAAATTGTTTAAATACTTTCATAGTATGGGTAAATTTTAATTTTCCAAAATGCAGTTATTTTATTAACTTTTGTACTTTTTAAAATAAAGGCACTTATTTGTTGTAAAAACTTACTTATTTGTGTAGGGTACAGATTTACTTTTTTTTTTGAAAGCTAACAATTTTAAGCTTCTTTAATTATCTTATTGGCATTTTTAATTAAAACTAATGTTTTTACCACGTTTTCATCACTTTATTTATTTTTTATTTAATATTAATAATGACTTAGAGGAATTGGTCATTTTGTCAACTCATAACTTTTACTCACTCATTGTTGCCACCATAATTTACGAGAGTGTTTCTTTGATAGAATATGATTCACTTAATAGCAAAAAAAAAATAATAATAAAATACTTTTAAAGCTCTGCTGTTAAGATGAATTTATTTTCTTGGCAACAGAGGAAAACAAGTAGAAAAAACTGAGTTGTACCAGCAAAAAAAAAACAAAAAGCAATCAACGAAATTAACATTGAACTCCATGATAAACCTCCCCTGCATTTTACTCTACTTGTTTTGTTTTAATTTTGCATTTTTCTTGCTTGAATTTTTTTCTTATAATCTTTATTTTTTAAGTTGCCTTTTTGCATACATACCTTGAGTCAACATCATGCATTCCTTCAACTGTTGATTCATTTCCATTTCATCATCCAACACTCAACCGACCGACCCATCATTTATATTCCATTCTTTCAACTGGTAAAGACATTTTTTCATTTTTTTTCTTTTTGCGCTTTTCAACTGTTAAAGAGGAGAACAAGATGTTTATATTTATAATAAAAACTTTCAACTTAGTTTTTTTCTTAGAATTTATTCTTTTATGCTTATTTTAACCCTTTTTTTTGCTTCTTTTTTCACCCCACTTCCTCGGTTTCTACGTTTCTCTTTATATTTTTCATTATTGTCATCATTAAACTTTGTTTGTATGTTGAGGATGTTTGAAAAACATATTTCCTGCTTGATTTTATATAATTTTTTTTTTTGCTTATGAAGAAGGCGATAAATTTTAAGTTATGGATCTTGACTTAAAATTGGTAATTATAATGAAGTTTTGAAGGAAAGATAATGGAAATGATTTTATTTGCTGGTAAAGGACTTCTGGATTTTTCCAAAAACTTCCTTATTAAGCCATTAATGTTCATTGCCGACTAAGGTTCCAGTTTTCAAGGCTAAGGGTTACAAAAAAAAACAAATTAGAGTATATAAAGGGTGTTTTTCCGTCATACTTTTTCCATTTAATCTCACCTTATGGCCTAAATGGTGATTTGAATATTGGCCTTCAAAAAGCAATCCGGGGGCGTTACATCGCACGAACGAGGTGTTCGGCGAACAGAACCACTTATGAAAATAAAGTTGTCACCATATTTATTTTGCAACAAATCAAAAGTTAAATGCGTCTTGTTGGAATCAAATGTCGTTAATGTTTGGCTGATTAATTATTGGAAATGAAATTTCGGTCAGTATGGCTCGATAAAGCTCGCCATTCACGGTAAAGGCTCCTTGCTCATTTCGAAAGCCAAAAGGACCGTTGACGCCGCCAGCGTGGTACGCACATTTTTTTCTTGGTTTTGTCGATGGTTTTGAATGGAGAAGAGTAAGATTAGAGCGAAAACGATCAATAACTGCACGAATTACTTGCTCACTAGATCGTAACCGTAAAATAGACGAAGTATTCTATGAACTACGCGAACAGGTTTAAATTTCCACAATCAAGAAGCGATGTTTTAGCGTTTAACTATTTATTATGAATTGCCAAACATAACTGAACAGAAATGTCAACACAGTTTGAAATTCTTAGTTGTCAAAACATAGTTATCGATATCGAAACTTCTGATGCAGCTAAAAAAAACGCCCTTATTTAGGTGTTGCGGAATATTATATACCCTTAAACCCACATTATGTGTAAACAGGGAAGTATTTTAAGCTTATTCTACGTCATGGTACGCGGCTGACCAGGTATCCTACTTCGAGGTCTAATTTTTAACAATTGTAGAAAAGTTCGGCCTGTAGGCAGATCTCCCTAGGAGCTATTGCTTAAGCAGTAAAGCTTGAATAACTTGATCTCCTAAACAAGTGGCGAATGTATAATTATGCGGAATAGTATGCTCAAAATAATACCCTGTGTATTTGGTTGTTCTCACATACAGGGGAGGTTGGTAAACGCATTGTTTGTCACCCACTGGCTAAGATCACCATGGAGTACGGCCTTACCGGCAAGTTGTATCATACCCAACGGAGGTGTGATTTAAAATTGAAAATTATTTGAAATGAAACCTTATCTCAAACGGAAACTATTTTCAAGTTGAGAAATGCATTTAATTTTAACTTGCTTTCAACGTTAACGTTATTCTCAAATGTTATTTCAAATGTGGATTTTAATACAATGTGGTACATAATTATTAGTTATTTATTTGAATAAACTGTCTGCTAAACGTTCGACACCATAGCTAAAAGACGAAATAGCGTTCTTTGCCTCCTCAAATTCTAGGACAGACTTGGCTTCTTTTTATTTTCAGGATTGTGATGGCGTAGCACCGCGATCGTACATTAAACTTACATTCTATTTTCTTACACTTTATAATTTTTTTACTCACAAATAATTTATATTTTTTTTACAAAAAATAAAGGTGAATTCACTTCACGTAATATCAAGGCGAATTCATGTAAACGGTGGTGTCGATACTACAACATGTAACAACACCAAAAACACAACAATGTATTTTTTTGTTGCTTTCGTTGGCCGATATGTCAAAAACACAAGTAACTTTTGACGTTCCTCTCTCTAATTAAGAAAAAAAGTAGCACAGCTGTGTTTTTAACGCCACCTGAAAGTCAATTCGCCTTGCGTAATATGTTAATTTTTCTTAAATTGTAAAACACATTTAACCTTAATCTCCATTTTTTAATGTTGACATTCATTTTTCGCTTTAGTGTTGCCAAGTTTATTTTTGATGTGAGAATTCCTTTTGAAGCCAATTTGATATCAAATTGATAAAACATTGTATGTCAAATGTTTTTATTTCAATCATTATCAATTTGAATTCAAATGTTAAAATTAAACAATTGGAAAAGGTTTGAGAATTGAGCTTGATTTCAAATGATGAATTCATAACATATTAAAGAGTTGATTTCGTGTTTGTTGGGTAATTGACCAACCCCTTTTATTAAAAAATTAATGAAGCTTACATAAAAAAACCAACTTAAAATTAAATCTTCTAATAGAGAAAATGAGATCTGGACTTACTTGAAAGTATGATTAGGTAGGTAGTACTAAGAGAATGAATACATTTTTCGTTTTTACTCGTTTTAAATGTGCAAACTACTAATTTCTTTATTTTTGCAAACTTGTCTGAAATTAAAAATGCAGCAGCTGCTATAAAATATGTAGTATCATAGAGCCTTGACAATCAACAAATCAATTTTCACACCTTTCAGCTTATCCCAAGGGTCACTAGCTAACTGTATTTGCAGCTATCTACTATCTACTACCTATCTACTACTACCAACAGTATGGCTATTTTAATTAAATTTTGCAATAAATTTCATTCAACAATTTTTTTTTTATATTTACTTCTGGCTTACAAACATGAACTCCTACATACATTAAAACATTATCAGTTAAAATACAAAAGGCCTTAAGTAACACTTAAAAAATTACAAGTTCTCGCATACTGTACGAGCTAATATTCAAACACTAGTAGTGTAGGCAGTAATTTTTTTACTGTATTGAAAGAGTTTGAAAGACACAAATACTGTTTGGAGTGTAATTCTCTGAATTCGCTTACCCTCACTACACTATTTAAAATGTATGATGAACGGAAGCGCATAGCATTTGTCATTTTGATTTTACACAAATGTTTGGTACGCACATTTCAGTATTGGTATGTGTTTGATTTTCAAAAATATTTTTGCAGGCCTTTAATAAACACATATTTAGATTTGTTTCCTTTTTTCGCCTTTTTCCGCATCAGCTGTTAAAGAACTTTATTTTTGTGTATGTTTATTTACAGAGCGAACATTCCATCGAATGCAACGTTTTCTTTTTATAATTTTATACAAAACGGCTGTAGGAAATATCGCCCAAAGAAAAATGGCCCAAAAACAAAAATGAAAAATCGCCCAAAAAAATTGCATGTAAAATTGGGCCTGATTTCATATGAAAAATGGCCCAAAGTTTTTGGGCTATTTTTCGTTATTGTTGGGTGATTTTTCGTTTTTGAAATTGGGTGATTTTTCATTATGAAAAATCGCCCAAAAATTGTTATATGAAAAATAGCCCATTTTTTTGGGCCATTTTTCATTTTTAAAATTCTTCCAAAATGTTACATACTATTTGTCCAAATCATTCATTATCATTATAAAAATAACGGGACATATTGCAAGGTGTCATAATGTCCACAACTTAACTTATAAGGATACCGGCTTCGCCAACTAAAGCTTCTCTGCACAGCCGGCCTTCGGCCGGGCGCAAGGATTTTCTACTCTATGGTATAAAAAAAACCGGCTTCGCTAGCTTAAGCTTCTCTGCGTAGTCGGCCTTCGTTCGGAAACAAGGCAGATTTTAGAAGCTTTACTTAGCGAAGCCGGTGTATGTTATACCATAGAGGAGAAAGTCCTTGCGCCCGGCCGCAGGCCGGCTGTGCAGAGAAGCTTTAGTTAGCGAAGCCGGTATTTGTTATACCATAGAGGAGAAAATCCTTGCGCCCGGCCGAAGGCCGGCTGTGCAGAGAAGCTTTAGTTGGCGAAGCCGGTATCCTTATAAGTTAAGTTGTGGACATTATGACACTTTGCAAAGTGTCATAGCGTCCATACTGCCGAACAGCTGTTGAAGGCACAATGCAAATTTTTACATAAAACTTATATTTGTATATAACTAAATTTATATGAATAATAAACACTTTTTTGCAAATTGAGTAATTTTCAATTTTTTTTTGGGAAAAAATTCGTTTCTGCTTTTTGGGTCATTTTTCATTTTCTTTTTGGGCCCTTTTTCGTTTTTTTTGGGCAAAATTTCGTATTTACCTTTTTGGGTAATTTTTCATGTTTGGTTGGGCGATTCTTCGTTTGGGCGATTTTTCTTTTTTTTTTTTGGGCCATTTTTCTTTGGGCGATATTTCCTACAGCCATACAAAACGCCCAAATAAGAAATGTTTAAATTTAAGAAAAGTCTTTCTGTTAAACAACGTTAAAAATGTTGAAAAACCTTCGGTTTTCTTGTTGCATGGTGCTGAAATTTGTTAAATTTCAGCCATATTCAACACGTTTACGTATTTTTGGTATCTACCAACAATTGAAGTCGGCCGCAACGTTTACGGGTCCGCAACATTTACGTACGATAAATTTATTCAACTTATAAACTTTCCATTGACGAGTTTGGTTTTCACCAGGGTTTAAACAACTGCAGTCAAAACCAACAACTGTCGAACAAATAAACGAAAATTTGTGTACAATTTTCTCATTACAATATTTGTTACTTGGTAAGAGAATTTTTGCTGGGTTGTAATAAAAATTATCCTTTTTGATATCCAGTTTCTTTTTAGGCAAACTGTTTTTTAAATCTTGTAACATTTTTAAAACGGCTTTTAGGGTTTTTTTCCATGTAAAGTTAAAAGGACTTTATATGTATATACATATATACATACATACATACATATTTTTGATGTAGAAGTGCTAAAAAATAATTTTTTCCAACATCATTGCTGCATATATATGTTGTATGTATGTACATTAGGGGTATAACTTATTTCCATATTTTGCAGATATCAAAATGGCCCTAGCATAGTCGAATAGTCCATTGAAAACTATTAAAAAAATTATATTAATTTTTCGCGGTTTTCAAAAAAGGTCCCCAAAAAAACGTTGGTAATGTTGGAAAATTATTTTTTTTTCAATTTTATTTGTACATTCAGCCAAAAACTTTAGCAAAACAACACGCACATTTAATTTGAAATTCATGTTTTTTAATAATTAAGAAACTTTTTAACTTTTTTTCATTCATAAATAAAATATTTAAAATTTTTTTATTAAATTTTTTTCTTATTTTCAAACGTCCAAAACAAATTGTTTTCGGAAATAACACAATATTCGCTATCGCGTAGTGCTAGGGCCAAAATTTGGTTATACCCCTAATGTACATATTTAGTTGTTGTAAATGTCATTTGCAAATGAATTGTCCGTCTAGACTCTAGAGCATGCACAATAATTTAACACTCATTCATTCGTTCATACCCGTCGTTCGTTCATTTATCCATCCGTCCATTTATTTAGTCATTCATCGTGTTGTGTATATTTATTTTTTTGTTTTCACATCCCCTTGGCATTTTACATATTTTGTCACTAGATCTAATTATGGTTTCCTTTTTCGTTACTGAGCATAAACGTTGGACATCCGGTTTAATAATATAATTCAATATTTCCTTTTTTTTTTTTTTTTTGCTCATCCACTTTCCATTTTCCGGTTTTTCTTTATTGTTTTTTATGTTTACTTGGTGTGTTTAAAATTTCAATATGTTAAGTGGAGAAAAAATAAAGAAAGGGGAAAAGAGGACGAAGTGTTTCTTTAAAGGAAAGTACTATAATTTTAAGGTAATGAGTGCTAGTGTATAGAGAAGGATAATTGATAATATAAGACTAGAATAGAGAGACAGCTCCTTGGAAATTGTTATTTGAAATTAAAATTTTTGAAATTGAAATACATGTTTGCATTAGCAAGGGGACAAACAAATACTAATTGGTTATATTATAGATATAAGAATGAAGTCATCTGTTAGTATTTGCATTTGTTAATGTACTCCTGTTTTACATGGGCTTATTAATAAACGTGTCAAATTCTTCCGGGTTTAGGACTAACTAGTTTAAGGATAAAGATGCGACGGCAGATATCCACACCCATATTGACAATATTCTTTAGCTTAAGTCCTTTACCATAAAAATCAAATCCCAGAAATTAAGATCCTTGGAATGTAGTCAGACGCTTGAATTGAAATGGCGAACTAGAAAATTGAAGGAAAATTTCGACAGAAACCTCTATTTGTGGGATATCTATGAGTCGATCCTTCAAGTTTTGTCCATACCGTTATTCTCTAAAAATTAATTTGAGGATTAGGATTTATACAAATTGCAAAAGGATCACAAATGGCAGCCATTTAGTCGCTAGACCAATTTTAGATTTTGAATTAACTTCGTATATTTTTTAGGCCAAAAAATTATCAAATTAGATTTCCAATTTAATTGAAAAGCATTGCATATGATTTTTTATAAATTCAAACCGTTCCTTATTTTGAAAACGTTTACAACCCTGTAACATATTTTAACGTTGTGTCAAAAATAATATAACAATTAAAACAAATATTTCATTTTGTTTTTAATTTTAAATTTCTAGCGAAAATTATAAAATTTAGTTAGGATTCCCCAGGACCAGCAGGAAGGCCACATGGTTATTTATCAGCTGTTTCTTACGTAGCAAGATAATTTCACCTGCTGTAAATTCGCCTTGCATTTAGCAAATGATTTTTAAGGGCACCAAGATGATGACGTTGTTGCCGTAGTCAAGTTTAAGGCCTTAGAGATGAATTTATTATGACAAAAATTATCAAACATTTTCTATTTATGTCTTGTTTTAAATTTAAATTTTGGTGGACTCTGATGGCCGCAAAATATTTAAATAAAATTTTTATATAAAAAATTATCCCCCAATGTGGTCCTAAATTTGCTTATCCAGAAAGGCTGTCAGCAGTTAAATATCAGTCGTCTTAAGTGAAAGATTAGCATAAAAATAGTTAAAATTTACTACAAAAAAATGGTGGTTTAAATGTGGCAACCTTTTCAGCATGTAAAGGTAAACATAGTTACCATTATCTACCTACTGTGCAAGGTATTGACAAGATAAAAAAGAAATTTAGAGAGACTGGAAGAGTTTGAGATTCGGTCAGGACTCATGCATCATCGCAATGTGCGCTCTGCCGAAGCTAAGGCAGGCTGAACAATCACAACGCCGCACAGTGGCTGAAAATCGTTAAAAAAAATCTGTATCTTTTGAACCGATGGAGATAACTTTACACTTTTTTTTCTTAAGAATTCTTGATTTCTTTCCTACATTTTTAATTTTATTAAAATTGGTTTAGCAGTTAGTGAGAAATTTAGGGTCAAAAATGAACTTTTGATGTTTTTTAGCATTTAATATGAAAATGCTGTTGATTGAGATTGAGAATTATGGTATTTATTTACTCAAAGACAGGGATGTTTTTAAGTGCACCGTTTTAAGAACTTCCTAATCTTCATAACTTGCCAAATTTCATTATGATTCCTTTATTCAAGTCAGATTTATAGAATGTCAAACCTTTAATTCATGTACAGTAAAGAAATTATGATTTTAATGTTTGACATTCAATGAAACTGACAGGGATAGAGATAGGGTTGCCAGACGGCCTGGATTGTCCAGTTGTTTGGGTGTTGTCCAGTTTCCAGTCAAAATGCAATTTATCCAGTTAAAAACTTTATTTAATTTTGAAAAATTACTTTTTATTAAGTACAATTTTTTTATTACCAAATTATTTTGTATGTAACAAAATCGGATACTACGAAAAAGTTGTAAGGAAAACATTTTTAATTTCGCAACGACAGTAATTCAAGCAAAAATTTAACTGAAAATCCCCATTGATTTAAATTTGAATTTAATAGTGCTTATTTTTAGTGCCATTAATGTTTACGGCTCGAAATGTCAACTTTTTTTAAATAAAACATTATGAAACAAAGACAAATTGGTCCGGACTGTCAAAGTCAGCAGGCTTTTCGCTGGAACTTGTAGTGAAGTCGCCCTGATAATAATTTTGTAATACGATATAAGACTGATTTTAAAGTGTTACGTTTCCTTGGTTTGTACTGCCTTTTCAACGAGTTCGAACGTAAACGTTCGTTTAGAACTTGATATGGAAAATATTTCTAAAACTGAGTGTTTTTCATACAAATTTTCTATGCGAACGTTATAAAATTTTTAACGGCAAAAAAAATTTTTTTTAATGCAAAATTAAATTTGAAAATTTGCATTTTCAAATTGTCCAGTTATTTTTTCATAAGCCAGGTGAATATTTTCTATTGTCCAGCTATTTGAGTTTTGGTATCTGGCAACCCAAGGTAGAGATAACACAATGAAATTTTGTAGTTATGTAGACCGAAGGGATCTTAAGTGGACTAAAATGTATCCCCACTTTAAATTAAAAAATACCCCAAATTCGCAATCCCGGAAGACGGTTTTAAAAAATATTATTTTTTTTTTTTAAATAGCACCACTGTCACTATTAACACTCGATATTGATCGGAATTTAAGAAAATTTTGGACATGTTAAAAACATTTATGTTCTAATAATCGGTGTATTGAATTATTAGAATTCTTTACTTAAATCAATTTTTTTTTAAAAAATTTGTTTTTTTTTTTTTTTTTTTTTTTGATATGATAAAATACTATTTAATCAACGAAGCCATCTTTTGGTGAAATAGTAAAATAAGTATTGATATGTATCACCTTTTTACGCATATACATTTGCCTCGAATATACCACTGCTTTCCTACCAATATAAAAATTGTTTCACCCACTAATGATAACAGTTCGATATTTAACATAATCCACCGATTAACCCTAAAATGCCCAAGGACATCGACTTTGATGGAAAAAAATATATGATGCGTAAAATGGTAAAAAAAAATCAACTGCGTACCAATTTTTTCGAAATTTTTTTTTTTTTAAAGGATTTAGAAAATAGTGGTTGTATCTTAAAAGATACACTGGGTACTTCCCCGTTAATACTTTTCATCGAAAGAACTAATACAAAGCATACATATATAGAAAATATAAACTAGATTTTTAAAATATTTTCATTTCATTTGAATTAAAAAATTATACAAGTAAATAAAATTGTTAAAAACAAAAAGGATAATGAAAATAATCAATTGTTTTTTTTTTACTTTGCGCCAACACGCAGGGGATGTCCCAAATTAATGAAATGCATTGTGTTGCTATAAGAAAAATAGGTTATGAGGAGGAGGAAAGACGGAGTCGTGTTTGTGGACGTTAAGTTCACATTTTCCCAATTTTTAGCCGACTGGGAAGGTTCCTGCCGGGAGTTAATTCCACATATGGCTAGTTCGACCGAAAAATTAATATTCTTTGCAATGCGTTGTGCGATACACTGGACAGTCGACCGCGAATGGCTGTGATCAGCTGGAAACGCGATTACTACGGCAGACTCCCGCGTCTTAGGGATGAGTACGCTTATCTCAGCTGAACACTTACCATGGTTATATCGAGAGAACAATGATGCACTACCCACATTCCGACGATGCTAAAATGAGTCAATAGAGCTGGACACCTTAATGTCATTGATGAGCTTCAACGCACTCCTTTGCTCCCAATCCAGAAGCTTCAAGAAAGATCTTGAAGCAATTGTTTTGTATTTTTGGTCTGTTACAGGCGGTGTAAGTAGTGAGGAGATTAGACGGAGTGAAGTTATTCTTGCACTGTTTGAGGAAACCCAAACACATGTATTCATTTTTCAACACTTGAAAAGCATATCGGTTCCAATGAACACATTGAATTTTCATTCCTATTTCATTGACTCCTCAAGCTGTCTGTGGGTCTTACAAGAATTAAAATCGACCCTATTCGTAAAACCTCACTCGGAGATCGTCGTAAGATCATGATTGACTGTGTCGTTCCTGTTCCGCCTCATGGCGTCAACTTTAGAAAGACTTGTTTAAGATTTAGCAAAAATCAATTACAAAAGATTCTGTTCTTTCAGAAAGTCTTAGTTTATTGGTGAGATAATTAACTCAAATATTCTGAAAGAAAACTTTCATAGTGTGAACCCAGACATACAAACATTTCCAGGGTGAATAGAGCGATAATCCTAAGCTTTTACAGTGTTGAAAAAAATCTGATGTGCGTGAATCAGGAATTGTTACATAGTGTAACATTTATGATCGGGAAGGATAAAAGATTATTTTGGATCAAACGAAACGAAAACAAATTAAAAAGTTATTGGTAAATTTTGACTCGAGATTGACCCATACCGAGGAAATACCAACCAATACTTCTTTAAATAAACAAATAATGTTTTGTCGACTCCCAGCATAAGAAAAATTAGAAACCCTACAAAACATAAACTATTGCATTAGTAATTAAATGTTAAGTTGTAATAAAGCTGAAAATAGCCCACAGCATAAATAAATTTTATAAAGTATTATTATAGTTTTCCTTTTTTAAAATATTAAATATCAAATTATTATAACACCGCCTTAAGCAAAAGGACTGACTGTATTGCATCTCTCTACCTGCTGCCCTTGTTTTAATACAGCTCATTTGCTCACACGTAGACATTTTGCTTTTGGAATGAAGTGAGATGGTTAGACTTAATGATGAGTGTTGGTTTGTTAGTTTTGTGTTGTCATCCCGATAGCGAAAAGATATTGTAGATAATGAAGAAAAAAAGACACCGTTGCAAATAGTAGTGGACCCCCATAGAACAGGATTTATTTTCTAATTACACATCCTGGCAAACAGAAAACATACACATGCACACAGACACACACATACACATACACACACAGAATGAAACAAACAAACTTATTTATAACAGTGTTATTTAAAACCAAGAATCAGGTTTTAATTTTTCTTCATTACAATCCTGTATACTCACAAACACACACACAAACACACACACACACACACACCCAACTGAATGTAAGTAAATGAAAGTGTTTTATTTAAAGTCAACCTCTAATGAAATTTATGTTTTTTCCTCTATTTGCTACTTTATCTTCTTTTCCCCTCGTATTATTACCACCCAACACAATTTGACTTCTCCTGGAGTTTCTGTTGCTTTGGGTGCCTGAGGATTAACCTTAACAAAAGATTAGAAATAATTTAATGGCGCATAATAAAAGCAATTCTTAATATAATTTAATTAATTAAGCCAACACACGAATGTAACAAAATTTGTCTCCAACTATGTAGGCAACAACAACAACAACAGCAGCAGCATCGCTTGCCACAGCTCTTTGCTACGGTTTGATTTAGTTGTATTGTATTGTGTATGAAGGAAATTGTCACTAGGTGCACTAAAAGGGAACAATAAACTCCAGCAATATCCACAAAAATTCCAACTGTGTTCGTAGAATCGAGCGACTACAGAGTTCAAGAGATTAAGACTTTGTAATCCAAGCAATATGACAATAGGGAAACTTGAAACGCGTGTTCCTTATTTGCGTATGTACGAATTTGAGTGGTGTGTATGTGTGAAACGTTATCCCAGCCAACAACCTGGTTTGGTCTGAAATTCTTTAAAATGTAAATTTAAGAATTTTTTAATATCAAACCATACTAAATGAAAACCAGTGCTTAAAAAACTAGACTAAAAGTAGCAGTAGCAGAAGCAGTAGCATTATATCGTCGCACACAGGGACAAAATGAAAATTTAGTGCGACAAAATTATTGACTTCATATGGATTCAATAAATTTTAATAAAAGTAGGTACCTTACTCTGGTACCTTACTAGGTATCTTACTGGGTACCCAGTAAAAACTTCTCCTACTTTTTTAAAATTAATAGCTTCTTTCTGACTCATTATTTAGCAGCTTTCTCCTATATAACTACCATAAAAACTTCTATAACTACTTATTTTTCAGATGTCTATAGGTCAAAAGTAGTGACTTACATTTAAATGCGTTCATTTTGGGACATGCCTTGTAAAATTCATTGGTTCTTTCAGTAGAATTGGAAGTACTATTTTTACTTTTTCCTGATTACTAAACATATTACTTTGTAGGCGAAGTTTTTACTGGGTAATGATTCTCGGCAAAGTTAGCCTTTGGCCGGGAGCAACGATGTTCTCTTCTGTGGTAAACCAAACACCGGCTTCGCTTGTTAAAGCTTCACTGCATAGCCGGCTTTCGGCCAAAGGTTTGGCGTCGTATAACTGTACCGAGATATAGTTTTTGCGGTTTTCAACATTAACCATATGCAATCGTTTTTAACCTCATTGTTTCAAAGTGTTTGTCTAGTGGATCATATAAAGCTCGGACGTTTACTGGTGGAAACCAAGATACTCTGGAGCGGATTCTGGAAGCTTTCGGTTTTTTAGGTACGAGCGTTGGTTGACTTGTCGATGAGGGTCCAAAAAATTGAATCCCAAAACTTTAAGTTGTACGTAAAAATCAATTGTCTTTTCAACATCGAGCAAAAGTTTTAATATTAAAATAACTAAAAATCATTTAAAAGCTATTGTAACTCCTACAGAATATATCTGAATACATTTTAAACACTGATAAAAAAAACAGCACTAGATGATTATTATTATCAAATAATTATCCAGCAATTCCTTAACAATTGATGTTTGAGAATGTATTCAACTTCAAATTATTCCCAACTTGATATCAAACGAATAATATTTATTAAAATGAAATTCCAAGGCGAATTCATTTTTCAGGCGGTGAAAGCACAGCTGTGCTATTTTTTTCTAAATTAGAGAGAGGAATGTCAAAAGTTATTTGGGTTTTTGACGTATCGAACAACGAAAGCAACAAATAAAATACATTGTTGTGTTTTTGGTATTAGCTGCGTTCGTTTACCAAAAAATTTGTACAAATTTGTACTGGATTTTACTGAAATGCGTTCGCGTACATATAAATTTGTAAAATTTTCATATTAATCACCTACTGGATGTTACTGGGATTTTACTGGAAAAGTAAACGAACGCACATATTGTTACTTGTTGTAGTATCGCCACCACCGTATACATGAATTCGCCTTGTGAAATTCTTTACAAAAATATTTCCTAAAATGTTTTTTATTTAAAAAAAGGGACCTGAGTTACCAGATGTTTGCTACATAAGCAATTAACACGCTTTTAATATTAAATTGAGAAAAATGTGATTTTTAGCTGCCTGTTTTTAGAAAACGTAAACAAGTGAGTGGGTGAGAAATAATAGGGAAAACAAAACAAATTTTCGTTTTGTATTGTTGTTTTCAATGCAATTTTTCACTCACTCTCTTCTTTTCATTTTCTAAAAACAGGCAGTAGTACCAAACTTTAAAAAACTATTAAATTTTTTTTTTTTTAATGCAATTCCATCAAATACTCAGGATTTATCTCAAATCTAGAATAATAAACCTGTTTAAAAACTATTTTAAAAACGACAAGAACAATTGAACGACCAGCGAACTATTTTTGTCAAAAATTTCTTTGTACAAAATTCAATTACAAATTTTTAAAAAAAATATCTTATGTTAACTAAAAGCATAGAATTAAAAAGAATACACAAAAAAGCCATTTAAACCCGTACGTAAAACGTAAACGGACGTAACTACACAAAAAACCATGTTTTTACTGATTTTGTTAAGTTTTTTGCTTCTGCTTAAAAAAAATAAAAATTAAGTTACGTCCGCTTGCATTTAAGGGGACGATATGTCAGTTAAATGTATCTGAATAAGCGAAAGATTTTTAAGCAAAAGAAAGAGCAGCAGAATAAACACTATACTGTTTTCTTATGTATTAGTTTTAAGTAACACTGAATACAGTTATCTACATATGAAGGATATATTAAGTACGCGTGAATATGTAAATGTTAATTAGAGTATTCCAGAGGGAAAAATTAACAGCGCTGCCAATTTAAAGGCTTTAAAGAATGTGTGCAAAATCGCTTTCTTAATGATATTTTTCTCATTTCACTATGGATTCTATAAAAACTTATTTTTTTACTATTTGCATTCTAAGCAGAGTTCGAAAGAAATATGGAAAGCACAAAAGCTAATAGTGTTTGTGCAGTAAATACCTTGAAATAAAAATTTGTCTCTTTGTGATATTCTTACACAATAAGAATACTGTCATAAACCCACATAACATAACTATGAGAACATTTAATTGTATTATGTTTTTCGTAAAAAACCAGATACTTTGTTGTGTTCGGTTCAGCACATAAATATTCATTTGTTTTAGTTGTGCTCTGCTAAAGACCACACAAAATTTTTTACTAAAACAAATTACATTTGTGTTTTTAGCGAAAAAAGAAGCCAACAAATAATTGTTGGAAAAACAAAAAATGTAAGCAATACACACACACAGGCTATTCGTGCTGCGGTCGTGCAAATTGCCAAACAACAACAAGTCTATCGTACCGTACGCTTAATAATGTTCGACTTATTTTCGACCATTGATCCTAAAATAAGGCCTCTTAGTAGTTATGTGGAATTTAGTAGAGTTGTTTTTCAAATTAAAATCTCAATAATATCAATTTTAAATATGAAAATCATTTACACTGTCATTTTGTTAAAAACTCGAGTTTTGTAATTAATTCATGTTCAATATGCGTATCGGTATTGCCGATATTTCTTTTTTAATATCGTATCGGCAAAAAGGCGCATCGCATCGTTGCCTCCCTCATTTAAACATCTTTATGAACTCCAAAAACAACAGCAACTACTCGCAAACGAAACAACATTTAATTGCAATACACAGCGTAAATTGTGTTAAATTACTTAATCACAATTTAAATGTAATTAATTAAAACATACAATGTGTTTGTTTTTGTTCTACATTGAGTAGTAGTAAAAGTTGTTGTTTTGTTATTAAATGATTCATATAAATAATGGCTGTTGTAGCTTGATTGCTTAATGTTTGCAAAAGTAAACAGAGTAAATACAAATTTAATGAATGTGTGTGTAATATAACTGTTCTCCCTTTCCTTCTCTCACTCTAACTTATTGTTTTTGTTTATGCTTTCTCAATGAACAATATTAAAGTAAAATACACAGCATGCTTTTAGGAGGATTTTTAAATATTTGTATTTTGTTTGGCTTGAATGTTAATTTTAATCACGATAATAAAAATGTGTGTAATTGTGTGCGTGTGTGTGTGTTTTCGTGTTTTATTTCCTTTGAAGCTTAAATTGAAAATGAAAAAAATATTAAACCAATTTTTTCTTTAAAAGCTATAAAATTTATAAAATCTAAAAATAAACTTGTAGTAAATTAAGAAAAAATAAGAGAAAAGTGTTTCTAAAATGTTAAACACCTTGGAAAAAACCCATTAACTTAATAAAACGCCGTTTAATAGGAGTAAAAACAAAAAAGCAAAGGAACTTTAATGGCCACGCGTATTCTTAGGTTACTAACATGTATTTGTTATTGTTATTGCTTGAGAATACACGTAGTTAACAGAGTTTCATCAACACTTTATTTGTTTTTTTTTTTTTTTTTTTGCTGGAAAATTAACTATAAAAACTCCAATAACTTGATCAGCCGAAACAAACTAAGCTTTTCATTGCAATAAACCAGGTATGTATATTCAGAGTTGTAATATTAAAAAAAAATTTACAAAGAATATTTTATTACAAATCAACTTTATAACACAAAATGTTTTGATCAAAAACTTACAAGTTGTTTTCTAAGAAAATATTCATTTTAAATTTTTGTATGGAAAATGTTTAAAAAATTATTCTCAATAAATAAATAAAATTATTATGGGCACTTTCAGCAAATAAGATGCGGAATCTCTTCGAAATTTTCAATATTGGAATAACTTTCTGAGTTGATCTAACGATGTCCGTCCGGCTGGATGGCTGGCCATGTAACCTTGTGCGCAAAGTACAGGTCGCAATTTTTGGATATATTATAATAAAATTTAGCACATAGATTCTTATTGGCACAGGGACCAAGCCTATTGAAAATGGGCCAAATCGTAAGACCGCGATGGGAAATAAGGGGTGATTTCTGTCCCTCAGAAACTATCAAACCGATTTTAGAGAAATTTAAAATGTATAAAAAGCTATGCATTTATAAAAAAATAGGTCCACGAGGGGAGATGGAGGGCAGTATTTGCCTCTCGGAAACTATCAAATCGATTTTAATGAAATTTAAAACGTAGATAGATCCATATTTGTAAGGACACATAAGCTATGTTTTAAAAAAAAATAGGACCACAAGGGGAGATGGGAGAAAATATTTGCCTCTCAGAAAATATCAAACGGATTTTAATGAAATTTAATACGTAGATAGATCCATTTTTGTACGGACACATTAGCTATGCATTAAAAAAAATAGGACCACGAGGGTAAAAGAAGGACAGTTTTTGCCTCTCCGAAACTATCAACCCGATATTAATGAAATTTAAATTCGCAATCGAAAATTTGTTTTTAAATACTGTAGTGTAGGGTATCATATGGTCGGGCTTGACCGACTATACTTTCTAACTTGTTTTTCTTTTACTTTGATTTCCTACTGGTTGATTGACGATCAAACAAAAGAGCGTAAGTATACGTGTGAGGTTAATTTGCTGATATCAGCCACTACTGGGCATCTTTGACCTTGATATTAAATGTAATACGATTTTCAATAAAAAGTTTTTTCGAGCTCGAGGCAAATTATTGTAGGTACAATATTGAATGTGGAGATAGTAATATGTCTCTTATAAATATTATTGTAACTAATTACTTGATAACGATATCCGATGGCTATAGGAAGGGGCAAAATATATCGATGTATTAAAATATCGATATTTAAAAAAAATATAATCGATATATATCGCCGATATTTTAAATAACGATATATCGATGTATCGATATTGAAATACGACTATCGAATTCGATATTTTTTAAAGTTAGTCTTCATTAAGAACTCAAAATCTTAGCCGTTTTTCAAACAATCTGTTTTTTAAGAATTGGAATCATTGCATGCATCATAAGTTTTTTTTTTGAAACAAATATGAAGATCTAAAATAATTGGCATTTATAAGAAGCAGTGCCGGATACAAGAAGCAGATTGTCTGGAGTGCACATAAAACAGAGAGTGATCCTGGTGTCCATATCTGATGATTACTGGTTTGACTAAAACCAGTTGGTACTTTTGGGGTGCAATTCAAATTTTAAGGAAAGTTGGTACTTCCATGACTTTTTTTCTTCCATTTAAATTTTTCGTAATTTATTTTTTATTCTTATGGTTTGAATTTTTTGTTTTGATTAAATTTTTTTTTGTTTTTATTAATTTTTTTAAATAAAATGAAACAATAAAAAGTATCAATGTAATTGCATATAATTAATTTGTTCATACATGTGGTAATAGTTTCAGCAAAATACGTTCGATACATCGATATATCGATATTTTTGAAATAATAAATATCGATACTCTAAAAAAAATATCGATTCGATATACATATATCGATAAATTTTTTCAACTAGCCCATCCCTAGATGGATATCAAAATATTTGAACAAATTAATTAATAAATAATAATATTTTTTACAAATAATTGGCCTCGAGCTCGAAAAATTTTTTTTATTTTTATTAAAAAAGGTCGAAGGAATTAAATTTAATTTAATGATTTTCTTTATACCCAGTTTTGTCATATTTTTTGTACAATAAACTAAACCTAAACCTAAAAAAAGAAAAAAATACAATACCATATTTGCGTGTTTTAATCCATTTTTATTAAGCAGACAATTTTTCTATTTTATTTGGGGGATTCACAAGGTGTCATAAAGTCATATGTCTCAAAATAATAACATGAAAAATGGGACTGTTGTAATCAACCCCTCATAATTCATGGTGTTATTTTGATTTAAAACAAACATACAAAATAAACATTTATTAAAAATAAAAATATATTTAGCTTTTATTTGACCTTGTTTAATTTAATAACTGTTTTATTTTTAAATCATGCTCTAGGGCCTTTTTAATATTAAATTATTTATTTTCAATATTTCGCTAACCTATGGTTAGCATCTTCAATTTATATGAATTGTTATACTTTAGTTATATTTTATTTTTGTGATTATGGTTTTTGAAATTGTTTTATGACAAATAGGTTTTTGCATTTAATTTATGACAAAAAAATTTTTCATAATTTTGTTATTGTTTTTTGTTTTTTATATTAAAATAAATTTTCCTGAAGATGCTAACCAAGGCCCATTGAAAAGGTCTGCGCAAGAAGCCTGATGATCATTGTTTATGTTCTTTTTAGTTGTCAAAAGTTGTTTACATTTTGCTTACATTTGCATGTATACGTTTGTTTACGTTTATGGTATGCCACACATATGTATATGTACGTTTTTTCCTTTTGCTTTGTATATGTGGTAGTAAATTTTTGACAACTAAAAAGAATCGTTTTTTGTTTTTGTACAAGTAAGCAGACCTGATAGATGGGCCTTGATGCTAACCAAAGGTTAGCGGAATATTGAAAATAAATAATTTAATATTAAAAAGACCTAGAAATTGATTAAAAAATAAAACAGTTATTAAAAATAAAAATATTTTTTATTCTAATCCATGAATTAAATAAATTAAATCAGATTTTAGCTGACTATTTTCTATTTGTCAAACACAAATCACAAATAAATTTTATTTTGTTTGTTTACCAAACAGCAGAGTCCTAAGCTGATCTCATTTGATGTCGCAAGTGATTTGTTGCAATAATTGAAAAAAATTTTACCATCAACGGCGACGGCTTATAAAAACTAATACGGCTCGGCTCAGTCGCTCAGTTCAGGTCTCTTTGGATTAATAACGATAGCACAATAAACATAGCAAGCGAAGTTCTATTTATTTAAGACACATTTTGTTAACAAAGCAACAACAATATTTTAAACCCATTTGAAAATCGTACAGCCGTATTCATAAAAAAATCTAAATTCATATTTTAGATACATTTTAGTTAAAAAACAGTTTAAGCCTTAAAAAGATTTTTTTTAAATTCATATAATCAGCATTTTAACTAATAAACGTTTTACGCTATTTTTTATTGGAAGGTGGCAACACTATCTCTTTTATTTGTCCCTTGAATCATAATGATGCAAAACAGTGGTTATTAATTTATATTCGTACTCGTATCTACAATTTTTTTGTCGTGTGTGAGAAAAAAATTGATTTTTATAAATGAATAATTGTACGATAGTTTCTCTTTTATTTAACAAAATAAACAGAGTTCAAAAATTATTTAGTAAAAGTGCAATTTAGATGATGATTTAATTGCTGATAAAAAAAAGTATTCAAATAACGAGTTTTATTTTATTTGTTTTGATCGTTTACACATCACTAGTTCATTTTGTACAATTAATAATTTTTTGAGCTTTAATTTGTGAAATTGAAAAATATATTTATAATATACATGTGTACAAACTTACATTTTTTTTAATTTAATTTTATTATTAATGTATAAATCATAATAATATACCTATTGAATGAATATTTCTCGCATAATTGTTCAAAATGACCATAAACACAAAGAAAAAATGTTATTTTAAAATAAGTTTAAACAAGGGTCGAACCCATAGTATAATAATTACCAGGTATGTTCATTAGGGAGAGTTTTTATTACACAGGTCAAAAAAAAAATTTTTTTTTTGAGTCTTTTATTTAGTGATTATTTTCTGATTATATAAATGGAAAAGTAAACAGGAACTCCATTAATAATAAATAAAGTTTGCTTTTCTACTTAATATAATGAAAACTAAATATACGGTGGTTTTGCACATTTTTTTAAAAGCCGTTGCATTTATGATGCAAGAGAGGGGTAAGAGGGACTGTGGGTGTGAAGTGAGAGGTAGCAGAGTGTCAGACTCAGCCTTAAAGCAGTCATTCATGGCTTCCTTGGTAACAAGAAGGCCGAGAATTATGAAGAGCTTATTTCTAATATGCTTGTCAGCTTCAAAGTCATGGGTTGCAGAATGTCACTCAAACTGCACATGCTACATGCGCACTTGGATAAATTCAAAGATAACTTGGGGAATATTCAGAAGAGCAAGGGGAACGCTTCCACCAGTATATAATGAACTTTGAACAAAGATATCAAGGACAATATAATGAGAACATGATGGGTGACTACATTTGGATACTCATACGAGAAAGTTCTGACGATTACTCTAGAAATACTAAAATTATTCATTTTTGAAGCTTCTTTTGTATCTTTTTTTTGAATTTTTATGTTTTTTCGTGCTGTCTTTTATAATAAAAATTAATTAAAATATATAATTCATAACTTGTTTTAATTTTAAATATGATTAACATTGAAAAATATACCTTTTCCATAAATGTTGAAATTTCGTTCTGGTATCTACAAAAGCAAACTTTATTACATAAAAATATTTTTTCTCTCTTTAGTTTGGCATAAGTAATCAAAATCAGAGGTACAGAACTCAGACTCAAAAATCGTGTTGACCTGTGTTATTAACCCATGTAATGTCAAAATAATTTATTTAATTTTTGACGCTTGTTTTCATTGTTTCCCATATTTTCTTTTGTTTGACGTTATATGGGTTTTGAAATTGAGAACAAAATTTCTTGTTCTTATTCTACCATGGGTCGAACCAATTTTAAAATTCGTTTATTTACACAAGGTTTAAAATTGGATTTTTAAGGTAATATTCTTTTATGAAACCACTTTTAACGATTTTTGCTTAAGCGGATTTTAAATTATGTTTAAAATGTTTATGAATACGGCTGATAGAACATTATGACAATATAACATGATAGAACACCTTGTAAATACTCCAAATCTGTATTTAAATACGATTTAAGTTTATATGAAAATTAACATAATATAGATTTAAATACTATCCTGAAAATTGGACATAAGTAGGCGGGCCAGTTTTTTGTTTCCAGGGGGGCCCACGCGCCTCAGTCAGTTTAAATTTATATTTTGGTTTTTTTTTTAAATCCTGAATCAGGTAACATATTTGTTTTTTTTCCGTATGTTGTTTTTTTTTCGTGAAAAGCACATTTGGCACAAATTATTGAAAACCCAAATAACTAAAAGAACTGGACATATCGCACTTGATCTTAAACCGGGTATTTACTCCAAATTGAAAAATTTTTCAGTAGAAAAAAATAAATTTTTGATTTAATATTTAAGACATATGAAAAATAATTTTTTTAACCAACCATTTCATTACTAAAAAGTAGAAAAAATAGCCCGATATTTTTACAGCGGGTAGATATGAATATTACGTGTCGATTTTTTTCGAACAAGTGAAAAAATAAACATTTTGAGTTAATACCTTGTTTATGATCAAGTGCGACATGTATTTTGTTTGTGTAAACAAATTTGTGTTGTCTTCAACCGCCAAAAAGGCTCTGAGCACAACTGAAATGAGCGAGCATCAATGTGCTGAGCCGAACACAACGAAGTTTGTAATTTGTTTACGAATAGCAGAACTAGAGTTGTGTCGTTCCGGAACGACCTAGTTCAGTTGGATGATTCCCTGAAAAGAACAGTACAGACTTTTTCAATAGTTCCTTTTTTGTCGTTCCTCGTTCCGCAATTGCAATTCGTTGGATGATCACAAGTATTTTTGTAGGTTAATTATGTGTGTATTTATCAAAGTTGCCGACTTTTGTGTATGTTTGTCGGGGCATATAAAAAATTTCTAATTAAATCAATTACTAATGTGATCCAAAGCAATATATTTTAGCAATATACCAATCATTATTATTTGTTATTATTTTTTACAAACATTTTAAAAAATACATCATTTTTATTAATAACAAATATTTGAGAAATTTTCTCATTCCTCGTTCATTCATTGTTCAAAGTGAAAAAAAGGTACGGTGAACGAAAAGAACGACCTAGTTCCTTTGATCTTTCTGATCGGTAGGAACGATTCCACAAAAGTAACGATTTTGCCCAACTCTACGCAGAACACAGTAACGTGTTTTCATCTTTTTGTTGAGTTGGTTTAGTAAATTATTCTTATTGTGCATGAAAATCACAAACACTATTTTCGGTTAAGCTTTTCAACGTACAGAACACTAAAGTACAGTATATAATAATCATTTTCGAACACTGCTTTAACTTGTTTTTTTAAACTAATTGTCTTTTAAACTCATATTGATCTATCACTGTCGAATTTCCTTTTTTTATTCACTCTTTTTGATTTGTTAAGCTCAAAAGAAACCCCAAAAATTAATGAGCAAAATGTTGTTCGCACTTCTACACAAGCAAACAATTTTTTTTTATTTAGATGGAACGTGATGCGTGATGTTTAATGCTTTTAATTCGTTAATGATGAAAGTATGATTTGTTTTTCTTCATTTAATTTATTTTTTTTATTGAGACCAATTAAAATGTAATTGTTGTAATTTAATAAAGTATTTAATTGGTCCAAAGAAATTCATGCATATGGATGATTTTCTTGGGGAGTAAATTAAGAATTCGAAGAGTTCATTAATAAAAAACAATTATTTTATTGAATTATTTAATAAACGAACTTTATTTACCCGTGCATTTGTTTTAAGGAGTTAGTTCATATTTAAGACCCCGAACAAGTCAGCAGCTTTTTTAATTGGGAGCTAATTATCATTTGTTTTCCCCGTTTCCAAAGTGGATGTTTTCTTTCTTTTCAGTTTTAAACAAAATTGATCATTCTTGAAATGTAATTTTTTATATAAAAACAAAAAATATATATAACACTGTATATGATTTTTCTAGAATTTCAGTTAAAAATCTTAATGACAATAATTTTAAACAAGTTGATTCAGCCCAATCACGAATAAAAATTTCGTGGAAAATTTGTCTCTTTTGCCATTCCTCCTATTACAAATAAAATTTTTAAGAGGAATGCTGAATACGAGTTAAACTATATGGGGCCAGGAAACTTCATTAAAAGATTTTTCTTTTAAGTGTAGTGTTTGTTTAGAAAATCACTAAAAAAAATAACGTTTCCCTGTTTGTCATCTTTCGAACACAAAAATAATACTGTTTTTGTCCAACTCAACTAATTCCGTTCGGGGTTTTTTAACCACAAACAGGGCTGCCAGGTACTTTTTTTCGTTCTCCCCAAATTTAAAAATAAATATGCCCCGAAAAAAGAAAGAATCCCTAAAATAAGCCCCTGTAAAAAAATACATCATACAACTTAAATAAGTGATTGTTTTGCCTTGTACACACTATTTGACACTTTAATCGACTTTTCTTTGCCCAATCGTCAACGAACTTCATATTAAATGTTTTTTTATACAAAGGAACCAATAAGCCCATTCATGGTTTTAGAGTTAATTTAATTTTTTTGAACACCTCTTATGCACATGAAGTTGTCCAGGATAATGCAAATTTTGGACTTTTTGTACATAATCGAATTATTGACAGATTAATTGCAAACTTATCAGATATTTTTTTAATAAAAACGAAACTTTTTCTTGCCCGGTGCTCATTGATATCAAGTGTTGTTGCAAAAATAGCCACAAAAAAAATAATCGATATATGTGTATCGCCGATATTTAAAATACCGATATATAAATACATCGATATTTAAATACGACTATCGAATTCGATATTTTTTTTAAGTCAGTCTTCATTAAAAACTCGTAATTTTAGCCGTTTTCAAACAATATGTTTTTTTAAGAATTGGCATCATTCCATGCATCACATGTTTTTTTAAACTAAAATGAAGATCTAAAATGATTGGCATTAATAAGAAGCAGTGCCGGATACAAGAAGCAGATTGACAGGAGAGCACATAAAACAGACAGTGGTCCTGATGTCCATATCTGACAATTACTTGCTTGACTAAAATAATCAAAAACATTTCTACACAGAAAAAATTATTTTTCGAATTCAAACAAAAAATTTGTAGTATCAAAACATTTTTTGTCTGAAATCGGTCCTACAAACAAATTCGCATATTCAAACAATTTATTTGCATTTTGTTTACTAAAAAAAAACACTGATTTTTTCAAACAAATAATTTACAGAATCAAACAAAAAGTTTACTGAAATTCATATAAATTTCAAACAAATAATTTTGCTGAATCAAACAAAAATTTTTTGCACAAGCAATGACGCGCACCCAAGCTATCACTGAAGGAGAAGATGAAGGCAGAAGCAGAGCGGCGGCTGGCTTTGAGACACATGTTTTGTTGGAATTATTTTTGAACGAAGTTTTGTTTATACACACAATGTTTTTCTTCATCACTCACTGTTGCTGTATCCTTTCCTTGGCTAAAGAAGAAGAAATGTAACAAACGGCAGCAGACCGACTCGATATGTTTTTCGTCATCATTTTATTTTTGTATTTGATGTATTTAAGTAAACAGTTTTCAAAAATTGAATACGGGATTTTGTTTTTCATTCTTTTTTTTCCAACTTTGAAACCAACCAAAAATTTATTTTGTTTCTTATAATGTTGTTGTTGTTTCTGTTGTTTAAAAAAGAATGAAACCTTTTTTTACCTGCTATTTTTTTTGTTTTTTTACTAATAACCTCGTGGCGCTATTTTGTCATCTTTCTTCTTGTTGTACTTTTTTAAAGCGTCCAAAAATAAACTGTATGTGTTTTGTGTTGTTGTTCTTATATTTCACATAAAGAAGTGTTGCTTACGATCAAATAAAAAATGCAAAAAACGACAACATTAAAGAGCGTTAAATAATTCATACAAAATTATGAAAAATTGAAACCAATAGCGCGTATATTATATTATTGAAAAGTTGTCAACATTTTTGTTGGTTAAATAAAAATCAAACAAAAATATTAATTGAATCAGTAAAAAAATTTGTAGAAATTAAAAAAAATTTCAAACAATCGTTTGTTTGAAAATAATTCGGCAATAATTTTTTCTGTGTATGTAGTTAATTTTGGTACTTTTGGGGTGTAATTAAAATTTTAAGGTTAGTTGGTACTTCCATGACTTTTTTACTTCTATTTAAATTTTTCGTAATTTACTTTTTTTTTTTTTATTTTATATTGTTTTTTTTTTTGTTTTTGTTATAATTGAATTTTTTGACACAATAAAAAGTAACAATGTAATATGTTTGGTCATAAATATGTATGTACAAAGGTATATAAAACTTTTTAATTTGGTAATAGCTTCTGCAAAATACGTTCGATACATCGATATTTTTGAAATAATATATATCGATACTCTTAAAAAATATCGATTCGATATGTATCGATATATTTTTTCAATTTGCCCATCCCTAATTACTAAAAGTGCGAAGTTGTTCTGAGGAAATATGATCATCTTCTTTATTTTCAAGAAATTTATATGAAAACAATGTTAAAAGAATTTTTAAAATAAATCATAGTAAGACATAACATGAAAATTATAATAAATAAATTATTTATTACTTATTTATAGGATAACAAAACATTTAATGAAATTCAGCTATATTTAGGTCCCTGTATTTTAAGCCACTTAGCAAATATTTGCAAAGACGCATGAAATCCTTGCCATTTAATACTTCATACAGTTCTTCAGGTGATAGAAACCAAGAAAATTTAAACGGTAACTGACAAAAATAGGGCATCGGCAAATTAAGTGATATGTGTTTTGTTGTTCATTACAGTTACAGGGTGTACAAGTGTCAACACTGTTTCCACTAAATGCACGAGCGTTTAAATTAAGAAGGCCTCCTCTAGCTTTAAATATCAAGCTAACAAATTGAGCTCAATTACCATCGCAAAAGTATGGGCGGATATCATATAGAAGTGTGGGGTACATATCATGAAATCTAGAGTCTCTGGCACTCACAAGAAATTTCTGATATTCAGTAATTTTTAAAAATTCAAGAATACGTTTGTGAAAAAATTTAATGTTAGTCCTCCAAATCTCAATATCCTGAGTTATGCCGATTTCACTGCATAATGATCTCCAATGGCGCAGCCAAAAAGTGTTATGTAGAAAGGTCTCTTCAGCAAGCAATCATGGCAGTCTATTGGCAGGTAGATTTAAGACCTTCCTGATGTAACTAAAATGCAAATTCAAAGTGTGAAAAAAGCGAGGGAAGAGCAGTTTCAATATGTAACATATAATTAGGCGTATTTTTGGGAAGATACATATAACATTTTCTATATAAAATATCGCAACAATTTCTCAATATTCATTTTGCAGCAGTATGGAAAATTTTAAGATTGTTCGAAAAATGTATCCTGGGATGGTGGATATAGCTTAACCAAGTGGCATTAATCGCAGTTTTAGATGGGGCAAGTTTAGATACGAGGTGTTTTCTAAAGGATACCAAGGTATTTGTACTCATTCACAATATCAATCATATTGTCACCGAACTTCCAATAAATGACCTGGCTGACTCTCGTACCAATTCTGAATATCTTTATCTTTGACTTATCGAGATTAATTCTTAAACACCACTCATTACAATAAACATACAATGGATCAATCATATTCTGCAATACCATAGGAGAGTCAGAAAGGAGAACAATGTCGTCGGTGTATAGTAAAACCTTCACAACCGTCCCAGCAATAGCGATGCCACCTGGTAGGTGGTCATGAATGTCGTTCAGGTAGAGGGACAACAAAACTGGGCTGAGTAAACACCCCTGTTTTACGCCTTGAGTGACCGTGAACGGGTCAAATAAAGTGTTGCCATCCCAAACCTACCCTGCCGTCAAATGAGTAGCTAACTACAAAAAAAAACAACTTCAAGTTAGCTTGTATAGACTAACTTAAAGCCAACTACTATGCAATTCAACATTTACATTAACCAAAGTGTATACAAACACTGTGAGGAAGTGCTGGAATACTATTGATATTTATCGATAGTTCAGATTTCACTATCGATATTAATATTGACTGAATGTTTGTACTTGAGTATATATGCATTTCGAATAATTAATATGATTGCTAAGGTTGTAGCAAGTTACAAATAGTGAGTTCTAAGCCAACATCTAAACAACTGACTTTTCGTTGACTGAAATTTAACTAAATTATAGTTAATTTAAAAAAACCAACTTAAAGCTAACTTAAAGTAGTAAGTTTAAAGCTAGCTACAAAAGGTTAACTTTAAGTTAATGGCTAGGTAACTAACTTTAAAGTTAATTGAAAGTAATGCAGAGTCGGACAATTGACTACTTCCTAGGACATCGCAATGTTAAAATAGTTAGTTAATTTTATATTAAATTAATGTAAGTGTCAACCACCACTACTTGAGAAATAGTTAGCTTTCAGTTAATTTAAAGTTAACTGAATGTCCGACAGGGTAACTGTAGTGTTATTGTAACATATACATATATGTGACCCGGTCTATGAAAAGGTGGCTTATGACTCAAAAACAAAATTTCGAAAAATTAACTGTTAAAGATAAAGAATGCATTTCGTCAGTTTCTTAGTAGGTTTTCTTTTGCATTATAATTATAATCATAATTATGAACAGTCATGCCCAAAAGGCAACCAAGAAATGCAAAAGAGCATAAACGAAATAAGTTCGTGTATGTAGGTATATAAAGAGCTATGTTTTTTTCAATGCAAAGTACAAACCAGTTTCTGACCCAGCGCTGTCAGGTTTTTGTATTTTCAATAAAATTCAGTTTTTCTTTCATTTGTGCTCTTTTTTCTCTACATTTTTAGTACACTTCTAAGCAAGTTAGGATTTTCTAGTTTTCACCACGTGAAAGAGCGTCTCAAAAACTATCGAAACCAAAAAAAAAGTGGAAAAATTTTTTTTGAGTCATAAGCCAGCTTTTCATAGGCCGGGTCACATATATAAAAATAAGTTACCTATGTTCGTTATTTTATAACTCGAGAACTACTCAACCGATTTCCAAACGAGTACATGCGTTGGAAAGGGGTACTTTCACTGATGGTTTATAAAAAAAAACTCCCGATACGTTGCGTATTTAATTTTTTATTTTTAGAAAATCCCGAGCAGCGGCGGGATCAAACAGCTAGTATGATATAATTTTCTCTACAATATTCATTAAATATGAAATAAAAATGTTATGTTAATAAATGTTAAACGTTAAAAATGGATTTTCAAATTTTTTCAAAATTTATCTTTTTGGGAAAAATTGTATATTTTTGGAAACTAAAATGTACCTTTCTCGAAATTACACTGGCAGCACTGGTGAATACCTTTATTAGTGTTGAATATAAAATGTAGCTATCGAGCCCTAACCGCGAAAATACCGTTAGAGCCAAAAATCAAATTTTACAGGAGAGTTTTTTATTTTATATAAATTTTACGATAAAATTGTTCTTGCTAAAAATCCTAACAGTACCTTATGTGACCATGCCATTTTAGACGATGATAGAAGTGTTGCCACGTTATTTTCGCGGTTAGGGCTCGATATTATTTTGTTCCATTGTAATTTAGAAAAATGTATCATTTTGTAAGGGTGCGTGTAGCCTGATAAATATTGTTACGTTAATGCCTTTACAATAACGCTTTTGGTGTATTTCCTTTATTATAAACTTCTTGAGTTCTTTTATTGCAAACTTTAATTAAATTAAATAATCACAAAACTTTTTACAATTCACAAACTTTCTTTAGAATTAAAGCTTCGTTCAGACGGTGGTTAGATCTTACAAAAATGTAAGGTCTGGCAATGTGTTGACAATATGCTGCCAAAGAAAAATTTTGCTTGCCAATGATTTTCCTGACAACGTTGTCAAACGAAAAATTTCCATTCAGACGGTTGTAAAACATTTAAAAAAAATGTTACTGACAATTTTGTTAGATCTGAAAACCGTCTGTGTCACTTTAACAACCTTTATTTACTGCTTTTATTCACAGCTCACTATTGTGATCCACACACTTTAATGGTTAAACTAAATCAGACTTTATAATTTTCTCATCGTGATGCGATATCAACTTGACAAATTCTGAACTGCCACTCACTTAATGCCCCCTTTTTCGAATCTATTTATACTCTAGCCCAAGCGTGCAGACGACTCTAGACCGTTCGATCCCTGAAGTCTATATGGCTCTAGAATTAAACTTATGCATCTAGAGTTATTAACAGGGAAACCAGAAATATGCTCTAAAAAACACGTTTAATGCGCATTAAATATGCAGTAAAAACTGGAAAATATGCCCTGAAAAAATATAAAAATATGCTCTAAATAATCAAAAATTGCTAATTTGAAGGCAAAATATTTAAAAAAAAACAAAAATTGAGAAAAAAAACTTAAAAATATTATCGCTTAAGCCCATATTAGGTTAAAATTCATATTAGAGATGTTTGCGCCGAATATTATTATCAATATGGGATTTTGTCTTAAAGGGATTTTAGGTACGACCGCTAAATTGTTAACAAATGTTAACATTTAAAGGAAGTTAAAGCTTTTTAAGGATGGAAGCTTTGGGCAAATGTGAAACGATTCGAAAATAATTTAATTTGCAGTAAAATATTTTTGGGTCGAATTTAAATAACATCATAATTAGATGGCATATTGACACAAAGAGTCTTATTTGGAAAGAAGTTTTTATGGGGACCTCGTCCTAACGATTAAAAAGTAATTTTGAGTCGATCGGTAATAGTAGTATACCGATTCGGTATACTAAAAGATTAGTCTACATTTCTATGAATTATACACATCGCACAACATTTATCCTTAATGACAACCTGTAGTGGAATTCTCTAACTTTTAACGATTAACGTTAACGTTAATTTTACCGGCACAGTTTATTGCTTACGGTAACAATACAGCAATTCAGTAACTCAATTTTAACAGCATAGCTAAAAATGTCAATCAAGTGGCATCTTTGTTAATTAATTAGTATATTTAACGAATACTTTCACCGAGGGCAAACTTTTTATCGTGTGAAACGACTTAAAGTACTTTCTAAACTAACAAAACCCCATTAAGGTTTGCTAGTCTAGCGAAAATTTAAAAAATTCTGAAAATTTGCAAAAATAGAGAAAATTTTTAATTTTTCAAACAAGCCATAAAATTGATTAAAAGTCGCTAAAATTGTGATGAATTGTAAAAATTCGGTTAAAATTGTTAATTTAGCGGAAATTCAAATCGTTAAAGCTCTAAAGAACCACAGGAAAAAATCGCTTATATCGCGAACATGGCTAAAATTCGCGAAAAATTGCAAACTTGCAAAAAAAAACGTAAAATTTATTGGAAATCGCTTAAAAACACAAATTGTCGGTATGTATAATTTTCTTTTTTTTTTGCAAAAATAGCGAATTTCGCGAAATTGTTTAATATTTCGAACAAACTTAAATTATAAGGAATGGCAAAAATTCGTTAAAAATTGATAAATTAGGGGAAATACGCAAAAATTTGCTAACAGCGGAATGATTGGAAAGTCTACCACTTGTTTTTGTGTAGAAAATAAAACACTATTAGTGATTTCCATAAGCTGCATCTAAAATGTAAAATTTTTAATAATAATTATAAATTCCCAAAAAAATGTTTAATATTATTTTGGCAAAATGTGTGTTAACAACGTGAATTTTAAAAAATGTTAATGTGGTTTTTATTTGCCAAAGTATTTGTTTGTTTGTTTGTTTTTTTTCGATGCCAAAATTTATAAAAGGCTGCAAAACGGATAAATATATTGTTTGTGCCTTCATTGGTCGCACAAGGAAAAAAATGCAATTGCAAATTTTTGGTTTCCCTGGTTGTTAACATTGTGCATTAACTCTATGGCTTAATTTAAATTGAGTTATTATCATAAAACTAAAGTATACTTTAAGGAGTAGCAACTAAAGACAATTCGAGTAAACTACAGTGGGGTTGAAGTACAATTATGCATAACAATTTTAACATTATTATATTTAAAATTGAAAATTCTGTACAGTGATTTGCACACTAGAACTATGCAGAATTATTTAAATTAATAAAATAGCTAACAAATACAAAATTGTTAATAAATACAAGATAACTAATAAATTAAACTTATTCTTAACTAAAGTTACTTTCAATATATAAATTAAATATTCAAGCTTAAGGTCTTATTTTTTATATAAAACAGAAAGAAAAAATCCCTGAAAAAGGCACTCAAAGAAGTGCCGAAACATTGGTTTTTAATAAATTTATTAAAAAAGTTTTTTATATAAAAAATAAGACCTTAAGCTCGAATATTAAATTTCTATATTAAAATAATAAAGGTCGACGAAAATACGTACATATTAGATAAAGTTACTTTTGTGACAATATATTACACAATTATGATGCATTATTTTGTTTAGAAAAGGAAATGGAGGCAGCACGAAATAACTTTAACAGAAGTATAGACTAATTTTTTTCAGAAAGTGCAACAGAACTTCATCAAATACCGATCGTTTTCTTGCATCCTCTGATCCGTATTTAAGAAGTGCAAGACGTCAACCACATAAACATATTTTATAACTAGATGATGTATTTAAAGTTATGATAGCGGGTGAATAAAATGTTTGATTATTTCGGAATTATTCAGGGGTGTCATAGAATCCAAGTCGTTTTTGCTCATTGTCGGTTTTGCAAACCCATACTGGTTTCATTTGGTGTCATGAAAGCAACAAATAAAACCGATATAAATAATAATATTATAATCCTAATAATCAGCTGTTTAAGGTTTTTGCTCATTTGTTCACAGCTTCAAATGCAACTTTTGTTTAACAACTTTGTAAACTGTAGTTATTGCGCTAAAATATTGTTAAAGTCTGTTTTTTTAATTAAAGGTAAATTATAGATACGAAAATAAGAAGTGGAAATACAGTAAACCTATGAAATAAATGCCATCGTTGTATTACCTGCATTGCATTTGTTGTTTACATTTGTAGGTATAAACGAATTTATTAAAAATATAAACGAATTTGTTGTTTAACGTTATAAATAAATAAAATGAGCACTGCTGTTGTTGCATATTTCCTGTTTGCAGAAAAAGTGAGATGAAGGCTTTTGCGAATTAGCAAAATTTTTAAATTTAGTTTCCTTCCATCTGTGAAAAATCTAACGGAAAAAATTAAGCTTTTCACAACTATCAGGTTTGTTCTGGAAAAAGAAAACGCAAAACGCAAGAATAAGAAATATTTAATAAAAAAATTTGATTATTTTTATTATACAAATATTTCTCTACTAAACAGAATTTTATAACTAAAATTAGAATAAAAGTGTATTAAAAACAACTTCTAAATTCTTGCGTTTTGCTTTTTCGGTTTCCAGAACACCCCTGTATATTTATTTCCAATGAAAAAAAACCAAGAACTGTAAGCTGCTTGGTTTATTTTCAATAAAAAACTATAACATTGGTTTCTGTGGCACCTAAACCCGACAATAATTTTAGATCGAACAAAAAGCCGATAACATTTGAATCCATGACACCAACGTATTTTTTTTTTTTTTTGTCGGTTTCAAATCCAATTCCGACAATATTGGTTTCTATGACACCCCTGATTATGTTTTTATTTTTATATGGGCGATGGGCGTGATTGTTGATAAAATCTGGCATTCATAATTTGCTTATCATAGAAAGTATGTGTACCAAATCTGAAGACGGTTGCTTTTAAAATATATTTTATACATTGTCGGTGCCATGGTACTAACTCTACTTTTTTGTTGCAATATTAACTTTTTAATTTGCTTGGAAAAAAGTCTCGTTGTAAAAATAAAATGCTCGAAAGAAAAATTTTGAAATATCTGAAGATGGACATTTAATAGTAATTACCAAATTTTAAAACTTTTTGTTCAAAAATTTTCCTAATCAGCATTAAAATTTAATCTTGGAACCATAATGTACGTGAGTTTTACATTTTAGTTTAACGTGACGGTTATTAAGACAAAAATAACAAAAATTCTCAAATGTATAAAAAAACACAACAACTTCTGGTTGAACAAAAAAAAAATACTAATAACAACAACTTTAACATTAACTTTTGCTAATACATACTACAAAAACAACATTAATAATAATGATAATGTAATATAAATTTAAGCACTGTACTTCAAATACGCCTTAAAGTATGCACAGCTTCTTTCCTTCCCTTAAACAAAATCACACACGCACGCACATTAAACAATAACAGAAATAAAAAATAAACGAAAATACCGTGAAATTGACGAAAAGTTAAAAGGCAAAATTATTCAACGAACGAATAAATAAATGGAGAAGGGAATGAGTGGCTGACTGATTGAATAAAGAAATGAATGGCTGGATAAATGAACGAACGAACAAAGAGCCGAATGTTGTTATTTCAGTGGATTAAGGTAAAGAACGTTTGTAATACCTTTACGAGCAAATGAACATGTATGAATGAGGTGTACCAACCCTGTAGAAAACCTGTGGTTAAGTGCCTCCAAGTCAGCACTTTTGTCGATTATTTTGAGCGTCTTTACTTTTGTCATCGCCTTTAATTAGTTGCGAAGCTTTGTTTGTTTCTTCTTGATTTAATTATTTGTTTTATTAAAATTTATTGAGGATGCAAGCAAAATTATAGTTCTTCATAAAAAACTAGTAAAAGTAAATTAAGAGATAAATAAATAGCGAAAAATAGGCAACAACTAATAATAATGATAATAAAAATTTAAATTTAAGTGGTTTTGTAAAGCCCTTAGAAGTGTAATGAAATCGATTAAAGAGTTTTTGTCGAAAATTTCAAAGATTGATATTTTGAAACAGCATTTTTCAGAATCTGTTGCCTTTTTTACTACACACTGAAAAAAAAAATCATTTCATGCGAACTAAAATCTAGCTAAAGCAGTTTCAAAAGTATAGTAAGTATTTCCTTAAATCAGGTACATAGCGCTTGTTTTGAGTACGGAATTTAAAGTACCCCGTACTTGAAATAGTCCAGAAACAGGCTTTACTTAAGTTTAATTGAGATAAAACATAACCTCAAACTGTGCTTGATTCAAAAATTTTAAAGTTGATTTAATGCCGAATTAACACTTGAAATAATCCGAATGTAAGAATATTGATTTTAACCTAAACACTTACCCCCAGCTAACCAGGTATAGAGAGAGAATATTATTATTTACTTACTCGTTATACAAGTTTGTTTACTTTTTGTTGTATTCTTCCCTTTGTTTACAGAGTACTCTCAATTAAAAGATATGGTTTTACTTATCATTCTACGTATTTACAAAAGTTGATGTATTTTACTAAATAATTTTAACAAATAGAATATGGGAATTTTCGCTTTTTATTTTACTTTTCGAAAAATAAACCTTTTTGCCACAAAGAAATTAAAGCACAGTAGGGAAATCTAGGTAAAAGTTGCAAGTGTGGACTAGAAGTATTAAATTATTCTCGTATGTCTCCAGATCCGATGTCATCATATGGTCCCATGAGTCTTCATCCACATTATGAAGCATTTGCTGTAAAAACTTTCTGTAATACTCTTTTAAAACTGCATTCGTTTCCATAAAATGAAAGTTTTGAAGTATTTTTGAAAATTTTGAATGCCTTTCCTATTTCTTCTTCTTTTTCCTCCACAAAATAATGAACTCACAAAAACTGATTGTATACAAAATAAAGTGCACATTTTATTCGGGTTTCAACATCAAACTTTAACGTTTCGCTGCAAATGTCTGATAATATGGATGAGGATAGAGAACTCAATGTGAAATCTCAATGGCAAGCACATGCTAAATATCTTAAGCACAGAGAAAGTCAATAATGAATCAGTTTTTTTTCCAACAATATGTAATTTCCTACAGGGTATTTATGTATGTAAGTATACATGTTCGTTCATGTTCATGCCAGCTATTAACAAATAAGCTAAAGAGGCTTTATAAAAGCATGTTTTTGTTTATTTCGAAACAATACAATAAGAAAAACAACAACCAGTGATGGCAACTTAGCCCCTTTCTGGCTATATTTAGCCGTGTTTTAAGAACCTGACACGCAAGAAGAATTCATTAGTGAATGTTAGTGAAAGATTAAAAAAAATGTATGTTCAAAAATATATGTACACCACGTCTTTCGAAAGCTTCACAAATCCGCAGACAATCGACCAGTTGTTTTGCATTTTGTTAACCAATATATCGGTTTGTGCCTTCTTAACGGATCTACCCCTTAATATTCGATTCATAGTAGGAACTACTTACACACATGTTCTGTTCCCAAGCAAAAATTATGAGAGAACATCTAAGCGAAATGTGAACAAATTTTTTCCCGTGAATATTTGTTCACGTTATTATTCTGCTTTAAATGACCTTTTTAATGGGAATTTTTCATGATCGCAAGTATGTGAAAAGGGGGAAAATTACGACGGAAAAATTATTCCCGATAGAGGTGATTAATATTCCTAATCAAACGCTGAAGTTGTGAGGAAGTCCAATTCTTATTTCATATTGTGAGCGTCAAAATAAAGTAAACAGCTTGTTTTCCATTATAAAAAGTGGTATGTTTGTTATAAAAAGTTAAATTTCTACTTTGCCAAATTTGATTAGACTTCATGTTTGATGTCGTCTGCGAAAAATACATTGCTCCCAAATTTTACGAAAGCAAGTTGGACAAAAAAAAAACGTGATATAATGTATAAATAAGAAATTAAACTGAAAACATACAGTATCTGTAGTGAAGCGTGATAGGGTTGGCTTTTGTAATACGTCCTAAAACAGTTGGATCAGACCAATAGTCGCTCGATATCAACTCAACTAAACATCTGGGAGCATTTGGTCAGACAAATAAAAAAAACATAACTAGCCTGCACTCCCTGAGGAAAATTCTGCCGTAAAGGTAGAAGTACATAACACGCGTTCATTCGTCGGCGTTTGTCGTGCGTTTTACAGCTTTAGCGGATGAAAAATTGCAAGTTACACAACACGCGTTACAAAAGCTGTTCCTGTCGGCTGTTTTTTTTATTTATTTGCTTATTTGTGCATTGAAAACGGATGCGAAATTATATCAAGATTTATTTATTTTTATTGAATTTATTTTTTTTATATAAATATTGTAAGTTTTTGAAGCTCTTCAATAAATTTTTCTTTCACGATTCGCAAATTTGTAAAATTTTTGTTTTATTGTCAGCTGATTACTTGTCAAAAAAACACAACGCGTTAAAATGTTCAAAGTTAACCAACTAACGCGTCAAAACATTTTGCATGTAGCTTGTTCTATTAAAATACACTAGTTTAACTTTTTTTGACAGAAGTCTACAGAGCGCGCGCGCACTAACGCGTGTTATGTACTTCTACCTTAAGAGTGGCCAAAAATGTCTACTGCCCTAACTTTAAAATGGGTGGAATCGATGCCAAAGAGACTAGAAGTCGTCCTAAAAGCAAAAAGAAATCAAACAAAGTATCACTTTTCTGAGTATTTTAGAACTTGTACACTTTTTTTTTTCGACATGTTAAAAAGGGAGTAAATTTGTTTTTTATGGCACTGTATTTGTTGTTTTTGAAGTATTTCAAATTTTTAATTTTATATTGTAATAACATTGTTCAAAGTTTTGTAAATGATAATAAACTTCTAAAAATTTAAATTCTTTTTTAATAAAATAACAGTTTTTATATTGTAAAACCAGCTGTTTACTTTATTTTGACGCTCACTGTATGTATTTATGTAGGCTTAAACGAGGTAATCCTTGTTGTTCAAGCAACAAAGTACCTAGCGAGTAATGCTTAAAAATGAGTTCCAACAAAACAAACAAAAGGTCAAAATATCTGATAGCAAGCGAATAATTAATTGAAGACAAGAACTGCAAATTTTATTCTACAATGACCAATTTTAAATGGTTCTTACAGTAGTACGATTTAAATGTGAAACGATTCCACGCTCAATAATGCAGTATTTAGGGCTTAAAAGAATTTCATTATTTGCACGTTTTTTTGGTGCTTTTAAACGAGAAAGACATTTATGAAAACTCGCTTATATGCATATATGAACTCGCTTATTTTCATCAGCACCGTAAAACAAAGATATTTTACTCGTATCGAAAGTGTATGAAAGACTCATTGTTTGATTAAAATACAGCAAATTTAGTTTTGATGAAATAAGTTTTGTGCGATTTTTATTGTATTTGACTCAAGCTTGAAACGATGCTAATAAGAGCATTTTTTTCAAGTAATTCATTAAAGTTGTATGATATTGTGATGCATAAATGCGGGATATGAATATAAGTTCTTGTCCATATTATGAAACCTGCCTGCGAAACATTTGAGTTTGATGATGAAAGGGGAAGGACGAATGGAAAAGTGTTCTTTGTTTCGTGTACAAATAGTGCTTGTAAGTTTGTTATTAAGAGGAAGAAGTACAAAGAGAGATACTGAAGTGCTACAAAACAAAAGTTTCATTCTATGGACACCAATGCAGTTTCAATAGATAACTGATGAAAGTTTTTTCAGCAAATGTATTATAATATAGACGAGGACTAAGCAAATGCTTATACACGAAACGATTTGGACTATTTTCAATAGCAAACTGTTATTGCACAGGTATGGATGCAAAAAAGCGTAAACTACTTATAACGGTGTGCAAATAGGCGATAAATACTGTCAGGGTTGTGCTGGAAATCGAAAACGTAAAACGCAAGAATTTGGAAGTTGTTTTTAATACATACAAAATTTTCAATTGACAAGATTTTGTTTGTCGTGCTAACCTCCCAATTGGTATTCTTGATAAAAAAAACACTGAAATTTATTGTTGAAGGGATACGCTATTCCTATGCACATTTAACTGGTTGCTTGGGCCAGATCATTAGGAAACTTCATCCAAAGATTATAGAAAAACTAAAGATATTAAGCAAGTAAAAGTTGTGGACCAAAAATAAAAAACGATTTGTTGTTTGACTTCGGTCACTAGCTACACTCAGCGACAGCCTTGGGAGTTTCCCGACTGCGCACAGTGCGAAATTCAGGAAGTTTAGCGGAACTTTATTAAATTTTTTAAATACATAAAATGCATAAGATTACTCATTATTGCGGTTGCTTTATATCCCACCTCAAAAACCTCATACTCGGCTTGGGGATTTACCCTGCGAAACAACTCCAAAATACACCTGAAAGTTGCATTTTTTATTCAATTATACTTTTTGCATACAGAGAGATGTTCGATTTGTTTCAGTTAAGAGAGTGGTACATACAAACAGCAGTGCAGTAGGCCATGATTTTTACATAATTTATTTTATGAGAAAATTGTCAATTATTGGCATTTAAATAATTGCAAAATCGTTTCGTACTCGTGTGTGACTTGTTCGTTAATAAAGTGATTTTTAAGAAGTAAGTAAATTTAGTTTTTTAACTTCGTTGGAGACTTTAAAAGGTGATCCCGCATAATACAATCTTAAAACCCACAACATTTTAAAGGTATGTTTTTTGCTCTATTGGGAACACAAAATATCTTCTGCGATATTTTGCGATCTTCTTTTAAATTAAACTTTTTCCAGAATGACTTTGCAAATTTCATATAACTGTATTTTCTAAAAGTGGAAGGAAGAACCGACATCGGAAGCCATCATTGGTTTTGTTTTGGAAAAAATAGGCTTACCAGTGCTAACAGCTGACGCTCTGTACAGTTTAAAGGCATCTGTTCGTGCGCTAGTTTATAAAATACAAAAAAGGTGGTGGGGGAATCCAGTCGAAATTTAGCATAATTTCTATAAAAAAAAAATGCAACTCAAAAACTTTAAAAAAACACATTCATTTTTATAAAAAATTTAAAAAAATCACAAATAGAACTGGTTTACATGGTTTAAATAATTAAGTTCCGCTAAACTCAAGAAATTTTGCACTGTGCTGCGGGACACTAAATAAAATTGCTGTCGAATCGATTAACTATACGATCACGACTGTCAGGCTTAGTAATTTGTGTTTCATAACTTCCAAGAGTTGACATCACTAAAAACAACTGTAATGGCAAATGAAAACTCGCTACCAACAACAACAACAACAACAACAACAATATAGCAAAATATAAGCAGAAGCAGCAGTCAAAACATTGTTAAAATTTTTTATGAATTACGTTTGTTTTTCAATCCGACATTTGTTTATTTTTTTCTTCTTTTCTTTTACTCTCACTCTTTATTATAATTTTTTTGTGCCAAGTTCTTTTTTTTGGAAATGTTTTTTCATTGGGGAATTGCTGTTGTTATAAATGACAACAGTAATCTATCAAAAGTTAAGTTAACACAAAAGTAAATGCACACATACATACATATACCTACATACCTTTAAAAATATAAAAACATAATTATACAAAATATGTCCAGAACAAGCTGGGGGTCCACACCACGCGTTCGATGGGCTTGATACTTTCTTGAACTTTTTTTAAAACGGATGCGATGCGACCGCATATATGCGTATATATATGCATTTTACGCGTGTGCTGTGTTGTAACTTGTCAATACAATTTTACATTGATTCAAATTTTTTACCAGATTCTTTCTATAATAATGAAACTTTGGCATGCAGATTAGGCTTTTTTCGAGAAAAATACTATAGTGGGATACATACAATCGAACTCGAATGACAGCCAAATATTTCGTCAGACGGCTAAAATTTTGAGAAAAATTGTTTTTCAAGTTCGATAGTACTTATGAGCTATTTTGGATGTCAATTTGATAGCAAGTTAGTAAGAGTGATATATTCAGCTATGCCGAATCTTATAAACCCTTCAGCATGGTTGGGAAAGCACAGATGTTTATAAAGGGTGGTTAAATTTTAAGGGCCGATTTTGATTTTGAATAAAACACAAATTATTTAGGAAATAATTGCCATTTCTTTTTATTAGAATAATATTGGTATGGTTCAATTATGTATGGAACAAAATTCTAAAATTAATGCGTATTATGTTTTCGATTTCCAGCACACCAACCAAGCCCCCATAAGGATCCAGAATATATATGTATGTATGTATATACTTTATAGGGTCTAAGGTCAATATTGTGGAAATTACAAACGAAATGACAAAGTTATTTACATATACCCTTTTACCTTCGGTGAAATAAAATTCATAAAAACAATTCCACTTTAACAGCTTAAAAAAGAATTGAAGAATCATTTTGCAAAATGTGTCCAATCGAAATGTTCGCACATTTAATCCGCAATTAATCTGTAACGACATTTTAGTCAAAATGCTAGCAAGTGGACGTATTAAAAACTTTTGTTGGTGAAACACTTTTTTTTTTAACAAATTTCTTTGCTAAGTGTAACGAAAAATTTATATGAAATATAAAGTGAAAAGTTTAAAGTGTATTTTTTTTTTTTTTTTTATTTAAGATGAGAAAGTATTTTAGTGAAATTTATTTTAATAATAATATTGAAGAGAAATTTATTTAAAAAACTATATCAAAAAAAAGTTTTTATTGGGAAATTTTCAGCGAAAATATATTCAGTGAAAATTTTCTAGTAAAAATTTTTAGTAAAAATATTTGTATGTATGTATGTATATTTATTTTATTGACTATATAATTTTGGATTTTAGATTACACAATAATTTAATGATTTTAAATAAAGAGTTCAGTTAGAGAATAACTTATCTACTTAAACATAGGTTGAAAAAAGTAATTATATTATATCAAATTTATTATTAATAATTAAAGGGGGAAAAAGGAGATACAGTAGAAAACCCAGAACATGATTAAAAAGGAAGTCAGAGGATAAAAAGTGAAAATTATTAAGAACAAATAGATCGAATATGCTCATATGGAGAGTTTGCACACTTAACATGAAAGTTTTCAGTAATATTAAATATTTTATCTTTAACTAGTAACAAATTATAGCGTGAGTGTAGTCGTGAAGTTGAGAAATGGCGTGGTAAATTACACATCATTTTTAGAATTTTGTTTTGACATATTTGAAGACGTTTTATGTGACAAATTGAGGTGTCGCTCCATGCTGGGGCTCCATAAAAAAGTATTGCTTGGAAAATTACCTTAAAAATTAAAAGTTTGTTTCCAATGTTTAATTTTGACTTTCTATTGATTAAAGGATATAAAACTTTAATTGTTAGATTCATTTTATGGATGATATTTCCAATGTGTTCGTTAAACACCAGTTTTCTATCGAGTATTACTCCCAAATACTTAACATTTGTCTCCCAAGGTATATCTATGCCATTTATTTTGATATGTGAACTTGGCAAAAAACAGTCTTTTCTTTTCCTTGAAAAGTATATGGCTTTTGTCTTAGATGGATTAACCATGATTTTCCATTTGTTAAAATAATTTATAACATCATCAACTGCAGTTTGAAGATTAGGTAAAATATCAGCAAATAATACATTAGCACATAAAATTGCTGTATCATCTGCAAATATAGAAGATTCGCAATTTGTTAAAGAAGGAAAGTCATGAGTAAAAACATTATATAGCACAGGAGACAGACAAGAGCCTTGAGGACATATTTCTGTAAAAGGTTTTTCATGAAAATATTTAAGCCCCATAAACGTTATAAAATAAATAAATTGTTATCCAATTTTTATTTTGTTATGGATATTTATTTTTAATTAAAATGATCAAAATCTTCAATAAAATACAATAATCACAACGCAAAACGTAGACTTTTGTAAACATAAACAAAACTGTGACATAACATGGGGTCTTTACCTGACAATTTTTTGTCATAATAAACGTCAAACTTCATATAAAAAAAAAACGCTGACAAAAATTTTTAAATTTTTTTTTATATAGACTTTGACGTTTGGTAAGACAAAAAATTGTCAGGTGAAGATCCCATGTAAGATTGGACCTACGATGCATAGGCAAAAATCGCTATCGGGCAAAGTAATGCCTGCCACCTGTTAAATTCATTATGCTAGACACCATTCAATTCAGCGTACTCAAATAAGCTTTTCCGGTAGGGTGCTCAGCTTGTTAGAAAAAAGTGCCAAATTTGAGCGCAGTGTTGTAATGCGTACTTCGGTCCCTATTACACTTAGAAGTGGTATACATTTTTAAATAATTTTAAATTCTCTTTATTGTTCTTACTTACCTTTTTAGAAGTATTTAAACTCAATAACTTACCCTTCTTTTTTTTAATTTCACTTTCAACATTGACCACTCCTCAGCCTTCAGCCCCCACAACATTAAACTAAAATCCCTTTAAAGTTGGGATGTGCGATAATTAAAAGAACTCAATTTATCAAAATTACGATTAATTGATTAATCAGAAATTTGATGTATAAAATTCTTGATTAGTCGATTAATCAGAAATATGAATAATTTCACCAACTGTATTTTAACATGAAACCCAAAAATGGATATTTAAATATAATCGGTGAAATAGGCACTTAGTTTTTGAATAATTCGAAAATTTTTACTTTGTTTTATAAAGGTTTTAATATTTTTCACATAGTTAATTAACATGCTTTCATAGTGTGCAAAACATACACGGATTTTAATACAAGTGAAGTGGTGAACACACAGCCGTATTCATAATAAAAAGTTAGCCACAATGTGTACACTACGTACAACGAGCTGCTAACTAGAATGCCAATTAAGCTTAGCAGTTTGTAAGCACAGAGTTAATTCATAACAAAGTTTTGTGCATCTGGCAACTTTTAATAAATCAACCCTGAATTTTAGTGATGGCAGATTTTATTGCTCAAAAATGCAAAACGTTTTGCATTAATCATCGCTGGTATTGTCATTAATTGTTTTTTTTTTTTTTTTTTTTTTTTTTTTTGTTTTGGTTTTTCCTCCACATATAAACATTTTAAGAAGTTTTTAAAATAAAATTAATTAAAAAAAGAAAGCGAATTCAAAAACAAACAAAAAAACCCGCAACAAAATTGTTTGAAGTTTGGTAGCTCGTTAACAAGAGTTTAGCAAATCGTTAGACAGAGGTTAGTTGTGTATTATGAATAAACTTTGTGCCAACTTCATGACAAATTTTCATTATGAATACTGCTGTGAAAGTTTGCCAATCTAAAAACAAATAGGTATACTACATTGCCAGCACTTCTTAACTATTTACTTTCATTCTATTACTTAGGCTGGGTTTTTGAGATTTCAGCTAAACTGGGTTTAGTAATTCTGAAAAGTTTGTATAAAAAATTTTGTCGAAACAGCTTAGTTTTGCATTAAATGTTGGTCTTTAATGAAATAATAAAAACATCACATTTCGCCGGCAAAATCCGATTTTCGGATTACGTTAAACTAAGTTTAAACTTAATCCACATCTTAAAAACCACGGCCTTATAATCTTATTCATCACAATAGTTAAATTTTGATTAATTTTTATTATTTTTTCTACTTAAAACATCTGAATTAAACTATTCAAACTGGATTATTAAAAATTTTAATTATTCAATTAATTAGAATTTTGATTAATCAGAAATGTTGGTTAATCGATTAATTAATCGCAGCACATCCCATCCTAAAAACCACGGCTTTAATCTTATTCACCACAATAGTTAAATTTTGATTAATTTTTTTTATTTTTTCTACTTAAAACATCTGAATTAAACTATTCAAACTTGATTATTAAAAATTTTAATTATTCAATTAATTTGAATTTTGATTAATCAGAAATGTTGGTTAATCGATTAATTAATCGCAGCACATCCCTACTTAAAAGCAAAAAATAAATAAAACAAATTTTTTTTATATATGTATTTAAATATTCAATATACATACATTTCAGATTCTTTTTTGTATATAATTTTTTCGTAACACTGTGTTTGTTTTTAAATATTTTTTTCAATTTTTTTTTTAATAAAAACCGGTTCAGGAAACAGCATTATCATTCAGGGGCTTCGTTCATAGCAGGATTTTAGGAGAGAAGGGCAATTTTTAGTTTTGTAAATAACAACTAAAGATTTAAGTATGTGTGTGTGTGTGTGTGTGTGTGTGTGTGTGTGTTTTACGGACAGCAGCTCACACACACACTAAAGGCAAACAAAAAATTTGTTTATAATTCCTTTTTATCGGGAAAAAAAAATAAATATTACACAAACAGGAAGAGAGACCAAAAAAAAAGAAACTTCCAAAACAAAAAAAAATAACAATACAAATTTATGTGAAGCTGGTGGTGGTGCTGGCTCTAGACTGGTCAGCATCATCATCACAAGTCATCAAATCTGTTATTGATGTTGTAGCTTCTGATGCATTTGCCGTTAAATTCAGTGACTGATTGCGGTTGTCCTGGGTGATGTTTGGTAATGATGGCGTAGTGATTGTACTACTTACATCCATATTCAGACTTGTTATTGGACTACTATCGCTATAGCTAGTGCTAATAATACTACTGCTATTGGTGGTGCTAACGCTGATGCTGCTACTGCCACTGCCACTAGTACTATTTGCATTATTAAATTTTTCTCCCGGTAATGGTGGGGTTTTATTTGTTTCTACGTTTTTGATTGTTTCAGCTGTTGCTGATACTGACGATAATAAGGAGTGGGTTGATGATGTTGTGGTTACTGGTTTGTTTGTTATTTCATCATCAATCATTTTAGTCTTCCCATCAATTTGTATTGTTTCTTTCTGTATAGATGTTAATTTTGTAGATATTGCTGAATCTGTTGCTGTTGTTTTTTCTGTTTTAATATTGTGGTCATTGGCTTCTGTTGACGCTGCTGTTGAACAGTTCTTATCGATTGCTGTGTATCTTTGAATATGTCCTTCATTATTTTCAGCTGTCTTCCTTTGTCTCTCTAAACAATTTAAATCTGTTTCTGCAGAATTCTTGCTACATGTTGCATGTAGTTCTTGCTGCTGCTGCCTCTTACTTTCTTTAATATTCAAGTGGTTTTCTTGTAGCTGATTTTCAATAGCTTTATAATTATTTTCACTACTATTAAGTGATTTTATAGTAACGTTTTCCCCATTATCCAGATTTTCCAAATGACCAATGTTAGATACTTTTTCATTATCCTTTAAATCTTCAGTTAAAGATTCGGTCGTTAAAGTGCTCGAGGAAGTCTTTGTAACTTTCTCAATTGTTTGTTGTTCCAAGTGTAAGTCGTCCGTTTTCTCCTTGTGCTCTTGAATATCCTTGTTTTTCGTTGAAGTGTTTCCAAGTGCTTCCGTTTCTTTAGCTGTCAATGTTTTTGCTGTTGTATTATTTGCGGAAGTTGGATTTAAATATTCATCCCTCTGATTTGTTTCGACATCTTGTAGACACATAAACATAAAAAAAAAACAGCAAAAGTACACAGATCCAAAGATAGACGGACGCACGCACATACAAACACCAAAAAAAAATACGCAAATCACACCGTTAAACACAAACGCACAAGAAGTAAACATACCAAAAGACAGCAATTTAGAGAAGAAAATAAATCCATACAGCACAGTGTAACGAACGGTAGCATAAACACAAGCACAAGTTGTTGAAGGAGAGAAAAAAACGAAAAGAACATACAATCATTAATAATCCAAGTTTATAAAACATATTGATGCTTATTGCTAAAGCAACAGAAAAAAATAGTAACAGCGATAAAGGAACAAAAAAAACAAAAAAAAAAAGAATGAACATAAAATAATAATAAGAAAAAAAAGAAACAAGGAATGAAATTGACACTTTATAAAAACAAATTTAATGCCCTTTTTATATATTTTTTTTTTGGCTTTTATTGTACGAATAAAGTAAAAAGAAGATGGGCAATTTTTTCCTTCATTTTTACAATTGGCTTAAGCCATTTGGTGGTCTACAATAAGTTGGAGTAATTTGTTTTTTTTTTATAATTTGGGGATCAAGAACAAGTTAATCATATTATTTGACTTCATAAAAATTATTTTACTTAATTTCCGAATACAATTGATGTTTTTTTTTCTATAAGCATGAAATTAATGATGAATTATGTTAGAAATATATAAGATTTTGGAGGCAAAAGTTTAGCCAGGATTTATTTGGAGATATAAAATAAGAAATAATTGTTTAACATTTTTGGAATCTTAATAACTAGAAAATTTTGTATAATCCAAAAAATTTATTTTGATAATAAATATGCATAAGAAAACTGAACTGGCAACTTGCTTTATTTTGATTTTTTTAGGAAAACGCTAAAGCAATTTGTTTTTGTTTTTTCTTAACCTACTTACAACAACAATTAATGTTGGGAGACTTCCGACCAATTGTAGTGGGAAATCAAGGTGAATTAATTTTTCAGGTGGCGTTAAAAGCACAGATGTGCTACTTTTGTTTCTAAATTAGAGAGAGGAATGTCAACAACAAATAAAACACAATGTTGTGTTTTTGGCCACCACCGTTTACGTGAATTCGCCTTGTGGGGAATGTAAGAAAAAATTAACACACTTTTTATTGTTGTTTTTTTGTTTAAGCTTTAATATCGTTGCAAACAAGACTTTTTGAGTGTTTGCAATTCTCATTCACTCTGCAGTTTAGTTTGCTAATATCTTTGGCTTTTCTAATTTATTTATTACGTTCTGGCCTAAGCAATCAATGAAATGCGCATAGAAACTATGCACGAAGCTTTTTCTCCAACAATAAATTCAAGTGTTTTTATCAAGAATAAAAATTGGAAATTAAGCACGACAAACAGAATCTTAATATTTAAACATTTTGTATTCCCAAAAATTATTTTGGTAATTTTCAATAATTTAAAAACATTCTCAAAAACATAATTTTTGCATAAATTATAAATGCGGTATTTGTGTCTTTAAAAACTAATAAGGCAATTTGGAGGGTAAACATCTCGCATTAGTTTTAATTTATGGTGTTTTCTTTTCTTCAAAAAATGTCACATTTTATTTAAAAAAATGCAATTTGGTGTTCGTTTCTTAAAAATGCGTTGCTCTCTAAAAGGGCAGAGTGTTTTATTCTAAAAAAATTCACCCTTAAATGTCATAAGGCATTGCACTTTACGCCCCGTATAAATCGAGAGTGTTGATAATGCCCTGTAAAAAGATTGCTTCGGTTCATATATGGCGTTACCAGACGAAGTTGGAAAAAAAATCGCCTTTAATCAGGACAGTAAAAATTTCAAGTTTTAATGGTTATTTTTCTATTATTTTATAGTAAAAACAAAAGAAAGCATTACATTGGTTATGGTAGGCTGTCAGTGATATAAAATTAAATGGATTCGGTGTTATAAAATTGTTTTTGAAAAAAACGTCAAATGAAGAAATTGTACAAATTTGGTGTTAATAAATCGGTAATCTGGCAAAGGTATTTTCTTGTTTACATATTTTATGAAAAACAAACTAAAGAAATTGGAATTTCATCATTAATTTTCTTCATTTATGTATTTATTTAATATCGATCTATTAACAAATTTCTGTTTATGTATATTTTTTTTATATTTTGAAGAACAAATCTTTTGTCAGCTGTTAAAAACAGGGCGGTCCCTTGTTTTTACATGTTCGGCAAGACATTTTTTACATGCACCTTTTAAAATGTGTTCTCATCTTTTGTTGGGTTGGATAAGAACAGTATTATTTTTGTGTTCGAAAGATGACAAACATGGAAACGTTTTTTTTTTAAAGATTTTCTACACAAACCCTATAAGCGTTTGTGTTTTCTACAAATCTACCGAACCGAACACTAAGGAGCGATAATTAGTGTTAACTTTCGAACACTGGTTTACAGCCATTTTTCAGAAAGGACCCCAATGTGGGAGCTTTGTTCAATTATTCAATCCTAAAACCATTAAATCTGGAAATTGAGCCAGCTTTTAAAATAATTTATATTATTTTGAAAAATAAAACTATTAAATAAGTTGTTTTTTATTTGATTTTAATAAATAGATTTCATTAATAATTTTACATTTAAATTTGTTCATGCAATTTAAAGAAAACATTTAAAAAACAAGTTGCCTCAAGAGGGATTAATATTTTTATAGCAATAAATATAATTGAAAACCCAAATTCAGTTGATTCTCCAAAAGTATCTAAATTACATGCATAAGTAACCAGTCGAGTATACAAAGTACTGCATTTGGTAACCAGTTGCAATTACCAGTAGAAAAATAGTTTACTACTAAAACGTTATGCTTTTATACTAATGGCCATTTTCTCCTTACACAATTTTCTTTTTCCCCTACGAAAAACTGCACATTCAAGAAATTTGGTTTTCTCAATGTCTCATTTGCTTCTATTCTGTCGCTAAGCTAACCAGGGGTCTAATCACCGCATACGATATCGAGCAAAATTGATCGGAATTATTTATTTTGGTATCAGGAATCTCGATATCGAATGAAATTTATTGAATTTGAAATAAAAGCATATGATATCGAGTAACTCGACATTACATTTATCGATACGTCAGTGTATATCGTATGCAAAAAAATTCGATAGTTTATTCGATACGATAGTATCGAAAGCGGTGATTAGACCCCAGTACTCATTTGCTAATTATTTATTTTTCTTTTATTTGCCGTACAGATAAATTCAATCAGCTGACTCCCAACTTTCACATGTATTTTGAGAGGTGTTGCCAACCGAAAACAATGTTTTTTGTCATCGTTAACGAACAGTTCATCGGTCTTATAAATTTATGCTGACATTAAGTAACAGACAGTTTATCGATACATTGAGAAAATGGTCATATAACCGTTAAAAATTTTAATTTCTCTAAACTTTAAAAACAAAACAAAAGAAAACATTTTAAACTTAATGCATGATTAAAAAACATGAGGAGGATTGATTTCGAAAAAAACTGGCAAATATTTTCTTTTTAAAGGATAGGCATTAAGTTTTTTTTCATTAGCATATTTTAAGGCCTCTACTATTCCTTAAAAGAGTAGCATACAACAAGGGATCAAAAGAGACGAAAATTAATGGATAAAAAAATTAACTTGAAATGAGTACAAAATAAAACAAAAGTGCTATAATCGGCTGTGCCGAATCGTTGATACCCTCCACCCAGTCTAAGAAAATTTCAGTACTGGACTTTAAATATTCGTCACAACATATACGATCCTAATTGGTTTTAAGGTCTAACCATAATATGCAAAGCCTTGCTTAACCTTCTGTCAAAAATTAAAAAAAAGTCTCTCAAATGTATTTAAAAAAACAAAAACAAAATAAAAAACATTCCGTATGTGTCATTAGATTCGCACCTTGCTTAAGCAAATGACAGTTTCATTAAACTTAGCAAAAAGTAACATGTATTCGCACATTTGCTTAAGCCAACTTAAGCACATTGTGGTTGGGCCTTTAGGCGTATTAAAGCGATTTTAAGGAGTAGGTTTTTTATTGGGCGTATGGGAAATTATTAGCGATCTGCTTATGTAACTGTCAGAGATGAAATTTTTCTGCATTTATTTGTTACTATTTTAGGCATACTAAAGCCTTTTTTCCTGCTTTTGTTGAAATGCAACCCCGATCAAATGAATTGTTTTTGAAATTGTTTTGAAAATTTTCAAAAAACGATAAAGTCATAAGGGTGGGTTCACACCACAGAATACTTACAGAGCTGTAAAAAGTGACTTGTGGAAATGACCCAAATCAGTTGCGAAGGCAGCTTTCTAAGAAAGAGATAATAAAAACCTTTTTTTTTTGCAGTGAACCGGTAATGTGAAAAAGCAAGCCAGAATAATTTATACACAAATTTCGTGATCAAAACAAAATTACCAAAAGAAAACCAGTTTGCTTTGTGTTCATTGTTTGCGTCAGAAATATGATGCAAAGATAAATGCAAAAGGGCAGCTTTCTTAGAAAGAGACAAAAAAACCGCAAAATCTTCTGTCTCGTGACATAGTAATTAGTAATCCGTGGTTCACACTATGAAAGTTTTCTTTCAGAAAGTCTGAGTTTATAGGTGAGAGGGGAAGAGAACATTAGTAATGCTTGTTATTTTAATAACACATTCACACAATCACACTTTTACATTTTACTTGAGTTTTTGACAGGTATGTATTAATATAAAGTATAATAGTGTTAAATAGCCTTTAGCTATATTTTGTTTTGTTAATATTTTTTTCAGAAGAAATGCTACTTTGCCACGACAAGGTGTTGTTTACTGAATACGGAGTACTGCTATTAATATTCCTATTAATTGAAATACTTTTTTCTTCTGCTTATGTTCATCTTTTGAAAATTCCTAATTATATGTTAGTAAATATCGTAAGAACAATATATTTTCTTAGTGAAATTTATTTTTGAAAAATTTGTTAATTACAACGAAAAACTCACAGTTTGGAAATTCATTAAAAGAGGGATCAAGAAAATGCACTAAAATTTAAACGAAAAAGCTGCGTTTTTTGGCTTCGCGAAATAAGTCCCAGGTGCAATAAGACTCCCACAAAAAAAAACCCCCGGTAAGCTAGCTAGCAGAGAGTTAGTCTATCAGTTACGGGGTTGCGCTTTCAATTCCCGATATAGATTCTGGTTTCCTTAAGACAAGTGTAGAGCTTCGCGGGATTAGCTCAGGGAAATGAATTGAGTACCAATTCAAAAAAAAAATTTAATCAAACAAATCCTAACTTGTTGGCGTTATTTCATAGTGAAATAACTACCAAAGAAATTAATGAAATAACTTCCAAATACAGTTCATTGAAAAGGAATGAAATAAGGCCAAATAAAAATTAAAGAACTCCTAGATAAAATGGTGAAATCTTTGCGAATTTTATTTAATAATTTTCTTACTCGAGATTCGAGATTTTAATATGTAATCGCTTTTGGCCTATGTTGGCTTTTTGATTATTAATGAATAAATAATAATTCTTTAAAAGTAGTTTAAACATACATAACCGAACCATACAAGCCCGAAACTTAAAATCCCGAATTTTAAAATCTAGAAAACTTTTCTACCTCTTTCCCCTTTGGTTTAACAAACACCGGCTTCGCTAATTAAAGTTTATAAATCTGACCTTGAGCCCGGCTGTACGCCGTTTTTGCAGGAAAGCTTAAGATAGAGAAAAATTTGGAAAAGTACGTTTCTTGGGATAAAGTGCAAAAAGTTTTTTTTACGAAAAAAAAATTATTTTTTGGAAAAAGAAAAGTACCTTTTTTGGGATTAAGTACTTTTTAAGGGAAAATTAACTATTTAATGCAAAATGCATTTTTTTAAGGAAAAGTTATTTTTTGGAAAAGAACGTTTCTTGGGATATAGTACTTTTTTAGGGAAAATAAACTATTTCATGTAAAATGTATTTTTTTAATTTTTACTTAAAAAATACTTTATCCCAAGAAAGGTACATATAGTACTTTTTAAGTAAAAAAGTAATGCAAAATGTATTTTTTTTAGAAAAAGAGTTTTTTTTAGGAAAAGTACTTTTCTTGGGATTCGAGGCCCTATGCTCCTAAAAGAAAAAAAAGGATTATGTATATATAAAAAATAAACTATTGTAGGGAAAATTACATTTTTAAAGAATAAGGGCCCTATTATGAGTTACATTCGATAAACGATTTTCGCTGGCTATCGAACATCGACTATCGAAGGTTAATTTGGTATTATGAGTTGGCAGCACCGTCGAAAATTTCGTTGTGCATCGAATTTTTCAACGAAAACCAATTTGCTTTCGACGGTGCAAATTAATGTAAAAAACTTGTTGAAAATTTAACTATTTGTAAATTTTTTTGTGTTCGTATACCAAATACCATATTCTTTGTCAGTTTTGTTCATGTTATGCAAGTCCAACGTCATAAACAGCAATTGGAAACGCCCATATTCCTTATGGAACAAAAGTCTTTTTTGACCAAATGATTTGCAGCAAAGTTCAGCATTTAAAAAAGTGGAATGAAACCCCACTGAAGCTAAATTATTTAAAAACAAACATAATTCCGCCGTGGTCACGTTTAATTTTAATTTTATTTTTTAAATTTGTAAACAAAAATTTTTATTTTAAGTGACAGCTGATCGAAAGTGTACTACTGTGAATTAACAAAATCACAATAGTAAATTTTTATCGAATGCGCGCCATAATACCAAATGAAAATTCGTTCGATCAGCTAATTCAACTGCTGTCGAAAATCGAATTTAGTTCATAATAGGCACCTAAGTACAATTTTTGATAATAATACGTTTTTAGAACTTTCTTTGGGAAAAAGTATTGGTTAGGGAGAGAATAATTTTTAAGGAAAAGTACTTTAACAAAATAGTAATTCTTAGGAAAAAATACTTTTTTCAAATACTACATTTTTTAATTTTTTTGTTTATAGAAAATACTCATTAATTATAGAAAATACTTTTAAAAAATTCGTTTCTTAAGATAAAAAAGGAATTGCTAGAAAAAATATTTAACCAAAAATATTGGACATTTTATGGTCTCTTTTCTCCAATTGAAATTCAAGCCTCATTTATACATTCTCTTCTTTTTTTGTAATGTTAAACATTCTTAAATTTTGTACGCTTGTTAATGTCGATACAATACGGAAAAACAACATTCACAACGTTTTAAATGAATGGCAAATTTTACTGGCTGACTCACTGAATGGCGGCATAGCATTCCATACAAGTCAAATACGGAAGAATCTGCGTAAAAACTAACGAGAAGGGGTTGCTAGGAATTGAATAATTTAATTTTCAATATTTTACGCAACATTAGAACAATTATCATAATCATATATAACAAACGGCAATGATAACCATGATAATGATAATTTCAAAACGGAGAAACCGAATCGTTCTCTGTCTGATATAAAAAGACTAGTGTGAAAGGACTCAAGAGGGCAGGCAGTCTGAATAATTTGTGTGCAAATTCGAGACACTGGAAAGGACAATAACTATAAAAATTTATTTTTACTATTTAGTCCCACCGAATCATGGCTACCCAGTTGTCCGTCCGTCTTTATCTGCTTTGATTTATTTAATTGTTGTATTAGTATTTTTTTTAAGTGAAATTAAATTCCAACCATTTTTTTCATATTTATTTCTTTTTGTTTATTGTAACTACCACTTGGTTTCTTTCTGGCTTTTGAATTTTATTATATTTTTGGTTGTTGTTGTTGTTACATTTTCAAATGATTTAACAATCAATTTAATTTGTTTAACTCAAGGGTTAAATCTAAGAAAAACAATCTGGTTAAAATGTGTCTTATGTTCTTTAAAATCGATGAGAAGTGTAAAAAAGGTTGAAATTAAATTATTAAGAGGTAGTAGAATAGGCCTTGAGTTAAGAGGGCCTTTTATCAAGATTTATATTTGCCCAAAACAGAGTTTTAGGTTAGTTAAATCTAGGTATCGTAAAACTCTAATGGTATGTTTAGAGCAGGGTAGTGGAGTCGTCAAAAAAAAGTTCTAACTCCTGCTCCGACTCCAGCGGCTGAAATTTTTCAAGTCCGACTCCAACACCGACTCCTCCTCTAACCTTGATACAATAAGAGGTTATTCCTATTCAAGGTCCAAAAAAATTTTAGACCAGTTCTTATTTTATCCTTGACGGGAATTACTCTTTAAACACTAGATGCTTGATTTGCGGACTCCTAAAGAAATACATCGCGCTTCTCCAACCCTTAATTGGTTGTTAAAAACATCGAAAAACTTTAGAAAAAGCGGATATATTTAATTTTCGTATATATACATTTTTTTAAAGACCCTTGAAAATATGTAAAGGGCCGCAAAGATGCCTACACTCCGATTTAGCGGACAAGTGGGTGGAACTTTTTTAAATTCGTCCTTTCGGGACTTCTTTGTCACTCCATCTATCTTTTAAACCATTAAACTTATAAATAAAGATTATACCGAATTCGTAACGTTTTATAAATTAGGCTCCATCTACAAAATAGAAATTGTTGTTACTTAAATGGAGAGAAAAAAGTATTAAAAAGGGGAAATACAGGAAATTTAATTTCATTCTTTCCATTTTCCGTGCTGTTTATGGTAATTTTAGAATTTTTTTAAATATTGAACTTAGAAACATAAAATTATAGTTGCAGAATACTGAGTGATGATAAAAGATAAGATAAAAATGATTGGTACCTTTTGGTTTTTCAGCTGGTACTTTTTGAATTTTCGTTAATATTGGTACTATTTAACATAATATTAAATATGCATGGTTCTGAGTGAATAAAAATTCGTAAGGGGTAGCTTTTTGGTACTTTTTCGTTCTACAACTTTGGTACTTTTTTGATTTTCGTTAATATTGGACGTAGAAACATAAAATTAAACATGCAATGTCCTGAGTGGATGAGAATCTATAAAAGGGAAGTTTTTAGTACTTTTTTTTTGATATTAATCTAGTACCTTTTGAATTTCCGTTAGTATGAGCCCTAGAAACATAAAATTAAGCATGAAAGGTCCCGAGTAAACGAGAAGGTACTTTTGAAATTTGTATTAATACAAAACTTAGAAACATAAAATTTAACATGCAGAGTCCAGAATGATTGAGAAACTATAGGAGGAGACTTTTTATTACTTTTTTGATTTTCAATTGGTAGTTTCTGATTTTTTTTATATAATTAATCTTACAAAACTAAATTAAACATTCACGGAATTAAATGGAAGATGATATATGGTTGGTCCCTAGACAAATCCATCCACTAAACGAAAAAAACAAATGCTCGAAACATGTGAATTAATATACATATACTTACATATGGGTATATCCCAGAAACAGTCCACCGACCAACAATTTTTTAAATGAATTTTTTGTTAATGGAATATAAGACTAGATGTATAATTTCATTTGTATAATGAAAGATTTGTATTTCGATGATCATTAATACAATAATTTTGACCAAATACTACCCTACCCCTGATTTATTAATGTTATACGTGAATTAAGCATTATTTTAGGTGATTTTTATGCTTAAAATAGCACTTACAGCAGACTCATCAAAATATAAATTTTGTTAAAAAAAAAGTTGATATTCCTTAGTTAAGAAATTAGTTTAAAAAATGCAATTTATAAAAATAAAATTTGTTTTGTTAAAATAAATAAAATACTACTGGAAAAACTGTAGTGTGCGTTGCGTCACAAAGGGTTCACGGCTTTTGTCAAAAAATTACAAAATTTTTTGGCTACGAATAAGTGATTTTAGAATTATCTTATCTTCTTTAAGGAATTAGATTTTGTATACCTTATGATGGAAAATTTGCTAAGAATAAGGCAAACACACTTCAACCTTTGAAGTTACTTCCCCATTTTGTGGCGTTCGTCACAAAACTTTGCGATTAATTATTTCGCCACAAATACTTGCTAAGAAATTATGATATAAGCCATTCATAAGTACATATTAATGTCACTAAATACTATATATAAGGTACATCTATCTCTTTTGAAAGAAAACAAATGTTTATATATCAATCAGAAATCGCGTACGAATTTAGCGTTCGTCACGCAGGATTTGCCCATATACGTGTTTTCTTCACATTTGCCCAATTTCGACCACAAGGCAAACACTAGTTTATATTGAAATCGGAAACAATTTAATCAAACTGTATATAAAAACTTTTCAAATACAAACTTCAAGCTATTGTAATTTAAAATTTTGAAGTACAAATTAATCTTATTTGAATGGTTTAATTACAATAAAATTACTCATCACTTGAATACTTATTTAATTAAGGCCTTTTTGAAACTTTTATTCCCCTTTAACTTTCGCCTATTTCATTATCGAGTGAACAAAGGAGAATGATGCATACGTATCATTCATATTCACTCATCCCAATCGAGCTTAATTTCAATACATGTTTTCAATTGTGTGAATAACAAGTGTATTGTTAAATTTAATAATGTTAAAATATGCCTTCTTCTACTTCTTCTTCAACTTCTTTTTTAACCACTTTAGAAAACGATAAACTGACAAACAGACTACAAAAAAAATTATTTAAAATGGGGTTGTTGGGTAAAATTCAATCCGACAAGCAATTTGAATATTTCGCTTGCAAAGATGAGATTAAAATAACAAAATAAACCTTTTGAAAAGTTAACACTTAAACAACAATTTACTTGAGTTTTGAAATTACATATTTTATTGCTTGAAGTACTTGAAACTTAATTTAGTGGAATTTATTAAGGATTTGATTTTGATTTGAATAAAACAGGAAGACATTAGTGCAACTGGAGGAAGAAAAAAATACATAGAATATTTTATAAAATATAAATGGAATTAAATTAAAAATGGGCTAGAAAAACAAAAGTGTTATCTTTCGAATAAAAATTGGTCAATTTAATTTATTTAAATTGCCTCGAAGCAACAAACTTTTATTTGAACCAGTGATAAATAAATTATCTGCCAGATGTAGTGATTTTTCGAATTTAGTGTTTGTTAATAAAAATCTGGAAAATCTTTTATATAGTTTCTTTTAGCGATTTTTGGTAAACAACGTATCCATAATTTCTTGCTTAAGCCTAGTACTCTGTTCAAATCTGTGAAAAATGTTGAGCAACATTAATTATTTCACACGAAAACTTTGTTATGTATCAATGTTACCTATTTAGCGAGTTTGTACAATTTGACGAATTTATTCCTGCAAAGTATGCGACATTGTTTTGCGTATGTAAACAAACCGCACATGTATTTAAATAATATTTTTTTAATAAAAAAATGTAATAAAAAAGAAAGTAAATATAGATAAAAAACTGTTACCGGTTGCGTTATTTTAATTTTTTATTTCTTATTTAAAAATCAGTTCATACTTTTTTGCTTTTGCTTAAAATTGCACGTGAAATAAGTGCAGCTTACAATACTTTGCAGTTGTAAACAAATGTTGTCAGAAACATTTCGGAACTTTTTCACAAAATGAAAAGTGTACAACTCTATCAACATTATTTCATAGATATTCCGTACAAGTTTTTTTCATATGCGTTTTGACAGGATTTCACGTGAAATGTTGAACAGAGTACCAGGCTTTAGCCAACAATATACTGTTTTCGCTACGCAAAATTCTCTCTTTCTCTCTCTGCTCTCAATACTGGATTACTCAAATGGTTATATGCCAAATATGTAATCGAATAATGGATTAAATTGATTAATAAAGGCTTACAAAACAAATTTTCAATGATTAATTAACATTTATTACATTTAATAATCGTTTATGAATACGGGGGAAAGGCTTTTAAACGCTGAATAAAGTGTCCATTAAATTACTGTTAATTACAGATAGCTGAATAAGCTTATAAAAGTTATTATACTACCGAAATGAGGTAGAAAGGCACCCTTTTCCTACAAAACTCAAAATCGCCAAGCAAAAAAGTCATATAAATATCTAGACTTACAGTTTTTATACATTTACAACTTTAATCCAGCTGAAGATGCGAGTACAGAACAATTTGATATCTTTTTATTTGCCTTCCACAAGATTTTCTTTAATATTATTTATACAGCTATCTGAATACGCTTTTTAACAATTACTAATGTAAAAAAAAGTTTGCTGGAAAATTTTTTAAAATTGTTGTACTTTAAAATCTTTTTTATTAAATTCAGCTAGCGGAATATATTCTTAAAACAGCTAATTTTTTTTTTATCTTTAATATTGCAAATTCAGCTAGCTGAAGTTGGTTGTAAGCTATTATTTTATTTTACTTAACTTGATTTTTCAGCGAAGATTTTAAAATTTCACCAGTAATAAAAATTTAGCTGACAAAAAAATTTTCAAAACATTTAATAATATTTTTTTATTTTGTGTGAGAAAACAAATATTGTATATTTAGCTAGAAGAATTAAGTTTAAATTAAACGAAATGTTTTATCTTAACCAAATTTAATTTTCATTAAATTATTTTTATGAAGAAAGGAATTTTACAACATGAAAATTAATTAAAATTGTTATTGATAATCATTCATTCTTGACTGACCTGAGATTCGAACCCAGGCGGCTGGTTACCATGACATGTTTCGATCGCAACCACTCGATCTCCTCAGATGGATTTGCCGTCTTACACTCGCAGCCAAATATTGAAAATTTGGATTAAAAAACATAAATAGTTCAACAAAATAACCACAATTCTAATTAACCAAATTTTTGTTTGCCAAAATTATTTCTACATATTGCAGTAAAGTCTGCTAGCTGAATTAAATATTTAGCTTTAAATTAACATTTTTTTTAATGTTTACTATATATGGGTTAGTATTTTAGTTATTCAGCTGACAAAATATTATTCAAATTACAATTTAGAAAGGTAATTACTTCTTTTAAGGTAAACTAATGATTGGAACATGCTTATATTGTTATCTTTCGGAAAGGGTTTTCAATAATTTAGCTATTAACCCTAGAGTACTAACATGATTTTTTTCTACATTAATACTAATTGTTAGTCAAATCGGCTAACATGAATATAACTCCGATTTTGTTAGCTTCACATGAAATAATTTTAATATTTTTTTAATTTGATAACTTATTTTGTCCAGTGTCTAAAAAAACAATAATATGAAAGTTTTCCATAATAATTTAAGTTTTGCATTTACTATTTCATTAAAGGTGCTCTTCTAGGAACACTTTCGCAAACACAAATTTTTTAATGAAAAATATAAGTAAAAAAATAAAAATTAAAAATTTTAAATTCATTGGTAATTTAAGAAAACATGTCAAATAATACTGAAAATGCAAAAAAAAATATTTTTTAGAGTTTTATTTACATTTGTGAAATGCTCCGTTCATTCATTTTAACTAACATGACTTCAAAAACTCAAAAATAGCATTACTTACTGCAGCAAAGTGACCGTTATAAGCAAGAGCGTACCATCAACTGAGATTACAAAAAAAATGAGATCTTTTCATAGCAGCAAAAAAAAGTTACACGCAAAAATAAAAACAGTGTTAGTCAAAATGACTAACATTAGTACTGCAGGGTTAAACCAGCTGAATGAATTTTTTAAATATAATATAATATTTTTATTTTATAATGCCAACTATTTAAGTTATTCAGCTGACTAATTGTGTTTAATTACCCTTTGACGATTAAATTTGAACATGTTTTAGTTGTAATAATTTGAAATATCGATGAAATTTATAAATATTTTTCTTATTCAGCTAGCTTAATTACACAATAACCTATATTTTTACTTGTCTATATATTTTTCATTACTACAAATTATTAAGATAAAAAATTATTAATTATTTAGCTTTACACAATTAACTTGTTTGCTGTTAATTGCGTAAGTTAAAAGAAATAATTAAAAAATATTTTTTGTCTTCGTTTGAATAATCAACCGGCATAATGATTTTTTTTTTGTAAAAGACTGCGGGGTTATTAGTCTTTTTTAACCAAACGCCTACAAAATTTAACGTCTCATAAGTTCGTTCAAGCAAACAATTCATAAAAAAAAATCCGTCCTTAGTGTCAATTATTAATATTTTTTTAAATCCCTTAAAACAAGTTTATTAGAAGAGAGTTGCCATCTTTTTAAAATTTTTAGCTATAAACCCAAAATTGCCTACATTTTATTATTTCCATTGCCTATTAATTTAATAATAACGATTTTTTAATAACATTCTAATTTAATGTTATTTTTAACACTAAGTAAATTTTCTGACTACTTTCCCCCAAATCTGGCATCTCTAAAGTCTAATTCTCCCACCTCATTTTCAATAATTTTTCTTCTGTCTATTAGATTTACTTTTGATATTTTACCCGTCAAATTTAATACGTTTTGTTACATTTGAAGGCACCTGATGTTTGCCTTAAGTCCCCATCCACTTTAAAATGTTTTTCTTTTTTCTCTTTACGATTTAAGTTGTTATGGCAAATAATAATATTTTTATTATAATATTTTTCTTTCTGGATTTCAGGTCCTTTTTTATAATTTTAATGACATGATGATGATACTTAAACATCAATATTTTTTTGGTTGTTCGTTTGTACAAAATTAATTCCGTAAACTTTATGATTGTTGCTAAAAACCCAGTAACCAAAAAAAAAGGAAACAAAAAAAAAATAAGTACAATTTTATTTAATTCAATGGTCAAAGAAAAATAGCATGTTCTCTTCCCCAATGAAACTAGACTTTCTAGAAGAAAACTTTCAGTGTGAACCTAGACTTAGCAAAAAAATTCTTCCTGCACTATGACAACACATAAACACCAGACATGCAAAATTTTGTAGTATTGAAGTTATGACACCTGTAGACTATTTTTTGTGGGGTTTATGAAAACGTTAATCCCACAACAGTTCAAGAGCTTAAAAACAACATTATCGAGCAGATATTAAGCCTTGACAGTTTATTCAAAAACGTGATTGAAAATTTTTGAAAAATATTAGGAGCCTGCCGAGCCAGTAGGGGGGACATACATATGTAAGGATAAAGTTAACCAGTGGGAAATCATAGGAAAGGACTTTGAGCGGACAATTTAAAAATAAGTGGAATGGACGTGAATTCACTGTTGCTTGAAGGTATAGAAGTGATTCAATGAACCGCAATGGACAGTCAAACAGGTTTTACACAACACAGGTACTACAAAGAGTCTCCGGGAGATGTCTTAATATTTAAAATTTTTCCATTTGATTAGAATCAAGAAAAATACTCAGTTCTTCTGGAGTAAAAGAACACATCACAATTTTTTCGCTTCTTGGACAGTTAAGTCGATGACTTCAATACTTGTAATTTCTTCAACGAATATTGATCAAGGAATTTGTGTCTATTTAAGGAAGGATTCGGTACCATTTAAAAATTTTAATTCTCAATACCTAATGTTCACTATAAAATTCTTACTTTGTTTCTCACAAAAAAAAGAGATCAACTTGCAAACACATGGTCCTTCGAAACACATAATGATGACTTTGATGTGAAAGTCTAACGGACAAGATAATATATTGATTTGTCTTAGAATCTAAGATGGCAGTCAAGATAATCAGGAATGTGAAGAAAATCTATCGTTTTAAGCAGGTGTTATTAATTTCGACCGAGAGAGAAATCGATTTCTGAATTAAAGTCCAAGTTGTTGGTGTAAAATACAGTTCAGTTAACATATTAATATAAATTCTAAAAAAACATAGACGGGAAAAAAGAGTAAAATGTATTAAAAAATTCATTTTTTTAAGATATTGAAAACGACATTATCGATCTCAAATCGTTTTCCATCACACACCAGAACATAAAAATCGTTACTTTCTAAACAAAAAGGAAATTTAAAGACGTGGTCCTTCGAACCGCCTGAAATTGCTAAAGTTCAGTCGTCAAATAGACGATAATTTTTTTTATTGAAAAACGTATGTTTCTAGGTAAACTGATGTAAATTGAGTTTTGTATCAGTTGCTCTTCGAATTACCTAATGGTGTTTAAGGCAAATGAACAATTTGTTTGTTGGGTTTGATTAAATAAAAGCGTATGTTTCTAGGATAACTGGTGTGCAGAATGTTTTTATATTGTATTTGATTTAATTTTTTTCATATCTAAAGAATTATCATAATAAGTTTTGCACATTGTTATGTTTGTAATCAGATTTCGATTCAGTTATTGTTTCTTTATGGTATTTACTGGGATTATGATTAATTGTGTTAAGTGTTTTTCGTATTTTTTAATTCAGCTTTTATACGCCAATTAAGAAAAAATCTTTTTCAAGTTACATAGTTTGTAAAATTTCACGAGAAGCATAAAATCCCTAAATTTTACTTGAAAAATTTTCCTTGTAAGCATAACACCGTTTCTAGATTGTTCTACTTATACCAACAGCATTGCTACACCAGCAATATCTGCATTTTAACGGAGCTCCATGATCTTTTGAATGAATCTGAATCAATCAAACGCCGAATTTATTCATAGAATCATAATTTTGCCTTCTGTATTATCAAAGAATTTCAGAGAGTTCTAAAGTTGGATTGTTTAAATCAAAAATTCAATGTTAACAAGCAGGTTTCATAAACACTCTTTGGAAAATATGCATATGTTACCTTCTCAGAGAACAGGGACCTAGTGTGTGAAAATTAAGTTTTGAGAAAAACGTTTTTCATCTTATTCTACACCCTACATGGGTACCAGAATCCACTCTTAAGTCAAAACCCATTTTTTGACACACTAGGTCCCTTTTCTCGGAGAAGGTCACATAAATGCATATATTTAAATTTCCACTAATTTGAGTATATATTTATTTCATTCTCCAATGTTTTACCCTGCCTTTACACATTTAAGTAATACCTCGCAAGTACAGAATACGTTTTTATTAACATTGAACATGTCAAAGAAATAGTCAAACGCATGTAAGTTTCATGAGTGTTGACACAGTCATATGAAAGTTCTTTTTTTCGGGGGGGGGGGGTCTATTTCGATTCGAAAGAGTTATTTGTACTGTACTGTACGATATTCATATTCGTTCGGAATAATCGCAGATTTGCATTTATAAACAAATGCGAAATTTGATGAAAAGTTATTGGCCTTATGCCCGTAATTTCTACAAACATAAATCTAGCTGTGTATAGATAGATATCTTTGGTGTACCGAATTTTTGTTAATTTAAACGTGTTTGTCTTACCAACTGGTTGAACTGTAGTGTATTTTACACTATCGAATTTTGACAGTTAATTAAAAATATTAATTAAAGTACAAATGTTGCCATATTTTAAAAGAAAAAGGAAAGGAAAAAACGTAGGCAAACTTAACGTTGAAATTACCAAACTATTTTTACCGGATAGGTAAAAATAACTGTTAGGTACGAACACGAAATAACGGGCAATAATAGAGGGTTGTGTTTTGATCGGGATTTTTTGATTTTAATAAATTGTAAAAAACCTCAATTTTATTCGAAACATAAAGTACAAAAATCGTAATTCACAGTACGAATTGTTTAATTTTTCTTTCAAATCGAAATAAGCTGAGGGATTGCCCCAGGGTAACCAAATTTTTTTAGTTAAAAATATGTTTTTTTCTAAACACTTTTCATAAGATGCAACTAGATAAATAAATTGTAAGTTTCAATTATGATATCTTATAATTGTTTTATATGTACATATGTATGTTTATTTTTGACAGCTCATCTTATAAGATATGTACTTGTTATAAGCAGGGAAACCTTGAATATGCAATTGCATGTCTGAGTCGATCGGCATACTTATGGGTACTAAATCAGTAACTGTTTAAGCGCTGATTTAGTTGAACTAAACTCAAATGTATGTTTAGTTTAAACAAAACAGATGCACCTCAATGCCCGATATATCATATGAAGTTTTAGAACATATAATGTTGCAACACTACGATTAATGGGTAAAATTCATTTGGTTTGTATTGGTAGTCTATACTCCCAATTTTATGCGTTTGGAAATGGTTTAAAAATAAATGAAGCGCTTTACTCCTCAAGATGAGGAGGATGACAACTTTTCATTGAAAATTATGATAAACGACAAGTCTGATTTCCATCTCTGTGCAGCCGTAATAAGCAGAATTATTGTTTCCATTACCCGCCTAAAGTTACTGTATGGTGTGGTGTTTACGCTGAAGGCGTTTTCGGGCCTTATTTTTTACAAAAATGCCGAGAGCCAAACGAAAACTGTGAACGGGGATCGCTACAGAGTCATGCTTTCCTTTATCTCAACTGGACGGATTCTAAGCGCTAATTTTGAACAAGATTTTACATTTAAGCCCTTCATTTTGACTCTTTAAAAGGACGTTCAATAAAGATATTTGATAAGTATAAAATAAAATGCATCACAAGTATTTAAAAAAATTAAAGAGAATTACAAGATTCCTAACATTTTAAAAGTACAAATATTTAATAACTAATGCCTTAATAAAGCAATCTTAATTCCAATAATTATTATCTGCATACTTTATTCTAAATATGTATTCTGTAAATGTGAGGTATTTTAACTACAAGTAAAACATACCTAATGTAAATTTAATATACCACACTTGATCATAAAGAGGGTATCAAGTCCCATACCTGGCTTAATTTCATGGTATCAATTAATGTGAATTGCAAATTTTATTTAGGAAGAAGACGACATAAAAAAAAAGCAAGAGTGAAGTAAAAAATTATAACTAAAATTAAATAATTTGCTTTTTTAGTTTTATTTTTCATTTTTTTTTTTTGTTGTTTGGTAAAAATAAATTTGTTAATTTTCTTTTATAGCTTATTTTAAGTGAATTGACTGACAATGTACAGTGAATTGATATTTAAAATTTTTTGATGTTTGGCAATACGACAAAAATCCTTTTTTTTTAAAGACAAGCCATACGACAGAGCGTGTGAATTGGATACATTTTTAATATAACATTAAAGGCATATGAAACAGAATTTTTAAACCAACCGTTTCATTAACAAAAAGAAGTAAAAGTAGATATGCATATAATATGTCGATTTTTTCAAAAAAGTAAAATAATGAAAATATTGAGTTAATACCCTCTTGTTAAGCAAGTGCGATATGAATATTTTAAACAGAAAGTAGAAAAATGTGTATAAAAAAGAGTAAATAAAATAAACAAGTACGATTGCTATATTCGACTATGGCGAATCTTATATACCCTTCACCATGGTGCGATAAGAGCAGGGGAAGTAAAACGAATACCGTTCTGTAGGTACAAATAAATCTTTTTTGTACCACGCCCATTTTAAATCCCGCCTACATTATACCAGAAACTTTGGGTCTAGCCGCTCTCCAGATATACAGAAATATATATTTTCTTTGTGTCACGCCCATTTCTCCAATACCGCTTATTTTTTATAGATGAATGTGTATTGATAACCAAGATGTTTGTACCTTATTTAGTAACTTTGGCCTTGCCGTTCTCTAGACATAGAGAAGAAAATCCGGCTGACGACAATGTCAAAGCCGTACGTAAATTTCTTTTATTTTATTTATTTATTTATTCTTTTATTATACATACATATAAAAATAAAAATGTTTGTAATGAATTATTGAAAAAATAAAGAAATTACTGCTACTACTACATGCTTTAGAGAAGAAAAAACTACAACACGGGATGTATGGTAGAATTTAAAGTCGTGATTTTCTCTTATCTCAGTTATTTATGGAGCGATCTGGCTGAATTTCAATAGCAAACTTTAATGGAGCATATGTGACAAATATATAACGATCTAATCGCTCCCCATAGTTTCTGGGGCCTTCGGACAACGTTGAATAAACTGTGCTTTGCTCATTAGGATCAAGAATATATGTATATACAAGATTGTATATTGAATAAAGAACTTAAACCCTTTTACTTTCAGTGTAGGGTAAAATATACAACATAATTTTTTCAACTTCCCATCACTAAATAAGTGTACAGTTATTTTGCAAAGGTTTAAAAAAAAACTTAATTACAGTATTGTATAAAAAATATTTTCAAAGAGGCAAATACAAGTCTGCTTTAGTAAAAATATGATGTTTTTGCAGATAAAGGACTATAGAATTGCCAAACTAAGTATGACTGAACAAAAGGTTTGGGAAATAATTAAAGACCTAAGCAAACTGTCAAAGGTTGGAGGAATTATGCCGTTTCTTACGAATTATAGGGGTTTTCGATTTAACGGGGTTAAAATAAAATAAATACGAATTAACAAGGTTTTTCAATTTATTTACTAAAACGATGCGTGCGCTTTGACATTTTTCTTTAGTATTTATGTAACAAACTGATCTTAAGATAATAAACACACACACACAAGCAAAAACCCACGCAAACACCCTGCATATAATATTGGACCACCTGATCCATTCTGATTAAATGCACTACTCCATAGACTGGTCCGATGTAATGCAAACATGGACCATGTCATTGTTAAAAAGTGTTTGTAGTGAGAAAACATGCCTTCGTTTTTTAACGACATGTTTTCGTTTTAAACGAAGTTAAAACTAATCCTCTTGAGTATACAATGGAGTAGTTTTAAAACTACTCCTTTGTAGTCCAAAGATGGATTATATGGTCCTGGCCTAGGACATCGTAATGTTAAATATACCATGTTTTTCCATACGTTTGGGTTACTTTTGGACTAGCCCTAGTCCCTTGTGGGCTACACTTTACACGCGTGTTTGGACTAGTCCTATTACTTGCAGGGTAATAGCGGTAAACAAAATATCATTATTTCCAGGTTTATGTTGTTTTTATTGCGAATTATAAGTGGTAGTTAGCAAACAATTACGGTTTATAAGAGGTAAAGAATATTTTATTTAAAACAAATTTCCGAAATTAGCGAGGGGACCAAAATATATGGAAATTATACGAATTAACGAGATTTTTTCAAGGGACCGACAGCTTATTAGGAACTATCGGGAATTACGATTTATCGGGGTACGAATTATCGGGATTTGACTGTAATTAACCGAATTTATTATATGCATAAGATTTAAATTGTTGCAAGGAAGGTGAAATAAAACCATTAAAGCTATTTTTTTTTAATACAGTCAAATCCCGATAATTCGTACCCCGATAAATAGTAATTCCCGATAATTCGTAATAAACTGTCCGTCCCTTGAAAAAATCTCGTTAATTCGTAAAATTACCATACATTTTGGTCCCCTCGCTAATTCTTATTTTTTTTTTTCAAATAAAATCTTCTCTACCTCTTATAAATCGTAATTGTTTGCTAACTACCACTTAAAACTCGTAATAAAAACAACAGAAACATGAAAATAATGATTTTTTGTTCACCTCTATTTTTTTGACGTGGGTTTTGCTTTTGCTTCATCAACTCTTACTTCAATCCTTCATCAATTTTACGCTAAGTAAATGAATTTGCTATTTTATTTTATGTATTTATTTTGTATTTTATTTTTCGCAATTGTTTTTTTTTTTTTTTTTTTTGTTATTTATCGTTTTAGTAAATATGTATATTAAAAACCCCCGTTAATTCGTAATTATTTTAATTTATTTTAACCCCTATAAATCGAAACCTCGCCAAATCGAAAACCCCTTTAATTCGTAAGAAATGGCCGGTCCCATTTGATTACGAATTATCGGGATTCCACTGTATTTATATAATTTTAACTAAGTATTTTATTAAAATGTTATGAAAAGGATCTAAAAATTATTTGTTTAGGTAAAAAGATGAAAAAAATTTTAACTTCAATCATGTTTTATAAATTTAAATTCCTTTTAAATAACGATAAATAGACCATACAAATAATATGTTTTTAATATTTGAGGGGAAAAACCCCTATGTATGCAATAAGTCAAGTTCATTTTAATTATTTGTAGCTCTAAAGCAAATTAAAATGCTTAAAAATTCACATTTAAGCTGTTAATATAAACTACACATTTTAACTTATAATTTCCAAAAGGAACTTATTGTCTTTTTTATTTGTGGCAATGTTTTTTTAATGTTTACAAAAAACAAACTTCAAATAATTCCGATAAACTTCAAAAATTATATTTTGAGAGAGAAGTGAAACTACCTTGTGTATTTGTATCATGATTTAAGTTATGAAAAATGTTTATCAAAATTGTCTCAAAAACTTTTTACTCTCAACTGTAAATTTCAACCAGTTTAGAAGATGACCCACGGCATATCAGAAGAGGCAATAAGAACAGTAGAAATATAACACAACAATGTTGATTACCACAACAATGTTGTTATTAAATATTTCCATTGTTTCTGTTTACCACAGTGTAAACATTAACAACAAAATTAAATAAAATAATAAAAAATGCAATAAAATAAAGCACAAACAAAAAAGTAAAATTGTGGTACAAAAAACAAGAGACAAAAAGAAAACTCACCTGTTGAATTAAAAATGTTGCTGGAGATGGTTGTTGTTGAATAACCAGAATTACTAGTTGCACTTGTTGTCGATTCTCTGGTACTTTCGGTATTAGTGGCAGTCGAAGATGACGCTGCTCCTGCTGTCATTGAAGCCATAACATCTGTTGCAGCTTGTGTGGGGGAGGGTGTGGGCGAGACACGTGCCAAATTTTCGGGATTTATTTGTATGGAACCCAAATTAATACGCTGTAAATTGCCAGCTGTTTGTATACGCACTCGTATCGGTTGACGCCAACCCCTGGCAAATAAGGCGCGTCGTATCATGCCCAGTGCACCGCCAACATTTTGTCCTGCATAGTGTTGCAATAAGCCACCAACAAATGGCAGTTGCTGTGGTTGTATTTGAAGACCATCAACCTGTCCACCGCCAGCACCAACCTGTACACCATGCTGACCAGCAGCATTGCCATGCTGTTGATTTTGTTGTTGCTGTGGCAGTGGCACTAAGCGGAAAATACGATTTGCCACAAATGTACCAGGTTGTTGTTGTTGCTGACCAGCACCATTTCTATTTGCCTGTTGTTGCTGCGGATGGTCATGTTCCAATGGTAAAAGCCCAGCAACAATATTTGCACCACCACCACCTCCTCTGCCGCCATCATTTTGATTACGAGTTAAAATGAGAACTTGAGCTTGTTGCATAATTACGGGCAACTCGTAACGATGGAAAAAGTACAACATTGAATGCTGTAAAAGAAAAAAAAATGGAAAAGTTTTAAAATTAAGAATTTATTGCAACAAAAACTATGTTGCACCACACTTAACGTAAGTCAGTTTGCTAGAAATTTATTATTAGATTTTATTTACCCCTATCGTGAATAATTTTTCCCTCATAATTTTTCCCCTTTTCATATATTTGCGATCATGAAAAACTCCGATGAGAAAAAGGTAATTCAATGGAGAATAATAACGTAAAAAAATGTTCACGTGAAAAAATTTTCCTTATCGTGAAAAGTTTTTTTCCTCGTAATTTGTATACGTTTCCCTTAGATTTTCTCACTATAAATGAAATTTTAAAGGCTAGATCCGTTAAGAAGGCACAAAGCGATATATTGGTCAACAAAATGCAAAGCAACAGGTCGATTGCCTGCGGATTTGTGAAGCTTCCGAAAGGCGTGGTGGCAGAATTTTGGAAAATATTTTACTACATAAAATTTAAAAATACAAAAAACTTACATTGTAATCAAACTATCCCTCCAATACCAAATATGATACTTCATTATTTGAACTTAAGTTAAAATATATATGTATGTATGTACGCGTAATCACTGAAACTGATAGCGTGAAATATTTTTAACATAAGATTCACGATTGCTTTTTTCCCTTCGAGGGAAATGAAAATGTTATTCTCAAATCAAAAATAATTTTGGCAACACTGAAGCGAAAAATAAATGAAAATATAAATTATTTGTGAAAAATAGCTTAATAAAGCCACCGAATGTCTGATTTGACAGCACTGAAAACAGTGCTATATTTGGCAGTAACGTATATTTGATAGCCTTCATCAAATTTAATAAATTTATAAAGGTTTTACAAGCACAGAAAAAATTTTTGCAAAAAATTATTCAATTAAATAATTAATTGGTGTACATTAATTATTCAATTAATTTTTTGTTTGCTGCAATTAATTTTTTTAATCAAAACCCATAAAATTAAATGTTTGTGTATATGTGGTGTATTTTTTGTTTATGCAATTAATTTTTTAATTGACTAAATTTGTGTCCCATGACAAATCCGTTAATTGATATGATCAATTCCTCTGCAGGGGCAAAATTAGTTAAATATTTAATTGTCTGAACGAATTGTTTTATAAAAGTCGATTTTCTATTTTTTCAGTGAGGGATCCATGATTAATTAGTTTTAGTCGTATTCAGTTAAATTCCAAAAGTACGCTTTATATGGGATGAATTTTACAGAGTTTTATGATTTTATAAAACTAAATAAGACCTAATTTCAAAAAAAGATCTGCAGTCGTTTCGTATTGCAATGATTTTAAAAAACGGTCTTTATAATCGGCCAATGGTAATTGTGATTTTAAGTATTAGAAAAACCGAATTGAACCAAATTATCGGCCATGTTCTAGAAATCGAAATCACGTGAAATTGAAATCGAACAAATTTTATAAACTTTTCCGTGTTTAAGGTTCGTAAAAATATTTACTTTTTAATACGTCATAGTTTTAGGACCACTTTCCTCTACCTAAAAAACTTTTGAAATCAGGAAAAGCTACGTTCATTTTTACAAAAATTCAATTAAAAATCTTCATCGATTTCACTTTCACGTGGTTTCGATTTCCAGAACATGGCCGTATGTTCGCGTTTTATGCATTTAAAAGCCATTTTAGAAGGGCGCTTCATATGAGACCTTTGGAAAATTATGAACCGATTATCACAAAATTGAAACTATGGATTGATATTTGACTATTGACGTCAGCAGTCGTCGATGGCTGCGAGTGTAAGACGGCAAATCCATCTAAGAAGATCGAGTGGTTGCGATCGAATCATGTCATGGTAACCAGCCGCCTGGGTTCGAATCTCAGGTCAGTCAAGAATGAATGATTATCAATAACAATTTTAATTAATTTTCATGTTGTAAAATTCCTTTCTTCATAAAAATAATTTAATGAAAATTAAATTTGATGAACTTAAGCCTGATTAAAAATATTAAAAATTTATATGTCGTTTAAACTTAGCAGCTGTAAGTCAGTGCCCCATACATAATATGTAGTGCAAAAACTAACAATGTGGCAGCACTACGATAAATGTTGTCAAATTCATATGGTTTGTACTGGTAGTTTAAACGCCCAATTTTATGCGTTTAAAAATGGTTTAAATGTTTACTGAACTATAGATTTGCTGGTTTAAACACATTTTAAACCAAGAAGAGAGATTAACTTGCACTAATTTATTAGCCCTAAGAGTATTTTATCTCAACCGACACAATCACCCTTTATAGATCATCACAGTAGCAAAAAAAAAAACTTAAGCGCCAAAAATAAGCGTTATCCTGCGAATTTGTGAAAAAGTTAGGTCAATTTCAGCACAAAATCTTCATATTTCGTTTTTTTTTTTCTCAAGCTTTTTTTTGCGGTAAGGATTCAATATGGTGGTAAAGTTAAAATAAAAACTCAAATGAACGCTTAAAATTAACACATCAAACATAATTTAGTATTTAGACGTTAAGCAAAATACGTGCATTTGCCCCCAATAATTATTATAAATTTATATGAAGAAAATGTTTAATTCACAACAATTAACCTTTTAATTTTTCATTTTTTTTTTAAAGTTAAAAACAGAATTCTTTTAAATTTAGCCTTCCTATTTTCATGATAAAGAGGTTTTATCCCGCCTTTTACTTATTTTTTAAGTTTTAAACAAAATCCCTTTAAATTGTTAATTAAATTCACAGTAAAATAGCTTTGCAATATTTTTTTATTAAATTTAATAAGAAAATATTTTTAAATTTGGCTCCCTATTAATGTGATACAGACGTAAAAATACATTAAATTAAGTTTAAATCAATCAAAAATTCCTTATTTGCCCTTCGGGTTAAAATTTAATCAAATATACAGAATTTTATTTTATTTGGCATTTCCATACATACACAGACACATACATATGTACATACACATTAGGGCGCGGCGAATATTCGGTTTAGCATTTGCCAACTATTCGTTTATTTTTGTTATTTGCATTTGCGCTCGCAATTGCTGCAAAGTTTGGGAATATTTATAGCGAATATCTTATGAATGCAATAAAATCAATAACATCTGATAATATTTTAAGAAAATAAATTGTAACAAACGTCAAAATAACGAAAATACGTAGCATAAGCAAGCATTAATAATTGAAATCTTAACGCTTTTATGTTTATTACATGGGTGATTCTTATTTAAAGTGTAAATTTTGCGTTATTTTTATTTTTTAAATAATTAGAATTGTGGTTATTTTGTTGAACTATTTATGGTTTTTAATCCAAATTTTTAATATTTTAATTAGGCTTAAGTTCATCAAATTTAATTTTCATTAAATTATTTTTTATAAAGAATGAAAATTAATTAAAATTGTTATTGATAATCATTCATTCTTGACTGACCTGAGATTCGAACCCAGGCGGCTGGTTACCATGACATGTTTCGATCGCAACCACTCGATCTCCTCAGATGGATTTGCAGTCAATAGTCAAACATCAATCCTTAAACCAAACTGTATTTTAACCTTTGGTAGATCGAAATTTGCTTTTTTGAATAATTATCCATTTTAATTGATTTTATATGTTTTTCCTAACTTCTGTTTTTTCAAGAATTCTTCTTGAAGTCCAAAGAACATTTTTTTGTTTTTTTCTTCATTTTGGCTTTCTTTTTCTTGTTGACCTTTTTCAGCACAACTTGAAGGACAAATGTACACAAAGAGCTCGTGCCTTAGCTTTAACAATAATTAGAATTGTGGTTACTTTGTTGAACTATTTATGGGTTTTAATCCAAATTTTTAATATTTTAATCAGGCTTATATATATATGTGTTCCTCTAACTCCCATTGGAGCATCATGCTTAAGTTCATCAAATTTAATTTTCATTAAATTATTTGTATGAAGAAAGGAATTTAACAACATGAAAATTATTAAAATTGTTATTGATAATCATTCATTCTTGACTGACCTGAGATTCGAACCCAGGCGTTTAACGTTAACAATTAATTTATTAAAAATATGAGAATATTCATGTCATAGTTTTAAGCTCATTCAATGGATCCTGAAATCAAATTTTATTTTTCGAATTTTCAACATTTTAGTGTATTGAGCGTTACATTTGCATTCACGGCTGTGCTAGAACTGATTTAACTGAAAAGCACTATCTATCTACACTCTAAAAAAAATTATATACGGGCATGCTCTAGAAATTGAAATGAAGTGAATTTGAAATCGAACAAAACATCCCTGTACTGAAAGTTCATACAAATATTCCATTTTTTCAATTTCATCTTGTGAATACCAATTGGCTTTACAAGAACAACGCTTAAAACCAGGAAAAACTACGGTCATTTGGTAAATAATTGAACTTTAAATCCCGACCAATTATTTATAAACATATTGGTTCTTTGGCTCCTATAAAGAGCATAGGGCCTCAACAAATTCGTTCCAATTATTCCTGTTCTAAAGCTAGGTGTCAACGCCAACTTTGGGCAGGGAGTCCTCTACCTCTGCTTCCTTGGAGGTCCCAGTCTATGGAATTACGGGTGATATCCGTGGGTGGACGACGTAGTGTATGGTCAATCTTACCCCATTTACGCATAAATATTTAAGACCGTCTTGGTGTCAGATTAGCTTGGGCCCAGAGTTAAACATTCGATATGGTGTTGGGCCAAAAAATTCGCAATACCCTTCTAAGGCACCTGTTCAAAAAGACTTGTAGGGTGTTAAGATCTGCTGCCGACTTATTTCAAAATTCACAGCGGCACAATAGCACGGACTTGACACACACACATTCAAAATTATAAGTTTTGTGGGTGTGGTGAGTGTTGGAGACTTCCATATTGTGTTGAGTTGGCCGAATTATTGCCTAGCTTTCATGGTACGATTAGATGCACGAATACTTCTTAGTTAGAAGAATAGGTTTACATTCTAAAAAAGATTTATATTTTGTATACAAAGTGGTCTGTTGTGTGTAGGGTTGATTTTTATTGCCTTTTGCCATTGCTGCTTCCATTTCGACCAACATAATTACATAAGTTTCTGGACACAAAGGGTCTAATTTGAAAAGAAGTTGTTAAGGGGAGTATGTGAAATTGTAGAGCGATTCTCACCATTTACATAGACTTTGTCCTTAGTACAATTAAAAAGTGTATTTACCGAATTTTATCAAATTGTCTAAAAGTTTGCAACGTGTGCTTTGCGCACAATGTTAACATGGACAGACAACTAGCCAGACGGACGGATGGACATCGTTATATCACTTTAAAAAGTGATTCTGAGTCGATATACTAAAATATTGGTGCAGATTTCTAAGTATTACGCACATTGCAAAAAAACTTATATCACTGATTTTTCCTTAATTTTTGAAAGTTTCAAATAACATTTATCTGCAGTAACAACCTGCTTTGTCTTACAATGTTCGAGTAAAAATTAAATGAAGATGGCGAAATTGCAGCAACACGTTGTGTATACAGACAGATATTTATTTAAAATAAAAAATCCAAAATTTTTCAAAAAAAATTTCTTTTTTTACGAATATGTATGTATCAAAATATGCCTCAAAAAGGCAAAATATGCGCTAAAAACTTGAAAAATGCTGCAAAAAAGCTCTTTTAACTAAATTATGCCAAATAAAATGTTGCCAAATTCATAAAAAGCTTTAAAACGGATAAATATATTGTTTCTGCCTTCATTGGTCGCACAAGAAAAAACATGAAATTGCATTTTTATGGTTTCCCTGCTCATTACTTTATCTAAATTAAACAGTAAGGGCGACAGGACGCATCCTTGTCCTACGCCTGCATTATTGTTTACTGTATCAGTAACTAAGTTTCCATTAAGTAGTTTGCGTCTCTATAGACTTCTTGTATTATCTCGACTAGCTTTCTGGGGAATCCTTTGCAAGCCAAGGCGTTCCAAATAAAAATTTTTATATATCAGGTAAAATCTTCTTTCAAATTAAGCTAATTTTATCAAAATCGACTGATAGTTTTTATGTCAATACCAGAATCTATCAGAAGTTTGGGCATTTAAAGTTATTTTCGGGATTAGTATTTGTATGGGAGTTATAGTGAAATATGAAATGACAACAATAATATTTTGTAGTAGTATGATTAAGTTACCAATAAAAAAAGTTTGGACGAAGTTTCATCAAAATACCAATATTATAAGATGATGTATGGTCACCAACACTTTATTCCGGAAAGCAGCTTGTATTAGGGCTATGTGAAATAATTGACTTGTTATTGGACTTGTTTGGTTCTTGTGAAACTTAGTACCCACATATGTACGATATTTCATTAAATTATATCCAAAATATCAAACTTTACTTTGCTCACAATGTTTACATGGCCAGCAAGCCAGCCGGACTGACGGGCGTACATCGTTAAATCGATTCAAGAAGTGATTCTAAGTTGATCGGTGTACTAAAAGGTGTTACAAACACCAGCACAAAAGCCTCTTTACATTTGTAGTGTAGGTATAACAACATGTTATCATCGTTCGACCAAAGAAATTATTTTTATTACAAAAATTAAGAAAAGAAAAAACGAAAGTATTTCACCTCAATTAAAAAAAAAGTACATCGTGTCTGCCTTTCTGCTGGTATGAACTTTATTTACCGTCCTAAAAATTACAGAAAAATTATATGCATAAGACTATTTAAGTATAAAAGCTTTTGAGGATTGTAATTTGAAATAAAAATGTATATACAAAATCTGTAACGCTCAACAATTTTTATACGAATTTCAAATTTTTTTACAATACAAATTACACCGTCCGACAAAAAAAGAAAAAAATTGTGAGACACGAACCGGATGATAAAATTGTGAAACTATACATTAAATGGAGAAAAACAAGGTTTTCAGTTTTTCATTTCGTGATCCTGTGTCCTTTTTAAAGGACTTCAAACTTTCAAAGAAGAACACTTTTCAAAAAATATTTTAAAATACTTCCGCGGATCCAACAATGCCAAATTTGATGTCAAAAGAACAAGAAGAGCTGTAAAATATTTTGTATTATTTTTATTTTATCCTGTCAGGATCAAAAGTTGTCAAAAATGTCCTTTAAAATATTTATCCTTTAATATCCTTTAAGATTGCCAATAAATTCAATATTTGGTCCTTCAACGCACTATTTGTTCTAAAAAAAATTATTGGAAATCTAAAAGGACATTAAAGGATACAAATTTGAAAGGACATTTTTGACATCTTCTAATCCTAAAAGAATAATAACAAAATAATGCAAAATATTTTACAACTCTTTTTGATCATTTGACACCAAATTTGGCATAGTAGGATGAGCATAAGTATTTTAAAACTTTTTTTTAAAAATGTAGTCCTTTGAAATTTTGAAGACCTTTTAAAAGGAAACATGATCAGAAAATAAAAAACTGTGAACGCAGTTTTGCTCCATTTAATCTCTAGTTTTAGACTTATGTCATCCGGTTCGTGTCTAATATTGAGTGTCGGGCGGTGTTATACATTGAATTTATGCCTTTTGATGCCTTTTAACCAGGGCTGTGAAGTCGGAGTCGGAGTTGAAGAGTCGGAGTTAATGGTTTTTTGCCGGAGTCGGAGTCATAGTACCCACAAAAACTCGCGACTCCGACTCCAAAGTTTTTCGGCATAAAAAATTTTAAAAAATTTCCAAAATAAAAATTATCTTCTTAAAACACATTTAAAATTTAAATAAATGGTTTATGAATACTGCTCTTATGTGCTGTTTCCAAATGACAGGCGATGGACTGAGTGCTTTTCATATACAGGGGTGTGCTGGAAATCGCAAACGTAAAACGCGAGAATTTTAAAAGTCGTTTTTAAATGAGATTTTTGTAATAACAGAATTTTATGACAAATATTTTCCTATTAAACAGGATTTTAAACCAAAAATTATAAGAATTAGGTTTAAAGTTTATTAAAAACAACTTCCAAATTCTTGCGTTTTGCGTTTGCGATTTCCAGCACACCCCTGATAAATTTTGATACATAATCAATCGCCTGTCATTTGGAAACAGCACATTAATGTTTGCGTACGGTAATTGCTTCTCAAAAACTCTAATAATTAGAAGGCCGTACGGTAATGAAAAAATAAAAGTTAACATCACTGAGTCTCATATACATTTAGCATCAAGATTATAGTAGGAGTCGGAGTCGGAGTCGCACTTAAAAAATTTCAGCATTTGGAGTCGGAGTCGAAGTTAGTACTTTTTTCGGACGACTCCACAGCCCTGCTTTTAAAATATAATTCATAATTACAAAATAAAAATTTTCAGTTTCAAATTTAAACCATTTTGAATAACACTCAATACAAATTTCATACATTCACAAAACATTTAGAATGACCATCCGAAATTGTTGTTTAAGTGTATGTCTTTAATACGATTTCAACAATTAAACGAAGTAAAAAAGCATAGTAAATACGAATAACGCTCAATACATATAACGGCGGATTACAACCAATGATTAAAAAAAAATTTAAAGAACTATTATTTTCCATATATTTCGATGTGTTAAATAAATAAAACCAAATGCTAATATTTTAAAACTATTTAAAATTTACTCTTGAACTTTGTGAAATTCGTAGCTTCTTTAGACAGCGAGCCAAACGTACACGTCTTTTGATATGAAGAGATTTTAAGCAGTATTTTCGTTTTTTGTTTTTAACACATAACAAAACTTATGTAAATTTTTTTAAATTACGCTAAAGCAGATTTAATTTTCAAATTTTTAATTTATTTTATGAAATATTTTATTAGACTTTTAACGGACACGAAGAAATTTTTTGAAATAAGAATTACCCATATATAATTAGGTTCTATTGAACTTAAGTACTAGAGACCTTGTGCACAATAATCATTTTTGGCTTATAATGTATATCTGGATCCGAATATCTACGGCAATTTCTTCTATAAAAACTTTTATATAATCAATTTTCGTAATTTAATTAAAATTAATAAAACTGGTTTTTGTTAATTTTTCAAGCTGCTTCTTTTTTATTTATTCTTTTTCAGAAAAATTGTGATTTTTTTAGTTGAACTGTCGATTTTTAATTTGAAATTTAGATATTTAGTTAGGCTTGAGCTCATCAAATTTAATTTCCATCAAATTATTTTTACTGGAAGAAGGAATTTGACATGAAATTATTTAAAATTTATTGATAATGGTTATTCTTGGCTGAGCTAATGATCGAACTTGGGTTGAATTTCCGTTTCGAGAATAACCACTTTCTCATCATCCGAATTCTTTGCAGTTCTACCGTCTGCACCACTGCGGTGCCTGCCAGCCAACAGTCAAACATTAATTAATTAATTATCATTTTTCAAATTGTTTCTTCCTTTTCTTCTGTTTTTCGTACTTTTTCTGTCAAGACTTTTTCTTGAATACCTGAGTGCATTTGTTTCTTATGTTTTTTGTTAACTTTCGTCGACATTTTACTTGTACAACTTGAAGTACAAATGGAAACATATAGAGATTGTGCCATAGCTATTTCTAGAACAATTGTGAGTTTTTAGTTAAAATTTTGATATTTAGTTCTTTAAATTAATTTGATTATTCGTTTTCGCATTCGCTAAACCCATATTCGTCGCGCACCCCCAATACACATACACAAGTTGCGTATACAAAGCAAATATTTCACTTACACGTACCCAACACACGTTCAAAGGCAAATAAACAATCAGTGTTACCGTTCAAAATTTTCAAAAAGGGGCACAAAAAGGGGATTTTCAAAAAAAAAAAAGTGTCACAAAAAGGGGAATTCTGAGAAAAAAAGGGGCAACTTTAAAAACAGGAAAATTTAAAAAAAAACGTATGTATTTATTAAATTATTTTCATCGAAAACTAAACATAACAAAAAATAAACTTCATATTTATAAAAAAATACATTATAGGTATCTACTTTCAGTCTATTTGTCACTTTATTTTTTAAATATGCTAACTTGGAAAAAATCCGCTCAGCGGATGCACTACTATGTGGTAAAGTAAAAACATACGAAGCAAATTTATACAAGTTTGGATATAAATTGTCATCCAAACAGTTTTTTAAATTGCCAATTTCGTACCAAAATGTTTCAGGCTTAGATATTTTAAAAATTGCTTCATAGCTTTTATCGTTTGATCTGGTTTCTAAAAGTTTGAACTCTTTTACAAAATCATCTGGGTTAGTAATTACATATGTATGTCAATAAAAACGGTAACAATTTCAAAGTAATTTATGTCTTCAGCTGACTTAATAAATACTGGATCTAAAACCTTTAATGAACTCAGCCTCTTATCGCTAATATTAATTCTTGATAAAATTTCTTTGCACAGCTTTTGGTAAAAAAGTAAAATGTTGTTTTTAATTTCTACAATATCACTTCTTAAGATGTTGTTAGTACATATTTCTAGCTAGGCTTCGTGGCCGATATATATATTAAGAGTTTCTTTTATATGCAGAACATCAACAAAATCAATTTGTTCTATATTTGTTTGCATAACATACTCTTTTTTTAAAAAATTTTTAAAAATTTCTAATACAATTTCTTTCGTGGATGAAACTTAATATATAATTTGTGATGATTCGTTTTGAAAATTAAGGTTTAATTTATTCATAATATTTAATACATATACTAGAAATTTGAGGTAAATTTTATTGTTAATAGATAGCCCTTCCTGAAATATTTTAATTTTTTCCAAATAAGATGCTATTTTCTCTTCAAATTTAGCTCGGATTCATTGATTGACAGTATAAAAAAATTTGGTTCAAAAAGGGGCAAAAGGGGCACAAAAACTATAAAATGATACAAAAGGGGATTTAAAACAAAGGGGTCAAAAAAGTGGCACGGCAGTCAAAAAGGGGCAAAAATGCGACTTTAGTCGCATAACGGTAACACTGTAAACAATAACACTCACCTTAAAATGGTTCAACAATTTTCGTCGAAAAATTTTGCCGTTACAAAATGTTTCGCTTACTTTTGATAAAAAAAAGTATTTTTAGCTAGAATAGTACTTCTGGTTAAAAAAGTACATTTGTTGTACTTTCTTTAAAAAAGGCATGTTGTTTAAAAAATGATTATTATAAGAAAATGTAACTTTAGTTAAAAATGCATTTTTGGTTAAAATGTTGTTTTTGGTAGAAATAAGAGTACTAAAATTATTTAAAAGTAATTAAAGTACATTTAGTTTAAGAAAATAGTAGTTTTAGATAAAAAAAAAAAGTATGTACATTTGTTTAAACATGTAATTTTGAATAAAAAAAATTGTTTTTTTATGCAAGTAATTTCGGTTAAAAGGGTAAAAATGCATTTTTGCTACATTCTTTGGAAAAAATACCATTCGTTTAAAAAAAAGTTTTATTCAAAAAGGTGCCTTTTTGTTATACATATAAGAAACTTTTGGCTAAAAAGGTATTTTTTTTATTAAAAAGCATTATTTTACACTTCTACTTTTTTGAATAAATCAAAATCAACATGTTGTAATGAAACTCAAATAAAATATATAAATAAATGTCTCTTTTTTTACAGCGTTGTTATTTTTTAATTCAACTGAATTTGGCAGTTTATTAACTATTTTATACAAGTACAACAACGAATACCTGCTATTTATGAGTGTAACAGTATGTGTTAGTGATGTTACGACTATCAATATTAAATATCCCCGAATACGAATACAAATACAAAAATATTCACCGAATACGAATATTTTTTTATTTTTTGTAACTTTGTTTTTCACAGTGTTTAATAATGGACTTAAGCTTTCCACGTTAAATTATTTTTTAATAAACAGAACGAATATAAATATCTCTGATATCGATTAACGTGAATAACTCATTCTGGCTGTAAAAAACTTATCAAATGCCCCTGTGCACACAGCAAGTCGAGTGTATAATTCACCAAAAAGTATTCAAATACCAATTGTTTAGGAGCCGGAGCTATCTAACCTCCATTGCTATTCAACTTTGTTAAAAATCAACAACACCAATTGCCATCCACAGGCCAAACTTCCCACAAGAATGAATCAGCCTTCCATGTGAATGTAAGCCTACCCATGACAATGGATTTAAACCACTGCCACCACGTTCACACCGATAGTATCTCCTTATCATAACCCCCGCTCTTCGTTGAAACCTTTTGTGAGTTCATTTCTTGAAGAAGCACTGCCCCATCGGAGTGTGAACAGCATACAGACCATCCTAATTCAGTGCCTTTATTTTCTAGCACCTAGCTTTAACGCTTTAATGACAAACTTCAATAACAGCGTCAACGCTGTGCCATGAACGGTAATGTTAAGTTATCTTTTTTAATTAAACCCACAAAATATATATAAAAATGGAGATACAACCTCTATATTAAGCTAAATTGCTATTACTTTTAACAAAAGCAGCCGAGTTCACTATTTAGCGCACTTCCAAAATCGGAATTTCCAATTGCAAAGCATTGACGCACTTAATACATTTTGAAGGCGCATTCGAATTTTTAACAGACAGTAAACGCTTAGCGCACTATTTTAGGTTGGTCTGTTACTCAACAACAAACTGCTATCAGAAAAGCAAGGCATCCGCAAATTGTCATCCTAAAAGACAGGAAGCATTTCTCGCAAGAGTCATACTTACGGAGACCTCACCAATAGTCAGAACCGGCTCTTACACTCATCCGTTAAGGCCTATGGTACAACTTCAAACCCAATGATACGCCATTGGACCCCAAGGAGCTCTGTCTTTTGGAAGAAAAATAGTACATTTAAGCGTCACGGTTAACTAAATAGCCAAGGCAGAGTTTATTTGCCCCAGAGGATGTGATACTAAGAGGAAGCAATCCTCAAGATGCTTTTCATACGCCCACTAAGTGGCGCAACATATCAACCGCAGGGACGAAAATATCTCTTCCAGTTTCTTTAAATGTCCCATGCATTTTTCTTAAATTTTTCAATTTGTTGCCGATGATAAACTTTGCTCAAACCCACCGTGGCAAACGCATTCGTGCGATTTTTATAATGGAATTGGGATTATCTTGATATTTAATTGGACCATTCCAGTTTTCGATAATTCTCTAACGATAATTAGGAAATTGCTTCAAATTACAGTATGTCGAAAAATGCTTAAAGACAGACTGCCTGTTCAACGATTTCGAACTTTCGCATAGAAAATATATATGAAAACCACTCGGTTTAAAAAAATATTAAACTTCCTGGCCCACGATGTCGACAAGAACATTTCTTTCGTATATTTTAGAAAGAAAGCAAAAAACAAATTTTAGTTTTTTCTTCTTGTTTTCAATAGAAATGTGCGAAAGAAATGTGCTTGTCGACTTTGTGGGCGTGGCAGTAAAAAATTATTTTCCATATAAAATTCTATGCGAACGTTTAGCTTCGAAATCGTGGAACAGGCAGAGAAGTTTTTTTTTAATGAAAGATAATATTTTTGTCACATTTTAGGTTCGTATTTTTGAGCGTTTTCTCAAAATATTCGCTTGAATTTGGCGAACACGAATGTTATAAGATAGCCAAATACTCGGCATTTCGAATACGAATATTCGTAACATCACACATACAAATCTATAAAAATATTTCGATAAATTATTTTTTTGTAGCAGAGAATGCAAAAAGTTTTATTCCTATTGAATCTATTAATATCGTTGTTATTAAAAACATACAATCAGTCAGTCAGTCAGTGAGTGAATCAGTCATATTTAGAGGTTTTGAATGACTAAAAATGTTGATACGTATGATGAATATGTTGAAGCCCGTGCTGGTAGCTTGTTTTTGTTGGTCGTGTGTCACAAAAGAAGACAAACACAAAATTGGCTGCAGGAAATGATTTTGATTTTATAAACCAATATTTTTGAATTTCAGACTCACACATACACATGCAATAGATGTTAGTGAAGCGTATGTACGCTCGTATGGCACATATTAGGGAGGCTGTTTAATTTAAAAATTAATGATTGTTTCCTTAGTTATAAAAATATTTCCAACTTTTCTATTTTTAATGAAGAAGAAAATTTTTAAATAATAAAACTTGTTGTCCTTTAAAAACTGTTTTTTTTTTTAAATTATTTATTTCCTACAAATCAGTGTTCGAAAATAAACACTAAATATCGCTCCTTAGTGTTCGGCGCGGTAGATTTGTGGAAAACACAAACGCGAATAGTGTTTGTGTAGTAAATCATTAAAAAAATAACCTTTCGCTGTGTCATCTTTCGAACACAAAAATAATACTGTTTTTATCCAACTCAACAAAAGATGAGAACATTTAATTCCGTCTGGTTTTTTTTTTTAACCCACAAACTTTATTGTGTTCGGTTCGGTTCATTAATGTTCGTCGCGTTTGGCTGGTAAAAAAAAACCAAACATTTTGTACAGCAACAAAATACACATACGAAAAAAAAACAAAAAGCCAGCAAAATAATTTTACACAAACAAAACATATACACAATACACACACAAGCTGTTCGTGGATCGGTCGTTGCTAAAATTTTTTGTTTTTTTTTTTATTTCTTTATCAATGAAAAAAAGGAAACATTATAGAACATTGAAATACAATTTTTGTCTACAGTATCACTACAATTGTTCTGTTTTTGAACGAAAAACAGTACACTATATAATGTTCGGCTCTTTTTCGAAAATAGTTACGAACGGTATTAAGGGTTGGGTTCGTCTGCACAATCACTAAAAAAAATAGATATCATTCTTGGGTGTGTGAGCCGAACCCTAAATAATGTTCTGTTTATTTTCGAACACTGCTACAAATGTAGCACGTCTAATGTATTCGTTTAAGTATTTGTGCCATATCATTTACATGTTTTCGTTAAGAAAACAAAAATACAACAGGAAAAAGTTTCATTTGGCACGTGTGTTTTGTGCATAATACCGGAAAATACACGTGAATTTTAAAATAAGGGAAGAATTATGTCAAGTTTTGTATTCAAGAATCTTTTTATATGGGGCTTCACTTTTATTTAATTTTATTTATGTACATATGTATGTATGCATGTATTTATTAAGTTACAATTGTTTTTACATACTGCAAAAGAAATAAAAGGTACTTTTTCACAAGGTTTTTTTTTTTTTTTTTTCAGCAAAGGTACAATACCTTTTGAGACTTTTTGTATTAACGTTACTTCTAGTTAAAAAGAGATTTTCACTTTAATTTGTGTTTTAAGCTTAAAATCCCACTTTATTATTCCATAATGCAACAAAAGAATTACTTTTTATCAAAAGTTGAGCAGAAAACGTACTTTTAAAAGATATTTTTAAAATTTTTAATAAAAATGTACTTTTTGAATTTTTGTTTTAAACGTTGGGTACTTCTGGTTAAAATAGAACTTTTATTTAAAAATGTATTTTAGGGCTAAAAAATATTCACCCCTATCGCGAATAACAAGTGAAATTTTTGTTCCCATGAAATTTTCGTTCCCCTCGAAGGGAAAAACGCAATCCTGAATCTCATGTGAAAATTGTTCACGCTATCAGTTTCAGTGAATGTAAAAAAAGTAGAAAGATGAAAAAAAAAATTCAAAATCAATGCAATTTTTAATCAAAAATATACACGTATATATTTTAAGGAAAAGTTAAAATAATAAAGCAAAATACATATTTATTTATTTTACGAGAGAAAAACTATTCACGATAAGGGGAATTTTTTCCCGTCAACATTTTTTCTCGTTATTACTCTCCTTTGAATTACCTTTTTCATGGAAGTTTTTAATGATCGCAAATATGTGAAAAGGGGAAAAATTACGGAAAAATTATTCACGATAGGAGTGATTTAATAAAAACGTATTTTCTGTGCATTTGCCACTTTATGCAAAAAAAAATTTAAAAATAATTTTTATTTGTTTTTTTTTTTTGTAAATTAATTTTAAATGGTACTTTTCTGAAACTTACCTGTATAAACAGCCATGACGAAACCAGAGCTAAACTACGATTTTGGCCACTAAAACGATAGTGATAAGCGTAAAATGCAAAATGATACAAATAGAAGAACCTAAAAATATAAAAAAAACCCAATATTTTTATTAAATGCTTTTTTTTTATTATTGTTTTCAATTTAAATAAACGAAAGAAATATTTTTGTCGTCAATGTAAGCCAGACAGTGAATTACTTAATATTATAAAAATATAAAATGTTATAAAGTTTATTTTTTTTTTTTGCTGCTTTCATATCGATTGTTATTGATACGAGGTCAGAAAAATATTTCGTTCAATTATTGAAAACACAATTGCCATAACAACTTTAAAAAGACGACAAGAGATTGAACGAATCCTCAATCAAGAAAAAATAAATTAACTTTAACAAAATCTAAAGAATTTCGTTAATTACAGAATGCTGTGTGTTAATAAAAGAAATTCATGAAAATAAATTTTATTTGAACTTAATTGCTATAAACAAATGAAAATTTAAAATATACGTGCAAATATTCTTTTTTATGTCCCAATATTAAAAAAAAGTTAAAAACATTTGTTGATTTCATCGCAATAGAACTCAAAAAACGAAAATATTTCAAAAGAAATTGTTTAAAGACGAAGGCCTCTTCTCTTGTTGATTAGAGAAAGATTTACAGAAAATGGTTTCAAATAATCAAATAATAAAAATTGGGAATTAAGCACGAATAACAAAATCATTGAAATTAAATTTTGTATTCCCACGAAAACTATTTTGATAATAAACTGGCAAGTGCACGGCCTAAAAAAACTGACTGGCAGCCCGCTTTTTATTTTGTTTGCGAAATTAATAAAGCGAGTTGTTTTTGTTTTAATTTTGTTTTTTCTTAACCTACTTACAACTACAATTAATGTTGGAAGAGTTCCAATCAATTGTAGTGGGGAATGTAAGAAGAGATAAACTCACTGTTTTTTGTTGATGCTTTTGTTTTAACTTTGATATTGTTAGGGCCATTATTACAACTTGCCAATAGTTAAAAGTCGGATTTTGTCGGACCGAAAATTATTTTGATAATTTTCAGAAATGTTATTTAGTTTTCTAAAGGGTGGTCTAACCATAATGTACGATGTTAATTCTGAGTTTTTTAAGAACAATTGTGATTTTTAGTTGAACTGTTAATTTAAATTTTGATATTTTTAGTCAGGCTTCAGTTCATCTAATTTAATTTTCATTAAATTATTTTTACTGAAGAAAGGAATTTTACAACTTGGAATTATATGAAAAATTTATTGATAATTTTCTTGGCTGAGCTGGGATTCGAACCTGGGTTGAAGTTACATGATTCATGAATCACCACATTCTTTCATCCCATTTCTTTGAGTTCTAACCTCTGCACCACTGTGGTGCCTGCCGTGTACTTCGTGATTTTTTTGATCAGCATAATCGACCAAATGTGTCCACAAGTCGTTGTTGAAAAACCGGTCCATATACAAAGACTGACTGTTTGGTGCGGTTTATGGGCTGGCGGCATCATTGGGCCGTACTTCTTCGAAAATGAGGTCAGTAAGCAGTTAACGTGAATGGTGTTCGCTATCGCGAGAGGATAAAGGACTTCTTTTAGCCAGAAAATGAGGATATGTACCAGCGCGATATGTGATTCCAACAGGATGCTGCAACTTGCCACACAGCCAACGAAACAACGGCTCTTTTGCGCGAGAAATTCAATGACCGTGTTATCTTACTTCGTGGCGATTTTACTTGGCCGACACCGTAATGTAATTTGACACATTTTGACTTCTTTCTTTGGGAATATTTAAAAGAAAAAGTTTACGTTAATAAGCCAAGAACAATGCAAGAGCTAAACGATGAGATAATTTGGCACATTAACGACATTGAACCTCATTTATGTCTCAGAGTCATCGGATAGAGGTGTGCCGCCGAAGCCGTGGCGAGAATTTGGCCGGTATCTTGTTTCACACATACATAATTATCATAGATCCTTGTATAATAAAAACAGCTGATCAAGACCCCCAGAAATGTTGCCTTTAATCAATTCTACGGCCTTCAAGACCCCTAGAACCTCTGCCTGAAATTGACTGCAGTCGTCAGGAAGCCTACATAACTCATTTTCTGCAACACCGTTTTCACTCAAAAAATTAAATTTTGCAGTTGTGCAGATGCAGAATTGTGCATTATATTTTTCTTTATATTGTGTATAAAATTAATCTTTATATTTTTTATTCTTTCCCCGTTTGAGGAAAAAAAACTTTAATCACGTTTATTTCGAAATGTTTTATTTTTTCGAGTTATGACGACGTTGCAGCAAGTATGCGATACATAATTATATTGGGATAAATAAATTGTTTTGTATTTTTCAAGCAAAAGTCAATAAAAAAATGTTAATTAAATTTTTCTTTCAATTGATTATAGTTCTATTAAAAACTTGCGATTCACAAGTTGTGAATATAATTTCGGTTCTATAAATTAATTAATATTTTTATATTTACAAAATAAATATTTAAACAGAACTAATCGAAAAACCACAAAGGTCAATTTTTTTTTTTAATATTCAAAATATGCTTAAGAAATAGAGGATGGTTTATAAATGCTGCTAAGTTTCTTTCACACTAACAAACTATAAGGTTTTTTGCTCTCACAAATGGTGAAATAATACAGGGGACAACATCGCTACGGCAAAAAATAAATTTTTAGCAAAATATGGTCAATAAAGCATTTATTTTTAGTTAAAATTATCAAAAACTTTAATAAAATACACTAATCACAACACAAAGCTCGGACTTTTTGTAAACATAAACAAAACTTTGACATAAGAGTGGACAAACAATATAAAAGCAAGAAAATCGTCATCTAGCGTTGTAATGCCACCTGTTTGTTGCATCATGCTCTCACAAAATCAATGACTTTTCGTCTAATTGTCAAAAAAAAAACATCAAATAGAAACTTTTTTATTACATTTTGCGACTTCAAATTAAAAATAAAAAACTTTGTAGAATTTAAACAGCTGTTTAATATAAAAATAATGGAATTGAATTTTAGAAATTATATTAAATAAAACACGACGCTTTGGTGTTACAAGTCGTGACCCCCAAAAGGTATGTTTATCGTTATAGTCGCCAGCGGCTAGGGAACAGGGGATTTAAAATATTTATAATATTGGCTTTCTGATATTGAAAATCTAGGCGGGGAGTATAACGATGAAATTACTAGGTTTCTATTTAATTCCTCAACGCAAATGTTCGTTGATTGGAGATAATCTTCACGAAAATCACACATTACACGCAGAGAAAAAATATGGTTGGGCATGGTTAGGGAAACAACACTATGTTTAATATAACAATATATTGTTGTCGTACACAAATAATTGTTACTTTTCTTTAATAGCAACAATATTATAGTTACTGTAAACATATCAACGTTTATCGCAATTATAAATTTGAGTATTGTTGAACGAAAAATAATTATTTTTCTAACAACTAAATTATGATAACTTCAAAACATATTATATTACTCACAACAATATAATGATATTTAATAGCCATAACATGATTACTTTCTATACATTTATCATATTATGTTTAAGATGCAATCAAACCATTTTTACTCTAATAATATTATGTTAGCGCCATTTGTAAAATAATTTTGTATCAGTTGTGTCGTTAATTTTATATGTGAGCGGTTAAAAAATTTAAAGATAAATTCCCATAAAAAAATAAGCTTAAAGAATTTAAAAAAATTAAAATATTAGCGGAGTTCATTCAGTTTAGTGATTTAATAGTGCAAATGGAAATTATCGTAGTTTTTTTGTAAAATCCAACAACAAAACACATAGAGATTTCGTTATATTTTATAAAAGTGTTTTGATATTTCTGTTGTTTTCTTGGGCAACTGCGTATGTCTTAAAACAAAATTTTCAGGAGAGCCGAAAAACCATTCTAGATTAAACTATGGGATAGGTATTGTACACCACGTTAAAAAATCGAAATTAATACATCTTTTTTCAAAAGTTTTTAGAAACATGTAAAGAGCAATTAAAATTAGGCAATATGGCATCCACATCTCAAAATCGGAAAAGAAAAATAAGAAAAAATGGACAACGCGGTTGCCCATGAAAACCACAGATTTTGGATTTTCTCTTTTGCAAGCCTTATATTGAACTCCGCTATTTGATTTACATTAAGAAAAATTGTAAAAAGCCACAAAATAAAAATCGATGCAAGAAAATTTTAATTTATTTTATATTTTTATGACAGTTATGAAAGGTGCTGCATCATAATATGATTGCTTCTAAATTTATTATGATTAACATGATAATAATATGATTATTTCTTAGCTTATTATGATTAACATGACAATAATATGAATAATTTCTTAGCTTGTTATCATTAACACGATAATAATATGATTGCTTCTTAACTTATTATGATTAACATGACAATAATTTAATTACTTCTTGACTTAGTATGATTAACAGAATAATAATATGATTAAGGGAAAAATATTATGATGTAATATTACGAGTATATTTAGTCATAATAGGTTTCAATAATAATCATAATATGGTGACTACAATCATTAATCTTATCATAATATGTTGCTCTTAGAATATGTTTACCACAACCATGTTTTTTCTCTGCGTGTAGGTAGTGTTTGACACGGGTTTTTATCAAAATGGCAGAACCTCCACAAGCTCTATTTCGAAGGTCATTGGTATCATATGGTTTATAACCATTGATTTTAAACGTATTTCTTGAGGTCAAATGAGTTTCAGAAACCATCATGACATCAATTTGTTTATTTTTAAGAAAGTATTCTATTTAATTTTAAGGTTGGCGAATGCCGTTTGCGTTTCAAAAACAAATTTTTAAACAGTTGATGGCTTGTTAAGTACAGCTTGCAATAACGCCGATTGCATTCTAAGAATTTCCTCATCATGTTACCCATTGTGTTCGTAAAATAAAATTTACTGTTTGCATTAATGTTTCCATGGTTTTTTCAAGACGACTTAAATTAGAAACTGGAGTTTCATCATTACTTGGTGAAGCACCTTGCATTAACACATGATTTGATGTTAGGACGTCAGCGTAAGAGGTTCCGTTATTACCAGGCTGCGGATCCTGTATGTCATTTGTGGTTACGTGATTTGTTACCTGCGTTTGCGGGGGATTAGTTGTCGGTCCAGCCGACTGCTTGACGATATTATATACAGGGCATCCTCTATAATTGGCAGTGTGCTGTTGCTACATCTTTTTACGTTGGTGTCGGTTTTAGACTAATCGCAAATAACTGTACCATGTACCACATACTACGCAAACAGGGGGTAAGTACCAGTGTGCCTTAGTATGACCAAATTCTTTAATATTTAATAATTTTTATTCTGATTCTGGCGGTAAATTATTCAACAACTGTTTTTGTTATTTTCCTCAAAGGTGGGAAGGTGATAAGAATGTACTTTCTTCGATCGCTACCGAAAGCCGTTGTCTTAATTAACACGTTTTCTTTTTAAGGTCCAGTCCTTCTCAATACGTAGCCTTATTCAAGTCATAGTCTTATTAAACAACAAATACATAATATTCGGACGTAGTCTTATTCGAAATTGAGTTGTTAAGCCTAGAACTCTGTTCAAATTTGTGAAAAATGTTGATTAAAATTAATTATTTCACACGAAAATTTTGGCATGTATCAATGCTGCATATCATGCAAGTTTGTACAATTTGACGTTTTTATTCCTGCAAAGTATGTGACATTGTTTTGAGTATGTAAACAAAGCCCACATGTATTTAAATAAAAATTATTTTTTTTTTATAAAACATTTTATAAAAAAGAAAGTAAATATGGATAAAATGCTGTTGCCGCCGCACACTGGGTTATTGGGTATCAAAACTGTGGATTAATTAAAAAATAAATTTTGAAATAACACTCGAATACTTAATAACCATAGAAACTACACATAATTCTGCGTCACTAACCGAAAAAATAACGGCTCTAAGTTGTATAGTGAAGCTGCATTATGTTTTTGAATTTACACTTTTATTCTTTGTTCGCTTGCGCTCGCTGTAAAATTGATATTTTAAGTTTTAAAAAGTGTTTCTTCGATAAAAAAAACTTCAAGTGAAATTTAAATCTGAGTATGGAGCCTTCAACTTCAGGTATTGAACTATTTTCAGATACAAGTATTACAGGAAAAAAAGTGATTTAATATTTTAAATTATTTTTTTGTTCAAAGTCCCCAAAATGTGCATATTTGGGGTATATATTTGGACATATAGTTAATTATCGGACTAGATCGGGCTCTGATTTTTTTTTTTTGATTTTGCGGATTGTAGACGATGTTTCTGCAAAAAGTTGAGCTGCGCTTTTGTGGCATATTTGATTAATTCTACTTTTTGTTCATTATGTCAGTGGTCAAAAATGATCAATTTCTAGTAAAACGCTGAAAAGTTATCAGATATCTCGATAACAAAGCGAGTTATCGATAATTCTTACTTAAATTTTTCGGTTTATTTTGAGGTATTCTCTAAGAAAATAAAACGGTAAAAAGTTATCGATTTTTTTTAACTTCAACTCCAGATATCTCGATAACAAAACGAGTTATCGATAATTCTTACTTAATTTTTTCGGTTAATTTTGAGGTATTCTCTAAGAAAATAAAACGGTAAAAAGTTATAGATTTTTTTTAAACTTCAACTCCAGATATCTCGATAACTAAACGACTTATCGATAATTTTTATGAAATTTTTTCGGCTTATTTTGAGGTGTTCTAAACAAAAATAATCAGTTTGAGAGGCCTCGGAATTAATCCACAGTTTTGATACAAAATACCCCAGTGTGCGCCGCGGTTGTGTTATTTAATTTTTTATTTCTTATTTAATAATCAGTTCATACCTTTTTGCTTTTGCTTAAAATTCCACAGTTATTACATTATTTCGCAGTTGTCGTTTCGGAACTTTTTCACAAAATGAACAGAGTACAACTCTAGCAACATTATTTCATTGATAGTCCGCACAAGTTTTTTTCATATGCGTTTTGACAGCATTTCACGTGAAATGTTGAACAGAGTACCAGGCTTTACTCATGACGTTGACTTATGCAACAAATAGTATTATGTAAAACGTAGTCTTATTCAAAACCTAAACTTATTTCAAGATCGAATTTGCCTAAAAGTTTAATTTGAATTCTCCAAATATTCCTTAAAGCACATACTTTATCAGTAGCAATTGAAATGTGTTGAAATCAAATAAATCTCAATCATTCACTCAAACAATCCACAATATTAGAAATTAAATGATGCATAGAAAACCCAAAACCCACAAAATAATGGAAAATTGTAGTTTTATTTAACAGTAAAGCAAAAAAAAAAACAAATAAAACCAAACAACTACCCAGAAGAACAAGAGAAGTTCACAGCAAAAAATATGTGTGTGGTTAAGTACTTTCACAAGGGGCGTAAGGTGTGTGCAAAATTTTATACCAAACTGACTGGCTGAATCAAAGAGAAAAATATTGCATGGCATGAATGGAACTTAATGCATGAGTAAGATTTCATAATGGTTTGGTAAAATTATATCTGACGAAATTATGTTTTTTTGTGCTCGACCACAATAACCACATTTTAACTGACAAAAGGTAGACAATTACAGTGGAATACGGTTTAAGCAAACTCAAAGAGACTGACATTTACCTTGGCCTTACCAAAGGTTTTCATGTACATCGTTTACTAATACCGAAATGGTCATAATGAGTGAAAGAAAACAGAAAATTTTTAAAAATTTATAATACAAATTATAAATTTGAGCTTCTGTTATTTGTGCGTTTTATATAAAAAAAAAAAAAGCTGACACGTAAGAACGGAGAAAAAATTTTAGTTTTGTCAGGTTCACCCGCAGCACAACGTCACTCTTACGAAAGAGTAACTTTTTATACATTAGTAAGCAGGTGCAGGTTCGTGGTAAAGTGCTTCTTAAAAAAATTTCATTCAAATGATTGCTGTTTGACTTACGTCGATCCTGAAAAATCTTTAGACGCTATTCAATCATCAGTATGAAAGAGTAAGCAAGCAAGAGGATTCATTCAAAAAAAATTAATTAATTAAATTAATTTTCAATCATTACAATACTCTGCCGCATGTTGCAAGACTAGTTAAAAACCAGTTAAGAAATAGTGATTAAAAAACGTTTATTTTAGATTTTAGGACAGGAAAGTCTATTGTTTGTCACGTTCCGCAATTAAGATTTTTAAATTGTTTCTCAAAGAATGATTACTGGCAGGGGTGTTCTGGAAATCGAAAAAGCAAAACGCAAGAATTTTATACGTCGTTTTTTAAATAAGATTTCTGCAATAAAAGAATTTTATAAAAAATATTATACAAATATTTCTCTATTAAACAGAATTTTATAACAAAAATTAAAAGAGTATTAAAAACATCTTCCAAATTTTAGCGTTTTCGATTTCCAGAACACCCCTGATAATTTTTAATTTTAGTGTAAAGTGCAATTTAGTGAAAGAGAAGAAAAATTTTAACAACATTGGCTTGGTGGCGTAACGTGATACTCCTGTGGATGTTACCATATTTCGTTAAATACGGTGTCGTTATAACTGTGTTGCACTGTACACTATTAAATAATTAAAAAACTAATTTTTGCAAACAAAAACTGGTATTTTTTTTTTTTTTTTTGTATCATTAATTTTAACTGATTTTGCCTTGATATTAAAAATTAGTTTAAATGAAATAATAAAAAAAAAACAATACTTGAAAAATGTACTCTTTTTAATCTCAAATATGTATCCTGTCAACTATAAACGTATCAGGACATCTTTCTTTTTCTACAGTTTAGTAATGAAAACAAAAAATCCTATTTGTAGTACGTTTGTGTGTTTTCTTTAGGTAAAATCTCTGTTATTTAATCTTTTTTTTTTTTTTAATATTCTAAAAAAAATGTTCTTGTCTTTTTCTTTACATCTCATTCGGCTATTTAATGTTGCGTTAAAACAAAACGATAAAATCACTGGTAACAGCTGCATAAAACGATAAATTGCCAGAGCAATAAAGGAGTAAAAAAAATAATTTTAATGATATTACAAAGTAATGATTATATAATTTTAAATATCAAAACGTAACCGAACTTATATAGAGACCTATTCTTATACAAAACTGTATGCATTGCATTGTCTTATACGATATTTTTGATTTAACTCTTACAGCCTTACGTAAACAAAAGCGGCACGCGTTTTCTAGTTGTCAAAACTTTTGGCAACGCGTTAATAGTGCAGTTGGCCGCTATTGTTAATATGTAATGGCAGTTTAGCTATTTTTCGGTCAATCTAGCGTTTTTATTTCCTTTTTTTATTTATAGTATGTGATCTGTTTTAAACAAAAAAGTTAACACTACTTTTCATGACACAACGTTGACGATCTTGTTTTGGTGTGACTTATTATCGTAAAAGCTAAGCAAAAGAAAACGTTCCACCGTGCTAAAACAAAATTGAGTCTTACGCTAAGTTCACACTTGGTTTTTTAAGCGCGTTTAAGCAAAATGGTGATTTAGCTAATCAAAGCCGTTCACATTACATTTGAGATGATTAAGATGACAGATGATTAACAAAAAAAACACAACAAACAAATTTATATTTCTTTAAAGTATTAAAAATGGATTAAAATACTTTTATAAAGTTATAAGATTTTTTTAAACATATTAATGATGAAATTGTGAAAATATATAAATTATTTAAAGAAAAAATAAAAACATTATAAACAGAAATCGTGGTCGGTTGTACACGTTCATGTTGGCCGATTCTACATTTGAGGTATGTTCAGTGGATTCTATGTGATTAATGAAGTGATTTAGTTGTAATCATGTCAATTTGAAGTGATTAACAAATCACTTCAATGTATGGGTAATCATCTCGATTTTAAAGTGATTAGAGCTTAATCACGTTCGAGCTGCTTAAACGCGTTTAAGAAGCCAAATGTAAGCATACCCAGTAAAAAAAAATTGTGTATTTTGAAGCACTTAAGAGAAAAAGCGCATTATCGAACGCTTCAATAAGAGAGCTTTTATATAGCAGTAAATGATGAAGAATAAAATATAGGAAAAAGCTGCTATTTTAGTGCTGACAACGATTAGGTTTTAAAGCGAAAAAAAAATAAAAAATATATAATGGTTTACGAAAATTATTAAAACAATTCAATTTAAAGCAAAACATCAATGAAAATGGAAATATAGTTATCGCTTAAAAAAGCGCTTTGTTTGCATGTTAAAAAAATCGCTAATTGTCAGCAGAAAATAGTCCTCCAAACCGGGAACACTCCATACAAAAATCAGGCATCTTATCAGCAGGTTTGAAGCGATTTGAGGTATGCATTCATACGTAAAACCTGCTCCTTTTGGAGCACATTTTTTACTGGGTAGCGTTAAACTTCAGGCTAAAATCCGTAAGCCCATAATTAAAACATCGGCAGTAACTTCAAATTCTCATTTCGTTCTTTACTTTTGTTCTTATACTTTTTTTTCCTTACAAAATGTTTAATATGTATTTGATGAAAGTATGGTAGCATTGTAAAGAGAACAAGTGTCTATATGTGAGAGTATAATAAAACGATCTCAAAATACAATAGATTTTTTTACGACGGCTTTTTACGACAAGTTTTTAATTGTCAAAGTGTATGAAAACTGTGGTCTCTTTGCAATTCTGTTCGAACGCATAAAAGTTATTAAGTCGAAGTCTTATTAAGGACAGAATCTTTAAGTTGTAGCTCCTTTAATCTTTTCAAAAAAAAAAACGTTACCCTTTTCAAAACGTAGTTGTATTTTCATATTCATAGCATTTTCGTTTTAAAGACAAAATCTTACTTAAGTCTTATTCAAGACATACATACACTCATAGAAAATGCTTCTATTATCTTCCCTCTCACCAATAAACACAGACTTTCTGAAATGTTATTACAAATGGCATCAATGAGGCAAAAAGTGACATTAATCCAATGGCAAACGTCATAATAAGATTTTGTCATATTTTATGCGTCATCTATGCTATGACTGCAGTGGCATCAGTTCGATTCCACATTTTTTGTCTAAAATAAGCAGCAAAACTTCCCATATTCTATTTTTTCAATTATTTAGTTAAATACATCCAATTTTCAAAGTAGCATGATTAAGTAAACCATAGCGGCCATGCTGCTGGTGTCTTATAACTGAGAGTTCTTCTGCAACCAAAGGGCGGAATACAACAAAAGTGAAGCAAACATGTGTAAAGGGTTAGTAAATAATAATCAGTTTGACTTAAGTCAATCCCAATGACTCCATTTGTCTTTAAATTGAGCCTAAAGAGTCCTTTCTCTGATGTTACTGAATCATCGCACTGATGACATTTGTAATTAAACTGAGTCCGATTCGTGATGCCGATGTGTCATTCCATTGATTTCATAATTTCGATGTTTGGCCCTGATGAAAATTTGGCCATGTGATGTCAAGACGGACATCACAACGATAAAAAGTGTCATGGGGCCAGAAACGAAATCACTTGCAATAGTCAATATGTCAAAATGCATCAGCAGTGTAGTCTTCTTTAAAAGGTAGTCATATTTAAGAAGCAGTCTTATTCAATGCAAAGTATAATCATGACTTGATCTTACGCAAGGCATAGTCTTATTCAATACATAATCTTATTTAATGCATAATGCTCAAGAAATGTTTAAGAGCAAGTAGGGTGTGTGTGAAACGGTAGCACAGTACTCAGGGAAGTAAAATTGGGGCTCTATTGAGGTGAATTCAATTTCACTAGCCCTGGGAGATAGTAAAAATTTTGACATTAGCAAAGAAATTCTTGACAATTTTAGTTCACCATAAAACTTTGCTACCGTTTCACACAATTCGAGCCACACGGGCATGTTTTAGAAATGGAAATAAAGTGGAATGGAAATCGAACGAGATTTTTTAATCAATTAGATATTTATAAAATGATCATAATTTTACCTCTGTTTAAAGAGTTGTTGCTGAAAAGATAATTGGTTTTCAAAGTTTGAAGTATTTTAATGGAATATTTTTATAAACTTTCTTTGCAGGCTCAGTTTTTAAAAATTTTTCGATTTAAATACCACTTCATTTCGATTTATAGAACATGGCTGATACTCTTATTGAAGTCGTAGTTTTTTTCAATACATACATACGGGTTTATATTCTTAAAATCGAAATGAAGTGGATTTAAAGCAGCCCATGAGTCGGTTGTTGTCCAAATCGAAGCGTGTATGGCTTTGTCAATTGATTACTTTGACGGTTGTCGAGTTGGTTGAAGAAAAATCAAAAGATTTTGATTTTTTCAAGTTGACTAATAAGCCTTTCAATTCGATTGTAGTGTGTGTCTCGAGTCTCTTGATCAGCTGTCAAAATCAATGTTTGTAGTTTTCTTTTGAAAAAAAATTAAGGGGGTAATTTTGTTGTTCACTTCACCTTGCGTTGAGAAAATTTTCATATAAAATTTTTTGAAAATTCAAAAAGCTCAAAAAATTTTATATGAAAATTTTCTCAACGCAAGGTGAAGTGAACAACAAAATTACCCCCTAAGTATTTTAAAAATTGTCTTTTATTTCATTAAATTTTAGAATTAATTTAAAATCTTTCAATTCAGTTGATGAAGAGTGTGGCCAAGTTGACAATTGAAACGTGTATGGGGCGCATAAAATCAAACAAATTTGAAAAAGAGCCTGTAAATACAGTTCATAAAAATATTCCTTTTATATACTTCATACATTGGATATCTTTAATTATCATTATCTTTATAAAGATGACTGAAATAAATTAAATAACCATATTATTGCATATATGTAAAATTTATGAAATTTGTTCATTGTTTTTGTGTAAAACAATATTAAATATCATTATATTAATGAAACAATGTTTTTACGTAATTAAAAAGATTTTATTTCATTAATGACAAGTAGCATTATATGAACGTAATGAGTTTATTGCGTTAATGATAGATTACATTTCAATAATGAAAATGCACGTTGATTTGTCAAATTTATGGCATAGAATTTATGACAAAATTTCATTGTATTTATAATAATTTTAAACTTAATGAAACCATGTTCGTAGCAGGAATAACGGGCTAAGTTGGCTCAAAAATAACGACATAATTAATTGCAAGAATGTAAAAAATCATTATATTTACGAAGGTTTTTTCTTAGTGTATAAGAACTACTCATAATAAATAAAAACAGGAAAAGCTACAGCCATGTTGTTAATTATTTAAATCAAATTCTTGTTTGATTTCTATAACATTTCATATCGTATTCTAGCAGATACCCGATATTAAGATATCATCTTATTAACAACAAATATAGATGAAGTTATATGTATTCAAGAGATAATCTTATTCAAAATGTAGTCTCCTTCAAGACGAAGTGATATTTAAGACCTAGGCTAATTCAAGATATAGCTTTTTTCATGTTAATATGGTAGTCTCAGTTATAACGTATTATAATTCAATACTTATGTGCCGTATTCTAATTTAACCCCATTCAAGATGTAATTTTATTCTAGCGATAAAAAAAATGTTGGGCCATTTTCCATCCAAGTGAATAAAGAAGCAGTAAATCTGTATTTTTTTTCTATTTATAATTAAAAAATGTCACTTTTATTATGCAGATATTTGAATGAAACTTAATTTTTAACTTCAAAATAGTATTGGGTCATCAAAGTTTTTCTTGGGATTCAAAAAATTAATTAACCCTTTCGCGCCCAAAGTTGCTTATAAGCAACTTGAATTTTAATCATCGTTTTATTTAAAACCATATTAATAAAATTATTAAAGCACATATAGAGTTGGTTAAAGAATGAATAAAAAATAGAAAAGTTTGTTTTAATTTTTCATAATGTGAAATACTTCCTGAACGGCCCAAAGTTGCTTATAAGCAACTTTCAATTTTTAGTCACCCGAAAATTAAAAAAGTCTGAAATTTTCAAAAATCCTTAATTTTGATCTAATCACTAAGGAAATTATAAAAAATAATTTTTCTGGCAATGCGTTCAAAAGCGGGCGCGAAAAGGTTAACAAGGTTTCGTTTAAATGCGCTAAATTCCCATTTCATACTGTTGATAAACTGAAATTTATTGTTGATAGGATAAGCAATTCCTATGCGCATTTCACTGGTTGCTTAGACCAAATCGTCAGTAGACTTCATCCAAACATTTTAGAAAAACTAAAGAAATTATACAAATAAAACTGTTAAGCGAATAAGAATTATAAGCCCCAGTTTTACTTGTAACAATATCAATTAAACTTAAACAAAAACAACAATAAACATTGAGTTTATGTTTTCTTACAGTCTAAATCTAAATGTGGCTGTAAGTGGGTAAAGAAAAAACATATATAAAAACAAATTACTTTATTTTATTTTTCCAGTTCAGTTTTATTTACACAGCCACATGCAAATTAGTTCAAAGTTTTTCTTGGGATTCAAAAAATTAATTAACAAGGTTTCGTTTAAATGCGCTAAATTCCCATTTCGGGGTCAATTTTGCCCCCAAGTGCTTAAAAGGGTTAATTTTAATTTGTTTTTTTTTTTCTTTTAAAATATTAATTACCAATTACAGAAAATAGTTGGTTCAACTTTCATCAAATTATGAATAAAACGCACGACATTTCGTTATCAATTTCAATAAAAATTGAAAATTTCCAAAAAATTTCTCTTTTAACTTGTCATTTGACCTTTGGCGTGGCTCGATTTTGACCAAATTTTTAGAATATTGTGTCATTGAACTTATTTCTTTATTCATTTCCCAAGATGTTTCAAAGAGATTGTTGAAAAACTTTTTTTTAAAATTTGAAATTGTAGTTTAAAAAAAACACGAATAATGTTGTCTGTATTCGACACCACCTTAGGACAGGGGTACGCCCTACAAAAAAAAGCTTTTTCCATATCTCACAATTTTAAGTCTTTGGAATAAAATAAAAACTATATTGCAGAAATTCATTTAAAAACTGTTTAAGTAATGCGCTCGAGTTTCTCGGCCAAGTAGTTATTGGCACATCCAGGTATGTGATGAAAATCGATCGTGCCTATTTTCAATATCAAGTTTTATCGATAAGCGTCGATGTTTTTTCTTTTTGGTATGCCGTACGCAACGTTTACGTCGGCATCGAAATTGACTCTGATGTTGTCGTCAGTCTTATTGGTGTCGAAACAGTTTTGTTCCCTTTTAATTTTTCAATAATAAAAATGTTGAATTAAAATATGGAAAAAGAGCAACAAGCTCCGCTAATTTAACCATTTTTATGGAAACTTTGCCACTCCTTATGTTTTTAGGGACTTTAAATCAATTTTACGGCTTGTTTAAAATATTGAATATTTTCGCGAATTTTCGCTATTTTTGCAAATTTTCCAAATTTTTGCAATTTTCGCGTAATTTCTTGTGCATTTTTTCGGGATTTTTTTTAATAAAAACTGAAAAGAAAATAATCCAACTGTCTTAATTATTAGAGATGTGCTTTAAAAACGATAAACTATCGACATCGTTACATTGTTATACAATACAAGTTTTATATTGAATTGATGACGACGTCGATAAAAATGTATGTATGTTGATATTTAATTGATGATGGCGACGACGACGACGTTAAATGGAATAAGGGTGAATATAAAATTTCAAAGGATATAGACCGGAAAAGTATTAGAAATTAATTTTCTAAAGATACTGAAAACGACATTATCGATTTCAAATCATTTGTTTTTAAAATCGACTTTTTCGCCTTGTATTCACTATTCAAATTTTCAATCGGGATCCGTCTCTGCTTTTCTTTATCCAATCGGACCTAAACTTCATATTAAATGTTTTTCTCTAAAAGGAACCATGTTAGGCCGTTCACTCACTTTAGAATTCACTTTGAAAAATGGTCGTACAACGTTGGACCCCTCTATAGGTCACAAAGGCTTATTAACGACGTTAACTTGTTAATGTTTCACTTATAAAAACATATGGCGATTTCTCAGAAAAGAAATCGCAAATAGTCATCTCGTAATCTTATGTAAAACCATTCACAAGTCTTTACCTGCTGTAAATTAAACTCTTTCAATATTCTGCATATCAATGATTCGTTCTTACTTTTTTTCAATTCGGTTAGTGCAACTGGTAGTATTTAATAGACAATCGACAAAAACGAAAAACAATCTTGCTGACAGCACCAAGTGTTTTCAGATGAATTGTATGAATGTATGACTGACTGACGGACAACATGTATAAATAAATGAATGCATAAACGAGGAGGTATGTAGATGAAGTTGTTAATACTTGTGTAATATGTAAGTTGGTTTTAGATAGAGAACGTAGCTAAGAGATTTATTGGACAAAAAGTGAAATTTTAATAAAAACCATGACACATCCTGAAAAGTAGAAATAACAAAAAATGTAACACTGTATGATTGACAAATGCATTGATTAAAATCGACAGAAGAATGAAGAAGTATATAGAATACAAATATGACAAGCTAAATTATATTTCAAAATATCTAAAGATGAATTCGTCTGAGTACTAAAATAAAGACAAAAAAGGATTGATAGGATTGACGGACAGGATGGATATGAAAAAAAATTCCAAAGATATAACGAAATTAGGATTGATGGCATATAAATGGATGTAGAAATTTGTTTGAACGTTTTTTTTTCAAATGAAACATTGCATTTTTCAAATAATTTGCTTTATGGCACAAAATAATTTTAAAACCTGCTTTTAATATCTTTTAGTCTGCATCAAATCATTTGAACAACTCATTCATTACGTCTTGCATGACGTTGTATTACGTGGTCATTCTTGGGTATACACTTGAATTTCAACTTGTTAAACATAAAAAATATCAATCGTCCTATTTTGTTTTAACTAAATTTTTATTTTATTTATTATTCCCTTAACAAAGGATTCTTTTTAAACTTTTGTATTTTTCACTTCATTCAATTCCTTATCGACGTCACAATTTGCTTATAATACAATAAATGCTATAATTATTTCCATGAATGTATATTAGTAAAATTTAAGATTTTAACACTTATTTGTTTATTGAGCAACTTAATGGGAATAAGTGCTTCTTATAAGCCTATTAAAATCTTGGTAATTTTCAACTCAATTGTGTTAATCAATTGATAACAAAGTCAGCAGATTTCGATGTAAATGAATGAATACGAATTTAAATAGAAAGAAAATAACTTGAATTTCAGGAAACGAGAGAAAGCATTGCGTATGATTAAACATTGTTTTAATTTGAGTGAAAATTGGTTATCTATTTAATTAAAGCATTTTTAAAAATAGATGCCAATATTTGTAGTTTTCTCTAAGACGTTGCCTTGTAGTCATTTTCCAGACGCAGTTCTATTTTAGAGGCAGACTTATTTACTCCTAGTAAAACGTAGTCTTATTGCAAATAAAATTTCATTAAAATATTTTCGTATTCAAAAAGTACTATTACGCAAGGTGTTGTACAGTCTCCCTGCGGGAAATTTGTGTCAATTGGTTTTAAGGCATTTATCCCGTGACAATTGAAAGTAGCTTTAAAATAAAAAGGAACGAATTTTGATAGGTTAAAACAGAACATGTAACTTAACTGGTGAAAATGTGTTTAAAGAGTAGTTCGTCCAGAAGGTAATTGACAAACAACTTGTCATGTAACTGGATTTTGTGTGGGTGATGACTGATTGATTCTACCTGGTTCTATTACTCTAAATGAAGGGTATCAGTCCTAATAACATGATTCATTTGGGACAATATCTGCGACAGGCATTATTCAAACTGTAATTGAATGTGTCCATTTAGGTTGTTTCTGTGACCTGTTACAAAGCGTCAAAAAGGTGCCAATTATTCCGCTGGTAGGACATCGCCATGTTAATGTGATAAGTCCCCTTCATACAAAGTGTTAGATCTCGAACTGGTCCCAATCACTATAGAACTGTCACGTGACAAGTTTAGTGTTAGTTCCCTTTCCTCTAGGGCTTAAGGAATACGTAGTCTTATCCAAGATGTAGTCCAATTCAAGACGTAGTCTTATGCAAGACGTAGTCTTATTTTAAAACATATTCTTATATAAGATGTTATCTCTTTTAAGATGTAGTTATATTCAAAACGTAGCCTTAGACAGTGCAACACGAAAAAAAACCATATACGGACAAAACTACGTGATAAAAGACCAAAAATAAAACCCGTGTCTCTCAGTGTTGCCCAAAGTCATGCACTTTTTTTATGGGCTCCCAAAGATTTGGGGACTCGGTGTCATTTTTGCAAAAAAGCGATAATTTTCTCAGGCTCATATCTTGCAAACCGTTCGGAATTTTGATTTACCCTCTCAGACATCTTTTGCCTTAAAGAACAAAAATTGTGAAAATATAAAATCAAAAAAAAAAATTATCTTCAAGATCAAAATCGCAAAAAACTTTAAAAAATTCGATTTTGTTTACCTTTTTCCCCCTGTTTGGGTCCATAGGTAGCAAACCGTTAAAAATTCAAGGAAACAACCAACTACAAAATTGTACCCAAGAGCAGTCGTATTCTGTAATTCGCTTAGCTAAAGCTAAATCTCGATCGCTAAAATGCCTGAGAGAATACAAAATTTAAAAATTTTAGCGATGAGATGATAGAGATTTAGCTTTATCTTTAGCGAGTAACGGAATACGGCTGCAGTACTCTTTATTTAACGTTATTGCAAAAATGTTTACTTTTTTTTTATATATTTTTAACGATAATTTTTACTGTTGATTCGGGAAGATAATTTTCGCAGATATTTCGCCATTGTCCCTGCTGGATTTGAATTTATTAACAATCCGAATTCGAATTTCTTTACCACGCTTTATAGTCGAAGTTTAAATAAAGCCATGATAAAAAAAAACGTCACATTTTTATTTCTCATTCATGATCTTATTTTTCTTGCGACTTCTAGACGAATTTATACACTGTACGAAATAAAAATGGTAAAATTTCTTTTATAAAATAATTAACTTTGTTATTCCAATGTTTCCAAAGATCTTTTAATAAATCTAAGGACAGCAAAATTACTTTTCAGAAAAGGTAACTTTAACTTAAGGCGCAGTCTATATTATTTTCTAAAATATGGCGCTTTAAATGTAGACTTGTGAAAAAATGTTTGGTGTATAAATTAATAGCGGTTAGAGCTGGTGTAATGGAACCATCAACTTCAGGTATTTAAGTAACTAATTTAATAATTTTTGATGTGATAAAAGTTAGCAAGTAATGTTGGAGAAAAATAAACACTACTTATTTTTCGGCTGAATAACCACTTATTTTTGTTTCAGTACCCTTCAAGAAATGTATGAGCGAGTAGTCACATTTTTAATTTTGGTGCCAAGAAAATGATAGAAAGAAATGACCGAATGTGACCGAAAACTTGATTTCTGTCATTTCTTTCTATCATTTTCTTAAAACCAAAATGAAAAATGTGACTACTCGCTCATTCAATTCTTGTAGGGTACTTACAATTCACTTACTAGAAGTCAAAAAATATCTAGTTAATAAACCTAATAAGTAGTTATTGAGTACGTTACCATTAAAAAAAAATATTCAGTATTGAAAACAACACAACTAATAAATAGTTATTGAGTTAATAAAAGTAATAAGTAGTTGCTGCTGTCATTACTAGTAAGTTTTTATTGAAGTTTTTAGAATAATGGCAATTGTAATGACAACTACTTACCAGGTAACGTATGAAATAACTACCAGCTATTACTAAAAATCAAAAAGGGAAATGGGAAGGTTTAGAAGAACTTTCTTGCCACGTGAGAAAAATTGGATCCGAGATGGCATAAGTGGCGCCTAGTAACGTTTTTTAAAAGCCTTTTACTATCCAACTAGTTGTTATGAGAGTATAATAAGTTGGTCATTTCGTGTGAAACTTTTTTAATATTCCTCTATGACCCCATAAAGTCCTTAAGTAATTCGAAGTCAATTTAGCCATGTCAACCTGTCTGTCCGTCTGTTAAAATCACACTCACTTTCGAACGATTCAAAAGAAAAGAACAATACGGCTGTCAAATAGTTTACAGTTCTCCTCAGCAGTTTGAGATTGAAATCCGGCAAAATTGGTTCAGTAAGAAAAGAGTTATAAATCCAAATGTGGAACAACCACCCAAAAAAATCGATAATTTTGTTACAAAAACTAGCATAAATAGTGGTGGAATGCACATATTGAAATAAGATTTTGCACAAATTCGTTCGATATGACTAGAAATCATACCACAAAACAGATCGGTCCATAATTTACCATAGGGGCCTTATAAAGTCCACTCTCGAAAAACACTTTAATAAGCCTAAAACCGTAACGAATAAAGCTATTTTTAATTTTGGTCTGTTACAGTATTATATGACAAGAAATCACACTGTCAACTTTTGTAAAGTTCGGTCTATAATTTACCAAAGACCCCATATAAAAACCCACTACTTTAGGACGCGTAAAACTAACGAATAGCGCTATTATAATAAAATGTATGCCCCTATTGCGGTTCTCCACGTTTTTAACAGTTTGGTTGTCTTTGGTAAATTCACTTTGTCATTCTCAACTCAACAGGCAGTTGCCTATTCAGTTGTGTATCTGTTTTTTTGTGGTATTGCCGTTTTCAACTTTGTAAAAGTTTGGTCGACAAAAATGTTAAATACACACAACTGCTAAAAAGTAGTTGTGTTATTGGCAGTTAAAGTTTATTTTTTTTTAAATTCGGTGAAAATCGAAAACAAAATGGAGAAATCGTATGTATTCAATGATATTACATTTTCGCTATTTTTAAAAACTTTTATTAGTTTGAAAATAAAAACAATTGAGCTTTTGTTTGAGCGCATTGTCCTGCTTATTTAGAGAAGCTTAGAAATTGCTCGCGGAAAACACCAAAGTTTGGTATGATGAAAAATTCATGTAAGGAGTTATGGAAAGAGTTTATTATGGAGTTAAATAGAGTGGGACCACGACAAGAACTCCTCTTAAACACTTATAAACTTCTTAATCTAATTATAATATTCGTGGAACAGTTGTGGATACACTACAAGACAAGTATAAAGAAAAATTTTGCCAACAATAAAAGAAACATTCAAGCGACAGGGGGAGGGCTATCACAAGAAGAAGAATAGCCTTGAGGATACTGTTTCGCCGCTCTTGTATAGCAAGTCCGGCCATTGCAAATATTACAAATATTCCACCATCAAGTGACAATTTTACTGAGTCAGTTGAACTAATAATCCAACCAGCAGATGGGCCAACATCTACCCCAAAAAGCAGAAGAACTCATCAGGCACAAGAAAATTTCGTTACTTATTAGAAGTTCTTACTTGGCACTGGGAAGTTCAAGAGGGTTGGAATCATCACGAATTTGTCTTCTTGTATTTAGCGCATCTACAAGAGTTTTCCTTTTCATCATCATAAAATAAATCGACACTTATATTTATTATAAATACCTTTTATTCAACACAACAATTAAAAATACTTTTAGTTAAAAAAATTATTTAATTTTATAAAATTTTCACTTGTCAAACGTTATATTTATAGTTGGCAAATCGATGTTTTAAGTTGGCAACTTTATAGCAAACTCAACTAAAAACAGTTGGGTATCACAATACCTAAAATGAGTTTGGTTGTGCATAAGTTGGGTTGACTCTCACTCGACCAAACTGAGTTGAGTGGAGAACCGCAATAGGGGCATTAGTCAGTCATAGTTTTATAAGACTATAAACCTGTTTGTAAAATTTTGTTACGATTGTCCCATAATTTACCATAGTCCCATATAAAGCCTACTCAGGAAATATTCTAACTGTAGGTGGAGGGTATTGAAGATTCGGCACATTTGAATATAGCAGACTAACCAGTTTTTACATAACAATATAAAGTTATTCCAAAAAAAAAAAATTATCGGTAATTCCCCGAATTAATCCCTAGTTTAACTGTGTTTCAACCCACTGTGCATCGGTTTCATTTCAATATGCATATGTGACAGTTTCAGTTAAAAGGGACCTATGGATGAAAAATAGATATTTACTTTTTTGTTGATTCTTAAAATAGACAATACGCTCTTTCAAATGCAGCAAACCGCAGTTTTCTAACTTCATTACTTTTGTCATAAGTAAGCTTTAAAATACACCTTTGATAAGAAAAGAAAATTAACTTGCTAACTTCAAAATCGTTTTTCTCCAAAACTAACTTTTTGTTCATAGGTCCCTTTTAACTGAAACTGTCACACATAATTTTTTTTTAAGCCGAAATTCCTTTGTACTAATATCATTCAAGCATTTGTTATATACATTTGTAAATTAAATTAAATTAATTTAAATTAAATTAAAACAAGTTGTTCTTAAATTATTTAAAGCGCATGAATCGTACTGTATGAATTACACAAAATAAATATCATAACATTAAATTATTCATTTAAAAATAAAACTACTTGTCGACTTTTCCCCCTCTTAAAGTTGTATCAATTAGCAATGTCTGCCACACAGACTCCTCTACAGACTCCTCTACAAACGAAGTACGCGATTCAAAATTTGAAAATGCAAGTGGCTGCTACTCGAGTTAATAAAATATTCTCCCCTAAAGAGATTTGAAAATTATACTCGTAATTTATAAATGGGAAAAAACCTTAATGTAAGTGATTATTTTTGTGTTTGATTTTAAAAGTGGTTGTTAGTAAAAATGTTGCCTGCAACTACTACTAAACAACCCAATGAATAATTGATGTCAATAAATTTCTTCTAAGAAAACGATTTTCATCAACCAAAAATAAGAAATCTAAAATAAAGCAATAAAATTAAAGTGGCACATAATATCATCATAATCATCAGAATCATCATTAACTAAAAATGTTTGTTAATACTTATTTATACTCTTTTTACGTTTTCAATGATGTCGTAATTTTCTTTTTAACGAATTTTAATTTTGGTCACAACTCTCAACCACACAAATAAACCTGAAAATTTGGTTAAAAAATGGGGGATAAAATTTAAGAGTCCTGAGTGGTATAATTTTTTGTTTGTTTTTTTTTTTTTTTTTTTTGTTTAACAGACTACTGGCCATGAGTTTGGTCTGGGTATTAACTAGGGTATTCAGTCTGTTAACCGTTAATCGGTTAACCGATTAATTACTACCCGATTAACTGATCGGTTAATTTAAAATTGGATTTTTTCGATTAACGATTAAACCGGTTAATTTCAGACGATTAACCGATGTCACATAATTTTTAATTTTTTTTAGTGTTTGTAATTATGGGTGCATTTCAAAACGTCAGTTGCAAGCAACTCGCTTTTTTAAATGCATATCTGTACCAAAATTCATCAAAAATTTTACCAAAGTGCACCAAAAAAGTTGTGATTGGAAATATTTTTTTGTACAATATATTTTCTTCAACAAAAAACAGTACAAAAACAGAAATTAAAAGTCGGTAAGTCTGAAAGTCGGAACCAGGATGAGTTAGATGATGACCTGACAACAGAAGAAACTTTCGGTAGCAACAAAACAACTGAATTGACCGAAACAATTAGAAGTGTTAAAAATTTTAATTATTAAAACAGGACTCTGAAGGAATAATGAAAGATTTTATATATTTAGAGAAATCCAGGAAAAGGACTGAAAATTTAGATATTCTGTGTTATGGGTTGCCTTCTTCAACATTGCGATAAGTGAATGACTTTTTCCCAAGTCAAAATTTATCAAAACTAAAGAAAAGAGTCGCTTAAATCCTAAACATTTTAACCAAATTATTTTTCTAAAAGATTATTTTATAAGATCTCCTTAAACTATTTAAATTTCTAATAAAATGATCTAACAGCTTCTTTTTAATAAAAACATAATCCCCCCTATCGTGAATAACAAGTGGACTTTTTGTTCCCATGAATTTTTCAGTTTGATTACAACGTTATTTTTTTGCACTTTTTAAATTTTATGTAGTCAAATATTTTCCAAAATTCTGCCACCACGTCTTTAGAAAGCTTCACAAATCCGCTGGCAATCGACCTGTTGTTATGCATTGTGTTGACCAACATATCGGTTTGTGCCACATTAACGGATCTAGCCATTAATATTCGATTTATAGGAGCAACTACTGGCATACATGTTCTGTTCCCTAGCAAAAATAAAGTGAGAAAATCTAAGGGAAATGTGAACCAATTACGAGAGAAAAAACTTTTAAAGGGGAATTTTTTCCCGTGAACATTTTTTCACGATTTTATTCTCATTTGAATTACCTTTTTTCATGGGAGTTTTTCATGATAGCAAATATGTGAAAAGGGGAATACTTACGAGGGAAAAATTATTCACGATAGGGGTGAATATCTATTAATTAAAAAATATGTATTAAATAGTTATAAATTATTTTTTTTTGTTTGCTCGTTTTAGTTCAAGAATTGTTATCTTTGTAATGTTATTGTTTTTTTTTACTAATAGACTCTCAATAATAAATAAGTTTTAATTATTATTTATTGACATCACTTTATTTATAAAAAAAAATTGTATTAATCGGTTAACCGATCAATAAAAATTTAACCGATTAAACCAAAACCTCGATTAATTAATCGAGCGATTAACCGATTAAAGTAAAAACCCGATTAAATGAATACCCTAGTATTAACAAAAAAATCTACTATCTAAGACTAGAATGGCAATGAACACATATTTAACAAATTTTACCCGTTTTGTGAATTGAGAGTGTTAAAACATGATGACATTTATGTTACGAGGGCGGGTCAATAAGCCCGTCACTTTTTAAATGAAACAGAAATGTTTGGATAAAAAATCATTTCATCTTTCAACGTTTCTCCAATTTGTGTATCCCTTTCAACAAATAAGTTTTGTCAGTTCATCGTTGAAGTCAAATCTCTTTATACCGAACCAGTTCTTAAGGTTTGGAAACAAGAAGTAGTAGTTGAGAATATAATTTCAGAGAATAGGGCAGATGAGAGAGCAGTTTGTAGCCTAACCCTACGTCTAGACGAGCAATTTTTGCTGTAGCAACTATCAAATTCTATTGCCAACACTAGATATTAACGTGTGGACTGCATAAATATGTATTTGAACACATGTTCAGCAACAAATGTTAAAATACATTGCTGAGCAATTATCTTTTGACACAAGCTGTCAAAATCAATTATCAGTAACAAAAAAGAAAAATTTTTAACTTAAACATATACGCCCGTATTTAGAAACATTTTTTTAAATTTAATAAAGGTTTACAAATAAAATTTTGTATGACAATTTGGCTTAATAAACGTTTGTTAAATGTAATCGGCCTTATTTATAAAAAATAAAACAGGTTAATAAAGTGTTTATGAAACGAATTTTGTATGAAAATCCGTTTCAGAACCCCTTTATTAATCTGTTTTATTTTTTACAAATAAGGCCGAATATAATTAATATAATTTAAATACAAAATTTACAAATTAATAATAAAAAAATATTTAGTTAAAAATAAATCGGTTGTCAAAGAAAATGTAAGTATTTCTTTACATACAAATTCATGTTTTGTGTTAAGACTAAAGCAAGGCCCATTGAAAAGGTCTGCGCAAGAAGCCTGATGATCATTGTATATATTCTTTTTAGTTGTCAAAATTTGTTTACATTCTGCTTACATGTGCATGTATAATATGCATTGTATACGTTTGTTTACGTTTATGGTATGCCACACATACACGTTTTTTCCTTTTGCTTTGTATATGTGGTAGTAAATTTTTGACAACTAAAAAGAATCGTTTTTTGTTTTTGTACAAGTAAGCAGACCTGATAGATGGGCTTGGACTTAAGTTTACTCCACTCGGAAAAAAATATTTAACATATAACATTTCTGTGACGTCATTCTGCCGACGTTATTGCTTATGTTAAAATACAAATTGCGCGTATAGACGTAGGGAAATGAAGATACGAAATTTCGTTTTTCATTTTCTCCTCAAATCACGAGGTAGTCTGACTGTCAAACACAAACTCAATGACACATCTTATTAAAACTTTGACAGGGGACTACTCTCTATTGCGATGCGAAAGAAAATGGTACCAAATCTAGTGACTGTTACTCATTAATGCTTTGCGCATTTGCCTTTCGCATCTTTTTATTTTTTCTTTACGCAACTCATCACTTTTTGTTTTATTTAAATTTTTAAAATTAAATTTCTTTTACACATTTGGACATTTCATCACTGTCAATCTGGGCCATCTTTAATTTTTATTCCCAGTATTGCTTACTTTTCAAAAAATTTTGCGACAGTTTTAGAGCGTAGCAGATTGGAAATTAGCTTTCGTATTCAAATTGAATTCGCATAGCAATAGAGAGTAGCTCCCCATGAGTCTAGTGACAGAGATGCCTGTTGGCAAAAGCAACGCTGCCCTTTCAGTAAAGAGGCAGTAATTTCAAAGATTAACCAACTTATTGGCCCGCCCTCATACCAACTTTCTGCAACAAAAAAAGAGGGTCCTTTTGATTTAAGTTCTTTAACGTGCGCATTCATTAATGTTGAGAAATAAATTGTGCTTGGAAAAAATTAGAACTACAAGATCTAAATGCTATTGATGCGTTTATTTACAGCCGTTTTTATGCAAATAAAATTGAAAAAAGAGTTTTACGAGAATAAATTGTTGAAATGTTTTTCCAAAAATTTATTTGCTAATAAAATCTTTTATGTGTTGGCAGGAAAAGCAAAAAAAAAACTTTTTAATAAGATATTAACAAATTGCCTTTATTTTCTTCTATTTTTCTTGTAAAAACTACCACTTGTTTTGACAATGTTGCACATTGTGGAAACAGTTAGTCAGGTCTACAAGCGTTTTTAAAATAATCTTTTGTAAATACATATAATCGCTTTTAAGTCGATTCCAAGATTCCAAATGTGGACTTTATGCTGTAGCAATACATTAGTTAGGGCGTTTTCCATTTAAGGTAACGATATACAAAAAGCACTTTTCAGTTAAAAAAAAAAGATAATTACCCTTATTACGGTTGCCGTTCGAGAATAAAAAGTCTAAATAAATTCTTTATGTAAAAAGTTTTTTTTTTCTGTTAATTATACTTTTGTAAAAAAATACTGTTTTGTAAACATCTGCTGTATTAAAGTGGTACCTTTTTCCTAATCTTCCTAACACATAATAAAAAACTTTGATAATAAATTTGCATGTGCCCGTGCAAAAAAACTGAACTGGCAAATTGCTTTATTTTAGTTTTCTTACGAAAACAATTTAATGAAGCAATTTGTTTTATAATTTTGTTGTTTCGTTTTACCCACTTACAACTACAATTCGAATCGGAAAAAAGACAACCAATTGTAGGGGAATGTAAGAAAAGATAAACTCACCGTTTATTGGTGGTGCTTTGTCTAAGCTTTGATATCGTTTACAATTAAAACTTTAATGTTTGTAATTCTCATTCGGTTGATAGTTTTATTTGAATAATATCTTTAGCTTTTCAGAGTCTTTGGAAAAAGGTTTCCTGATGTTTTGGTTTAAGCAAACAGTGAAATGTTCATGGGAACTAGCTTTTCCCTCAACAATAAATGTCAGTGTATTTATCAAAAATAAATATTGGGAATTTAGCACGTCATGGAAAAATCTATTAATAATTAATTTTATATGCCCAATAACATGTAACTTGGATAATAAAATTTTACTTTTTAACTGCCGTGTTCATACAAATATTTTAAATTGCATAAAGGTTTACAAAAAAAAATGTTCTATTTAATAATCGTTAAATCTCTAACATTTTGTCTTGTGTTGTCTACTGATAACCAAGATCCTAATACCTAATTTGGAAACTTTGGCTCTTGAAGTTTTTCGAGGAATACATAAAAAATAATAATGAAAAACAGAAACAAGGGAATTATGGGTAAAATAAGATGCAGTCGTGGTTTTTTGCTCACATCTCAGCCCTTTGTGGGCCGATCAAGCTGAATTTCAATAGCAAATAACTCTGGACTTTATGTGGCATAAATATATAAGCACTTGGTGTGTTCGAAAAGTCCATTTCAACAGACACATGGACAGACGGACATCATGATTTGAATTTATCTTCTTACAAGGATCAATAATATATACATATGTATATTTTATAGGGTCTAGGATAAATATTGTTGAAATTACAAACCGAATGACAAGAAAATAAACTTCAACGTCAGCAAGAAAATAAACTTATATTTTTGACCCATTTTGTTCAAATATTATTAACCCTTTTGTTACTAAATGTAGAGCTATTTGCGATTTATACCAAAATATAAAAAAGTAAATTACAAAGGGTGGTTAGATGTGAACCACACCTAAACGTCAAGTTGTTTTCTCCATTTCATTTGACACTTCTCGATTTCAGACTAACTCAATTTAAACCATGGAAAGATACACAATCGAGCAACGCGTTAAAGTTATTCAGGCTTATTATGAAAATGGGCGTTTAAATCAAAATGCATATCGTGCACTTCGCGATTTTTTTGGTCAATTTAATCGTGCAAATGTGCGTACAATCGGAAAAATAGAGCTGCCCACCTAAACTCGTCGTCGTGCCCAACAATTGCACCTTTCACGCTCGTCGTTGATCAACACTATGCATAAAGACTTGCATTTACACGCTTACAAGGTGCAATTGACTCAAGAACTAAAGCGTCTTGACCATTCAAAACATCGTCAATGGTCAGAATGGTGTCAAGAAATGGCAACATTGGATTATCAATTTTCGAAGAAAATCGTCTTCAGTGATGAGCAGGGTTATTAGATCTGACGATGTTTCTTCATTTTGACGATTTATTTGAGAAAATGCATTAAAATGACGATTGGCGATTTTTCTACTAAAAGTAATAGTGTTCTGACGTTTTTCTGGCATCAATAAAACACTTACAAGAAAAATTTACAATTATATTTGAACCAGTTCATAACGTTAAAATATATTTTTTGAAATACAAAAAATATTGGAAATTAAACAACATAAATTCTTCCTCCATCACAAATAAAGTGGCTTTCGTTAGAAGCATTAGTAATTGGAATTCTAAAATTATATGAATGCCATCGATACTGTAAAAAAATATACACTAGAGCCCCGATTTGCGTCGGTCCTATTTGGTCCGCTTTTTAAAAATTGATTAAATCCGCTTCGCGTTTTTATGATTTCGATTTGCGTCGCTATATACGATTGCATTTTTTTCGCTGAAGTCATAATCACATGTGAAGAATTTTTTTATTTGCGTGTTAAAAGGCGAATTCCCATTTAATTCTGTTAAGTTATTCTAAGTACATAAAGTTGTTTGTTAGGAAGTAAGAAGTCAGTTCTTAATAATAAGTTGTGTAGAAAAATTAATGCAAAGAGAAGAAAATGCATTAGTTTGGAACTAAATTGGACGTAATAAAACGTTTCAAGTCGGGTAAAAAGACTGTTGATATAGACAGAACTCTTGCTATAGCAACTTCAACAGTAAAAACAATCTGCAATAGTCATAGCGCTAAAAATTAATCATTTGAAGATTGCTCGAGTTGATAGCAAATGAGATTTATTTTTTATTTAATGTTTATGTGAATATGGATAAATTAAATCTTTATCATAAAAAGAATTTCTTGCTAAAAATTTATAAATTGTCTCTAATTTGTAAAATTTAAATATTTGACGATTTGTTGACGTTTTTGTTAAATGTTCGTGACATTTTGACGAATTTTAATAAAACTTTTGACGTTTTTTGAAGAAAAAAGCCTTACAACCCTGGCGATGAGGCACATTTTCACGTCAGTCGATTCGTCAATAAGCTGAATCATCGCATTTGGGCGAATGATAATCCAGAAGTGATTATCGAAAAACCAATGCACCCACAAAGAGTGACTGTTTGGTGCGGTTTATGGGCTGGCGGCTCCTTTGAGCTGTATTTTTTTCTAAATTGAGGCCTGTCAGGCATGAATAGTGTGAGATAATAACGAACTTTTTATGGCCCGATGGATGTGTACGCTATGCGGTTTCAAGAGGACGGTGCCACGTGTCACACAGCTAACGAAACAATGGCTCTTCTGCGCGACAAATTCAAGGGCCGTGTTATCTCAAGTGGTGGCGATGTCAATTGGCCGCCAAGATCATGTGATTTGACACCATTGGACTTCTTTCTTTGGGGTTTTTTGAAAGAAAAGGTGTACGTTGATAAGTTAGCAAAAATTTAAGAGCTAAAGGATAAGATAATTCGGCACATTAACGGCATAGAACCTCAATTATGCCTCACCGTCATCGAAAATTTGGACCATCGGATGGAGGTGTACCGCCGAAGACGCGGCAGCCATTTGGCCAAAATATATAGTTCCATACATAATTTAACCATACCAATGTTATCATAATGAAATTAAATTACAATAATTTCATCAATAATCAACATCGTTCCTTAAATTAAATTAACCACCATTTACATATAACATTTCTTTGAAAAACAATTTTAATTACTTGCTGGCGTTTCGTTACAAAAAGTAGACTTTTTGCTGGAAACGCCCACATAGCCTTCTACCATCGGTGAAGGGTATTAAAATGTATTTGTAAAATGCCTTTTTTTAAAGAGCACTTTATTGTAAAACGAGAAATTTAACAAAAAATTTAATTTTAGTCAATAATATAGTTTTATCAAAGTTATTTTCGGGAATACAAAATTTATTATTAATACGATTTCCGTATGACGTGCTAAATTCCCAGTTGTATTCCCGAAAATAACTTTGATAATATACATACTTGCATGTGCCCGTGCAAAAGAACTGAATTGGCAAATTGGTTTTTTTTGTTGTTTTCTTACGAAGACAGTAGAATGAAGCAGTTTGTTTTTTAATTTTGTTTTTTCTTTTTACCCACTTACATCTACAATTCGAGTCGGAAAGAACCCAACCAATTGTAGGGGAATGTAAGAAAAGATAAACTCACTGTTTATTGTTGGTGTTTTGTTTTGGCTTTGATATTGTAACAAGTAAGACTTTGAGTGCTTATAATTCTTATTCGCTTTAGGGTTTTATTTGTATAATATTTTTGGCTTTTCTTAAATCTCTTGAAAAGGTTTCCTGATGAGCTGGCCTAAGCAACCAGTGAAATGCGCATAGAATCTAGCTTTCCCTCAACAATAAATTTCAATGCATTTATCAAATATGAAAAACTGGGAATTTAGCACGTCATACGGAAATCGTATTAATATAGTTTTATATTTTTCTAGCATTTAACCCGCTACTTCGTAAGCGTCTCGTTTTTCTTCGTGGACATATCTGTATGCCAAAGATTATGTTCTCATTCACTCAGAACCTTGCATGTTTTATTTTATCTTTCTAGGTCCAGTACCAACGGAAATTTTAAAAAGTACCAGTCAAAGAATAAAAAAGTACCAAAAATTGCACTCTTATAGATTCTCATCCACCCAGGAAATTGCATCTTGAATTTTATATTTCTAGGTCCAATACTAACCGAACTTCAAAAAGTACCAGTTAATGAATAAAAAAGTACCAAAAACTTTCCCTTATAGATTCTTATCCACTCAGGATACTGCATCTTGAACTTTATGTTTCTAGGTCCAATACTAACGGAAATTCAAAAAGTACCAGTTAAAGAGAAAAAAAGTACCAAAAAGTTCCCTCATAGATTCTTGTCCACTCAGGACATTACATGTTGAATTTTATGTTTCTAGGTCCAATATTAACGATAATTAAAAAAATACCAGTTGTAGATCCAAAAAGCTAAACAAACATCAAATTTCCCGTATTTCCTTATTTGGTACTTATTTGGTACTATTTTAAAGTATCAAAAATTTCAGTATTGTAGTGGGAGTCCAAATTTAGTACGAATATGTCAAAGAATGGAGGAAAATGTTTTGTAAAAAAAGTACCAAGAATAGTTACGATTTTCACCCCTTAAATATTCGAAAAAGTACCAAATTCATATTTTTTTGATAAGTTTCGAATGTGGTATGAACTTTGGTTCTATGTTTATTGGTTCAAAAGATAGATGGGGTGTCAAAAAAGTACCAAAATTCAGGTTTTACCAGTTTACTCCCTAAAAGGGCCGAATTTCAAAAAAGTACCAGACACCTGTCCGCTTATTTTTCTATAGAACAACGATAATGATTAAATTTTGTTTGTATCTCTTTTAGTTTTGGAGACATAAGGTTACCGAATTTTTCCGTTTTTACCCATTTTTACCCCCTAAGCATTTGAATTTCCAAAAATCCCGTCTTAGTGGATCGATCTGGAGAGTGACAAATCTCTGGTCCAAATTTCAAGTTTTTAGCTTCAGGCGTTTTGGCTGTGCGATGATGAATCAGTCAGTGAGTCAGTCAGTAACGTTACAATTTTATATACATATGTATGTATATAGATTGGAACAAAGTACTTTTTTATTAAAAATTATCGTACATAATTCGAAAAAGCAATGTTTTAGAAGTATACTTCTTTTTAAAAGCTACTCGGAAAGAAATTTATTTTCTAAAGTAATCAATTTCGTTTCTTAAATAAAGAAAGTCCATATTAATTTCTTGATTTTAACTTATTTTGTTCGTATTGAGTAAAATTTTCTTAAAAAATTAAACATTTTGCTTAAACCAAGCCACACATATTTTTAGAATAAGTAACTTTTGGATTGGACCAGTCTTATGCAAAATTGTCTGGGTTCAAGCCGTATTTTCTGGCGATTTAGTAAATAATTCTTTTTGTGTACATTTCCCAAAATGTGCTTTTCAAAATATTTTTATAAAAAAAATTTTTTAAAGGCCTTTTTCTTTTTGGACAAAATTATATGGTTAAGTACTTTTATTAATATAAGTTTTCTTTGTTTTTTAGTTCTTTTTTCAAAATGGGTACATTCAGGTAAAAATTGTCTTTTTTAAAGAATGATGGCCCATATTCAAGTCAAAAATAAAGTATGCTTTAAGAGATCTAAAGTCGACTTTACTTAAGAGTCGACTTTAAGTCTTTCATAGACAAGTTAAAGTTTATTTTAAACATTAAAGTCGACTTTAAATATAAAACTAACTAAAGGTGTTTTTTAACTCATTTAACAACAGCACCAGCTGTTCTTCGCCAAATAAACAAGTGCATGCACAAAGTTAAATATTTTTATGTTACAAGCAACGTTTAAAAAACTGCAGTCAAAGGAGAAAAACTGGAAAGGAAACAGTAGATGTCAAACCATCTCAAAGAGCGAAAAGTTGTACACAAATTCCCGTTTTTTGTTTGACAGTTTTTGGTTTCGACTGCAGTTTTTTAAACCCTGGTTACAAAATATTGGCAGAGATTTATGTTTCAAGCAACGCTTAAAAAACTGCAGTCAAAGGAGAAAAACTGGAAAGGAAACAGTAGATGTCAAACCATCTCAAAGAGCGAAAAGTTATACACAAATTCCCGTTTTTTGTTTGACAGATTTTAGTTTCGACTGCAGTTTTTTAAACCCTGGTTACAAGATATTGGCAGAGATTTGGCCATTATTTATGATTAGGAGAAAGACTTCTATGGAAAGAAGCAAGAAATATATAAAAGGAGATTTAATACTTTCGACCTTGATAATGAGTTTTTATCGCTTTTCACAACTTTTTTCTAAATAAACTGTTTTTTTCAATTTTCAATGTCAGGTGTTTAGCGCTGCCACTTGTTAACATTTTGTTGTATGTTGTATGAAGAATTTATCTACATTTGAGGTGGCACCCAGTCGGTTCAATTTAAAACAAACTTTTAGTTTGACTTAAACAGCAAAATAATTAAAAGTAGGTTTCTATTTTAAAGTTGTTTTTAAAAAGAACCGACTTTAGTGTTCCACTATGAGTGTGGGCCGACATTTTTATGTTAAACAAGTTAGAGTTCTATATTCGGCTGTGTCGAATCTATAATACCCTCCACCGCCAGTTGAATTTTTTAGAAGTGGGCTTTTCATGGACCGATCTTCACGATTTCTAGTCAAATAGAACCGTCACTAATAATGTTAATTTTTGTAACAAAATTATACATTTTTTTTGGGTGGTGTTTCCACATTTGGATTGATAAATAACTCCAATCTAACTCAAAACAATTTTACACAAAGATTGTTCTTTTCTTTAAAATTTTTCTAAAGTGGGAGTGTTTTCAAGAGACAGGCAGACAAACAGACGGACATGGCTAAATCGACTTAACTTAAGGACCAAGAATATGTATACTTTATGGAGTTCTAGATGAATATTAAAAATGTTTCACACGGAATGACAAACTAAGTATACCCTCTTTACAACTACTTGTGGAGGGTATAAAAATACAATTTTTCTTAAAATTGGTTTTTTTGTTAAAAAAAAAAATTGATTTCAGAATAAAAAAAATACTTCCTGTTAAAAGTCTGAATCCTTTTATACACCTGAAGGCCGTTTTTGATGACCAAACAGTTGTGTTTTTAAATTTATTTTCTTAGTGCCATTCATAAATGGTGGGTGTATTGTTTGTCCCACATTTTTATTGTATATTCTTTTCCCTCTTTCACTTAATCAATTTATATGATTGGTTTTGTTTGTGTTGTTGTTTATTTGTTTGTTTTTTTTCATGTCAGTGCATAAATGTTTGTTATTGTTTAGTACATATTTTGTTTATCGAAACGCTTATTTAAATATTTACTTATGGTTGGGTTTTGTTCATCCATTCTCTATCGCTCTGTTTCACTATTAAAAAATGTAAGCGGCACCCACTTACAACCCCATCCCGGTACCTTTGACTATCAATTTACGTTGTGTGGTTTGTTATATTGGCAATGTTGACTTAAATGATGATGATGATGTTAAAATGGTATTCAAGTTGTTTTTTAATACAAATTTACTCGTGTTTCTTATTCAATGAAAATGGTGGTTTGTTGCCACTTGTTGAAATGACGCATATTAAATAAACTAGTGATAGATGCAAAAGTACTTTTTTACAAAAAAAAAAAAAAAAAAAAAAAGAAAAGAAATAGTATTTTACAAAATAAAAAGTAATACAAATTGCATGAGTAAACTTAAAATAGCCGATTCACAACAGACATGGTTTATGTCTTCAATAACTTATGTAACTTTGAAGGGTAGTTTATTGTAAATTTAGTCTTTGAACGAAACAGCGTGGAGTTTGTATCGCTTGAAACTTTGTTTGCCAAAAAATCTTCATCTGTAAAAAGTTTGCTTTACGACTTCAATTTAAACAAAAATTAAGACAAAACTCGCCCAAAACAATTTAAAGTTTCTAAATTGAAGCCATAATTGCAAACAGAGTTTTGTCAAACTAGAGAAGAACTTTGAAAATCGAGAGGAGCCACTCATGCTGCAACTTAAAAACGTTTGCAATCTTGATTATGTACTTTAAAAGCAAGAAAATTAGCTACCAGACGAGTTAAAAGACTTGTTTGAATGCTAGAAAAAGTTATTTTTAAATCTTATTTGATCTAAAATGCCAACCTAAATACCTGTGTAAGCCATATATTTTATCTATGGCACCAAGTTAATGCATTGTATTTTATAGGACCGGAAGGGTTCTTTCTTCTTATTATCAGTCGCTGAAAGTGGAATAGACGATCACAGGATCTCTGTACTAAATACATATGAATCGTTTGAAGCGAGCAGCTATGCCAGTGTTGCCAAAAGTAGGGAAAAATCGCTCCATATAGGGTTTTTTGATACTAAAATAGGAGCGTAGGGAAAATTGGACTGAATTTTTATATTCGAAATAAATGCTGAAAATTTAGTTTTAATAATGATTTAAAATATAAAGAAATTGAATTCTTAAGTCCAGAAAATGTGTTTGGACAATAAAAAGATGAGTACAAATTTGAAATATTGTCTTAACAATTTAACTTAAGATTCAAGGATCTCATGTATGAGTCTAGAACAATCGCACAATCTTAATTTTTCTGAAATTGTGAAATTAATATGTTTTTAAGCAGTTTTGGATAAAAATATTAAAAATGAAAAACAACAATGACGAGGTTGCATTTCCAAATTTATCAAAACTTACATGGATTTTGTTTACTAGAGAGACAACCAAGAAGCGAAACAAATTGATTCACAAAACTTAAAGTTTAATTGGTTAAAATTATCCTATAAAGATTAAGAATAAAATTAGCTTTTTATAACTTTTGTATGTTCTTCGATTTTAATGACTAAAAAGTGGCAACACTGAGCTATGCGGTCGTAATATTTCATCATGACAACACTCTGCTGCATGGTCCAAGACCAGTTAAAAACGAATTGAAAAATATTGGTCCTAAAGTTTTGCTGCACTCGCCTTATAGTCCAGGACACAGAGCACACAGAGGCATCACGAGACAGAAAATATTGCGATTTTTTTCGTCTTTTTCTGCGAAAGCTGCACTTTTTGCGTTTTTTTTTTTGATTACGCAATTTATGTTGATTTTTACACATTGCCACTTCACTACCAAAAAACGTTTTCTTTCTCTTTCATCGAAAGCTGCCCTCGCAAATGATTTGGGCATTTTTCATATGTCACTTTTTCATCCCTGTTTGCTCTGTGGTCCAGGTCTTAGCCTACCTTTAAAGAACGCTCTCACTGGAATACCATTCACTTTAGAACCGGGTATCCGAAATTTTCTTTGCTTAAAAAAAGAGTGAGCAATTAAATCGGCACAAAATATATATGTTGCCAGAAGAGAGATGGGAGTATGGGAAATTTTGAACAAAAAATGAAAATCTTTCCGGACGTTGTAATAAAATTTTTTAAATAAAAGATTTGTAGTCAAAATGAAGTTTTGAGTACGCCATGTGTTCCGAAAACCATCCAGAATACTTAATTTTGACCCGATGTTATCTCTTATAGCTTACGCCATATCCGACTTAAAAAATTCAAGTTTGCATGACTTTGAATTTTTCTTGTGTCCTTTACCTTCAAACTTCCAGCTCATTCATGTTTCCCTATGTAGAACATTCATAATGGTTTTCCAGTTTTAGCAATCTAGGAATTTTGAATTTAACTTTATTTATAGTTTCCCAGGAACAGCTTTACAAATTTGAAAAAATTTGATTTAATAATCGAAAATATCTACCTAAATAAAATGTATTTAAACACATTTGCCCAGAATAGATACTGAAATATACCCTTGAGTATTTATGTATAACTGTTAAAGGCAAAAACACCCTTTCCAAGAGTATTTTTAAGCCTACATGAATTTTTCACAATTCTATATATTTTTTTTTTTTTTGATGTACATCAATACCCACTCGAATGTTACTGCATGTTTATAAGCGATGTGAACAAGTTTTCGTCATATGAATTTTTTTTTTTGTTTTTTTGAAGAAACCTAATTGTTTAGTGAGTAAAAATTTCATTTTAACTGAAGCAAATTTAAAAAAGTTATTAACTCTTAAGTAGACACCTAATTTATGTGGCACAAATTGTGGCAAATGGGCCTGGCTGGGACCACTCGTATTTTGTATGAAGTTTTTTTGTGGCTATAGAAAAAACTCACACTAACACTTACGCACCACTCGGTGAATACAAAATGCACAAAAATGAACAGCTGACGCGCAGAGAAGGCGCAATCTGGAACACCAATTTTCAACAACTTTTCGCAGCATTTGCGGGCGTATTTCGCCGATAACTCTTCGAATTTTGATTTCCAGGTGTTTAATTGTTTGTGGTTTATCGACGTAGACAAGTAACTTAACATAACCCCAGAGAAAATAATCCAATGGGGTTAAATCACACGATCTTAGTGGTTAATTAATTGGGCCATTACGTGAAATTATGTTTTATCAAAAGTTTCTTTGAGTAAATCAATTGTAGCGCCCGCTGTGTGGCATGTGGCTCCATCCTGTTGGAACCACATATCAGCAAGATTAATGCCACGTAATTGAGGTACGAAAAACCTTCGAATCACGTTCCTATGCCGTTCTCCATCGACTGTAACATTCTGACCATCATCGTTTTTAAAGACATATCGGCCATTGACTCCGCCAGCCCATTAAGCGCACCAAACAGACATTTTTTGTGGATGTTATGGTGTTTCGTCAAAGGCTTGTGGATTCTCCTCACTACAAATGCGATAATTCTGCTTATTTACGAACCAATTCAACCAGAAATGTGCTTCGTGGGAAAATAAAATTTTATTATTTTGATTAAAAATTTCTACAATTTGAACACGTTGCTCTGGTGTAAATCGATTCATAATGGAATTTCAAAGCAAACTTAACAAAAATCAACTATCAGCTGTTAAATGGGTGGGTGCTCAAATAAAGCAGTGATGCCAACTCAAAGTAGTGACACTCTAAAAAAACAAGCTTCACAAAAAAAAATGGAAAGAAAGCCAAAAAATGCATGGCCAGGCCCAGGTATACACTTAAGGAGTCAAAGTCATAGATGGGCATAAAAAAAACCGAAATGATCACCCGGGTGGTTATTGGTAAGGCGAAGGTTACGCTGCATTTCAAAAAACAAAATTAAGTCTACAAAAGTTTCTTTTTAGACAGTTTTTAGCAAAACAAAAAGAATGCACCAAAAAATTTTCTTTTGAAAAATTTTAGTTGAATTAATCGAGAAGTGATTTCTTAGTAAACAATTTTAAAAATTACGAAAAATTTTCAAATTGTTGGCTATTTTTGAAATGCAAATGGTGAAGGATTTTAAAAGTATTAGGTATTTACGAACTTTGTACTACGCGTTTGTAGTATTGTGTGTAGCACATTAATTCTTTCTCGAATGCCGATCAACTCAACATCACTTTCTAGGTAGATCTAACAATTTCCAATCGTCCGGCTGACTGGCTAGTTGTCTCTATAAACCTCTATTTGACTGCGATAACTTTAAAAATAATAACTACGTCAGGACAAAACATTGTGTTTGAAGATCAAAAATCTACCATCGGTCTTATATAAACCCCCTGTCTACAAACTCTCTTGTACAAAGAACTCTTAAATGAATCTTATTGCCAATTTTCAGGATTGATATTAAAACACATTTATTTTTAAAATCGGTTTAAATACAAAATTCTCTTCTTCACTAAAAACTTAAGTGGAACTTAAGTCACCGATGTGGTACACTTAATTTCATCTTAAGTTTCCATTGTAATATTTTAGCAAGGTGGCCTCAATATCACAACATTACAACAACAACAGGCAAAGCATTAACAGTCAGCAGTTTTTTCAGACCACCTTGTAAATATCCTAGAGGGAAGCGAACTGACACTAAAGTAGTCCCGTGATAGGTCTTTGGTGGTAGAGACCGGTTCTAGTTCTAACACTTTATATGAATAACACCAATCACTTTTACATGGGGTTGTCATTGGAGGGGGTCAATTGACACCATTTGACCAGTCACAGATGTATTCTCAATGAACGTGCTTAGTGCCAGTTACTAAAATGTAGTATTATTTCAATGAAACAAGTCCTAGAATTAAATTTAAGATCCAAATTTTAGAAATTATTAAAACATGTGTCACAGCACCAGTTAAAACTGTACTGTAATTAATTACTTTTTCTACCCTTTTTGTTCTTTATAAACCAGTTAAGGGATTGGTTCTTCTTTCACTGGTCATGAGTCTTTTTTTTTTTGTACTTGTTCTATTTTCACAAATCCCAGGACCAGTCTGTTGGACCAATTGACACCAATTATATAGATTTAAATACAATCCTGAAAATTGGGCATTAATCTCATTTCATAATTTTTCTTAGCCTAGTCCATTTATTGCCAAACTCTCGAATTATAAATATTATAAATATTGTGGTGTAGTGTATCAAATAATCGGGCTTTACCGACCATCTTTTCTTACTGGTTTCTTATTACCATACCTTGCTTTACGCAATTTATGTAATTTTGGCCTATTTTCCATCATTTAATACTTTGTTGTATTGTTTTTTTTTTTGCAGTTAAATATTGTTTGTTGTTTGTACTATATTTCTTTTTGTTTTTTTTTATCTATATTCCGCTCCTACTCCAGTGTTTACCTCGATTTGCACACCACTTCGATAAATTAAGAATTGTGTAATTTAAGCCCTGTTGTAAGTAGAAAGAGCCCTAAAGGGTAAAGCTTTCATAACCAATGAAATCAAACCAAAGTTAATTTTCGAACCCGTATTAACAGAACTACATACAACTGGAAACAACAACTAGAATATATTATGCCTGTGAGTCAAACTCTACGACTCCTTATATTACCCGTACTACCACCATCATCTGCCTTTAAAGGACGAAGGCGAACATACTCCTGCACTTGTACACTTTTTTACAATTAAATGAAAAGAAGATAGAAATTGTGAGAAACAACACAGAAAAACATATAAAACATTTATATAAACAGAAAAAAAATAGAAGAGAAAATGTAAATAAAAAAACTCTAAGCACAAAATTGAGCAGGAAAAAGCCTTATTAAGTGCTGTCGGGTAAACCTGCAAAAACATCAGCAACAACAACAACAGAGAAAACAACAAACAAATTGTATTTAGAAAAATACTCTCTTATAAATTTATTACACAAGAACTGGCTGAAAACACTTGTTGGTTTTGTAATTGTGGTTTTCTGGTATTCTGAAGGGGGAAAAACTGAAAGGATTTAAATACAACTCTCGGCCATTCTTGGAAGAACGACAGCATAAAAACGTTTATATACTCCAACACGGTGGTAATAATTTTATTACAATTTCATTGAAACCCAGAAAAACCTCAATATGAAAAAGTAACTTTCTTAAAAAAAATTAATTGTTTAATAAAATAAAAATATGTAATGTTTTAAAGTAATTAATGTTCTTCAAGTTGTTTTTTAAAATAAGTGTCCGTTTTGATGGAATTATTTTAAGACTTTTTTGTTTCTAAAGTATCTCCCTCGCGTTTCTCTTAAGACAATTTTTTTTATAAAAAAAGTATTGAAAAATAATCGTAGGGTTTTTAACAAAAATTATATGCATTAAGAAATTTATTAATTCGATTACTTTTTGAAAGCATCATAATGATAACATTTTTGTTTACAAGTTAATTAAAATTACAAATAATAAAAAAAAAATCAGGATTACTGGGCGACTATTACAAAAGTAATCGACAATTTTTAACGAAAATTTTTGACTACTTTCAATACTTTTTTATAAAAGTATGAACAAACTTGCATTTAACAATATCTCCTTCAAAATCAAGTATTAGTGTTCAAATAGAGTTGCGTCCAATAAAAATTTGTCGTAGAAAGCCGTTGTGAAATAAAATCTACGCCCTATGCTTCACTGGAAGTCAAGGATAACAGAAGAATTTCTGAAATACATAGTTTGTTTTTATAAAATAGTAGTTTTTTTATATGCTTTATGCACGTTTAGATACTTTTAAAAAAAATGTTCACTTTAAAGAGTTATTTTTTTAAGTACTTTAATTTCCATAAGATATTTTTTTAAAAGGTGTCGGCTTAAAAAAGTATCTCCCTTACAAGTAACTGTTTACAAACTATTATTTTCTTTAAAAGTACTTTATTTTCCTTAAGGTACTTTTAGAGAAGCATATTCGTTTCATGGAGTATTTTTTTAATAAAACACTTTTTCTTTTATTGAGGAACTTCTTCTAAAACTAAATAATATCTTTGAATATAAATTAGAGTGTTCAGTCGATTAATTTTAGTTCGATTAATCGAACAATTATAGACGATTAATTGTTCGAATAATTTAAAATTGCTTATTTCGATTAAAGGGTTAATCGAAGAATTTATACCGATTAATCGAATAAAAAAAATATATATTATTTCTGTTAAATATATATTTTTTTTTTAAGTTTTGAGTCGAATAAATAAACCAAATGTATGTTATCGTTGGAATTAAAAAAAAAACAGTCTGTTTAGTGAGCAATTTAGCTTTTATTTTTGTTACACTTTTTCAACACAATTTAATAATTCATTTCACAAAATAAAAAACGACAAAGGTATGTTAACTCAAAGATTTATATTAATATATCGGGTATGTTCTAGAAATCGAAATTAAGTAAAATTTAAATCGAACGATAATTTACATTCAATTATTTACAAAATGACCGCAGTTTTAAGTGTTGGTTTTGCAAAAATAATAGATACTTAAAGAATGAAGTACATAAAATTAAATATTATTATGAATTTTTACAATTTGCTCGATTTTAAATCCACGTTACGATTTTAGAGCAAAACTAATTTTATCGTAAGCGACTAATTCAATACAAAATTTATATGAAATAAAATAAAAAAAACTCTCTCCTGTAAAATTTGATTTTTGGCGCTTATGTTATTTTTGCGGTTAGGGCTCGATTTATTAACGTAAATGTTCTTCAAAAACTTCACTAGTTGACCACTTGCACAGTGACCATAACATATTACTTGAAGACGCTGCTCCACCAACAAAATCAAAGAGGCTACAAGTGGTCCAATGAATAAATATTTTAAACGATCGATTTTCTAGAGGAAATTATTTGCAGAAGCATAGCAGAGGATGGAATGTCCGTAAAAAGTTAAAAAAATCCAAAGTTATATTAACAATTTGCAGTTACAGTGACGTTTTGTTTAAAAAAAATGTTTATTTACTCAAGTACTTATTTCTTCTAAAATTATCGAAAACATCTCGTCATTTATAAAATTTCCGGATTAAGAATTATTCGATTAATCGATTAATTTTAAAATTGTATTCGTTTAATCGAATAAGTAAAAACTGCCAAATATCGTTTAATCGATTAATCGAACAAAAATAAAACCCGATTAATTGAACACCCTAATATAAATATAATAATAATAATGCAATGTATATTTTATAGTAATTAATGTTTTCTAAAGTACTTTTTTAAAACAAGTATACGCTTTGGAAATATCCCAAACAATAACGTTCTTACTATCATCTTGGCCAGAAATTATTTTCAAATGTGAACTTTAGTATAAAAGTTTTTTTTTTAATTAAAATTAATTCCTTTTGTGTTATTCTTTGTAATTTTAAGTTCTATTGGACTCTAAAAAACACCCTTTACAACGTTACTATGAATAAAAATTTATTTCAGAATTTTGAGTTTGATTGCAACAAAATTCTGCTAATCAAACAAAGTCTGTAAAGTTTTGCCTTTTTTACTTTTGGGTTACACCAGTAAAACAATTAGGGATGATTAATTTCAAGTAAGCACTTCTTTTCCTACACCATTAATTTCGACTTTTTTAACATTTATAGCCCACTATAAAGGAAAACATGCTTGATGTTATAAAGAACACGGTATCGATAACACTTTTTAGAACTTAAAATGTTGCATAGTCAATGGTTATTTAAATTATACCTACACCATTGTAGGTGATTTGTGTAACACATAAAAAAATTTGTCATGGACCCACTTTTAAGTATACCGATCTACTCATACAGGGGTGTGCTGAAAATCTTAAGGTGTTACATCCTCTTGTGATATGTGGGATACTTGTGCAGTCAATATCTGGAATTCGCCAAAGTTCAAAATTGACAGGTCTCTTGAGATCGTAGCTAACCAGAGATACTATCTGGTAGTCCGGTGTCTGCTCACCGAGGGCTACGGACTGACTATTGGTTCCCCACAAAAAAAATTACACAAAGAAGCATGTTTGAAGCAAATAAATCATTGTTGACATAGTTAAAATGGGTGATGATGGTAAGGAGGATGTGGAGGAGGAAGGGTATCCGAATTATGAAATAAGTCTTAGATATGATATTTAAGGAGTGAAGAGGATCCGAACTACTTTGAGGACCACTATCCTACAACTAAACTACGTTGTAAACCATGAATGATTTCGAGTTCCAGAACATGACCGTATAAAAATGTTTTTTAAACTATTGCGCTCTACAAATTAAAAATAACAGGTTTCCAAAAAAAGGACTTTTTTGTACCCAAATTAGTACTTATATTAAAAAGAAAATCTAAAAACGTTTATTCCAAAGTTAATTAAAAGCACCTTTAATACCAGGGCTGTGGAGTCGTCAAGAAAAATGTGATAACTCCGACTCCGACTCCATGCGATGAAATTTTTTAAGTACGACTCAGACTCCAACTCCTTGATTGGCAGTGTAAATGAGACTGGTACTTATTTGACTTTAAACTCTTTGTTAATGAAGATAGATTTAATTTTAGAACTAAAGAGTTTTGCTACGAAGTTTAGAAAGAAAGAAACGAGTTTTGCTACAATCCATATGGGATCGAACTAGTTTTACAATACACAATAGACCACCAGGAAAATTATCCATTGAGCTTAAGTATATTTTGAAAGTTAAATTAATTTATTGAAATTATGCAAACAGTGCTAAAAAATGTAACAATAATTCTGTAGGGGAGGGATAAACTACAGCAATTCACATCTTTTTCAAAATACGTTTTTTTTACTGTTGGATCCTCTATGGATGTGTAAATTCCCATAAATCTTATCTAATGTAGTTTTCGAGATGGAAAAGTTGAAAACAATACCGAGTCCAACTCGATTAGACGTAAAACGTAAATTGCATCAAATTTATTAAGTGTGGTTTACCACTGAATTTGTAGACAATTTTTATTTAAACATGCAGATGCGCCTTTAGTTTTTACTTTAATAATTTGTATAACACATTTCGAAGAGAAAATTAAGGTAAAATAAATTGTTGTATGACTTGTATTATTTATCGGAAATAGTAAATCTTGTGTTGTTGGACTTAGTACTGTTTGTCGCAAGGGGTTGAACAGTACCAATGGGAGGTAAAGAACACCAAGTTCAATTTAATAAGTAAAGGATATCATCGACATAAAAAAAAACAGATTAGAGTCATATAAAATATTCGAACAAAGGCAAATTTTTAGTACAGAAATAGAAGTATTTGTGATTTTCAACTAGGGTTTCTAAATTCCCGGCCTTTTTCTATTCCCGGGAAACGAAACAAAAAAAAATCTTATTCCCGGGAATCCCGGGATTCTTTGAATAAAACAATTATTTCAATAAATGAGTTCAAGACAAAAGTTTTTAATTTTTTAAAAGAATATACACATATACAACGGTCCAAATAATTTAATAGTTATTATTTTTTAGCAACTTGTTAAAATTAATTTTCTTCCACGCAAAAATTTTTTAGTATTAATTAAGCATTTAAAATATTGCCTGTTACCGAAAACGTACAAAGATTATACATTTGTTGGCCAGTTACCCGTGACTTCATAGACGTCAAATTTTTTTTTTAGATATTTTTAGGCTTTTGTATTTTCTTTACATTTTTTTTTTAGAATTTGTAGATGGTTCATCATCTGGTGTTGCTGATGGTGTATCTTGTGCATTTTAGATTTTCTACTTCAAGAAGCTTTTTAGACATTTCATCAGCAATTAACAAGACATTTGATTTATTGGCGTAGGAAAAATAGTTCGATTTGTAGGTAGTTTTTAGTAATTTTAGTAAAGAATATACATATTTTAATTTTATTAAAACAAATTAATATTTAAAAAAATTTAATTTGTAATACCCGAAAATTCCCGGGATTAATTAAAAAAAAAGTGCCGGGATTCCCGGGAATTCTTTCCCGCGTAGAAACTCTATTTTCAACATGTTTTTGCGGTCTGCTCTAAAGTTTTCAAAGTGTGGCTTAGTGTAGTTTATCTCCCACCAGTAGAGTTTAAAAAATATGAATTTTTATACAAATAAATTGAAATCTTTTTCTTCAGTGTACTCGCTATAAATATGAACATCGCTACAAAAACATTTTTCAATATTAGATTTATAAAAACCAACTTGTTTACAAATTTGCATATTAAAATTCCCTAATTCGACTCTATTTCATCAACAATACCTTGGTGCACTTTGTTACAGAAAATGCAAAGAGGTTGTTTTGCAAATGTCTGGTGAGTGGATCGAACCAGTTTTGTTACCAACTGCACACATAAAAACATAGAAAAGGATATGCTTTGATACAATCTACATATTTATTCTCATAAAGTGTTAAAAGATTTGTCAAAATCAATTGTAATCTCAATTTTTGAAACTCACCTAATCATAACTTCAAAATGTTGAAGCAGAATCTCTAAAAAAAAATTTATTTTGAAAAATTTTAGAAAAGTTTTTATGCCGAAAAATGTTGGAGTCGGAGTCGCGAGTTTTTGTGGATACTACGACTCCGACTCCGGTACAAAAACCTCAACTCCGACTCCACAGCCCTGTTTAATACAATTAAAATATGTACCTTGTTTATTACAACGTAATTTTTAAAAAGTAAGTTTAGTTCTTATAAAAAGTAAATTCAGGCAGAAATTGTTCCCTAACACAATCTTTTTATTATCTACGGAACTTTATTGCAAATTCTATAATAAATAATAATTAATTGCGTTGTTGTTTAATTATTAAAATTGTTATTAGCTTATTATTTTTAATATCATTATTAATATGCTCTCAATTCGTGGTAATCCAGTAGCTGAGTGGGGTCCTGGTATTTAAAAATGGGATGACAAAGTTTGCCATAGAATATTAAATTAATAACTTCCCAATTAGTGCATGTTTTTATGTTTTTTTTTCGCAGTTTATTTTCGGTCAACAAACAAAAAATACTTCGTTTGAAAATAAAAAAATAATTGTGTTTAAATAAATTTAATATCTAATATACACTTTCATATTTATGAGACCAAATTTATTACAGCCCGTGTAAATACAAATTTAATGAACATAATTTAGTTCGTAGAGGTACTCGTAGTTATTTATGAATAAATTAAACCTAAACGGTTCTATTTTATGTTTCATCACTTGTATTTGTTGTCCGCTTTTTAGATAAACAAAATTAAATGGGTTTTAATTAATTTAATAAACTTTTTTTTTTTTTTGCTTCACTATTTAGGGAGGATTATTGTGCTTTTAATTGTGAGAAAGAAAAAAAAAACAATGCAAATTGGGTTATGACAAAAAATTATTATGTAAGTGAAGTTTAATATTACACGGTCAGAAAAAATTCTGATTACTGAATTAAACTTTAATTCAGTAAAAATTAAACATATAAAAATAACTAAGCATCTGTTTTCTAGTTTGACGTAATAAAGATTAAACTTCTAAAAAACAGGCTGGTTTGTAAAAACTAAAAATCAAAAATAAGGAACTTCCAATAGGGACTTTAGGGGGCCAACACTTTAGTGCGATGCCAAAGGAAAAAGGTAGCAAATCGAGTAATTGGTACTCTTTAACTCTTTTGCGCATTTGTCTTTCGAATCCTTTTTTTCGCAATTCATTACTATTTCTCTTATTTAAATTTTCAAACAAAGATACTGTAAGCGGCTTAACTTCCCATTTTCTATTACATGTTTTGAAACAACGACCAAGGCTTGTCAACTCAGTAACACATATCTCAACATTTCAGGTCCCGCCGCTACGACAGTGACAACAACTAAGTTCCTCTGACGAATCTATTCCCATTATCAGCACCTTGATAAGCAGATGGTACCTGATGGTCTATCGGCTTGGGAAGAGCTCGAAAGAAGACTGTCAAGTTTGACTACTGGTTGTTCTTAGTTAATTAAAAAAATAAACGAGGGCTTAAGCTTAAATAAATATGCCGCTTTAACATAAAGAAAAGTTTGGTAGAATTAAAAAAGACCCTAAGAAATATATGTCGAAAAAACCACTGAAAATTATGACATTTCGTTAATTAATACCCCAATAAATACTCTTTCATTTTATATATTATCAGACCAATTATGAACACAACTTTCCCTAAAGTTTGTTCCCTTTTCCCATTTTTACAATTGAATTAACATAGGAAAAATGAGAGAAGGAAGAAAACTCCCGGGGAATTTTTATTCATAATCGGTCTGCTTATTTAAAACTTAATTATCTCAATCAAAAGTTATTAAATCCAGCGTTTGCCCAGTGGTCGAAATTCGACCATAATTATCAATGAAAATATGAAGATAACGTGCATTAAGCATAAATGAATTTATATGTTTCGAGCATTTGTTTTTTCCCCGTCTTAGTGGATTGATTTGGCTAGGGACTAACCTCCGGCCCATATATTATCTTAAAAAGTACGTGAATGTTTACTTTAATTTTTTTAGTTCAATAATATAAAAAAAAAGTCAGAAAGTACCAATTGAAAAACAAAAAATTACAAAAAAGTATCCTCTTATAGTTGTCAAAAACTCTGCACTCTGCATGTTGAATTTTATGTTTCAAGGTTCAGCATTAAAAAATTAAAAAAAAAGTACCAGTTAAAGATCCAAAAATTACCAAAAAAAAAAAATTCTCTTACAGATTCTCATTTACACAGAACCCAACAAACACGGAGGTTTGATTTCAAATTGAAAGTGATTTGAAATCAAACGTTTTCTCAAACGACAAACGTTTGATAATGATTTAAAAATCATTTGTAAATCATAGCGTTCTCAACAAAAAGGGGAAATTATTTTCAAATTGAAAAATGCCTTTATTTTCAACTTGCTTTCAAACGTAATTCTCAAATGTTTTTCAAATGTGGATTATAATAGAATGTGGAATATAAATAAAACTATTTAATTTTTTTAATTTAAATTTATTATTTATTTAAATAAACTTTGAGATAAACATTCGGTTCCATAGCAAAAAGATGAAATAGTGTTCTTTCCGTCTTCTAATTCTTGGAAAGACAAAATACTTGGCTCCCTTTTATTTTGAGGATTGTAGCACCGCGATCGTTCAACAATCTTTCTTCACTTTCCTGTTTTATTATTTTTCTTTTTTTTCGTATTTTTAAACATTGTAATTTCTCACAAATAATTTTTATTTTTCACTAGAAATAAACTGTTCACTTTATATTAAAATTTATTTTTAAAAGTAAAACACATGTAACCACAAGGAAAAATAATTTAACTTTAATCGCCATTTTTAATGCTTACATTTATTTTTCGCTTTAGTACTGCCAAGTTTATTTTTAATTTGATTTTAACTTTGACAAACATTTGATATCAAATTGAAAAAACATTTGATATCAAATGTTTATTTTCAAATCATTATCAATTTGAATTTAAATGTTAAATCAAACAATTGAAAAACGTTTGAAAATTGCGTTTGATGTCAAATGATAAAGTCATTTCATATCAAAGGTTTGACTTCGTGTTTGTTGGGAACTTTGCATGTTTCATTTTCTGTTTCTGAGTCCAAAACCAACGGAAATTTAAAAAAGGACCAGTTGGAGAAGAAAAAAGTACCAAAAAGTGCTCTCTTATAGGTTATCATCCACTCAGGAAATTGCATGTTTCATTTTATGTTTCTAGGTCCAATTTTAACAAAAATTAAAAAAGTGCCATTTGTAGAACGAAAAAGTACCAACAAGCTCACCTTTACAAATGCTCATTCACTCAGGATCGGGCATGTTTAATTTTATGTTTCTAGGTCTTATATAAAGAAAATTCATAAAGTACCAGTTAAAGAACAAAAAAGTACCAACATTTTCCCTCTTATTGGTTCTCATTCACTCAGGCTCCGTGCACCTATAATTTTATGTTTTAAGTTCGATATAATAGAAAATTTAAAAATAGCCACATGCAGCACGGAATTTTACTTAAGGAAATTTAATTTTCCGTTTTCCCCTTTTTTCCTCGCTATTGAAGTATCAAAATTTTCAATAATCTAGTGGGACCCTACAATTTGATGAGTATATGTCAATAACTGAAGAATTTTAGGAAACATATATCGGCAGTGGCTGCTAAAGTTGGTTATTCTCTAGGTATTCTTTATAATTTGGACGGCTACATACCTACTAATATTAGGATAAAATAATCCCATGTTTTACTTATGACACATATGCTTTACTGTTTTGAAGAGTATGGCAACACCAATCGAAATAATATTAATTATTGTCGGTTAATATATAATCGTATATTACGATATATTTATCTTCATGGGTTGTACATTTCTACAGTACATTGGTTTGAGGCTTTTACTTACATTATATCGAATTGTGAAAACACGTAAACCTACATACATCTGTTTTAGGATACTTTCGTTTCTCTAGCTCCACTAGTAACCCTGAAAAAATCATACCTCGAATAAATTTTCGAAAAATCATTCTTGGTGAAGTCAGCTAGAATATGAAATAGACTTCCACGACAACTTAAAACTTTTAGTTATGCAATATCAACAATGCGACCTAAGTTTTTGGAATACTTTAATAATTCAAAGATTAGAAAAAAATAAAATTTCTTATTCTTTAAAAATTCGAATATATTTGTACAAATTAAAATAAGTTGATCATAATATATTACTGTATTAATCATAAATGGCTCTATGGGCTCGATTAAGTAAATAAAATTAAATGCAATGAATAATGTTTTGTAAAAAAGTACCAAAAATATGTACAATTTAAAGGTTCGAATTTCGAAAAAATACCAAATTTATATTTGTATTTTTAGATCAGTTACGAATTTGGATTGATAGATGGGGTAACAAAGAAGTTCCAAAATACAGATTATACCCGTTTACTACCTAAAAGGGCAAAATTCAAAAAGTACTAGACACCTGTCCGTTTATTTTTCTAATGAACAACGATATTAATTTTTTTGTATCTCTTTTATGGCCCATTTCACCAATTCTATTTAAATATCAAATCATATTAAAATATCAATTAATATTTAAATATAGTTTTTTATATAATTTTATTTTTATTTTTCATGCAAACCGAATTTTAAACATAAATTGATATCCGTGGCATTTTGATAAAACATCTTATGCCGAACTTGAAAAGTCGAAAAAAGTGCTGTTAATTATAGGAATTTTCATTCAAAATACCTTTTTGTTACCATTTTTAAAAATTTGTATATTATAAACGAAATTTTTCTTTAATTTTGGTTTATTTTATTATTTAATAAAAATGATTGCTTCACCGAGCTTTTTTTTAAAAATGTTTTGCTATCTTATCTCGACTTATGATGTTCACAACTCAGTTGAGTTGTAGTTTTTTTAATTTTTGTATTATGGTTTACAACTTTGCTATCAAGGCGAATTCCTTTTTCAGGTGGCGTTGAAAGTACAGATATGCTACTTTTTCCCCTAATTAGAGAGAGGAATGTCAAAAGTTACTTGTGTTTTTGACATATCGGCCAACGAAAGCAACAAAAAAATACATTGTCGTGTTTTTGGTGTTGTTACTTGTTGTAGTATCGACACCGCCGTTTACATTAATTCGCCTTGTTTGCTATATTGCGGCGAACAAAAACATCAAAGCATTACAACTCAGCACAACCAGTTGTGAACCGTACAGCTTCGTTCACAATCAAAGAAACATTTTCACTTGGTGTTCATAATAGAGCAAACATTTCTTTTGCAACCACACACATTTTGCATTAAGAAACCGTTTGAAAATTTTAGCCACACCAATATTATGCATTTATTATTTTTTACAACATTATTGTAAAATTTTCATTCAAAACTAAATAAAATTATTTTAAAGGTCAGAAACAATTTCATACAAATTGTTGCAGAAGTTCTAGTTGACTCAAATATTTTTAAAAAAAAACTTTAGTTACATTTTCGTTTATAGAATGAAAGGAAAATATATGAAATACTTTGGGAAGAAATCCGATAGAAGAAAAAACGAAATTGTTGCTCTGATTGCGAACAAAGCTTAATAGTTTTGAAGACATACAGGGGTGTGCTGGAAATCGAAAACGTAAAACGCAACAATTTGGAACGCAACTTTTAATCTAATTTTTATTATTTTATATTCAACATTCAACTAAAATTTAGCTCATAGAATAAATTCGAAAAATAAAAAAAAAATGTTGAATATAATATAAAGTATCCTTCGGAAGGAAATAATTCCCAGTTTCTATTTGTTAAAATTTTTGAGTTAAATACATTCAATTTATAAAGTATCACTATCCAGTGTGACACAAAGAATGCTGACGAAGCCCGTAGCGGGCCAGAAAATGCATTACATTCTGCTGGTGTCTAATAATTGTAAATTTGTCTGTACATACAATATACCTCATTGCTTTCCAACGGAAAGCTAAGGTAAAATGTAACAAGAAAATACAATATAATAGTCTGGTAGTGTATAAAGTAATTTCTGAAAAATTTAAGGAATAGGACTATTACAAAAAAAAAGCTTTATAAAATACATAACTGAAATTTAGCTCATAGAATAAATTCGAAAAATAAAAAAAAAATTTTGAATATTTTGAATATGTTTCTATTTTATTATTTTAGTTATTAATTCTTTTTAATAGAGAAATATTTGTATAATATTTGCCATAAAATTCTTTTAATACAGAAATCTTGTTAAAAAACGACTTGAAAAATTCTTGAGTTTTCGATTTCCAGCACACCCCTGATAGGGTTACCAAATTCACTCTTATTTTACCCCCTCATATTTTAATAAAAATATATATTGTGCACTTCTTCTGTAAGTAAATACCTTGCCAAATCGGTTGACAAACAGAGGAGTAAAGTATGTTTTGCCTTTGCCGATTTATATAAAATATTAGAATACGTCCTAATTTTAAAATAACACTTTTGCTAAAGGAATTATTAATATCCAAGCAGAAGACTTTTCGGAAAACTTTTTTTGTTTTAATCTAGTTTATTTCGAACCATGCAAACTTACCTTAACCAATGACGTTTCGTTATACTGGTATGACAACAGATGGCATCATATTGATCCGCAATCCATACAATTAAAATTATGTAAAATGCTGTGGTTGTGTCATTGAAGAATTCAGACATAATAGCTTCCATACCTTAAAGGGGAAAATTAAAAAAAAGCAATACAAGTCAAAAAAAATTTCTTAAATGAATTTCAAAAATTATGCAAATTTTTAACAGAATTCTATAAAATTTGCAATTTCTTATCAAAATTGTATTATCATTAGCATAGCAAAGGGTTTATTGTAAATACATTGCGATACATATTTCAAAACAAAAACGAGTTCTTTTCAAAACTAAAATTTGTTTCGAAACGAAATCCGTAAGAGAGTTTTCATTATAACTTTAATACTTAGAGACAAGGTATGACTAAAAATTGTGGAAGAAGAGTTATCTACCACTCTAGCGATTCTACATTCATCGCATACTAAATGTCATGACTCTAACCCCAAACAACAACAAAAAAAGTCATCATGAAAATCCAGTCTATTTGAATAACATGTCGTCGGCTTAATATGCACACCTGCTAAATCCACTTTTTAAGTAAATTGAGATTTTGATGCCGTGTTTTACAGAAAGATACGCCCCGTCGACCAGCGTCAATTTGAGTCTTGAAGTGGGTAAAACCAACTAAATTTTTTGTTTTCCTCTCCAGCTGCAAATATGGATTATAAAAAGTTTTTTTTGTCTCTCCTGTAAAATGTGCTGAAGGGAAGTTAGCAGGTTTGCACATTAAGCCGACGATATATGTATGTACATATAATAAGTAATTAAGAAATGAGTAGTTTTTTTTTTATTTTATTTCTTACCAACTAAAGCTAAGATGACGATTAACAAAGGTGCTATTGGGAAACGAGCAGTAACATTAAATTCCAACATTTGTAAAAGATCCACTGAATTAAACAAAAAAAAAAAAAAAAAAAAGAATGAAATAAAATATGAAAATTACAAAATGATTTTAAAATACACACTTAAATTAAAACCTACCGATAAAAACAAATATTTGATGATGGGAAAATCTTAATAACATCGAAATTGAAAAGGTCTAGAAAAGAAAAACAAAAAACGAGAAATTTGTTAATTACAATCACACGATAATAAAACAAAGCAATAAAATACTTACAAATAATAACATTACAAAAAATGCTGTGGGATATGAACTCCAGGCAGTCCACCAAGTTGATACAAAGCGATAATGCTCCCCAGTTATAACATTACGCAAGTAACCCTTATTCTCTTCCTGTTCCGCTATAACGCGTACAGAAGCCATTAACAAATCATCATAGCTAAGCAAATAAACAAACAAACAAACAAACAAACGTTTTATAATTAAACATGAAATTATTTTAAATTTCCTTTTTTGAAATTTAATCAATAAATAAAACACACTTACCCCAGTAATTCTTTTAAAAGAAATTTACTAAACTTATCGCCAAAACATTGATTATTTAAGGGATCCAATTGCACCACACGCACCGGTATTTGCAAACGTTTGCGTGTTGCTGGTGATAAACGTAAATGGCCATATTCCAAGGAATATTCAACAATATATTGTTCTTCTGCAAAAAGAAATTATACATTTCGGTTGGATAATTCACAAGAAAGTTTCAATTAAAATTACTCACCATCCAAGCTATCATTATTTTCATTGTTTTCTCTATTTAATTGTTTAGTTTTTAAGTATTCGGCATAAGTAGACTCGTGTTGCAAGTAATACGTGTAAGTTTCATTTGTGGCATATTTGTGGTGATAAAATTGATTCTTAGATTTTGGCCCAATTCCATAAAAACTGTAAGTTTAAAATAAATTAAAACTTTAGTACATTCAATAAAAAAAAACATAGAACAAAAGATCAGTAAAAACTTCTTTGCGAGATTTATTTGGCATTATTTTTTAAGATGTTTAGTTACTTACTAATCGTAATGAAGTTTACGCATGGCATTTTTATAAGCTAGGTTTCTTTCATAGATTTCCAAACGTTTATCCAAGTTGGGAATAACTTCAACTCTATAAATATAAAAAAAAATATTTTATTTTACCCGTTTTTTTATTCATTGCATTTTGCACTTTTAATAGATTTTTTTGTGTCAATATTTTTTCTCATCCCATTTTTATTCGTGAGTTCACAAAAATTTTACAGACACTCTTTTTATTTAAAGGGTATTCAAGTCACAAGTTGCACCCTTGCGAAAAAGCAAAAGTGCAAAAATATAACAACAACAACACAGACAATTAGTTGTGCGTAAATAATTTTCTTTGTGATTGTTGTTATGTGTTTGCACTTTTGCTTTTTTGCAAGGGTGCAACTTGTGACGTGAATACCCTTATAAATTGGCGAGTCGTTTACACGCCTGGCAGCTATTACTCACCAAAAATGTTATAGACGCAGTTTAGTGAGAAAACCAGATGTTTGTTTCAATATATGGCATTTATTTTTCATTTCTCACGTTTCAATCGAGAAGTTTATCGACGCGGGAGTTACAGAACTTGGGCACTGGTTTGTTTAAAACAAAATAAACCCGTTCAAACGAAATAAATAAGAAATATCCCGAACTGATCCAGTTCATTGAGAATTTAATGGAAAATAAACGGATTTATATTGAGTTACATAAAAAATAAACGGTTTACTTGAAATTTTATAAAAACAGAACTTAATCTTAATTTTAAATCGAGTTTTAAGGAGTTTTTGAGAGCAGAAACATTTTTTTATTGTTTCGTTTATTTTTTTTACACTTTTAATAATTAATTAGTCATAGCAAATTATTTTTCTTCTTTTGCATGTTTTTTTTTTTTTTGTTTGTTTGCCTGTTCATGCATTTAGCAAAATACAATCCAATTAAATAAATTTGCATTATAAATTAGCAACAAATTCACTATAAATTCAAATTGCAACATAAAATTTTGTTTAGTTTATTCTGTTTTTAATATTTAGTTGTAAAATGTTGTAGCGACTGGTAAATGAAAAATCTTTGCATATGAGGATTTTGTATTCATTTTCTTTGCTAAATCTCTTCCAATGATAGGGGCGGAGAGAATTGTTGTTAGAACAATATTAGGCAGTATTTAATGTGAAAAAATCCTGGATTTCTCTAAGCATATTAAATCTTCCATTATGCTATTATAGTCCTGTTTAACATTTCTAATTGTAATTCTGTTAACCAATTGTTTGTGTTACTATCGAGAGTTTCTACTGTTGTCATGTCATCATCTGACACATCCTGGCAAAGCTCAGCACCGAACTTCCGAATTCCTAAGTTTCTGTTTGTTTTCTGTACTGTATTTTAAGAATGTTTTGCTAGAAGGAAATACATATGTATCTATCTATATATATAAAAAGAAGTGTACACTTTGATGTCACCACTAACTACAAAAACCAATATTTCAGGGTACGTTGGGGATAGCCTGTAGATGGCTTGCAAGAAATAGGCCCAGTGGTTCTGGAGATATGGCATTTATTCTAAGGCCTTTTGACAGTCGTTCTCAGAAAAGCCTTCTAACCTTCTAAGAGCCATTTATTTGAATGCCTTTAAGAAGCTCTGGCGAAAGAAAGGAAAGCGGAAAGCTTTCCCCGCAATGACAACGTGTGTAAATAAGATATGAGTATGGAATGGAACGAGCAGGCCTTGTACATCCAATAGAAGGGGTACAGAGGCCTTCTACCAAGGGTAGGTAACTCATATTTTTTTCAATGGATACCAAAAATAGAAAACGGTTGCAAAGGAAGAAACTTAGATTCAATAAATAAAAAATGAACTGCATTTGGCTACAAAAAGGGACAGAAAAAGAAGAGATGCAAAGACGAATATGATGGATAAGAAATTACAGTGTTTTCTTAAAAATCATTATTAACGACCTCAAAGCAAAGCTGTACACAAATTTGCGGATGGTTCTGCATCCTAATTCAAAAATCGGTACAATATTTTTAACATTTGTCATGTGCCGCACGCTTCTTAAGATGAAGTAGTGAAGATAAGTCAAAAAAAATACCCAATATTAAAAAAACTGATAACTTTAAAAGAGCAGCGTCTGGTTACATATGTTTGCTGTACATATGGAACCACTTGCCTGGAATATTTTGCTGTCTATGATAGTGCGGATTGCGTATAAATTTGTCATATTATTTTCTTATGAGTTTATTTTTATAGTACGTTTCCACTTACATGTTTTGGGCCACAAAACTAGTTTTGCAGCCAAACAAGTGTTTTGCTACTTATTTTCCCATACATTTTTCATGATCGAAAAACTCAAACAAAAACTAGTTTTGCTCCAAAACATGTCGAAAATCATGAATACATCTCTGGGTTATCCATTATTGGTGATTGACAATTTCGAAAAAGTGATATATTTACCAAAATATCAAGACTTATTAAATAGGTTTATGCAACGCTTGTTTGCAGCGATAAAATAATATAATAAAAAGGTAGCAAATTATGTGCTTTTTATATACGTACTTATATGTATAAATGCGTATTAAAAAACCAACAAGGAAATTTCATGTTAAAGAAACATATTTTTTCAACACATATTTTTTTGGCGTTCATGTTTGTTTGCAACATAAATGTCAAATTGATTTCGAAAATTCGAAAACCAAAACCAGTTTTACGTAATGGAAACACTTTGACACGTTTTGCTCAAAACAAGTTGTTTTGCTCATAGTGGAAACATAGTATTACGTTTGTTACATTAATGAATTCAATAAAATAACTAAATAGTTACAGTGATACTTGTTTTGATATGTGTTTAACTTTAAATTTATGTTTTGTGTTTATATGTTTAATGTTACATGTAAAAGGAGAAATTTAATTTAATGTGAAAAGCTCATATTACGCTCCCTTGAAAAAGTCGACAAAAAATCGACGAAACGTCGGGAAAACTGTAATAAAAAATTGCTTTTTATTTACATTAATTAACCTTAGGCCCTATTAGCTTAAATAAAAAACAAATCAATCAATAAAATGTATTTTTCTTACACCCGTCACATAAGGAAGTCACACCCGTCACATTTGAAAAAGTTTTTTTTTTAGTAAAAAAATGTTTTCCAGGCAATTAGTATATAATACAATCCACAAAAAAAATTTTTGAACGATTTAGGGCCATTATTACAACGTGCCAATAGTTAAAAGTCGGATTTTGTTGGACCGATAAATAGCTTTGCATTATTACAACTTCCATTTTTTATTGCTGTTATTTTCAATAATAATAATATTTAATATATGAAAACATAATAAATGAAGGTTTTATAATGCAAGGCTATTTATCGGTCCGACAAAATCCGACTTTTAACTTTAGGCAAGTTGTAATAATGGCCCTTACTGCACTAAAGTCTTCGTGCGCAATCTGCGGAAATTTTACAGAATTTATCTTGTCATAATTCTCTGAAAACTAAAACACCCGCCACAGCCTTCTGGTGGCCATTTTGAGCTGATATCCTGTTCTTTCAATGTGTACCTGTTATTAAAAGTTTTAAAGCTTAACATTCTTGTAATTCACATCCTTTTTTTAAATGATTAATTTTATATTTTTGAATTATATTAAAAAATATGAGTATTATGGTTACACCCGACACTATGGAATTGCACTTATACCATTTTTTTTTTGTATTATTCGGTCAGTATTTGCGAACAGACCTCGAAACCTTAAAGTACTTTCTGGATTTTTAAGCTACACAAAAATCTCTTTCAGTTGAGCGGAGTCACATTTTTTTTTCTTACTGTCAATGCAAGGATGTTAAAAAATCTTTGGTTTTTGTTTGGTCATTAAAACTTTTTTTATTTTATGTAAATTTTCTAAGATCAAACTAGTTGATCCTTATTAGGGATGCCAATCCCGAAATCCCGGGATTATTTTAAAAATTTAAGTCTCGAATCCCGGGGTTTTTTTATGTAAAAATCCCGAGATTTTGGATTAAGTAAATATATGGTATTTTTTTCTATTAAATACAACTATATTAAAATAAACTTGAGTCAACCTGTTAAAAATAAACATAAAAAATTAATATTAATTCATAATGGCAATGGATGACAAAAAGAAGTCGCAAGTGAATAAATGTTACATGCAATGCATTTTGTACCACAGAAAATAAAATCAGAAGATAAAGTTCGGTGTGGTCTTTTTTCTAAGTGAATGATAATGGAACTGCGCAAGCACAATGCAAGATTGGGATTCTACCAAAGGTCTTTTGGCACATATTTGTTAAGTTTATTTTATTAAATTTATACTTTCATATATATTTGAGATAAAATTAATTAGTTATTGTCATATAGCATATATGTATGTACGTAGCTATTTACTAACGATACCACGCAGAAGTGTTTAATGCGAGCATTGTTTTCGTCGACAGCATATGTTTGCAATAAAATAAGGTATCGATTATCAGACGCCATTAATTTGTTTTAAAAGCTTTTAAAAATATAAATTTTAATACATAATTCTTCCATATTACTTTCAAAGAATACATTAAACTGCTTTATTTTGTAATGAGTTTAATATTCTTCATGAATTAATTTGTTTTAATACTTATACATAAACATTTAATTCTAATTATGTACATGAATTTTAAAAATAGGCCCCTATATATGAAATCCCGATCCGTCCCGGGATCCCGTTTTTTTTAATAAAAAATTCCGAATCCCGGGTTTCCAAAAATCATATCCCATTTGGCATCCTAATCCTTATATATTTTTGTCTGTCTATATTAAGAATTTATTGCCTTATCCCTGCATTCATAATACTAATTTGTACTTTCATATACATTTTATTTAATTTACATGAACAAATTTACGTATGTAGTACATTAATTCAAGCAATATTTGTTATCTTTTACTGCGTTTATACGCACCACTTATTCCCAAATAAATATATTACTAGTAGATGCGGCAAAACAGTGAATTAATTTTTTATTTGCGAATAGCGAACTCATGAAAACAATTCCTGATTAACGACACTATTTGCAAATAAGATTTTATGCATTGCCACACTTTTAACCGTTTAACGATTTTATTTCGATGTGGCACATTCATATGACAACAAAAGTAAAATTAACTGCCTGTTTAACAATTTCGAACGTCAATGGTCGCATAGAAAATTATATTTAAAAACAGTTTTATTTGGTTTAATATCTTTAGTTTTTCTAAAATCTTTATGGATGAAGTTTCCTGATGATCTGGCCTAAGCAACCAGTGAAATGCGCATAGGAATATCTTATCCCATCAACAATAAATTTCAGTGTTTTTATCAAATAATGAAAACTGGGAATTAAGCACGAATAACAAAATCATTTAAATTAAATTTTGCATTCCCACGAAAATTATTTTGATAATTTTATAAACCTTTTAGAAAAAAATTTTTAATTGAAATTTTCGATAAAAATTGTTTATCAAAATTTATGAAGAAAATATTAATTAAAACTGTTTATATTGATATTTTCGATACAAATTTTTTAATTGAAATTTTCTAAATTTCGCTACTCTTTTGTGTAGTGTCCTTGATGAACATTAAAAACTTTTCTATTAAAAAATTTTTTTGATAAAGAACACAACTTTTTGGATATATGTATGTACATAATTTTAATTGAGGAATGATTTTTTGCTTCGAGAAACCGGCGGCAAATCATGACATTCAATATCGAACGAAATTCTTATTTAAATTGACTTGCAATTTCGATCGATATCGAATGCCTTAATTTCGCTCCAGGTTTGACTTTGAATTTTCAAGGCGAAGAATGAAGAGAAAAGAGTGCGGACTAAAGAAGCAAGGCTGTGTCTGTACCACCAGCCAAAAAAGTAATTCTGAAAATTCCGTCTATAGGGGAAGCTGTAAATAAAATGTAAAAGCCTTCTTAAATTGAGATTCTCGAAATCGAATTTTTTATTTAAAAAAAAATCGAAAATTCATATTTAAGCATTATTTAAAATCTATCCAAAAGTAATGTAGTTTTGATTTTCAGAAAATAATCCAACTAACAAAAATTAAAATATAAACAAATATATGTGCGGCATTTTGACAAAACATCTTAAGCCGTAATAAGATAGCAAAAAAAAGTTTTTAAAAAAACTTGTTGGAAAATTCAGTTTTATGAAATAATAAAATAAACCAAAATTAAAGAAAGAAATTTCGTTTATAATACACAATTATAAAAATGTAAACAAAAATGTTTTTTGAATGAAAATTGGTATGATAAACATTTTTCCCCACTTTTTAGATTTGAATTAAGATGTTTTGTTAAAGTGCCACAGATATGTATCAAGTCGAATTCATACATGTCACCGCATCATAAGAGTTATGCTAATTGTCTGTCCCTTTTGTTGTTTGTAGGTATAGGTAATCGAAATGTCAAACTCCACAGAAAAAAATGACAGCCAGCATTACTCTCTCTCATGTGGTCTGAGGCGGTCAAGTATGCATTTAAATTCTACTAGGTATGTACATATATAAAAACTTTTTTAAAGAAAAAAGATTGCTTAATGACGATTATAAAAATAAATAAAAATACCAAGTTTTATGAATTAAACTACGTCACTATATTAACTTACCTTAAAACACCATCGCGTGGCCAATCTTGAACATGTTCCAAGCAAGTTGCTGGATTTTTAATAAATGACATGTGTATATAAACTAAAGCCGAAAAAAACAGTAGGGCTTTTATTAAGAAAAAATACTCCAGAGTGCGCTGAAAGGGTCTGAAAGAAAGATAAAATTCCGATAAATAAAATTTCTATAAAAGCAAGTGAGTGATTTTGAGTAGCCCGAAGGTTATTAAAAGCTTAAAGTCATCTGTTTATAAACATTTGAATGAGATTCCATTAAAAATGTTATACGGAAGTTATGAACCTTATTGAATCTAACACCGCGACCCTTATTTGTGTTTACATTTGTAAATAATTTTATCCCGATTTCAAACTTCTATTTTATATTGCCGACAGCAAAATTGATTTTTTGAGTAAAAACTTATATTTTGTTCATTAATGTGGAAAGATTTAGCAATTTTTTTTTGTTGGTTTAAAAAAGCTTCGTACTTGGGCCAGGATTTGTACCTAAATTTTTAAAATTATAAATATTTCGACATGAACAGACGTACTGTCATGTTAAGTTACTTAAAGTAAAGTGGTTTCTTGGCATCACTTTACTATTCTATTAACACATTTAAGGTTAATTTGGTCTTGTTTAATTTTTATGGATTATTAAAAAAATACACTATTTTACTTACTTGGGAAACATTTGGGCATAAATTAAAGCCACTTTAAAGTAAATGGCATGGAAAAGGCGATTTCGCATATTCATAATATTGTTCTGAAATTAAAATTTAGAAAAATAAAACAAAATTACGATTTTTTTTAAAAACCTACCTGGCCCGGGACTCCAACACCAAAATTAACACCAGGTCGATTACGTTGATTATTAAGACCATTGGCAGCCAAATAGCTAACACTTATTACATTGGCCATTTGATTAACATCTATTTGGACCGCAGCAGGTTGGGGCGGTTGTGGTTGTTGTTGCTGGGGAGCAGCTGCGGGTGCATTTGTTGCTGCTGCAGGGTTCGTAGATTGGGGTGTATTGGCAGATGCTGCTGCATTACCCGAAGCTGCTTGTTGAAAGCCGGCAGCTTGTTCTACAGTTGATTGAGAAACATTTTGAGTTGCATTTTGATTGGCGGAGGTAGCTGATGTTCCATTATTAGAAATGCCTACTTCAGGTGCCGCATTATCAGCCATATTGATGTTTTTAATAATATGTAGTAGTGGTAACTAAGCGATTATTTTTAAGTTTTTCACTGCTTTACTAGTTTTTGCGATGGTGTTTTCTAGAATAAAAACATTAAGACTTGTTAGAAAAATATTAACAAAATATAATCTGCCGCAACTCCAGCTATCACAATAAAAAAAGTGTTTCTTTGCACAAGTGTTACTTTTTCTTTTACTTTTCTTCACAATTTTGTTGTTATTTTAAGGCTCAGTTAGCGGGGAGTAACAGTAACGTTGCAAATCAACTGCTTCATTTTGTTGTATCATACGACTTGTATGTAAAGCAATTAGAACGATTATAGTTAGCAATAAGATGTTTCGTCTTTATCTGTAGAAATAGATGTCTCTTACTTTTTTACGGTTAGGTTAAGTTACTGTTACTCCCGGCTAACTGAGAAAATCGAATGTTTTGATTTCAAATCCACCACATATGAGTTGGACAACAACAGTAATAATAATAAGCCAACACCAACAATAACGTTAACAACAGCAAAAAAAAAACGTACCGTAAAGGTGTGTTCTTTTTTGCTACTTCAGTTAATTGTTTATTTATCCGAAATCAAAATTAAAGCAGAATAAAACATATTTACATTAAATTAACCCATTTTCCACAAATAAATATTCTTTCAGATTAATAATTTCGTAAGTACATTTATTTATCTTGTAAATCCACTTTGCTTAAACAACTTCTTGCGTCGTTAGCAAAAAATAAAAAGACTCGTCACAATTGCCTAATTTTTTTTCAACTTTTGTAACACGACATTTTTATTATCGCTTTTTTATTTGTTCTTCATAATAAAATTACCTTTTTATTGCAAAATCTATCAATTTTATTAATTCACATTATTTGTTATTAAGAAATAAAACTTTTTTAGAAAGTATTTGTCAATTATTTTTGTTCAAGAACCACAATCATAATTTTCTGGTGTGAAAATTTTATTCTAAAAAAAATCTGACTAGTTTTCTTCTCCTGTTTTGTGCACCTAGAATTTGACAAACAGATGATTGGATAAGAATGTCAGTTTAAAAGACAACTGAGAATATCAGTATTGCCAATTCTTGGGAAATTAAAAGCGTGTAGTAATTTGAAAAACGGGTTAAAAAGTGATTATTAGAAACAAATTGCGGCTTTTAGCAAAACAACATGGCATTTTGGCGTTAATCTAGTTTACCAACGCAGCTCCAAACAAAAAAATGCACATAGGGTGATAGGAAACGGAAAAATAAGAGAAATAAAAAATAATTGCTATGAAGAGAAATTTAAGTAAGCGATGCACGTGTTGTAGTACCATAGAGGAGAAAGTCATTGCGCCCGGGGGAAAGCCGGCTATGACGAGAAGCTTTAGTTAGCGAACCCAGAGTTGTTTATACCATGGAGGAGAAAATCGTTGTGCCCGGCCGAAGACCGTCTATGCAAAATAGCTTTAGTTAGCGTAGCGGTATTTGTTTTACCATAACATTTATAGGTTTCTTAAAAATATCCCAAATACAATTTATTATTTTCCACGTAGTCCGCATGAGTTTCAGGTAAGCCGGGATTTAAGTGGGACTTTATTTATGCTATTTCTATATATTTTATTTTGTCATTTTATTATTTACACGTTATTTTCTAAGCGAGTTTAATATATCATGCTTGAAAAATGAGAACCTTCCAACATGTTTGAAGACTGGTTCCAATTTTTGTTTTAGAAGCATAAATATTCACAAATTATTTTTTTTTAATATGCTTAAAATTTGGAGCATATAAAGTTTTATTTCTGCCACTTATACAACAGGTCCGTCCTTATTTCAAAGTATTAAAATTGTTGTAAATTTAGTATAATACTTAAGCAATAAATAAATTAATAAATAAATACATAATTATATTTTTTTTGTTCTAACGCGATATTTAAGTTCAAAAAATAAATCTTGCTTCTTTCTTTTGTTTCCATTTATTCGATATTTTTACTTGAATTTGATTTTCACTTACTTTGGTCGGTCCCAATAGACAGCGGAAATCGAGTCTTATCTGTATTATGCTTTAGTTCTGCTTAACAAGAATATCCTGAATGGAAAGGAATGTGTAGTTACGTCATTGTTAAGCGACTTGAGCTTTTATATCAAAACATATTTAACTTGGCATATTAATCTTCACGCATATAAAAATTTCTTTTCACAAATAAATATGATAAACAGAAAATTTTGTTTCATTTCGAATCTGGTTTTATTTGTTAATCTTATATAAAGGTTTTTAATTTTTTATTTTGAAAATAAATTTAGGAGGACTCCTTTCCTTGAAAAAAAAAAGTTTTATTTAAAGGTTGAACTTAAAATCGCCATATGGCTAACTAATACCATAAATTTGAAACGGACTATTTGACAACACCATAGACTACTTACACAATTATCTAAGACATAAACCTAGTGTATCTTACCACAATAATGCCATGTTTCCACGGTACGTGCTTCGCTGTCTATTCTTGCTTCACATCCCAATCATGAACGAAGCAACTGCTTCGCCATACAAAATTTTAAGAGCGAAGCAAGTAGATTTATATTGAATCTACTTGCGTACAGTGTGGCCATATCCAAAATAATGCTAAAAAAAATCCTTAACTGAAATTATGCTAAAATTTTAATTGTATTATTTTTTTGTTATTTTACATGTTTAATAAAAAATTTAATTTTAAAAATTAAATACGTCATCAAATGAATATTTTTCTTTATCTTCTGAAAAAACGATCGAGCGATCATTATAATGTATGTTCTTATCGCAGTTTTAAATGAGATCGTACATTTTTTAAAACTATCGCAACATTTTAAGCCACACTTAATATAAAGTAGCGAATTCATAGTCTTTAACGTCATTTTATACCGAATTTTCGTTTTAACTTCCGCGTTGCTAAATAGCAAAACCAAGAACTGCATTTTCTCAAAAAATTTTAACTTCGACAATTTAATGTAATTAAAACAAAAAAATTAAGAAGGAATTTTTTCGACAAATTGGATTTAACAGGTGACGAGCAGTTGATCCAAAGAGTTTACCTTGTTGTATTCGCCTTGAATGAACACAAACAAATTTGTGTAGTTTCTTATGTTTGTTAAGTTTTATTCATGGACCAATTACTAGGTCTGTTTGAAACACCTGCTGATGCAAATGCGTGTTGTTTTTTCTATTGTTGAATTGTTGTAGTTGCGTGCAGACCTATTAATTTGCTGATTTGTTTATTAAAGACAACTGCCAAATCGAAGCAAGTAGATAAGTCGTGTAAACACCATGATTCATTAACACTATTCAGAGAGCGAAGCTAGTGATTCAAATCGTCGTAAAGACATGGCATGATCCAATTACATAGTTGAATATTGAATACACCACAAACGAGGAAAAAGGTACATATTTTTGATAAGTAAAAATATTTTAACTGCAGTTTAAACTTATCGAAAATTATAAGAATGGATATATCTTGAGTTTAGTTATTTAAATTACAATAAAATTGCTACATATTTAGCAATTAGGGACTTAATTTCTTAATTATAAAAATGAAAGATAAAGCATTTTCTTAGCCGTAATCGTGTATAAAATGCTATGGGATTTGAGTTATTTTGATGTTTTTTCCATAAAACAATTTAATTTTTAATTAATGTTGAGAGAATTTCAACTAATTGTAGTGGGGAATGTAAGATGAGATGAACCCACTGTTTATTGTTGATGTTGTTTTGTTTAAACTTTGATATTATTACAAGTATAACTGTTGCTATAATTCTTATACGTTTAACAGTTTTATTTGGTTTAATATCTTTAGTTTTTCTAAAATCTTAATGGATAAAGTTTCCTGATGATCTGGCCTAAGCAACCAGTGAAATGCGCATAGGAATAGCTTATCCCATCAACAATAAATTTCAAGTGTTTTTATCAATAATAAAAAAAGATTTTTGTATGACGTGCTAAATCCCCACCCAAATCACCGGAATTTATTGTTGAGGGATTATTCTTTAAAAAAAAAATGTCTATCTGTTACTCATTACATAATTTTTTTTTTATCGATTTTTAACATCCGCTTTTAGTTTTACTCGTTGCATAAACCGATTAAAAATTTCTAAGCAGGGTCTCTATTTCTCTTTTCAATGTAAAACTTGGCAGCACTAAGATTTTAAACTTCCTTTTTTTTAACACCATTAAAAATGCAACTCTGTTGGCTTATTTGTTTTCTCTGTTTTCGTTTTGTGGTGTTTTAAAAATGATCGCTTGTCTCTTGCCCGGAAAAATTTATAAAAAAATAATAAATTGTTTGTTTAATTACAAACATTAAAATAAATCAAAAACAGGTTTATTGACGAAAAATGTATTTTGCGGGATTGTGTTTGAGTACCGCATTTTAGCCCCGAAAACCAAATTAAGTAAAAGTGTTTAATAATTGTTTGTGAACTAATAATGGTGTTTGTAATAATAATAAGTTCAATATAAAAATGAGTTCCATTTAAAAATCAATGATAAAAGAAAAAGCTTAGATTTACTGCCTATTTTTAGTAAAAGAAAACGAGTGAGTGAGAAATTATATTGAAACAACAATATAAAAAATTTTCATATAAATTGTCACCTGTAAACAACACATACACTTTGACAAGAAGTTGGTTTTGTTTTTTATTCAGCCAAGAACACAGAGCACGCTTTGTGGCCAAGAAGCTGCAATAGAGTCAGGAATTCATCTGAAATTGTGAAGGTAAGAGAACTTTTCATTATTAAAAAGTTTTTGGTATCCTAGCACGTTTCAATCGACACCAATGCAATTTGTCTAGCCCTTAAATTGTATCGTAAACTTGTAGAAGCATAGCTGGACTGTACAATACCCTTAATCTTTTTTCCGAATCGAACCCGCAACACCGGCACTGGTGGACTAACTCACTACCAGCTAGCCTACCGGGGCAGTCTTTAATAATATGTAATAAAAATATCTGTAGCAGAACAGTATTCTCTAATCTTATATCAGTGCCATAATTTTTTAGTTGTTAATGGAATTTAAAAGAACCTTAGGCAGAGGTCAATACAGAAGAATACATATATGGAAGATGCGATGAGTTATGACACTTATTAATGGTGTTTTCTTTTCTACATTAAAATACCAAATTTTAAAAGGTGCATGTATAAAATGTCTTGCCGAACATGTAAACATCGTGCAATTTTTTATTTGACGAGAACAAAACACAACTTTGGATTGCCCTGTTTTTAACAGCTGACAAAAAGTTTGTTCTTCAATATATAAAAAAAATATGTTGGTACATAAATCAAAAAGTGTGTTCTTCAATATACATATAAAAAAAATAGAAGTACACAAACCCAAATATGTAAACAGATTGATATTAAATAAATAAATAAATGAACAAAATGAATGACGAAGTTCCAATTTCTTTAGTTTGTTTTTCATAAAATATGTAAACAAGAAAATACCTTTGCCAGATTGCCGATTTATTAACACCAAGTTTGTACATTTTCTTGATTTGACGTTTTTTTCAAAAACAATTTTATAACACCGAATCCAATTATATTTTATATCGTTGACAACCAACAATTAACAATGTTTGTTTTTACTGTAAAATAATAGAAAAAATAACCATTAAAACTTAAAATTTTTACTCTTCTGATTTGAGGCGATTTTTCCCAACTTCGTCTGGTAGCCCCATATATAAACAGAAGCCATATTTTTACAGGGCATTATTAACACTCTCGATTTATACGGGACGTAAAGTGCAATGCCTTATGACATTTAAGGGTGATTTTTTTTAGAATAAAACACGCTGCCATTTTAGAGAGCAAAGCATTTTTAAGAAACTAACACCAAATTGCATTTTTTAAAATAAAATGTGACATTTTTTGTAGAAAAGAAAACACCATAATATTAAAGCATTCGATACCGACCTTTGCAGTGAGCAAGCTGGCTTCCGACCCCAATAATCCTGCAATGATCATGTGAACTGTCTAAGGATAATAATAGAACAGTCAGTTAAGTAGAGATCTCCTTTGTACCTTGTCTTCTGAAACTTTAAGAAGGCATTTGACAACCTTTACATTCGGCCACATGGAATGCACTCGTATGCAAAGGTACTCCCACAAAGGTTGACAGTAAAGGGCCAAATACACTGTTCATCAAGCATTGTGGTAGAATTAGTGAAAAATGTGTCAAATTTAGAAATGACGGCATTCGCCTGCTGGAGCATTTGACAAGTATATTTGGCCCTTAACAACTGACGTAAGGCAAGACGGTTTTCTATTCTTCAACATAGTTTTAGACAACATTATGAAGAGAGCATCCCGTGAGGGGAGAGGAATTTCGTGGGGTTTTCAGATAAGTCTGGAAGATCTCTATTATGCAGCTGATATCTGCCTTCTGTCTCATAACTACAACGACATGACAGCAAAGACCGCAGTGTTACAAAATGAAGCTGAAAAAACTGTTGTTGATGTCATCATAGCAAAGTCCAAGCTAACGCGTATTTACGCCAAAACTTGGTGACCAAAAATGGCTAATTTTACGAAAAAATGGCTAAAAACTTTCTTAAATAGAATCACATTTAAATTCAATAACAAAACAATAGTAATTCATTTATTAGTTTTAAAGATTTCAAAGGTAAATCATAATCATGACAAAATTGACCCAACCTTTTAAGTCCAAATCTATAATAAAAAAAAGATAAAAAATATTTTGTTGTTATGGTAAAAATATTTACCTAATTGATAAAATCGAATTAACGGTTTCTAAATGAAACCTATTTCTCAAATTACTTTTAACAATGTTAACTTGGCTAAATACTCTCTCTACTTCAGGATTAGACCATGGAAGTGAGAGCAACTTAATAGTAAATTATGAAATTTCTAAAAGTTTTTGTTTCCGCCTGCATCAATATATTGAAATAATTCCGACCAGGAAGAAACAGTGTTGTTTGTGTTAATCGATTTTATAAATTTATTATTGGAATTCTGTTCCTTTATTTTGAAAGATGTTTCATCCTCATCGTTTGAAGCGATTTTCCACATTTGTAAAAGTTGTTAAAATTTTTTGTTTTACTTTTAGCAATTTTATTCTTTTTAAAATTAATTAAAATATTTTTATTTTCAATATTTCGATTACCGTTGGAAATCTTCTTCAGGAAATTTATATAAATTTATAAAAAAGTGTAAATAGTTTATTAAAGAATAATATTTAATAAAAAAGGTCGAAGAAATAGGATTATAATTAATGTTAGCAATTTTATAAATTTATATAAGAAAATAAAAATTATTATTTTAAAGAAAAAAAGGCAAAAAATTGTATGGCTAAACAAGTTTAAAAATGGCTAAACTTGTATTTTTTAATGGCTAATCAAGGTTAAAAGTGGCTAAATTAGCAACACTGTTCTCCATAAATAAAGAAGAACTAGAATATGTTTCCAAATTTAGCTACTTGGGTAGAATATTAACAGCTCCTGATGATTTTAGTGATGATGTACATAATCCCATTAATTCTGGCAATCGGTCATTTCGCCTCTAAAATCCCATTCGGCGGTCTCCTCATACATCGAAAAGCACCAAACTTAACATTTTCACCTCCAGTCTTAAATCCGTACTTCTCTATGGATGTGAGTCTTGGAACGCAGCCACACGGGATATAAACTAGCTGCAGTCCTGAAACAATATCCAACCAAAGTCTGTGCGGAGCAACAAAGCAAACTCCAATAAAAAAATAAATTCTTTAAAGAAAGTTGATTTGGACTGGTCATGAAATCCCCATGGTAGCCGAAGAAGGGGCAGACCATTACATACATGGCGTCGTCAAATTAAATCAGAAGCAGCCAGGTTGAACAAGAGCTGGAGCGTGAGCAAAGCACTAGCGTCCTATGCTCCTTATAGGAATGACGGGAAATTATATATACGAATCATGAAATTCGAAAAGGGCTCAATTGAAAATTTTTGGAAATTGAGTTTTTTACAAGGATGGCAGCAAATTTTAAAGTTTTTAGTACACAATCTTTATTTGCATGAATCATGCGCTTGATAAAATGTATTCCTTAATACCTTTTAACTGCGCAATTCAATTCCTGTAGCATTTATTATTCGCTTTATTCCTAAAGCTTTGTTTTAAGAACGATTCATTTCCAGATAATTTCAATACTTTGAAGAATTCAAGTTTTTCTGAATGCAATCTTATACAAATTTAATTTTTTATCAAAATAATTTCCGTGGGAATACAAAATTTAATTTAAATTATTTTGTTATTCGTGCTTAATTCCCAATTTTTATTATTTGATAAAAACACTGAAATTTATTGTTGATGGGATAAGCTATTCCTATGCGCATTTCACTGATTGCTGAGGCCAGATCATCAGGAAACTTTATCCATAAAGATTTTAGAAAAACTAAAGATATTAAACCAAATAAAACTGTTAAGCGTATAAGAATTACAGAAACAAATTAAATTTTTATATTTTTTTCATCCCCTTTTGAAATTTTAAATTCTTTCTGTACTGAAAATCACGTGATTTCAAATCACGTGTGCGCTTAAAATCACACGTAGGATTTTGTGGTGTTCTGCAAATGACACCGTTTTTGTGTTTTTCGATTTGATTTCTACTGTCGAAAGCACAAGCAAACAAAAGTGGAATGCCCTGTTTTTAAAACCTGACAAAAAGTTTGTTCTAAAAATAACAGCTCATATTTAAACGCTTTTTATTTAATTTGCCAACAATATGTTTTTTTTTACCGATTTAGCGATCTCAAATTAGTTTTCGGGTTTGTTTCAAATGTTGCTATTTTTCGCGAATTTTAGCCATGTTCCCGATAGAATCGATTTGTTCCTGTGAGTTTTCTGATTCTTTACAGTTTTAACGATTTTAAACAAATATTATAATTTGCTGTCATGTCGCTCTTATCAAATTTTTGCGAATTTCCGCTAGTAAAGCAAATTTTACTGAATTTTTGCCATTCCTCATAGTTTTAGGGACTTTTAATCAATGTTATGGCTTGTTTAAAACAGTTTTCGAAAGTAAACAGTACATTATTTAGCGTTCGGCTCACACATCCAAGAACGATATCTATTTTTTAGTGATTGTGTAGACGAACACAACTCTTAATACCGTTCGTAACTATTTTCAAGAAAGAGCCGATCATTATATAGTGTACTGTTCTTCGTAAAAAAAACAGATAACATTGTAGTGATACTGTAGACAAACATTATATTCTAATATTCTATAATCTTCCTTTTTTTCCATGATAAAGAAATGAACAAACAAACAATTTCAGCAACGACCGCACCACCAACAGGTTGTGTGTGTATTGTGTATGTATATGTTTTGTTTGTGTAAAATTATTTTGCTGGCTTTTTTCCACATTGTTTCTGTAAAAAATCTTTGGTTTTTTTTTACCAGCCTAAAGCGACGAATATTAATGAACCGAACCGAACACAATAAAGTTTGTGGGTTAAAAAAAAAAACCGAACGGAATCAAATGTTCTCATCTTTTGCAATTTTGTGTTCGAAAGATGACACATAGGGATACGTTATTTTTTTTTAATGATTTTCTACACAAACACTATTGGCGTTTGTGTTTTCCACAAATATACCGAACCGTACACTAAGGTGCGATATTTAGTGTTTATTTTCGAACACTGGTTTAAAATATAACAAATTTTTCGCGAATTTTTGCTATTTTCGACCGTGTACACATCCTTTTAAGAATTTGCTATCATGCCGCTGTTAGCAAATTAGAGATCTTCAATTTAACTAAAAAAACACGCCTCAAATCATAAAAGCAAATATCATTTTTGTAGTGTCTTCGAATTTTTATTTAAATTTTAAATGATTTGTTGTAAATAAAACAGCTAAGTGCATAAAAAATTATAAACAACACATTGAATATTTTATTTAAGTAATTTATTATGACGGTCATCTTCACAAAAGTCGCAAAAAATAAGAAAGTGATTTCAAAAAGTTGTCTACGTAGCTGAACGTTTTGAAATCACAAAATAATATGCCCAGAACACTATTTCTGTGATTTCAAATCATTTTGATAAAATAATTATTCGCTTTAGGGTTTTATTTGTGTAATATTTTTGGCCTTTCTAAAATCTTTGGAAAAGGTTTCCTGATGAGCTGGCCTAAGCAACCAGTGAAATGCGCATAGAAGCTAGCTTTCCCTCAACAATAAATTTCAGTGTATTTATCAAATATGAAAAACTGGGAATTTAGCACGTCATACAAAAATCGTATTAATAATAAATTTTGTATTCCCGAAAATAACTTTGATAATATACATACTTGCATGTGCCCGTGCAAAAGAACTGAATTGGCAAAAAGGTTTTTTTTTGTTGTTGTTTTCTTACGAAGACAGTAGAATGAAGCAGTTTGTTTTTTATTTTTGTTTTTTCTTTTTACCCACTTACAACTACAATTCGAGTCGGAAAGAACCCAACCAATTGTAGGGGAATGTAAGAAAAGATAAACTCACTGTTTATTGTTGGTGTTTTGTTTTGGCTTTGATATTGTTACAAGTAAGACTTTTAGTGTTTATAAATCTTATTCGCTTTAGGGTTTTATTTGTATAATATTTTTGCCTTTCTAAAATCTTTGGAAAAGGTTTCCTGATGAGCTGGCCTAAGCAACCAGTGAAATGCGCATAGAAGCTAGCTTTCCCTCAACAATAAATTTCAGTGTATTTATCAAATATAAAAAACTGGGAATTTAGCACGTCATACAAAAATCGTATTAATAATAAATTTTGTATTCCCGAAAATAACTTTGATAATAACATTTTTTTTATTTTCTTTTTTAAATTCAATCTATTAAAAATTTACTGGACTGATGGACAGCTCGATTTTAAAAGTAAATCTTAATTGACCGATTAACTTGAAGTCTATAAAAATAAAACCAATTTTCAAATTACTTTTTTAGTGTTTTTTATTTTTTTTTTTTTTGTTAGTTTTTTTCATTCTTTATTTAGCAAATTATTGCAGTATAAGAAATTATACATATAATAATTTAATTTCTGTTTCATCAATTATTAATTTAATTAATTTTACATTAAGCTACATATACATACATATAATGTTTTCTTCCTCTTCTTGCCCAATTATTTTTTTTTGTTTTTGTTATTTATGCTAATGCGTTTTTATCAATTATTTATTATTTGTTTAATTTAATTGTGTTTGTTTTTTATATTTGGTGGTTGTGTTTGCAAGTGATTTTTTCTCATTTCTTTTATATTTAATTTTTTTTTCAATATTGATGGTTTTCTTTCAAATCAAAACAATTCTTCGGAATTAAATATTATTTTTATTGTTTTGTAGTTTTATCTATTAATTGTTTTATTAAAACTGTTTATTTTTTTTTTAATGAAGAAACAAATTGCTCTAAAATATCGGTTTATATAAGAAATTATAGATGATTTTTTTAATTTAATCATAATTTTTAACAGTTCTTCAAGTTTGAAGTGATTTTTTTGTTAAGAAAAATATATATTTTCTAATATGCAACATAATTTTCTGAACAAAATTTTGAATTTTTTTCTACGTTATAAAATCAAGATTCACAAAAGAAATAAAAAACATTTTATCCTCCTAGATATACACATATTTATAAGGCCTTATTAAAAAAAAAAATATTTAAGGTTTATAACAGGTTTATAAAAGGAATTTTTTATAAAAATTTGTTTAGCAAACCTTTAATAAATCAAAAATATTGTTTATAAAAATGGGGGATAGTAATTGGTTAGCGCAACAAAATTTTTACAGCTTTTTGTTAATCATTAGTTAAACCATTAACGGCCAATTTCACCAAGTTCAGTTATAATTAAAATTGACCGTAAATGTTATTGGTTAACTACTAGTTAGGCAACAGCTGTTTTGTTGAAAATTATAAATTTTATTTTTCTTCTTTTTTGTGGAAACTGACTATTTTAAATTGTACCCAGAATCTGCCACGCATCTTTTTTTTTTTTTGCTTAGCAGAAATATTGACAGACTTATGTGCTGTTTTCACAACACAAGTGACTGAACGTTTAGTGAAATTTATATGAAAAGCACTCAGTTTTTTGAGTGTTTTCCATAGACATTTTATTACACGTACACAGGGATGATAAATGAGAAAACCAATATCGTACCAACGAACTATTAAAATAGTACTTTTTTAACCCCAATAGTATGTACTAAATCATTTTTGTTATAATTTTTTTTTATTTTATTTTAAAAAACAAAAATTTAATACAACAAAAACAAAAGGTACTTAAAATTCATTTGTACATGTAAAGTATAGAAAGCTAAAAATACACGATCATTAATTACACGGTGCGACAGTCCAAAAAACCTGGGACCGGTTATTAATTATCTTGCAGGCCTTGTCGAGTAAAACAAGATTCCAATAGCGAAATATGCCGGACACCTCCAAAATTCGGATTTACGGCTAAAAATCCTGTAATTTTGTTGATAATGACCCGATTTTCAATTTTTTACTAGAAGAAACTGAGATCTTTCGAATGTGATTGTCGAACAAACTCAAAATTTTGTAGATTTTTCAAAAATTTTTCAACTTTGGTGACGTTTTTATACATTATTTTATTAAGAAACTATAATACTATTGACTTTATTCAAAAAGTACGTTTATTTACGATTACAACAAATATAATATCCGGTCCCAGGTTTTTCTATTTCATTCAATTTTGTACCAATATGTTATACATAATAATAGGGTTTGTAAAATTTTTTCTCGTCAAAAGTACATCGCGAGTCTTGTTCTATAAGTCATTTCAAGAAACCATAGGTCAAAAATTAATTTCGAGCCCCGGATTTTTCAAAATATGTAGTTAGTTTTTGAAAATATTTAAGAATGGAGGCAAAAAAATTGTATTTGGTCTAGCCAGACCTGTATCATGCGGTTTTTAGGGTCGAGAAATCCATTTATTTTTGATTGCCACCAGAGAACGTTTTCGTATACTTTTTATGGCTAGTAAATTAGTCAATGTTTAAACGCTGGTTTAGTTGAACTTAACTTAAATTTATATGTAGTTTAAGCGCAATAACTGTAAATCAGTGTAGCATGTATTATATGTATGTAGTTAAAAAACAACATGTTTCAGCACTACGATAAATCTTGTCAAATTCATATGGTCTGTTTTGTTAGTTTAAACGCCCAATTTTATGCGTTTAAAGATGGTTTATATGTTTACTGATTTATAGTTTTGTTGGCTTAAACACATTTAAAACCAAAAAGAGAGTTTAACTTGCTCTGATTTATTAGCCCTTAGCATTTATCGTCTTGTTTTTGTGTAAAATTTACGAATATTTTTTAAAATGAAATCTCTAATTCTAAACGAAAATAAAATTTTTAAGCGTTCTAAAAATATGTGCATACGAGCATCTTCGGATTGCATTTCCAAATTTATGGTGTTTACAATGTCAGTATGTACTGCAGAAACAGGAAAGGAGTAGACAGTCCAAATATAAAATAAAATTTAGCGCTTGTAAAATCTCCTTACTTAAATATTTTTTAATCAACGATTGCACTTTAAATTGTCGAATAAGGTCCTCCTTTCCTAAATTGGTGATATTGTTGCTATCTGTGTGACAAATCCCACGTTGCAGTCATGCTTCAGCAAACATTTATAAATCATTAACCAAATTGCCTGAGACGTCATCATGTATTTTTACTATTCAGGTTACATAACTGTTCGCCTTCTCACTCTAGCTAGCTTTCAGCGGAAGCTGAAAAACCTTTGCCCGGCAACTACTTGGTCTTTGACCGGAAGTAGTGAACTGCTTGGACAGTCAGCAGAGGAATCATTTTGGGTCGCCTGGTGTAAATTCGCCGTGATTTAAAAAAAAATATTAAAAAAAGATTCCTTTGAAGTAATAATTGGCAAATGTCAAAATTTATCTGGAAAGCCCTTTTAAAAAGTTCCAAAAAATATTACAAAATTGGGCAAATAAAAAAAAATTTATTTTTTTTTGTCGTGGAATACCCCATATAAACATTTTAAAAAACATTTCATTCATTTATCAGCTCATACTTCTTTCTGATGGCAAACGAGTTGAAGCGTTGATCAATTCATCGGCCAAGCATTCAGTAAGGGTCTTGATGTTTTTCAAAGCAGCTACGCGAGCACCAGTGGACAGCCGCCTGATAGCGTTGCTTGACACAACAGAGAGGTGATACATCAACGGACTTTAAGGTTGTTATCTAAATATGGAAAATTACAGGAGTAGAACCTTTGAAAGGTAATTTTGAAAGAGTATTTTCTTTTCTTCCTTCGCCATAGGTAAAAAGGGTATATCCTGCAGATAAGCCCCTAGTCTTCGCGAAACTAGCTTCTAAGCAGGGCTTTGGAGTCGTCAAGAAATAGTTCTAACTTCGACTCCATCTGTAGAAATTTTTTAAATACGTCTCCGACTCCAACTCCGTCTCTTACTCTAACCTTGATGCTAAATGCTTATGAGACTGGTCCCTTTTTGACTTTAAGCTCGTTTTTTAATGTAGCACCTCTCAAATGGTAGCAAGAGTATTATTCTGTAAAAATTTAAAATCAATAGGCATTGAGTACCCCGGTAGGCTAGCTGGCGGTGAACTTATCTTTCAGCGCCAGGGTTCGATTCCCGGCAGAGACTCTGGCTTCCTACAGACAAGCGTAGAGCTTCGTTGGATTAGCATATGGAATTAAAAAGAAAGGCAAACAAATTAAAAACGGGAAAATGTACTTTGGACTTCGGGAAGAATTCTTGACAAACAGTACGAAAAAACAGAAGTTAGGAAGAACATGTAAATCAATTTAAAATAGATAATAATCCAAAACGCAAATTTCGATCTGCCAAAAAGGTTAAATACAATTTGGTTTAAAGATTGATGTTTGACTACTGACTGCCAGCAGTCGTCGATGGCTGTGAGTGTTAAACGGCAAGAGACTGAAGAGATTGAGTGGTTACAATTGAAACATGTAGGGGTAACCTGTCCGTGAAAGCCCGGGTTTGAGCCCCGCGGCAGTCAGGAATGAAAAATTATCAATAAATTTTAATTAATTTCATGTTGTAAAATTTCTTTCTTCATTAAAATCACTTAATGAAAATTAAATTTGATGAACTTTAGCCTAATTAAAAATATAAAAATTTGAATTAAAAACCATAAAACAGCTAAACAAAAATAACCGCAATACTAATTATTGTTAAAAAAAAAAAATATTGAAAATCGTCGGTCCGCTATTTCACATAGCGGCCATACAAATATGTTGCCGAAGTAACGGATTTCGGTACGTTAGCGCCCACACCAAATGAGTTAAATTGGCCAAATTTGACTTATAAATTTCGTAAATGTAAGGAGTATTCAATATAAAAAACCAGCCAAATCGGTGTATTATATTACCCTCATAGAGTTTAGGGGTTTGAAACGAAAGAGGTTACATACAAAAGGAGCTCAGTAAATAAAATAGAAGATGTGCGGATGAATTCTTTCTTTCGTACAAATACATTAAAAACCAGAAAATAATTTTGAGAATTTGTTTTTGGTTTAAATGTAGTTTTTCGAAAGAAAAAATTCATTCACACATCGGAAATAGGCTTTAAGCTTCGAGCTAAAAAAGTTACGCAGGGTCAAAGGTCGAGGAAAACGGGATTCGTAAATATCTTGCTAACGGCCACATTTATCGAAAAAATACTTATTAACAAATGTGCAGCTTAAGAAAATAATTATGATAAATTTAAGCCGTATCATCAAAATACTAGACCAAAGGTAGATCAAAAATACCGAATTTTAATTTTCGAAGTCGGATATTTCCTATACTGTACGAGATAAACTATGCATGTCGCTAACTGTTTTGTAGAACTCGACTATTTTATTTCACTGATAAATTATTAAGATCGAGCTAAAATTAAGAATTCCAGTTGGTTTTTAATTTTTGTAATACCCGAGGTTCTATACTTTCAGAACCTATGATGGCCCTTACGAAAAATCACCATCTTTACAAGATCCCAATTAAAATTTTTATCATTTTGCGAAGCACTAATGGTACATTTTTATAAAAATAAGCACACATTATGAGCTAGTAAGACATACAGAAAGGCAGTAAAGTAAGTGAAAGAACCCTCAACAACTTTTATAAAAAAAAATAGCAGTTTAAGTGCCACGGCAATCCCTTACTACGAAGCAGGTTTGTAAGGGAGCATACTAAAAAATAACTGTATCAAAACATTCAGTGTGCAAAGCTAATCGTTATGTGTCAAAAATGTATTGCTTCAAAGTGGGAACTCGCCATGTCAAATTCATGTCTTCCGTAAGCGCAATGGTAAGCGAAACTTTTCTGTTTCTCCCTTACACACCTGCTTCGTTGGAAGCTCCGTTTTTAATTGAGGATGCTCTTATCTCATTAAATTCCATTCTACATCTTCCGATAATTTTATAGGCATCACTAGCAAAGTGGCAACAAATTCTATTATTATTGTGGCGTCACTTACAAAATGAGATTTGTTTTGAAAGCAGCGTTATCGCTTGTCAAGTTTTCCATTTTTTGCATGTTTTTTTTGTTTGATTTTTTTTTCTATATTTTTAATCAATATGAATTTTAAATACATTTTGGTGTTTTCTCTAAATATTTTGAAATATTTTGTAGAACAAAGTGGGGTTTTTTTAATTGTGATATTTTTGAACGATGGTTTCCACTACATATTTGATGGTAGATGTTTGATGTTGATCAGTGCAAAAAGCCTATTATAGGAAAAATTTCAACATCTTCGCAAATTGATGTTAGATGTTGGCAAGTGTGAAAAGGCTATAAACAATAATACTTTTTATTTAATCAGCGTTGCATTTTATTCCATGTATGATAGTGTGAATGCAAACTTTAATGTTCAATTAGACTTTTTGATAGTCCCAACAAAACTCATAAGATTTAATTTGATTATTATTTTTTCGATATCGTTAGTGAGATTTTACGAAACCCCATTTTCCTGCCATTTGACCCCACATAACTTTTTTTTTAGCAGTGCGTGGATCGACGGGGATTTTTGGGACGTTGTTTAGAACCCTTAAAAGAAGCTTCGAGTAAAAATTCAGGTTTTCCTTAATTTTTTCGAATTAGAATGTCTTTATTCCTCCTATTATTAGTCGAAGGACATTTTGATAAAGTGAAAGGAAAAATCTAAAGAATATAAGAGAAAATCTTGTGTTTTAAAATAATTTATTGATAGTTGTGGTTTTTGTTTTCGTTTTGTAATCCGGCCAAATAATGTTTAACAAATAGTGATCGTTTATTTTTGGATGTTAAATTTTTTGCTATAAAAAATTCGTTTTTTTTCTTGTTTGTTTTAAATTTATATATAATTTTTTTTTATTTGTTTGTTTTTTATGTATGTATATAGAATTGTCTTAAGTACATTTATTATGTTTTTCATTTAATATGTATATATTTCTTTATAATTATGTTTAGTTTATAAATTAATTGTTTTACGTTTTATGTTCAGTTGTAATAGACTTAGTTTTAACTACACTACAACATTTATTAATATGTATCTCGTTCCATTTATTATAGAGTCTATATAAGTTTTTCTTTTATATTTTCATCAATTTATTACTATTTTCCTTTTTCTTGTTTGTAATAATTTGTTTGGTTTAACTGTTTTTCTCTTAATTTATTTAAATTTTAGTTGTTTTTTTCTTTCACTAGATGCCACTTTAGTAGAAAAAGTTTCGCAAATTAGGATTTTGCTTTTCTTGGGGAGGGGGAGTAAAAATAAAATATTTAATAAATGAAAATTTTTATTTGTTTATTTCACTAAAAAAGTTGTTATTAGTTTTGAACTTAAAAATATGTTCAGTTTTTTTTTTATTAAATATTTAATAATCTTAAAAATTGTTGTATTAAATATTGACAGTCACAGGCTTTTAATTTTCTTATAAGTGAAGCATTTTGCTTATATTTTTTTTGTTGTTTTATTTTAGTAATTTAGCTACAATTATGTTTTGGTTTTGTATGTAAATTGTAAGTGTATCCTTTGTAAGTGATAAAAGGAGTTAAAGACAAAATGAGGAATTAGGACCTTAAAACATTTTAAATTTTGTTTAAAGATATGTAGACGTTATTGTAACTGAAAATTATACTAAACAAGTTGGAATTCTATATTTTGCTGGGCTGAATCGTTGATAGGCTCCATTAAGAATTAGAATAATATTTGCTTAGAATATCGAAAGTTTTTGCTGTAACCATTCCTTCAAAAGATTGAATTCTTTTCGGAAGTAATTCGTTAAAAACGAAATTCATTTTGAAACATTAATATTTTTATTGTAGTTTAATTAACGGTTTAATTAACCTTTGGCTCGCTCTTGTAAAAAGACCAGATTTTCAGGTGGGAATTGAACCCGTAAACCTCGTACTCATACAACTCGCCTACAACCGGGGCGCTTAGCTTACAATATTTATCTTTTTCATTATACATTTCCTTAGCTTCATTATCCATTATAATATTTGGTTAATTTTATTAAAAACACAAGCAATTCAGCCAAAAACATAACAAAATTTAATATAAAATTTTGGGGTCTTAAAAGTACACAGAATAAAAATATCTCAATAAAATTTTTAACAACACAGTCTGTTCAAAAAAAATTTTAGGCAAACAAACTTTTTATTTGATTCAATGAAAAAATTTATCAAAATTACACTCTGCAAAATAGCACTCAATAAAACATATTTAATAATGAAATAATTAAATATTTCTTCATATTCAATAAAAAAAATATTTGAATCAAAGTAAAAATATTATTTTTACAACTCTTGTCCATTTTTTTTTATAGATCATAACTCCCATTTGCCTTACGATGACGATCTGGCCTAAGCAACCAGTGAAATGCGCATAAGAATAGCTTATCCCTCACTGAAAGAATTTTCTTCGCAATACCAATGAATTTTGACATTAATCCCATGAAAAATTGCATTAAAAAGGAACCTATGCAGCGCTTCGTTGGATCAATGAAACATTACATTAGATCTATGAATATTATTCATTGGATGAATACTTTCAATAAAGTAAAAAAAAAAATTTTTTTTATTTTATTTTTGTTTTTTTTTTAATTTTTATTTTATTTTATTTTTTTTTCTGTCTCTCGCAACCTCGATGCTAATAGACTAGCTCACTACCAGCTTGCCTACAGCGGCAGTGTAGTTTTTGGATAAAAAAACTATGTTTTTTACTCAACTGAGAGCGTAAATATGAGATTAAATTGTTAATAACAACAATAACAGCGTTGATTGAAAGTTTTTGTTTCATTACTATAATAACATTTTTCATTGTCATAATCAAAATGTTTTCATATATCCAATGAAAATTTTTAACGTAATTACGAAATCCAATGAAGCGATTTTAAGGAAAATACTTCATTAAAACATTGAAATTTCATTTAGACAATGAAAATTTTAATTTAACCACTGAAAATTTTTTTATGAATGTGATTCATTAAATATATGAAGCATTTTTCTTTCAGTGATTCAACAATAAATTTCAATGTTTTTAGCAAGAATAAAAATTGGGAATTAAGCACGATAAACAAAATCTTTTAAATAAATTTTTTTTTCAGTTTTCCTTTTGTTATGATCAAAATGTATTAATAAAGTGACCTCAGTACTTCAACAATGCGACAATTGAAAAAACAACAAGCATTTTGTTGCTAGAATTCAGACGGCAAATGTCAAAATGCCTTATAAAAAAATGTAAATAAACAAAAAAAAAAAGACACCAAACGTCACACCACGAAGAAAATCACTGCAAACAGCTGCGCTTGTGAAGTCTCATTATTAGTACATTCTGGCTATGGTTATGTTTATTTTATTAAATGTTGTCAAATTTTTGTTTATGAGAAACATAAAAACAAAACAAGCAAAGAGCGGTAAATCGCTGAATTTGCCTCTAAACCGCTGATTTCGATCTTCAAATGTCAATTTTAAGTTGAAACATTTTACATATGTTTTGACATAAATTAATTTTTTATCGATAACTTTTTAAAAATGTTTGACAATGGTTAATTTTTCTATTACATTATATTTGCACTGTTCACCAAAACTTAAACAATGCATTAAAAATATAGTGACATAATGCCTTAAGCAATATAATTCACTAACTTTTATCTAACTGCTTAAAACGTCAAATAGCGTTAATGATATAAACTTTTTTGCGTTTTAGTTGTGATGAGGGCATACTAAATTTGTCATTCCCTGTGAAAGTGTTTTAATATTCATCTAAGACCCCAAGTAATGTATATTTTCTAAGTCCTTGAGTAATTCTAAGTCCTTGAGTAATTCTAAGCCGGTATGGCCTTGTCCGTTTGTCTATCCGTCTCTTGAAATCACGCTCACTTTCAAACGACTTAAAAGAAAAAAAAGATAAATATTGATATGAAATTGTTTCTAGTTCTTCTAAACAGTTTGAGATTGAAATCCAGCAAAATCGGTTCAGTAGGAAAAGAGCTATTGAATTGAAATGTGGAACAACCGTAAAAAAAAAATTGATAATTTTGTTACAAAAACCTAACCTATTAGATTTTGTAAAAATTCGTTTTATATGACTAAAAATCATACTGTTAAATAATTAATGATAGGCCACATATAAAGCCCACTCTAGAAAAAACTAGATTACTTTTTAAAATTTCGTGAAGATCGGCCCACAATTTTCCATTGGTCCCATATAAGGACCACTCAGGAAATATTCTAGCTTTAGGTGTAGGGTATCGGCACAGCTGAATGCATCACTCTAACATAAAAACATGAAAAAAAAGCTAGGAAGTTGGAAACCTTAGTATGTAACGTAATTTGAGAGTCGTATACCTTTGAAACATCAGCATTTATCTAGATTTATATAAAGCTTTTTAAAATGTTTAGGTTTAAGCGGTATTTTTAAAAAAATTGCCTATAAATAAAATAATTAGCGGTCTCTACCGGCTTTAAAATGTTTAAAAAAACAGGTAGAAGTGGAAAATGCCAATGACGAATATTCTGCTGTTGTTTTGTTTACATTTCAACAAAGAGAATCAAACATACAGGGATGGGGTGTGCTGGAAATCGAAGAATTTTATGACAAATTTTATACAAATATTTCTCTATTAAACAGACCTGAAAGGTATCGTTAAAGTAAAATTTCAACTTCGAGTTCTGCTGCTTCCACCAGATGCACATAATTACGATTTTGTGCTTTCGGGCACAATTTCTTTAGCCTTAAAAATGTAGTGAGTATACATGAATCAAAGAAACAAGATTGCGCAGGTCCGTTATTTTTTGTGTGTAACGAAGAAATAGAATTTGTGTATGTGCATTTGTGTGTGTCTTACATTTTTTTACAACAAACACTCATATTTAGTCTAGGATCACGTAGATGCGCAGTAGATTTTTTTTTGTACGGCTGATTGCGCAATCTTGTTTTTTTGATTCATGGTGAGTATATACATATATAATATTTCCCTAAAGTATGCTGAACTTTTGTCCAAAAATTCAAGTTTAATATTTTTCTCTTAAAATAAAAATTTGCACTTGTGTTTAGTTTTCTTTAGAAACAATTCTTGAATAAGATTAAAGATTTAATAAAAATATAAATGTTAAATAAAAGAAATAAACAAGGATTAAAATGTGATATGTATGTAGATTCCTTGCCAATTTCTATATAAGCTTTGGTCCTGATTCCACTTATTTTACAGACTCCTTGTGTCGAATTTTTGTTGTTGTTACTCTTTATACTGTTTCTGAGTGTTTGTGTATTCTGTTAATATTTTAGTGCGAGTCTTGCATGTGTAGTTGTGTTTCTGTGAGTATTTTTTGTCATTCGTGATTGATTTTTTTTTTAAATTATTTAAGTTTTTCTTCGTTTTTTTTTTACTTATAGTTAAAGTTTCTTTTTATAAAATTTGTTTTTTATTTATTAAAAGCGTCTTTTTACAAACATGTTATAATATTTTTTTTTTTGTTTTTTTATTTGTGTGTGAAAATATCATTGGTTTTGTTTTTTTTTAATTTTGTTCTATATGCAAATAAAAATCTAAAAAATTTAATTTAAACTAATATCAAGTATTTTGAAACGTCGACTGGACGTTTCAAAGTATGCCTGTTTCGACATTGTGTGCCGTCCCCAATGTATTGGGATCAAAGTTCATTTTTAACTCTCCGGCTAGGACGATTTCTGATATGCAACCAACAATACCACTCGAGTATCTTCGGCGTGTAAAGTAACTGACGTCGGGCATGCCTCCTGAGGAAAAAGAAAGTAGAATAGTAGAGATCCAAGCTTGTTTAAGCAATTTTCTTAAGATTATTATCTTTAAAAAAAAAACTTACCAACATATAAACCTGTATCTGTATTTAATTGACGTAATTTACCCGGTGACCTCAAGGACAGACTCTTGCGTCCATCCACTTCTAAGTAACCGTCTTGAGAATCCCTATTAACGGAATAAAGTCACGCAAACGTTTATATTGTTTATTAAGGATAATTTAATTTTGGGCTAAATAAAGTTGGGGAAAAATAATAACCATTACCTTATGGCACGCACACGATGCCAGAGACCATCACTAACTTTGGTGGTATTAAAACGTATGCCCACTTCTCCCGAACCCAAATTATAGCGAAAGTGTAGATAACTAAAAAAAATTGATTTGAAAATTAATGAAAGTTTCTAGAAAATAAAGTTATGTATGTAAAAAGGATTAAAAAATATTGTTCGGTCTTAAAAAGTTAATTTTAGCGGTTGAATGGGCAATAAGAAGCTTTAACATAATTAGTAGGAGTTAATTAGATCTAGAGGGATATTTAAAAGACAGTTTGAATATATTATTTGGCTTATTTGACTTATTTGGGTAGCTGAACATTAAAACAAGATGGAGTAATTGTCATGAATTGCCTTAAACTAGATTTGCACTCCTATTGAGGTACTATTTCTTCGTCGACCATGCTGAATCAAATAGTCCTTTTAAGGTTAGGTCACCAATCTATTGGCTCAATCGTACTTGTAATTACTGCCAAAGTTGTCAGTGAAGGACGCTAGAAAGTTGAAAGTTTAAATTTTGTAAGGAACTGGTTTGGATAGCTTGATTTAAGCTGGATTTGAGAGAACTCATGATTTCTTTAAAGGTAAAAAAATTAGATAAATGCCATAGTAGCACTGCTTTAAGCACCCTGTTGTGAAGCTACTTTCATTTAAAGAATTTTTCGTGCGTAAATTCATAAATTTACAAACTGTTAGCCAGACGTCCAAAGAAAACCTGTCGCGGATAGTTTAATGCTTTGATATTCGAGCCTGGGTTACCGTTCGCACGTCTAAAGTCGCAATGTGACCCTTTTTTTTAACAGCCTGCGACTTTTTGCGAGGATTTTTTTATCACCGACATTTTTTTTTCAGTTGATTTTCGCAAATTTTCATCAAATGTTTTAAAGAATATTTTTAGCAAAAAAAGCTTTTAAAAATGAAAAATTGTGGTGTTTGCAGTGCTTATTTCAGAAAACTATTTTTAGCCGCCGAGTCAATGAAAGAAGAAGTTGTCGTAAAACTTGGACAGGTATGTACCAACATGTGAATATTTTGCTCAAACTTAAAAATAAAATCTGGGAATTTATTTCTCATGTTGAGTAACATTATTATACAAAATATTCCTGGAAAATATTGAAGGAATAAGACTATTAAAGTATAAAAGCTTTTCAGGATTGTTATTTGACTTAAGCTACGGTCACACTTATCTAATATTTGACGAACAAAACGGGACCAACAAGAAAACTAAATAATCATTTCCCTCAATTTCAATATTTAATTTGATATTTATACCACATCTTACAAACAACAATTTGTTGCTATGTCTAGCAGTATAATTAGTTTATTTTGTGATATTAAGATCATGCTAAATCTCAATAACTATTAACAAAAGTAGGGGTTACGCTTATTTAGTCCAATATTTAATAAGTGTGACCGTAGCTTTAGAATACACATTCGAATAATATGAAAATTTGCTTAAAAAATAAAATTTATTTTATTCTTTAAAAAAAGATTTCTTGTTAAAACGAAAAGAAAATCTGAAAATCGAAAAAGTAAAAAGGAAATGAAGCTATAAATACGTGTTTAGAAGCAGAGGAAACAAAGGAGTCCGAGACGGATAACGTTAACAACGATGCAGGTCCTTTCAAGAAACATAAAATTTCGTGATACTATTCGAAAGAATGGGAACTGAAGTATAAACGGCCTAACCAGCACTTGTAGTAAAAGCAGCCGTTTTGCAGTGTTTGTAAACATCTTTTAAGGCGCATGTAGACGACATGTTCTTTTCAACTGGCTTGTCAACAAAATTGCTGTTTTAAGGTTTAACATATATGCGGGCACAAACGTAAATGTAATTTGCTTCTGACATTTTCTCTGTTTTTTTTCGCATAGTTATTGCAGAAACCAAAGTAGTTCTCGGTTTCAAAATAGCGTGCGGCCGCTATTGCTATAAAATGGTGAAATGATCATAATTCCGCCAATACTGAAAGGCCGCTGATGGTTTCTTTCCGGCATAGATTTCTGACACAGCTGATATCAGATGGCTTGCCAGAAGAAAATAGAGAACGCTCTAATTAAAATTTTGTCAGATGACTTTGTATCTGACTTTTACAGAAGAAATGTTATAAAGACAACACACGACATGTGTGTATTTTTCAGTCGGAAATTTGACAACTCAGATGTAAAAAACATGTCGTGTACATGCTGCTTTAGTAAACTAAAACAAGCATCTACAGTGACATGGAAAAACAAAAATCACATTCTGAAAATTTAAAAATGCAACTGACTGTTTTGTTTCATTTGTGTTTTTTTGTTTTGCTATGCTTTTCATTATTAAAAAAAACGTTAAAAAAAGATGTGCGACTTTTATTTTCTTAAATGACTACATACTTTTGTCGACTTTATTTTTATAAAACGACCTCTTGTGCGAATTTTTAAAAATTCCGAACGGTAACCCTGATTCGAGTCCTTTTTGCGATTTTATCGTAAGCGACATCATTAAAACTATCGTTAACGATAGGTACTATGACGAATTGAATCTCATGTTCTTGAAAACTATCGAATGCTTCATTATAAGTTTTAAAATTATTAAATGCATAACATAAAGCCAAATAAAGCGCGGCACTACTTAAGAATAAAAAATTAAAACCATCTTTTGTAAAATTTGCCTTTTTTCGCTTACGATATAATCGCAAATAGGGCTCGATATAATAGAAGAATAATATTAAACCATAGATTTACTTAAGGTTTCTTTAAACCCTGCCTTAAAACATTTACCAACGGCTTAAACTTGACACCAAGGCTAAACTATTCTTAAAGATCATGTGCAGAATCTATACATAAAGCTGGGATCACACGATTGCCGCAATGCACCAATTTTCACACTTTTTAACACCCCAATCGTGTGACTGCACAACCAAATGGCTCATGTACCAATCGAGGACAATATTGTGATTAATTTTACCTACAAAGGAAACCCTGGTGCGGCAATCGTGTGACTTTTTGCTATGCAACCGCGCGTCAATAAAACTAACAAAAATTCACTAATATTTATTGTGTTCTTGTGCCTTTTTTTTAAATAAATTTCCTTTTTTGTGTTTATTTTAGTATGTAATGAAAATAAATTGAGCTATTCACAAGTTGTGCTATCAAGTCATAGTGTCATAAATAAAATTTTACAATTGTTTAAAAAAATATTGTTGTGTTTGAAACAAAATAAACATTTTAATGCCTTGTTGATAATTTTAACGTAACTGTACATTAGAAATCTTAATTATAAGCGCTTGCCCACAGCAGTCATATATATTTCTTTTAAATATTTTAAGAAATATTACTTTACAACTTTATGACTACCTTGTGAATAGCCCAAATATGTATTTATTAATTAAGCATTTTCATTTGTTTTTAATTATTGCTATTAACAGAATATGTATGTATGTATGTTCACAAGCATATTTAGCTTTTCAGTGCGAATATTTTTATTAAAGATATTTCTATGCGAACCTTAACAAACGAAATTGTTGAACAGGCTTTTAATTTTTGAAATTTCTTAAAAAATTTAAATAAAACTATTCAACAAAAATTTGTTTAAGTATATGATACAAATTTAATATTATTTAATGAACAAACACTACAGCTGTTTTCGCAGTTAAGAACAATCGTGTGACTGTGCTGCGGCAATTGTTGTAACCATTTCGCTTTGTACCAACCAGCGGCTCTAAAAATTTGTTTAAAACATGGCAATCGTGTGATTTCAGAATATTTGATTGGTGCAATTTCATTATTGTGCGTCAATAAAGCACAATAAAAATTGTGTCATATTGGTGCATTTGCGGCAATCGTGTGATCCATGCTTAAGATCTTGTGTAGTCATTAATGCAAGTACAGTTTACTTTGATATTCATAGCACGGACTTGTTGATAAGTCAAACTTTACCGTCAAATAAAATATAGCCTCTTAATCTCTTTCTTCCCTCGATTTGGATTTAAACTATAGGCTTAAGGCTAAACCCACGCCAACACAAGACAAATCGTCAAAGACACTTGTCTGATGGTAACTCACACCAAAAGAAGTCTTATCCAACCCGTTATCAGACAGAAATGCGACAATGCTTTTTGTCTTTTTCGAAAGCACGCAATTATGTGCAATAAGGTTCGTTTCAGTCTGTTTTGTCTTACTCTGTGTGGGTATGTTGTATCAAACCACATATGTTTTAATCAACCCGTGCTTTATCGCAGTAAGTCAAAAGAAAACAGTTTTGCGGATGTTTTGTTTGGTGTGGGCTGCTTTTTCTGATGCCGTGTTAGTCAAAAAAACCGTTTTGTCTTTTGTTGGTCCGGATTTAGCCTAAATAATCCTTATACGATTCAGAACCCTAAGATCTTGGAGTTACAGGCTTCAATGGCATGAGATCGATCTTTAGCCCTAAACTTGTTTGGTAGGTTAAAGTTAAAAACAAAAATCAGTCACTAACGTTACATACTTATTCCTCTGCGCGACTTGGAGTTAAACGTCAGTTGTCTTCAAAAAGAATCCTTATACAATTCAAAAACTCAAGGTATTGGAGCTGCCGGTTCCCATTGCTTTAGACCGTTTTCTTGTCATTATCTTGTTGAAAAATTGGGGTAAATTCTTACTTTAGTACCAAAATCAGAAACTACCAGACACTTTTGACATCTCAATGCTTTCGACTTTGGCTTAAATCCTCTTTTAAATTTCCCTAATCTAAAGCAGTTTAAAACCCTACGGTCTTGGAGATACTTGGTTTCATAGCACCAGCTTGGCCTCTATTCAGAAGCAGTGTTTCATCGAACTTAAAATCCTTGGGGTATTGGAGGCACCTTAACCTCTTGAATATACAATCTGAGTAGCAGACGTAGCACTGACCCAAAAGGAGTCCGGTAAAACACTAAGAACTTATCTTTAATCGTTCATTTTAATGACTTTTAAAAACCATTTCCGATAAGATTAAATTAGCATTGCCAAAACAAATACTTACCCCTCTTCTATGCCCAGTGATAGATAATCATCATTATCCTGATCGGTGGTACCCACTCTCCCTGTCCACAAAATTACACCGTTCTCTGATCTTGTCTTAATCCTCAGATTCAAATCGATATTATAGCTAATAATTTGACTCATAGTCTCGGCATCATTATAGTGAAAATAACTATCCTGGCCGGCAAAGCAGGCACCAAAATTTTTACGCACTCCTATAGGATGATTTTGACTGGAGGGTAAATCAAATTTACTCAATAAACTCCAGTCGGTATGGGTCTGAGCAGAGTCCACTTGGGATTTTCCTTTCTCGCTGTCCTCACTGTTGTAATGTTGTGGATTACCTTTCTCCTCTTGGTTTTCATCACCATTCGAATTGAAATGTTCGTTACTATAGTCATATTCGGTTATAACCAATTTTGGTTGCTTGGGTACATAAGGACCCTTGGTATTGGCCATTATGCGTTTCATATCCTGGGCCAATTGTTTGCGTTGATATTCCTCAGTGCCATCGCTGTCATCGAACAGAGATTCATTAATAACAAAGGTTTCTTCTTTTTCGTCCCCTAACGCCTGAGGAGTTGTCTCCTCCCATACATCTTCGCTAACATCAGTGTCCTCATCATTATCCTCGTTCGATTCCAAATTCATGGCCTGCATGGCTTCCCTAGAAGTTTGTTCGTAATCTTGCCATTGTTTTTCCAAAGCGACCGGATCATCAAATGTTAAAATGTCACTGCCGGTGTTCGTCTGAAAGCTTTCGTAGTGGGTAGGCAAGCGACTTAATTTATGTTGTGGCTTATCCACAACGGGTGCCTTATGATGGGGATCCGGTTTCAAATCAAATTGCTGTTGGGTGTGATGATATTTCTTGCCATTGAATTTGGCAGCCGGTGGTGGCTCTTCAGTTGTGGTGGTTGAAGTTGTTGTTGAATACTTACGTTTGTTGCGGTTTCGTTGTAATTGTACGTTGCTTTTTGATGTATTTAAAATTTCTTTTGTGGCTCTATGCAACTTTTGCTGTAGGAACTGTTCTTGCTCTAGTTGCTGCTCCTGCTGTTGCTGCTCATGCATGGCTTTTATGTCTCGGAATATGATATCATCCTCGACTTCATCTAAGTCGTCATCTTCCATAACATCCCCTTCCCCTTCCTCTTCATCAAACAATTCCAAGTCTCCGTCGTTGGCTTGATTATCGTTATTAACTTTGTCCAAAATGTGTTGCAATGTTTCCGGTACTTCATCAGACATAAAGTCGTTGTCGGCTGCAAAATTCTTGTTGAATCCTTGCCAATTTAATGTTGCTTTAGTTGTGCTTGTCGGTGTTGTTGTAGTCGTTGTAGACGTTGTTGTTGCTTTAGTGGTTGTTAACTTGGATTTTTGTGTGGTTTTGGCATGTTGTTGCTTATGCCATGCTATTTGTTGTTGTTGCTTTTTGAATTTCTTATGGTTAATACCCTTTTGATGTTGCTGATGTTGCAGTTGCTGCTTATAGCTGTCCCTTGCGTTCAAGTCATTGTGTGTAACGTGCTGCTTGCTTTTGGCTAATGCCTTATTCTTTTGCAATTCTTCTATTGATACTTCGGCCTCTTTATTGCACTGGGCATTGTACACACTACAACGGCACTCATAGCTCTCCATTTGCGGTACACACTCTGCCAAAGGGCCACAAGGTCTGGCCACACAAGCATGTGGACAATTGCCTACATTAGTACCTCCCAGAGCCTCAGAGACAATTGCAAGTGAATGTCCATTTATTTCAATCTGATAAAGGAAAAAAAAATATTAAAAAATCTTTGCTAGTTTTTTGCTTAGTTTGTGAAACTTACATGTTGTATACAACCCATAAAGAAGGGTTTATTTTTCAAATCCATTGGTAATTTGTCAACATGATTTACACCACCTACGAACAGATTTTCTGGCAACGATAGGTGCCAAAAACCATTCGAAGATATCGTCATTACTTCTGGCATTTGGTCGATCTGTTAAACATAAATGAAAACAATCAATTTAAATTTACATTTGTAATATTTTTTGAAGATGTACAAAAAAATATTTGCTGAAAGACATCTAGAAAAAAATATAAGAAAACAAGAATTTTCAAAGACTAACAAATATATTTTCTAGTTAGTTAAACGGAAAAGTGTTTTCTTTCTGACAAGATACTTTTTGTCGGCGTTATTTTCAAGGCGAATTCATACAGGTGATTGCAGAGCTTTGCCGAGAGAGTAATGCTAATTCATACTTGTTTTTGTATAAAGTTTTACATTTGGAATACATAAAAAGGGACGGCTAGCATAACTCTCTCACTGATGCGGTCCTGTATGAATTCGCCTTAATCGGTACTTATTTTTAAATTAACTTTTTCCTAATTTGTTATTGTAAAAAAGGCAATTTAAAAAGTCTACTTTACTTTATGAGGTACTTTTTTCAAAAAGGTTCTTTATTTTAAAAAAGAACTCTATCCAAAAAGGGTACTTTATTTAAAAAAAAGTACTTTATTTCTTTAAAAGGTTTTTTTTTTAAATTGTTGTTTTTCAAAAGAGTAATTTTGTATAAAAGTTAACACTTTTTTGTACTTTTTTCCATAAATTTAAGTTTTTCTTATATTTAATCTTAATAAAATATGATATTTTAAAAAGTTGGTCTCGTGTTGAAGATATAACTAATAATTGGTCCTTAATTTGTATGGACCGTTTTCTTTTGATAAAAAATGTATTTCACATTATTTTTTCAGAAAAAACATGTTATTATTATTTTGTTTTATTGATTATCCCAACTTGTGGTAATGAATAACTTTTCTGTCTGTAAGAACCATACAGAGAGAGCGAGAGAGAGAGAGCAACATATGGATCGATTTTTATAAAATTTAGTGCTTAATTTGCATAGGAGCTACTGTTTTCGATGAAGATACTTAAAAACGAAAAATGGAAACCACTAAAATAGTTTCTTACTTAAAAAAAATTTTATTTTTTACCTTCAAGACCGCTAATCTGGCTGTTCTCGACACTTTAATTGTATGCCACTGGCCAACACTTAAAGGATATTGACTCCTGTTGACAAGGAAAATTTAAAGAAAAAAAATTCAAACTCCTTCTTTATATTAAAAGTAAATTTCTTACCTTACTACCGCTGGTCCACTGCCCAAATCAAAAGTAAATTCAACAAAGCCATTGTTTAAAGCCAAGGCCACAAAATCGCCATGGTGTTTGGGACCTGAATACAGTATCAAGCCGTCCGATAATTCTGGTTTCAAAATTACCTTCAAAATAAATTAAAACCAGTTGGTAAAGTAAACAAACTTATTTTTTATATACAAAATTACCTTTAATTCTAGCCATATTAAAGCGCTATCTCCCAAAGGAGCATAACGCAAAAAGGAGGAACCATTAAAGGCAGGGACCTGCAAGTTTTTAAACAAAACTTTATGAACCTTTTGTATTTTATTTCTTAAAAATACCTGCAAGTCCATGCGTATCTCACACAGATCACCCACAAAACCTATGGGACAGAGACAGACTGCACCCTGATCCGAGGGCAAACATTTGCCACCATGTTGACAGGGGTATTTAAAACATTTGTCCGTTACACAGTCCTCTGTTGGAATAATCGTTTTAAATTTCTTTAATTACACTAAGAAATATTGTATTATAAACTCACGAATATCAAAGCCCTTCACTACATCTCCTAGGGGATGTTCTTCAAATTTATAATCGTGTTCATTGGCCACAAAACGCCTTATGCAGCCCAATAAACCGCCAGTTATAGGCAGACGATTAGCCAAACCGGTTATATTGCCAGTTCCCCCTAAAAATACCGGTTCGCGAAAAGTAATTCTAGAGAAAAGTCCCTGCAAATTGTAGAATATCGATATGATATGATTCCAATGGAAAAAATAAAATAGAATTACATTTGATCTCCCTTGAACTTTAGTGCCATGATTCAAAACCAACCAGGCATCCCATCTATGGCGGTAAATAATAACAGAATTCCATTCATTTAAAAGTATAGTTTCACGCGAACGAACACTACCAGCACCGCTACCGCAATCGAACCTGAAATTATTTTATTCATTTTTAAAGGTTTGCGCTTAAAGTTTTTTAAAGCTTTTTTTACTATTCCCCTTTTATAAACTTACCAAAATTCTACAAAACCTTTATTCAAAAGTAAAGCCATAAAATCACCCGTTAAATCGTCACGTTCTCCGCTTAACAAAATTATACCATTAAATGATTCAGGACGGAATTCTATACGTAATTGTACATGTTTATAAGCTCCTCGTAACGCTGGAAAGGCCAGCCATGAGTTTTTTGAAAATTTTGGTACTCTCACTTTAAGGTCTAGAAAAGAAAACATTCAAATTAGCATAAATAAGCACAAGGTTTAAAAAATAAATTGCAATACCTTCTGCACAATTGCTGCCGGTTTTACCAAATGGACACAGACAGCGACTAGATCCTTCGGAATTGTCGCATATACCATCTGCACCACATTCTAAATTACAAATTCTGGAAATGGAAAATATCAATTGTGTATTAATAAAAAAAAAATAACATTAGCGGTGTTCAATATTGGACTTGTAAAAGAGCAAATGCAGAAATCAGAAAGTAATTCTGAGTCGATCGGCATAATTAAACGTGAGTCTAGAACCAATATTTTAAGGTGTTACACACATTAGCACAAATGTATAATAGCCTCTACACTACTGCCTGGACCACAATAACGACAAGAAAATTTCTTTCCTATTTTTATATTGAAAACAATAATTAAAAACTAAAGACAGAATTAGTCTTTACTTTCTGTTCTGTTACGAAACAGCTGATTTGTTTTTGTTATTAAAAAACCTGTGAAATTGATTAGTTTTTCTGTACTGTTACGGCCCAATCTGTAATATTAAAAACTTTTTAAGTAATTTTAAGTGACTGCAACAGAAACAGAAAGTAAACACTAACTGAGCCTTAAAACTTGTTTTTCTTTTCAATATAAATATACGAAAGATACGTTCTTGTCGACATTGTGGGCCAGGCGGTTAATATTAAATATTTAAATTAAATTGAAATTAAATAAAAAAAATTTTAACATTTAAGTGAAAACTTTAATTTTTAGTTAAAATATAAATTTTAAGCGAAAATTTTTATTTTTAGTGAACATTTTAATTTTCATGTGATCATTTTAATTTTTCGGTGAAACTTTTCAGCAAAAATTTTTTACCGTAAATTGAACTTTTTTTTTTTTTGGTAAAAATGTAACATTTAAGTTAAAATTTAAATTTTTGTAAAATTGCAGTTTTTAGTGAAATTCCAATTTTAAGTTAAATTTAATTTTTAAGTAAAATTTTATTTTTTTAGTGAAAATTAAGTTTTTTGTGAAAATTCGAATTTGAGTTAATCAAGCATGTTCTGTAAATCAAAATGAAGTGATTTTAAAATTGTACAAATCTTGAAAACGACGAAAAATATTCCATTTTATATACTAAATACTTTGAGTACTACTTATCTTTACAAGAACCACTGTTGAAAACCTGATAAACTACAGCCATTTTGTAAATAATTGAGATCGAAATCTCGTTCGATTTTAATTCCACTTAATTTCGATTTGAAGAACATGCCCTAATATTTAATTTTTAGTAAAAATGTGTATTTTTAGTTAAAATGTGTATTTTTAGTTAAAATGTGTATTTTTTTAGTTAAAATTTAACTTTTGATATTTTTTGTTAGGCTTGAGTTCATCAAATTAAATTTTCATTAAATTATTTTTATTGAAGGAAGGAATTTTTACAACACATGTAATTTTATTAAAATTTATTGATAATTTTCTTGGCTGAGCTGTGACTCGAACCTGGGTTGAATTTCCATGTGTCAAGAATCACCACATTCTTTCATCAGAATTCTTCGAGTTCTAATCTCTGCACCACGGCGCTGCCTACCAAGAAAATTATCAATAAATTTTAATAAAATTACATGTGTTGTAAAAATTCCTTCCTTAAATTAACAGTTTAACTTTGAATCACAATTGTTGTTAAAATTTAACTTTTTAGTGAAAATATTTTAATAAAAAATTGCATTTAAGTAAAATATAGAATGTTTAGCTCAAGGCGAATTCATACAAGGTGGTCTTATTTTGAAAACGTTTACAACACTAAAAGATATTTTAACGTTGTGTCAAAAATGATACAACACTGAAGTAAACGATTTAAACAAATATTTCATATTCTTTTTATTTTAAATTGTTTGTTTTAAAATGTAAAAAATTTTTAATTTCACAATTTTAAGCCAAAATTAAAAAATTTAGTAAATATTCCCCAGAACCACATGAACGGTATATCATTTTGACACAAGGTTAGTAATCAGCTGTTGCTTACGTAGCAAGATAAGGTCACCTGGTGTAAATTCGCCTTGGTTTAGCTAAAATTGGAATTTTTAGTGAAGTTTGAATTATAGTGGATATTTTTTTTTGTAAAAATTTGAATTTTTTTTTTAAATTTTGAAAAGCGAAAATATGAATTTTAAATGAAAATTTTAATTTTTAATGAAAATTTGAATTTTTGTAAACTATGGAATTTTTAGCTTAAATTGGAATTTTTAGTGGATATATTTTTTGGTAAAAATTTTAGTTTTTTTTTCAAATTTTTAGAGAAAGTCCAATTTTTAATAATATTAAAAGTTTTAGTGAAAATTTGAATTGGAATCTTAAGAAAACATTTTAATTTTTTTGTGAAAATTCGAAATTTAGTGAAAATATAATTTTTTAATATATGAACATTAGAATTTATGGTGTAAATTTGAATTTAAGGTAAAATTTTAATTTGAAGTGAAAATTTGAATTTAAGAACACATTTAGAATTTTACCAAAATTTTGGTATTTTCGTAAATATTTAAATTTGTGTTGAATATATATTGGAACTTCTGGTAAAAATTTGAATTTTTAGTTTAAATTTAAATTAAAGTGAAAATAAAAATGTTTGTTGAAATTTTAACTTTAATTAAAAATTTGAATTTTATTTAAAAATTAGAAATTTTAATGAAAAAATGAAATTTTAGTGAAATATTTAACTTTTTAGTGACATTTTAAATAAAATTTTAGGCGAAAATTTTATATTTTAGTAAAAAAAAACCTTTTTTTTAAGTAAAAATTGGACTTTTTGTGAAAATAATAACTAAGCGAAATTAGGAAGGTTAGTGAACATTTGAGTTTTAGTAAAAATTCAAGTTTTTAGTAAAAATTTAAAGTTTTAGCGAAATTTTGAGTTTTAATTAAAATTTCAAGTTTTTAGTAAAATTTCAAGTTTTTAGTCAAAATTAAAATTTTTAGTAAAAATTAAAATTTTAAGTGAAAAATAAAAAATTTTTAGTGGAAAATTAAAATTTTTAATAAAAATTTAATGATGTCATTGATTTACTTACTTATTTGTGTCCGGCATACTTAAATTATATGATATGTTTGTTGATATTTTGTTACTGCCACTTGTGGCATTCACATTCGATTGTTGCAGTGTTTGTTTCTGTTCTTGTTGTGCAGTTGTGGCAGTTTGTAATATAATATTTGTATGATATAGTTGTTGCAATTTATCTGCTCTAATGCTGCTTGCTTGTGCTTGCAAATGTTGTTGTTGTTGCTGTTGCTGTTGATCATTAACATTATTGCTATTCAATATGGCTTTTTGTTGTTGCTGATATGTTGTGTGACTTATAGGTCTTAAATTTAATTGATTATTATTGACATCATCATAGATCGACATGTCCTGTTTCGAATAATAATCGTCCAAATCATCGAAATTGCCATTTGCTATAATTTCCGTTGTGGTAGTAGAGGTGGTCATTGCAGCCGCTGAGGGAGATGATGTTGTGGTTGCAATTGCATCGGCAGCTATTGAATTTGGATCTCTTTGTCGATAACGATAGAGCAAGAGGTTTAAAGGTTTTGCGGTTGACATTGTTAATACATGTTCATGGTCGTTCATGTCGGAGTTGTGGCGATCGTAACCACCATCTATGCCACCACTACTTTCATTTGATATGTAATAGTCATTAGAATTAAGTTTCTGCCTTTGAACTGCCAATGTATCCAAATCATCGTTTATGTAGTTCGAATCATCTAGATCATCTTCTTCACCCGATTCTCTTGAATGAGAGGACGAAGAAGAAGCTAAGGAACCAGACGCCAAGACGGATGACAATGAGTAACTCGAACTTAAATGGTTATCATCGTTATTGGCCAACTTGGCACTAAATGAAGCTCCCTTCTGATAGAGGACATCCTCGTCCGATTTACTATGGCCATCTCCACTGCCACTAGAATTTATCACTGTCAAAGAGTAAAAAAAGGAAAACAATTAAATCTTTTCTTTTTTTATTTAAGGCCGTAATGGGATTTTTACACGATAAAATATACTTGTGCCAAAAATAAATTTAAACAAAATGTCCTCGTATGAAACGTACCTTGACAGCTATAACCGTTTTTATTGAGTTCATAACCTTCGATGCAATCACATTCATACATGCCATCATGTATTTCATAACACAATTGTTCGCAGGGACTTGTATGACCACAGTGTCCTAGAAATAAACGACAACAACAAAACACAACATTAAGAGAAATATACACAATACAGCAAAAATAATTCTTTGTACTCATAGATATGAGTTCTATTATTATACGGATGTATGGATGGTTGAGTGAATGTACAAGTGGGGGGTGTGGGGATAATGGAGGAATGGGTTACAGGCTTGTTGTAAGTGAAATAAAATGACAATGCAAAAGACACAATATTATATACTCATTATGCATATATTTCAAAAAAATCTATTTGAATGCATATTTCCCTGTGCACACATGTATGAGTGTGTGGAGCTGTGTGTATTTGAATACACATACATTAAGCCATTGAATCAGTGCAGCTTTAAAGCATTACCCTGCAGTTCAAGTGCACAAAAATATTTTAAGGTTACAAAAATTTGTGAAAATTTTTAGTATATTTGAGTTTTTAGTGAAAATTTATATTTTTGGAAAAAAAATTGTTGACAATATTTTTTGATTTTGACATTTTTTACTAGCAAAAGTAAAAAAAAAATTTGCTATTGTTGAAGTATTGCGGCAAACGTATACAAACTTATACACGGTTACTTTTTTCACCAAAATAATAAGTTATTTAGTCCAATTATGAATAAAAATTCTCCGGGAATTTTCTCCCTTCTCCCATTTTTCCTATGTAAATTCAATTGTAACAATTAGAAAAGGGAAAAAACACCCGGGGAATTTTTATTCATAATTGGGCTGATTATCAAAGTAATTTTTGGGAATACAAAATTGGTAATTAAGAACATTTTGTTTGTCGTGCTTAATTTAAAATAATAAGTTTTATTCTTTTAATGCACTTAAGCGAATATTTTTCTCAGATACATATACAAAATTGTGTCTCTATAAAATGAATCATTTAAATGAGGATGGCTTTTAAGAGGGCACATCTAAGTGAAGATATTGTACATAATACAATACATCGCTCATTTGCTTCAACAACGCCATAAGTCAGAAATCACAAATTATTAATGCATATTAAATAATTCTTATGCAAATATTTTTAACTCAACTCTTGAGTGAAGAATACAAATTTCATTTTCCATTATGTTGTGTGAAACTTAAAACTTTAAAGGATGGACGATGTTGCAGGTGATGCGTGATATAGAAATATTTTTGTTGCCAGCTGTGCATTTGCGCATTAAAACATACAACTCCTTTAAGAGCAAACTACTGTATGTCTTAATCTAAAATGTATCTCAAATTGCAATTATTTAGCAAAAATGTCAATACACCTTTTTTTTGTTAGTGGATCCCTCGCCCGGGTTATGTAGATGTGGATATTTCATTTCAGGTGAAATTAAAAGATCCGTATTTTTGGTGGTCGTGGCTTTTTTGGGAACCATATGGTGTCTGTGGAAAAGATTTACAATGATATCTACCCTAGAACGAACTCCATGGTGGATCGTAATCACGGGCAATCAATACACCCAGGTAGACATTTGAGTACATTATCCGTTAAGATTTCATACTTGCCCCTTGTTTAGGAACTGGAGCAATCTCACCTCCGCTACTTTTGGAAAAATACCTGCAGTATCTGCTGAGTAACAACAGCACTTAGGAATAATCCTCCCTCAGGGCGAACCCTCCCACAATTAGTGAGAAATCAGCGCTCAATGTGATTTTCAGGCTATCCCTTTCCGCGGCTTTGGGTAGTAGCCACAACTACTACGTCTTCCCTGAATGTAAATTTTTTACGGTAAAGCGAAACTTTCACAAAGGCAATCAATCTAAAAGACTGAAAGCATTTCCCGGTGCCGTGCCACCTGGGGCTACTGACTTCCGTGGTAGCTCATGTCAATTTTGGATTTTTGCCGAGTCCCAGGTTTCGACTGCACCTGTGGGCTCTTTCTCAAAAACGGAGCAAGGGAGATCTTAAAAAGTCGGCATTAAGAGCTGTATTTACCCATTGTAGACAAGTTTTTTCTGTTGGCGGAGCTCTATAGGCTGCTCTTTGGTGGAAGTTATATCCATATCCATATGCTTAGAAGTTGCTACCCAGTAAAAAATGTGCTCAAAAAGGAGCAGGTTTTATGTATGAATGCATACCTCAAATCGCTTCAAACCTGCTGATAAGATGCCTGATTTTTGTATGGAGTGTTCCCGGTTTGGAGGACTATTTACTGCTGACAATCAGCGCTTTTTTTAACATGCAAACAAAGCACTCCTAAAGCGCTTTTTTAAGGGATAACTAGATTTCCATATTCATTGTTTTTTGCTTTTAATTGCTTAAATGCATTGTTTCAATAATTTTCGTAAACCATTTTATATTTGTATTTTTTTTTCGCTTTAAAACCTCATCGTTGTCAGCACTAAAATAGCAGCTTTTTTCTATATTTTATTCTTTATCATTAACTAAAGTGCTTCAAAAAATCCAATTTTTTTTTACTGGGTACACATTTAAGTTCTGTCACATTGGGTTTGGCTTACAAGGCAGGTATCAACGTTAAACTTAGACAAATCTTTTAGTGAATCGATATTTTGAACAAAGCGTTTAATATAATAAGCGACTTTACTTTCTTGCTTTTTTTATTTTTCTTGTTCTCATTTTGAGATGTCGAACAAAATTTTCAATGGATCAATTAATACCAAATGGGTAAGTCCTCGTCCATATGTTGATACATTTGCTGCAAAAACTTTCTTCAATTCTCTATTGAAACTGCATTCGTGTCCATACAATAAAACGTTTGTTTTGAAGCATTTAAGCATTCTGTATCACTTTCCTCTTATATTGTGGCCGTTTACATTAATTAACTAATTCCTCTCCCTGCTCTCACTCATAAAGTAAGAATCGCTGCGACAAAAGTTGCACAATGTAAACGGCCACTTTTAATAACAAACTCAAAAAAACTGCTTGTAGACGAAACCAAATACACTTTTCCATTCGCCTTTCCCCTTTCATCATCCAATGTTTCGTAGCATATGTTTTTTAATATGGACGAGGACTAGGACGAACTATTTAAAAACCAATTTTCAATATGTTTTCTGTTAAGTTCTTTGAAAGTTTATGCACTTTTCCGATAAAATAAAAACATGCCGAAATCGGTATCTAAATATCCATTAAAAAAAGCAGCCAAGGAAAATTTCATTAAACACCTGCGATGATGAAAAGTAGACGAAAGTGTAACTTCTTTTTTATGAAATGTGTTTATTACACACACAAACTACCGGGCAGATTTACATTTTTGTGTTGTGTGTGTTTTTTTTTGAGTCAGTGGGAGTGCATTCATGTAAATTTATATTAAATCAAAATAGAAAAAAAAAATTCCACTGATTGTGTGACAAAAAAGTATAAAAAATAAAAACATGTTGAGATTTGTCTTGATTTAGTATTTGTAAGTTAAAAAGCGGGGTTTTCTTTTTTGTATATACAAAACTAAAGAATTTAAAATGTCATTTAATACATAAATTTATATAAATTCATAATACATTTTACTTAGATAAAGAAAAAATTATAGTTAATTTTATTATAATTCAAACATTTGGAGGAATTTTTCGTTCAGATGCCTACAGAAAATCAGGCTTCATGTCGAATTCGAGATACATACGTCAATTGGCTAGCAAGGTCATGCGATTTGACGCCGTTGGACTCTTTTTTTGTTGGTCAATGTCAAAAATCGCCTTTTAATACAGTTTTATCGAATATAAAGATTTTAAAGTGTTAAATTTAAATCCATTTTCATTTTTTTTTCGATTTTAGACCAAGTGGATCCGATGTTGAAACATTAATGAAATGTTTGGTTCAGACCTTGATATAATCTCGGAAGGGGGTCGTACTAATAGGATCGATTTTAATGCCCAAAAGACCCAACGTTTCATGCTGGAACATAAACTCTCGATGGAGCAAGGTTACTTAAATTATTAAGGAATCAGAATCTCTGCGCATAAAAATTCAATGGACCAAACATATATTCAAGGTGGCGAAAGAAGCATTCAAGTGCCTCGGTTTTTTAAAATAGTGTAACAGATACTTCACTCTATCTGTGCCCATGTTCTGTGACTCGCGCGTCGAGAAACTTTTCTATTGAAATGTGAGAAATAAAACAAAAATGTTATAAAATGAAACAAACAACTGTTTTTTCACTTAACTGCGTCTGTAACATTTTTGGCGAGTAATAGTTGTCACGTAAGGAAGTAACTCGTCAATTTACATAAAAAGTGTGCCTGTTAAATTTCTGTGAGAGAGTTCCCGCATTGAAAAAATTTCAACACTAAAAAACATATTAAAAATGCAAAGAATAATAATATTTTGTTCATGGCACATTGTTTCATTGCTTTATTCAGGCCAGTTATAGAATTCCATTCCGATCGAAAGTGGTTTGAATTCCGTATTTTGCTTCTTCAGAAAACGAAAAACGAAAAAATTTTTCGGAATGAAACCTCTTTTGGTTTTCTAAGTGGAATTGATTGTTTCAGTATTTTATAACTGAAAAAACTACTTAAAACTATTTTTATGGAAAATTAAGGTTTTTTATGATATAGATTGAAGAAATAACACACTTTTGATTTATTTATTTTACTTTATATTGGTTTAATTAAAAACATAGTAAATTCTTTACCGTTGCGTTGCCACCTTTTTTTCCTCACAACCCACTTTTTTTTAACATTGCCATACTTTTGTCATATCCAATTGTATAACCATTTAGCAAAATCGATCGGAATCTGAAGAAGCTAAAACTAAATCGATCGGAATTGAACATACCGAATTAAAACCATTCCGATCGGAATTTGTGACATGCCTGATTATTTCGCTTTTAACATTTTTATAAAATATACGAATGTTTTTAAAGCTCTTTTGCAAACAACACACATTAAAGTCGCACTTTACATTATTTGGTATAGCCGACGGTTGTATATTCGCCGCCGTCGTTGAAAATGTTTTGATTTTAGTAAATGTTGGTCGCCGTCAACGATATGTGTGACAAGTGTTCCCATTGCCTGCAATGCCACATCGGCTTCGAGTGCAATGTCATGACATTTGTAACGTAACGACGTAATCTCTTTTGATAGTTGCAGACGCACTTTTTGGAGGAACGATGGAATATTTCAATTCTCATCTTTTCGCGAGCAGAAATTCTCACTAAAGTTACAGAAGATGGGTACTGACCTCCTAATTTGATTTGAGAAAGTTTATAACATTTAAATGCCTCTTTAAATATTTGTGTAAATAAATGCATTAAGTTTTACGTTTAAGAATTAATTGCAGCTCTTAATGACTACCTAAATCGTGTTAAAATATGTATTTATATTTCCTTTTACACCAAGGTGTAGTCTGATATAAATTTACTTCACTTCCCGTGACTCTCATCGGGTTCATGTTCATGTTGAATGGTTGTTTTACTTAAACATTTCACACATATAGTCCATGAACCTGTTATTATTCGCATATAAATCTAACACATATATGTATGTATGTATGTACTTAGAAATATTTTTGCAGTACCCTGCAGTTCTGCAGCTGTTTTGATCAATAACTTTCAAGGTTTGTGAAACTGTTGCGTGACAACATAATTTTCTTATTCCAAAGTTACTTCATCTTGGTTTAATGACACTAACAATGAACAGTTAAGAGTCAAATGAAACCGAATAGAATTTTAATTCTGTGAATTTAGCTTGTTATATTTATGCTGACAGAAAAATGCATCTTCTTATTGATTATGCTCTGACATCAGAATTATGACATCAATGTTATTATAAATGGTATCAACGACGGAAAATGAGTCATCTTGGCAATGACTTAATTGACATCAATTCGATGCCACTTTTTGTGCATTATTAACATTATTTTCATGTTTTAAAAGTAAAAAAATGAAGCAAAAATTCCCGAATTCTATTTATTTAAATAAATTAATTAAATACATCCACTTTTTAAAGTAGAATTATTACGAAAACCATATCGGGCATGCTGCTGGTGTCTTTAAATTGGGAATTCTTCTGTAAACAAAGAGCGGAATACAACAAATGTAAAACAAACATGTGTAACGCGTTAGGTAATAATAACTCTCACTTTGACTTAAGTCAATTTCAATAACTCAATTTAAGGGCAAACTGTCATGATCATTTTTTAATGAGCATAATGAGTCCTTTCATCGATGTTCTCCGATGACATTTTTTATTAAACTGACTCCGATTCGTCATTTCTGTGATGCCGATGTGTCCTCCCATTGATGACATAATTTCTTCTAATGACAAAACGCTGACATCACAATTATGAAAAGTTTTATGGGGTCTAAACGAAGACACTTGTCATAGTACTGATGTCAAAATACATCAGTGTTATGATGCCTTTTCTGTCAGTGTATAAATTAAAAATAAATTTCCGAACAATTTTGACGCTTGGAGGTTTTTTCCTAGACTTTTTTACTTCCAATAAACAATTTTGAATATCCCGGAATCCTAGGAAAAAAAATATTGATATCATAATTTTAACATCGAAAATGTCGACGAAATAGTCGAATGTCATACAAGTTGCATGAATGTTTACACAGTCAAGTGGAAGTTCCTTATAAATCAGAGTTACCAAGTGCGAAACAGAGCTTTTTTGCTAAGTAAACAGTTAACACTAATAAGTATTATTACTTTTTCTAATGAGATTGATGTTTAAAAATTTAAATCAATTGTTTTATTTTTTTATCTGCAAGACCAACAAGATATACTTTCATATATACATTAAAAATAGTTGAAACTATAGTTATTGTTTCCGCAATCTAGTCAATGTGGTAACACTGTTAGTGTTTTTGACATTAACCTGCTGCAAGTGTCAAAAAATCTGTGTCTACAGAAATTTCTTGCAAGTTATCTGCATATGTAAAGGCCAGTTAAAGGCTTAAAAAATAATTCTAACCTTTTTTTAATTTTTGGTTGAGTTAAAATAGCGAATAAAATGCAAATGCTAGTAAAATGTCTGAAAATATTTAAGTTAAAGTATTTTTCCATTTTTTCTTAATTTTATCATTAAAAAATATCAAGTGTTTGGTATTGAATTTTCCCGGAATAAACTCTAATCTGCATTGGAATTTTCCCTGATGGAGTAGTGAATTGATGAATTTTGTTTGTTTTTGAATTCCTTAAAAGACAGATGTTTGAAATCAAATAAGCCAGAAATTTAAATGGAGTCAGAATAAACAAATAAAAGTTTGTATTTAAAAACTGCTGGGTATAAGCAAAAATCCATATAAATGCATATTTATGCCTTAAAACACATACCGAAAATCTTTGTATGTTGTTCATGCAGAATTACTGTGTCTAACGGGCTCTTAATACGGTTATGATAAATGCTGCACATCTTGGGAATATTATAAATTTTGAAGCCGATTTTGGTTTATGGAAAGATTTGCACAAAACTTAGGTAAGCAGCAACTAAAGATCTTTAACAAATTGCAATATAATTCATAAGGTCCGTCGGTCCATCTTTTCTCTTAAATTAATTTTTTTTTTCAAAAGTGTAAAAATCTAATATTAAGAAAAATCTGTCAAATCTAATTTCGAACTTAAAACAACTTTGGTTTTGAGTAAAATAAAATAAAATACCAAAAATTAAATTTTTTAAAAAAAAATAATAAATTTGGTATTTCATAGTTTTCAATATGCGAAAACATATTTATAAATTCTAAACATTCAAATCGACTAAGACCAAAAAGAATTAAGTTGTATTCGCTTTTGATTTCGACAATTCATAATTACTTTTTTTGAGTTGCTAAATTCAAAAATATTTGACGTCCTACACGTAACCACTAGTTTTTTTTTTCAAAGAATTGCAAACATTATTTAACGGTACCTTAACTACATTACACATTAATACAATTATCATCTTAGACATAAAGTTTAGCAAATGAATAGAAATTGTTCAAAATAAAGCGTAAGTTTAATAAATTTACTGGTCACGCTTTTTTTTTTATTTTATCGTCAAATATTTTTTAGGTCTGAACATACCTTAAGTCATATCGGTGTATTTTGTTGGTTCCTCACCTTCGTGAATTGTTTTGTTTTTATTCTATCTAATTTTTTATTACAAAAACTAATTTGATTTTTGTATTTTTATTTATTCGAATTAAAACCGGATACCCGGTTATTTTTAAAATGGTAAACCGAAACCCGGTTTTTTTTAAATAGCAACTATTCGGAATATTCGAAAACCGGCTATTGATAAAAGTCGAATAATCGATCTCCCTAGTATTTATGTATTTAAACCAAAATTATTACAAAAAATTCTAATATAATTTCGAAAATTTTATTCTTGTTCGAAATTACGTGTTTTCGTTTGTTTTTAGTCATTTTAAAATAACAACAAAAATTATAATTAATAGCACGGGCCTGCAAAGTTAGGAAAAAGTCAAAACCCTAAAACAAGCGTATAATTTTCTTAACGCTTGAGTTGCTCCAATTTCGAATCGCTACTCAGAATTTATACATCGCAAAGGTTAAACATTTATTTTAACGGTATTTGGTTGACTGTTAGACGTCATATCAGGTTTTACAAATAAAGATTAATTCGTCTCTGAAGCTAAAATTTTTCCTGGCTTCAGCAACATCATCCCAGTAAAAAAAGGAGCAGGTTTTATGTATGAATTTAAAACTCAAATCGCTTCAAACCTGCTGATGGGATGCCTGACTTTTGGATGGAGTGTTTTCGGACTATTTGCTGCTGATAATATGCGCTTTTTTACCATGCAAACAAAGCACTCCTTAAGCGCTTTATACGTTTTTTCTGTTGGCCTGTGTACATTATATTTTAACCAGTTTTGTATTTTCGAAGTAACCTTTTTTTTAGAAAAAATTCGCTTTATTATACAAAATTTAAAAATAGTTTAAAAGTCTTTATTCGATTGGAAAATAAACTTTATTTTACACCTTTTAAGCCGTTAATAACAGGTGGAAAAGGTTACATATAAATTTGTAGTTCCGTTTTAATTTCTACAATATTGATCTTAGACATTATAAAATATATATTCAAAGTCCTTATAAGTGGCGAAGTTGCTTTAACGATGACCGCCTGTCCGTGTGTATGTTGAAATGGATTTTCCTAAGTTGGGAACTAGATTGATATCAGGCGCGGATCCAGCTTAAGCCTTAGGGGGGGGGGGGGACATTTTTTTTGATACAAAAAAGTAACAAATTTGTTTTTAAAAGTTTATTTAAATTAATATGTGTAAGTTAAATGAAATATAAGATTAGTTCAATAAAAATTAATTTTTTTAAATAAGCAAGTTATGATTTCCTTGTGAGGCAAATTTAGAAGTACAGTCTTTCTTCTGTCATTGTTGATCCATTTTTGCCATTTCTTCAATTATTTTTTTAAAAAGCAATTTTTGGTCCAGCTTGCCAAAGAATACCTTTTTGCAACCTAGAAAAAATGTTTAAATAAGCTTAGCGAATATAAGACAGAATCTATTCGAAATGCTAACTGAATAATGCAAAAATCGGACGTAAAAAGTACTTTCAATGCATCTGCTCAAGCCTCTTGAAGTTACAAACGAAACTGATTTCTATGAATAAAAGCTTTGGCTTAATTGACAGTGCTAAGGAAAATAATACCAGATGTCAATAAAAAAGATTTTGTTGAAAAGTTTAAAAAACGTTTTAGATCGTAATACGTGTGGTAAATTTTTCAATACTTCTGAAAAGCATTTCATGTCAGATGTAGACTGCATGTAAATTTGTAATGATTGAAAAAAAATTATACTTGGGATTTTTAAACAAATCAATTTTTAAAACGTATTTAAACGTGTTAAAACAAAAAATAAAGGGTTTAAAGGCATATTCGAAAATTTGGACATAATTTCGAAAATTATAATTTCTAGTGAAAACACTTATTTTTAATTTTTTATAATAAAAATAAAAAGGTTTCATTATTTCTATGTATATATATTTTTCTGGACTTTAAAATTTTAATATTCTTGTTTTTTTAAATAAATAAAAAAACAAATGTTAAATTGTACTTGAAAATAACTTTTACTCTTTACTGTAAAAATTTGTATGTAGATTACAAGATTAATACACTGTAATTAAATTTAGTTACTTTTGTTGTGTTATTCATTTTGATTATAATTTTCGATTTTACTGCCAAAAACTGAACTGAAAAAATTACACATGTTTGAAAGTACATTTAGACAAAAAAGCAACATTAAACAAACAAACTAGTTTCGTTCGTTATTTTGGTTGCGGGTGAACAAGAACATTTATTTATACATTTTTCACATTGACTACATGTATTATGAATTCATATTAACACTATTGTTTATTTTTTTATTATTATTATTGTTGTTTACTGAACTTTTACTTAATTTGTATAATAATTCCCATAAATTTCTGGGTGTGCGTGTGTAAACAAACACATTCACACACAGAATTTATTTGGCCCGGTACAGGTCATCGTGATACAGGGATAATGTTCTTCAGCACATATTTCAGTGTTTCAAAAAGTGAGTTGTGGCCTTAAATAGTACCGTGTTGATTATAATGTTATTTAGCGGGTTATTTGTTGTTGTCACGCCTTTAACCCGAAATATGTCGAATGTGTTTTTCCATTTGTTCCTTAACCACAGAAACATTCATTCAATTTGGGGTGGCGGATGGTTCTAGATCACACATATCATAAGCGAACATATGTGGGTGTTTTGTGTTTTAATGTTAAATTAATTCATGTCGTAAATTTTTGTCTTTGGAAAGAATGTCTGTATATCAAATGAATTTGAGTTTTTTTCTAGCCTTAATAAAAAAAGGTTTTTTAAATTAATTAACTTTCTAGAAACTTGGTATTTATAGTGATGATTGAAAAAAAAATTTTACTTGCATGAAGTTTAGCATTAATAAATTTCGTAAAATTTTTATTAATAGCGTTTTTTGTGAAATTTTCATTTTATAGCAAATTTTGCAAACACATTTCTAAATCTCAGACTAACTCAATTCGAACCATAGAAAGATACACAATGGATCAACGCGTTAAAGTTATTCAGGCTTTTTATGAAAATGGGAATTCAAATCAAAATGCCTATCGTGCACATCGTGATTCAGTGATGAGGCACATTTTCACACCAGGGGATTCGTCAATAAGCAGATTTGCCGCATTTGGTCAATTGATAATCCAAGAGTGATAATCGAAAAACCAATGCACTCACAAAGAGTGACTGTTTGGTGCGGTTTATGGGCTGGTGGCATCATTGGGTTTTTTTCAAAATGAGGCTAGTCAGGCAGTTACTGTGAATGGTGTTCGCTATCGTGATATGATAACGAACTTTTTATGGCTCGAATTGGAAAATATGGATGTAGACGATATGTGGTTTCAACACTTGCCACACAGCCAACGAAACAATGGCTCTCTTGCGCGACAAATTCTATGGCCGTGTTATCTCACGTGGTGTCGATGTCAATTGGCCGCCAAGATCATGTGATTTGACACCGTTGCACTTCTTCCTTTAGGGTTATTTGCCTCAGCGTCATCAAACATTTGGACCATCGGATGGAGGTGTGCTGCCGAGGTCGCGGCGGCCGTTTTGCCGATATTTTGTTCCATGCATAATTGAACCATGCCAATATTACTATAATAAAATAAAATTACAACAATTTCCTAAATAATTTGTGTTTTATTTAAAATCAACATCGCCCCTTAAAATTTAACCACCCGATAGAAAAATTTTCTATTTTATAAAAAAATTCATCATTAAAATTAATTGCTATTTAGAAACATTTTTTCCCCAAAAATTTAATTTTTTTTTAAAGCTTCCGAAAAATTTTATTTTTTTAAGCAAATTTTACCAAAAATTTGCTATTTTCTAGGCGATTGTGAAACAATGTTCTATCTTATAGGACATTTTTGGAAACTTTTACCAAAAATTTTGCGAAAAGTTCGTATATTATAGGAATTTTGTTTTGAAAAATTATTACTAAGAGATGAAATTTTTAATAGGAACAATTTTTATTTTTTCAAATTTTATAAAAAAATTAAAAAAAACTTGGACTTTTTCTATTTACAAAAAAATTTCCGTGTCACACTGTTTCGCTATTTCATCGTAGAATTTGCAAATATAGGAAAATTAAAATTAAAATTTTTTTATTTTTAGGATATTTTGCAATAACTAGCTTTTTAAAGAAAAGTTATTGAAAACTTATTTTCCTATACTACTATAGAAGGATAAAATGTGAAAGATTGCATGTTGGTGGCGCAATCTCTCGAAAACCGCTTAATGGATTTGTATGAAGTGTGGTAGACATTTTTGAAGGGGGAATAAGATAAGATTGTGCCTTTTTCTCTTTTCTATAAACGATTTATACGTACAGATTATAGCCTTCAGAAAATACAGTGTGCTTTCTGGAAATTTAAAATGAGAAAAAGTTGGTACTTTTGGCACTCCCTTTCCTTTGGTACTTTTTATCTTTTCGATAAATTTGGCACAGAGATAGCGGATGGCCCAGACTTAAATTTAAGGTGGTTCTTAAGAGGTAAAAACCAGAACAAATTGGTACTTTTGGAACTTTTTGATTACTTGATTGACAGATTAATATATTTAGATACCGGTTGCCTTTCACATTGACATCAGTATGTCGATTGCTCAAGAGTATCCAGTGCTCAAAACTTATATGTATGTGTTGGCTATTAAGAAATAAGGCAATAATTTCTAATTTTAATTTGGCAAAAAGTTGTTTTTAATAGAAAACTTATATTTAAGACGAATTTCCATCGAATTCAAACTAAGAATCTATTATCGATTAAAAACACAGCTCTTTTTGGAGTCGAAATTTGACTCTTTAACATCTAATTTAATTTATTATTTTATTTATTCTGTATAATAAATCCTTTTTTTTTCTATATAATCTTTTTTTAAATCTGTATATCCTTTTTATAATTTTTCAACTGATACTTAATTACATATTGCCGAGAACCATAAATAATTGTTAATTTTTGTTTTCCTTTCAAACCTGATTGCCTCTGAAGTATCTTGTCATTTATTTGACAAACAAATTATATGCCTAAAATATCCTTTTGTAAACATAACAATATCTAAACCAACATTACACACTCCTAATTTGATTTGTTTTGTTGCTGTTGTTGTCGTTGTTGTTGTTTATACCTCAATAATCGTATGTACGTACACTCTCGTACACACTTGAAATATTTTAACCTAAAATTTGAAGTACCTACTCTTTAAAAGTCACCTTATCTAAGCCGACGAAAATATGACCACCCTCCCACCCATTCCACGCTAAACATTCTCAATTACATACATAATTGATGACTAAACACATTCATTACAAATACATAATATTCATTAGCTGTCAGTTGCACGGCTCAGTACGGCACAGTTCAGCACCATTATTAACGTTATTGATTTTGACAAGCAGCACAAAAAGAGAAAAACCAATAAATAAACACCTCTTAAGGACGAAAGGAAAAAAAATAAACTCAAAACAAATAGAAATTATAAAAAAATGATACTTGTGTTTTAACCTTAAAATAGAGAAAGAAGCGTTTTAAAATACCGACAGAAATACACTTTTGCAAGGGACTTTTATCCGTTTGAAAAGAAGACAACAGAGTGTGGTAAAACAGAATGTTATTTGAAATTTGCTTAGGTAAATGTATCGTATACTCACAATATTATTACAGTAACGGACTGCAGTTTTTTTTATTTTTTACCATGTTTACATTATGCACTTGACACCGCAACTTTCGCATGCAACTTTTTGTTTGTTAACAAGAGGTTTAGGGAAGAAAATGGGGTTGAAAAAATGCTTGAAACAAATTTAAATGTAAATATGAATAGAGTTTCGTAGCAACTACTTTAAAAGAAAATAGAAAAAAAATTCGGCGTTAATTGCATAGTCTAAATGCGGTATTAGTAATTTTAAAATAAATAAATATTTCAAATTCCAAGCTAATTTATTTTTAACTGTTATTCAAAAAACTAAGTGCATATTAATACGGGTTGTCAGTTTCGGTTAATATTGTCCGTGGATTAAGTTAAATTCTTCTTAAAATTCGTTAAATTGTTTAACGAAAAGTTCATTTAATTTTTTACTGTCAAAAATTCAACCGCGAATTCCGTAAAAAACAAATGAATATTCAGTTATTTTATGTAATCTAACTACCAAAAAACATATTTAAACTTATCTACAAAAAACCATTTTTGCTTGGTTTGTGCAAAAACAAATTCCCAGTTTCTATTTGTTAAAATTATTTAGTTAAATACATAAAATTTTTAAAGTAAAATAATTGCGTAACCATTTCGGACATGCTGATGCTGTCTTATAATTGAGAGTTGTTCTGTGTCAGTACATCAAAAGGAAAACCAACGTGTGTAACGGGTAAGAAATACTAATATTCTCTCTCTCTCCCTCTCTCTTTCATTAGAAAAACAAGCGGACAGGTGTCTGTCTGGTATTTTTTAGAAATTCGGCTCTTTTGTGGAGGAAACGAAAATTACTGAATTTAATAAAATAACTGAATATTCCTCTGTTTTTACGGAATATGAAGTGAATTTTTTGATAATTAATTTATATAAAATAACTGAAAATTCATTTGTTTTACGGTTAAATTGTTGACAATAAAAATTAAATGAACTTTTCGTTAAAAATAAATGAAAAATAAGTAGACCGGGTTTTAACTGAATTTTCATTTATTCTATATTACAATTCACACAGCTAATTTTACGTACAGAATATTGTGAGTGTAAATGAGAAACGAGTCCACTTAACCCTCGAACCGACACTTGACTTTTCTTCGTGCAAAAACTTAACTGTCAATTAAGCCAAAACTTGATTTATAATTGTGTAAAAATAAAAAATTTAATCCGACCGAAATTCGACAGTTAATCGAATCGAATACTCGACCTACTTTAAGTTGAGACCGTACAGAAAAAAAAATTGATTAAATTTAAAAATTTGTGATATAAATCATAAAATTAATGCAAACTGTGCATTGTTCAATTAATAAATAAGGTACACGCAATAGAGAATTTATGCTGGCAGTCCCTTTTTTTTGTAGTTTTACAACTACTATAAATGTCAAATCCATTGACAAGATGTGTGTATATAGAAGTAGTATAGTACACAGTTTGGGCCTTTTTGCAACATCAATGGTTGGTTAGTTAATTTAACTCATGAAATGATATTGAGAACACTTTTGAATAGCGCTTCCCTTTATATCTTAATTCTTTAACACAGATGCTAACACTTCCTTTTTAATTTCCCTTGTAATATTATAGAAATACAAAACTCAACTCCAAACAAAATTAAGTACTCTCATAGAAGACAAACACTTAAGCATTTAAATACTTTTATACTCGCTTAAAGCCTACAAAAGACTCATGTGCCACCATAACGGTTCACACGAGGGTTTATAGGTAAAACTAAAAAACCTTCCCAGCAAACATAAATTGAAGCCTTTGATAGATGAGGTGCATATCTTCTCTAAATATTTAATGTTACATATAGATTAAACTTTTAAAGTAACTTTTTATATGTAAAGTTGAAATAAGACTGTATTTACATTAAACAATTAACGCCACAACTTTTGCATGCATCATTTTGTTTGTTAGTAAGAGGTGTAGGGAAGAAAATGGGGTTGACACATTTTATGTGTTTTTTTTTTTGTTCTATTTTCGCTTTTAAATGTGATGTTATTCTAAACTTTTGCGCTGAAGAAAAGACGATAACTGTTTTGCATAGAAACACTTTGAATTATGAGTTATTAAAAAGATTTTAAGATCTACACGCAGAGGAAAAACATGTTTAAGTATGGTCACTTCCAACAAAACTATTGTTAAAGAAAATTTTAAATATATTATGTTTTATTGGATCATATTATTGTCACCGACAACCATATAATGGTCAAATTAATTCTCCATTAAGAGTCCGCAACCATATTTTATTTGCATCACAACATATTCTGGTTAAATTTGACAATAATTTGTTTTTAAATTAACAATAGTGTTTTTTGGCTAGACTGATGTGCACCACGAAGAGTTAAAAAGTAAATTTGAAAATAGGGCTTAATTTGGAGGCGTGTCATAGAAGTGAGCATATTTAAAGCTAACCATACTATGTTTTAGAAGGACTTTCTTGGCACGTGAAAAAAATTGGACATTAAGGGGTAGGATCCGAAATGGCATAAGTAGCGCCCAGAATTTGAGGTCAGATTAAAAAGTCACTAAAGGCAAAAATTAAGCCACTGTCAAGCCATGAACAACGATATGATGAGATCGGACTTTAATATGGTTGTGCTACATATTAAAAACCAAAAGGGCTGTAATTTGGGGCGTGGCAAAAAAAATGTTTTCCTGTTTTAGAAACTTCACTGGCACATATAAATTAGCGTGATTTCTTATCATGCTCCTTCTATAATCAATTGGGAGTAAGAGAATTCGAGATATAAAAAAAAGGAAAACGGCTTGATATCAAATTGAGAATGATTTGAAATCAAGCTATTTTAAAATTTAAACAGAAATTGAGACTTTTTTAATTTTAATATAAAATCGAAAAAAGCTATTATTTTTGTTTGCTAGGCAATCTAATTCATACTCCCACAAACACACACACAGGGAAAATAAGAATTAAAATTCAATTACCTTGAAAAGCAGCCTCCATTGTAATTTCCGCTTCGGCACTTTTGGCTGTTGCCAAAATAGTCACCAATATAAAACCATGCATCAGCATATTATCCTTTGTTTTTCTCATTTTTTTCTTATTGTTGTTGGCTTATTGCTGGTATTTATGTTGCTGCTAATGTTGTTATTTTTTAAACTGGCAATGATGACGATGACAATAATTTTTAGCAAAAGGCAAAGAAATCTAAGGAAATTCTACGTGGGTGATTTTTTGTTTGTTTTGCTGTTAAGCCTGTTTTGTATGGTTGAATTGAAACGGCTCAAATGTTGTGGGGTCTTGCAACAGGATATCTACTGATGATTGATGTTTGTTTTCGTTGTTGTAGTTGGAGTTTTATACAAAAGTCGTTTGGTAGTGTTAAGTTATAGTTTTTTGTTGCAGCTTCAATAAAGGCAGAAATTCTGAAATGGTTGTTAATGATGCGACTTAAACTGTAGGTGTTGAATTGACACTGATGCTGTCGAAGTTGTTCTGGTTATTGTTGATTGTTTGTCTGCTACTTGTGATTTAAGTGACGTTGATCTCTGCAGATGACAGTGCTGTTGCTGTTGGTATTGAGGCTGATAACGTCGATAACAATTTTAATTTTAAAACGTAAATGTTTGTGACTTAAGTTGAGTTGTTGCTGTTAACGTGGCTTTTGGTGATAATTATTAATAGTTTATATGTATTTGTTAAAGTATTGTTTACTGTTTTTCTTTTCTCTCTTTCTATTTCCTCTGTTTCTCTCTTCCTTTTCCTGATTGCTTGTGTATGTGGTAAAATAATGTGTTTCCGCTGGTTGTTTATAAAAATTTAATGATGATATATTTACATCTATTTTCTAGTTTGTTGTTGTTGTTGTTATTATTGTTTTATTTCTTTTTGCTTTTGTAGGTATTAAAGCTTCACAACTTCTGTCTGTCTGTTTTCAAAAAAAATAAATTGAACCAAACGAAAACTTTTTTAATCCACAAAGACATGCCTCAAAGGCAAACTGAAAAAATCTGTTATAATAAGAAGAAGAAAAAGAAATCTAAAATTAGAGAAATCAAATTAGAACAAATTTTTTTTTATTTATATGTATGCACTTATGTATATGTAAGTAGTGTTGTTTATTATTAAACAAATTCATCAATCCTGTGTTTACAATGGATTTTGTGGTGTTTACTTAAATTATTTCAAAGAAAATTTTCAAATAAGTTCTGAAGTTTTTTATTCCAAACGACACCTTAAACAAAAAATAAGAATAAAAAGAAAAAAAATCAAAGAAAAAATTAAACTTTTTCCAAAGAAATAATCGTCAATAATAAAAGTTAAATATTAGTTTTGCTTTATTTCGCAAATAAATTGCTTATTATTGGAAATAACACTATAAAAAAAATAATTTTTACGACCCTCCACCTCCATTTGTCATTTCGTGTATGACACTTAGAAATATTTATTTAAGACCACATAAAGCTTAAGCATATTTTGGGTCCTTGAAAGAAAATATTGCTCTGCTCTTTTCGTTGATGTTTCTCAAACTGTACATTTTTACATTTTTCCTAAGCGTACACGAAAACTGAGATGTTTCATTAATCTCGATTCTTACAGGATTTCAATAGGGAATATGGTTAAAACAGTAGAAGATAAGGGATAAACAAAATCTTATTAATGCAAAAAATTTGTACTCCTAAAAATAAATTTGATAATAAATTTGCAGGTGCCCGTTGAAATAAAACTTGAGTGTTTGTAATTCTCATTCGCTCTACAGTTGTATTTGCTTAAAATCTTTAACTTTTCTAATGTCTTTAGTAAAGGTTTCCTGATGATCTGGCCTAAGCGACCAGTGAAATGCGCAACTCCCAACAATAAATTTCCAGTGTTTTTTTTTATCAAGAATACAAATTGGCAATTAAGCACAACAAAACAAAATTTTATTAAAGAAAAAAACAAACAAGCGGTCATGTTCTGAATATCGAAATCACGTGAAATTAAAAACGATGGAGATTTTAAGTAAAATTTTTTTATTTAAGGTTTGTAGTCCTCAAAGCATGAGGTATATAAAATGAAATATTTTTATCAACTTTAAGCACAAGGTAGAATCCAAAATTTGCTTGATTTAAATTTAACATGATTTCGATTTTCAGAACATGGCCGAAGAACTTTAACATCTGTTTCAGGCAGTGTTTGAAATTAAAAAGAACATTATTTAGCGTTCGGGTCACATTTTAAAAGTACGGAAAACGAATTTAATAACCCGAATTTATTCATAACTGGGCCGATAGTGTTCTGTTCTTCGATAAAAAAAAACAGTGATACTGTAGACAAAAATTATATTTGAATATTCCATAATGTTTCTTTTTTACATTGATGAAGAAATGAACGCAAAAAAAATTTAGCAATACGACCACATTACGAATAGCTTGTGTGTGTTTTGTGTATGTGTTTTGTTTGTACCATATTTTTTTTGCAGGCTTTTTGTTGTTTTTCGTATATGCATTTTGTTTTTGTAAAAAAAAGTTTGTTTTTTTTTACCAGCCAAAATGGCATTAACCACAAGTGAAACGAACGAACACTAATGAGCTAAACCGAACACAATGAAGTTCGAGCTTTTTTTAAAAACCTAACGGAATTAAATGTTCTCATCTTTTTGTTGAGTTGGATAAGAAGAGTATAATGTTTAAGCTTAAAGATGACAAACAGGAAAACGTTATTTTTTTTAATGATTTACTACACAAACACAATTAGCATTTGTGTTTTCAACAAATCTACCAAATTAACGCTAAGGCCCATATGTTAAACGCAACGTAACGCCATAGAACTCCATTGAAAGAAAAAAAAAATAATCATAAATATTTTGTAATTTTGTTGTTGCTTGCTACAGAAATACTTATTACGTTTTAAAATATCAAACGCCTCATAGCTTATGGCGTTGAAAACAAAATTACAAAATATTTATGACTTTGTGTTTGCTTTCAATGTAATTATTTGGTGTTGCGTTGCGTTGCGATTTACATAATTAGGGCCTAAGGAGCGGTTACACGTTTACAATCAAGGCGAATTCATGCAGGTAACCGCCGAGAGATTTATGCTGGCTGTAATTGTTTTATGGAGTTTACATACAAAAAAGAGACAGCTAGCACAAATCCTTATATCTCTCTGATGCGGTCACCCATATAAAGATTCCAACAGGTGGCATTACTACGTCAATTCGGAATTTCCATTTTTTTTGTAATTTTGTATTCGTTGCCCTAGCGATGGCACCTGTATTAATTATTTCACATTGAAATAAAGTAAGAAAAGCAAACTACTCGCTTTCATTAAAAAAGTACTTAACGCAGCTGCAAAAAAGGGTATTATGTCACCCCAATATAACTGGGGGTAAGATATGAAACATTTGTATTAACAATTTAATTGAGATATGAAACATATTAACAATTTAATTGTGCAACATATTAAGAAAGAAAAACGACAACTTTTCATATTCCTGTACATATTTATCACGTGAAATATTGAACAGGGGCCTGATTCTGGCCGTCGTGAGTACTTTCTCGATTCGAAAGCAATTTAATATCTAATTATTTCAGTCAATTCTGAACGAATCGGAATTATTTTTTCAGTGTTTTTTGAGTTTTACAATACTGAAAAAATACTTTCGATTCGTTCAGTATCGACTGAAATAAAATTGGCCCCAGAGTTTTTGTTTCAAAGAAATCGTTTAAGAAAATGAAGCTTGGTGCGGATTGGATAAAGAAAACATAATTGTATCTAAATTTCGACTAATAAATCATCTACAATAAAACTTTTACGACATTTAAACATTTTACAAAAACTTAAACAAGTGACTTTTTCAAATTTTCAATCGATTTCCGCTTCGACTTTTCACTAACCAATCGGCACCAAACTTCATATCAAATAAGACAATTTACTTTAGAATGCATTTTAATTTTTCGGATGGCCTAAATTCAATCAATTGATCTTGCCCATTTAAATTTTCTGTTATGTATGTATGTATTTGCAAACTGTAAACCATTTTACTAATTTTATTTCCAACTGCCATCAATTAACAAAATTTCTTTCATTAGTTAAGTATTTTTATTGGAAAATAATAAAAACATTGCCCAACCTCTGGAATGCCTCTGCCTAGTTTCAAAAAATTTATTGTTTTTGCTTTATTGTTTTTCTCGTTATCGTTGCCGTTCAAAAGCCTTGACCAAAGTCCATCTAAATTTGCACAACAATAGCACTAAAACTATTTTGCATTTTTTTTAATTATATTTATTAATACTTTACAAGAATTCAATTAAAATCATCCGCAAATTAGACTATTCTGCCATTATTGTAAATTTCATAGACACTTGTTTACAAACACACTCTCATGCATTTTATATAAATGTGTTCAATATTTAGATATGTGTGTATAAATATGACATACACACAAATACATATATATTGGGTATTTTTTTACCCATCAACCCAGCAAACACAAAGTCAAACCTTTGATATGAAATGACTTTATCATTTGACATCAAACACAATTCTCAAACGTTTTTCAATTGTTTGATTTTAACATTTAAATTCAAATTGATAATGATTTAAAAATAAACATTTGACATCAAAGGTTTTATCAATTTGACGTCATTATGTTAAATTCTATACAAAACTAAACTTGGCAATACTAAAGAGAAAAGTAAATGAAAACATTTAAAATGGCGATTAGTTAAATTTTTACTTCGTGGTTAAATGTGTTTTGCAAGTGAACGATTTATTTCTAATAAAAAATAAAAATTATTTGTAAGTAATTACAGTGATTAAGAATATGAATAAAAAAAAATAAAACGAGGAAGTGAAGAAATTATAAGTTTGTTGTATGATCGCGCTGCTACAATCCTCAAAATAAAAGGCAGCCAAGTATTCCGTCTTTCCAAGAATTAGAGGACGGAAAGAACATTATTTCATCTTTTAGCTATAGTGCCAAATACTTATCTGACAGTTTTTTTTAAATTAAAAGCGAATTTAAATTAAAAAATAAAAAATTTTTATTTATGTTCCACATTGTATTATAATCCACATTTGAAAAACATTTGAGATTAACGTTTTAAAGCAAGTTGAAAATAAAGGCATTTTTCAAATTTGATAACAATTTCCCCTTTTGGTTGAGAACGTTATGATTTTCAAATCATTATCAAACGTTTGTTCTTTAAGAAAACGTTTGATATCAAATCATTTTCAATTTGAAATCAAACCTCCGTGATTGTTGGGTAACGAAATCAATTATTTTTCCATCATATTAACACAATGGTTGCTCTATTGACCACAAACAATGTTTTTTATGTTTTTTTCTCAATTTAATAACAATATTGTAATTTCAAACTTACATTTATTTATTTTCCGTTTTAAAACTTTTTTCCAGCTGTAATTTTTCTAGGCGCGTGTTTTATTTTATAATCATTTTTTCTATTTTTCAAACACAATTCTCAAACGTTTTTCAATTGCTTGATTTTAACATTTAAATTCAAATTGATAATGATTTAAAAATAAACATATGACATCAAAGGTTTTATCAATTTGACGTCAAATCAGTTTCAAATGTTAAATTCCATCCAAAACTAAACTTGGCAATACTAAAGAGAAAAATAAATGTAAACATTAAAAATGGCGATTAGTTAAATTTTTACTTCGTGCCTAAATGTGTTTTGCAAGTGAACGATTTATTTCTTATGAAAAATAAAAATTATTTGTGAGTGATTACAGTGATTAAGAATATGAATTAAAAAAAAATAAAACGAGAAGGAGAAGAAATTTTAATTTTAAGTTTGTTGTATGATCGCGGTGCTACAATCCTCAAAATAAAAGGGAGCCAAGTATTCCGTCTTTTCAAGAATTAGAGGACGGAAAGAACATTATTTCATCTTTTAGCAATAGTGCCAAATACTTATCTGACAGTTTTTTTTAAATAAAAAGCGAATTTAAATTAAAAAATAAAAAATTTTTATTTATGTTCCACATTGTATTATAATCCACATTTGAAAAACATTTGAGATTAACGTTTTATAGCAAAAGGAAAATAAAGGCATTTTTTAAATTTGATAATAATTTCCCCTTTTTGTTGAGAACGTTATGATTTTCAAATCATTATCAAACGTTTGTTCTTTAAGAAAACGTTTGATATCAAATCATTTTCAATTTGAAATCAAACCTCCGTGATTGTTGGGTAACGAAATCAATTATTTTTCCATCATATTAACACAATGGTTGCTCTATTGACCACAAACAATGTTTTTTATGTTTTATTTTCTCAATTTAATAACAATATTGTAATTTCAAACTTACATTTATTTATTTTCCGTTTTAAAACTTTTTTCCAGCTGTAATTTTTCTAGACGCGTGTTTTATTTTATAATCATTTTTTTCCTATTCAAATTAAAATCGATTTGTGTTCATGTAATTTTTCTTTAATACCAACAAATTGGAAACATTGGAAAAAAGTATAAATTAAATATTGTATTATTTTGTTTGCCCTCAATTACTTTTTAGTTGGCAGAATGGATTAAAGTTGTTTGTAGAATGGGACAAGTGAAACAAAGAAAAAGTTTTGAAAACTTGAAATGAAATTTCTTGTAACCGGGCTGAGTGTTAGAAATGTTAGAAAATGTTTCAAAGAATAAAATAAATTGTGCTTTTTAATTTTTTTTTGTCCCAACTTTCTTGTTAGTATGCAAAATATAAGTCGAAAGTAAATAAATTTCTTTTTTGTAAAATTTCATCGAAAGAAATATTGTAAATTCGTCGATTCGAATTTAAATCGAAAACTAGTTATTATCGGGAAATTTCATTTAAAAGTAACCAGAGAAATTTAATTTGGGGACTATTTTTGCTTTTTAGGAAATAAGTTTTGAATCGAAAATTTTTCAAATGCAATATTTTGAATTCTGTAGTTTCCAAGCGTGACGTTCCGCAATAAAACAAGAAATTTCTGAAATTTTTTATAAAACTTAGTGATGTAAACGACAAATGAATTCAAGTTTAAATTAACGCAAGAATACAGACAATAATAAATTAATAATAAATAGATATCATGTAGATACCACTTCTGAAATAATTGAACTGTCGGTGAAGGGTATCAAAAATTCGGAAAAAGTCTCTCAGATACGACAAAACTCATTTGAAAACTTATGGTTTTCAGAACTTGTAAATTACAAACATTTATTTTCCAAAAAAATTAGCGAATCTTAGGGACTTTTAAACTTGGCAAGCCCTTGCCGATCACAGACCACGTCATCTAACGGGTAATCATGAAATAAAATTACTTTTTTACTTTTGTATGCATCGCATGCGTCTTCACAAAAAAAGTCAAAAAGGTATCAAATGCATAGAACCCTTAAGAATTAAAAGATAAAATTTTTTATTCTGTTTTGATTTTATGCTCTAATTTTTATATGTTATTTTTCCTATTTGTAATGCAAAAAAAGCTTTCGAAAATTAAAATATTTGTTAAAAAAAAACACGGATAGTCAGGAAATTACTGCGAAAATTCAAGGGAAGAAGTCTATAAGGAACAAACAAACGCATTTAATTTTTTTATAAAGACAAAGATTTAAAAAAATTATGTTGAGAATAGTAGAAAAAGTTTTTAAAAATTGTGTATAGATATTTTTCCCGCTTAAAAAGTGAAATTTCATCAAAATTTCCATAGAAAAGTTACACTTTATAAAATGTCGATATAAGAAAAATCCGAAAAAAATAATTTTAAAAAATTTCGATAAAAAAGTGAAATTTAATAAATTTCAATAAAAAAGTAAAATTTATAATATTTTGCAAAAAAAAAAGTAAAATATTATAAAATTTCGAAACAATTAAATTTAATAAAACTTAAAATTTTACAGAATTTAAAAAAAAAAAATACTAAAATTTTGTACCAATTAGCAAATTCATTCATTGCATTCAAAAAAGTACCGAAACTGTATCGACTTACCAGCTCTGTTATGTCAATATGAATGTTGAACAATTTCTAAATATCCATGTACGTAACAATGCTCGAGTACGTGTAAAGAAGTGTGTGTGAATTATCTAACTAGATAGATGTCTTATTGAATGTCTGAATTTTTGACATGAACTCATTCTCTACTTTTTTTTAAATGTTCAACTCCCTCAAATACTTAAACGAGTTCGTACAAGTGTGTTGAAATAAACGTGCACTAATTTACTCAACTAACTGACATACAAAATAACATATACAAACATATTTTGTACGTACTAAATACAAAAATACATACCCTGCAGCTAAATACGTAACCATAAAGGTTTTGGACTAGTTTACTACTAGTTGCTATGAGCTTAACAATGAGAGTAACGACGCACAGTGGCGCCATTTGAGTTTTTTCGTTGCAAAAATCATATCTTTTGAACCGAATAAGATAGTTGAACAGTTTAAACAGCATATGATAGATAACTGTTCAGCCTATGAAATGAGCGTTTGGAAAGGGTGCTACGGTTTGTAGGGGCCTACTTATGGGTTATCAAGGTTAAAATCAGTAGAAAAATCAATTTTATGGTAACTAAAAAAAATTATTTTTACATTTTTAGATTGTTTTTATTTTTTTTTTTCTTAAAAATTTACCTTTTCCCTGCATACACATGGATTTAGGCTGAATAATGCAATTTTGATATTATGCACGTGTCCAAAAAAGATTTGTGCCTACCTGTAGGGACCATAAGTCAATATTGTTCTTGACCATTTGCAATATATAGGCTTATGCTACCATGCCGAACAATTTACCTGTTCCCTGCATACATATGGATTTAGGCTGAATAATGCAATTTTGATATTATGCACGTGTCCAAATAAGATTTTTGCCTACCTGTAGAGACCATAAGTCAATATTGTTCTTGACCATTTGTACGCCAAAATATTGTTTAAGTGAGGTACGTACCTGCTAATTTCAACGAGTAGTTTTTTTCAAACTATTAGATCAAACTACTGTCAGTCAAAACATATAAGGGATGGACGCCATACAATTTCTGCAACCATGTATTTTTAACCTTTTTTACCTCTAGAAGCCAAACGGGCACGTACGGGCAGATAAAACCTTTTGAATTACGTAATTATTATCAAAGAACAGGTTTTGGAAATATGGCAAATATATAAAAATATAGATTTTTTTTATTTTCCGTCAAAGTTGAAAAATAGTGAAAAAACGGATAGTTTTTAAATAGTGATTTACCAGGAGAAACACAAAGCAAACAGTTAATATTTTTATCATTATACATTTAATAAATACATCAATCAATACAAACAAAAAATAAGGCGATTCGTTACCTATTTTTCGTGATATTTCACCTGAAATCGCAACAAATTGACTAAAAGTTGTGTATTTTTTTTGAAAACCGAAAGTCGGTCAACTTTGAACAGTTATATCTTCTAAACTAAAAATGTGATATTATTAAGAGTGGCATATTTGAAATCGCTGAAAAGTTGCCTATAACATGAGTTTATTCAAAACTTCGTCGGCGCTCATGAAAATTTTGATTTTTGCAACCTCGTTTGCTCTACGGGCGCCACTGTGCAACGTTTGTTTTAGAAACAATAGCAGCAACAACTCTACAAAAGTAGGTAAAAAACGATTAACTGGTTTGTTGTAGGAACAACAACAACACTACAAAAAGAAAAACATAAATTTTAAATTTTAGTTTCAGAGTTGACAAATTGGGTTTTTATGAAAAAAAATTGTTTTAAGGTTTTAATGTAATGTTTGTAGTACGGCAAAATTTTCATATTTTAATAAAAAAAAAAAAATAATATACAAAAAGAAGGAAAAATTCCTGATTTCTATTTGATAAAAATTTTTTATTTTTTTGAAACATCAACTTTTTAAAGAAGAATGATGACGAAAGCCATTTTGCAGGTGTTTAATTGAGAGCAGCGTTGCCACAACCAAAAAAAATTTGTAACCAAAATGCAAAAATAAAGTAACCAAGAGCGAAAAAAACAACCAAAATTATTTTGTATCAAAAGTACTATTTTATTCGTACTTCAGTTAAAAAATATAAAGACCTCGTCCAAGTAAAACTTTTACAGCCGTATTCATAAAAAATAAAATAAGTTTTAAATCTGTTTTAAGGCAAAATTTTCATACAAATTTTTCTTAAAATGCATTTCAAATCCATTTTAATTATTAATGAATACGGCAGTTAATGTCTTGCTGTGTGTATCAATGTGCGAAGTTCTTGTTCGAAAATAAAAAATTGGTTATTTTTGTGTTGAAAAAAAGTAACCAAAATAGAAAAAAGTACACAAGTGCACAGTAACCAATTTTGGTTTAAAGTAACCAAAACGGCAACGCTGATTAAGAGTTCTTCTGTAAACAAAGGGAATCTCACAAATGTGAAAATAAATTATCGTATTCTCTCGCTCTCTGGTTTCGGAGGAAAGTGTTTAGAATTCCAAATATAAATACATTTGGTTTTTCAAGCTTCTTCTCACTACTGCTCTGCTTTGGCTTATAAAGCAACAAATAAGAAAAAATTATTAAGGGGAATAGTAAAACTTAATTTTGATTTTAAAACTTGTACTATTAATAAAGCAACTAGTTTTAAACTATTATGAAATGGCATAAAAATTAACTAGTTGAGCTCCTGTGATAACCCAACGTTTAATAAAGTTTGATATAAAAAAAATTACAACTAGTCTAAAGGAAAAACCAACTGGTATATTCCTAGCTAAATACAATGTACTTTGTCTGCAGGGTACATATAACCATTTATATGTATGATTGTTGATAAATGCTGCATGTCACTGACTGACTATTCATATTTTAAAGAAAGAAAGAAGAACAACAATAAAAAATGTTTATACTTATTAGACATTGTCATTTTGTTGTTGTTTTTCGCTGTCATTGTGTCATTTCTTGTTGTAGTTGTTATTTAATTTTGTTTTGTTAGTTTTGTTTCCCCAACTGAAATACGAGTGTACGAATTGTAGCTTTTATTTGGTTTTAGTACTTTTTTTATTTATTTATATTTTCATAAATAAGAACTCGCTTATAAAAAAAATTCTTTTCTTTTTAGTTGTCAGTTTTTTGTTCACATAAATTTTAAAAATAAAAAGAAAACAACACAAGCAACTGGCAAAAGGAAGGGTGTGTATTTTAAATAAGTAGTTTTAATTTTTTATTTCTAGTGGGCGGCTTTTTTCAGTTGTTTTTTTAAGGCAGTAGACCCATGAAGACTACGAATTATAATTAATTAAATGTAAACTGAATTAAATTTTTTATTTAGGCAGGAGCAAGCAAATAACAGTAATTGCGTTTTATTTTCAAAAATGTATTTTAGTGTAAGGTTTAAATTTGTTTTGTAAAAGAAATTGTAATTTTTTTGTTTTTGAAATTTAAAAACTTTTTCAAAAGGGTCCTAGTGTGTCAAAAAACGGGTTTGGACTTAAGAGTGGATTCTCAAAACTTAATTATCACACACTAGGTCCCTTTTCTCGAAAAAATTCTAATAGGTATGTCGCACTTAATCAACAAAAGGGTATTAACTCAAAATTTTCAGTAGAAGCAAAACAATTTTTAATTTTACATAACAGACATATGAAAACGAATTTTTAAAACACCAAACTTTTCATTACCAAAAAGGAGGCAAAACAGCATGACATTTTTACAGCGGGTAAATATTATGGATGCCAAACGAGATCGATTTTAACAAATCCCGGTATTTGCGGTATTTCGGGATTTTCGGGAACAATTGGCGCATATTCAGAAATCATAACTAAAGTAGCAACTAACAAAACAGTAACTAAAAAATAGTTCATAGATTGTTATAGATTTTATTCATAATTCATAACAAGTTTAGCAACTGCTTTCAGCTGATTGAAGAAATGCAACCATGCGCATTGGCATGTAGAGAAAACAAAATGTCGATAATATTTAGAACGATACATACTGTAGTCAATTTAAAAGCTTATTAAGCTATTAAAAAACAATAATTGTTCTTAAAAAATCCATACAAATTCCAAAAAAGTAATTTTTTGGTTATAGTTTTATATAAATCAATTAAAATAGGGGCCTGTAAAAATATAATTTTCCAATAAAATTTGGTGACTAAAAAAAACACTTCTCTAGTTTATTTAATTGCTTGTATGGATGCTTTTGGACGCAGTATAAATGGGCAAAAGTAGCAAATGTAATAAGGCAAGTTTATTATTTACAAAATTGTAAGGCCCATTTTCACAACTTACCGATAGCTAAAGGAAGGATTTTATCGGCCGTATAAAAAGTGCTCCATTATTACAACTTAACTTTAACCTACCAGATAGGATGAACCATAATTTACTTTATCGCTCGCTTTAGGTTAAAGTAAAGTTTTAATAATGGAACACTTTTTATAAGGCTGATTAAAGTCAACTTTTAGCTATCGGTAAGTTGCGAAAACGGGCCTAAGAGTATTTATAGTTTTCTGTATTTAAGAGCGACACAAATTTATTGCCAAAATTGTTTTGCTATTCAAATAAATTAAAAGATAATTTAAATCCGCTGTTCTTTGTGTGTATTAGGTAGTCGGCATTTAGTTACAGCTTTACCCATAGTTAAGTGTAAACTTTTCTTGCTGCAAGTAACCAACTGTGAATAACTTAAAAAGGTACTTAAAACCGAAAAAACAGAAGTAAGGAAGAACATGTACAATCAATTAAAATAGATATTCATTCAAAGCAAATTTCGATCTACCAAAGATTTAAATACAGTTTGGTTTAAAGATTGATGTTTGACTATTGACTGCCAGCAGTCGTCGATGGCTGTGAGTGTTAAACGGCAAAACCCTCTGAAGAGATTGAGTGGTTGCAATTGCAACATGTGAGGGTAACCTGTCCGTGAAAGCCTGGGTTCGATTTCCGCGACAGTCAAGAATGAAAAATTATCAATAAATTTTAATCAATTTCATGTTGTAAAATTCCTTGCTTCATAAAAATAATTTAATGAAAATTAAATTTGATGAACTTAAGCCTAATTAAATATCGAAATTTGGATTAAAAACCATGGAACAGCTCAGCAAAATAACCACAAAACTAATTATTGCACTTAAAACAGTAAGCACTTAAGGCTAGTTTACACGGTAATACATTGTATTACGACATTATGTAGAATGAGAAAAATCATACCATGTAAAAGCAAAATGTATCGAGTAAGTGAGAATACGAACACAAAATCTGACAAGCGGTCGGTAAATGATTTTTTTCTAAACCATTTTAGAAACTTATGTATTTTCATCACACCAGAGTTGTATTTTAACAGAGTATATTGAAGGTTGTAGCATTTTTATACAATTACAAAAACAACTAAAATCAACTCAGGAAATGTTCATGTTGTTTTTGTGAAAATTGTAAAACTGCAACCATCTGATTTTTTGTTATTATTTTTGATTTCACTTGTACCATCCGTGTAAACATGAAAAATACATACAACAGATTTTTATTTTTTTCTTTTAAACACGGAGAGAATTTCATAATATTTTGATGCTTCAAAGTCGTAATACATTGTTTTACCGTGTAAACTGGCCTTTAGTGATAATTTATGAATATGCACCAATGTGTTACTTTAATATGTATACAACTTTTGTAAATAAACAACACTTTATTTTTTATGTTTGAATTTTTAAAAAAGAAATCTTAACAAAACGATTCATAAGCAACTTTTTTTTAATTAACTAAATTTTATTTAATTCCAATATTATTTATAGAGCTTGAGGTTTTTCTTTTTTATATAAAAAATTAGATAACATTTATTATATAAAAGTTCCAATATTTCGTTACAGCAATGTGTATCATCGTCAGGGAAATAATTAAACAATAAAAATAACGTTCACAAAATAATGAAAAAATAATAAAATAATAATTGTGACAATTGACAGTAGAAAAAAATTATTTACAATTAGAAAAATTTTTATACAAATAATCTATTACAAACATATTACATTTTTATACAATACAAGCTTAATAAATAATATTGGAATTTAATAAATAAAGGTTAAATAAAATAAAATTTATAAATTTTATTTACATATTTTTGAATTTTTAAAAAAAGAAAATTTAACAGTTAATATGTATAACAAAAAGAATCTGGGAATTTATTTCTCGTTGTGAGTTAAAACATATTCCTGGAAAGTATTGAAGGAATAAGACTATTAAAGTATAAAAGCTTTTGGGGATTGTAATTTGACTAAGAATACAAATTCGAATAATAATATTTATTTAGAGTATATATATTTTTTTTTTATTTTTAAAAAAGGAAACTTAACAGAACAATTCATTTTATATAAAAATTTTAAATTTTCATTATGATTTTATGAAATTAATTCTTAATTGTATAAACGCTTGAAATGTAACCCCGTATTCATAAATGATTATTAAATTTAACAAAGTTTATTAAACGAAATTTTCATAAATAATTTGTTTTTTATTAAATTTTAAACATTTTTATGAATGCAATCATTAATCTACTATATTTGTTTAAAACTACTTTATCGACCAAAAAATAAAACACATGACTATACAAAATAAAAAACATGTCGTCAACATGACATGAATCATTTGAACGCCAATTCATGTTTAAAGAAGAAAAAGGAAGAATCATGTCAATAAGACACGAGCCGTATGAACTTGATGTCAACATAAATTTATTAGACCGATAAAGTGTCCGTTAACGATTTTGAGTTTCTAAATATACCGACAAAAACATTGTTTTCAGTTGGCAACACCTCTAAAAATACATATAAAAGATGGAAGTCAGCTAATTGAATTTATCTCTACGGCAAATACATAAAAGGAAAATAAATAATTGAAATATGAATGCTGGTTAGCTTTGCAACAGAATTGGAAACCAATAAGACATTGAGAAAACCAAATTTCTTTAATGTGCTGTTTTTCGTTGGGAAAGAGGATAATCGCGTAATGAGAAAACGGTCATAAGACAACGAATAATTAAAAAGTATACAAAATCAATAAAAACGAAAATTTTTATATATAGAAAAATTTTTCATACATAAAAGTTGTTAAAATTAAAAATCCCGGGATTCATAAAAATAAATCCCGGAATTCGGGAATTGTTAGTCGGGATTTCCCGCGTGGCATCCCTAGTAGATATTAACATTATTTGTCCATTTCTTCCAAAAAAAAAAATGAAAAAAATATAAATTTTGAGTTAAGACCCTCTTGTTGATCAAGTGCGATATGTATAAAACGCCTTGGTCTCTCCAATGCATAACCTTATGAACAGGTTATCCTTAATTGTACTTGAATAAACTTATTTAAAAAACAAGTAATAGTGTTTTTGCGATAAGAACAGAGAGTAATAAAAATACCGTTCTTTAGATAGAAATAAATCTATTTTGTGCCATGGTCACTTCTCCATTCCCGCCCACATTTTTTCGGATGTTGTATATTTATAACCACGATACTTGTAATAAATTGCAAACTTTCTCTTGCCGTTCTCCAGATATACGGAAATCTATGTCTTTTTACCCAGCTATGTGTACCAAATTTGGAAAATGTTTCTCTTAACGCTATTTAGATGTTAAAAAACTACTTTGTGCCAAGTTTTTAGAGGCTACGACCCATATTAGAGAAATAACAAACGGAATGACAAACTGATGTAAACCCCTTCCACCTTCGGTGAAGGGTATAATGAGAGTCAAACTTGCTTTAAATTAAATTATTAATTTCTTTAAAATAAGAAATTTTTTTAAAGAAAATTTGCTTAACTCAAAATTAAAGTTAAGATTCTAGAAAAAGTTTGCTAGTTAACTTATGTTTATGCTTTATTATATTGTTAACCTTTTAATAATTTTAACTCAGTGCTTGGGTTTCGCAGGTTCTCTTCTATTTGTATTTCTCCTGTTTTTTTTTTTTAAATAACATTTTATTTATCTTCATTTAGCTTTATTTCGTTCGAAATAACAATATGCCTTCATTTATAGATGTACACAGTTAAATCTTCCTTAGTCGGACGGACACTTCCTTTATCGGATGCTTTCTTTCGGATGCACTTTTCCCTGGTCCGGCAGCGCTCTAAAGAAAAGAATTGAGTTGCATTTCCCTCTTACAAACATTTTTTAATTTTTATGGTTTCCGGCCATGAAAGATTCCACTGTAAACAACACAAAGCAAAAAGAAATTTCAATTTATTTTTATTTTTTTTTTTTTAATTTTGCAGATTGTCAAACATGTACGTAGACGTGACGTATGATTAATATTGTTCGTATGCAAAATAAATACTATTTACTATACAATTTTCAATAAGCATACGTCTTGATGTCTGTTATAACAAACAGAAATGATATACAAAAATAAGAAACAAAAATGTGTGAATTGTTCATGGACATTTATTTCAAATTAATTTCATATTTGGCCTTGCCGAGTCTTATGATACCCATTGTCATTTGTACAAAAAAAAATAACGTAAATTTAATAAAAACAAAGGAAATATTTAATTATAAAAATTTTAAAAAGGACAACGAAAAAAAATAAAATTAAAGGTAAAAAATTAAGCGCGAGTCTTATAGACTTGCACAATTGGGGTGGCCTCGTGAATCCCCTTGCTCTTTTGCTATCTATGAGAACGGAGTACATACTTTCTACTGAGGTTCAATAGGGAACAAAGTAGAACAATGATATCGGCTATAACTGAACGTAGGGCTGCAAGGACTCATGCGAGCAGAATGGGTCTGGAATTCCATAACTACTGCAGAAGTTGTCTTGACAAGGAGGACGAGGAAACCGTTTTTAATTTCATGTGTCAGTAACCTGAAATTCGGAACATTAGAGAGAGATGCCAGTGTTTGTCTGTTTGGATAATCTTTCTCTAAGATAAAGCAAAGGTTGCTTCTTCGCTTCGTTAGGAAGATGAATTTGTTGAATTCTGCAGAAACGCCTATTGAGTAACTGGTCTGTGGAATAGGCATTGCCGCTTAGTATCACAAAGTGACCTCTGAAGAACCCAAGTGAGCTGTCTTCTTGTGGCCCATTTTTCTTGTGTAAACACTAATGTTTTTTTGCTTAAAGTTATTCCGTATCTTTCTTAAAATATCAAAGGCCTTATCGCGGCCTACTTATGAATGAGCGCAAGGTAAAAAATAGATCGATTTGCATGAATTTTCAATGTCGTATAAAAATCATTTTTACCAAAATATTATTGTAAGCTCTTTAGAGTTTTCAAGAGAACGACAGACGGACGGGCATGTTTAGATGGCCTTGGAATTTCACCAGGATCTAGAATTGATGTGTCTTATAGGATCTCTGACGACTATTTCGATTAACTACAAACGAAATGACAAAAACTAATATATCTTTTAATGCACTTATTCTTAGGAGAGACTCCAAATACTACCGGAATATCTTGTATCTTCATGTTACATGTTTTTACTTTAAAACGAAGATACAAGATTAAGGGAATACGACTAGTGCAAATAACTATTATTAATTAAAATTCGACTCATAGAAGCACATTCAAAAAAATGGTTAATACAATTAAAATAATGTATGAAAAAAAATAATTCCCACATTCTATTTTTTAATACAAAACTTTACATTTTCGTATGTTTGTTAAATTGCCGAAGGTTCTTCAATTCGACAAAAAGCGTTATTAAGGGGTGGTTATTTTCATAAAATGCTAATCATATTAACCGTTTTAATGGAAGTTGATGGCGGCACAAGTCAAAATCAGAAATACAATAATAACGGGTGCGCCATCTAACGGTAACACTTAGCTCATGTCTGATTTGACAGATAATTAGTTTAATCCTTCCGCTGTACGAATATGGTTGTGTATACGCTTGAACAACGCTAGGAAATATTGCGACATTACTTTGAAAATCATGGCAATGTTGCAGAATGTGTGCGAAAATTGCGTACGGATTTTGGAAGAAGAGAAGCACCGTCAACTCCGTATGTTCGTTATCTTGTGAAAAAAGTGAAAGAAACTGGTATCCTCATCGATAAACCAAAGCGTGAAAAGCCAAAAACAGTGCGTACACCCGAGAATATTGCTGCTGTGGCAGACAGTGTGCGCGAAGCGCCATCAACATCAACTCACCGAGACATCATTGAGACGAATTTTGCATAAAGACCTTGGAATGACGCCAGCCGAGGCAGCCATTTGAATGAAATTATTTTCCATTATTAACCGGAAGGATTGTACTTTCAAATAAAAAAGGGAGTTTGAGAAAATATTCAGTAGTTTTTTTATAGCATTTTCAAAAAAAAAAAGTTATTTGGCGGACCATTTAGTATTCACTTAGTCACTACTGACAGAAATCAATTGATATTAACAGTTACTTGGTATTTTCTAAGGCGCCTTAACGATTTTCTAAACACTTTCAAAAGACCTATAAAAAATTTAAAAAGATCTTTGCTAATTAAAAGAAAGTTAATGTAAATTGAATAAACATTTATTGATTGCTTGAGGAGCATTAAGTATTTCAAATCTTTGTCTTCTTAATAAGAATTTATTTTTATTCATCTTAGGCCCGCTTTCACAACTTACCCCTAGCTCAAAGTAGACTTTAACTGGCCTTATAAAAAGTGTTCCATTATTTAAACTTTGCTTTAACCTAAAGTGAGCGAAAAATTAAATTAAGGTTCTTCCTACCTGTAATAATGGAAAGCTTTTTATACGGCCGATAAAATTCTACCTTCAGCTTTCTTTAAGTTGCGAAAACGGGTCTACACTCGAAGAAAAATCAATCCATCCGTACTCAAATCATTCCGAAGCGGTATTAATAGTATTCGAGTGCGGATTTTCAATCGCAAAATACTTAAATTATCCATATTCAATCCCGATTTCGTACTTGAAATAACCCGAAAATGAGATTGATTTAAGTAAAACTAAGATGTAATCAATCTAAAAATGCGCTTGATTAATTATTATAAAGTTGATTTTATCCCGCATTAGAAAGAAAAAATTATTATGATTGATTTACTTACTTGTATTACACCTTACAGAATGATAAAATACCAACATCATGCCCGATAATATAAACTAAATGAGAAGCATGAGTTCAAATTTACTTTTTAACCCTTCGTGGTACACATCAGTCTAGCCAGACCTTTTTTCAATGTGTATAGAAAATCAAAACATGCGTAAGCCGGAGGGTTAAACACAACGACAAGTTTAATCTTTGGTTTTACTTGAATTAAGACTTTTATACTTATTTTAAGAAATTCCGGGATTTTTGAGTACGTCTCGTACTTAAAGTAATAATAAAATACTTCATTTATCCCGCGTGTTTTTCTTTCTGTGTTAGACAACTAAATTAACAAAATTTAATCAAAGTAATAAAATATATAAAAAATATGAGAAAAGATGGATCAATTCCGATTTTTTAACGGAATGACAAAGTTTAAAAAGTGCAATACCCAGCCCATAGTTTGGTCTAGAACGGTTTGTCGGCTCTCCTGAAAAATTTATTTTAAGACATACGCGGTCGCCCATGAAAACCACAGAAATATCGTAACACTTTTATAAAATATAACGAAATCTCTGTGTGTTTTGTTGTTAAATCACTTATACTGAATGAACTCCGCTAATATTTTATTAATTTCTTTAAACTTATTTTTTTTATGGGAATTTATCTTTAAATTGTTTAGCCGCTCATATATAAAATAAACGACACAACTGATACAAAATTATTTTACAAAAGGCGCAAACATAATATTATTAGAGTAAAAATAATTTGATTGCATCTTAAACATAATTGGGGGATTCACAAGGTATGCTATCCAATAATATTTTACAATTGTTTGAAATAAATGTTGTTGTATGTTTAACAAAATAAAAATGTTAATGCTGTGTTTATTGATTCGTCATAACTGTATAGTAGAAATCTTAATTATAAGCGGGAGCCCACAGCAGTCCTATATATTTCTTGTAATTATTTTAGGACATATAACTTTACAACTCTATGACTACCTTGTGAATACCCCAAATATGTGACAATTTCAGTTAAAAGGGACCCATGGGAAAAAATGAGTTTTGGAAAAAGACGATTTTGAAGTTAACAAGTTAATTTTGAAACGCCTGAACGCTTTTACATCTCGAAACCCGTTATAAAGGGTGTTTGGGGGTCGCTGATTACGAATCTGGTATTGGATTTTTAAAATTCGAAATGGCGGATCCAATGCGGTTGAATTTTGTTTGTAATGTTATTGGATTTGTTTGAAGCAAGTGGATTTTGATACGCCTGGATGCTTTTATGGCTTGAAAGTCGTTACCTGGTCTTTGAACTTATAAAAAAAAATCCTCCATATTGAATCCGCCATTTTGAATTTTCAAAATCTAATACCAGATTCGTAATCGTCGGTCCCGAAAAACACCAAAAGGCGAGTTTCATGTAAATTAGATCAATTACAAAAAATTTTTTTTACATCGGGTTCTTTTCTTTTTCTTTTTCTTTTTTATTTATTTATTTATTTATTTATTTGCTGCATTAGTCCCTTTTAACTGAAATTGTCACATATGATAAATGTATAGAAAGTTATCATGTTATGGCTATTAAATATCATGATATGGTTGCAAGTAATATAATATGTTTTGAAAGTTATCATAATTTAGTTTTAAGAAAACAATACACAAATTTATAATTGCGACAAACATTAATATGTTTACAGTAACTATAATTTGGTTGATATTAAATAAAAATAACAATTATTTGTGGACGGCAACAATAAATTTTTACATTAAACATAATGTTGTTGCCGTAACCATGCCCAACCATAGTTTTGCTCTGCGTGTATGCGCATTTCACCGGTTGCTAAGACCAGATCGTCAAGAAACTTCATCCAAAGATTTTAGATAAACTAAAGATATAAGACAAATTAAACTGTTAAGCGAATAAGAATTATAAAACCTAGTTTTACTTGTAGCAATATCAAAGCTTAAACAAAAACAACAACAATAAACAGTGATTTTATCTTTTCTTACAGTCCCGACTATGTTTATGTTTACTGAAAGGCGGAGGAGGAGGGTACCTCCCCTGGGTTTGTAGGAACCATCCTCCGTATCATAATAGGGCGCAGACAATACCTGCAATTGCGGCGGACAAGAGATCATATCTGGTACCAAGGGAGTGGTAAGAGAAGACTTTTTTATTATAAATATTGACAAAAATGACACATTTATGTATTTTAAGAAACTCTAACTATTAAAGTCGACCGCACGATTACGTGTCCGCAACATTTACGTATGAGTAACGAGGACTTAAAACCTTGAATCGCTACGCATTACGTAAAAATGTTTTCTATCAAGATTTGTTTAAAAAAAGAAATAAAACACTTGAAAAAAGTTTCATAATGAAAGAAAATTAAAAACGAAAGTGTCAAAACTACCTGAATGGGTATCTAAATCAAATATTTTGCTGTTAACAAAACTTTTGTATGTATTTATCCATTCACATACGCACACATACACACACATGTGCATACATTAAAATATGTCCTTTTGAAATTAGAATTTATATGATTTTTTTCTTTTCCATATCTTTTCGTCAATTTGAAATGTTTAATTTCCTGTACAAATCTGCATAAAATTTTTACTTTAATTGAAAATATCCTTGAGAATTTAGCCTTGATAAAAGGGATATAGTTTAGATATTTTTTTCAACTAAATGTTAGATTTATTTTGTTTTAAGAAGTTAAGTTCAATGCAAATAGTTTTCTTTTGAACATAATTTTCATACCAGTGACCACTTTTTTGATGATTTTTAATTAAATGGGAACATTTGACCAGATTTCTCTTTTAAATAGATTTAATTAAAGTTGTACTTAATTCAAAATTATCCCTGCAATCTGTAGTGTAGAGAAATTTTCTTTATATTAAACTTAAAATAAAAAAAAAAAACTTTTTTTCTTTCTTTTTGCTTCTTAAGAATTCTAAGCATTAAAACTACTGGCCATACTTGTTCGCCTGATAGATCTTAAAACTCCAACAAAGCATCAGTAGGAAAAAATGAAGGTAAGTGGTTTTTTTCTTTCTTTTTCAACTTTTAATTCTTTACAACTTTCACATACATACATGATTACATGAGCTAAAACCTAACAAAAGCAAAGTCAAAAGTTTGAAATTAAACTTATCTCTAAATGTCTTATTCTTCATTTAAAAGAAAATTTAAAAATTTATATTTAAGATCTTGAGAAAATAATTTTCTCAACTCTATTTCAACGGTAATTTTCCACCATTTTCTCTAATTCTGATTTGCTGCTGTCAGTTTTTTTTCAAACCTGAACACTTACATGAATTTTACATTTGAAAACAATTTGCACTTGATTTGAGAACATTTATTTATATCAAAAAGTATTGAAGCTATTGAATATCAAACGATCTCCAATATCTTTAGAGAAATTCAAGAAAAATCATTGAAAAAAATAAATTTTAAAGGTAATACTCAAGCCGTTTTCCAACTTGAAGTGATATTTTAATTCAAATAGTTGGAAAAAAATTTAACAAAAAATAAATTTTAGGAAATTCTTACTTAATTTATGATGACCTTTTAAAGTACTTAAGAATTACTTGCGATAATATGAAAATTCTCAAATCGAACTCAAATCTAAAAAAAAATTAATTACAAATTTAAGAAAATAAGTAGAGTAAATAATTAATAAATAATTAATAAATTTGGTAATTTATACATACAACATTTGTGACTCTAATATGCAATTTAGAAGTTTGAAATGCATTAAAGAACTGTCCTTAACAATATTAAAATTTTCAAATCGAACTCAAGCCTAGAAAAATTATATATAAACACTACCTGACCCGAGACAGACATTCTTATTCCTACTAAGTTTGAGCGAAATCTATAAAAAAAATTTTAAATCTCATAGAAAAACACAATTTTAGTTTTTTCCGAATTTTAAAATTTTTCAAACAAATTTTCCAATTTTTTTTCCATAAAAACCTTTTTCAAAAAAAAAAAAAAATGTTTGATCAAAGCACTGTTTTAGTGCCTGTTTAGCAATTTCGAAGGTTAACGGTCGCATAGAAAAATTATATTGAAAACAAAATTCGAAAATTTGTTTTAAATGTTATTTTCTATGCGAACGTTAACGTTCGAAATCAATGAACAGGCTGTTATTTTTTTACTAATTTTCAAAACTTTTTATAATTTGAGAAATATTTGATTTCGAATCATACATAATTTGAAATCAAAATCTTGTGTTTGCTGACTATATATTTGTTTGTTTCAGTATAAACTTTTATTCATAAAAATGTTAATGGGCAAAAGGTAATGCCAAAAACGATGGCAGAAAAGAACAAACAAAAAGAAACCATTTCTTTATAATAACTTTACATGCAAAAAGTAGACTTTTGTAGTTAAAGTACTAAGAATATAAAGTATTTAGTAAACATTTTTTATTTAAAAAAAAAAACTTCCAGCAACATACAAGTGTATAACGAAACACTCTCTCTCTCTCTCTCTATACACTGTAAACTCAAACACATGTACACCCCCACACACACACACTCTCACATCGACTAGATAAAACAAACTTAAATATTCACAACTTACAATTACACATGCATTAATATTTTACACACATGCAGACACATAAATACAAATCCGAATACAGCCCACATATCTGGATAGAAGAATATAAAATTGTCCTTAAAGAACATTTCAGTAGAGAAAATACTTAAAGAACTTTTGTTGCCAGCAACAACAGCAACAAGAATACTTCAACAGATTTTAAAATAAATACGGAAAACAACAAAACTCTAGAAGAAGAAAGGACAAAAACAAAATAAATGTAGTTAAATAATTGTAGCTGCTGATACTGCACAAGGATGTTAAATAAGGAAGTTTTCTTTAACCGGCCTTAAGTTACAATTTAGCATCCAAAGGACATTTTCGTAGGTATTTTAAACGAATGTCCTTGTTCACTAGAGTAAACGGGGATTTATAATTTAGTTTTAAGTTTATTGAGAATTTCTTACACATTTATATAAATGTTTAGACAGATTTTGTATATAAGTACCAATGGGTAGAGATACCCTGTAAACAATGTATGACTTTTCGAATTTTTCTTAAAGGCCTGCTTATTTATTTAAACCAAAAAAAAACTACTGAAAAAGGAAACATCTTAGCGTCGTATTCATGATAAAATCGCACATTCAGGTATGCGATCGAAATCGATTTAGAAAACAAAACTATGTGAAACCGAAAATTTAGTTTTCAAGATTTATTTCTTATATAATTTCGTCCTATTTCTTGTATAAATTCCTCTAGATTTTATGTTATATGTTTATGTATGTAGATTAATTATCTCTATTTTACAAAAACAAAAAGGCTCAGAAATGGATTTAAAAATTGTTTGAAATTCAACACACCATATGGGGTGGGGTTGTTTTAATTTTAACTGTATGAGAACTCAAAATGATTATACAACAAAAAATTTCATGGCATTTTTTTTAAACATGATTTCTGACATATGATCCGCCACGGCTGCGAGTTACATGGTACTTCGATCAGTCCAATTATTGACCACATTTTCTTATAAATCTGGGCGTATGGCCTCAAAAGTGGTTCGAATGTTGGCTTTCAATGCTTTAAGAGTCCAGAGCCGTTAAATTGCAAGAACGGCGGTCCAGTGAACAGTTTGCGCCGTTGTAGCTCTCCTTTATTATTGGGGATATAAGCTTCGGCGGAATACCTCTTCTATGCAAAGCGTTCCAGATGCAGTCGCGATCAATGCTGTCGAATGCCTTTTCCAAATCGGTGAAAAGTAGATGTAGGCTTGATTTAAATTCGGCACTTTGTTTAATAATCAATCGGATGGTGTTGACAAGATCCGCATAGGAAAGCCACTTGGAAAGCTGGCTTGAACGGAGTCAATAGTATCTTCCAGATCATGAATTTCAGCGCTGAGGTTTATTCCTGCCTTGTATATTTCGGTGCGTATACAATCGATACCGGCCGCCTTTCTATTTGGTGGTTGTTTTATAGCAGTGGAGACTTCACTAAAACTTGTCGTTGTTGATCGTATCCTTGCGTTTTCGCGATAGGTGGTGGGAACAAAAGGTTGCTGCTGTTTCGTTGCGCGAATTTTAGCGTTCAGGAGATTGAAAAAGTGTTGTTTCCAACGGGAAAGTTGCTCATCATCGGTATTGAGGAGACAGAATACGATTGACGTAGGCTTATTCAAAATGTACTCTTTACTTCCAAAAGTACAGAATACAGGTGGTGTAGTTTTATTCAAGACGAATTCTATTTGAAGACAAATTCCTATTCAAGACGCAGTCTTATTCAAGGCGTAGTCTTATTATAGTTTGATCTTCTTGAATCTTAATCAATTTTAAGAAGTATTTTTATTCAAGGCGTCTTCCTTAAAATTACGTAGTATTTTAAATCACATTGTAATGCTACTAAAGGTAAAGTAGCATCCATCGTCAAAACTCTTATTTAGTATTTAATTTAAAATATTTTTTATTCTTTTTTAATTCATAAGAAAATACTTATGTATAGGAAAAAAGCTTAAATAAATATTTTTTATTGTTTTTGATCCTAAAAAAAATACCTGAATTGCAACTAATCTTTTAAAGTCAAACGTTTTTATGTGTTCACAAATTATTCACTTGTGGTTTTCCCCATATATTTTAGTATTTAGCTTTTATAAAAGCTTTTGTGTGAACAAAATTTTTTTTTTCAATTATGCAATTTTTTTAATGTAAATCACTCAAATATATTTAATTGAACCTACAAAAAAATGTATAATAAAAATTGTTCATTTGTGTTGTTCATATATTTATTTTGGATTATTGTGGTTTTTTTTTTGTGTTAACAAGAAAAAAGGAAAAATTAAACAAAACACAAGTGAGACAATCAAGAAAACAAATAGATGTGGGTGTTTGCTAGGGTATCCATTCGGTTAACCGATTAATTACCACCCGGTTTATTTCAAATTGGCTTTTTTCGATTAACGATTAAAAATAAAATAATTTTGCGTTAGAATTAAACAAACAAGTGTTACGAAAAATATTCTAATAGTAATTTTCTAAACCTTATTGCCTTGCTAGTGGCTTGCAAATTATTTGGAAGTTGATTCCAGAGACGAATGGTTAATATAAAGAATTGACATTCAGATGGGTGGTCACGGTGACGAAATTGAAGTATACCTTTTCCTCTGCACGGTCGTGTAAACTGTAAACGTTTGTAAAGGTAGTCTGGCTCCTTTGTCATAATAATTTTGTAAAGAAAAATTAGGTTTTTAAATTGCAAATAGTTTGAAAAGGATATGCTGAAAATACGACAGGAATATTGCGAAACATTATCGAACCTTTATAAAGAGAATATATAGCGGATGATTTTGTTGTATCTAACGGTAAGTATTCTCATGTCCTTTGTGTAACAACGAGTAAAAATTTCAGACGAGTATAAAAGTGTAGGCAAGAGATAAGTTTTTGCTATTAATATCCTTATTTTCAAAGGCGTACAGTGCTGAGTGGCATATAAATTACGCAACATACCGTATATTCTACCACACGCTTGAGTAATGTGATTTGACCAAGTTAGTTGTTTATTAAATGTAACTCCCAAGTTTCTTACTCAATCCACAATATCAATTTTCAAACCCCCAAGCAATATGTCCATATCAAAATCTATTCGAACTGCCTTTTTGCATACTATTAGACACTTTGATTTGCTTGGATTAAGACGTAAACCATTAGCTAAAGCCCAAGTTTTTCTTTTTGTCGTAATTGAATCTCTGTTGCTACTAAGATACAACTGAACGTCGTCAGCATACATTTGTATTTTAGAATATCTGATCTGTTTGGGAAGATCGTTAGCATATAATGAGTATAGAAGATGTCCAAGAAAAGTGCCTTGAGGGATACCTCTTGTTACCTTTAAAGCTCGTGATAAAGAACCATTGTTTGCAACTGATTGAGATCTATTTGAGAGATACGACGATATTAATTCCACTGCTTCTGTTGAAAAATTAAATAATTTCAACAATTTCATGCAGAACATTGAGTGGTGTACAGTATCAAAGGTACTTTTTATATGTATGTGTTTAGTTTTTATTTCTTCTCATATCAGTCTTTTAACAGAATTAACCGAAACAATTAAAAGGGTTTATAAAAATTAAGACAGTTCTCAAATGGCATGTGTCAAAACGGAGTCACTGTCGACTCAACTTGCAGCACGCCTAGATATTTGCGTGCCACCACGTTAATCAACCAACCAACCAACTCTAATGGACTAATGGCATAATGGAGTATTTTATATGGGTAGAGAAATCCTGGAAAAGGACTGAGAAATTAGATATTCATATACGATAAGGGAAGTTTTGTCAAAACTAAAGAATAGAATCGCTTTAATACTAAACATTTAAACCAAATTACTTTTCTAAAAGATTATTTTATAAGATCTCCTTTAACTATTGAAATAACTAATTAAATCATCTCAGTCTATTTTTAATAAATACATATTTGGGGGATTCACAAGGCAGTCATAAAGTTGTAAAGGCTTATATCTTAAAATAATTACAAGAAATATATACAAACCACTTTTTAAGTAAATTGAGATTTTGATGCCGTGTGGTAGAGAAAGATAGGCCTCGTCGACCACCATGTAGTTTTTCTTCTATTTAAATCTTGAAGAATGTAAAACTTACTGTATTTTTAATTTTCTATCAAGTTGCAAATAGGAAAAATATAAAGTTTTATGTCTGTCCTGTTAAATGTGCTAACAGAGAGTTAGCAGGTTTGCATATTAAGCCTACGATATGACTTGTGGGCCACCGCTTATAAATTAGATTTCTACGGTACAGTTATGACGAATCAATGAGCAAAGCATTAACATTTTTATTTTGTTTGAAACACAATAATATTTATTTAAAACAATTGTTAAATATTATTTAGGACATTATGATGATATGACTTGATAGCACACCTTTTGAATCCCCCAATTATGTATTAATTGAAAAATGCATATTGCAAATTTATGAATTGTTTTTTTCATTGCTCGTTTTATTTAAAGAAATGTTATGTTTGGCATGTTTTTGTTATTTTTTACTAATAAACTCCAAATAATAAATAATTAATGCATTTTTATACATTGAAAATACTTAATTTATTAAACCAAAACCTCGGTTAATTAATCGAGCGATTAAATTAATACCCAGTGTTTACTAAAAACATTTTTCAAAAATAACTAAAATATAAGTTACACATAATTTTGAATGCTCGTATTAAAAAACGATTATGTATTAAGTTTAGCAAACGTTTGTTAAATAAAATCTGTATTAGAAATATTTTTGGTAAACCTTTATTAAATTTAAAATTATTTTTATGAATAATGACAGAAGTCTATAAATTTAAAGTTAAAAAGTAAATCGAATTAAGATTTTTTAAAATTTTCTCTTTTGAAATAATTTAGGGATGACTCGTATGTGTAAAAAAAGAAGCAATATTTGATCAACTACACGCATAAAATAAGGTGAATAAGGATTAAAGAATGATTAAAACAGGATTAAGAGTTTATTTTAGACAATATTTTGATGTATAAGTATGGCAGTTTAAAACAAATGTCGTTTGTAATGTGAAAAGAAAAAGAAAAGCCGAGAATTTTGTATTGTGTTAAAAAATATTAAAATATTTTAATCTAAAAATATATAAAATTGTAAAGTTACTGACTGACTCACTGACTGATTCATCATCGCACAGCCTAAACGCCTGAAGCTAATCCAGACGGGATTTTTTGAAATTCGAATGTTTAGGGGGTAAAAAAGGGTAAAAACGGGTAAATTTGATAACCTTAGATCTCCAAAACTAAAAGAGATACAAAAAAATTTTAATACTTATCGTTGTTCTTTAGAAAAATAAGCGGACAGGTGTCTGGTACTTTTTCGATAATCGGCCCTATTAGGGAGTAACCGGATAAAACCTGAATTTAAGTACTTTTTTGACACCCCATATATCTTTTGAACCAATAAACGTAGATACAAAGTTTATACCATAATCGAAACTTATCAAAAAAATACGAATATGAACTTGGTACTTTTTCGAAATGCGAACATTTAAGGGGTGAAAATCGGAACTATTTTTGGTACTTTTTTTACAAAACATTTTTCTCTATTCATTGACATATTCGTACTAAATTATGGGCTCCCATTATAAAAATTAAATTTTTTATACTTTAATGGAGGGGAAGTACCAAAAAGGGGCAATACGGGAAATTTGATAATTTTGTTTAGCTTTTTGGTTCTACAACTGGAATTTTTTTTAATTATCGTAGTAGTAGTAGAGAAAAAAAAACTTTCGCAGGAGGTAGTCTTTCAAAGCACTATCGTCTTTTAAAGCACTATCGTCTTTCAAACGCAGTCTTATTCAAGACGTCTTTATTTAAGATACAATCCCAGTTACTACGTAGTCTTATTTCAGTTGTAGTATTATTTCGCATATTTTTAGGCAATTTACAAAGTTTTCAATTGTGCCGTATTGGTTGTATTTGCTATATATAACAATTATACACTCCAAAGAAAAATCAATCAATCAGTACTCAAATCAATCCAAAGCGGTATTAATAGCAGTGAGTACGGATTTTTCTTGAATCAAGTATAAAAAGATGGATTCAAGTATGTATACGGATTTGCAAAATACTTAAATTATCCAAATTTAATCCCGAGTTCATACTTAAAATAATCCGAAAATGAGATTGATTTAAGTAAAACTAAGATGAAATCAATCTAAAAATGCACTTGATTTAATTATTATAAACAGGGCTGCCAGATATATATGTGAAAAAATCGTCAGATTCCTGAGAAAAAATAAAAAACTCGTATTTATCGTTTCGAAAAATCGTCAAAAAAAATCGGACAACTAAAAATTTAGTTTTTTTAAAACAATTTTTGTTCGTTTTTTATAAAAAAAAAACATTCAAACAAAAACATTATCACTTCATACCCAGCTAGAATTTTCAATCGTGTAAGAGCTACTGGGAGTCTCATGAAGAGCGTCTTTGATAATCAATGACCGAATTTTTTATCGTAGAAGTTTGCTCAAACGGGAAAAACTGTAACACGAGTATTATTCTTCCATAGCACAGCGAAAAACGCTTCTTCAATCGGGAATCGTTTAAGACATGGGTTAAGATAATCTAACGAAACTTTCATGTCAAGAATCGTATGGGACTCATGTAGATATTCTCTTACAACTCGTGAAATACTTGCCGTATAATTGTTGAAAATATGTTTTATACAGCGGGCCATAAAAGGTTCATTCGAGGATGGTTGGACGAAAGATAAACAAAGTGTAACTTTGTTGTTTTTGCACTTGAAAAACCCGATTTTGACAGCTCGTTTAGTAATGAAGTTTGCTGCAATTTAGCTATTTTTTAATCAATCTAGCGTTTTTATCTCTATTTTTATTTATAATTTGTGGGTTTTATTAAACAAGAAAGCTATTACTACTCTTCGTGACACAACGTTGACGCTCTTGCATATGTGTATCATATCAGCGCAAAAGCTAAGCGAAAGAAAACATTCCGCCTTCCGCTCTTGTTAAGGTACGGCTGTTAATAACCAAGTTTAAAAAACGAAATTGTCAGAAAATTTAAGGTTTTATTCAGACTTTGGAGACTGAAAAAATCGTCACTTTTTAGAAAAAAATCTGCAAATCGGCACTTTGCTAATTTATGAACAAAAATCGTCAAAATGACGATAAATCGTCAAATCTGGCAGCCTTGATTATAAAGTTGATTTTATCCCGAATTAGAAAGAAAAAATTATGATTGATTTATATATATTGTTTTAAATGTACCATTAGTGCTTCGCAAAATCATAAAATTTTTTATTGGGTATCTTAATTTTAGTCACAATCCTATCGAAAACGTAGTCTTATTCAAGGCATAATCTTATTCAAAGCGTTGTCTTATTCCAGACAAAGTCTTATGTACTGTTTTCACAACACAAGTTTTTGAACGCGTAATACAATTTATATGCAAAGCACTTAGTTTTTTTCCAAAAAAAAAAAAATTATAAGGGTATTCACGTCACAAGTTGCACTTTTGCAAAAAAACAAAAGTACAAACACATAACAACAACCACAAAGAAATTTATTTACGCACAACTAATTGTCTGTGTGGTTGTGACGTGAATACCCATTGGTGCCTATTATGAACTAAATTCGATTTTCGACAGCAGTCGAATTAGCTGATCGAACGAATTTGCATTTGGTATTATGGCGCGCATTCGATAAAAATTTACTATTGTGATTTTGTTAATTCACAGTAGTACATTTCGATCAGCTGTCACTTAAAATAAAACATTTTTGTTTACAAATTTAAAAAATAAAATTAAAGTTAAGCGTGACCACGGCGGAATTATGATTGTTTTTAAATAATTTAGCTTCAGTGGGGTTCCATCCCACTTTTTTAAATGCTGAACTTTGCTGCAAATCATTTGGTCAAAAAATAATTTTGTTTCATAAGGAATATGGGCGTTTCCAATTGCTGTTTACGACGTTGGACTTGCATAAAATGAACAAAACTGATAAAGAATATGGTATTTGGTATACGAACACAAAAAAATGTACAAATAGTTACATTTTCAACAAGTTTTTTACATTTATTTGCACCGTCGAAAGCAAATTTGTTTTCGTTGAAAAATTCGATGCAGAACGAAATTTTCGACGGTGCTGCCAACTCATAATACCAAATTAACATTCGATAGTCGATGTTCGATAGCCAGCGAAAATCGCTTATCGAATGTAACTCATAAAAGGGGCCTTTATGTTTGTAAAACAACTGCGCATGTTCGAAAAAATTGCGGAATTTTAGTTTTTTTGCAACCTCCTCCATTTTCTAAATAGCGGTATGTGTCGAAAACCAGATCTAACCTAAAACAACGGTTAGCACCATTGGATTCAGCGTACCCGAATTATTTTTAAACGCCATGTGCCGGCTGGTCCATTTTTTCAACTAGCACAGTGATTAGTTTTGGTTTTTTTCGCGGACCTATTTCTGTGCATATCTTTAATTTTTTGGAAATATTTGCATACATATTTTAAACATGTTTGTGCATATTTAAACCTGCCCTGGCTATAAGCAATAAAATTTTATTGCTGGCATTATAACTACCGCCAAATAAAATGTTCTCCACACATATCGTTTTATACGATTCACTTACAACTTATATTTGAGTGAATGTACAAACATATTTGAATTATATGACATCAAAGATGACATTGATAGATAAGGTCGCTTTTATTTTACATTGTATATGAAATAATAAAATAAAGGACCAAAGCCAGCACATGAACAAACAACTGTCAAACAAAGACCCAACTTAATAATGAACTACTAGAATCGAGTGGTGGCACTAAAAATCAATGAACTTTGAGCCATTACAATTTTTATAGCAATCAAAAGGAAAATAAAAATGCCGGACAAAGATTAAATCAAAGCAATTTCAATGTGGTTTAATGCAAAATAATTGGTCGAAAGCCAAATAAATAAAATTTTCTATTAAGGACTTTGGAATATTCCACAAGTTTATGTACTACTAATGACAGCTGAGTATCTAGAAACATTTTTTACTACCCCTTAATTTTTACCATACCCAACCCAATGTGCCATATATTTTCATCAGTCAGCTACTCGAAAAACTAAAATTTCATAAATGAAAATCATAAATTATAGAAAAAAGTTGCTGTATAAATTTAATTAAGTTTAATTAAAGACAGCATTGTGTAATGACTTTCTAATATGTTTTTAATACCTTTAATTGCAATTAAAATGTGAAAAACATCGTTGTAGTAAAACGCATTTAAAAACAACAACAGCAAAAACACTGTAGAATAATAACAACAAAAAAATTAAATTGTTAATGACTCTCTTATTTCCTTTACCTTGCTGCCACTCTATAATTCTTCTATGGGTATTGTAATTAATTCATGAGGGAGGTAACTTGTTTCAACATTTCTATTAAAAGAATGACACAATTTTTTTTTTGTAGGGAAGTGAAAGTTTAACACAATAAAATATTGAATGTTTGTGCAGTTTAATTACTAAAGTCGTTGTGTTATTGAAATGTCTTAAGATTATTTTTAGTAGGGAAACCGTAAATAGGCAATTGTATGTTTTTCCTTGAGCGACCAATGCTGGCAGAAACAATTGGGGTATTCACAAGGTGTGCTATCATGTTGTATTTTCATAATGTTCTAACATTTTACAATGGTTTAAAAATATTGTTGTTGCTTTGTAAACAAAAAGTGTCTTAAATTAATAAAACTTTGCTTGCTATGTTTATTGTGCTGTCGTATTTAATAAGAAGAGACCTGCGCTGAACGGCTGATCCGAGCGGCTATGTTTTTGTAGCCGTCGCCGTTGATGGTATAGTTTTATCCGGCAAACATCCGGATTTAACCTACGGCTTAGCAATTCTTGCAACAAAACACTTGCGGCGTCAAATTAGACCGGCTTGAGACTCTGATGTTTGGTAAACAAAAAAAAAAAAAAATTATTTGTGAGTTGCGTATAAAAAATGGAAAATAGTCAGGTACGATTTAATTTAATTTATTAATTCATGGATAAGAATTAAAAAATATTTTGATTGTAGAAAAATATTAATTTTTTTATATTTGTTTTAAATCTGCTGATTTAAATTCCAAATAGCACACTAATTTATGAGGGGTTGTTCACAACAGTCTTTTATTTTCATGTTATTATTTTAAGACATACACAGAAAAAATTATTGCCGAATTATTTTCAAACAAACGATTGTTTGAAATTTTTTTTAATTTCTACAAATTTTTTTACTGATTCAATTAATATTTTTGTTTGATTTTTATTTAACCAACAAAAATGTTGACAATTTTTAAATAATATAATACACGCGCTATTGGTTTCAATTTTTCATAATTTTGTATGAAATATTTAACGCTCTTTAATGTTGTCGTTTTTTGCATTTTTTTATTTGATCGTAAGCAACACTTCTTTATGTGAAATATAAGAACAACAACACAAAACACATACAGTTTATTTTTGGACGCTTTAAAAAAGTACAACAAGAAGAAATATGATAAAATAGCGCGACGAGGTTATTAGTAAAAAAACAAAAAAAATAGCAGGTAAAAAAAAGGTTTCATTCATTTTTAAACAACAGAAACAACAACAACATTATAAGAAACAAAATAAATTTTTGGTTGGTTTCAAAGTTGGAAAAAAAAGAATGAAAAACAAAATCCCGTATTCAATTTTTGAAAACTGTTTACTTAAATACCTACATCAAATACAAAAATAAAATGATGACGAAAAACATATCGAGTCGGTCTGCTGCCATTGTTTGTTACAATTCTTCTTCTTTAGCCAAGGAAAGGATACAGCAACAGTGAGTGGTGAAGAAAAACATTGTGTGTATAAACAAGACTTCGTTTAAAAATTATTCCAACAAAACATGTGTCTTAAAGCCAGCCGCCGCTCTGCTTCTGCCTTCATCATCTCCTTCAGTGATAGCTTGGGTGCGCGTCATTGTTTGTGCAAAAAATTTTTGTTTGATTCAGCAAAATTATTTGTTTGAAATTTATATGAATTTCAGTAAACTTTTTGTTTGATTCTGTAAATTATTTGTTTGAAAAAATCAGTGTTTTTTTTTAGTAAACAAAATGCAAATAAATTGTTTGAATATGCGAATTTGTTTGTAGGACCGATTTCAGACAAATTGTTTGTTTGAATTCGAAAAATAATTTTTTTTTTTGTGTATGACTTTATGACACCTTGTGAATCTCCCAAATATATTTATCCGTTTAAGAGGATTTTTTGATATTTATCATCGATTTATTGGAGTATTATTTTGCATATTGTTTAAGTTAATAAAGCATACATTATTATTTTTTAAGCATTTTTCTAACGATGTCCGTCCGACTGGTCGCACTTTTGGAGAAAATTTTATCAAATTATGTACAAACGTTTTTGTTGTTATAAGAACGAAGCAGTTGTTGGTGAATATCGATCGATAATTTACAAAATTCTGCTTTTAACTTAACACTTAAATTAAACTTAATTCACCAAACTGGAACATTAAAATTCAATTCAAGCTTCAATTATGTAAAACTTAGCAATGTGACCAGGGTTGTCAGATTAATTTTGGCCTTTTTCGCCAAATTCAATGTCAAATATCGCCAAAATCGCCAAAGCCTTTATATTAGAGTTTTTGACAGTAAATTACATGTTTTTTTAAATTATTAAAAATATTTTTTTATAAATCCTAAAAAATTAATTTTTTCCGTATCGCAAAAATTCGCCAAAATTCAAAAAAAGTCGCCATGATATACACCCCTGTATCGGTCGTTTTTTAATAAGATTTCTGTAATCAAAGAATTTTATGGCAAATTTTATACAAAAATTTCTCTATTAAACAGAATTATTTAACAAAAATTATAAAAATTAGATTAAAAGAGTATAAAAAACAACTTCCAAAAGTAAATATAGTTAATGAACACAAAAAAGGTACGATGTTTACAATAAAATAATTTGAATTACTCTACCTAAAGCAACAAAAAAATAATTTATGCGGCTAGTATAAAACAAATATTGGATAAACATTTGAATATAGTTGCAGTTTTATTATACTGTATCTAAAACGCTTCAGCGGCAAGACTTCCTTTTCGTCTCCTTTTTTGGAATACATTGTGAGGCTATAACATTTATTCAACGAATGTACAAAACAAGTGCAACATGTACTATTCACATTCATATAAATTACAACTCGTAATAACGCGTCTTGAAGTTCATATTGCATTCTTCTTGGACGGTGAGTTTTAGTGGAGTTCATAGTTTCAACACAGGTTGTGCAATTAATTTTTAAGACCTTTAGTTATATTTACACGCAATCTATCAAAGACCTAACTAAAAGTTTTACCAAGTCAATATCGTTGATAATTTTTATTAAAATATAATAAAATGTCTTTAGTTCATAGCAATGAAAATTTGCCATTGTCTGTTGAAAATTCTAACAAGCGTCGATGCACTTTTTTTTCGTTCATATTGGTTTCATTTGAACTGCATATAATGAGCCATACAATTAATTAGAATGTTATAGTAAAAACATATGAGGAGGTTCATAACAAAACGCAACAATTTCACTTTTTAGGTTTAATGCTTTTTTGACTTAATAATATTGTGCATACTAAAAATCTTATAGTCATTGCTTTAACGAATGTATTTACTTTGAATCGGATCAAAACGCAACAATTTCAAACACAAACATACATCATACTGGCTTAAATCAATTTTTTTTTTTTGTAATTTATTCAAAAACTGTAAAAGTGGAATTGTTCCGTTTTCTTATGGAGCTCCTCATATGATGTGACACATGTCGCTATGTTGTATAGCACAGTACAACATTTTTCAGGTGATTGATTCGGGACTCAATTCTGATAAAGTATACCTAAAAAGAAGAACTTCTGCATCATTAGTTTGGTCATGGTACCTCAATAAATAATAAAAAAATAATTTGAAGCTTGTAAGTATCGTATAGGGGAATTTGTCACCTTTTAGGCTGTTTTGTTTGTCATAACTCGAGAACCACCAATCCGAATAAGCTGAAAAAAATTTAAAAAAATTAAGAATTACAATTCCTTTAATCTGTTCATACAACGTTCCGCTACATAAGCAATAGTTTCGCAGTTATTAATAAATCTAGGAAAAAAAAATATTTTTTACCCAAAAAATTTAAATTTTTTATTTTTAATTCATAAAAAATCCAAAACGGTAAAAAAATTGTCAAGTCCTATTACTTTCACGTAAAGTCGCATAACCTATAAACAAAATGACACATAAATCATGAAAATTAATTCACAATTAATTAAAGGTATGAATTTCAAAAATCAGCTTATTCGGACTAGTGGTTCTCGAGTTATGACAAACAAAAGAGCCTAAAACGTGACAAATTCCCCTATACGATACTTACAAACTTCAAATTAATTTTTAAATTATTTATTGAGGTAACATGACCGAACTAATGATGCAGAAGTTCTTCTTTTTGGGTCTACTTTCATAACAATTATCAGAATTGAATCCCGAAATCATGTGTTGTTCTGTGTAGTTCAACATTTGCAGGACCTTAACAATTATGTATACAAAGTATTGATAGAAGGCGGAAGTATTTTATTCAGTAAAATATATAAGAACAGTACTTTTCGTTTATAATCACTACCGCCGCCTATAGTCACATTAGCGATAAAGTCCATTTTATCTGTTTATTTGCCACTATAAGTTAATTTAATATAAAGTATTAACGTTATAGTCCATTTAGCGATATAAGCACATTTGCCATATATGCCATCTATCAACAGTCATCAAAGGGAAAAGATATATTCACATAAGCAATATTTAATAAGTTCTTTTTAGTTTTCGAAACCATAATTCATCCAAAGCAAGAAAGAATTAAATCGTTTAATTTTTGTCATCAACTCTCTACTCGTAAAAAATAATTTTTTGGCTTTGGTATCAGTTATGAAAAATGTCTTATTATTATTTTAACTATTTTCACAACTCTGTTGCAAACCTAGAGGCCTGCTGCCGGTGTAATTTATATGAGTTTTATATTTTCTTTATTCACATACTTTGATTACATTTGAATTCAGTTATATGCCTCATAGTGGCATATGTGTGAATTAGCCTTATAGTGACATTAGCGATATAGTCCACGTTTTGTCTGCAACTAAAGGATGTGACTATAAGCGAAAAGTACTGTACTTATACAAATACAACTAAAACAACCTAGAGGGAATCTTTGATACCCTCCACCGACAGTTCAATTATTTCAGAAGTGAAATCTACATGATATCTATTTATTCCCTAGAGGGATGCGAACTGACACCAAAGTAGTCCCGTGATAGATCTTTGGTGGTAGAGACCTTATATGAAAAAGACCTATTATTTTTTAGGGGGTTGTCATTTGAGGGGGTCAGTTGACACCATTTGACCATTCATAGATCTATTCTCAATGAACGTGCTTAGTGTCAGTTACTAAAATGTAGTATTATTCCAATATAATGTAGTTTTATTTCAATAAAACAAGTCATAGAATTAAATTCATGAATCAAATTTTAGAAAGTATCAAAAAATGTCTCCCAGCAACGGTGAAGACTGTACTGAAATTCATTACTTTTTCTACCTTTTTGTTCTTCGTAAACCAGCTAAGGGGTTGGTTCTTTTTTCACTGCTCATGAGTCCTTTTCTTTTTGTACCAGTTATATTTTCACAAATCCTAGGACCAGGTTGTTGGACCAGTTGACATAAATTTCCCGCAGGGCTATTAATTTATCTTTTTAAAAACAGCCATCAGCATTAAAATTGGTTGCGGTTTAGACATCATATATTAAATTATTGACCGTCAGTCAGAAAGTTGTTTGCTTTTTTTTTAGCAATTTTAGCTAGCTTGAGTAAAATATCACGATTCGTAACAGTTTAGGCCGAACTCAAATGATTTTCAGGAGGGGAATTTATATTGGAGCCATGGTAAGTTACGAACCAATCATCCAAAAATTCTGCATAGTTTATGGACCGATCATCATGAAATTTATAAGTGCTATTTCTAGTCCTATAAAACTGTGAAGTATTAAATTTTATTCTGAATACATTATTTATTACGGTTTAAGGCGTACTAAACTGTTTTCCGGGAGTAGGGTTAATATGGGGCCTAGGGTAAATTATGGACCAATCTTCACGAAATCTTACAGTGTGATTTCCAGTCAAATAAAACGAACTTTTGCAAAATCTTATATGATTCCGTGCATTGTTTCACCATTTATGTTAGTTTTTGTAACAAACCGATTTTGCTGGATTTCAATCCCAAGCTGCTTTGGATAACTACAAGCAATTTGACACCAATTTTGTTCATTTCTTTTTCGAAAGTGAGCGTGTTATCAACAGATGGACGGACGGACATGGCTAAATCGACTAAGAATTACTCAAGGTGTTAGAATGTATATTAGGGTGACAATGAAAAATTAACTTTGGATTTTTGATGATAAATAAAAATTTAAAAAACCTGGTATTAAGAGCAACAAAAAACCTTTAATGTGTGCTTATCAGTCCCTATCAAGTCCCTAACAAGCCTCAAATTTATTTTTCAGAGTCACTTTTGAAACTGAAAATCTTGTCCGATCGAAATGAATTTTTTTGTTGTTAATAAGCTAATAAAGCTAACTAAGTAAGTTTTAGACCAAGTGGCAAAAGAATCTTCACATTTTTGTTTAAAATTCTGAAAAAAAATATTTTCCCATATATTTCATTGTCGCCCTAATGTATATACTTTATGGGGTCTGAGATGAACAATAAAAAAGTTTCACGCGGAATGACAAACTTAGTATACCCTCTTCGCAACTAATTGTGGTGCAGGGTATAAAAATTCTAACGAGCTAAAGAATAAAAAAAAAATTATTTTTGAATACTTAAATGGATAAACCGCTTAAACTTATATAATCAATTTAATAACCCTAAGAAATCTGCAAATATCATAAATTAGGCCAAAATCAATATTTCAAAAAATGCCTATGAAAACAATTGTTCTATTGGAAATGGATCAGTCTCTGATAATATCAATACTATTTCCAATTCTCAATTTCTTTTCTTTGGTAAAAGGCTTAAAGGCATCGGCATAGCCGATTATATTGCATTCTTAATTGTCTTTTGTAAGATTTTTTTTCTAACTAAAGCACCTTTGGTCACTTTAGTATTTTCAAGTACAGCACTGAATTAGAACTGAACTAGAGGTGTTCAGTTTATGAATTTGTAGAAGCATAAGAACTGCCGGAAAAATATTGATTTTTTTAAGAAAACATTCATTTGTTTGTCAGATTTGTCATTTATCATTTCAAATTTAAATGTTGTGCCCAAGGCGAATTCATGTAAACGGTGGTGTCGATACTACAACAAGTAACAACACCAAAAGCACAACAATGTATTTTTTTGTTGCTTTCGTTGGGCGATATGTCAAAAGCACAAGTAACTTTTGACATTCCTCTCTCTAATTAAGAAAAAAAGTAGCACAGCTGTGTTTTCATCGCCACCTGAAAAATGAATTCGCCTTGGTTGTGCCTTTTAAAAATATAAATTAAAAAAAAAATTAAGGTTTATTTTTATTGTGGGACTTAAATGCGATCATATTGGTATGAAAAACTTTACAAGTAAAAATTTTATCTGTGTTACGCTTTCCTTCTTTTCTGTTATTTTTAATTTTCTTTAGGAAATTAAAGACTTTTTCCACTAAAAAAAACACACACACAAAAAGAGAGAACAAAAGTTTTAATGATTTTACTACCTTTACACACATGTTTTAACACATACAAACAAACGCGTACATAAATCAACATAGCCCCGTAGCTCTGAAGGTAAAAGTGACCTAAATAATGTTTAGGTCATTGATTGGTTTCCGAAATGGAGGTCTAAGCCCTCTGAATCGAACCAATTTATAAAATTAAATACATATTGTATGTATTTCAAAACTTTTTTCAGTTCTGTAACGGATTAAATCAAAAAGTGATTCGTTTCAAAGCTAACGGTAATCATCCAATGTCAGTGGCTTCAGAAATTAATGGGAATTCATTTACTTCAAACTCAAAATATTTTCGATTTTTTTTTTTTTTTTGCTTCAGTTCTGAGCTCTCCAAATAATAGAAAGATTTCACGCTTTTGGTCATTTGTAATCTAAAATAAAGTCCTTGATTACTTTTATGATCGCAAGTAATCTGTCTTTACTTTGGCTAAGTTATCTTCAGAGTTGTTAGTTTAGATTTTTTTTTTTAATATTTGTTAAATTAGGACCGCATGGCTTGAACGTAGTTGTATAAACATTTGTTTGAGACATCGTCTCACAGTTACAGTTTATTTTTCAAAATATTGCTAGAAAATATCAAAATCAGAAGCTTATTAACGCAGAGAAAAACATGTTTAAATATGGCCACCTCCAACAAAACTAAAGTAAATTTTAAACATATGTATTATGTTAAATTTAACCATATTGTTGTTATCGGCAACCATATTATGGTTAAAGTAGTTCCCCATCAAGATGTCGCAACCGTATTATGGTTGCCTCAGAACATGTTATTTTATTAATAACTAAAATATGTTTAAAACTGATAATAGCATAGCTGGCTTTTAACCATAACATGTTGCTCTTGCAAAAGAGCAAAATACTATTGTTAATTTAAAAACAAATTTTTGCCATATTTAACCTTAACATGTTTAGAGATAGCCATAATATGGTTGTCGATAACAATAATTTGGTAAGATTAAACATAATATGTTAAAAATTTTCTTTAAAAATATGTAGTTTTGTTGGAGGTGACCATACTTAAACACGCTTTTCTCTGGGTGTTGAGTCATATTTTATAAATCAATACAAAAAAATATTTTATATTACGATACGAAACTTTTTATTTCTTACAAAACTGCAAAAACTATTTTAAGTAAGTTTTTTTTTTTTTTTTGTTTGCTTACTAAGAATTTCCTAATCAATACTCTTAATTCCTTCCATTTACGTCTACAAACAACCATCGTTTTTGAACACAAAACCACAGTGTCATAAATTAAACAACAGAAATTGAAAACTTTTTTCCTCTAACACGCAAAATCCGTTACAACGAAATCCAATAAAAGAAACTTTGCAGAATAATACAAAATTTTTGTTTTCTTAGTTGGGTAATTAATTGTGGGGAAATACCTCTAAACCGAAGTGGACAGAATAAAAATTACTGCTAGAATAGTTGAAAATTTATAGAGAGCCATAGATTATAACAATTTCCACGAAATCGATGTAGTATTTAAACAAACAAAAATTATACTATTTGGAAAACCAAAGAAAACCCAGTTGGCCAGGTGTCTTCATATCAAACTCTATGTTGTCTTATACATAAGTTGTATTTTATAAAAAGCTATTGACGCCAGTATGAAAGTCAGTCTTCTTTTGCCGTAGTTGAATGCTTTTAAATAACTTGCTTGGTTTGCTAAAAATTCTCACATTCTTTTTTTTTTATTGTTGATTTAAATACCAGTCAGTAATGGATAACATGCAGTTTAAACTTCACTGTCAATTTGAGCATAGCTTATAAAAGGCGAATATATCGTTAGCTAAAATGCAAAAAGGCGTAACTAACAAAAAATTCAATACCGAGTTTTTGATTGATTATTATGAATGCCATTACAGTTCATGTATTGACAAAATTTAACACTTCTATGATCAAAAATTACGCTTTTATTAACAAAAAACAAAAGGGCGTAACTACAAGTGTGTTTATTTGATAAAAGCAAAACGATGTTATTTCACATTTTTTTTTTGCTAACAAAATAAAATAAAATAAAATAAAATGGTTTTCTTTGAAAATTGTTTAAAGAATTCCACCGGCGTCTTATCGACGCAGGTTTATTGACATGTTTCTAATTTTTCTTTTACAAAGTTTTTTTCATCCCCTGTAAAATTATATTTTTGCTAGTTACGCCTTTTTGCATTTTAGCTAACGATTTGTAACATGTGACAGAAATTAAACAAGTGAAATAAAATGGCAACTTTACTTAAAAAGCAAATAAATAAATATACAATAATTTTTGTTGTGGACGACATTGTAATGCATGAAGTCATTGACGATAAAGTAGGAGACATTCACCCCTATCGTGAATAAATTTTTCCTCGTCATTTTTCCCCTTTTTACATATTTGCGATCATGAAAAATTCCCATGAAAAAATGTAATTCAAAGGAGAATAATAGCGTGAAAAAATGTTCACGGGAAAATATTCCCCTTATCGTGAAAAGTTTTTAGATTTTCATACTTTGTTTTTGCTAGGGAACAGAACATGAAAGTAAGTAGTTCCTCCTATAAATCGAATATTAACCGATATATTGGTCAACAAAATGCAAAACAACATGTCGTTTGCCTGCGAATTTGTGAAGCTTGTGAAAGACGTGGTGGAAAATATTTTACTAAATAAAATTTAAAAAGTTCAAAAAAAACCAACATTGTCCTCAAACTATGCCTCCAATACTTAATATATTTTAACTTTCCTTTAAAATATATACATGTATATTTTTGAATAAAAATTTCATTGATTTTTAATTTTTTCTAATCTTTTTTACATTCACTGGAAGTGTTAACAATTTTTCACATGAGATTCACTATTGCTTTTTCCCCTTCGAGGGGAATGAAAATTTCATGGGAGCAAAAATTCCACTTGTTATTCACGAAAGGGGTGATATCTGTTAGAAATCTTATAATAAAGGCATGCGAAATTCTGTTGTGTTAACCGAACGTCTTATGATTTTGTGACAGATAAATGAAAGCAGCCAGGCAATACGAATATTCAATGTCTGATAAAAATCTGAACCAAGTCTCTAAGAATGAAGTCAGACATTTACAGAAAATGTCTGAATTAGAAAACGTCGGAGTTTTTTTTTTGACTGGGTAAAAATATAAAAGTTATTATAAATTAAATATTTAGAACAATTAAATAAGGAACTTTTTCCGAACTTGAAAACTAGAGTCGTCAACAAATAGTTCTAACTCTGACTCCGACTGCTGAAATTTTTTAATTCCGACTCCGACTTGTTGCTGAATGTGTATGAAACTGGTCATTATTTGATTTAAAACTCCTTTTCAATGCAGTACCTTTTAAACGGTTAATAATAGCAAGACAATGATTCTTAAAAATGTTCAAATCGAAATTTTAATTCTAACACGTGCCCGCATTGAGCTTTAATATAGGTTTTTACATATGTAAAGTAGACTGGCCCTTATTGTTTTACTTGAAAATTTTTAAAATTTTGTGTGTACTTTGACTCCGGATCCGGTACAAAAACTCAACTCCGACTGGACGAAACTGGAACTGATAAAAAATCTAAGCTAGAGGCATATCAAACATTAAAGCAAACTTTGCTTATTTTATATACATTTATGTTTAAAAAAAAACTCTCCAATATACCCTCATTTAGGACGCAAACATGCATACATGCACTTTAACACTCATATACCAAAACTACCCAACAACCCAAAACGATTTAGAAATAAATTATAACAAACTAACCTTCATAAACATTAAGCTGGAGATTCACACCATGCGATTTCGCCTTCTCGCATAGCATGATTTTTATACCATATTTGCGTTCTATGTTTCAAGTTACATGCAACGATTTTTATGCGGCATCACCACAAGTAAAAATTAAATTTTATTTTTCAAAACCAGCTGATTTGTTCGAAATTATTTAATAATGAAAACTATAAACCCTTGGCTAAAAAAGCTGCGGTCACACTTTGCAAATATTTGACGAGAAATACGTAACCAAAAGGCAACCTTAAATATAATTTTCCTTGATTGCAACATTTTTTTTGATTATAAACTTCATTTTACAAAAAAAAAAAAACAGTTTTTTCCTGTGTCTGGCAGTATAATTACTTTTATTTTGTGATATTTTAAGACCATGTTAAATGTTAAATCTCAATTACTATTAACAAAAGTAGTGGCTATGCTTATTTGGTCAAATATTTAATAAGTGTGACCGTAGCTTAATAGTAAAATAAGTTTACAGAAAAATAGTTGTCTAATAATGCTTGTAATAAGCTTTAATTCGTAATATTTTTGTAAGCTTAGCAATATAACGAAATAATTTGTGTACACTAAACTGTAGTACATAGTAATTTTTTCATAAGATTTTTTATATTTGTTGTGTTTATTTCATTAAATATACCTGTTAATCAATTTGTTTTCATGTTACCCACATATTACTTGCCGGAGCTGGGAAACATTCTAGATTGTTGATCTATAATAATAATAGTTTATGAAATTGTATTAAAATTTAAGAAATATGATCATAATCTTTGAACCAGTGGACAGATGTTACTCATTTTTTACACATTACATTTGATAACAGTAAGAGGAATTTAAGCAAAAAAAAAAACTGGCATCTCGATCCACTGGTGTGGTTGTAGTCAAAACTTCCCCAAAATTGAATTGCGCGTAAAAACGCGAAATTAATTGATCTTGAAAAACTGAGAGATACGTTTATTTTTTTATATGGGAAGTTTTATTATGGGTGGAAAATCGTGTCGTGCGGTGTAATTAGTTTTTTTTTAATATTTCTCCGAACAAAACACTGAAAGCTGACTGAAAACTTTAAAAATAATACGAAATTCAGGCACGAGTCAAATATTGTCCCTTAGAATTCTTACAAAACTTTAGCTGGTATAAGTCATTTGCAAGCATATTTGTTAATTTGTCATCGAAACTAAGTGTATAGCAAGTATTATTGTGTAACGTATTGTATTGTTTTGACTTAGAATACACATTCGAATAATATGAAAATTTATATATAATAAATGTTACTCAACATGAGAAATAAATTTCCTGTTAACATTTTGTACTTAAAGAAATTTATAATAAGTATGCTTATAAATAGCTGCAGGGAATCCCTTATGATAAGCTTATTCAACAATTTAGTTACATTTTGCTTATGGAATGGTTTGTTGGGTAAAGTATTCACACATACTCGAAATACTTGCATATACACATACGAACATCCCCAAAAAAAAAGCTGGCAGTTGCCGTTATAAAGTAAAAACAATAAAAATCGATACCATTAAAAATTCTGAGCACGCGATTCAAGTCAGTAAAATTATTTTTAGTTTTTTTTGTCGGTGGGTTTCTTGGTATAAAAGCCAACTACTGAAAGTATGAGGAAGTGCGGTAATTCATATACGAGTACTAGTTCATACACACATCTATCTATACATACTTACAAATATTTTCTAAAAAATTCTACATATTTTATGCAGAATTTTTGATAAAACCAAATAGAACATCTACGTTAGATAAAATGTATCCTAACGGTATGAAAAATAATTATTCGTTCCGTTTAAATTAAGACCAGATTTCGGCGCTTAAGTCTCTAGTTATTGGTAACATGTGCCAACGCCAACAGCGAGAAAGCATGCAACAAATTTAACCCATATGTGACCATCGCCTTTTTATTGGTCAGCTGTGTGTTAATATATTACCTTTAATTGTTTTAAGTGTACGTTAACCGCCATTTTTTAATCAGTGTTGTGTTGTCTTGCTTTAGGAAGAAAATAACCATTTTGGAAAAAAAACATTTTATGTCGAAAAATATTTGCCCTCAAAATTTGTTGGCTTTTTGCCAAAAAAAACTGTAGGGATTAAAGAAAAATTCCTACCTAAAATTACGGGTACGCTCGTAAATGCAGTTGTTGCGCATTAGTACAGTATAATGTTCGTAAATGCATCACATGTAAGAAACTTGGCATTACTGTCATATGTCAAAATTTTTTTTATGCAGTGATGCCGCAGCTCTGCAGCAAATGCTGGTAACTATTGCATCAGTTAATTTTCTGATGCAACAACTTTTAACATAAAAGAAATCGTTTTATAATTCTCTAAATCCTTTTTTTTATTTACAATTAACATAATGCGTTTTGGTTGGACCACCCTTAATGAAATACATGCTTTAGAGTTATTCAAATCCAGCTATCCCAGTTTCTGTCATTAAAAGAAAAGCTTTTGAATATAAAATTTACAGGCATTCGCATTATTATTAAAAAAAAAACATAATATTCGATTGAAGTTATAAACGATACTTCTGTAGAGCACTGTGCACATGGAATTCATGTTATTTTTGGCTCTTAATATGATTTCTAAATTATAACAACAACAACAAAAACGAACATCGCTCCCTTTTTTAAGATTTTTTTTAATGGACAGAGATTGAACTGATAAAATAAAATTGAGCGGATGGTCATAATTCATAATCATATTATGGCGAACGATATTAAAGTTTAGTTCAGCTTATTTGTCAAACTGTCTAAACTTAAATGGTTTTTTTACACTGTTTCTAAGATAAAACAAAATTTATTATCTAAATCTAATAATAAAATTGAAATAATTTTTTTCTCTAAGAAAACGTTTTTAACCTCATTTTTTTCTCAAAAATAAAACTAAAGTTTATATGATTGTAAAAATACTTTATGTCGTTAAAAATAATATATTGCATTTTGATACAAATATTTAAAATTAATTTTGATTTAAGAGCAATGAGTTGACAAAGCAATTCCATTTACTTTACAATATTCTTAGCAACTTAAATATTATAATAATTTAAAAACAAATAAATTTTATAACTAATAAAAAGCATTTGCTTTAATTTCAATTAAACTATAATTGTTCATAACAACAATTTATTAAGAAATGAAACCATCGAAATAAAACTTTTTTAACGTATTAATGAAAAAGTAAAATATGAAAATAAAAGGAAAATTTTTTTGAACTTATAAAATTTTACCATATTTCAAGTGTTTATTAGGAGGGTTCCACAAAAAAAAAAATTTTTTAATTTTAAATTAAAACAAAGCAATTTTTGATAAGAGCTTTATTTCCTAGTTCAGTTCTAGTTAAACAATATTGCAGTTCTAGTTTAGTTCGCGGTCAGTGTTAATTTAGTTCTAACTTAGTTATAGATCAATTCTAGTTTAGTTCTAGTTCTTTCTTATTTAGTTATAGCTAAGATCTATTTCGATTCTAGTTCAGTTCCAGCTTAGTAATAGTCTCGTTCTAGTTTAGTTCAATTCTGGTTTAGCTCTAGTTAAGTTCTAGTACAGTTTAAGTTTAGCTCTAGATCAGTACTAGTTCAGTTCTAGTTCAGTTCTAGTTCTATTTTTCGAAAATATTTCAACTTAAATTTTTTTTACCTTAACACAAAAAGGAGCATCCTAGTGAACGTGTCATTTTTGTTGCTTCTGCTGTGGTTGTTTTCGTCGCTACTTAGACCATTTAATTTTGCTATAGTAACACACAGACACAGTGCTCTACAAAAAAAAAGTTGTGTGTAGGGAACATTTGTTCAGTGGCAAAACAAAAAATCTTCAATTAAATTTATAAACGAAATGTTGGCAAAAGCAATTGCAAAAAAAAACACAAAATGCAACCCCATCAGGTATCTGTATTGACACGTATAAAAACAAAGATGCAGAGATGTAAAGGTTAGTTTAGGAAGATTGCTTAATTTAGAATATTAAACAAGATTGAATTCATTATTTATTTCTTAAATAGCAAAAAAAAAGTGTTAAAATAAAGGAATAAGATTTTTTCAAAAAAAAAAAAAAATCAAGAAACCAATTTGATACGATTAAAAATTTTCGATTGCCATACCTGATTTTTTTAACGGCATGATGTAAAATTATTAAATCTATGTTCGTATAAATGTGTAAATAAAATGCTTCCTAAAACTATTTTAACAAAAAAAAAACCCATCATCTACTCCCTATTTTACACATTTACACACATTAAAGCACATCAAAAAGTAACCTCAAAAACCAACTTTTGATACTTGAGAGTTACACATGAGCAACACCACAAGAAACACAACAACCAGAGAAAAAGCAGCGGGAGCAGAAGCAGGAAAAAAATATGAAATAAATAATAATAAACTTAAATAAAATAAAAAGGAACCACTTTAGAGAGCAGAAAATAATCGCACACACACACACCCAAACACATATAAACAAACATGAGAAAATGATGGCAATAACGATGAGGATGCCGACGACATCGTCTGTTACAACAACGGCGACGACCGGAAAGACGGACGGCAACGTTAAAGAATGGAATGATGAAATGAATATCAACAACAACTGAAGGAAGGCAAATAAAAATAAAAAATTGTGTATTTTTAAGGTAAATAGAGCACAAATTCCACATTACTTCATACGAACCAACACATGTATGTGTGTACGTGAGCATAAACATATTTACAACATAAACTAAGTAGTGAAATGCTCAGATGTTGTCGCTGTCGTTGATTTCCGTTGTTGTTTTTCTGAAGAAAAGGCAAAAATACATTAATTTTTTAAAGCATATTTAAAGGCTTTTAAATAAAGCCTTTAAGTAAAGTCTACTTTACGCGGGTGACAAGAAAAAAAAACATGGTGATTTCGTTTTTAACGTTTCGCTGTTGTGTAAAATATTTAAAGAAGACTTTGACATCAAGGAGTCATATGCACATGAGTTGTATGTTGTTGGTTTGTGAAGTCTTGAAGAGCCACCAGCATTAAATTAAAACTCTTTTATCGCCTTGTAAAAAAAAAACGAAGGAAACGCAATTAACCAGTAGCGTATAGATTTTTTAATACTTCGGTATGTATGTGTATGAATGAAATATATAAAAATAATATTGTGTGAATCAAAATGTTAAAAATTAATTTGTGAAATTAACAGCAACTTTTTAATCTCAGTAAAAATATGAATATTACTGCTGATATTCAGATATTTCTTTTAATTGTGAGAATATAATAATTTTTTGGTTAACATTTTCACAGTTGCTTAAGTAATTATTCCGTTAAAGTGCTACATTTTTTATCTGCGATTGTAACTTTTTCAGAAATTGAACATCCCTTTTATAAAAAGGACACTGCCTTTTTACAATTCAAAAGGCCTCTTACGATAAAACTAAGCCAGAACTGAACTATAACAAATCTGGTTTTGAGCACGAATTTTACCAATACAAAACTAGAGCTAAACTCGAAATTAGATCTTACTTGTCTTGAACTCAGCTTAAACTAACCTAGAACTAAACTAAGACTGAGCTTGAACTGAACTAGAACTAAACTTAAACTGAAATAAAAATTAACTGTACCTAAACTAGAACTTAACTAGAAACTAACTAAAATTTCACTTTAAATCAACCAGAACTATACTGAAGTTGAACTAGATTATAACTAGAACTGAACTAGAACATAACTAAGCTAGAAGTGTACTTAAACTTAACTAGAACTGAAGTAGAGTTGAACTAGATCTGAAAGTAGAACTGAACTAAAACTAAACTGGAACTAAACTGGAACAACAACTAAACTAGAACTTAACTAAATCAGAGCTAGAACTAAACTGAAAGAGAACTTAACACATACTGAATTTAAAAGTCCACTTAACTAAGCTTTAAACAATTTCTTTTCATTGCATTAATTGCCAAAAGCAAATCACATTAAAATTAAATTATCTCCCCACTGCAGGGACAAATGTGCAAACCTCAAAATGAGCTTTTCGGAAAATATTTTTAAAACCAAATTAAATTTTTCAAACACATTTTCTCCCAAATTCCCCAATCAATATCAATATGTGTACTGCTTTTCTTAGCCCTTGGTCTAACATTTATGAGTGCAACTAACGTTAAAGAACATTTTAGCAAAAAATAATAACGCATACATATTCCTACCAAAAGACGGTCTACTAGTAGGCGAAAGTCATACAATTTAAAGAATCAACAACACAGTAAAAAAAAAGAATGACATCAAGACAACAGATGATTTAATGTATGAGAAATACGTCCCGTCCCGTTCAATGAATTTATTGGGTAAATAGAGCATAAGCATTACACACTTTGCACTTAGAACAAAGAGTTTAAGTGCAAAAATAAAAGCATATTTAAGGGCTTTTACGAAAAAAGCCTAAATATACATATCATACTTTAGGGTTAGATGCAAAAGAAGAAACACTTTTAACTCTTAGAGCTTTTAAAGAAAACAAAAGCGCTAAGATGAAAAGGAATATGAGTAAAAAATAAAAAATGTTTTAAAATAAAACGCCAATTTTCTATTAACCTAAATTTTTTGTTTTTTTTTTATATTATTTCTGCCTTTTTTATTTTGTCATCTTTTTAATGTGAATATGTGAAGTTTTTTTATATGATTTGGTTTCTTTTTTATATGAATGTATATGCAGATTTGAGAAATGTTTATAAAAAACAATTACAAATCATACACATACCATTTGAATTTCTTTGATGTTCCATTCGATATTTTTGTCTGCTTATGTCGAAAGGCTCGATACAAAATGTGGCAACACCAACAGGACGGTGCCACATGTCACACAGTCAATGAAACGATCAATTTATTGCAAACCAAATTTCCCGATACGGAGCTAATCGAATCGATTGCAGCCTTAAAAACCAAAATTCGTGATTAAAAACTTTGATGAAAGATTCGACATCTGTCAGGATGCTCGTGGTGGACATTTGCCAGATATCATTTTCATTCATAATTTCCGAACATTTCTCTTCGTAATCCAATAAAATTTTGAATCATCTTCATCTAAATTGTTTGTTCTTTTTTAAGCCCCCTTTACAAGGACACTTTATAAAATACTTTCTTAAAAATTGTTGTTTTTTGTAACAAATTTTTAACTATTTTTATAAATAAATTAGAACTGCACAAGAAGTGAAACTGAATTTGAATTTAACTGGAATTAAAAAAGAACTAAACCAGAACTGAACTGAACCGAAACGTAACTTAAACTTTAAAGAAAAAAGTAAAAAAGAATAGTCGGTCAAGCCCCTACCATTTATTACTGCTTATTGTTGTTGGTTTTGTTAAAGCTTTGATATTGTTACAAGTAAAACTGTTGCTTATAATTCTTATTCGCTTAACAGTTTTACTTGTTTAATATCTTTAGTTTTTCTAAAATCTTTGGATGAAGTTTCCTGATGATCTGGCCTAAGCAAGCAGTGAAATGCGCATAGGAATAGCTTATCCCATCAACAATAAATTTCAGTGTTTTTTATCAAGAAGAAAAATTGGGACTAAAGCACGACAAACAAAATCTTGTTAATTGAAAATTTTGTATTCCAAAAAATTACATATATATGGGAAGTATGTACAAATTTTTGCCATGACATGGAAGTTTTTATATCAGTTATCGTTGGCAAATTTTATATGAATTCAAACATTTATAAAAAATGTTATTTTAAACTATTTTCGGTAGAGATATTTGTATGATTATTAACCGTTTAAAAAAGAAATTTGCTAAGACAATTTGTAAAGGTTGCAAAAAATATATTTCCAGCCAAATTTAATTTAAATGTCAACAGAATAAAATAGTTTATGTGCACAAACACTATTACGGAAAGAAGTCTGTATGGGCATCATAAATTAAAAATTTAATGTTCGCAGCTGTACAGAAGAACTCCAAGAATAAACCTTCAGTTCAAGAACATTTTAAAATGTTTATGTATGTTTTTAACTTATTTTATTTCAAAAAAAAAAAAAAACTGTTCATACTCTCCTCGTATAGCATCACACAAAGTTCTTTTCCCTTTATTTTTTTTTTTTTTTTGTTTTATAAAATTTCATTAAAACTTTGTTTTTATTGTTGTTTTCTCAAAGATTTCGCATGTTTTATGGTAGTTGTTATTTTTGATATGATACACTTTTTTAAATTTTCTTTCTTTCTAAATTTCATTCTTTTATTATACCCTTCACTGAAGGAAAAAAGGGTATATATAAGTTTGTCATTCGGTTTGTTATTTCTACAATATTGATCATAAACCCTATAAAGTTTATAGATTCTGTAATCTTAAGAGTTATGAAGTTGATTTAACGATGACCGTCTGTGCGAGTGTATGTTGAAAGAGGATTTCCGAAGACCCCAGAAATGATGGGCGCTTAGTTGTATTATATTGATGTCACATCTATTCCGTAAAAGTTTGCTATTGAAATTCAGCCAGATCTGTCCATAAATGACTGAGTTGTGGGCAAAAAACCACGACCGGCTTTAATTTTACCTATTAATCCCTTGTTGTTTTTCTTTTTTTATCTCTTTTTTGCTGCATATCTGGAGAACGGCGTGAGCCAAAATTTCCAAATTAGGTACAAGCATCTTCGTTATTAAGACACAACATCCGACCAAATATGGGCAGGATTGGAGAAGTGGGCGTAGACCAAAAAAGATTTATGTATTTATAAATATCTAACGAACAGTATTTATATAACTTTCTGTTCTAGCCGCACCATGGTAAAGGGTATATAAGATTCCGCATAGCCGAATAAAGCATTTTTGTTTGTTTTATTAGATTTTGTTTTTTATTTTTTTTGTTTTCTTTTATTTATGGCGAAATGCTCAGGTGCGTATATTGACAAAACAATGGATATCTCAACAATCAACAAAAAAAAAATTGTTCGCTAAAGGTAAAAGCAGCCATATCAAAAAAATCTAAGTTGTAACGACAAAAGAAACTGAGGAGCATTTAGGTAAAATCAAAGACTTACCCAGACAAGCAAACGCAGATACGATGACACTCACCCAATAGTGATGGAAAGAAAACTTGTGTAAGTTGTATTAGGGGTAGTAGTGCTGATGGCTTGGATGAAGACTCTAATGGTGAAGTAGTACAAATTTTTAGTATTGTACCAGTTTAAGTGGATAGTAGTAGCAGCGAAAACAACGTAAAAATGCTTTAAAATAAAGTCAAGTAAGGGGCAACAAATAAACTCACACATACATACAAAAGTAATTTACCAATCTAACGGTATAACCAAAAAAAATTATAGTAAAAATACACACAACTACAAAAACATATACATATGTATAGACAGTTTAAGATATTTATTTTCTTAAAACCGTATTAAAACCATAGAACGAGAACAAAAAGTGTGAGAAGAAAAAGAAATAAGAAAATTTTCGTTAAAACAATATTGGCAAAGCGGGTGGGTTGTGTCATTAACAATAATGCCAAGTTTGTGATTTCTTGGCTCTAATTCCGGTGATTCGAAATTAAAATGTAATTAAACATAGTTTTTTAATATCTGCCAAAAAAAAAACACCAAGTTATTTTATAATATTTTGTGGTATAATGGCACTTTTACTTTTTGTTAAAGAAACTAAAAAAAAGTATAAAAAAGAAAGGAAAGCAGCCTTGAATTTGCCTAAATATGTTATGGATTAATATATGTATGAGATTTTACAAAATGATGCAGGTTTAATGAATATATCTCAGTGCAAAAAACTGAATCAAATCTTTTTAAGGAAAAATCAATCAACTTATACCCACACCACAATATTGTGTAACACCTTAAAGTGTCACTTTCTGAGTCGATCTAACGATGTTCGTCCGGCTGGCTGGCTGGCTGGCTGTCCATGTAACCTTGTGCGCAAAATACAGGTCACAATTTTGGAGATAATTTGGCTTATAGGTTCTATTGAAAATGGGCCGAGGGAAGATAGGGGCAATTTCTGCCTCTCAGAAACTATCAAACCAATTTTAATGAAATTTTAAACATAGATAGATCCATATTTATATGGACACATAATCATGATTCTCCATGGCTCCCGAATAGGGTGCACTCTCGTAAATGTGTTTTGAAATACTGTGGTGTTGGGTATCATATAGTCGGGCCCGACCGACTGTACTTTCTTACTTGTTTTTATTTAAAATTTCTTCAGCTTTTTTATTCAAATAATAAATTTTATTTAAAATCCATATGTGTATAAATATACATATTTATTCCTTTAACCATTTTTGGGGTACATAGGAACGTAACGATTTGATTCCAATCTACTCTATTTACAGAAAGAGTTTTATATTCATTTAGACTTAAGTTTAACGAGTTAGCTTTGATTTTAATTTGACGTATCTCCATGTGTGTGAAGGACGACTTCTTCACCTGCTACCCTGAGGATACCAATTCAATTGCCTGCCTGGCGTTGTCATCTGCTGGTTTCCTTAACGGGTGGACTATCCATCTCCTTTTGCGCCTTCTAATTTCAATATGATTTGATAGCCCGTGGCAGTTGTGGACCAAAATATGATCGGGATTTATTTTGAAATACTTGAAAGGCGGATATGTCAAGTTGAGCAGCATTCTACAACTCACAGCCGTACACCAATATTGACTTAATGTAAGAGTTAAAAAGTTTAAATTTTCTCTTCTGCAATATTCTTGTTAACTTTCAAACAGGGTTTTAAAATCCAAATGCCTGTCGAGCTTTATCCATGTGGCTGAGTGTATCTTGTTTAGATCCACCTGTATTGTCTATAATACTTTCCAAGTAGAAGAACGATTCAACATCTTCAATCCGTTGGTTTTCGACGCTAAGATGCACGAATAGAGTATTTACGATGCTACTCTTTAGGCCCGCACTTCTCGCCGCCTCTTGTACTAGTGTCAGTTTCGATTTTCTGCCACAAATGTATGGGTAAGAAGGCATATATCGTTGCATAGTTGAACTCCTATAATCTTCCTTGCAAACCCCAAGTGACGCGCCTTCTGTATCTCGTAGCTGTTTGCATAACTAGATCTAGAACGCAGCTGAAAAGAAATTGTGACAGTACACATCCTTTTTCGGACCCGAACGTTTTTAATATAATTTTTGTTGTTTTTTTAAGTTAATTTATGAATCTTACCCTCAATTTCACCAAGATCAGTTAAATCTAACTATTACTTTAACTTCCAGCTAATAATATGTTTTGACAGCTATAACTGATAGTTAATTATAACTGAACTTGTATTAAAGTTAGACAAAAAGTCTTAATTCAAAAACTATAATTTTTCGTAGTCTTAGATTTTAAATAATTTAATTGACTGGTGATCTAAAGAGCAAGTGGCCTAGACATAAGTTATTGGTACCAAGGGGAAAAGAAAATTGAGTTAAGCCTAATCAAAAACTCAAAATTCAGTTTTTTGACTTTTTGCCTAACGTCAAAGGCAAATTCATACAGGTGACCGCATCAGGAGATAAAATAGTTATCTAGCTATCCTTTTTTTTTGTAAAAAGTTACAGTGAATGTGAAAATTATTTGTTAAAAATATATAAAAGGAATTTCTTTTATTTACAAAATATACACAATTGCTTTAGAAGTTAAATCTTTTTCTTGTATTGCAAAATTATTGTGGCTCCACTTATTCCTTATGCCTTTTTAAATCCTTGTGTTTATATTTTATGTTTACTTTGTTATAAAATATAAATAAGTTTTTTCTCAAGTATTCAGATGTTTATTAAATTTTCAATTTCAACTAATTTTTTCGCAAAATGTAAACCATTCAGTTTACACACAAAACAATAAACTGAGGACTTGAAAATTTCACCTATATGAATTCGCCTTACTAACGTCAAAGAAATTTCGAATAAATTGTTTGTGTATTTTCTTTTTTGTACAAGTTTTTTTTTATAAAATACAACAATAACTTGATATCAGGGGCCCTAAGTCTGGGGTGATTTTATTTAAATCGGGTAATTTTACTTCGCCTCAAGTGTAATTTTAAAATTTGCTGTGGTAACACTGTCTTTGATATGTTTCTTAGATAAAACAAAAGACCGCAAAAATACATAACAATTGACTTTTGCATGTGGGCATTGCCATAAAAAAAGTCTCCTTTTTGTCACGTTACGCCCTTAAGCATTTTAAATTGTTTCTCAAAGAATAATTTATATGTTTTTTAGTTCGTTGTATTTTGGTGTAAAGGGCAACTAGTTTACATTTAGTGAAAGAGAGAGTCAATTTAAACAACATGCAAGCTTAATTACTTGGTGGCGTAACGTAACAAAAAGAGAGATTTTCTTTCAGTGTACAGGGGTGTCCGTTAGTAGACAGAATGAACTTTATTCTAGGGTATGGGCAAATATGATTATTTTAGAAAAATTTTCTGGGAGTTTTAATATTTTTAGAGGAAATTTATCCAAAAAAAAATTTTCGAAAACATTTTAAGGAAACATTTAAGGAATTTACAATTTTTAGTTATGATTTTATTAGTCAACTAGCTAACCCGGTCCGCGTTGCTGGCCCTAAGCAAACATTAGTGTTGTATTACCAGACGATTTAAATTGATCTTTAAACGAAATTTACGGCCTTTAAATAAAAATCCATTAAATACCTATCGTAAAGTTTTTTTTACAGAATAACTTACATATGAAAAAAGAAACACATGTATTTAAGGCAAATTGGAAATTATATTTATTGATTACTTCATCTTAAGGCCAGCGCATAGACAATGTTTTTTTTTTTATTTGGTGTAAAGAGCCGTTTTCTGATTTTAGGTAAATCGAAATAAGCGGGCGGGTCAAAATTTTCTTTCCGTACAAACCTAAGTTGGACCATGGCGATAATTTTAAAGAAAAAATCGTCCAAATCGGTCAAGCCGTTCTCAAATTATGCGCTTAATAGAAAAAGTGGGCGTAAAAGTAGGCGTGGTAATTTTTTCTTTCGATGAAAACGTAAAATGAATTAATACGAACATTTGAAAAAAAATTAGTCAACTCGATGGAACCGTTTTCTGCTTTTAGGTAAATCGAAAAAAGTGGGTGTAAAAGTGGGCGGGGCAAAATTTTGTTTGTTTGGCGATCATTTTAAAGAAAAAATCGCTCAAATCGGTCAAGCCGTTCTCAAGTTATGGATTTTGCCACGCCCATCCGCCCCCAGACCGAAAATTAAAAATCAGACTTCACAGTGTCACCCGCCTGAATATTCTGAAGATTCCCTGAAAAATCGGCCCAGCCGTTTTGGAGTCCATACGTTACATACACACATACATACATACACACATACATACATACACACATCCATACATACACACATCCTATTTTATATATATTTTTATTCCCCATTTTTCCTATTTTGAGTGTGTGTGAAATGTTTGAAAAGTACTCATGGAAGTACAATTTTGACACTGTTGAGGTGAAAAAAATTTTACTAGCACCGGGGGTCTTATATAAATTTAGTAATTAGCGTTGAAATTCTTGACAATTTTAATTCACCATAGAAGTTTGCTACCGATTCACACACACACACACTTTAATTCAATTGTAAAGCTTCCCATACACTTGCAATATATTTGTTCAAATTTTCGTATTATGCAATTATATCGGTGTTGCCGAATTGAGTGCGTAGAACCGATTGTCGTGGGAATGTTAGATGCAGTTCGCTTGCAATGGTATATGCTTTACTTCAAATTTATTTAATATTGGCTTAATTCGTTATTTTGCCCGAAGTATGGGACCATTTAAGATTTTACAAATAAAAAAATTTGTGTAGTAAAGTCAGCATAACCGTCATAATATACACACCAGAAATCACTTGCAACTAGTATGTAGCGACGATATCCATATAATGGGTCGTACCTTTCGAAAGGTAACTACAGCATTGACAGGAAAATAAACCTCCGAAAGTTAGTTTGGCAGAATCCCAAGTGATAGTATCAACGAACAGAAAATCCTCAAGACTGGGAAAACATTATGAACGTCGGCGACTACAACTTCGAGGTAGTGAGCGAATTTATATACCTCGGTACCACTATAAGTAAAGCCTACTCTATTTCTTATTTTTCTAAATGACATCCTATGTAAAACTTCCAATCCGATCTACTCTTTTGCATATGACAGCAATCTTTGCCATTCGTACTCATTTGATTGCAGACCAAGCGTATCCGATGTCGGTGCTATGAGGCAGAATATGAATGATACTCTTGGCCGAGGTCTTGACAAAGTCTCGGAATAGGGTCGTGCAAATCGGGTCGATTTTAATACCCGAAAACCCCAATGTTGCGCGCTGACGCATAAACGCTAGACAGAAATTATTGAGGAATCAAAATCACTTATTGTTCTGGGCACGAAGACTCAATGTGATGTCCGATGGTTAGAACATATATTTAAGGTGTCGAAAGAGGCATTGAAATGCCTCGGTTTTTTAAGACGGTGTAAGATATACTTCACTCCATCTGATTTCCTTACTATTTTTACCACCTACATCCGACCGCGTATGGAATACAAGTCTCATGTGTGAGTCGGTGCTTCAAAGTCTATTTGGGAGCTTCTCGACCGCTTGCAGGACAGGGCGAAGGTTATCATTGGTGACAGTAGGGTATCCAATTCTATTGACTTCCTTAAGCACAATCGGAATGTGGATGTTCTGATGGATCTCGTACGTTTGTTTGTAATTCACGTTTTTTCTCAAGAGCCCATCTTTTTGTGGTCGATTGGCAGGGGAATCATACAACGCTTTGCAAGGAAAATGGAATAATCTTTCTGCTGAAGTCTTCCCCGTCACTTTGAACATAAATAAGTTCAAGTCGATTGTTACCAAACTCACGTGCCTCTTTCCTTCCATCTTCCCATAACTTATTTTCCTAGTTCTAACACAAGTAGAGTTCGAAAAAAAGCTAACGACATTAGATAAGAAATCAAACGGACTTTGGGCTAAAGCTGCTTTTACACGATATGCATTTTACAGTGGCTTTGCCAGATGTAAATTCATTTGTAATCTGTCAAAATGTTCAAAAACAGAGGTTATAATTTTTGCTTTTACATATTCGTTGTAAATTATGTACTGGTTTATACTTCTATTCACTTTCAATTGTATTTCAGTTTTTTAAAACTGTTGTTTTTTTAAAGAATGTGTGTAAATAACAAGCTAGAATGCTATATTCGGCTATGCCGAATTTTTGAAACCCTCCACCGACACTAAGAATATTTCAGATAGTAAATTATGGACTAATGTTAATGAAATCTGACAAAGTGAATTCTAATCTTATAAAATTGTGACATACCTAATTTTATTACAATAGCGTTGCTCGTTATGGTTTAACGCGTACTTAACTTTTCCTGTGAGTAGGGCTTATATGGCGCATATGGTAAATTTTTTACCGATCTTCCCGCAATTTGACAGTGTGACTTCTAGTCATATAAACTGTATTCCGAGAGTAGGAGTAGGATTATGGACCGATCGTCACAAAATTCGGCAGTGTTATTTCTAGTCATAAAGAAAGAATTTGCATAAAATCGTATATCAATCCGTCCATTATACCAGAATTCATGTTAGTTTTTGTAACAAAATTATCAATTTTTTAGGGTGGTGGTTCTACATTTGGATTCATAACTCTTATCCTTTTGAACCAATTTTGGTGGATTTCAAGCCCAAACTGCTTAGGATAACTAGAAGTAATTTAACACCAATATTGACCGTGTTTTCAGCAGGCGGACATGTATAAATCGACTTAGAATTACACAAGGACCCGGATGAATAATAAAAAAGTTTCACAAGGATTGACAAACTAAGTATACCCTCATTCATCGCTACTGGTAGAGGGTATAATGTATACTTGCTGCCACAAACAAATGACTTTTAAAACAGTTTATATCAGATGGTTTGTCAGCTCAAAATAAATCACGCTCTAATTGAAGAATTTTACACTGCTAATCCGAGCTGACATTAACAGAAGCAAATTGTTTTGCTTTTACACGACATGTATGCATTTCGCAGTAGAAAATTTGACAAGTACGCTGCTATATACATATCGTCTTAAACCACCTTCAATAAATATCGTCTTAAACCACCATAAGGGAGTAGTTTAGACAAGGCATGGCAATTCTGTAATTCTGAATTTTTTCAGTAAATTTTTGTAAAAAAAAACCTACCGTAGTAACCCAACGACGTAAAAAGAAATAAAATTAAATATGTTTTAACTTTTATATTCACAGGAGGCAGACATTGAAAGATTCATGGTGGAAGTAATTTATAAGTTAATGTGAAGATAGTAAAATATCAGGATTTTGATTATTGGATTAATACAGAGATTTGATGTTACAAAAGGGAAAATACTGGTTTAATAGCACGTAATGGGGTTATCAAGCGGCACTCTTGTTGGACCGGATGCTACAGAGAGGCTTCGAGATTTGCATTGAGATTCATGGCATTACAATGATTTCTCCTCACACTTACAGTCAAAAGTTATCGTCTTTCAGCTTCTCTGGTAACGTCGGGACTTGAAGGACACATCAGGTAGTTTATCTAACTCAACAACCAGTTCACTCATTCACAATAACTTTAATACTAGACATTCCATCATGGAATATTAATTACAGAAACAGACTTTAAAAAAGTGCCATCATTTTAAAATGTTTAAGTAAGTATGCATACAAGCAGGCCCTTTGATGCTCTATGGTATTTATAGGAATGGCGGGAACATATAAAATAAATAAATATGAATGCAAAATTCAAGTACTGCTATTCTCCAAAGGGTACTTGTTTGTTAGGGATTAAAATTTAAATTATCCAACCCTGGCTTAGGAAGAAATCCCTCTTTCGACACATAAAATGTAATCTCAATAAAAAGCTTATACTGTCCGAGCTATTATGTGGCGCAGAGGCATTGGTACTTGTGCAAGCAGACGAAGCCGTTCTAGCAGAAGTCAAGAGAAAAAACTTTGTAAGATATATGACCCGATCTGCGTTGACAGCAATATCTTAAGCAAATAGGAACTGTACAGAGAATTAATATAATAAAGCGGACCAAAGAAGAACGATTGCGCTATCTTGGCCATGTTGCTAGCACGAACGAAATCATTTCAGCAACGAACCCATTCGAGTAAAATCCCGAGGGACTACGTATAAATGGACGACCGAAGCTTCGGTGGAAAGATTAAGTTAAAGAAGACCGGGAAAAACTTGATGTAAATGGCTACCGAAGTAAAGCATTAGACCGAAATGTTTGAAAATACATATATTCCATGTCAGGGGTGCGACTAAAATGTTTGTTTATAGGACTGCTAAGTAAGTAAAAAGTACATTATAAATAAAAGTCAATGAAAACAAATTATACTGCGTATTTGTGTTTAAACATTTGTATTCTGTGCGCCTCAGATAGTTGTTCTACCTATACACTCAACCATACTCTAATTCTAATGAGATTAAAACTAAAGTTTTAAATAAGTAAAATGCGTAAATAGCTGCCTTACACTAATTTCCTAAATGTAAGTTGAAGCCAATATTTTACGGTGATGTCGGTTTTGCTAAATGAACCCAAAAACTCCAAAGCGGGACGCAAAAAACACGATTAATGTTAAACATTTAAAAATGAAAACGAATAAGAGAAATAAATTAAAGCATAATAAAATCTATTAATCGTATTTCAATTAGTTTCAATGCACATTTTTCACTTCCAGTATGCAATAAAAGTTTTAAACGGTGTTACTTTAAAATAGCAAGTTACTAATAGCCAGTTTTTGACTTCGTATTTAAATTTAGTTAATTTGTATTTAAACTTAATTTAAATACAGTTGTAGCTTTAAAGTGTTACATGATTAAACTTATTTAATTAAGACAAATGTATGGTAGCACTACTGAATATCATAAAACAGCTGTTAAAACAAAATAAAGAAACTTTTAAAATGTATACATATGTTTACAAAGGGTCGCAAAGAAGCAGCTGATTATATTAAGCAAAGCCTGTTGTTTTTGTATTATTGTGATATTACGAACACCTTGTCAAGTAAAAACACCATAAAAACTTCAAAGCACTTTAAATTAGCAACGTGGGGTGGGCTGTGTTTTTAAGTATAAATTAAGGGAAAATTTAAATTTCGTATTTTAATAAAAGTCACAAACTGACTCTTAAACAAATAAATACGGTTTTTTGCTAAACTTTCAAACAGTTGGCATCTCCTTAAATCCCAATTTGACTTTACTCACTCATACTCAAAAACTGTGACATAAACACTTACTCTCAAGCACACACACACATATACTAATCCACAACTCTATTTGCTACCGTTAAAAGTTGTATTTTTCACGTATTCCTTTTTAGACATAAACATCGTTAGTTTTACTTTCTTATTCCCTTTTGTATATTACATTTGGCCATTTAAAGGCACCATCATGTTATTTTTTTTTTCTTGTGTTTTTGCTTTCTTACGAATACAACAATAAAATAAAATGGAAGATTGAAACCCACACTCATCCAAAAAAAAAAATTAATGATAGAAATTCTTGGAATTTTTTCTATTAGTTTCTTTTCTACTTTTATTTTTTTAGGAGAAAAATGTTTAAACTTTTATTTATTAAAATTGGTTTTTTTATTGATTTACTCACTTTTTTTTATATGTTTTACACAATTTTCATGGTAAATTTTCTTTTATTTTCTTTTTCACATTTTCGTTGTCTAAAGGTAAAAAATTTTTTGTAATACACTTTTTTTAACATTAACAAATCAGAACTTTAATATTTTCCTTTTTCTATTTAATATTTTAAGGTTTTAGTAATTTTGACTAGACATTTTTTTTTTAATTTATTAGATTTTCTTTAACATAATTGTTTTATATAAGTTAAGAGGTTTTTTTCTATGCGTGGGGATTTTCCTTTTTTTATATATAAAAAGGATTATATCTTAAAACAAATTTCACTATTCTTTATATTCGCTTCTTTATTCATATATTTTTTCTTATATATTTTTTTTTGTTGTTGTTGCTATTGCTATATTTTTTTTTTGCTTAATGGTAAACCGTTAAAACAGCGTAATGGTTTTCACTAATTGACAGGAGAAAAACGAATAACAGTTGTTTTACGAAAACAACTGGCTTAAAGCATAAATTACAAGTGATTTTTACTTTGGTCTCTCTTTTACTCTCCTTGAATGTTGTTGCCTTAATGTGGTGGTACATATTTGCCAGGTTTACTGTTATGCTAAGTGTTGAGTTTTTACCGTTATTTCTAAACAATTGTTATTTTCAAAGAATATGTTAACATTTAAAGAGTTTTTTTCAGAAGATTTGGATTAAGAACAAAACTCTCGGCACTGAATTATGTAGTTTATGGTACAATCTAGTAAAAAAAAGAAAGTACCGTTTCATATACAGTAAGTAGTTTCATACAAATAAATTTTTAACAGGATAGAAATTATTTTTTTAACTCACTCCGAGCTGTAACGCTATAAGACGATGATGGTATAATTATTACCAAACCTAAAATCTAGACTTTTTAGAATGTGCTTAAATGTCTCTATCTCCTCTCTGTGTTCTCGCATAACCTAAATAAATCGTTAGCTATCGGTAAGTAGTGAAAACGGGCCTTAGTATCATAGCAATCCTAACGTTTGGGATACTCAACATTCCTGTGAATTTTACCAGGCCGAATTAGTCCCATTTAGAACCTGGTGAAGTCGTAGTAGCCCGGTACCCAGCACAGCTTTACTACAAACTCTTCAAAGATTTCCCTTAGAGCTTTTTTACAATTATTCAATAGCTTGGAGTTCTCAAAATAGACCATCAAGTCACCTGGCTGCCCACATATATAATAAGCTCCGAGCCACCAGCATTGTTACCCCTTATCAATGCTACGGCCTTAAAAATCCATAGAACCTCCGCCTGAAATACACTGCAGTTCGTCTGTTAAAAAAAGTTTAACCTTTTTTATACATACATACATACATATTTTGTAAATTATTTTTGGAAATTTTTTATTTTCAACAAATTAACGATAATGATTTTTTAAACAATTGTTTTTTCAAATTTTTAATTCAAAATCTTAAAAATTATTTAAACAAAATAATGTTCTACGAAAAGTTTCATAAATTCTCCAAAAAAAATTTGGAAATTTAATTTCTGACTGACAAAATATAGAATTTTCTGTTCAACAATAAAAATTTAGGTTTCATTTCCTAAATAACTACTTATAAAAAGTACAATTTCTTAATTTCTTTGAATTTTTTTTTTATAAATTGTAAGATAACAAGAGTAACAACTTTTAAAAGAGAAATAAAATAATAGAAAAAGAGCGAGAGCGAGTTACATCAGCTTACCGTTATATTTTGTTTGTTTGGTTTTTAATGTTTGTAATTAAACGTTGCCATAGTTACTTAAATACATTTCTGTTGTGTTTTTATTTTTAACTAATTACTTTTATCTAGCATGAGTAATAGTTTATTAAACAATTCTATTTGATTATGCAACATTTAAATGTTAAACGAGAAACCTAAAGTAGAAGTTCCTTAAAATAACTAAACTTCAAAAACTGCCAATTGTTCAAATTCAGCTTTTTATATTTTTAAAATCTCCTTTCACTCTGCTCTGCCTCTCTTGCTTTTCCACCCCCACGTTTGATTTCATTGCTTTTTCTGTATTAGTATTTATGACTCAGCTTATCCTTCAGCAGAGTTGCCATTAAAGGCAACAGCTGATATTAAAGACCTTTTTGTTGAAAGAAGAAAAAAAAACAAAAACATAAAGAAAAATGTACACAAAGCAGTAGGGAAAGGTGGATGATGAGGTTAGTATAATAACACAAACAAACTCCTGTTCCTACTTTTACTTATTGAACTACACACAAACCTAAACAATGTATCGTTTTCAAATGTCAGACTTAATTATTATCAATAATAATTCGTATTAAGGTTTCTCACGAACAAAAAAAAAACAATCAATTATTTGTTGGAAAACTAAAATAACAACAACAGCAAAAGCTATGATGATTGAAAGGTAAAAGCAATGTGATTATTAAAGCGTGTAGTTCGTTATTGTTTTAGGAGCTTTAAAAAACAATTAAACTAAAAACAATAACAGAACTTTTGAATTTAATTTCTATACAACGGAAATTGTTTTAATGCACATTCTTTTCAGTAATTAAAAAGAAAAACATTGCAAAAAATTGTTTGTTGAACTTTATTGCAAATATTTAATTACAGCGATTAAGGGCATTTTAGTTTTTCTAATAAGATTTAATAAAAAATTTAAAAACACATTTTTTATCTATTTTTAACTCTCATTCAAAAAGTTCTTTACATTATAATATTTTTTGTTTATTATTTAATCTTTTTACAACTTTAACTCTAAAGTTTTGTTCACAATGAGAGCTATAATTTCGTTTTTTCTTTAATCTTATTTCTTCCCAAAGTATTTCATATTTTTTCCATTAATTTTTCGAACAAAAATTTAAATTAATTGTTTTAAAAAAGTTGATTCTACTTCTGCTTCAGCAACAAATTTGTATAAAATTATAAATGACAATTGTAACAAATTTTAGTTTTAAATGAAAATTTAAATAAAATGTTATGTAAAAAATTTGTAAAAGTTTTTTCTTAATTAAAAATGTGCGTGGTTGCGAAAAAAAATTGTTACATTATTGTGAACACAAAGTGAAAATGTTGCTGCCATTGTGAACGAAGCTTAACCTTAAGAACTGAATCGTTTTTGAATATAAATAATACTAATACATACTATAATAATAATTCTAAAAAATTTTTTGTTGAGAAAATTTTATAATTTACTTTAAAAATCGCTTAACATCTAAATTTATTAATTTTAATTTTAATCTAAAGGCATGTTCTAACTTTTGTTTCATTACATTTGCATTTTTGAAAGAATTTTTTTTTTTAAATTTTCCAAATCAAAATGCATCAAAAATGTTAAAATTAACAAATTTTTTTTAATCCCAAATTTCAGAATTCTATGGTATATCATAAAGGAGAAACCCCAAGAAAAACCCAAACTTTTCAATTATTCAGGATATTAAAATTCAGGATTTTCTAATTCGAACAAATTTCGATAAACGTTTTTAATAAGCTAATTTCAATAAAATTGCAGTTACTGAACAAATTTAGACTAATTGTCGATACTAAAACAAATTTCGATAAAATTTCTTTTTTATGAAACAGAAAATTCTCATAAATTTTTAAGAAATTCAAATTGATTTCAATAAATAAAAATTGCGATTAATTTTCAAATAATAAAAGAAAAGTCAATAAATTTAAATTTTTAGACAAAATTTCAATGGGTTTTGCTTAAAGAACAAATTTTAATAAATTACCTTTTATGAAAATGTTTAAATTTTTTTACATCTCAATTTCAATCAATAAATTTTTTTTGGAATTTTAGTTAATAAAAAAATTTTCACAAACTTTCTTTAATAGAACGAATTCCGATAAATTTTGTTTAATAGAAACAAAATTAAAAAAATGTTGATAAGCTTTAATTCAAAAAACAAATTTTCGTAAATAAAACAAATTTTAATAAAATTTTCTTAATTTAAAAGTAACGAAGTCTATGAGATTTTCTTACATAGAAAACATTTTAATTTCATTTGAATATAATTTTTTAAATTTGATACATTTTCAAATAATTTTTTTTATAAGCTAGTCAAAAAAATTAAAAATGTTGCTTAAAAGTGCAAAAGGTCTTGCGAAAGACCAAATATATGATATGAAATTTAGCATTAACTTATTGTTGGATTCTACGAAAAAAAAGATATTTTGCATTTGCTCTTTCGCAAGACCACTTGCACCAAGTACTAAATGCCGCCAATGACTAATTAATTCTATGAGACTCGAAAAAAAATTGTTTTAAAATAACTTTTTTTTTAAATTTCCTAATATTAGAATAATTGTGATTTTTTAGTTGAACTGCGATTTTAATTTGAAATTTTTATATTTAGTTAATCTTGAGTTCATTTAATTTAATTTTCATTAAATTGTTTTTACTGAAGGTAGGAATTTTAAAATTGTTTTTCTTAAAATTGTATTTTAATTTCCTAAAAAAAATTTTATATCCACAAAAACTTTTTACAAAATTTTTCTTCAAATCTATTAAAATTTAAGTTTCACAAATCATTTTTCGTACATACATTTTCTTTTAAAAAAAAGTTTTATTTTTGTTAAGTTTTCTTTTGCAAAATGTAAAACATATTTTGTCTTGTAAAATTTTCATCACTAAGAACTTTTTTTTTAAAAATTATAAATTTTATATAAACTAAAAACAAATCCTATTTATTTCTTTTTAAAAAGAAGATTTTGTTAATAATTTAAATTTGTAAAAAAAAAATTGAAACCCCCTTTCAACTTTTAACTGCCCTGCAAATAATATTGGACCACCCGATCCAATTTGATTAAATAGACTTCTCCATGGACTGGTCCGATGTAATGCAAGCATGTACCATGGCATTGTTAAAAAATGTTTGTAGTAAGACGACATGTCTTCGGTTTTTAACGACATGTTTTCGTTTTTAAACGAAGTTAAAACTAATCCTCTTGTGTATACAATGGAGTAGTTTTAAAACTACTCTTATTTAATCCAAAGCTGGGTTATATGGTCCTGCCCTAGGACATTGTAATGTTAAATAGACCATGTTTTTTACATACGTTTGGGTTACTTTTGGAGTAGTCCTAGTCCCTTGTGGGCTACATTTTACACGCGTGTTTGGACTAGTCCTATTATTTGCAGGGATAATATGCAACACATACAATTATACATACAGAAACAGTATAAATGTGCATATAATTTTTGAATAATGGACTATAAGAAAATTAAAATTACTATGGCAACACCTTGTTTTTTTTCTTTCACATACATAAATGCACACGCATTCAATCACATACACGGACAAATAAATATAAAAGGACTATAAAATACACTTTAGAGATACGTCAGTCTTTATTTTCTGTTGTATATCTTTTTTTTTATGAAAAAAAAAAACATTAAAATAAATAAATGGAAACAGAATGCGCATGTTTACACATTTTCAACTGATTTCAAGTGTAATAGCAATCCCAACAACAAGAATAGTAGCAGCGGCAGGCAACACACAATAATAAAATTTAGTTCTAACGTAAAACCATTTAGTTTACACAACTGGAGGGGCCACGCTTTAAACTCTTAAGGAAATTTACGACTAGAAAAAGGACAGAGAAAAAAATAACAAATGAAAATGAAAACAAACAAATGTTACAACTAAACAAATAAAATTTAATGGTGTTTTTTGAGAAACATGGCTAACCGCAATTTAACAGCAGCAGTGGCAGCCGCAACAACATTAACTACAACAAAAGTAAGCATAAGAATTCAATTATGGCTTGCCAGACGGCCTTGATTTACAAGAACTTTCAGTGCTCGTCAAGAATTAAGCAAATATATGTCTTGTCAAAATTTTTTAGAAGCCAAATAGAAAACACGTTATTAAATTCAAATTTTTTCACAGTTTTTCCTAAACAAAGTTGGGTTAAAAGCAAATAAATATTTAATTGTTTTGTTTTATTGTATTTGTTTAAAAATATAGTTAAACTAAGTTTCGTTTGTTCAACAATAATTATTTGACAACACTGATACCATGTTCACACGGACAGAGCTTTCAAAAAAATCAAAACAAAGAAAAAAACAAAATAAAAATTGATGTTAAACTAAATAAAGTGATAATTATAAAATAAAAATATTAATAAAAGTATTAAATAATATATTTTTAATTTTTAATTACATTTTTACCTTTTTTAAATAAAATCACACTAACAACACCAAAAAAAAATGTCAAAAAGAAACAAGAATGAATCGTATGAACAGCATGTTTGGCAATCTAGTTTCAGAGAGCGAAACGAGTGGTTTATATCTTCGTATGAACATAGCATGAGATTCTGATATAAAACAGAAACCCTCATCAACACTTGTACGGATTTCCCTCTATGCTCAACACTAATTATTAAAAACGTTGCTTGGCCGTAAAACGATCACGTTACGCTACAAATTTTTATTGAAGTTTCAATACACTTTTTGACTAAAACTTTCAAAATTTAATACGAACTTGCTTTCAAATTTTCTTTCAAATTATGTGTTTTAGTCCATTTCAAATTCTCTTTCAAATTGTGTGTTTCAGTCACGATTTCTTCACCACTAAAAATGGCTACATTTAAAGTAAAAAATGGCTTTACAAGATTTTAAAAAAAAAAAACCCATCAATACTAATAAAAAACTTACAAAATTTATATACTTACTGCACTGAAATTGCACATAGGTCTTCATCAATATTATAAAACATTTTCTGCAAAACTTTCTTCAATTCTTTTTTGAAACTGCATTCGTGTCCATTGAACCAAAAATTATGTTTCACAGCATTGAGTCATTTTCTATGTTTCGCAGCAAATGTTTCATAATATGGATTGAGACTAAATTTGAATACATTTTCAGTAGCAATAAACTAAAATAAGAAAAATCTTTGATAAACGAAAAGCTCAAATTATCGATAGAAATGATTTTTTTTTTTTGTTTTGCAACAGTTATTTTCGTTAACAAACGAAAAATTTAACGTGGCAACACAACTAATACAGCTTCTTAAAATTGGTTGGTCTAAAAATTTTAAAAAATTTAAGCAAATTTGGTTTAATAAAAATTGCTGTATAAATGACTAAATTAAATTCTTCATGGCTAAACGAGATGAAAAATGGCTAAATCGAGCCACTAAATGACTAAATTGGCAACACTGATTTCAGTTTACATTTAAGAAAACAGCTGTTTACAATTTAAATAAGAAACTTTTTCTTTATAAATTATTTTCTTGGTGGCATCTTGAAAGTAAATTGCTTAAAAATTGCGTGCAGCCAACGTCACAGCTTTGAATTTTGAAAATAACTATCACGTAAAACTTGAAAGTGTAGCTGCAGCATAAACAGCTGACTCAAAACAAAAGCGTACAGAAGTGTTTGGTGCACAAAGTCACTTAATATGCTTGTATTTTTCCAAAATCAAAATTTTTTAGTGACCGTTAAGAATTTTGCAAATATGAATCTGGCAAGCCTAATTCACATACACACATCAACTTGAACACTCATTAATGATGGGCAGCAACAACAACAACATTGTTGCTCTTTACTTACTCGGCCACAAACAAACTGCACTTGCCCATACGAACATTAACACGAACTTAGCGTAAATAAACACACAATTGGTAAAAACAATAACAACAAACAACAAATAACACTAAATTTCAATTAAGTCATAGAGTGGCAAAGAAACTAAAATAAAAATCACACACACACACATACAGACACACACTTACGTAAAATTTTGTTTACTTCCCTGAAAGTGTGTAATTTCTTTCCGTCTACTCGGCTGTTGTGTTTTACAAAAACAAAAAAGGAGAATAGATAGAAATATTAAATCAAATTGAAAACTTAATAAAAAAAAAAATAGAAGAAATAGAAATTTAGAGATGATCTTATACGGCAGGTCACACGATACGTATGAGTTATTTTTTGCTATGGCTTTTTTTTATTGGGAACAAATTGCACATACGTAAACGTAACGGGGTGTAGCAAATGAAGCACTAGCAAACGAATGTCACCGGCAAATGAAAGACAATACCAAAGCTAATATGTAGTGTAAATTCGAAAAAAAAGGAAAAATTCACAACTGCCGTAAACAATAGCAGAAGAACGTTGTAGCAAGAACAACAACAATAATGGGTTCTAGGATATCAGTTGTTTGCTTAAATTACAAGCAAAGGTCGCATAAAAGGCATAAAGACAGAACAGAAAAATAAAGTTCACCATGCACTCATACATATGAAACCCATACAAATACATTCAGTCTATACAATAGTAAAAGAATCCTTTTTTATTTTCTTCCTCACCTGTGCTTATTACCCGTACATTTTTTTTTTTTGTTGTTGATGTTTGTTCTATTTGCCCTTTGTTATTTGCGGCTGTGTATGTAAATGTTTGTGAGAGTGTTTTTCATTTCCTTTTTTTACCCTCTGTAAATGTTTTTTATTTAAAAAATAACTGTGAAATTGCAGTTAAATTAACATTTTATGTGACAAATCAATGAAGCATACTTACAGGGGTATTTTTGAAGAGTTTGATTACATCACTTGATTATGATCGATAAAGCAATTTTTTTAGGTATTTTAAGTATAAAATTTATTTTATATAAAAAATTTAAAAATATCGATAGCGGTTATTGTGTTATTTACGAAAACAATATGTTTGAGTCGTTTGAATTAAGAACCTCACCCACAAAAGCGATTTTCTAAAATCCCTTAAGAAAAAAATTTGAAAAAAAATTTTTAAATATTTTTTAATAAATGAAAAAAAAATTAAAAAGTTTCTTAATTATTAAAGGTCATGCAATTCAAATTTAATGTGCGTGTAGTTTTTGGTTAAATGTATAAGTAAAACAAAAAAAAAAAAAAATTTCAACTTTACCGCGTTACCGTTTTTGGGAACCGCAAAAAATTTATATAATTTTTTTAATAGTTTTCAATGGACTCATCGACTATGCTAGGACCATTTTGATATTTGCAAAAAATGGGAATAAGTTATACCCCTAATGTACATACATATGTAGGTATACAGAAACTTTCTATAATTTTGTTTTATTTAAAATATTTAAAAAAAATGTATTCTTTTAACAATTTTGCTCCTTAAACTTTAGTTTGAAGAATAAATTACGATAATTACGATCGATAAATAATCATTTGATCTCTTTTATAAAACCAAATTCGATCAATTTTCGATTCCATAAAAAATTGCAACAACATATCGATTATAGCTTAATTTTTTAGAAAAAAATTTAATAGCATAATACTTCGTTCATAATGGCAGCAAAATTTTCACTTCGTGTTCACAATTAAGCACCAATTTTTCTACAACCACACACTTTTTCAAACAAGAAAACGTTTGTCAATTTTGCCCAAAACAATATAACGTATTTATTATTATTTGTTTGAACACTTTGCTCAAATTTTCATTCAAAAATAAATAAAATTATTATAAAAGTCATTTTCAATTTCATACAAATTGTTGCTGAAGTAGACATTTTTTTAAAAATGCTTTAATTTCATTCTTGTTCGAAAAATTAAAAGAAAAGATATACATGAAATACTTTGGGAAGAAATAAGTTACAACGAAAAACGAAATTGTTGCTTCCGTTGTGAACGAAGCTTAAGCACTTAAAAAATTACTTTACTAAGCTACCTAAATAAGAGCGGCAAGCGTCTGTTTTATGTCAAAACTTTTAATTTTTACACAGTTTATACCAAACATACCTTTAGATCACAAATTTAACACCACCCGGCTGGGAAATCTTATTTGATAAATCGCTTGGTCGTTTTATTTTATTGAAAATGTATTAGCAATAGAATTTTCGTGCTTAAAAAAATGCTTGCCGCTCTTGTTTAGGTAGCTCAGTTACCTAGTCATAATTATGAAAAACTATTTCAGCCTCATAATGAATGGTTTTTTTATAGTTACAGAACTTAAAGTTAAAATAAAGCAAAGAAATATTAACTTCGCACGGATGGCGCAATCTGGAACAGAGAGCAGCAATGAATCGTTTTTTCGCTACTGATACTGTGGTGACGATTTGAATAACTGTTGGCTGAAGCCCACGACGGTATGCTTTCTTAGGAAGGGTTGTCATCGTACTTGAGATAAGTTCTGTGAGCGGGACGTAGTATAGGATGGTCAAAATGGATATTGCGTTAGTATGATGAAGATTTAGTAGTCTGTTAGTTAAGAGTTCGATCGAAAACTGGTAATTGACTATTGAATACCGAAGTGAGCCGAATGTGCGTTAGTTTTTGACTACTTCCATGAAATGTGTTTTTTTAAAGGAAAAGTTCGGCTTGTAGCTGTTTCGTCCTAAGTACTTTTGCTATCCAACAGATGATGCTGGCTATTTCTTAAAGCAGCAGAGATGAGATAGCTCCAGCTCCTAAACAAGGACGAGTTATAATTCCGCCGATTTACACACTCATATTATGACCTGTGTATTAGGGTATTCAACAGATTAACCGTTGTTTGATCAATCGGTTAATTTTGGGCGATTAACTATTCGAAAAATTAAAAATTCCTTATTTTCGATTAACGAATAACTCGAATAATTATTGTCGATTAATCGATTAATCAAAAATTTGTTTTCCACAGTATTAGTGTTTTTTTTTATAAAAAACAAGCCGGTACGTTTTAAATACCCTGGTATTGTTTCTTAACTCAGGAACATTTCCTTCGAGTAACAATAAAAAAATTAAAAAAAAAAAATAAATATGGACAAAAACTGAAACCAAATAATTTGGGATCAATTTAAGAACGGATAATACAGACTTTTACCAGAATGATTCAGATGAAGAAAATTATTTTCTATAAACTTTTAAAGTTCTATATTTTGTTTTTGGTTGTGTTTTATCATCAGGCCTGTCACAGAAATCAACTCCAACCGAATGCGGAGGTAATTCTGTATTTACTTCTCCAAACATCGAAAATTTAATTTCATTCGATCTAGTTAAAACCATTAATACTTTTTACTTTTTAAATTCGAAAGCAAAGTTATTTCAGTCGATAGTGAACGAATCGTAATTATTTTTTCAGTGTTGTGAAAACTTAAATAAATGCTTTGCAACACTAAAAAAATAATTTCGATCCGTTCAGTATCGAGAGAAAGAATGAGAAATAAAATTGCTTTCGAATCGAAAAAGTATTTGATCACGACTGCCATAATTTGCCCCCTGTTGTTTCCATTATTGAAACAATATTTCTAAAGTTTTATTTTATGCTACAATTTCCTTTTAAATGTATAACATTGTGTTCTGTATGTACTAGTCGAATTTAAGTTAATTGGCGTTTGGATTACCAGACTTATCCTAATTTCTTTTCTTTTCAACTTTAAAATACTTTTTTCTTTTGCTAGCACGCAACACACTGTCATAGTCTAACGTTTTTGAATCACCCCTTCGAATTTATTCAAAAGTTCTTACATTCGGCCGTACAAATGAACACACACGCAAACACACTTTCACCTAAAGTCTGCTCTCAGGTTGTCTATCCACACCTCAAGAATAAACAAAAAATATTAACAAAAAAAAATTAAAACATATTCGAAAAAATTTTAAGGGCCAGGCAGACTTTAATAAAGATATTTTCGCTTATTTTGCAATTTACACTTAAATTTGTATATGAGTGTGTGTGTGTGTGTGTATTTGAGTGTGTGTGTGTAAGCAGAAGTTAAAGTGTCCTTTGTATAAAGACCAATTTGTAATTATAAACGTTTTGCAGTTGTTGTTGGTGTTTTGTTCTTTTCTTTTTTTTTTACTTTTTTTGTAATTTTAGCAAAAACAATTCTCTGGTTGTAAAATAAACTCTCGCTTGAGTTTGTCGGTCTGGTTGTGCTTGTGTGTTTGGTTGTTTGCTTGTTTGTTTGTTCATTTATCTGGTAGTATTGCTTTTGTGTCATACAGTTCATTCATACATTTGGGGGTCATTCTTTATACTTTGGGGAGATTTTATTATTTTTTGAAGCCACTCAATGTCTGGTTAAGGCATTTATATGTTTGTTTGGTAGTATTTGTGTGTGTTCGTCTGCAGGTGAATATTGCACAATAGGTCGGTGAGAAAAGTAAATTGTAAATCTTAAAACAAACCTTTCAACTTTGAAAACAGAAAGATTTTTTGGAATGTAAAAATTGATTTCCAAAATTCAAATACAAATAAGATAAATTGGCAGTTAAATTTTTTTATTAATCGACGTAATTAAACCGGGTTTTTAATACAACTTTTCATAAATACAAAGCATAAATACTGGCAATCGCATCGTTCCGTTTACATTTTTCTTATATTTTTTGAATATAAACGGAGATTTAAAAAGCAATTGTCAATGCATAATGTTTCTCATTCAGATCATTTAGCAAAACAAAACGAGCAATAAAAATGTTCAAAACAGAACTTTTGCACATGTTCGACTTTGCATTTGAATATTTCAAAGTGTGTTATGATTTAATGTAAAATTTGTTTACATTATTAAAAGTTGATAGATTCCCTATAAAAATATGTTAAAACAACATACTTTTATAGACTTTGAATTTTTTGGCTGTGGTTGACATTTCTGGAGAAATGCCCATATGCATATAATTTCGTGTAAAATCAGATGACATTAGTCCGGCGATATTAATGTGTCAAGACAATGCGAATTTTTGAATTTTTAAGAAATCTTTTGTGAATAAAATTTCTACTGATAAATCAATTTTCACACGGTTCTTCCATGTATGGTTGATACACTGTATTTATTTATCAATGCAAGAAGTGGAAATGGTACAAACATGACAATGTAAAAAAGTTTCCACCGAGCTAAAAAAAAATCTGCAATGTTAAACCAAAAATCTGCATTTTGACAATTTTGGGGATAAAATCTTCAAAATGCTGATAAATCTGCCCTTCTGGCATCGCTGCTAACAAGCAGTCGTTACACTATCCTATTCAGTCGTACGATTTGTCCAAAAAATCGTGTGTGCTCATAAAGTAGGAAAGTGTGGCTTAAAAATGAATTAAGTTAAAGATTTTTTGACAAGTCTGTTCGACTTGCAAATGTTTATGAAAGTTTTCATAAAATGATAGTTTCTATGCGATTAGAGTTGCATTTTCTTGTAAAGTAGCTGAGTTATTTGAGTTGGTATAATTTTTGTGGGACAGTGTGGCATTGACAACAGATTTTGAAGACATTTTTTATGTCGGATAGAATTTCATCAGATTTTTGTGTAAATGAATCGTACGATTGTGATGGATAGTGAATCCCGGCCTTAAGTCTGGGTTCACAATATGAAAGTTTTTTTTCAGAAAGTCTGAGTTTACTGGTGAGAGGGGTGAGAATCAAAGCATGTTCTCTTCCCCTCTTACCAATAAGCTAAGACTTTCAGACTGTATTTTAACAGCATATATTGAAGGTGGTAACATTTTTATACAATTACAAAAACAACAAAAATAAAAAAAAAATTTTGCATTTTAAAAAATTTTTATTTTTTTTTTTTTATTTTGATAAATTTGATTTAGCGCTTATTATTAAAAATAATTCACATGAATATTACCTTTAATTGTATTGATGATTATGCTATTTTGCACTACAAGCTTCTGTTTCGCAGTCCAAACTTTTACAGTGTAAACTTTCTAACCAAATCATCGATGAAGTCTTCTTAAGGAAAAAAAAACATTTTCAATGTGTATAATTTTTTTATTTGCCATTATTCTATACTATACAAAATTATCCATAATGTTTCTCATACTGAGTCCAATCATCCTCGTAGTTGGGAGGAAACGAAGACATGGACAGATATTCGATTATCTCGATTCTATGTTTGGCGATCTTTATTGTTTAATATCACCCCTTCCTGCGCAAGTCTTCCAATTGCTGTTGTTTGTTTCACCATATTTTTTAAAACATCCAACTTCTCTAAATTACATCCACTTTAAGGGTTGAGCATTATCATTCAAGGAAACAAATAATAAATGAACACATTCATTTAATTGAAAGATTTACCTTTTGCAGAATATTTTGCCAAATAATTTTCTAGTTTTAATATTTGGATTAATTTTTATAGTTTTTATTTACGACGTTTTAAATTTAAAATATTTCTCTGTCTTCATTGTCTAATTTTCTCAAAAACGATAGCTAAAATCACTGTTGGATGTCAAAATTTTGTTTATTCTCTTTTATTATCTTTGTTTCTGTTTTGTTTTATTTCTGTTTTTGGCATTGTACAATGATTTTACAAAAACAAATTGCTTGTGGTTTTTGTACGAGTTGTCCTTGTTGTAGTACCGAGATTACCTAGGATGAATTCGCCTTGAAAGGATGAAAATAAAAAATTACTTTGATTGTTTTCTTCTAAATGAGAATTTAGGGACATGTAAATTATTTCCTTGGGCGATATCATCGATTTGTTTGCAGGGTTATTTTAATTATTACAAAACTTGATGTATGTAAAAAAGATAAAATTACCATACTTCAACATTCTCCAACAGGCCCATTGTGCATTTTTTTAAACAAAACAAAGACTGTGTGTGCGTTTGTTTATCTGGCTTTATATATAGATATGGATGTGTGTATCGCTGGGTGTTTGGAAAGTTTAGCAAAATGTTTTCGTAGTTGCAAAACGTTGATGTTGTTGATTGCATGAGTTAGTATCTACGTTCGCTTTATATACTACATCCTTTTGTAGCAAATAAAAACAAATGAGGCATTAATTTACTGCGCCACTTACCTGTTATACCCAAAGCACAAACACACACGCACTTAAATACAGTTACAGTTGTACAAATACATTTATACAAAATGTATGTACTACTCGTATTTTCACATAAATGCTCGAAAAGTAAATATTTGTTTACCACTTGTTTGTTAACATACAAAGTCCTTATTCCTTTTTATTATAATGGCAGGTTTTTATTTATTTTATTGTCGCTTTTTTCCAAAACAAAATGCTTGTAACTGAAGCAGTTTTGCTTCGAAAATAAAAATGACAATTTGAAAAACAAATTCAAATAATCCTTTAGGTTTTATATGTATCATGTTATTTATTTATTGATTTGGTTTGATTATTTTGGTTTTTCATAGTCCTGGCGGGAGTAATGAAGCAAAGATAAAAAGCCATAACTAAATAAAAATTATCGGAATTTTTCACGACATTTACAGAAATTATGGAAATAAAAATCAATACTTTTTTTTTGACAAGATAAAAATAATTGGTGGAAAAAGGGTTTTCAAATAAATATGTTTACTTTAAATTTCTGTATACTTGTGCTTAAAAATTTATAATTTTATTTAGTTTCTAAATACAACGAAAATAAATTTTAAAACTTTTGAATTACGTACTTATTTTTATTTTTTTTTTTCTTCAATAAAACACTTTCTGTTTTGCATAAATTACAAAAAATTATTAAAGGTACATGACATTTTCCCTCTGGTTTTAAACAGTGAATAAAAACACGAAACATTTCGGTAACGTAAAGGAGTCTGGGTCGCGGTACCTGTCGCTGTGGGGAAACCTCCCCGCTCCATCATACGGAAAAGAAAAAAAAACGTAAAGGAGTCGTCGCACAAAATTCCAATTACTTGGGGTTTACATGATCAAGTTTTGTTTCAAGTTTCAATTAACTTACACTTTGTCACTACTTTTAAAATTTGAAGCGATCTAGCCCAGCTAGCATTTTGTATCATAATCTAATCATTTAGGAATCAGCTTCAAGAGAAAAATACCCGTACATGAGCTAATTTTTCAATCATAAATGATACTCTCTTGGTTAGACCATGATACCCTACCGATGAATCACCTGAAAGAATCATTTATGATACAATTTTATGATTCCCGTTTGATCATTTTAATGTTAGTTTTTATAATCATGATTGAATCGTTTTCGTATTATTTTTCAATCGTTAATTATATAGTTTTTGATTATATTTCATATAATTTTTTAATAGACATGTTTTTTAATTTTTCTCCAATAACATCAGCACCATCATGTCTTTTGATTATTCGAACCAGCCTTAATTTGAATCAAACAAAAGTTATAGTTTTTTCGGAAAGAAGAAAAGAAACAATTTGCACTAAAATTTATGTTCATAAATTGTCAATCATTTTTGGGCTTCTTTTTTAGCCAAACTTTTTATTCGTTTGGCTGATGCCAAGGCGAATTAACTACAGGGGGTGTCGAAAGGCCTTCTGATTTTGCCAGTTCGGGCCTATTTGTTTTGACTTGTTAGTGTTTTGCTAAGTTTGGTTGACATTTCGAGCCGTAAACAGTAGCAATGCAATAAGTAAAATCGAAGCAAAGATTTGAACAGCAGAGTTAATAACGAAAAAAGCTGATGGTCGCAGTTCTACAATATTTACAATTTACTGAATTCATTTTGGTTGTTTTTGTAATTGCATAAAAATATTAACATCTTCCATAAATACTGGTAATGCTGTCAATGTTTACTTTAAAATTCACCTCTGGTGGGACGAGAATACATAAGTTTCTTTAATGGTTTAGAAAAAAAAACATTTACCGACCGCTTGTCAAATTTTTTATACGTATTTTCCCCACTCAATATATTTTGCTTTTACATCATAAGATTTTTTTCATTCCACATAATTTTATGCACATGTCGTAATAAATGTACTACCATGTAAACATGGCGTTTACATTTGCTAGTATCGGCAAGACAGTAGCAATACATGCAAACTTTTTCAATTATACATGCACACTTTTCCAACTGTCTTGTCTGCTGTCTAGCAAATTTTGCAGACAGTAAAATTAAACAGTGATTTTAAATTTGTAACAGTAATTTGAAGTTTTGTTCGCAAAAGAAAAACAATCAAAAAGTGAAAAATAAGCATATTCTGCTAGGAAACAGGCAGCGGTGGTTCACTTGTAACCATTTAATAGCAATTATGTATGTACATATGTACATTTAAAGTTGTATACTGTCTTAAAATTACATGCTGCCGCAAAAAAATTTTTGCTTGTCCCTGAAAAGACTTCAGCCATTTTTAAGCTTTTTTCTTAATATGGGCATTTCCAGCGAAGATTTTACTTTTTGTAACGTAACGCAAGCAAGCAATCAGAATAGTTTTTCAAAAAGTTTTATATGTATTATTTGCTTTTTGTATATTGGTTTAAAGCGCAACTAGATCTACATTTAGTTACAAATATGGAAAACATTTGACAACATGGGCCTAATGTACAAGCTTATTTTCTTGCTGCCGTTACATTACAAAATGAAGACATTTCGCTGGAAATGCCAATATTAAGAAAAAATCTTAAAAATGGCTGAACCCTTTTAAGGGACAAGCAAAAATTTTTTTGCGTCAGTATGCCATTTAAAGACCGTAAACTACTTTGGTCAAATAAAGAATGATATACAGGGGTGTGCTGTAAATCGCAAACGCAAAACGCAAGAATTTGGAAGTTGTTTTTAATAAACTTTAAACTTAATTCTTATAATTTTTTGTTTAAAAACCTGTTTAATAGGGAAATATTTGTTTAATACTTGTCATAAAATTTTTTTTTACAGAAATCTTATTAAAAAACGACGTTTAAAATTCTTGCGTTTACGTTTACGATTTCCAGCACACCCCTGAAATGTAGATTACGCATTGCGCATGTTTACAAAATTCAACTGTTTAATATGACGTCACATCAGCATATTATACACATGTTTGTTTGCTTATATTTCTATATTTTAGCTGTTGTTATTACGCTGATGTGACGTAGATGCGCAAAAACATTTAATTTTTAAAAGCTGAATGTGTTCACTTGGTTTCTTTGTATCATGGGGCCAAATAAACTACACAATCAGTTTGACAACATCAGTAAAATGTGTGTGTGGATATTAGAAAATTATGCAAACATGCTTTATAATTTTTTTAATGTTTGTTTAATCGTTTGTGTGGTTATTTTTACCGAAGATTATGAACCTTTTGTTAAACAAAAATGTTGATAGACATACAGAATTACATATGAGTTGAAAAGTTGATTAGTCAGATGTATAAAAAATGTTGTGTATGAGAGGCTGAAGAAAAATTTCATGTTTCTTAGTGTTGTAACCAAATCTTTTGAAAATTAATTGATTTAAAAAAAAAATACAAATTTACGCCAATATTTTTATATTACAACAAACAAGCTTATGGACATATGGCTCATTAACTTTAATAGTGATTTCGATATAAACGAGTTTAAATAGAAAAGTAACCACACATTCCCTCCAAACGGGGAAAGTATAAAAGTTATTTACCAGCGTTTAAAAAACTGCAGTCAAAGTAGAAAAACTATCATTTCTTACACTACTTTATTTGTCATTGGCCAAAATTAAACTGTTGTTTTGACTTCTGATTCATTAAATGTAAACAGCCGCTGTCAAACCAACTCAAAAAGTTAAAAGTTGTACACATATTTTCGTTTTTTGTTCGACAATTTTTGGTTTTGACTGCAGTTTTTAAACCCTGATATTTACACAATTTAAATAAAAATATAGCGAACAATTCTTCATCACTAACTCCAAAATTTAGTTATTTTGAGTAATGACGACGTTGCAGCAAATGAGCGGTATAGTGTTCGATACTTTCTTGACAATAGTTATGAACGGTATTAAGGGTTTTGTTCAAACACTAAAAAAATATGTAGATATCTTTTTGGGTGTGTGAGTCCGTACGCTAAATAATGTTCTGTTTTTGCAATAATTAAAAGATCAACAATTTTGCTGTTTAAATTTATGAGTTTTATTATATTATATTAATAATAAATAGATTAAAATATTTAGTTTCATTTTATATAACGTTTTATAACATCAAGCTTATGTATACAATATTCAATAAATTTTTTTTTAAACAAATCCATATTTGTTAGCAGCCATGTTCTTGTTTTAGTTCAACATCAAAAATCCATTGATATAAAAGACTAGAACCAAACTATTGATATGATTATGGCAATTGCAATCAATTTTACTTTCACCATTAAAAAATAAACACAAACATTCGTTTTCTTGTGGCCAATTAGAAACTGTAACTAAATTGTGCCAATTCATAAATTCAACATAACCAAATAGACCACAAATAACACCTGAAAGTTTAAAAAAAAGGAACGATTAGATAGATACATAGATAAATATATTTATACCTAAAAAAGTTTTATTTTCCCCTTATTTTAAAAACAAACAGGTTGCGCTCGTAAAATAAGGTAAAATAAAAATGAGAAATTTTATTAAAAAAATTTGTGAAATATTTTTAATTTGAAAACAAACATAAAATTTTAAACATACGAGATCAAGGCGAATTCATACGAGGTGACCTTGGCTTGTTACGTAAGCAACAGCTAATAACCAGTGCTGCCACAACCATATTTTTTGAAAAAGTTGCCAAATGTAAAATAATATAACCAAATTTAATATGCCTTTTATTAATTGAGAAAATCATTTAAATTATTTCAAGTTGCATTGTAATACAAAGGTTATTTGCAATAAAACAAACCGATCTTTCAAATGCCTTGTGTAGTTCATTTGTACGGCTAAGCATTTCACGAGTTGTAAAATAATCCCTGCATGAGTCGCATACGATTATTGACATGCTTTCTCGTGAGATAATCTTTACACAAATCTCAAACGCCTAATATAAGAGTCTTTCGGTGTGTTGTAGAAGTATCTCACAGAGTAATCAGCTTGTGCAACAGTTTTTTCCCTGCGTGGAATCTTTTACGATTAAAAATTAGCTCGTCGACGAATTAAAACGCTCATGAGTTTCCCAGTAGACTCTTTCACAATTAAAATCGCTGGCTGGGATAATACCAACTCCACTATTGTAAAGTGGTTAAAAACATAACTCTTTTTCCATTGAGCTCTTAAAACAATGTAGGCTTAAAACTTTTGCTCGTAAATACAATGAAACCTTATCTGCACTTTTTTTTAATTAAAAAAAAGCAAAACTTCTTGCAAATAGATTTTCCTTGCACACATTTTTAAATTATTGCATTCCACAAAACACGATTTAAAATTAAAAACAAAATGAAAAATGACAGCATATATTTTTGACACACAGATATTTTGTTTACTCCAGTGTCGTATAATTTTGACACAACGTTAAAGTATTTAACAGTGTTGTATCCATTTTCAAAATAAGACCACCTTGTATGAATTCGCCTTGTACGAGATATATTATATATAAATCGGGAAAGACAAAACAACTAAGAACACTTTCCTCCTCTGTTTGTCAACTGGAAAATACACCATTTGGAACGTATCTACTAACAAAAGTGCACAATATATACATACATAATTTTTTTAAATTAAAATAAAAAACGGATAAATTCGGTAGCCTCATACCTCCAAAACTAAACAAGACACAAAACAAATATATTATTACAGGTATCCCTTGATGTACACGGTACTTCATTTACGCGATTTAGATATAACACAGATCAATAATAGTAACCTTTTTTTAATAAAACACACTTAAAAAATTATGGCAATTTGTTAAGTTATCAGTAAATGTTAACTGTTTACTGGAAAAATTACAGTATTCAGCAAACTTTTACAAGTTACTGAAATAACGCAGAACTCAGCTAATTTCCCTTTTCTGAAACATATACAAACAAATATATTTTACCTGAAAAAGTCTTAAAATTAACATATATATATATATGTGTTCCTCTAACTCCCATTGGAGCATAGGGCGCCAATAAAATAAACATAATGCTTACAATAAAATTAACATAATGCTTACAATAAAACTTGTATTTTATTAAACTTGTCTTAATAAGTGAATACAGATTTTTTTAGTAATCAGTAAAAATTTATTCAGTCATTATTTCAGTAACCAGTAAATTTTACTGGTTTTCTTGTTTTAGTTTATTTTCGACTATTATACATTTAACAGCATTTTCTTATACATATTTTTGATTTTATATATTCAACTACATATGTATGTTTCAATTTTTTTATTTTTTTAATTCAATTATTTTATAAAAATGAAAAAACAAAGCTTTATACATATCGTTATAAAGAAATATCCTTAAATTTTTTAAAAGAAAAATATATATGTATATCGTTCTATGTTCTTGATTTAACACGGTTTTAGGGCCCCAAAATGAAATTTTGTATGTCATGTTTGACGCGAATATGATTTACACGTGTTTTCTTCGGTCCCAACAGACAGCGTAAATCGAGGGTTACCTTTACTTATTGCTGTTCATGAGAAAAATAATTGGACAGTAGTCTGGTACTTTTTTGAAATTCGGACCTTTGGGTACCTATTGTTGGTACTTTTTTACAAAATATTTTTCTCCAATTACTGAAATATTAAATAATGGGCTTCCACTACAATATTAAAACTTTTGATACTTAATTTGGGAAAAATAAAAGTTTCAAAAAGGTGAAATACGGGAAATTAAATTTATTTCTTTTACTTTTTCGTGCTGCATGTGGTAAATTTTGAATAAAAAAACATTAAATTAAACATGCATGGTACTGGGAGCTTTTTCGTTCTACAACTGGTAGTTTTTTTTTAATTTTCGTTGATATTAAATCTAGAAACATAAAATTAAGCGTCTTTGGTCCTGAATGTACGAATGTATGTATTTTGTTACTTTTTCGTTCTTTAACGGTTTTTTTTTAATTTCTATTTATACTAAACCCAGAAACATAAAATTCAACATGCAAAGTCCAGAGTCAATGAGAAATAATTAGAGGAGACTTTTTAATCTTTTTTGATTTTTAATTGCTACTTTCTGATTTTTTTTAAAATAATTGAACTTACAAAATTAAATTAAACATTCATAGACTCGAGTGGAAGATAACATATGGTTAGGAGGTGGGTCCCCCACCAAGTGGATACACTAAGATGGAAAAAACTAATGTTCGATACATGTAAATTCGTTAATACTTATATTAATGAATGTTTTCTTCATATTTGCACAAATAATTATGTTCGAATTTTGACCACTGGGCAAACACTAATATTTATTACTGTGGGAATCTTTAAAAATAAATTTTGGGCATCACTGCTTCGTTTAATGTCATTTAACTTAAGGCCCAACTAAACGGCACAAGCAGTTTGAAAACAAATAGATGTTTATTTGAATATAAAAATGTTTATGTACTCCATATTTAATAGTGGGCAAAATAAAGCACACAAATTTATTGGTAAATATGTAAAAAATTTTACGTTTGTACAAAAGTTTTGTGTTGTTAATTGGGTTGTTTGCTGTTTGGACAAACATTTGAAGCATGTTTGTGGAAACATTACCTACACTTGTGTTTGATATTTGGCGTCTAATGCAAAATTTAAGTGAAAACATGATGGAGTGAAGATGTAGAAGAAGAAGCATTATAATTCTCAGCCGTAAGTTCTATTTTTTTAAGCAGAATTGTTTGACCAAAAATAGCTCGTTGATTAAACACTTGTTACTCCAAATTCTCTTCTTATAAATTGAAAATGACTGAATTTTCATTTGTATTGATTTTTATTAATTTTTCCTCCCAATATTATGACCAACTTCGTTTTTCGTTTTTCCTTAGTTTTAAAGAAATAGCGAGCAAAAGTGCTGTAGCTTTATCGTCGTCTGCATTCCTTGAAAACAAAACGAAAAAAGTATGTTTGTGTTGTTTATTTGCAAACAGAAACAAAGTGTGTTTGCGAAGTCATTTGTGTGGCTTATTGGACCTTTTAATTACGTTAAGGGCCAAATACACTTGTCAAATGCTTGTCCAACTGGCGAAATCAACGTGTACGTGTGCTGGACGTAATATTCGCCGTCATATCTAAATTTTTTGATTTTTCATTAAGCGTTGTCGGTGTCACACATACAAACACATTTTCACTAATACTACCACAATGCTTGATGAGTATTTTGATCAATGTATTTGGGCCTTTAAGGGTCAACTAAATATGTGTGGAGACGACTGTTCCTTCGGCAATGGCGTTTTCAACATGATGCACCCATTGTACATCAGGAACTATGAATGTTAATTTTTGGAAAATCAAAATACATAAATAGCTCCCGCAAAGTTTGTCAGCTCTAGCTTTCTAACTGAAGTAGCTACACGTGTTTTAGTATTTTTGCTAGTGTTTTTTAATATGTTGATTCTATTTTGTATTTGACAGTTTTCAATATTTAAAATAAAGTTTACCAAGGCCCATTGAAAAGGTCTGTGCAAGAAGCCCGATGATCACTGTTTATGTTCTTTTTAGTTGTCAAAAGTTGTTTACATGTGCATGTATACGTTTATGGTATGCCACACATACACGTTTTTTCCTTTTGCTTTGTACATGTGGTAGTAAATTTTTGACAACTAAAAAGAATTGTATTTTGTTTTTGTACAAGTAAGCAGACCTGATAGATGGGCCTTGAAGTTTACAATACAATATATAGAAAAGTATAAATCAAGGTGAATTTACACCAGGTGACCTTATCTTGCTACGTAAGCAACAGCTGATTACTAACCTTGTGTCAAAATGTTATACCGTTCATGTGGTTCTGGAGAATATTTACTAAATTTTATTAGTTTCGCTTAAAATAATGAAATTTAAAATTTTTTTAAATCATTAAATTTCAAAATAAACAATTTAAAATTAAAAAGAAAATGAAATATGTATTTGTTTAAATTGTTTACTACTGTGTTGTATTATTTTTGACACAACGTTAAAATATTTTACAGTGTTGTAAACGTTTTCAAAATAAGACCACCTTGTATGAATTCGCCTTGGTATAAATCAAAATGTATTAACAAAGTGACCTCAGTACTGCAACAATGAAACAATAGAAACAACAACAGGCATTTTGTTGCTAGAATTGAGACGGCAAATGTCAAAATGCCTTTATAAAAAATGTAAATAAACAAACAAAAATGACGACAAACGTCACACACGAAGAAAATCACTGCAAACGGCTGCGCTTGTGAGGTCACTTTATTAGTACATTCTGGTATAAATAGTGCGTTTTCAATTGGGGCACAATCGGCCTACTTAAACTGGGTAAAAATAAAAAGTAAATTTTTAACGTTACAGTCGTATCTAAACAAGAGCGAAAAGTACGTAGAACGTTTCTTCCGCTAAGCTTTTACGCTAATATGCCATACCTAAAAAAGACGTTGTGTGTGAATTTTCTAACATAATAGAACATACCTAATAGAAATAAAAAAAATTAAGATAAAACCGCTAAGCTGAACAAAAAATAAAGGGATTGTCATAATTTATTAAAAATGGTGGCTCATTTTACAATTAAACGCGCTGTCAAAATAGGATTTTCTAATTTCAAAGCGTTGACGCCGCGATATTCTGGGAAAAAATTGTATGGGCACGACCAATTTTTGACAACTAGAAAACGCTTGCCGCTTTTGTTTAGGTGTGGCTATTACTGAGCTAACTGAAACTCTTGGCGACTGCAGCTTCACAATATGTTTCTTTAGAAAATTCTATCTGTAATTGTAAATTGAAATAGAATGCTGAAATTATTTATCTAATCTTAACAAAAAACTTTACTTTACTAAGTAAAGTGAAAATTGTTTAGAGGCCTTTAATTCAAAAAACCTACTCTATTCCCTATTAACCTGTTTTAAAAGGACCTACTGTCTTTTTAAGTTTCCTAAAATCTACATTGTATTTTTTGTTTATGTGTACTTACTTTGTTCCAAATATAAATCCCTGTAAACATCTGGTATATTAAGATGACGTAGAACATTTTGCTCACGATAAACTTGTGTACATTTCTGACTTGCCAAAATTTCATAAGCTGTTTGTGAACCCAGTGTTGGTGCACAAATGTGATGCATAAAAACATATAAAAGTAAAATTCTAAAAAAATGTAGAGAAGAAAAAAAAACATTAAATTATCTTTGTATTAAAAGTGTAAACAGATAAATGGCACAAAAAAAAATTTTAAATTTGGGTCATAAATTATAGTTAATGATTTAAATGGGCAACAAATGAACACACTTGCATACATATGTATAAAAATAGATTGTTGTTGTTGTCTACAGGTTTCTTGAATAAAAGCGTAAAAGCCTAGTCACATAGAATACTTTGCACTTTATACGTCCCTTTCCCAACTGACAACTTAAGCCTACAGTACACGGAATGTAAAAAGCCACATGCGCATGTGGTTCTGGCGTAATTTTGACGTCACTACAAATCCACAATAGCAAGGCGAATTCAATTGCAAGTGGTGTCGGAACTACAACAGCTACAGAAACAACATAAGGTTTTTTGCATTGCATTGTTAGTGTTTACGGCTCCAAATGTCAACCATTCTTAGCAAAATACTAACAAATCAAAACAAATAAGCTCAAACTATCAAAATCAGATGCCGTTTCGACACCACCTGTAGTTAATTCACCTTGCATAATAGCAAGTTCGTGATGTGTGATGACGACAAAATTGCATTCCATGTACTTTAGGCTTAAGTTGATATTACAGGTTTTCATATGAGTTTTATCCCATATCGTACGTTTCCGTTAACGAAAATTACTAAAGTTTGGCAACTTTTAACGTACGTTGACTTGTTGAAACCTATCAGCAAGGCGAATTCATGCAGGTGACATTTTCGAGTCATTTTTTTATTGTTTATTTCTTTGTGTGTATATCGAATGTCAAGCTTTGTTTACATTTTATGAAAAAATTTAAGTGGAGCCACAATAAATTTGCAATACAGGAAAAAGATTTACCTTCTAAAGCAATTCTGTAAAATTACCTTTTTTATATTTTCAGCAAATAATTTTGACATTTACTCTAACTTTTTACAAAAACAAAAGTCATATGGGGGATTTACAAGGTGTCGTAAAGTAAAGGTTAACAAAAACTAATGCGGCTCGGCTCAGCCGTTCAGCGCAGGTCTCTTCGGAAAGTTCTATTTATTTAAGACACTTTTTGTCTACAAAGCAACAACAATATGTTTAAACCATTGTAAAATGTTAGAACATTATGGCAATATAACATGATAGCACACCTTGTGAATACCCCGATAGTATTTAAAAAAAAAAAAGGATAGCTAGAATAGCTTTATTTCATGATACGGTCAACTGTATGAATTCGCCTTGCCTATCAGTTTGTTTTTTGATTTCTTTTAATCAAGGCCCATTGAAAAGGTCTGCGCAAAAAGCCTGATGATCATTGTTTATGTTCTTTTTAGCTGTCAAAAGTTGTTTACATTTTGCTTAGATGTGCATGTATACGTTTATGGTATGCCACACATACTCGTATTTTCCTTTTGCTTTGTATATGTGGTAGTAAATTTTTGACTACTAAAAAAAATCGTTTTTCTTTCTTTAGTTCTATTTTCATCCATACATGATCTAGAAACTAAATCCGCTATAATATTAGAGTTACTACAAAATTGCATTTATATATGGGCATTTCCAGCGAAAAGTCTACTTTTTGTCACGTAACGCCAGAAGTATTTTAAATTGTTTCTCAAAAAATTGTATATGTACCGTTTACTTTTTTATATTTTGGTGTAAAGCGCAACAAGCTCTACATTAAGTAACAAAAGGGATAACGATTGAACAACATGGTCCGAAAATACAACCTTATTTGCAATCTGGCGTTACATTAAAAAAAGTAGACTTTTAGCTGAAAATTCAAATATTTACCTTAAAACGAGCAAAGATTTTTAAATTTGATAGCTTGAAAAATAAATCTATATAAGTTCTAAGTTTACTAAAAACGGTTTTGTACAAAACATCTTGCTCAATTCGCAGTATTATTCAGTTTTGTAATGCAAGTCAAAACCCACTTCCGTTTCTTTAACGTCACGCCAGCGCAGAGTCCTTACCGTCAATTACTGTAATTTTTTTTTCTGAATATAGAGCTACTGCATTACTTTGTATATATAAAACCCCTCTTTACAAATTTGACTTCGTCATTTTATTTTTTTACATTTTGTGGTACAAATATCACGACACTTCAAAATGGAAATGCCCATATATTCCAAAGCACCGTGTAAGTGCCCATTTAGACAGGGAAACATTTGGAAGGGAATGATTTTGTTTGATAGCAAATTACGGGTGGGGAAGAGAGAATGGTTTTTGTGTTCGGTACTCGGCGACACGCTTTGTTCTCATTTTCTTTGTAAAAGCAAAGTAAATGCTTTTTGAGAAAAAAAACAACAACATTAACAGAATGTTTCCAGAAACATGTTCGTCTGTGTGACCGAGAATGAAAAAACAAAAGAGAATTCCAGATGTTTTCCTTCCAAATGTTCGCTCGTCTAAACTTGGACTTAGAAGCATCTAATTTGCAAAAATCTAAATTATTTACATACAAAGATTATGTACTTGGCAAAAGAAAAAATTGTATACCCATATTGCTCTATTTAAAACGAAGGGTTGCCACCCCATTGCATTTTTGTCAAAACGCGAACTAGCGCGAATTTTCACAAAAGCAGAAACACGTATTTAATTAAATCCAATAAAGATTAAAATATTTTAATTTGGAATTTTTATTACAAACAACTTCGAACAAAAAATTCAAAAACCGTTTGTTTACAGAAAATCCTTAAAAAAAGGACATGGATGATCGTCCTTGGACAAATTGTATATACAGTTGGACGCGCCATAAAAAACCTTTCTTATGATACCCAATTTGTATATGTTGGTAAGGGAACAGATTTTCAAATTAACAAAACATGCAAAAATAGACCCTTTTTCAAAATGGTCCAGCTCACTAGAATTCAAAGCTGGAGCCGAAATATTTAAAATGGTATCTTAAAAAAGTCTAAGGTTCTTTTTTAGGAGGGTACATCGAGCACTTTTTTTGGTGAGTTGCTCTAATGTACATATATGTATATGTATGTAAATGAAAGCGATAAACACTATTTACTAAATATTATTGGAATTTCTTTAAAATAACAGAAAACTAAAAATACATGTAGTTAAAAAAATTTAAAAGTAATATTGAAATTGGTTTTCAATGACTTACTGGTGCATCCGTTGATAGCCATATGAAGGCAAATCACTAATCATTATATCCGTGCACGCTTTTGGCACTTCACAGCTCGAATTCAATAAAACCAATGTTGCCAGACATTCATCGGACTCAGTAATATTGGGAGTACCAAGTGCAACCAACTTGCCATAGTCCTTTACTAAAGATTTATACTCAAAATGTGTATCAATATGCCTTGTCTTCAGAATCGGAGGTATCAGCATTATATTTCTTTGAAATACATTATCCAAAACTGAGAAATAAAATTATTCGTTAAAAAAAAGTTTTAAAAAAACTCGTAGTTTTCAAAATTTTCTTACTTTTCTTATGAACGCTTTCAAAATCAGCATCTTCTGTTTGGCGTATGATGTGATTGAGTTTATGCAACAGATTATAATAAACCTGCTGTTCATAGCGATTGGATTCGTAATAACGTTGTTTTTCTGAAATTTTTTCCAAAAAAAAAAATTCTTTAACATAATATTTTAATTTTATTTGAACATTTTTAAATCCACTTACGTTTTATTAAAAATTCACTTAAAATGGCAGTGAACTTTATATTGACATTTAAATCGTTGCTCTTTTCCAATTTGTTAAGCAATTTCATTACACTTTGCACAAGAAATCCTTTCGATATAGTCTTTTGTGTTATCCTTACCGCTACTATCATTTGTGAGCCAATAATGGCCATCAGGAAGAGACAATAAAATGTTTGTTTTAAAATCAACATTTCGCTTATGGGTCTGCAAATCGACTATTTCGTTGGCTAGATAAATTCTGTAATTGTAACTTCTGTTTCGTATTTCGATTGAATGTTGCAAAGTACCTGTCTGCATGACTGTGGCAGTCAATCTGTGATGATGATGATGATGCTAATGTTGATGCTGATGTTGTGTGATTGTTTTATTTTTGTATGTAAATCAATTTGATTTACTTTTTGCTTAATCATGATAAATTGTGATAATTTGTCATCTAAATGAAGTCCTTTAATACGACTTTAATACTGCAACAAATTTGCGTATTAGCATAAATAGGAAAAACATATTGGAAATATAAAAAAATGGCAAAAAAAAAGCCTTATTTAAGTCAAATGCCATATAAAAATAAAATTAAATTTAATAAAATACCGTTTTACGAAAAAAATCGATGTTTGGTGAAAAATATATGTCAGGCTATATTTTATTTAGAAATTGAAACTTTTTTTAGACAAGCCTGGCACATGGCGTTTTAACATAATTCGGGTATATCTCTTGTTTTGAGATATACCGTTATTTCGAAAATTGAGGAGGTTGCACGTATATTCGCGTATCTCAAAAACGGTTAAGTTTATTAAAATTACAAAAAACCCGAAATTCCGCAATAAAATTTCATTTAAGAACGGTAAAATTTTCTAAAATGCGCAGTCGTTATAAAAACATGATTTTTTTTTTGGAAAAAAATGTTTTTTTTTATCAAAATTTCGAAATGTTTGTTTTTTAAAAATTCATAAAAAATTGGAAAATGCTGCTAGGCTTCTAATTTTTTCTAGACATATAAAAATTGCGAAATTGCAAACAAAAAAGCCATAAATGATTAAAATCTGTTAACAACTTTTGATTGGTCATATATTTTATTTCCCTAGGGGCGACTCCTGGGCATTTATGGGACTTTTCTTCAATGTATTTTTAGTCTGCATTGAATAGTTTGTATGGGAGCCCTCTTAAAGAATGGAGATAGCGGGTAGGCATGTTAGAAATAAATGATTGAGATTAAAAAACTGGGGTTGGCTATACATTTAACCCATCTAGGGGCATCCTAGGCACTGCAGGCGCCAAATTTAAGAATTTAAATAAACCGCAATATTTGTATGGGAGCGCCCTTAAGGAGTGGAGATGTTGAGAAAATGTTAGGGACAAAAAACAAATTGTGGTCAGTCATACAAATTATTCCCATAGGGGCGACTCCTCGGCATTTATGGGACTTTTTCTTCAATATATTTCTAGTCTGCAGTGAACATTTTGTATGGAAGCCCTTTTAAGGAATGGTGATAGCGGGTGATGAAAACTAAAGTGGGGTTGGTCATACATTGGACCTATCTAGGAACTTCCATACAAATATGACGGTTTTATAAAATTCTTAAATATTGCCCCTGCCGCGCGTAGGATGCCCCTAGATGGGACAAAAGTATGTATTATACGTCTGGAAAAAATTAAAAGCCTAGCTGCATTTTTCAATTTTTATGAATTTTTAAAAAACAAACATTTAGAAATTTCGAAAAAAATAATTTTTTTTTTAGTAATTTTAATAAACTAAACCGTTTTTGAGTTACGCGAATATATGTTGTGCAACCTCCTCCATTTTCGAAACAATAGTATATCTCGAAAACAAGACCTAACCTAAAAAAATCGGTTGGCACTATTGGATTCAGCTACCCGAATTATGTTAAAACGCCATGTGCCCGGCTTGTCTATTTTAGCAACTAGCACAGTGTAATTAGAATTGTGGTTATTTTGTTGAACTGTTTATAATTTTTAATCCAAATTTTGATATTTTAATTAGGCTGGTTAGAATTCTTCCAACATTAATTGTAGTTGTAAGTAAGTTAAGAAAAAACAAAATAAAAACAAAAATAACTTGCAAAATCATGTTGCCAGTTACGTTTTTTACGCCGTGCACTTGCCAGTTTATTATCAAAGTAATTTTTGTTTTTATTAAGAATAAAAATTGGGAATTAAGCACGACTAACAAAATCTTTTAAATTAAAATTTTGTATTCCCAAAAATTACTTTGATTAACAAGGCCCATTGAAAAGGTTTGCGCAAGAAGCCTGATGATCATTGTTTATGTTCTTTTTAGTTGTCAAAAGTTGTTTACATGTGCATGTATACGTTTATGGTATGCGACACATACACGTTTTTTCTTTTTGCTTTGTATATGTGGTAGTAAATTTTTGACAACTAAAAAGAATCGTTTTTTGTTTTTGTACAAGTAAGCAGACCTGATAGATGGGCCTTGGATTAACATATTTATTTTCTAATAAATAAGGCCGTAAAAGAGTCGATGAGTTAATAAAAATTTGTATACGATCCAGTGCTGCCACTCCATGTGTAGTATTTTTATTCATGTGTAGCCCATGTGTAATTGACTGCATGTGTAATTTAATATTTACACGTTTTGTAGCGCTGATTTTTCTTATTAGTTTTTCACAAGATGTAAAAAGGTTTATTATTCTTGGCAAAACTTAATAATTGAACAAAATCTAAATAGCTTGAAAAGCAGGGCGCTGCTGGTTTCTTTGATTGTTGGGGGAAGATTGTTCCAGAGACGTATTGCAGTTATAAAAAGTTGCCATTCCGAAACTAGCGTGTGGTGCCTAAATTGAATAAGATTCTTGTTCCTTCGGAGGCGACTAAAATTTAAACGTTTATAGAGATAATTTGGTTCACGAGTGGTTATAATTTTATGCAAATAAACAAGAGTTCGTATTTTCAACAAGTAACTACTTTTTTCTGGATGTATTAAGATAAAAAATGACTTACTTTTGAATTTGTTATTTTGGCACAACCCTTGTAAAATTCATTAGTTTTTCAGTAGAATTGTATGTAGTGCTTTTATGTGTTTCTGATTACTTAACATATTATTTTGTAGGCGAAGATTTTACTGGGTCCTTAACCCGTTTATTTATGAACCGATTTTTTTAATTTTAACCACAAGGTATTCTACTAAGTCTATTTCAGATAAAAAGAAAAAGATTATAGGAATAGGTAAATTAAAGTTTTTTATCTCAATTATTAAATAATAATTATTAAATACCCATGAACTTTAACTATGTTTTTGTTTGATTATTTTTTAATAAAAGTCGAAACAAATTTGTTTAAAATTGATTTTAAATTGCACGATTTTTAAAACAAAAAAGACGATCTTTTTTATTTTTTTCTCAGGAAATTGACGATTTTGCCACACATTTATCTGGCAGCACTGATTAAAACCAAAACAAGAAAAGGCTAACAAAAATTTAAACTAACAATATATGTATAACAATTGTTTTTTGTTTATTTTCATCATATAAATTATGCATTTATCATTTATATTCCTTCTAAACATATTTTAAATTCAAAATATCTACATTTTGTTTTTCTCGCCACCAATTTCAAATGTGACTTATTTTGACAGTTCTTGAAAGAAACTTTTCGCAAAATATTGTTATAGAAACACTTTTTCTCGCATCCTTCCAATAATTGCTGGAAAATTATTAAAATGACAGATAATTCTCGCAACGGAAACATACAGAAACACTTGTGCGAGAAAAACCATTTTTTGTTTCATTTTGCACTGTTTCTGTCCCGATTCACTGGTTTCATGCGGAAAATTTTACGATGCGAAAAATACAGAAACGGGCTACAGATATGTTTTCGTAATTAGTACTCGAATCTTCATTGGTGTTACACATTGTGTTTGCCAAAGGGTTCTAAGTATTTAGTAAGTTCTGCCACAAGCAAATGTTACATTATCTGACCAAGTGAGTGTGTTGTTAGTCTTAATTTACACGTTTTATCTTTTGATGCTCAACTTCTTTTCAATTCCATTTTAAGGATGCCAACATAATCACACGCAGCAATCAGTTTCTACTTTTTTCGGTTCAAAACAACAACAATTTATTCAACAGCGAATCAAAGAGAAAAAGAAAAGATTAAAAATTACATGCAGCCATCGTTGTGCATATACCAATAAATAAAAACACAAAGCGTACCATGATTTAAAAAAACAAGATTGTACGGCTGAGTAGCCGTACAAAAAGAAATTCTACTGCGCATCTACGTCATCATAGACTTAATATGAGTGTTTGTTGTAAAAACTGTAAGACACACACAAAGTCTATTGTTTCGTCACACACAAAAATAACGGACCTGCGCCATGCGCAATCTTGTTTCTTCGATTCATGAAAGCGTACTGACCGAGTACAGGCATCTCCGTACTAACCCCCTTTCTTCTTTCTTCTCTCACCTAAAAACATAAGAGTTGAGCATCAAAAGATGAAACTTGTGAAAGCAGACTTAAAAATGCGACCAAGTTTTTTTGCATTTTCAGCTATTTCAATTTGTTGGTCGTTGATACAGATTTTAGGACGTTGATCTATTTTCTATTTTCCATGTTTTGTTTTTTTTAGTACGTCGTCAGCATAAAATCTAATACGGCAATGGTGTTACTTATCCGGTAAATCATTTGCATAAATTGTGAACAGTAACGGTCGGAGAATGAAACCTGGAGAACGCCTCTAATAATTGGAAGATGTCAAACTTTTAGTTTCAATATACTGCCTCCGACCTTCAAGGTATTACGATATCAATTTAACCGAAGTTACAGAAAAATTCATAATTTTTTCAAGTTTTTTAACTAAAATTCTATGGTACACTGTTTTAAATGCCTTAGAATGGTCTAACAATAAGCATTACTAAACAGCCATCATCCACTTCCTTTCTAATATCTTCGGATACATCAGTCAGAGCAGTAATGCAGCTATGGTTAGCTCGGAACCCAGATTGTTTTTCAGTAAGTAGATTGTTATTATTTATATATCGAGCCCTAATAGCAAAAATGATGTAACCAACAACATTTTAGATTTTTGTTTTTTGATGAAAATCGATCGTTTTTGACCAGCTTTTAAAAACGTCGAACTGGTTTACGCACGCGAAATTAAACTTCCACCTAGGGAACGCATAGCCTCGAGCTGTTATCAGACGTTTTATTTCCTTATTGAACCACGGTGTATCGCGGTTATTAATTTTTTTCGATTTAATAGGTACTCTTGCGTTATAAACCGTCTTAAAAACCCGAGGCACTTGAATGCTTCTTTCGACACCTTGGATATATGTGTTTTCCATCGGACATCACATTGAGTCTTCATGTCCAGAACATCAAGAGATTCTGATTCCTCAATAATTATACCACCCATATATACAGTCGAGCCACCTTGATCCGTCGCGCGTTTATTCGTCAGCACGCAACATTGGGTTTTTCGGGCATTAAAATCGACAATATTTGCGCGACCCCATTCCGAGACTATGTCAAGGTCTCGGCCAAGCGTATCGTTCATATTTTGCCTCATAGCCCCGACATCGGATACTCTTGGTCTGCAATCAAATGAGAACGAATGGTCAAAGGTTGCTGTCATCTGCAAAAGAGTAGATAGGGTTGGAAGTTTGACATAGGAGGTCATTTAGAAAAAAAAGGAAATAGAGTAGGAGAAAGAACGGTGCCATGCGGCACCCCTGAATGAATCTTGAACTCGTTTGACGAAACTCCATCTGTAACAACTCGTATAGTGTGATCTCCGAGATAACTCGATATAAATCGAGAGAAATTATCACCGACACCAAATACAAAAAGTTTTGACAAGAGTTCACCCTGCCAGACTCGGTCGACCGCCTTGGAAATATCCAATCCAATTACCTTACTTTCGCCAAAATGGTGAATGGAATGGCACCATTTTTCCGATAAGAGAGCTAGTAAGTCCCCAGTAGATCGACCACTACAATAATCATACTGGCGGTCGCTTAGAAGGTAGTTTGACTGTAAATATTTGACAAGATTAACTTTGTAATTGATATTAGATATTGTTTTATTAGAAGTATTGCTCGGCAGATAAAACTTAAGGAGTTTCAACAATAATTTCGTGACGACATGCACTCTTGCATTTTGAAAAAATTTAGCTTCATAGTAATTTGAAGGCACACAGAAAAATTTTTTGCAAAAAATTATTCAATTAAATAATTAATTGGTGTACATTAATTATTCAATTAATTTTTTGTTTGCTGCAATTAATTTTTTTAATCAAAAGCCATAAAATTAAATGTTTGTGTATATGTGGTGTATTTTTTGTTTATGCAATTAATTTTTTAATTGACTAAATTTGTATCCCATGACTCGAAAATACAAATCCGTTAATTGATATGATCAATTCCTTTGCAGGGGCAAAATTAGTTAAATATTTAAGTGTCTGAACGAATTGTTTAATTTAAGTCGATTTTCTATATTTTCTGTGCAGATTATTTCCTACTTTGCAAATAGTTATTTTAAATGTGAAATGAAAATATTATCTTTGTTGCATTTAATATAGCAACGATACGATTGTTGTAAACAAAAAGCAAATAAAGAGATATTTGAAAAATATTTTTGTGTTGGATAAGTAAAAAATATAAAAATGTTCGGCATATCCAATGTTGCAGCAATAGAGAAACTCAATTAACGTTCCGTTGAAAAATTGCGTCAACGATAATTGAGGGACGCATCAGATCCTTTATCATACCCAAATGAAATGTAAGTTACATATCGTCACCTAAAATAAAAAAGTGTTGTTACGCCCATTTTGCATTTAAGGTGACGATATTTATGGGGAATTTGATGTCAAGTGACCCAATTTTGAAATCGATGTCTTCCGATTTGGATGAAATTTGCACCAAGGTTAGTCCTATTGGATTGTAGTAGTAGACACAAATTTGCAACAAGATCGGTCAAAAGTTTCTGAGTTAGAGGGGGTCAAAGTTTGACATTTTGGCCATACAGGTGTTCTTTCTCATCCATGTAACTTATTACCTATTGGTGTTTGCAAAATTTGTTCCAAGTAGCTTAGATATGTTTTTTTTGTTTTAAAATTTTTTTTTTTTTAATTTAAAACTTTTTTTTATTTTTTTCAGTGGAAATGTTTTTTTTTTTTTTTTGTTTTTGCTTAAAAGAAAGCTTATGTGTTTTACTTTAAGGTAGTTGTGTCCGCTTTTTGGACCGCGAATGGCTTATGTATAAAACAAAATAATTTCTAACTCTAGACGAGGGTTTTTAAATTTTTAGCATATGCACTATTTTGAATTTGTTCCAATTTGTGTTTATGTGTTTCTTAAACCTTAAAAATAAAACGTATGCAGAGAAACTAGACAAATTAACCTTTCCGACGGTATGTAACATATCCAACTATCATTTTATGCCATCGATACTGTAATGCCCACAATATGTTAATCCCAGGAATAAAATTACTTTTTTTCTGTAGAAATGTTGACAAATAATTTTTTATTTATTTGTAATAATAATTAAACTAATATGTATAATCACATTCGATCCTTTTATATCCTAATTTTTTACATTTGATTTGTTATAGTTGATGAAGTGCTTAAGTTTGCAAATTTTCAAATAACCAGTCTTTCATCCTCCCAATTCATCGCCCTTATTTTCTGCTCTTTTTGCCAATCCAAAATAAACTTCTTGTACTTAAAGGTAAATTGTAGGGACCATAAATAAGAGTTATCCAAAAATTGTTAACTTAAAGCACTCCATATTAGAGTCAACGGAGACCCATTCTATCACATACCAAGAGGTTCGCCCTAAAGTTCTCTTTAAGAACCTATGGTGATCTAGAAAAAACGATCTCAACTTCACAGTTAAAAATCATTTTTCAACGAAAAAATAAAAGTTTTGATAAACTCTTAAAAATAGAGTTTTATTTCGCAGTCATAAATTATTCGGCCTAAAATAAAACTCACTTCACCGTTTACAAACAAAACTATTTTAAGGATTTTTACGTCTAAAATAACTCATTTTGTTTTTCTTCTTTTTTATAATGACGATTAGTTCAATTGCAATTGATTAGATAGCTTTACTTTACAGATTGTAGTGATCTAACCAGCGACAAGCTTTGAGTGTCAATGTAAAACAAATTAAATTTAATTTAATGTCGGTTAAAATCAAAAATTCTCGTTTTAATAGTTTTATTTGATCTTTTATTCCTCAACTGAGTTTAAATGTATGACGACTTAATTAAAGTCTCTTTTTTAGAGTTAAATTTGACCTTTTATTTTTACGGTGAAATAATAAATAACTCGGGGACTGAAAATAATTACTATTATTATTTTTTTTGCAAAGGTTACGAAAAAATTGTCTTTATTTTCAATTGGGAATTTTTAATTATTATATTTATATATTTAAATTTAGTAATGGTAACCAATTGAAGTAAACTTTTTTTTTTTTTTTTGATAACCTACATAAGTACATAATTTTTTGGTTACAAATATCTATTGGCAAAAATAATTTATTTTTCTGGTTACAAACATCCATTTAAAAAAAACAATTTAATTTTTTCGTTACAAATATCCAATTTAAACAAATAAGAAAGTATAGTCCGTCAATCCCGACCCTATGATACTCCACACCACAACTTTTAGACAACTGTTCAAGAGTGTACCTTATTTGGGTACAATGGGCAATCATGGTAACAAATTATATTATAAAGTTAAGATTCAGGTCAATGTTCTCACCATTTGCCATAAGCTTGATTCTTAGGACAATTAGAACCTACATATCGTGACGTGAGAACCAGAGGGTTCTATCTGGCATTTTTTCACTTTTGGGTTTTTTGATTGGAATTTATTCTTTGTAATGGTTTTTATCTTTTAATGAAACCCTTTTTGTATTTTCACTTATAATTTTAGTAATAATAACAGAGCCATTTAGTTCTATATGCAAAAAAGTGGACGCAATAAATTTCAATGGTGTTCCAAAAATATAATAAATTGATTGAGTTAGTTTTTCTAAAAATTGAAAAATGTTAAATAACAACTAAAAAACTATAAATAACTATAAAATAACTATAAAACTAAATGATTACTACCCTAATTGGAAATATTGAATACAAAAAAAAAGGCACACGCCACACTTCGAATCCTTCATTTCCAGCTGTAAACAAATCAAAATGTGTGCCAAAACTTACTAAAGACAAAGAAAATGATTTAAAGAGTATGTTTAAGTGGATGCCTTCCATAGACGTAGATTTTTATAACACACTTTTTAATTAGATAAACTCATTTGAAAAAAAAATTTGAATTTTTAAGAACCAGAAGGTTCTATGTGCAGGATCACATTAAAAAATATTAATTTTTTGTTTTTTTTTTCTTTTTTTTCACATTTTCTTTTATATTGCATTAAGGAAATTAATAATTTTTATGTAACTTATATTTATTTTAAAATTTTTTAATCGCATAAAAAAACAATGTATGTATATATGAATAATTATTGCAAAACTTTTTAGTTTGAGTTCCGAAATGTTCTATCTGAAATCTGTAATTAAAAAAGTTAATTTTTCTTGTGTTTTATTTTAACTTTTGATGAAACAAATTTTATATTCCAATAAATAACTGAACTAGTTTCTGATTTCTTGTGTTCTCTTCTTCATATTTATTATTTAAATAGTATAGAAATAACTCCGAACTTTAAAAATGCTCTCCTGAAAAGCCAGATAGAACCCTCTGGTTCTCTCGTCGCATATTATGTATGTACCGAATATCAGCAATTTATTTACAAAAGTCGCAAACTTGAACTTTGGGCGACCAGATTTTGAAAATAAAAATAGAGGACATAAAGAAAAAAAGTAAAACATTTATTTGACTTCGAGATTTTGACATAATTTATGAAAATTTATATATGTTTGTACATATATGTTAAGTAAATTAAAAAAAACATATACATATATAAAAATTTACATTTACTAATAAATAAGTTAAATTAGTTAAAAAAAAATAACGAAACTTAAAAATGCATTGCACTAACTTCACGACATTTTCCATACGAATTGACAGAAAAACAGGTGACCGCCGTGAAATAAAATTTATTTTAGTTTATAAAATCTGGGAATTTATTTCTCATGGTGAGTAACATAAAGTAAAACTCGAGACTTGACAGCTAAAACTTGAAGAGTGTGAACCAGCAATTACTAGAATAACATTTTCTTAATACATACATACATATGTATAGGCAATTCACAAAGTGTTGTATTGTGCCACATTAATTTCATTTGCTATAATTTTATGAATGTCACAGTCATAAACTTTTAGCAAAAAATAGAACACTGTGAATTGTTTAATTAATTTTAAATGTAAAATATGTATTGGTCATAAAATATGGATCTTCTTCCTCGTAAATTCTTAATGAACTTACAAGTTGATTTTTTTTTTAATTTTTACAATAAAATAGTTTTGTGAAAACTTTTAGTGATTACAAATTAAAACTCTTTTTCGACTCAACACTTTTGGACAAATGTTAAGTCGATTTAATTTTGTTTACTACCTTCTTTCATTTGTTAAAAGTTTTCACAATTCTCTTGTTTTATTTTTTCGTATATATGTAAGTACATAATTGTATATTGAATCTCTTGTTTTCGTCAAACAGTGTTTTATACAGTTATACGCGATTTAAGATTTTGTTTATATTTTTCATAAGAAATTAGTTCCATAAATAAGCTATTTACCTATAAACTATTTAAAAACATCTTGTTTACTAATAAGATTGAACCCCTGTGATTAATTTTTTCAAGACTGATATTTGGTTTATATTTAATTCTATTTTAATAGGTATTCCTACAATAATCCATTTAAAATGTCATATTAAGGCTTGGCAACTCTTCATTTGTATTTTGTTTGTCATGCTTGTGGGTTAACTGTCATAAATGTGCGTGATTATCAAAATATATCTAGTAGTCTGGCAACACTCTGCGTGACTTAACAAAGAAATTAGTTTTTTCTTCATTTACCGTTTCTCAAATGCTTACAAAAATTATCGACATTTTCGCCAGTAAATACAAAAGTTTTATTAATATTTGTATTACTCTAAATACAACTGAATTGTGAATATTTTATTAATTAGAAAGAAAAACAAACGAGCAGTCTTGGCAAGTTTTCAGAAGAATTGCAAAAGAATTGATTTGTTTTCATCTCAAGTGTTTGCAAACCGAAGAACAAAAAAAATTTGTCTAGTGAGCAGAAAGTGAGTGACAGACTTCTTTAAGCAAATTGTATGAACATTTTTTGTATGTGAATTTTTTATTTTCCCAAGAAGAAAAATAAATTAACTAATTGTCAACAAATTAAGGTTTTATTTTTACGTAAACAACTGGCAAAAAAGTGCATAAATAGATAAAGAATCCTGAACTACAAAACAGGCTGATATTAAACAAAGTGTAAAGTTGTAGAGGAATCTTTTATTTTTTTTAACAACCAGCCCCCCACTTCTACGCAATTAACAAAAAAATACTTCACTATCATGTCTGAAAACAAAGATGAAATATTGGCAAATTTTCAAGTATGAATTATAATATTTAAACAATTTAAAAATTATACAATACAAAAACTTTAATTGTAGAGCATAACTGGTATCGACGATGTGGGTGAAGCCTTTTCCCATTTGGAGGATTGTAATTGGGATTTAATGGTAAGAATTTCATGTTAATGTACAATAGTGAAATATTATTTGTTTTTGTGACAGTCTGCTATTCAACGTGTTATACCACAACCAGAAGACGATCCTTCACTAGACATACCATCTATTCCATATTTGAGATCTGAGTCCATTTTATTAAGCCGTACTGCAGACGATCCTACACTAGACATACCATCTATTCCATTTTTGAGATCTGAGTCCGTTTTATTAAGCCGTAATGCCAGCAGTAGTTCAGCATTAAATAATTTTTCTACTGCACCAGGTCCATCTACGAGAAATTGTCCTCGTTGGCTTAAAAATGCTTCAACAAATAATCTTGGAAGTAGTGCAGCAGAAAGTGCATTCGTACCAGGTAAGTTAAGAAATTTATTTACAGTAGAATTTACAATAAAAATCTCTCATTAGACTTAAAATTAAAAAACTTTGCTTAAATGCCTTTTATCTACGAAAATTGTCTTACATTCTACGAAACCGTTCGCAATTTCGCAATACGAAATTCTTGCGCACAATGTACGAAATGCTTTTAGTAAAATAGAAAATAACTTTTTATAATTTAAGAACACAAATTTGTGTAGGTACATATATTACGAGTTTTTGTATTTCTGTATAAATAGTTATTTATTATTCTAAAAACATTATTTTGACTATTTTGGAATTAAAAATCAAATAAATTAAAAAAAATGTGCAAAAATAATAAATCAAAAGAAAAATTTTATAAATTTACAAATGTAAATCAAGTAGTTATTTTTATAAATCATTCATAAAATAATCAAATTTAAGATAAAAAATATGTTCAAAGGATTAAAAGTGTAACAAAAACATTAATGAATTACATTCTTATTAGGGAATGGTAAATGGATTCTAAAATCGATTTTTCGATCAACTTTTTTTATTTCGGTTTTTGAAATCGATTAATCGAACCTTAAAATCGATTTTAAAATCGTTTAAGATTAATTTGCAAACTTATACCTTATATCACAAAGGGGGATACACCAAAAATTTTTTTGGCAAAGTACTAGAGATGACTACTATATAAATTGTATATGGCCTTTAGAGGAACAAGTGCATGTACATTTCACATATTAAAATTTTATTTTTGTGTAGTCAATCAGGCCTGTCACATAAATTAATTCCGATCGAAAGTGGAAGTGGTATTGTATCTTGCTTCACATAAAACGAAATCACTTTTGATTGGAATTGATTTCTGTGACAAGCCTGAATGTATGGATAGTACATATTTCAAATAATTATGACAATAGTTCCTGATCGGTGGCGACTGTTTCTTTGCTAACTTACTATTAAGTTTGTTTTAGAAAACAAACATTTGCATGTCACTGATGTCAGAAATATGCAGAGATATTTCCTTGTAATTTCCTATTTGATAGAATAAATAACATACTTTTTGTTTGTTCACTCTTCTTATAACTCACTCACACACTATTCTGTTTGAATATTAGCGTATTTCCACAGGAATGACATGGCTTAATTCACCTGTTGTGTGTCTATAATATATAATAATATAATATATAATATATTTCACAATCACTGTCCATTGACGACTTTAATTTCTGCAGAACAAGAGCCCTTTTATTAAAGTTGGAAGTATACCAAGGGTACTAATAGATAAATACGTAAAACTACAACTTAAGACTTAAAAAACTCCATAAGCATACCTACAGACGTATGTACGAACAACAAAATTAGTTTTATCTATTTAATTAAGATTAAAATTGAAAATTGCCAACATTTTGATAAAAATAAAAAAATCGATTTTAAAAGCCCAATAATCGATTTCAGTATAAAATCGCATACGTAAATTCGATTTCAAAAAATCGATTTTTTATACCACAAAATCGATTTTCGATTGGAATCGAAATCGATTTACCATTCCCTAATTCTTACATGTTTTTAGACGCATGCTAAAGTAGAAAGTAATCATACTTCATGCCTTCGATATGTTAGGAATTCTACGCGTTTGCTGTGTAACTTGGCAATGCAATTTTACACTACTACTTTTATCCGAAATTAAAACCAAATTATCCTTTTTCTCGTTTACTTTTGAAGAATCAAAAAAAATTAAGTAAACAAAGAAAGAGAATTTCCCAACGTACTAGAAACATGTTCTGCCAAAATTGCTTTTCCTCATATTTAAATATTTACATAATAATATATTTTATAATATAAATTTTTTAGCTTAAGGCCATCGTTGCCATAGCTTTCCATTCATTATACTAATAATTTACTTATAAGTATAATTTGTAAATAAATAAATAAATAAATATAAATTTTCATATTAATCGAATGTGTATTCTAAGTCAAATTACAATTTATAAAGCTTTTATATTTTTACCCCCGTATTTATTATTAAGGCAAATTTTCATACAAAGGTTGTTTTGTAAACCCTTATTAAATTTAAAATTTTTTTATAAATACGGGTGTAATAGTCTTATTCCTTCAATATTTTCCAGGAATATTTTCTTTATAAATTGTAATTTGACTTAGAATATAAATTCGATTAATATGAAAATTCATATAATAAATTTTACTCACCAAGAGAAATAAATTTCCAGATTCTATTTGAATACATTTTTTATCATCATCATCATCAATGTCACATTATTAGTATGGTTATAATGTAAAGAATTTTTTTTTAAGCAATTCTGTGCCGCTTTACTTGGTGTTACTTTAAATTAATAAGTGTTTGGTGTTAATTACACAGTGCAACACGAAATAAATAATCATATACGGACAAAAAATAACCATAAAGGACCAAAAAAAAAGACGCGTGTCTCCCAGTTTTGCTCAGTCATGTACTTTTTTTTATGGGCCCCCAAAGATTTGGAACCTCGGTGTCATTTTTGTAAAAAAAAGTGATAATTTTCTCAGGCTTATATCTTGCAAACCGTTCGAAATTTTGATTTACTCTCTGAAACAAAGTTGTAGCTCTTGCCTTAAAGAAAATTGTAAACAAAAACTTTATCTTCAAGATCAGGTCCATAGGTAACAAACAAAATTCAAGAAAACATACAACTACCGAAATGTACCTAAGATCTCAATAAAAAACTTTCTGGAGCGTATGAACTTCCTAGGAATGATTCTTAGTAGCGCTTAGGTAGCCGCTCAAGTGAAAATTTCCCGAAAAATTTTTAATGTCATTTGTTTTTTCTTTACTTCAACATTGAAATACATACTATGCTATCTAAACGATGTTATTTATTTTTAAGAATGGCTCCCGGACCCGTTTGTTATCGATAATCAAGGCCTCACTATATTTTCAACCTCACACTTCAAAGTACTTAAAGAACAAAACGTAACAACAAAAAGTTTGAAGAGAATTATAAAAAACGACATGAAAAACACAAACCGAGTATTTTTTTGTTTACCCTCTTTCTTCTCTACACCATTTGCCCACAAACCAAAAGAGACATCGAAAGAGCGACGTCGTAAAAGCCCTCATGTAAATTGAGTGTTATTGAACTACCTGACATGACTCTGCGTTCCGAAAGTGTTGAAGACACGGTCACCCCTACATCTAGTAAAAGTTTTGATAAGTCTACAAGAACTTAGTAGCGTTTCTTAAAATCTTATAAGAAAATTTCGGGAAGGATTGTCCTCTGTCCATCCTACGCTGTGGTTCAGCTAAAGAAGAAGTCTAAAGAAATACCTTAGAACTTCTTATTTTTCTAGAGACTAATATCCGCGCTAACTGGCACTGGAAAATACTTAAGTTTTCTAATTAATTCTGTCAAATTAATTCTTTCTGCAAAAGTTAAAAATACATTTCGCTATTTTGTTTCCATTTGGATACACTCAATTATGGAGGCATCTGACAATCTCAAGGTCAAAGTATTGGCTTAGATATCGGCATGTTATTGTTTTTTAAGATCTTATGAATCATTTTCTTTGATTTTTAGAAAGAAAAATATAGCATTTTTAAAAAACAGTTTTTAATATTTAATTTTTTTTTTTTTTGAAAAAAGGTTTTTTCTTATTTTTTAAATAACATACATATATATATATATATATATATACATACATACATACATATATATGGCCATGATAAAAAAAACACATCCAACATAATGAAAAAGGTTTATTTTAACTTTTTGCATCAATATTTTTTTGTTTTAAGCTGGAAAAAAGCTGTGCTGATTTTTTAAACAATGAATGCATCCATATGGATACAAACGCAAGTTAAAGTGTTTACACACAATACATATAAAATAATTTTACGTTTAATGCTGCTGAGTGGTTTTGATATGGGGCCTTTTGTAAATTATGGACCGATCATCACGAAATTTATAAGTGTGATGTCTAGTCTTATAAAACTGTGAAGTATTAAACTTTATGCTGATAGCATTATATTTATAAATTATAATTATTATTATAAATTATGGTCCGATCTACACGAAATTTTACAGTGTGATTTCCGCTCGAATAGAACGAATTTTCGCAAAATCTTATAGCATTCCGTGCATTATTCCACTATTTATGTTAGTTTTTTTTTAACAAAATGTATTTACCATAACCGAAATATCCATATGTATACAGTCCAAAAAACACATTTGGGGTAAATTTTTTTCAAAAGTGAGTTGATTGTTGTTGTTAGGGCCAATTATAATAAAAATCCAAAAAATTCAATTTTTTTTAAAAATAGTAACCCAGTAAAAACTTGAAGCGAAAGGGTTAATAATCTCTTGCATTTTTTTTGTTTAAAGTGCAATATTTGAAGAAGTAGTGATAACTACTTTTTTAACGTTTTGTTTTTGAATTTTTAAATTATATCTTTACTGTTTATCAGATACCTTGTAAGGGTATTGATAGTGGACAGTGTAATAAGGTACAAAAAGAATAAACTTAAAAGTAGGATAGCAGGACATAAGTCAGATCAGAAGTATAGAAATATTTCACAAAAAACAGCTTTAACAACTCATTGTGTTAATCTAAACCATTATCCAGATTTTGATAATACAAAAGTTTTAAAAACGGAAAATAATTACAAACGTAGATTTATGTTGGAAATGTTACAAATTATAAGAGTACCGACAGTGTCGAGAATTAATTTTAAGTCAGATACTGAAAATGTAGAACAAAATTATAGACATTTAATTTATAAAAATAGAAACGGAAGCAAAGTGTATTAACAGAGTGCCTTAGTACTACAACAACGAAACAATAGAAAAAACAACAGGCATTTTTTTGCTAGAATTGAGACGGCAAATATCAAAATGCCTTTATAAAAAATGTAAATAAACCAAAAAAAATAAAGCCAAACGTCACACACGAAGAAAATCACTGCAAGCAGCTGCGCTTGTGAGGTCACTTTATTAGAACATTCTGAACGGAAGTCAATTTTTGGTCGTTTTGTTAAATTTGTTTTAAAAAAAATTGTTAATTTTTTGTTAAAAAGAAAGAAAAAAACCCTGAAGAAGGCACTAACAGAAGTGCCGAAATATTGGTTTTTAATAAATTTATAAAAAAAAGTTTTTTATATAAAAAAATAAGACCTTAAGCTCGAATATTTAATTTATATATTATATCTTTAACCCTGATTCTGCTACTCGATAGTTTGTAGCGAAATATTGGAAAATAAGGTATGATTTTATTAAAACAAAAACCTGGAGCTCGAGCTTAATTAATTACTACTTTTATGTTAAGAAATAATGAAATTTTTCATAAGTTTACTATGAATTCAAATACAATTTGTTGTTTTTAAAATCTTATTAATACCAATTTTAAATATCAACAATCTCTTACACTGTAAATTTGTATAATAAAAAATTACACGTCTTGAATTTTGTTAATTTTATCTTAAATTTATTTTTAATATTCGCATCGATCTTGGTATCGGTATCGCCGATATTTCATTTTTAATATCGGTATCGCATCGGCAGAAAGGTGTATCGTTACATCCCGAATTAAAATCATTAATTATTTTTTATATATAGAAATTGTTTCCTATAGGCAAATTACGAAGTAAAACTTCTACTCTTAATATACCAATAAAGTCGTAATAAAATATTAATATCTATAGTTATAAACGGCCTGTTCAACGATTTCGAACGTAAACGTCGTATAGATTTTTCTATGGAAAATATTTTTTAAACTGAGTGTTTTTCATATACATGCATTTTTTATGCGATCTTTAACTCAGATTAATCCTTATCGTGGTTAAGTTTACGTATCTTATTTAAATTCTCATAACTATTTTTATAAAATACATAACTGAAATTTAGCTCATAGAATAAATTCGAAAAAATAAAAAACGTTGAATATAACTATATTAATTAAAAAAAAACTATTAATTTTTATCTTTTTTAATATTAGTTGCTGCAACAACTTCATCAGATGCCGATATAATTGATCTCACCTCAGACATGGATATAGCTGAAAATAGAACTACGAATACAATGTCGTTTCTTTCATCTTCGTCAGCACCATCATTGATAAGACAAATTATGTTTAACATACATTTCGATCAACAAATTTATGATGTACAACTGCCCTCCACATCAACTATTGGTAAGTGGGTAATATGCAGAAAAAAACTAAGATATTTTTAAATAGCATTAAGCTTTATTTTAAAGTTTTTAAAAAAAACTTGTTTGTAATAATAAAATTAAATTTCCAAAACAATTTCCAATTGATTTTTTTTACAGAACAATTCAAAAAGAAAGTTCATGAAGTTACTGGTGTTCCGATATGTCGTCAAGCAATACGCGGCTGGCCGCCTGCTAAATTAAATCTAGCTCAAATACCAACAACTCAATTATCTAGCTTAGGTTTATCAGGAGAAAATGAGTTAATATTAATTGATTTAACAGAAGAAGGCTATATGGACTTTGAAAAGTATTTTTTTTTTTTTTTTTGAGACATAATTAACCAGAAATAAAAAACTTTTAATTTAATCTGTTTTTAGTGATGAAGTCTCTAGCCGTTTAGAGAAAAACTTTGTACTTACAATTGTCCTACAACCCAGTGGCGTAAGACATGAATTGAATTTTTCGGGTCGTACCACTGTAGAGGATGTTAAGACAAAAGTTTACTACGTAACAGAAATTCCGGTAAGACATCAAGAATGGACAGGTTGGCCACACGGTTGCGATAATGAATCAACATTAGCAGTAAGTTTTAAAAATTAAAAAAAAAATTGAAATTTTATTTATTTATTTTTTTTAGCAATCAGGCATACAACTGAACCATAATTTTATACTACATAATGCAGCTGACAGAATTCGTAATAATACTAATAATTCATCTTCCACCACAAGAAGTTCCAAGTAAGTGATATTTATTAGGTTTTTCTAGAAAGCAAAATCGAGTGGAATTGAATCGAATTGTTTTATTTTCTTTTGATTAGAGTAGTTCTAGTAGGGATGAGTTGTACTAAAAGTATAAATTAAAAAAAACTTATATTTTGAAAACAGATTTATTTTTAAAATTTGTTTGATTTAAGGTTCACCCGAATTCGATTTTTTATATTTGTCCGTTTATTGATTTTCTATTTTCATAAGGTATTCTGGAAATTTAGTATTTCATTGGTCCCATCTTAACAATACTTATTACAAAATTACTTTTACATTTCATAAGTATTTTTAAATACTAAAATATATTAGGCTCCTTTTATGAAAAAAAAACACAATACATATTTTGGTATTTCCAAATTATCAATTTCTCTGATAATTTGAGGAAAGTTGCAATTAATTTTAAAATTTGTCTTTCCTATTTCCAGTGCCGTTGGTCTTGATACTGATAGTTCGGCTGATGAGTTTGAAGATGCCTCAGATTTTAATGCATGTGAAGAATTCTTTACAGATCCCCCACCAGTACAATCCACAACAAGGCATTTAAGTAAGTTTTTTCAATATTAAATACCATTTTTTTTTAAACATTTAATATTTTTGTATTTTCCTTTCAGTACCCAACAATACAGACAGTGAAACCACAGGCTCGATACAGTTTCTTGAGAACTATAAACAACGATTTGGAGAACCATGTCCCTTGTTCTTTACTGGCAGTTTGGAAGACGCTCTTAAAGATGCCTGTCAAAAACCAGCCAGAGAGGTAATTTCATATATTCCTATTGAGTTTGTAAAAATTTAAATATATTTTAATAATTTTTCAGCGCAAACTTTTGGCTATTTATTTGCATCATGGTGAAAGTATTTTAACTAATGTTTTCTGCGATCATTTAATGAAACACGAAAGCATTTTACAAACATTTGCTGAAAATTTCATTGTTTACGGTTGGGATTTGACACATGAGAGTAATAAACATTTGTTAGTATTAAATTATTTACCTTTTCTTTTTTTGTTTTGCTTGTGTGTACCTGATATATTTTAAAAATGTCGCCTTATATTTAGATTCTTATCTTCGGTAACTGGCTGCATAAGTAATACAGCCTCCATGACAGTGCGTAATATTTCTATAGATAAATTACCTTCAATATTGGTAATTGGTAAAAGTCGTTTGTCGGGTCGTACTTCGTGCGAAATTTTATCTGTAATTCATGGTGATTAAGCAAACTTTCAAAATATGATTTATTATTTATGAAAATATTTAATTATTTTTCAGGCAACGTTGGCTTAGACGATTTACTATCTCGCCTTTTGGAATCTGTTGAAATGTATAATGAACATTTACAAGTTGAAATTGCCGAAGAAGATGCTCGTGCCGCTCGCGATCAAGTTAAAGCCGAACAAGATATGGCTTATCAGGAAACCTTACAGGCTGATATTGCCAAAGAAGCTGTTAAACGTCAAAAGGAAGCCGCATTAGCTGCCGAACGTCAACGTTTAGAATCAGAAAAAATGACAGAAGATGCTAGACGTGAATCTATAAGATTAATGGTGAGTTCTAACTAAAGCAATGGTATTAAAAACAAAAAGAAAAAATCAAAACTATAATATTTAAATTTTACTAAATCGAAAAATGTCAAAAATCGAGAAGAAAAGCTCAAATCAAAGGTCATATAATGTTGTTTTACATTACAATTTCTAAGTCGAATACAAAAATTAGAAAAAATGCAAAATTGTTTAACTTTTGCAGGTTTTTGCAAATATCTTATCCATTTTTCTTTTTACAGGCTGAACAATCATTACCCAAAGAACCAGCTGAAACAGAATCGAATATTTCAAAAATTCGGGTTCGTAAGCCATCAGGAGACTTTTTAGAACGTAGATTTTATGCTAACAATACTTTACAAGTAAGACCTAAAATTAATTTATTTAATCCCAATTGTTCTTATTATATTAACAAATCCTTTTTTCTAGGACCTATTAAATTATGTAGCTTCAAATGGTTTCCTAATCGATGAATTTAAATTGATTTCCAGTTGGCCACGCAGAGATTTAACTGCAAGCGATGCCCAACAAACTTTGCAAGCATTAAAATTGTATCCTCAGGAGACAGTTATATTGGAAGAACGATGATTTTAAATCCCAATTTTTCGGAACTAAACAAAAACAAATAATAATTCAATAAATAAAATAAGCCTACTCCTAATCTCCCCTCAAGACCGCTCCAAATAAATACATTAAAACATATTCATTTTGAAATTAAACATCTGAAATATTCAGAACAAGTGGTTAAATCATTATTATAATTTGAATACACATAAACAAAAAAAACGCGTTAACAGAAATACATTTTACAAGACAGAGAAAATTTGCATAATACAACTAAACAAAAACACAAAAATAAACCCACAATATTTTCATCTTTATAAATTTAAATTTCGTATAATCATTTTTCTTATCAAAAAGCCCCATAATTGAATCCTTTACCAAGGAATAAACATAAACTTGCAATAAGTAATCTTCTAAAAATTCCTCAAAAAAATAAAATAAAATAGTATGATAACTTTTTGGTAAATTAATAAAATAAACTAAATAAAATAGTTTAAATAAATGAAAAATCTATGAAAATGGAAAGTAAATATTTCATTTTAAGTTATACTAAATAAGTGTAAAGCGCAACATGCACTATAAAAATGCTCGACATCAAGGCAACTTCACTCGTGTACGTGAATTCGCCTTGAAATCTTAATTGATTGGATTTTCCATTTCCATCAGAGCACCGTACACTTATCAAAATTTCTCATCAAGCTCTATATAGTACTAGTGAAAATGTGTTTTTATGTGTAACACCGACGATGCTGGATGGAAAATCATACTAATTTAGATATTACGTCAAGCAAACGTACACGAATGAATTCGTCGTGATGTCAAGTATTTTCATCATTTGAAAGTAACCTTAATAAACACCTTCAAATAAAAAGGAAATAAAACCTAAACTAGAAAATCGAATAAAAAGTTTTTTGAAATAGCAGCAGCTAAAACCACAAAATCCATTTAAAAAGTCAACAAAATTTATTCTTTATTACAGTTTTTTTGTTTTTTTTTATTAATACTTTACAAAATGATTTTTACAAAAAAAGAAAAATATTACAAAGTCCAAAAACACACTCCTTTATAAAAATATACATACATTATTATACAAACTATATCAATTGATTGATTGATTAATTGGATTTTATTTTTGTCTTAAATAATGTATAACAACTAAAACAATATACATACAAAATATATAATTAATTAAAATAATATTAAACAAAAAAAAAAAGAAAACAGTATTGAGTAGCACTTAGAATAAAAAAAAGAAATAAACAGAAATACACATTTACAATAATAAAAACAAAGAAAATACACTAAGGCAATTCACGTGACAAGTTGCACCAATGCGAAAAAGCAAAAGTGCTAAAACAAAGCAACAACCACAAAGGCAATTAGTTGTACACAAATAAATGTCTACATTGTTGTTGTGATATTTTTTGCACTTTTGCTTTTTTGCAAGGTTGCAACTTGTGACGTGAATTACTTTACTGTTAGATGCAATTTACAAAAAAATAATTAACTCCTTTTAAAGAAGTCCTTGAAACATATTTAATTATATTTTATTAATGTATAAATATTTTGAGCCAAATATGAACAAATTGCTTTTAATTTGATTTGTTTGTTTTTGTTTCTTTGTGCGATTTTGTTTTAAATCTTTTGTACGCTAATTTTTTATCATTATTATTATTATTTTTTTTTTATATGTTCCAAAAGAAGCAAGTTAATTTAATTTTGATTTTAATTTTTTAAAGGTATCCTCAATTGGCGCTAAAGCCACTATAACTATTAAAGCCACCACGAATAATATCAAGACCACAGTGTAAACAGCCAATAAACCTTTGCGGAAACCAGCAAACTGAAAAAGAGAGATAAAAAGAAAAGTATTTGTTATATGAAAATGAAATAAAAGGAAAAAAATATCAAGAAAGTAAAAAAAATTCAAAGAAAAAAGGTGAGTTAAATTTTTTTTTATTTTTAACTGTATAAAAACGTATCCTTGAGGGTTACCTTGTATTTCGATTCGAAGAAAATTATTAACGATTTCGAACAATTTGTACTGTGTATTATGATTTTCGTACTACATATTTATTTCGAATGAACGAAATTTTTTAATACTTTATCGAAAACAAAAAGTCCCTTTTAAAACCGTATATCTTTATTACGACGAATAACATTAGAATCATGTTGTCCTAAGGCCGCAATTTCTTTAAGTATAACTCTGCCATTGTTTGAAACAAGGAAAAGCGGAAAATAAAAATAATTTTCCCGGATTGCGGGATTTCCGACCACAATGAAATTCAATTACCGTATTTAACATATTTATTGACAGTTGTATACCCTTAACTCGCTGTAGCGAACTAGCGCATACTAAGTTTGTCATTCCATGTGAAACTTTTTTTAATATTCGTCTAAGACCCCATAAAGAATATATGTATATTTTGGGTGCTTGAGTAATTTTAAGTCGATCTAGCTCGCTTTTGAGAAACTCAAAAGAAAAGCACAATATTGGTGTCAAATTCCTTTTAGTTATCCCAAGCAGTTAGGGATTGAAATCTAGCAAAATCATTTTAGCAGGATAATAGTTATAAGTCGAAATGTGGAACCACCACTATAAAAATTTTATTATTTTCTTTCAAAAATTATTGGCCCAAAAATAAAGCTTACTCTTGGAAAACAGTTAAGTACGCCTTAAACCGTAACGAATAACGCTATTGTAGTAAGATAAAGACTAGAAACCACACTGTCAAATTTCGAAAAGATCGGGTTGCAGACAGGTCCTATATAAAAAGCAGCGTTCTGAAAAGCACTTTGAAACTTGTAAAGCGTTTAAACAAATTTCACTGCTGTATGGAAATTTGTTTCACTTAGTTTTTTTAATACCAGCATTTTGTGGTGATTAATTCATAATTTACAATGGGTCCAATATAAATTCCCCTCCTGAAAATCATTGAGATACGACTAAAGCTACGGTCACACTTGGCAAATATTTGATGAAAATAACGTGATCGGCAGGCATTCTAAAGCTAGGGTCTGGTCTCACTTGGCAAATTTTTGACCAAAAAAAAAAAAAAACGCAACCGACAGGCAATCTGAAATATAGGGCCATGTCACAGAGTACAATTCCATTCGGAATTGCAGAAAGCATATATGTTTATTGATAGAAAGTGTAGTTTGTTAGTTTTTTTGGCCTTTCAGATAAATGTTTTCATTCCGAACAATGGTTTCTTCATTTTCTTAAGCACCAAATTACGGAATGAATACCGTTTTTTCGAACGAAATTGTACTCACGGCTGATAATTTCCTTCAATTTTAAAATTTATTTGGAAAAAAAAATAATTGGAAAAGAAATAGAAATAGGAAGAGGTCATAAATATACAGCCGTATTCATAATGAAAATTTTGCATGAAGTTGGCACAAAATTGTTTCATAATACACAACCAAACTATGGCTAACGATTTGCTAAGCTCTTGTTAACGAGCTGCCAAACGTTTGACAACTTGTGAAAAACAGCCGTTTACTTCAAAAAATTTTGTTGATTTTTTTTTTTAATTTAATGGCTGTTTTTTAATTAATATTATTTTGAAAACTTTTTAAAATTTTTATATGTATGTATGTGGAGGGAAAAAAATTAATGCAAAACGTGTTGCACTTTTGAGCAATAAAATGTGGCATCATTTAAATTCAGAGTTGATTTATTAAAAGTTGGCCGATGCACAAACGTTTGTTATTAATTAACTCTGTGTTAACAAGCTGCTAAGCTTATTTGGAATTCTAGTTAGCAGCTCGTTGTACGTAGTGTACAAACTAGTAGTGATAAACTTTAAAAAAATTTCAGATTGTTCCATGTTAATAGCTGCTGTACACACAAGTCTTACATATTTTGAAAAAATACAAAACTGACATGATGAGTTGATTTTAGAAATGGAAAATACATATTTTCAAAATCATATTTTCTCAAAATTTCAAACATAAATCATACTTACCGGTGCATCCATTTTACGTTCCAATTTCATGTTATTACGCATGCCATGATGATGACCCATATTACCCATTTGGAAATCATTAACACGTTTCGAGTGTTGTTTATCCGAGGCACAGCCTGTTATCTGTATACACAAGAAAATCTATATTAATGGTTGGTACCCCAGAGTTCTCGAAAATAGAACAGTGAAAGGGGAAATTAGTATCTAATGATTTTATGTAAATTTATTTACTTTTTTTTTTTGTCCTTTATAAAATATTTACAATTATCTTTGATTTTATCGTTTATCGAATTCTCGCCACTACGTTAATTTTATATACAAGGGAAAAACTTAAAAAGGAACATGAGTTAGCGCTAAATTTGGGAAATAAAAATATGTACAATCGTTTGTTTAATAACAAAAATTTAGGTGAAACTCATGCAAAAACGTTGTGTAAAACGTTTTTAAAAATATATTTTACAAAATGTTCCAAAAATGTTCAAGCAAGACGATAAGAAAGAGAAAACCCTTTTACATAAACAATATTTTATATTAACAAACAGTCTTTGAATTATAAAGCTTCTGCTTAAAGTTCACGAATGATTGTAAAATCTGTCAATTTATAAGACGTATACATATTTGTTTTTGTAAATAGTTTTCCCTGGAAAATATAATTTAGATGTTAAAATTTCATTTCACTTACTGAGTATATTAAATGTACAATCACATGAAACGCTACATATGCCACTAAAATCCAATCCATCCATTCCGGTAATTGAGCTTTTGCCAATTTTACCGAAAAGAATATGGTTACAACTAATTTTATAAAAAAATAAAATGAAATTATTTATATGAAAAAATTTTATTTTAAACTGCTCAACTTACTCGCCAACAAATGAGCCAAATTTCCACCTAACCAATGGGCCCAATTAAAGAATGGACGGTTTTTGGAATTTGGGGCAGGTCTGAATAAAGCACCAATCGGTTGAATAAAGCACAATACTGTAGTAATAGTACCCAAAATAGCATGAGGATTACGTTCACCAGACCAGCCATCAATTTCCACAAAAATAATAACAAAAGCAGCTATCGTTAGAGACCAGGTAGTCACCATGCAAATACGATGCCACTGTAATTGATAAAAACAAATGTTTTCAAATGAAATTTTTCTCAATTTGAAGCAGGTTATGTTTAGATACTTACAGCAAACCATTGATCCTTGCCACACATTTGACTGCCCACCCAAGTTTGCTTGAAGTAGCGTGCAAAAATAATACCCAACGATGTAGTACCAATCCAGGCGGCAATCATAAAACTACCATGCAATCGAAGCAGTAAAGTAGAAGCAGCTCCCAAATCTTGTAATTCAGCTAAATTTATGGCCTTATCGGAAGGCAAGCGACCAATATTATGGTAACCAACACCATTTTCTAAAAATAGGGTAGGATTGGGAAAGAAAGATTATTAAAAATTGTATTATCCTACTAGCTGAATATTTAGGTTTTTAAAAATTTTTAAAAAATAACGAATGTATTGTCAATGTGTGAGGATGGGATCTATATCACTAATAGGAATGAAGAGCTTTATAAAATGAGTGGCGATAAAAAAGCAATAGCCATTTATTCGTTACATATTCAAAAGTTACACATAAAAAGTGAGGTATTTTTTTATCCTGAAGTATGCAAATGAAACAAAGATAATCAATTTTCATTACGAAAAGGATTTGCATGTACGATATTTTTGTCAGTCCTTCTTTAGCCAACTCAAATAAGCTCGATGGCTTTGCGACGCGAGAAAATGCCACGTATAATTGTCCATGTGAAAAACATGGTGTGCCCAAATATAAGCCGCAAACTGACATCGTTTGGCCTTGCGAACTTATTGATTGTCATTGAAAATGTTAATATAATAGGAAATTGAACGCGTTATTATTTAATTGGGACGTCTGTGGGAATCATCGGAATTAGTGGGGCAGGGTTGTCACAGTTTTTTGAGCTCCATCGCCAAAAACGATGTCAGAAATCGCCAAACGTCAATTTTGTTCAGTTTTCGTATCATTTGTTCTTTTTTTTTTAATTAAATTTTGCAAAATGAGTATTTGGCCCACAACAGATTATAATGATCGCAAAATACGTATTAAACGGTGCAAGTTTTTGAATTAAATGAAGTCTATTGTGGATTGATCCCACTTTACATGCGGCAATTTTGTTTATTAACAAGCCCATTAAGACAACAATTAGACTCATCGGTGAACACAATGAAAAACACGCGTCGCGAAGTCGTCTATGAGTTCCACTAATCGAGGACATATTTTCAAAGTTACTTTGGGTAATTTGGCAGCGTTGTTCAAGCGCGAGTCTATTCATGATGATTTGCCAAAGTATAGTGATCAATAATTTCAAAAAGCGAACACAATATGATTGTTCTCTTGGCAGCTTACGCTTTTACGCTGTTATTTATATCAGGTATAAAAAATACCTAGTAACTAGTTGGTGCAAAAACTGTCGTTAAGTTTTTTAATCACGACAGCGTATACGTTCAACTTTAAGTCTAAATACGCCTACGCGAACCATAATAAGGGTGAATAGCTCAGATTTGTAATGAGTTAAAAACGAAACAAATTAGAACCTAATCTAATGTATTTAATAATGATTGTTAAACAAGTTATTTTTGCATTGAACATAAATCAATCTAACCATAAAGTGGTAAATTTTCGATACCAAATAAGCTTGTTTCTGTCAAATATCCTTCTATCTAGTACAAAAACTGAAACTATCAGGGGTGTCATGGAAACCGAAAACGTAAAACGAAAGAATTTAGCAGTTCTGTTTATTAAACTTTTAATCTAATTTTTACAATTTTTGTTAAAGAATTCTGTTTAATAGAGCATTATTTGTATAATAATTGTCATACAATTTTTGTTATTACAGAAACCTTATTGAAAAACGACTCTTAAAATTCTTTCGTTTTACGTTTTCGATTTCCATGACACCCCTGTATGTGGGGAACTAAGTGGATCATGTGCCAACTTGGAACATTTTTAATAAACCCTCTCTTGCAGGTCCTAAAGTTGTTTCAACCGTTAGTATTAGAAGTTGGCATTTAAGAAATATAGCTCACCTTTCAATCCGGAACCGGTCGCAAGAAGTAAATAATATTTATTATTTCCTAAGTCGAAAACACGATTACCCACTTTTGTAACAGGATCACGTTCTACTTTACAGTAAATAACACCATTTACAACTGAACCTTCTACCAAGCGGGCAGTATTTTGGGGCTAAAAAAACAAGAAAAAGATTAACATAAAAACAAAATAAATTTCCCAATAAACCCTACCACACCCAAACGACTAACACCATAACCAGCAGCTACTCCCGAGGTCAAGGAACTATACATGGATACTTGACCATTTTGGGGTACACATTCAATAACTAAATCATCACCCATCCGGTTATCTTCGGAAAGACCTAAGGCAACATAAGCAGCATTTTCTGAAAGATGTAATTGAAACATTATTTTTAATCAGGGCTATACACATTCCATTTAGTTTATTTTGATTGACAATTTAACATTTTTTATATATAATTTAACAAAATTTATATATTTCGGATTTTATTGCAATTTTTTTGGCCATCTCTTAAACTAAATGGAACTCAGTGTGTTGACTGCGTACGTTCTACCATTTATATGTGATTTTTTTTCTTTTTTTTACCTGCTTTTGATTTTAGTTCAAATTCATAAATTCCACCTCTCACTTTAACAGCTGATACAAAATCGCAGGATTTCGAATCAATACAGCCGTCTTTATTGCCAAAGCAATTTTTACTAGTACCACATTCATCATAAAAAGGATCATTTGCTACTGGAGCTGGTGGAGGAGGTACATATTCTGGCACATAAGGACTGCGAGTATTGGGTGCAAAGGAAGGTCTGGGTGTTGTTGGGCCCTGTGGCGCTATTTCACGTTTAACTACACGCACTGGAGAGGAAGGTAAGCCAACCCAAAAGGTATCGTAAGCTTGAGCTATTGTCGAGCTGTAGGAAAAAATAAAGTAAATTCGAAATTAGAATCGAAAATTTGCAGATTTAATCGTCTTCGGGCAGCTTTTTTTTCTTAAAAGTTATATAAGAAACACAAAAAGCTTTTGCATATGTGCAAGTTAAAAATATGCTGTAAAAAGTGATATTGTAAAAACACTTACTTAAAAACAATTTCACCTTCAAAATCTACTGGCGATTGCCATTCTAGACTTATTTCGGGCTTGGGCACTGTACTGGTATGTGTTACGGAATTCCTTACAGAATTTTCACAATTCATTAATTTGGAAAGACCATCTTCGGAGGGATTAAATTGGCCGATCTTAAAAAAAAAATAAATATATTTTATTAAAAAAAAATTAATTATTTAATAATTACATAAAGAAAATTCTTACAATTTGATACGGTGGGTTATTGTTGCGTGCTTGTATCATAAAACCGCCAAATGTTAAGCCACTTGGTACACCAGTAATATCAACACGCAAAGTTTGTCCCTGACCTATTGTGGCCGTTGACGTTTCTATTCGAAACGGTGGCACAGCATTCGATGGCGAAATGCCACCACCATGAAATGGCAACATTGTGTCACATATTGTTTCCGGTGCACCTTGTGGTAGTGTTGCGCTTTGTGGCAGCCATATTGTTAAATGCAGTAATACAATTAATATTGTTGATATAAAATAAGTTTTATAGTTACGTTGAGCCATTGTTAAAAATATGTTTGTGTTCTGGTGTTACTTAAATGCCATAAACTCGAAACTAGAATTAAATCAATTGAAAAAAAAAATATTTAAATTTAAATTAAAACAAGTATGAAAGTATAGTCGGTCAAGCCCGACCATATGATACCCTGCACCACAGTATTTTAATAGGGATTTTTCTATGTTTTAAATTTCATTAAAATCGGTTTGATAGTTTCAGAGAGGCAAATATTTCCCCCTATCTCCCCTCGTGGTCCTTTTTTTTAAAATGCATAGCTTATGTGTCCGTACAAATATAGATCTATCTATGTTTTAAATTTCATTAAAATCGGTTTAATAGCTTCTGAGAGGCAGAAAATTCTCCAAAATTGCAACCTGGGGTCTCGAGCGAAATTGATCGAAATTATTTATTTTGGTATCATGACTCCCGATATCGATTGAAATTTATTGAATTTGAAATAATAGCATTCGATATCGAGTAACTCGAAATTACATTTCTCGAGTTTTCATTCGATACGTCAGTGTCTATCGTATGCAAAAACATTTGATAGTTTATTCGATACGATAGTATCGAATACGGTAATTAGACCCCTGGGGTTTCAATCGATATCGGGAGTCATGATACCAAAATAAAGAATTTCGATCAATTTGGCAAAGACCCCTGTACTTTGCGCACAAGGTTACATGGACAGCCCACCAGCCAGTCGAACGGACATCGTTAGATCAACTCAGAAAGTGATTCTCAGTCGATCGGTATACTTTAAGGTAGGTCTAGGACCAATATTTTAAGGTGTTACACACATCAGCACAAATGCATAATACGCTCTCCAGGGGTGTGGGTACAAAAAAAGGTCATGTCGAGTAAAAACATTTTAATATAAATCTTATTTTAAGGTTATTAGAGTACAAAATATGTTTCTATTCGTTTTTTTGTATAAACACACACCTTAATATTTATTTTATTTTGTAAGATTATACAAACATGCGTTTCAGTTATAATTCCTATATTAAGTTTTCTTTGTTAAAAAAAAACTCATATGGAAGTCAAGAACGCGAACAATATTTAATTATGTCATGACAAATAATAACAACGCATGCGCAAACGATTTTTTCCTTATTTTTTAATAGTTCCAAGTTTAAAAAAAAACTACTCAAATGAAGTTCATTCGTGCTCTAAAGTAATAATTACATGGCATAAATAATTGTATTCTATTTAGATTGAGACTTGTAAGTCTGTCTGTCTAACTGACTGAATGTTAAAGACATAATTTATTTTTTTTTCATGTTTCTTTTCCTTAATAAATAGTTAAAATGTAATCAAAAAGTGCACATAAGTTGGAATAAAAACTTCTTTTTAACTTATTTTACACATTATTCGTGGAGTTTTATGCAAACTGAAGTAGTTTTTGCGGCAAATTATTTCGAACGGGAGTTTTATTGTCAACAATCTTTATATACAGAGTAAAAATTAAAAAAATTTTGATTTTTAAAAGCATTGTAATTATCTACTAAAGGGCTGCATGAACAACTTCATTCATAAACATACTGAAATGTTTATTCATTGAAAGTCGTGTTCGAATAAAATTGAGATTACCGAACAAACTGTTGTTTTATTCATGCTGCTATGAACACATTTCGTTTCATGTCGTAAACACACAGAGGTTGTTCAATGAAACCGGCTTTGTTTCATAGTTTTCATTCTCTCTCATTTATTTTTATTAATACTCAATAGCAATGTTGCCACTTCAGTAAATTCAAGTAATTATTTGCATGCGTTGCCCATGTGTAATTTAAATTTTAACACATATGTAGATATACCTATGCACATATATGTATAGTATACATATTTGGAATATAAACAATAAATAATATGCAAAATATGTTTTTTTTTTGATTGTCATTTGCATTTTTGAATAATACAAATCTTTGAAACATGGCAAGATTTTATTGTCTTGTAATGTACTGTACACGGCCCTGAGATGAAACGAACTCATAAAAAACACACACATTTTTAGGTGAAAGATGAAAAACAAAAGGAGGAATGAGTTTATGAGAAATTTAATTGTTAGTTTCGTAAGTGTCTTAGGAGTTTGACCACGTGGTTGTTTTTTTTTTCGAAAGATATTAAAAACTTGAAAATGAATGTAAGCCAATATTTTTCTGTTTAAGACAAAAATATTGCCGAAAATTTTTTAATGTTAGTGAATGTTTTTGAAATTAAAATTAAATATATTTAATTTTATTGAAAATTTACATTGAAAACAAACATAAATTTGAGTTTTTATTTCCATATTAATGTATCTCTTTAACTTGTTGCATTTACCCCTCATGGTTATTTCTATTTTTTTTTTTAACTTTCCTATGTTTTTATTTTTCTGCAACTGGCAACACTGACATTTAAATCATACAGTTTTTCCATGAACTTATTCGAGATTTGTTCAATGGTTGTTCTGTTTCATGGTTGTTAATGTTCATATTCTCTTGTATAAGCAAATAAACTAATTTTTTCTTATTCGTCTTTTAAATATCGAGTGTTCATTGCTTTCATTTCATAGTGTTTCATCTTACTGAATACGAATGAAGCGAACACAAAATTATAATGAAGGTTTCATGAACATCATTATTAAGTTTCATGCAGATGTTTATTATCTACATATGTATATAAAATTGTAACGTTACTGACTGACTGATTTGCCGATTGAGTGATTGACTGGCTGATTCATCTACAACCTAAAAGCCTGAAGATAAAACTTTAAATTTTGACCAAAGGGGGTAAAAAAGGTAAAAATGGGTAAATTCGGTAACCTTATATCGCCATAACTGCAAGAGCTACAAAAAATTTCTTTAGAAAAATAAGGGACAGGTGTCTGGTATTTTTTGAAATTCGGACGTTTTAGGGAGTAAAAGGGTAAAACCTGTATTTTGGTACTCTTTTGTCACCCCATCCATCTATCATTTAAACCAATAAACATAGAAATAAATCGTCGGCTTAATAAGCAAACCTGCTAAATCCACTTTTTAAGTAAATTGAGATTATGATGCCGTGTGGAAGAGAAAGATACGCCTCTTCGACCAGCATGTAGTTTTTCTTCAATTTGAGTCTTGAAGTGTGAAAAACCAACTATATTTTTGGTTTTACTTTCAAGCGGCACATTGAAAAATTAAAAAGTTTTTTGTTTCTCCTGTAAAATGTATTGAAAAGCCGACTAAATGTTGTATCACATTCGAAACTTATATAAAAAGTACAAATAAAAATTTGGTACTTTTTCGAAATTCGAACGTTTAATGGGTTAAAATCGTAGCTATTTTTGCAACTTTTTTTAAAAACCTTTTTCCGCATTCATTGACATATTCATTAGGGTCGGTCAAAAAAATGTTTTTCCTCTTATCGACTTCCAATAGCGTAAATATGTTGTATTTTCGTCTAAATTAGATCCTTGTAAAATATTATTAATTTATTTTTAGTGTAAGTGCCAGCGATTTGACCTTAAATTTTTTAATTTATTTTTGCAATTTTTATTTGTTTTAACGTAAGACAAAATAATATTGCTATTAGAATATGATTCGAGCACTTTTATTTTTTTCTCATACATCAGTGACCCACCCTAATATACATACATACTAAATTTTGGACTCCCGCTACAAGTTTGATATTTTTGATACTTCAATGGGTAGAAAAAAATTACCAAAAAGGAAAAATACGGGAAATTTAATTTCTTTCTTTAGCTATTTGTTCTACTACTGGTATATTGAATTTTCTATAATATTAAACTTACAAGGTCCTGAGTGAATGTCGACATATAAGGTGAAAATGTTGGAACTTTTTTGTGAAATTTAAATTATAACGATAAACATTTCAAATGACTTCGTTCATGACAATGACTTTCGTAATGAGGTTGACTATCTAGATACATCATCTATATGAGATTTTTTTGTATTAAAGGGATTTTTTTTTTTGCGAATTTTATATAAATACGAACATAATATGATGGTTTATAGACACAAAAGGTCTATTTTGGAAAGAAGTTTGGTGATATTATAGACCGATTCTCAAAATTTATATAGCCTTCGTCCTTAGTACAATTTAAACGTATTTACCAAATTTGATCAAATTATCTACAAAATTGCAACTTGGACTTTGAACACAGGACCTACATTAACAGACAACCACCCAGACAGACGGATGGACGGATGAACGTTAAACCACTTTACAAAGTGATTCTGAGTCGATAGGCATCTTTTTGTACGCTAGATTTCTATTAATCGAAATATGCTTCAAAAAGGTAAAAAATACTGCAAAAATACTATTAACTAAATTATGCAAAAAATGCTGGTAAGGGTAAAATATTCAAAAATATGCACTTACACATCGATGTCAAAATTCATAAAAACCTCTAAGACGGATAAATATATTGTTTCTGCCTTCATTGGTCACACGAAGAGAAACAGGCAATTGTATATTTACGGTTTCCCTGCTTATTATTCCATGTGTAGCTTTCAAACAAAAAACATATTTGTAAATTTGTGGAAGCCCTAAGGGCTTTTGAAAAAATTCGTTTCAAAAAATGTTAACATACAGTATGCAACTCAGCGTCACACAGTGGGAAATTTTGGAAAACTATCGGGCATGTTCTACAAATCGAAATGAAGTGGAATTGAAATCGAACGAGATTTTGATTTCAATTATTTAGAAAATAATTGTTTTTTTCCTGTTTGTAAGAGCTGTTCTTGTAAATATAATTTGTACTTAATATATAAAGTATATAAAAAGGAATATTTTTATAAACTGTCTGTACAGGCTCGTTTTCAAAATTTGTTCGATTTTAAATCCACTTCATTTCGATTTACAGAACATACCCGTATCCCTTAATTATTTCGAAGTTCAATGTCTTTATTCCCCGGACTATTTTGTTAACAAAACAAACTTTAAGCATGTGTAACAAAACAATTTTCATAATATTTTTCTAAAATTTACGTACAACATTTACAATTGTCAGACTTCTATACGCCGTTTTAAATAAATTTAAAAATTAAAAAAGGGAAGAAATAAAGCAAATCATTTTCAGTTTTTTTTAAACTTCCGTTAACGTTTTTTTTAACGTCCGTACAGGCTCGTTTTCAAAATTTGTTCGATTTTAAATCCACTTCATTTCGATTTACAGAACATACCCGTATCCCTTAATTATTTCGAAGTTCAATGTCTTTATTCCCCGGACTATTTTTGTTAACAAAACAAACTTTAAGCATGTGTAACAAAACAATTTTCATAATATTTTTCTAAAATCTACGTACAACATTTACAATTGTCAGACTTCTATACACCGTTTTAAATAAATTTAAAAATTAAAAAAGGGAAGAAATAAAGCAAATCATTTTCAGTTTTTTTTAAACTTCCGTTAACGTTTTTTGTGTACGACTTTTTAAAATTTTCTTGTTAAAATTGTAAGAAAATACCATTCGCTTTTTTGCCTTTTTTTAAACAACTCTTTATGAATGTTTCCACTCAAAAAAAGAAAAAGAAAATTAAAAATAAAACATTTATAATTAGCTACTAAATGTTTTTTAGTTTATCATTTAGTCACTAGTAGTCGCAATAATGTGTATTTGCTAAAATGTTGTTGGTAATTTTATAACAGTGAAATTGCAACTACCAAAAAAGATAACAAATAGTTGGTTAATAAAATAAAACAATAGACTCAACACTATTCTGGTACTGGTTGTTCATAAATTAGGAATACAATGGTTTTACATTATTTCGCTTTTTAAATAATGAAAAAATGTCTGCAAACTGTTACGGTAAAATGACTAAAAAAAGAAAGAAAATTAAATGACTATTTTTTGTCTATTTAATGAAATGAATCATTTTTATTTTCTTAATAAGTTTAACATTTACAATATCCTCGTACATACTTAGTTCCTCATTCATTATACCCCCTTCACCACAATAGTTGGCGAGGATAGATATTGTGCGTTTGTGCTGATGTATGTAATACATAGAAATATTGGTTCTAGACCCATTTTTTAGTAGTAGATCGACATCGAATTACGTTTTATCACGCAGAGAAAAAAGCATGGTTGAAGTATGGTTAAAAAACATATTATGGCCTTTGCAATGGCACCAAACAAACTTTTGTTGTTTTTAACAAAACTTTTTTCAAATTTGATAATATTTTGTTTCTATTTAACAATAAAGTGTTTACCTACCTTGAAACATAAAATATGGTTGAATTTAACAATATGTATGATGTTTTAATAAAATTTTTATCACGGCAACCATATTATGGTTAAATTCATCCATCCAAAAGCTATAACCATATGGTTGCCTCCAAACATGTTATGGCTAATATTCAATAACAATAATATGTTCGAAATTCTAACATTTTAAAACATTGTATGTTTTTTTTTTTTTATTTAAAACAATATGTTTAAAAGCAACAACATTCTGATCGTTTGCATTTTACAATAGTTGCTCAGTTTTCTTAAAATGCTCATTCATTTTATTTTAATTATTGATTAAAATACATAAATTTACGTAGAATAAACTAGTAGAACAGAAAAAATTGTAATGAAGGTCGTCACAGGCTGGTATATCAAAGGGGTTTTTTATAAAAGTGGAACATAACACCTATCAGAATTAACAAATTAAATAAAAGAATAATTCGATATTTTACAAACAAATTGAAAAACTGTATGAAATAATTAACCATAATATGGTTAACATTGACCATATTATTGTTAATTCTGACCATGGTTACTTTTCTCAAAATTCTGCGAAATGATGACCATTTTTTGGTTAATTTTGAACATAATATGGCTAGTTTTGACCATTATAATGGTTAATTTTGACCATATTTTTGTTGATTTTGGGAAATTTTTTGTTGTTTTTAACCATACTATGGTCATATTCAAACATAATATGTAACCTGCAAACATTAACTTTGTTAAAATCCAACCATAGTATGCTGCTCTTAGAATATAATTACCTCCAACCATATTTTTTTTCTACGTGAATAATCGATCTAAAGATGCAATCATTGTACCAAAGTACAGCTCGAAAGTTTAGATATTATTTGGAATATAGTGCCCAAGGAAGAAGCCTATTGAAAATAGTGAGAATAGACCTACAATTTTAAATAGCCCCCATACTAATTTCTTGCCGGAGTAGACATTTTATGTACACAAACCATCTTATTATGTTGGTATAAAGATTAAATTTGTTCCAAAAATATTTTATTACAACCCAAATCATCTTACAAAATTTAATTGGAATCGGTCCATATTCATATAGTCATATAGCTCCCATACAAATACTTCTACTGAAAATAGCGTTTGCCATACCTTCCTTAGAAAAGTTTGTTATAAAATACAATTTGGCGACAATAACATTTCTAATGGTTTTTATGTCATGACAAATTTTGTAATGATGGGTTATAAATTGACTTTAGGTTCGAAATAAACCCCTTCATCTTCTTCGATTTACAATGAAGAAATCTCTTATATAGGATAGCGCATAATAACGTTATGATCGCCAAAAGAAGAGCCATTGTTCGACGAGCTGTGGCTCCATGTGGAGGGTATGCAAATAATAAAAAATTTGGAGGGCCTTGTTATTATCATCAAATTTCCCATCACCAATTTACGCATTTGCTGCTGTATGTAGACATTGATGCGGACGGCGTTACGTGTCAATAGAAGTAACGAAACCTTCGCTCTTTTGTCTAAAAAGTTCCCTGACCATGTAAAATTCCAAATTCTCTTTTTATGGAGCTGCGTGAAAGATGAGGTCACTAAACACCGATTCAAGACCTTAAAGATGGAATTCGTGAAATTATCGTAAATATTTTTTACATGTCAAAATTAAACCTCTTATTGAAAGATCCTATAGTTAATATTCGGCACAAAGAACTCTTATATTAATCTTATAGCGATTTATTTTCTGAGAAAAATATGTTACAATATGTACATGTTACACTTTCTAATGTTACCTATAATCACTCGAAGTGTAACATGTTGTGTAACTTTAATAGAACCAAATAAGCAGCTTTTATTTAAAACTGTTACACTTTTATAATTAATGTACTTCATTAGCGATTTTTTAAAGCTATTTGAGCGGTTTCTGCACACTATTACGGATTGGAAACAAATATTGACATCACTAGTGGCTTGGAAAAGTAAAAACGATAATAATGCACATTGACTTTTTTAATTTTTATATGTAAAAATTATAAAATTTTGTTTTTAAACAATCTTTTCAAAAAATTATGAGCGGTATGATTTATGTAAAATGAAATTAAACAAAACAAAATAGTTATTACCAAAGCTGTAAGACAGGGCAGTATAAACACCTTAAGTTCAAGTGAGGTTAAAATAATATGCAAAATATGTTGCATGTTTTTTGTCAACATAAACACAAGAGAACTTGAAAATTGTTCATACAGTTATAGTTTTTGTACAAACGAATACAAAAATGCAGAACATGTACATAACATTTATGCACCATATTTCTCAGAAAAGAAGTCGCCGGTAATATAAAAAAAATTGGTGATCTCTTGAAAATTTGTCGCCACCTGCCGTACTTTGATACATTTTTAAGTTTTTTTATATGTAGTACATACTTATTTAGTTACATAAGTTGGCTGAAACGTATAAGGTATTGTTTGTCGCCTATATAAATAAAGCTTTCGGTTTTTATCTGAATCATTTTATTGATTTGTTTTTTCTTTTTTTTTTTGCATTTGTTTTTGTTCTGCCCATATCAAAAATTCCGGCTTGATAATGAATCATTTTATTTGTACGTTTGTAAAACTTATACAATACATATCTTGCATAAATGTTTATAAATTAAAAGAAACAGATCATTAAAATGGAAAATAACTCAATAAATTGTTTTCAGATTAAAATTAAACAATTTATCCGCCTTAATCAAGGTTACGATCAAGTTGAAAATCGTTAACTTAAAAATCATTAACTTGTACCTACACTCACTTTTCAGTGCTTTAACCTTTTCAAACATGAAATGTTTTAAAATAGAGAGGAATTGAAAAATAATAATTTTTTTTTTATATTACAAAATTCCTTTAATTATAGGTTTAAATACCACTTTGATGGAGTGAGCAAAGAAAAATAATACATTTTAAACGCCTTTTTTAAAAATTGTTAAAAATTGTTTAATGTTGTGAAGCGAAAAAAAAATTAGTAGAATGTGTGTGCTAAAGACCTTTCGAGTTTAACTTTTCAAATGTTTAATTTTAATGCCAAAACTGGGCTGCAATTAGATGTTTTGAACACTTTTAGTATCCAATATTAAATGTAAAAACAATTGGGGTATTCACAAGGTGTGCTATCATGTTATATTGTCATAATGTTCTAACATTTTACAATGGTTTAAAACCATTGTTGTTGTTGCTTTGTAAACAAAAAGTGTCTTAAATTAATAGAACTTTGCTTGGTATGTTTATTGTGCTGTCGTAATTAATCAGAAGAGACCTGCGCTGAGCGGCTGAGCCTAACCGCATTAGTTTTTGTAGCCGTCGCCGTTGATGGTATAGTTTTATCCGGCTAACGTCTGAATTAAACCTGCGGCTTAATGTTATTATTTTAATGTTATTATTTTAAGACTTATGACTTTATGACACCTTGTGAATCCCCCAAATGTATTATGCCCTTGAATTAAAAATAAGTAATAGCACCATATTAGACTGAGCCGAATCTTTTATAAATACTTATCGTCATAGTTTATATAGCTAACTGTTACCTAGTTCATACTTGTAGGCGGGCTAGGAGAAATAGTAGGTCGAATTCCCTGATTATTAAAATTTAAAATATTTTTGCTTAGGTTGATAAATCGAACTTGTTTTGCATTACATTATCGTACTTAGTTCTAATTTCGGAAGGGCATTTGTAAGGGGGTCAGAAAATTAGAAAAGTAGATATTAGATGTTTCAAGTCTGAATGCATCTTCCACATTTTTAACATCATCCAAGCGTTCCTCCGAAATGTATGCAATTTTACAAAGGGTATAAGCAAACTTAGTAAAATAATGGAAGTGAAACTAACAAAAAATAAAATAAATTGCCAAGTTATAGGCAAGCATTTAACTACTGTTTTCTTCATAATTTTACCTACTGTCCTTTTAGGGTTCGTGTTTAGCAGCTTTAGAAAATTCAACACCTTTATGTTACATCATCTGGGGTATATACGGGCTTGATCGATGCCTATAAATTGCCCAAGTGCCTGGCATCATAGAGAAACCGTCGAAATGAATCGTAAGATTTATCTTTTCCGTTTAATAGTCGTACTTCAACTGAGTTTTTTAGAATGAATATATGGAAGCGGGCTAGAGGTGCAAGAAAGTTTCTGCTGTGTCGATATTCTCTCCTCGGACAAGCATCCAAAATGACAGGGCTCTTGATGTTTTATCATTGTCATCTGGCACTACGGCAGTCAGTACTTTTTTTGTGGTGGAATAAAGAACACAGGTTGTGTGTTACTTTAATCTATTACAAAAAAAGCCAGAGTCGTCTAAGACAGCCGTAATAAGGCTGATTATTCCACTAAGCGTCCATACAAATATGCTGCCGGAATAAGAAGTTTGAACCGATAGCGCCCATACCACATAAGCTTTTTAATACAAACAATAGCAAAGGGTATTTAAAACCCGGCAGAGTAGAATCTAGCACTTTTGTTCGATGCATTTATTTATTTTGTTGGCAAAATTTTTTACGCCTCGACAACTAAATACATACAAATAATTACCTAAACGCTACGAATTCGAAAAAATTCTTATTTTTGTAGCACAGTGTAGATGATTTGCAAAAAGAAAAAAAGATCACTCGTTTTGCTTAAATTTTTCTTTCGGCGGCATGAAATAACCCACCAAAATATAAGTCCCCAAACATATAATGAAGTATTCCCCCAAAGTGTGGGGCCTTATTTCATATGCAATAAACCCCCAATTTTGAAAATGAAATAAACTCCCAACGAAATGAAATATCACCCCAATCAGAAATGAAATAATACCCTAATTTCGGGAATGAAATTAGACCCCAATTGTGCAGGGGCCTAAATCTGGCAGTCGTGATAGAGTACTTTCTCGATTCGAAAGCAATTTAATTTCTAATTATGTATTTCAGTCAATACTGAACGAATCGCAATTATTTTTTCGGTGTTGTAAAGCATTAATTTGAGTTTCACAATATAAAAAAAATAATTTCGATTCGTTCAGTATCGACTGAAAAAAATTTGCTTTCGAATCGAGAAAATACTCGATCACGACTGCCAGAATTAGGCCCCAGTTTTGGTTTAGGAATCATGCGATGATAGATAGCATGGTTGAGACTTCGGCCAAGAGCAAGGATTTTCTCCTCTATGATATGCCAATCATCGGCTTCGATAACTAAAGCTCTTCTGCATAGGCGGCCTTAGGCCTAGCACAAGCCTAAATTAAGGAGCTTTACTTAGCGAAGACGGGTTTTGGTACAACATAGCGCCCGCCCAAATGCCGGTTATTCAGAGAAGCTTTTGTTAACGAAGGTGGTGTTTGTTATACCATAGTAGAGAAAGTCCAGCGCCAAACAACGTTTTCGTAATAAATTTAAAAATGAAATAATCCCCAAAAAATATATTGGGGCATTATTTCATAATGATTTTTTAGGGAATTATTTCATGTGAATTAAGTAAATGAAATAACACCCCAAACAAAAAGAATTAACCCCCCAAAAATCGTTGTTGTTGTGCTTTGTACAAACTTTTGGGGGGTTATTTCATTATTTTTTGCGGGGGTTATTCCATGCCACCTTTTCTTTCGCATCGCAATGGAGAGTTGGCCTCCATAACTTTCTTCCTAAAAAATTTAGCGTCTGTCTTAGACATAACCGTTTCATAAAACATATTATTGTTTGTTTGGAAAAAGCAGGCCCTTAAAATATATTTAAATAAGTTTTTGAGCAAACAATTTTTAAACTAAGTGAAAAAAGTCGTGTACGTTTTACTTACTGTTCTTAAAAGTAATTTATATAATTTTCTTTTTCATTATTTTTTATAATATTTTTTTATAGTCACCGTATTATAATTTCGCAAAAGTGTAAAAATAAATATTTAAAAACAGGTTATTGTTTATTTGAAAGTCAAGATTATTTTTTTGCAAAATACATGTGAAAATTTTAAAATATTTAAAACAACAAGGCCCGTTTTCACACGGTAAGCTTAAATTAGACTTTAACCGACCTTATAAAAAGTGTTCCATTATTAAACGTAAAGTAAGCGATAAAGTAAATTAAGGTTCATCCTACCTGGTAGGTTTAAGTAAAGTTGTTATAATGGAACCCTTTTTGTACGTCCGATAAAATCCTACCTTTTGCTATTGGTAAGTTGTGAAAACGGGCCTAAAAATGTTAAATTATCTTTTTCGAATTAAAAATATTTCTTCAAAATATACAATATTTTCTTTAAGTTTCAAAAATTTGATTCCCCTTTCTAATAATTTTTCGAATTTTTTGTTTACTCTCCCCCGTATTTATAAACGATTATTAAATTTAACAAACGTTAATTAAGGCAAATTTTAATGCAAAATTTGTTTTGTAAACCTTTATTAACATTATGTAACTTTAATCAATTTATAAGCAATTGCTCGTATAAGAAATATTCTGTTACAAACGTTCTTAAATCTTGAAAATAACTTTTTTTAATATCAATCAACAGTTTGTAGGAAATTTAAAGCTTTATTAATTTAACGTACATTTGTTAACTGAATTTAAAAAATAAACAATTATTATTATTATTTAACACCTACTTAGAAATGTGCTGTTTTTTGTTTTTCAATTCTCTTATGAATATGTATTTTATTTTTTTTTTTTTGTTCGAAATAAATGACTTCATAACAATAACTTGAATTCAAGTTCAATACAACGAAATATATTTTTAAAGATCAATGCAATGTTTATTACAACGACGTAATTACGTAAATATTCTTTACTCACACAATAACATAAATATTAAACAATGGTGTTGATCACAATAGAAAAATTTCGGAATTAAATTTTTATACAAAAAGTAATTTTTACACCAAAAATTAGCTTTTTCTTTTCAAAAATTATGACATTTTAGACACAAATTCAACTTTTACACAAAACATTATAAAAAAAATCATTTTCGCACAAAAAATTCACTCTTCAACAAAGGGAAATTTTTAAATAAAAAGTACATTTTTGCACGAAAATTTAATTTTAACACAAAAACTGAATTTTTGCTTGCAAATTCTATTTTAAGACAATAACTGACGTTTTACCAAAAAAGTAAATTTTTGCAAAAAAAAAAACTTGACTTTTTACCAGAGACCGTATTACAGTCACCGTAACAGTTATTTTATAACAGTAATTTTGTGAATTAAAAAATAAAATTCCATTTACAATAATTATTTTCCAACGTTAAAATAAAAGGTCGAAACAAACTCTTAAAAAAGGAGTTTTATTCCACCGTCATTAAATAAAACTCATTTAAGGAGTGTCCGTCAGAAAATAAAACTCATTTGAGTCTTTTTTCCCCCGTCAGAAACAAATTTGCATATTCAAAAAATTTATTTTGTATTAGTTTATTAAAAAAAAATCTGATTTTTTTTCAACAAATAATTGGGATAATTCAAGACGAATTCATTACTGGTAACCTCGATATTACAACAAGTACAATACGATGATCGACCAACGACAACCAAGGAAGCTTTACCATCTTCACCGATTGTTTTCCCATCTCAATCTCAAATATCGCTTTTGGGTCAGTATTTGAACTCCCTTAATGTAGATAGGGAACACAAAGTGGAAGAAAATGATAATGAGGGCGAAAATAAAGCTTTCTATGAAATCGAACATTTTTCTCCAAGTTAGTTATCGATTGATAAACCTCTTTTTGAATTCTGAGAGGCAAAAAAAAATTGTTATTCCTACTTTTACAAATTAGCAAAAACTGTTCAGTGTAATCCTGCAACCAAAGTTAGCGTGGAAAGATCATTATCTGCTCTTAAATTGGTATTAAACGGCCAGCGTTCAAATCTTTTAGCAGAAAATATGGAAAAAATTATGTTTTTAAAATTAAACAAATAAATAACAACATTAACTGCCTGTTTTTAGAAAATGAAAACAAGTGAGTGAGTGAAAAATTATATTGAAAACAACTATAAAAAACGAAAATGTGTATAGGTTGGCTCTTATATGAGGAGTTTTTAAGTTTAAATTATCTGGATAACTGTTATTTACGGTCCCTGCTTTTTCCACAAAAATTAACATTTGCACAAAAACTAGAGTTTATTTTCCGAAATTTTTCATTTCCCAGGTAGCGGGATTTATTTTTCAATGTCCCGGGAATTCCCGCTTATTATAAAACGGTACAAGTTATAATTTAATTAAATTTATTTGTTAGTAAAAAAATAAAAAAAAATCTGTTGTTTATATGCAAAGCACAGAGTGCAGACAGGGGTGACACGAGACGGAAGGTATTGTGTTTTTTATATCTCTTTTTTTGAAAGCTAACCACTTTGCATTTCTCTTTACACCATATTTTATGTCTTAATAAAGGGTGATCCAACCAAAACGCAAGATGTTAATTGTAAGTAAAACAAAAAGTTTTCAGAGAATTATCTTGATATTTTTTATTATGCGAACTAGGTATGGCAAAAAATATCGATATATCAAAATATCGATATTTAAAAAAAATAATCGATATATATCGCTGATATTTAAAATACCGATATATCAATATTGAAATACGACTATCAAATTCGATATTTTTTAAAATTTTAGCCGTTTTTTTAAACAATATGTTTATAAGAAGTGGCTTCATTGCATGCATCATAAGTTTTTTTAAACTAATATGAAGATCTAAAATAATTGGCATTTATAAGAAGCAGTGCCAGATACAAGATGCAGATTGACAGGAGAGCACATAAAACAGAGAGTGCTCCTGATGTCCATATCTGATAATTACTGGTTTGACTAAAACAATCAAAAACATTTCTAGTTAATTTTAGTACTTTTGGGGTGCAATTCAAATTTTAAGGTTAGTTGGTACTTCCATGACTTATTTTCTTCCATTTGAATTTTTCGTTATTTCCTTTTTTTTGGATTTCATATGTTTTTTTTATAATTGAATATTTTGTTTTGATTGAATTTTTTGTTTTTATTGAATTTTTTGTTTTTATTAATTTTTTTAAATAAAATTAAACAACAAAAAGTAACAATGTTATTGCATATAATATGTTTGTTCATAAATATGTATGTACAAAGGTATATTAAATTTTTTAATTTGGAAATAGTTTCAGCAAAATACGTTCGATATATCGATATTTTTGAAATAATAAATATCGATACTCTTAAAAAATATCGATTGGATATATATCGATATATTTTTTCAATTTGTCCATCCCTAATGCCACCGCTTTGGTGGCATATAGCTATCCGATGGTCCATATTTTCAATGACTCTGAGACATAATTAAGGTTCAATGTCGTTAATGTGCCGAATTATCTCATCCTTTAGCTCTTGAATTGTTCTTGGCTTATTGACGTACACTTTTTATTTTAAATATCTCCAAAGAAATAAGTCCAACGGTCTCAAATCACATGATCATGGCGGATATTTAATATGGCAAGTGTCACCATTTTGTTGGAACCACTTATCGTCCAGGTTCATATCCTCACTTTTCTGCCAAAAAGAATTCCGTCTGAGATGTTCAACTGTTGGGCACCGCGACGAGTCGTGACTGACGGCTCTTCTGCCACACTATCGCGAACAATAGCAATGTTTCCACAGAACGAACTGGGCGAGCATGAACAGGTGTTTTCACATTTCCTACAGACCCGGTTTACTGAAATTTGCGCACAATACTACCGACACATTTGTCTGATTATGCTGACCATAAAAATCACGAAATGCATTTTGATTTGAACGCCAATTTTTGTAATAGGCTGCTAAAGGCTGCTCAATTGTGTACCTCTCCATGGCTGAATTTGTCAAACACTGAAACTAAGAAATGTCAAATTCAGTTGGGCAAACAACTTGACGTTGAGGTGTGACTCACAATGGACCACCCTTTACAATAATATCAGCAGTTAGATTGCCATTGGTTCCCAAAACATGTGCGATATCTCGCGATTTTTGTCCCGAGTAGTCCCGTATGAAAAACACTAAAAAATTACTTTTTATAGAACAAGTTAATTTTTGCAAAAAAAAAAAAAAAAAATCAATCTTTTTATAAAATAAAAAGTGCAATTTTCACATAAAAACAAAAGGCCACTTTTCACACAAAAACTTTTTTTAACATATTTAATTGTTCTCTATGAATTCCATTAAAAAAAATTCAGAATCAAAATAATATTTTAAGTTTTGTTAAAATAAAATTGTATTTAATCGTTTTAGAATGTTTACCTTAAAGTAAATTTTTATTATGAGTTTTGTTTTCTTTTTGAAAAATTGACAAGTTAACTGAGAAATGCTAATGAGTTGTAACTGAAATATACAATAAAGTATAATAGATTATTTATTCAATTGTTGAATATTTTTATGTGTGTACAACAAAATTTCATAGTATACATTATACGCTTTTATAGTTTATTAGTCAGATATTAAACGCATATAGGATTTTGTAGACGAAATGGGGTTTTTTACTTCTGTTACGAGAGTTGGTCTATAAAAATGTGTATTTTTTTATGTTTAACACTTTAAAACCTTGACGCTGCTTTTTCACATTTATAGGATTTTAATAAATTAAAGTTTTTTTCAACATTCATTTTAGCTTTTTTAGCATTATACTTGTAGATAATTGAGTTTTTATTAACAAACAATAATTATGTTTAAGATTTATTTGGTTGAAAAAAAAACTTCCGGTTATTTGTTTAAGAAAACATTCAACAAATTATTGTTCGTTTTTATAGTAAAACAAGAGGCTGCCAGCAAAATCGCACAAAATTTTCAAAATAAATTTGGGTGATTTTGCAATTTTTCGGGCGATTTTTCGTAATTATTAGGTAATTAACGTTTTGAGATGGCTGAAAAACATTTTTGGACGAATTTTCGTTTTGTTATTTAAATAAAAATGATTGTAATTTCTAGTAAAACAACTTTTGTATTCAGTAACTGATATACTGTAGTATGTGTCATTTCATTGACATAATTTCAATTTTTGACCCTGATGACAATTTGCCCAAGTGATGTTATGAATGATGAAGTGTCATGGAGTCAAAAACGAAGACACTTGTCATAGTACTGATGTCAAAATACATCAGCGTTATGACGCATTTTCTATCAGTGTTTATGTATTATTATTTATTAAAATCCCGATTTCCAAAATCCTGAATCGGCTATGCAGGAAAACTTTAGTATACGAAGGCAGTGTTTGTTATACTGTAAAGAAGAAATCCTAGCGCCTGGCCAAAGGCTGGCTAACTAGAAAAGCTGTTTTAAGTTTTGTGTTGTGTTGTCCACCTATACAAAATACTGTGATATAATTTATAAATGATGTTAACTGACGAAAAAGAGTATTGTAAGCCTACACATGTTAAAAAAAATCCGATTTTCCCTACACGTTAAATAAATTTCCCATACAAATATCCCTACGCATTAAAAAATAAATTTTATTCGAATATGTATATTGAAGCTTTGACAAAAAACTAATGTATATGTACATATGTATGTACTTTTAATTAATTCAATTAAGTCTTTCAACATTGAATAATATCCCAGTGGTATAAGAAAGAACCATTGACATTAGTGACTAGCGAAATGGTTGGCATTTTCACTCTATACACTAATGGTGTCAGCGATAGTGTATGCCACAGTGTACATACATATCGCTTTCTCCAGACACCTTAAGCTGTAACAATTAATACCCACTATTCGCTAACCCTAAGTAATGTAGGAAACACATTTTTTCTACGATAAATTCCTTATTTGTCACTAAGGCATTGATATCTATTTCAGCAAACAATTGTTTAGAAGCCCCACTACTTTGTTTTTTAAGATATCTTAGAAAAAACATACATACATTTTAGTGTCGCCATATTTTTAAACTACAAACAGGTCTGGAAATATATTTTTAAGCGATATTAAGGAAAAGAAATTTTTTAACCGTTTTGGACAAGAAAACATTACTAAAAATACGGTTCTTCTGCATTTATTTCATAAATAATGTGATATCATGAAAAATCTTGCCGATATTCCCTACTCTTCTATTTAAGTATCAAAAATGCCTACAAGTATGGATTATCCCCTACTTATGGCAACACTGATCGTAAGTTAATTTGTCAAAATTGAAGATTATCAGGGGTGTGCTGGAAATCGCAACCGCAAAACGTAAGAATTTGGAAGTTGTTTTTAGTAAACTTTAAACCTAATTCTTATTATTTTTGGTTTAAAATCCTGTTTAATAGGAAAATATTTGTTAAATATTTGTCATAAAATTCTTTTATTACAAAAATCTTTTTTAAAAACGACTTTTAAAATTCTTGCGTTTTACGTTTGCGATTTCCAGCACACCCATGTATAATTATTGTTATTATTGACTACTTTCTTCTTTGTATTTTTACAATGTTGCCTGATTTAATTAAAACCCGAATCCCTGAAGAAGTTGGAAAGAATACCAACAAAACGTCGGATTTTATTGAGAATTAAATAAATAATATTTTATTTACATTAAATTAATGACCTTTTTAGAGAAAAGCTTTAGTTTGCAAGGCAGCACTTAAAAATTCGGAATTTTGGATTCGGGCTTTAAAGTATTAGGCATATGACCCCAACCTAAATATGTATGAAGTTTAAAAACTACTTAATTAAAGTTATGAATTTTCATTGTTTTTTCTTTTACCTTTAGCACCATTTTCCATTTTTATTTTTTAGTCCATTTTTCGTTTACGTTGGGTCATTTTTCATTTTTACATATTGCTTTGAGTGATTTTGCTGGCGACCAAAACAATATTATATTATTTAAGGAGTATTTATTGACTGTTAAATAAATATAGTGTGGCAATATTTGCTGTAAAAATTTGCAATAATTTAAATTGAACTTTCGAAATAAAATAACAAAATTCTTGGCATTAACTTTCAATTTCTTTTGCCTTTTTAAGAATTTTGAAAGTATTGAAATTTTTGCTATAAAAAGTGAAATTATTATGAACAGAAGAAAAAAAAGAAATTAAGTTTTTTATGTAAATGTTTTGCATATTTAAATAATTTTTTTTTTTTTGTTAATATTAGTTTCTTACTATTTAAACAATAATTGAAAATTTAAATTGTTGTCATATTTATTTGCATTTGGTCATTAATATTCATTAAAAACTTACAACACAATAATAAATTAACGCTTAATATTTTTTTATTTTTAAGTGTTCAACACACATTTTGGAATGCGTTTTAAAACGTGGGCCCTAAGACGTGCCGTGCCAACTTGTTTGACATAATTTGGTCAAAATCGCATAATTCAAACAACAATTTTAACTTCAAGTACAAATTCAACTAATAAAAACTTTCAATAATGTTTGCTTGCCAACAATGCCAACAACAAAACAATGGCTAATTAAATGAATTACTATTGTTTTTTTTTTTTTTTTTTTAATTTAAGGTAAGTTTGTCAAGACAATTACAAAAAACTATTGTTAAAAACTAATTAGTTTAAGGTTTTCATTCAAATTTTTTTTCTTGTTTGTTTAATTAACAAACTGATAATCAGTTTTTTTTTTTAAGAAAATTTAGTGCACTTCAGCTGTATTAAATTAATGATTAGAAAATTTCAGTTTTTGATAATGAAGCACAACCTATTTGTAGTTTTAAATAAAAACTGTGTAATTGAAAATTTAGAAAATATCCCTTTACCACCCTTTATAAATATTTTGAAAAATTCGAATTTACTTGCAACAAAAACAACATTAATATAGCACAGAATTGCCAAACACCTATGCCAACACAAAATACCAAAAAAGCACTATACGAATTGTTTGGTTTAAACATACAAAATCTTAAAAATCAGAATTTATTAAAAAAAAACTTCGTCATACAATTTTAAGATAAACCAGAATTTAAAATGCTAAAATTGCTACCAATTTAAATGCTATAACTACAACAACTTCTTCCAAAAATATTCTGTAGCAATAACATTAAAATATTTTGTAGTTCTCTTATTAACATTATGTATGTTCTATTGCTGAATGTTGAAAAAATTTAATTCGAAATGGAGCAACAACAAAAAAAACGTAAACTACTAATAGATCAATAGTTTAAAAATAAGTTTGACAGCCACTGTTTACATATAATAAATCAGAAGTAAAAGCACTAGATTTTTTGGCCAATGAAGAACTGGAAGAAATGGCAGTTTTTCTACTTTGACTGCAGTTTTTTAAACGCTGCTTTTACAATTTTACTCTTAAGTAGTTAAAAAGTAATTGTGTTGGTAGCAATAAAAGCAGTTTTTGAGGAAGCAAAAAAATTATTACTACTGATAAATTATTGTATTGCTGTTAAATTCGGTGTCTTAATGTAAAAAAAAGTTTTGCATATCTGTGTCAGACGTTTTTATAATAATCTTGTTCTGATTATGATTGCAATAAAAATATTTTTGTTTGGTTTTTGTTCTTATGTATTTTATTGCTTCATCAAATACTACTTTTAATGCTACCTCACATGCCACTTTATAGCTGCATCTTTTCTAATCTTTACTAATGTTTCTGTTAGAGCCACTTTTTAGGGTTTGAGATTAAAGTTAATTTAATTCTATAAGTCTGCTTTCACACGTTTCATCTTTTGATGCTCAACTCTTATGTTTTTAGGTGAGAGAAGAAAGAAGAAAGGGGGTTAGTACGGTGATGCCTGTACTCGGTCAGTACGCTTTGTTTTTATTCGTTGGTATATGTGCAACGATGGCTGCATGTAATTTTTTTTCTTTTCTTTTTCTCTTTGATTCGCTATTAATAAAATTGTTGTTGTTTTGTACCGAAAAAAGTTGAAACTGATTGCTGCGTGTGAATATATTGGCATCTTTAAAAGGGAATTGAAAAGAAGTTGAGCATCAAAAGATGAAACGTGTAAATTCAGACTAATTAGCTAATCTGAAAATTAAGTTAATCTAGCATCAATTGAATTTGATATTTTTAGGTTGTGGCTTAAACCATGTAGTGTTACCATACTGAGAACAAATAGATGGCAACATTTTTCTTGCAAATGTCAACTTTTTATCAAAGCAAGATGGGTGTTTTCAAAGATGAAGAAGAAAATATGCGAATTTAATATCGTTCACAGGGTAGAAATTTTTTACTTTTAAAGAAAAATGATATTAATGAAAAAATATAGAAAGGAAAAATTTTAAAAATCATTTTTTGTTTATATTTTTGCAACAATTGTTTATGTTAAACATGTGTAAGTTGACAGTTTAATTTAAGGTTTAAACCACCACCATTTTTCGCTTAAACTAGCAAAAAAAGTTAAAAAAAATACAACTCAAAAAGTAAATACGGAGATTAAAGTTAAGAGTCAGTGAAGAGAACTTAAAAAGACAACATCGGACAACACTGCATTAAATATTAAATCATAATATTTCCCTGAGGATGACCAACAAAGTTGGTCGAAATATTGGAACAAAAAAATAATAAAAATTAAAACAAAAACAAGAGTTTTTATTTTTATTATATTTTATAAACAGACCTCAAGCCGAATAATATAAACATAACACAGTTAATTTAATCGCTAATCTCTAACCCAAAAAGTGGCTCTTAGTTAGTCCCCTTTTAGACAGGCAAAGTTTACTTTGACATAGTTTGTTGAATTCTCTTTTAAACTTTGTTCGGTGTTTAGACACACAAAGTTTAATTTGACAAAGTTTTGTTTGAATGTATTATATAAACAGCGTTGCCAAAATGATGATTTTTATCATATTTTTGATTATTTTTTGACAAAAATACCATTTAAAGATATTATTCTCAAATGATGTTTTTTTTATTTTTAGAAATTTTGATTTACTTTAAGTTTGCTTATACAAAATACACAAGTTTATTAAAACAGTAAATTTTTAAAACAATGAAGTTTGGAATCAGCTTGTTGTTTATTGGTTTTGCACACTTGCACCGCACCCAATGTCAAGAGTACACAAAATTGCATCATTATTTCTGGGCATACAATAAATTAAAAAAGCATCTTAGATTAGCGGTTGTAAATTTTGAGAATATTGATGAAAAAAATTATTTGTGAAAAGAAAACCCGTATTACTATAAAGTTTCATATATCAAAGAACAAAAAAAAATTAAGTATTATGTACCAAAAGGTAAAACTAATGGAACTTAAGAAGCTTTTAGTTTCAAAATTCCACCTTCCATAGTTATGATAATTTTTAAGCAAAGTATTTATAAATAAGTGCTGAACTATTCCATTAAGAAGTAATTTAGAAAAATACATATTTTTTTCAAATAGAATTTTATCGAAATATCTTCTATATTACATCGAATCAAAATATATTATTTATAATTTTCTTAGAATTTATCTAAACAGGCTTTCAAGGTCATTTGAATTTAAATAAAAGAATATTTATTTATATTTTCATCCTACGTTTCGTTGGTATTTTCCAACTTATTCTGGGATTTTCCGTTTATAAAATATATTATATTAAATTAGGAACCCTTAAGATTTCATAGGAATTATAAGCTTCAAATCACTAATATTAGAATTTAATTACTTTCAATGAAACTTGTTAATATAGATGGACATTTTTTATTCTTATTTATTAGAAATTAAATGGATTTATGTATTTTTAGAAAAATTTGTACGGAAAATATAACCGAAAACAATTTAAACTTATTTCTCTTTTTAGGCGAAACATGCAAGATTTAAACATTAGAGTGTCATTGGCGAGAATGGGTTCGCATTAGTTAAACGGCTCGTCATTAAAAGTTCAGGGATGAATTAGGATTTTTATTGATATGAAATATTTATTTGAATGAGTGCGAATTAAAACCAATGAAGTTCAATGATTCTAAACGTATTTTCATTAGTGGTCAATATTAATTAGTATATGCATTATCAAATGTATTATAAATAAATTAAAAAGAAACATGAAAATACTAAAAACCAATAAGACATTTTGTACATTTTTGAATTTTTTTTAAATTTTTTGTTAATGTTTTACCCCCGTACAGGTTTTATTTAAATTACTTCGTATAATTTACAAACAGCAAATGCGTATTTTTAAATCCACTAAGTTGTCAAACCTTTTTTTGGAGTTGAATGGGAATATTGCATGTAATTTTACATGCGTTCAATTATGAAAAATTTATTATAAGGTATGTATGTATCTTAAATTCATTTAAGTAAATAAGTACTTTAGAAATCACAAAAATATTACCTCTCCTTGAACAACTACAAAGTTTTTTGCTGGGAAGAAGTATTTTTTTATATAATTAATTGATAGTTTTTACTTTTTTGCCCTTGTTATAAACAATTTGATTAAAAGAAAATTTTGTAGATTTTTCTCTTCAAGATATGATTTTTCGCCAAATGATAATTTTTTTATTAAACTTTCTGGTAACGCTGTATATAAATATAAAGTTGCAGCCACCTTCAAGTATAAATTACGAACGAAAAACAAAACGAATTTGCGAGTACAGCAAAGTATGTACTCCCCAGCTATTCTCTTTAACCCTCTCTTCTATAAACTCAAAATTTGCAAAGTATACTTTGCCTGTCTAAAATGGGGCTTATATGCTTTAAAGTTTCAGTGTTGCCACTTTGTGGGTAATTACCCGAATTTGGTATAATTTTTACCGTCTTAGGTGTTATTCCGGTGTAATTTGAAATTCTTACTTTAGATACCCAAACAAAATCAAGATTCGATTTCAGTGATGACATTTACTTCTTTTAAATATTGTTGCTAAAATGCACAATCTTTTGGACCAAAGTTTCGGTTTCTTTTTAAGAAAAGACTTCAATCAATAAATATATATTTTAAAAAGTTTTGTAATTAATATCGCAAGATGGTCGCTTAGATTTGGATAAAGATGCCTCTTAGAGTGATTTAGTACCTAAAGTTTAAAACTGAATTAGGAAAGGGACAGTTGTATATATAAAACCCAGCAGGCAATTTTTATACTAAATAAGGTTAAAAGGGTATTTTTTAAGACCACGAAATTTAAAATTTTAGACAACACAAATATAAATTATTTTAATCGCAGATTAATACACGGCATTACTAATTGAAACTGATTTCAAACAAATAGCCTGTCCTTGACGAAACGCCTTGCAGACGTCCAATTTTGTTCCTCTTTTTTGAGCATTGCTGACTGCTTGTCACAAATAATGAACACTGTTTACCTCCAAGACGTCAATTGCTGCTGTTTTATCAGCATAATCCAGTGACTTCAATCAAGAGATGTCACATCGCAGGGCCTTGTAGTCAAATTGACAGTTTAAATCAACACATCGCCTTTATTTGTGAAATAATAAGTTGCGTCAGTTTAATCATGAAGTTGGCTTTAAGTTGCGAAAATCGATGGCTGATTTTCAAAATAAATTTGGATAATTTGGTGGCGTTATTCAAGAATGAATCTATTCATGATGATGTGCAATTGAAAGCTAACCTTTCGTAAGCTCTATGGGGCTAAAAAAAACCCATTATAAAGGAATTGCAATGAGCTTTTTAAACTTTCCCTAGATATATGCAACCAACTGTGGAAGCTAAACTCAATATTTAAGGAGTCTTATTTTATGTTTTATTAATTGTTTTTAAGTCTTTTTTGTTAATTTATTTAAAATTACAATAAGAATCTTAACAGTTTGACTACTATTGATCTTCTTTCAATGAGGTTGTTGTGTTTTTGCTTCTTTGTAAATGTCTTTTTATTAAATAAAACTTCAATGTTATATCAGGTGTAATTTTATTTAAATCGGGTAATTTCGCTTCAGCTCAAGTGCAATTTTGAATTTTGCTGGTGGTAACACTGTAAAGTTTAGACTTTTGCTAAAACTTTTGCTTTGTAATTGTAAAAATAGCAGAAGAAGGTGAAATTGAACAACTCTGCTGCTCTAAAAATTTTATCTTTCTGATGCGACTACAACTAAAAGTTTAGAGTTTGTTCTTCACACTAGACAAAAAAAGTATATTTGCGTTGCTTCTGCTACTTGTAGGCCTAATGTCGAAAAGGAAATTTCTTTCGTATATTTACATTGAAAACAAAATTAAATTTAAGTTTTTATTACTGTTTTCCATATGCATACATATGTATGTCAATATGCGAAAGAAATTTTCTTTTCGAAATTGTAGTCCAGGCAATAAAATAATCTGTATTACAAAAATTCAGATTCTTACTTTTGGCTTCTTTTGAAAGCCGAGAGGAGGAAAATGTATTTCAAACATCTGTTAGATATTAAAAACTGAAAGCTTCCACTAAATTCTATTTCAGAAATGTCGGGAGATATTGTAAAATGTTAACGTTCAGGGAATTGTAAAAGTAATATTTAGTATATAAAATTGTAACGTTGCTGACTGGCTGACTGTTTCATCATCGCACAGACTAAACGCCTAAAAGAAAGTTTAGGGGGTAATCCTTATCGTTGTTTGAAAAATACGCGGACAGGTGTCACGTCCTTTTTTTAAATTCCAATAAACGTAGAAATATAAATTACCTCAAAAACAATAAATTTGGTACATTTTCGAATTTCGAACGTTTAAGGGGCGGAAATTGCACCTATTTTTGGTACTTTTTTACAAAACATTTTTGACATATAAGTATTAAATTATGGATCCTACTGCAATATCGAAATTTTTATACTTTAATGGGGGAAAAAAGTATCAAATGGGGAAAGACGGGAAATTAAATTTCTTTATTATACTTTTCCGTTCAATATGTGGTACTTTTTAAATTTTCTGTAATATTGAACTTATAAACATAAAATTATAGGTGCAGGGACCTGAGTGAATGAGAACCAAAAAGAGGAAATATGTTGGTAAATATATTCACGAAAGAAAAGAAGACGCAAACGAAGTAGCGGGTCAAATGCTAGTATTGATTTTTCGATCTATTTTAAAAAATGTTTTTAAATTAAGGAGTTTTTTATTTAATAGTAACGACCCATTTTCTGACCTAATTCTTATACGAAAACTACATCACTCAGAAAAAGCACCCCAATAAAAAAAAACTTCAAGTAAAATTAGTTAAGCTACTTTTTTATGTAAATTATTTCTTTGACACTTGCGTGTCCTCGGGAAAATAAAAACAAATCATTAAAAAGGTTATTGTTCTCGTTCCTATTTGAAATACATACATATCGTTGGTCTAATGTCGAAAGGACCTAACATGAGTTTGTTTCCAAATTTTGTTTTTTCACGTTTGTAATACATTTTACACAAGCACACCTCGTCACAAAAATTTAATGCAATAGTAGTAAAAATAACGGTTATACAAGCAAATTTACAATCTGTTACTTCTATTATGATTTTTATTATGTTTTTATTTTTTTCTGTAAAGTTTCAATTATGTGAGTTAGGACCTTTCTACATAAGAACAACGATATGTATACAACAAAGAGGTCAAATTGACCACAAAAACATGCAATTTAAGTTCCCTCTTAAAAAACGTTTATTTAAATAGAAAACTTATTGCCCAAAAGGGGAGACAGTTAATGAGAATTCTAAAATATCTGTAACATGACAAACCATTTAAGAAGAAACCACAACCTTTTATTAAATTAAATACACATTTATTTTAAAATTATCTGAAATTTAAATTCATAAAAATACAAATCTTAAATGGTCATAGTGTAAGGTGTTTCCCATAACGATATGAAACAAGTTTAAATTGTGAGAATATTAAAATGTTTTTTTTTTTAATACGTGTGACGCATTTTTTTAAAGCAAAAGCAAATAAAAAAGTCAACAACTCAATACACAGCAGTTAGAATACGTATGCAGCACAAAAAGCTAATTTTTAAAAATAAATGTAGATAAGTGGCGTATGCGGCATACACCAAAAATTTTCGCTTTCAATAAAATACTATTTACTTTTAAGTTCGCTCATGAACGTTCAAAAAAATTTTCTTTAAATCCTATGCCAAGCAGTGGTGAAAAATACAAAAAAATTCTATTGAGTATATTTTCAGAAGACTTCGTGTAAACCTTCATTGTAGCTTTTCTCCACTACGACTTTTTGGCATATGCGCCAAACCAATAATGAGCTGACCATATGTAGATGTATGACATAATCACGCATTTACAAAGTTGGCATAAAATATTCAGGGGTGTGCTGGAGATAAAAAAACTTATAACGCAAGAATTTAAAAGTCGTTTTTTAATAATATTTCTATAATAAAAGAACTTTATGACAAATATTTTACTAATATTTGTCCATTGAACAGAATATATAAAAAAAAATTAAAAAAATTAGATTAAAAGTACATGTATTAAAAAAAATTTCCAAATTCTTGCGTTTTACGTTTTCGATTTCTAGCACACCCCTGCTTATAAGTTCTTTTAGAGAAATAAGAATTTATAGTTTTTGATTTTTAGTACAGCTTTTTAAAATTTAGTTAACTATTAAAAAAATTTATGCTTGTAAGTAGAAGTAACTTAAATTCTAAAACTAAAAAAAAACAAGTACAGTAAATTCACTGTCAGTTTTTCTTTAAATAATAGATTCAAATTTTAATTAAATTAATATTAAGAATTTGTTAAACATGTTTTATGCGCATATTTTCCAACAATAAATGCATAAAACTTCACGCCCTGTTAACAATAAATTCCCAAAGTCTTCATCACAAAACTCTGAAAAAAACAAACAAATATTATAAAAAAAAATTATGTATAAAGAATTCAAACCAAATAGCTCATTGTGCGCCACCCTGTATTTATTAGGGTATTTTTTTAAACAATAATAAATACTACCAAGTAGACGTACTTGGTTGGCTATTGCACTTTTTGAAATACGTTTCTGTAACTTTGAAAACCTGTCATTCTATCACTTAATTGAAATATTTGGCCTAGATAGAAACTATGCATGTAAAACCTGTACATTAATGCAAACAACAATTTTTAGCATAAAAAAAGAATAATGAAAAACGCGACAATTTGTAACATTTTAATAGATTGTTCGGATGTTTGATTAAGCTCAAAAATAAACACCTGGCAGTTATAGGAAATATATAAAATTGTAATTGTAATCTTGCCCAATTGATCCACTAAGAAGGAATTTTTGGGAATTCGAATGTTTGAGGGTAACGTGCTTTATTTTTCCGTTCTACATATGGAACTTTTTGAATTTTTTATAATATTAAACTTACAAACATTAAATTATCGGCGCTGGGTCCTGAGTAAATGAGAACCAGTAAGATGATAAAATTTTGTACTTTTTTGTTAAAATCTACACTCACGATATTATTACAGCAACGGGCTGTAGTTTATTTAAGAAGAATTCCGTTCAGTCATTTTTAAATATATAAACATTTAAAATTCCAAGCACATTTATGTTTAACTGATTCTAAAGGCCTAACCATAATATGCATAGCCTTGCTTAACCTACTGTCAGAAATTAACAAAAAGTCTCTCAAATGTATTTATAAAAACAAAAACAAAATAAAAAATATTTGATTCCGTACGGAATGTGCGATTAAATTCGTGCCTTGCTTAAGCAAATGACAGTTTAATGAAACTAAGCAAAAAGTTTCCTTAAGTTCAATATGGTTTGCCTCATATAATTAACATGTATTCGCACATTTGCTTAAGCCATCTTAAGCCCATTATGGTTGGGCCTTAACAGTTATTTAAAAAACCAAGTGCATAATAATAAGGATTTTCAGTTGCAGTTAATATTGTCCGTTGATTAAGTTAAATTCTTCTTTATGTAAAACTGAATAAAAATGTAATTTAAATTTACGAAAATTTCTTTAATTTAATTAAATTCAACCGCGAATTCCGTAAAAACAAATGAATTTTCAGTTATTTTATATAAATTAACTTTTAAAAAAATTAACTGAATAATACGTAAAGAACAATGGAACATTCAGTTATTTTATATAAATTAACTGTCAAAAAAGTAACTACAAAGTCCGTAAAAACAAAGAAATATTCAGTTATTTTATGTAATTTAACTACCAAAAATTAGTTTTTACTTATCTTAAAAAACGATGTGCTTGTTTTGTGTAACAAATTCCCATTTTCTATTTTTTAAAATGATTTAGTTAAATACATCAAATTTTTAAAGTAAAATAATTGCGAATCCATATCGGTCATGCTGCTGGTATCTTATGATTGTGAGTTCAGTTAATTTTTTGATAGTTAATTTGTATAAAATAACTGAAAATTCATTTCTTTTTACGGAATTCGCGTTTGAATTGGGTTTGACATATTGACAGTAAAAATTAAAAGAACTTTTCGTTAAAAATAAATGAAAAATAAGTGGACCGGTTTTTAACTGAATTTTTTATTTATTTTATATTACAAATTTAGTTAATTTTACGTACAGAATATTGTGTGTAGCTGTGCTTTTTTACTGCTAATTAAAGGGCCTTTATGCCGAAATTTGTATATGTTAACATAGGGACTGAAATGTCATATATTTTTGTAACGTTGTAAAAAAAAAGCAAATACAAATGCAATTGCAATTGCGAGCATAAAATAAAAGAATGAACAACCATTAGAGGAAAAGTCCGCTAGATTGAATACCTTTTGGGTTGAGAATCAAAACCAATTTAGAACATTATCTTAAGTTGCAATAAAATATCTAAAATAGCACTTGTATACATATAAAAATAATTAGGTATGTCACAGAAACCAAATTCAAACGAAAGTGAAAATGAAAACGTTCTTACCTTCTCTAGAAACTGTTAAACGAAAAATATTTTCGTTTTTTATTCAAAAAAGCAAAACAAAAACGGTACGAATTGGAAAATGTGTAAATTTTCACTTTCGTCCAAATTCTGGGGCATACCTGAATAGTTCGACAATTAAAGGCCCAGTACCCGTAATGAACCTCACCGTGTACTGTACGCACGTTGGTACACTTAATTATAGAACATTTCAAAGCGTGTCATCCCTGCAAATAATAATGCACCAATTTGATTAAATGGACTACTTCATGGACTGGTCCGATGTAATGCAAGCATGGACCATGTCATTGTTAAAAAGTTTTGTAGTGAGACGACATGTCTTCGTTTTTTAACATGTTTTCATTTTTAAACGAAGTTAAAGCTAATCCTCTTGTGTATACAATGGAGTAGTTTTAAGACTAATCCTTTGTAATCTAAAGCTGGGGTAAATTCTTCTGCCCTAGGACATCGTAATGTTAAATGGACCATGTTTTTTCCATACCTAACTGAAGGCTCAGTTAGCCGGGAGTAACAGTAAGTTAACCTTACCGTAAAAAAGTAATACCAATCTATTTCTTACAGACTGAGACGTAACATATAACTGCTAATTATAATCCTTCTTTAGCAAAATGAAGCAGCTGATTTGCAAAGTTACTGCTACTCTCGGCTAACTGAGCCTTGAGCCTTTAAAATTAGTTTTAATAACAACAGGGAGGATTTACTGTTCTTTTTTAGGCTCAAGAAGATTTGAAACGAATATTGAAAGTTTGTTTTTTATAAAATTTCTCCCTTCAATCAGCTCCTTTTTGGTATTTAACTGTTATTTAAAGAAAAATAAAAACAACATTGCATATGAACATAACATATTTGTATATGTATTACTAACAATATGTTAATACATTACAAAACAAATGTTAATATTTGCTACAACTTTCTTAATTAGCATATTCAAGTAAAAAAAGAGAAACAAACATTTGTTCAAACCTTTTTTTAATCATTTGTAGATTATTGAACTCTGAAAAAAATCAAAAAAATGTTTACCAATTTTGCATTTTTTTAATATGTACGTATAATTAAGCGTTTTAAATCGCTTCATACAGGGTCCGCCAACTAACTTTTTTTTTTAAATGCTAAAAAAAAACACTACTGAATATTTTCTCAAATTTATTTTTTTATTTGAAAGTCCAATCCTTCCGGTATATAATGAAAAATAATTTCATTTACTCGATCGGTCCAATTTTTAAGCACATTATCGATTGTGTGCAGCTGTATTTCACCAATGGCTTCACGAATATTGTCCTTTAAAGCGTCAATTGTCTCTGGCTTGTCGGCGTAACACTTATCTTTGACGTCACCCCACAAATAATAGTCCAACGGTGTCAAATCACAGCTCCGATCACAATGCGATCTTCAAAAACAGGGCGCAAAACATCGAGTGTAGCTTCGGCTGTGTGGCACGTATCGCCGTCATGTTGAAACCAAATGTTGCCAATATCCTCCTCTTCAATTTTTGTGAACAAAAACTCGTTCAACATGGCCCGATAACGATCGCCATTGACTGTAACAGCCACTCCTTGTCCATTTTCGAAGAAAAATTGCCCAATTATGCCTCTGGACCAAAATCCGCACCAAACAGTGACTCGTTTTGGGTGCAACGGCTTTTCAATGTATGCGTGCGGGTTTTCTGTTCCCCAAATGCGACAATTTTGCTTGTTACATACCCGCCACTTTATTTGAATAAAACAATTAATTTATTTTGGTTTCATATCACCTATGATACCTCTATATCCCAGCGTCCTATTTATAGGACGGTCAATATTTTCCATATTTAAAAAAAAAATAAATATTCGAATTCTTGTGTTATTTTGCTTTAATTAAAAACGTTTTATAAAAAAAAAAAAAACAAATGTTTGTATTGTTTAAAAGTTGGGCGCTAACCGGTTAAGCAAAGTGCGAAACTGATCGTACATTGCGGAATCAATTGTTTTTTGATTTTGTTTTTTTTTAAATGTTAATTTTTGAATTTATTTAATTAAACATTATTTTCCATTCGCAAAAGCATGTTTTTTCTCAAGTTATTTTGTTCTTGAAGTCATGTTCTAGAAATCAAATTCGTGTTAAATTGAAAGCGATGGAGATTATCATGGAATGGGATTTTTTTCGATTTTAACTGCACTTGAATTCGATTTGAACCGAAATAAATATATAAACACTAGACCCTTTAAATATATCGATCTATTCAGAAACGTATTCTTTAGCAGCATGTACACGACATGTTTTTTACATCTGACTTGTCAAATTTCCAACTGCAAAATGCATACATGCCGTGTGTTACCTTAATAACATTGCTTCTGACAAACCATCCGACAGCGGTGTCCACTATTGACGGAATATTTAGCTAATATTTTACAGTACCGAAATATGTTAAGCATCTCACCATTGAATAGAGCTTATGTAAATATATACATATATATAAAAACCGTTTCAGTGTAATATACTAAATTGGTATCTTTGAATTAAAAGAAAAAGAAGACAATTCCCGTATTCTTTTAATTAAAATAATTTAGTTAAATAGTACATCAAGTTTTCAAAGTAGAATGATGACGAAAACCATATCGGGCCGTTCTGCTGATGCATCTGAACAAAGGAGAATACAAAATAAGTAAAACATGTGTTACAGTGTAAGTGATTCACACTGTTATATCACACTCAAACCAATTGGATTCACCTGGTTTCAACTTGAAATAACTTTTATTCAACGTGATTCGGATGGTTATTTCAATAGAAATGTCATTTTGCTCTAACTTTACCGCAATGTTAAAATAACTTTAATTATAGTTTTTTTAAAAGAAAAAAATATTGTTTGCAAGTTATTGTAAAATCATGTTAAATTAACATGAAGTAACAATGAAGCAAAATCACTACCGAAATATTTAAAATCAACTATGTTTTCGACGATTTTACATTGATATTTCTCTGTGTGTACTAAAAAATCTGCTTTTGGGCAAGGAAATATGCTAACAAGGAGTAAGCACATTTAAAAAAAAATACGCAATTTCCCAACCCAATCTGCTAATTTTTGTACATTGCCGACGACAAATTTAACATTCAACGAAATAATTCACAACTTAAATATTTAATTTAATTTTTACTTTTGATGGTTAATAAAAGGTTTGAATAATAATTTTTTTTATGAATTTATTTTTATTTAAATATCATTATTAAGAATTTTTATTGTATTAAAACTTGTTAAAAGATTTTTAATGAAATTAACATTTTTATTGAAAACCCCCAAGGTACGATTTCTCTAAAATTTAAGATCAGTATAGTAGAAATTACCAAAGGTTGCGTTACACTCTTGTACTTTGTATTAATACATGTCAAAAACTCAAGTTATATGTAAAAATGTGAATGCGATGTGTTATAAAAATGACAAGTATTACGAAAAAACTTTATTCGTTTTTGAAATTTTTCTAAAAAATAATACTTTTCATTTGATCAGGGGTCTAATCACCGCATTCGATACTATCGTATCGAATAAACTATCGAATGATTTTCCATACGATAGACACTAACGTATCGAATGAAAACTCGAGAAATTTAATGTCGAGTTGCTCGATATCGAATGCTATTATTTCAAATTCAATAAATATCATTCTATATCTAGATTCATGATACCAAAATAAATAATTTCGATCAATTTTGCTCGATATCGTATGCGGTGATTAGACCCCAGGATTGAATTTTTACAAAAGTGATGGTGGGCATGCAAACTGTTATGTTAAATTAGAATTTTTTGACAGTCATAACGAAATTCATTAGATTTCTATTTTACAAAGTGTTATGGAATACGTTAATCTTGTGTGGTTGTGTACAGTACGCTTAACGAAATGGACAACTACAAAAAATCTTTTATGCTGCTGCTTGACATATACACAGAAAAAAATCAAGTTATAAACGTAGAAAACAAGTTTGATTTAAAATTTTTCGGTGGTAATTTTGCTTCATACGTTTTTCAGGTTAATTCAACCTGATTTTACAATAACTTGCGAACAACATTTTTTTTCTTTTTAAATAACTATAATTCATGTAAATTTAATATTGAAGTAAAGTTAGAGCAAAATGTCATTTATATTGAAATAACAATCCGAATCACGTTTAATGAAAGTTATTTCAAGTTGAAACAACGTAAATTTCATGTCAAATTGGTTTGAGTGTGTTATAACAGTGTGAAGAAGCTTCAGAGACAACATATGCATTTATTTAAGAATAATTCAATACACTTACACCTGTAACACATGTTTCACTTATTTTGTATTCTCCTTTGTCAACAGAAGCATCAGCAGAATCGCCCGATATGGTTTTCGTCATCATTCTGCTTTGAAAACTTGATGTACTATTTAACTAAATAATTTTAATTAAAAAAAAACGGGAATTGTCTTCTTTTTATAACATATTTTTAACATGGAAATCAAAAAAATGTACATAAGTATGTATTCATGTTAATTTAACAAGATAAACTTTTGATTTTAATATTAAACATGTTTTTATGGATTCAATATTGTACAATGTTATTTTAACAGTGAATAATATTAAATTAAAGTGATTTAAGGTTATTTTAATATTTTTCATTTAAAATTAATATGAAATAATGATCAATTTAAATAAAGGGCATACTTTTGCAGAAATTTACTATGATTCTCAATCAACTTTTTTCCATGTTAATTTTACATTGGTATTTTATTGATATATCACTTAATATCAATGAGCACCGGTCAAAAAAACTTTCGTTTTTATTAAAAAATATTTGATAAATTTAAAGTTATTCTGTCAATAATTCGATTATGTACAAAAAGTCCAAAATTTTCATTTTTCATGTGTATAACAGGTGTTCAAAAATTAAATTAAAGTGAACTCTAAAGCCAATGAATGGGGTTATTGGTTAATTTGTATATAACAACATTTAATATGAAGTTTGGTGACGATTGGGTTAAGAAAAGTCGATTGAAATGTAAAATAGTGTGTACAAGGCAAAACAATCATTTATTTAAGTTTATGGAAAATTTTTTTAATGTCGTAAAAGTTTTTAGTCTAGATTATAAATAATTCGAAATGAACATACCATTATGTTTTTAAAAAAGAAATAAAAAAAAATCGGTTTAGAACTAGTAATAAATGATGGCCCCAGACCACTAATGTGCCAATTATTACTTGACCTAGAAATGCGATAACACACCTTAAATAGTTTTAAAATTTATTTGTGCAATATAATTTTTTATTCAAAAGACTAAAAATTGTCAAATAATAATTACGCATTACATGGATAACTGTTGCACGTGGGAATATAATCCAAACTAGAATATCCTTATTATTTTTTAAAAAAGTGTAAATAATATTAATTTTGTATAATAAACTTTCTTAAAAATTAAGTGATTTTGTGGTCCCATGCAAATTCATTATAGGAAAGTTCGACTGTATATTAGTAGATATTTAAAAAAACAACTACATATTTCCTTTCGATAGAAATGATCTCTTGTAGAACATGGTACAAGTAAAACCTAAATAAATATTCAAATTATCCGTTAATAATTATGTTTTTTTTTACAGGGGCTTATTTTGGGGATTCTTTCATTTATCGGGGGAAATTTGGGGAAATTTATTTTTAAATTTGGGGAGAACGAAAAAAATTACCTGGCAGCCCTGGTTCAAAATTCCAAAGCATCAAACATTAAACATTGCCTTATTTATCGAATTGTACTTACATTTATTTCTTGGCATAACTTATTAACAATTAAATTAGCAGTAAAATTGCCACAATTAAATGAAATTCCTGCCGGGAATTCCCGCACAAATTATCCGGGATTTGTTACTAAAAAATGTGCGGGAAATCCCGTATGAAAAAAAGGAGGACCAAAATTGATTCACATATTTCTTCAATATATGTGTATAAGGAGTATTTAGTGTATAAAATGAGCCAGATCGGTCCATTATTTTACCTGCTTTCCCCCCTTTTATGAATTTAGAATAAGTTGATGAAATATTCTTTATACATTTATAAAATTGGTTTGGTTCAAGAAAAATCAGCCAAACTCGAGCTAATATTTCACCTTACCCCAATGCAAATGTGATCCTGGAATAATACGAAGAACTACAATGACTAAATTAAGGTCATATATTATTTCTGTGGCATTTTAACAAAACATCTTAAGTCAAATTTAAAAAGTTGAAAAAATGTTGTAAATCGTACGTTTTTCATTCAAAAAACAGTTTTGCTTAATATTCTTTAATTTCGCTTATTTTATTATTTGATAAAAATGATTTTTCACAGAGTTTTATTAAAAATTTTTTTGCTATCTTATCTCGACTTAAGATGTTTTGTCTAAATATGCCACAGATTTGTATTTACGGCTTATTTGGTATTTACAATGTGCCCAATAAGTTCATTATTTCAATTTGCCCCCATAGGATTTTTTCCAAATAATTCGACTTTCATGAGTTCTTTTTAACATACATACTTACGTATTTTGTATACGATTGGATGGATACAAAGTGATTTTTTCGACAAGAAAAACTTTAAAAAAACTGTTGAGTTATAAGGAAAATACAAAAAGGATTTCAAAATTTTAGCAAAAAAACCTAAACGTTATAATAGAGATCTAATTTGACTTTCAGAACATTTTGCTTTAAACTTTACGATCCGATCTTAAAAATATTCTCATATAACTTTTGGAATCTAAAACAACAAAAAAAGTAAAACTACAAAACATTGCCCTTTTATTACTATGGGGAAGGGTAAATAAGATTCGGCTTTGCCGAGAAAAGCACTCTTACTTGTTTTCTAAACTTTTATTTTCAAATACATGCACAGACTACTAGATCAATAATTTATAAATTATTATTGTTGTAGTTGTTGTTTTTCATGAAACAAAAATGGCATTAGAAAATCTAAACAACGAGTTTTGATTTAAAACCAAGCAGCACAAGTGCACAACTTTATTCTCTCAGGGCTGTTAGGCTTTTTTATTCAAAAATCGTCAAAAGTTTTAACAAAATTTTGAAAAGAAATACATTAGAAAAAATATATTTTCATAAAAACATAACAAAAATTAGTTTATTTCATTTATCCATATTCACAAAATTAAAATTAAAAAAAAAAATTAAATCTCATTTGCTATTAACTCGAGCTATACATACTTTAAATGATTAATTTTTCGCGCTATCACTAATGCAAATTGTTTTTACTGTTGAAGGTGCTAAACCAAGGGTTCTGTCTATGTATATCAACAGTCTTTTTACCCGACATGAAACGTTTTATTACGTCCAATTTTAGTTCCAAACTAATAAATTTTCTTCTCTTTGCACTCATTTTTCTACACAACTTCTTATTAAGAACTAACTTCTTACTTCCTAACACGCAACTATACTTAGAATAACTTACCTAACAGAACTAAATGGGAATTCGCCTTTTTACACGCAAATAGAAAAATTCTTCACATATAATCACAGACTTCAGCGAACGAATGCAATCTTATGTAGCGACGCAAATCGAAATAAAAACGCACAGCAGACCAAATAGGACCGAGGCAAATCGGGGCTCTAGTTTGCAGTATCGAATATAATTGTAGAATTTTAATAACTAATGCTTCCAACCCCGGGTCTCCACGTACCAATATTTATTGCGGCAAACATCAAATTTGATTGCTCCATAAAATTTGCGACGTATAGACCGCATATTGCCATGAGTGGCAATCCATTGCGCAATGATTGCTCTTCTTATTGCTTAGCAATCTGCTGTAAAATGAGTAGTCATTTATCTGACATTTCATTTCTCTGTACGTTTGTTTATGGCAAAGCAATTTCACTTGTTCTCCAGCAATATAGTCAGCAATTATTGCTCCATTGTTCTGCCGACGTTATTGCTTGTACTTATCAATAAAAATTGCTACGTGGAGACCCAGCGTAATGAAAGCCACCTGGTTTGTGATAAGGGAAGAATTTTTTTTTTTTTTTTGTTTAATTTCCAATAATTTTTGTACTTCGAAAAATTGATTTTTACGTTTTATTCCCAATATAATTGATGTCAGCAAATCGTCAGAACACTATTACTTTTAGTTAAAAAATCGTAATTTTACTGTATTTTCTCAAAAAAATCGTCAAAATGACGAAAAATCGTCACATCTAACAACCCTGCTGGAAGTTGTTTGCTTGTTGGTGATCGTATTGTGTTGTTGTTTATACTAATAGATGAAGGGGATTTTTTACATAAAAATCCAAATTATATCTATGCGCAAACGGAATAGTAAATGTTAAAATATAATCTAAAAAAATAACAATAGGCAACAAGTAACCAGTTTTTAGAAAATATTAAAAATGACACTGAAATATTTTTGTATTAAATGAATTTAAAATATGCGATTGTTGATGATATTATTACTGCATGAATTTAAAATAAAAACGTTTTTATACCCTCCACAACTAGTGTTGGATGAATGATGGATGATATACATGTATTAAGTAGTGGCTTTTTCAGATGTTAAATTCATATGCGTTTCTGTTAAAATTAAAAAATACAGAAAGTTTATAATTTTTGCTTGCACACGATCGTTTTTGGTTTCAACTGACATAACCTAAAGACGTTTACAACAGCAAATTATGTACTGATTTATATTTCTTTTCATTTTTAATTGTATTTTAGTTAATTAAAAATTTTGTTTTTTAAAGAATATGCATAAATAGATTTTAATGTATATTTGCCGTCACAAACAAAGGACTTGCAAGACAGCGGATGTCAGATGGTGTGTCCGCTCAAAATAGAGCTGGCATTTACGAAAGCAAATTATAAGCAATTATAAAAAAATGGATAATCATTCAAAGAAGCAAATTTCGATCTACCAAAGGTTAAAAATACAATTTGGTTTAAGGATTGATATTTGACTATTGACGTCAGCAGTCGTCGATGGCTGCGAGTGTAAGACGGCAAATCCATCTGAGGAGATCGAGTGGTTGCGATCGAAACATGTCATGGTAACCAGCCGCCTGGGTTCGAATCTCAGGTCAGTCAAGAATGAATGATTATCAATAACAATTTTAATTGATTTTCATGTTGTAAAATTCCTTTCTTCATAAAAATAATTTAATGAAAATTAAATTTGATGAACTTAAGCCTGATTAAAAATTAAAAATTTGGATTAAAAACCATAAATAGTTCAACAAAATAACCACAATTCTAAATATTGTTAAAGCTAAGGCACGAGCTCTATGTGTACATTTGTCCTTCAAGTTGTGCTGCAAAAGGTCAACAAGAAAAAGAAAGACAAAATGAAAAAACAAAAAAATGTACTTTGGACTTCAAGAAGAATTCTTGACATAAGTACGGAAAAAACAGAAGTTAGGAAAAACATGTAAAATCAATTAAAAAAATGGATAATCATTCAAAGAAGCAAATTTCGATCTACCAAAGGTTAAAAATACAATTTGGTTTAAGGATTGATATTTGACTATTGACGTCAGCAGTCGTCGATGGCTGCGAGTGTAAGACGGCAAATCCATCTGAGGAGATCGAGTGGTTGCGATCGAAACATGTCATGGTAACCAGCCGCCTGGGTTCGAATCTCAGGTCAGTCAAGAATGAATGATTATCAATAACAATTTTAATTGATTTTCATGTTGTAAAATTCCTTTCTTCATAAAAATAATTTAATGAAAATTAAATTTGATGAACTTAAGCCTGATTAAAAATTACAAATTTTTTCCTTTGCCCGAAATGTATGCATTTTGCAGTGGGAAATTTGACAAGCACACTGCTAAAAATATGTCGTCTAAAACCATCTTTAGTTTGTCATTCGTATAAAAATTTGTTTCTAATTATTACAGTCCGCCTAAAGTATATACATTCTGTGTTCTTAAGTTATTCTACGTCGATTTAACCATGTCCATCTGCTTAAATCACGCTTATTTCCGAACGACTCAATGGAAAATAACAATTTTGGCGTCAAAAACTCTGTCAGTTTGAGATTGGAATCCCTCGTATTCGGTTTAGTATAACAAGAGTTATGAACGCAACCCTAAAAAATATATATATTCTTTTTTTTTTGTTTAAGACTAACAACATTGTTGCCTGAATGTCAGGATGAATTAATTTTGCACAAATTCATTTAATAACAAGAAATCACAATGCTCTGTTACGTTAAGATCAGTTTATAACTTTCCATATGCCCCGTATAAAGAAAAAATTTAAGTACTCCTTAAACCTACACAGAAACGATTTCAAATCAAAAATTTGTGATATGAATTAAAAAATTAATTAAATTTGCACCAGTAAACAAATTAATAGTATCATTTAAACGTTAAATTTACTTGATTTACCGTTTAATTAACTTGATTAAATTTTTTGATTAATGCTTAATTGCTAAAATTTTCTGTATAATAAAATACACAACACTATTGAATTAAAATTTTGTTCATCAAATTCTCACAAAACAAGAAATCATCCAGCAAAATCAGTCAATAACTTACCATAGGCCCCATATAAAACCTAGAAGACATACGTCTAAGGCCGTAGCGAATACTGCTTCAAGAATTTGGAAGTTGTTTTTAATACATTTTTAATCTAAAGCTCGCTCCTGATACATTCCTACTCTCGGTGAAGTCTAAGACCCCTTACTGGCTTTTAAACGCCATTTATACAAAAGATGCCCTAATAAAAACTTTAACAATAATGAAAATTATCTAAAAAAAAAAAACGCAATTTAAAAAAAGTTAAGAAAAAATATTGAAAAATAAATAGATTTGATCTACAAATCAAAAGTCCTATTAAAACCAAATTTTGTTCTATTGTGTCGTTCGAAATTAGTTTAAAATTTAATTTTTAATTTTAGTTTCGAAATGTTTATCTGATAAAATTTAATCCAGCTCAGCTGAATTTTAAAGATATATTATTTTTTTAAATTTGCATGCTGTTATAAGTAGCAGTTATTTTGTTTGCGAATTAAAAAAGCGCAAAGTTAACCACACTGTGTCTGGTTGACAGCATCAATGAAAAAGTAAGCTAAAACCAGTTTTTCGGAATTATTTTTTTCCTTACGATTTTGAATTATCTCACCATAGTTAGACCGTGATAATTGTTTATTATTTTTTTTATACTTATACATATACAGATATACATATGTACATATATTTATTTTTATCACTTCTTTTAATATTTTAGTTTGTGTTTTTCACTTTGTTGTCATTGATGGTGGTTTGTGTGAAGTGGTTATTTATTGGTTGGAATGTTTAGTCCGTCTTAGAAAAAGTAAAATAACTTGACTTGTTTTAAATTTAAACTTGATATTTTTTTTTTTGTTTTGGCTTTTTTTCTCTGCAGCATGTTTTCACTTTATCTGATATCTGAGGCACAAAGCAAGAGTTACATGTGTAAATATCACTATTTTGTATTCGTATGTGGCACAATGTTTTGAAACCAAAACATGTGTAATAATTTAAAAGAAAACACAGAAATAAAAATGTTGTCATTACTAAATGAAGCAGACAAAATGGTTTCAAGAAAACACTTTCTTTTGAAAGATGTGTAAAACTTGCAAATGAATTTATAAAATAAAATTAAACATAAATACGAGTACAAACATATACCTATATGTACATATTTTTTTTATAAATTAATTTTTTTATACAACACCTTGACACTCACTTTAAAAAATTAATATTTTTAACCTTTTTTTTCTTTTTTGCACGAATATAACTTTTTTCTTGTCTTGTTATTGAATTTTTTTTTTACTTGAAAAAATTGTTGTTTTTGTCTACTTTATTTCTTTTTGAATTCACTAAATTAAAAAAAATACCATTTTCCGCGTTTTTGTGACTTAACAACCGTTGTTAACACCAGACCGCACTCAACTGAACAAAATTTTATGAAGTTAAATGCTTAAACCTGATGTTTGACTGTTGTTGGCCACAAGTATGTTCATACCAGCGGTAAAAACTATTAAATTTTAATTTTAAATCAATCATAATCTCTTTGATTTTATTTTGGTTGGAATAGAGCTTAACTTTGAAGTATTAAATAGACGAATGTTTATTTGCTTTTTGGTTAAATTTGTTAAATTAAATTTGTACCAAATAGTACCAAATCATTAAAAACAAAGCAAGTAAGAAAGTATAGTCAGTCAAGCCCGACCATCTGATACCCTACACCGCAGTATTGGCAATCATTAACCCACCAAAGAAAAATTATGTTATGAGGTCAAGATTCATATTGATGGTTTTCTTCCGCAACCTCGTAACTCAAAAACTACTTCTTTGCAGGAGAGACAAAATACTCTTTTTTTTACCAAATATTTGAAACTTTTTGCTATATATTCTTTTATAATCCAAGAATTAGGAAAAATTCCGATATTCCGCCAAACAAAAAAATTGCAAAATTGTAAGACGGTAGGTATTTACTGATTACTTTTCCGGTTAAAACAAAAAATCGGAAAAAATTTAGTTACGTGGTTGCGGAAGAAACCCATCGATATAGAAGTTCATGGTGTTGAATATGATATACATATGTATGTACTGTTAGCTTTAATCAGCGACTTCGTTCACTTCAAAATTAGAATGGTTAATTACACATGGATCATGCCAAAATTACACATGAAAATACAAATTACACATGCTTTCTTTTATTTGCAAACTCATGAGTTTTGTTTTGAATTTCATAATATGTATGATTGCGTTTTTTTAATTAACTTGTCATCGTTTTTTTATTTCATAAAAATACCGGTTCAAAACAAAAAATTCATACTATTTTTTATAGTATTTTATAACTAAAAAATAAACAAAACATCACATTTACATTCAGATCAATTTTTTTATTTTTCCAGATATTTAAAGCTTCCACTTTTTGTTTATAATGATTGGAATGGGAAAGTTTGGACCACAATTTGTATGTATTCCTTTTTAATTCTGTCTTACAATTATTTAAATTTAGCTCTCTTAACGTTTCCATTCTTTTAATTAAATTTTAAAGTTTTGGCAAAAATATTAAACCTTTTTACATCTTGTGACAAACTTATGCTACAAAACGTTAAAATTTTAAATTACACATGAAGCCAATTACACATGGGCTACACATGAAAAAAAAAATTCAACATGATATGTGTAATTACACAAAAGGAGGCAACACTGGTACAAAACTCTACTAACAAATTTATTTCACTCACTCGTTTTTTTTCTCATTTTTATTTTTTTTTTGCATCATACCGAAGATGTTTAGTAACCACTTTTTGTTCTAAAAATCTCCGATTTTTTTAATATGATCACATGTTTGTTTTATTTTCTGTTTATTTATACATATGTTTATCAAATAACAATTTTTCTTATTACAATTTGCATTTATAATTCACATCTCCATCTGAGTCATGCAGTCAAGCAACTAAAATAGGTGGTATTATTAAATCAGAATTATTATTTATGTAAGAAGGCACAACTTATCTGAAAACAATTTTGATTTTTAGAGACTACAAATAACGTTACCTTAATTCGAATATAAAAATTTACAATATTTAAATAGAATCAGGTACGTAATGAAAATCGTTAAAAAAAACTAAATCAAAAATGTCGTTATTAGGATTCAACATTTTTTTATTTTTCGAATTTATTCTATGAGCTAAATTTCAGTTCTGTATTTTATAAAGCTTTTTTGTAATAGTCCTATTCCTTCAATTTTTCAGAAACGACTTTTTTATTCTTCATTGCTGTCCAAAGGAAAGCTAAGGTAAAAATGTAACAAGAAGTTACAATATAATAGTCTGGAAGTGTATAAAAAAGTAATTTCTGAAAAATTGAAGGAATAGAACTATTACAAAAAAGCAATATAAAATACATAACTGAAATTAAGATCATAGAATAAATTCGAAAAATAAAAATATGTTGAATATACTTAATATAAAGTAACCTTCGAAAGGAAATAATTCCCAGTTTCTATTTGTTATTAGAAGTTTTAAAAATTAATTTTTAACACATATTTTTTCGACTTGTTGCTAAACAACTTCTTAATTTTATGTTATAGAAATATGGTCATTCAACTGTATTTTGCAAACAATAAAGCAACTAACCCCCATTATCATAACTTACCGATATTTAAAAGTAAACTTTAACCGGCCTTATAAAAACTTTACTTTAACCTAAATTGAGCGATTAAGTAAATTTAGGTTCTTCCTACCTGGTAGGTTAAATTAAGGTTGTAATAATGGAACACTTTTTAACGATTTACTAAAATTTAAAAAAGTTAAAGCAAAATATATATTTAAGATTTTTTTGCAGTTGTGTGATTTTTCAATAAGTTAAGTTTTGTATAACAAGTTTTTGTATTAAGACAAGTACATAAATAAATTTGAACTATTGATTTCCGTTAATTATACTTCCGCTTCCACTACAATCTTGGTTCTTCAGTGTTAAGTACATAAATATCAACCCTGCAACAAACAAAAACAACTTGGCAGCACTTCTTAAAATAAAATGACAGCTAGTTGATGACAATTAATAATTTGTGTAAATTAACATCCGACTTGTGAAAATTACTAAATTTTTTTCGTATAACAAATTAGTAATACAAAAAAAAATAATTAACGAATATTGTAAATACAATATGCTTAAAACATTATTAATAGGGATTTTAGCCTTAGGCTCGTTACATTGTTTAATACAAGCTGAAATAATACAAGATGAACTGGTAGTAAGCAATTTATTTACATTTTGTTTTTTTTTTATATAATTTAAATGAATTTTAGGGTGAAGCATCTGGCTTATATGCCATAGAGGGAAAAGTCTATCCTCCAGAAATACAAATGGGTATGAGTTATAACCCAAGTGCTGCCGCACAAAACAGCAATAACAAGTGGCAGACAGAAACCGTATTAACAATTAATGGTGGCGAGTATATGGGTTTTATTAGAGAAGATGGTTCCTTTGTTATTAGTTCGGTGCCTTCGGGAAGTTATGTTGTTGAAATTTATAATGCTGATTATTTCTATGAACCCATTAGAGTAGAAATAAATCCAAAGGGTAAATTCCGCGCCCGAAAGGTCAATTACGTGCAACCATCGCAGATTGTACAAGTGCCTTATCCCCTAAAACTAAAAGCTTTGACTAGATTTAAATATTTCCAAACACGTGAACAATGGAAGGTTTGTAAAATTAAAAAAAATTATAGAAAAAGTTGTAAATACAATGTTTTATTTCAGATTACAGATTTCCTATTCAGCCCAATGGTCTTAATGATGGTTTTGCCTTTGCTGCTAATGTTGGTCTTACCAAAAATGATTAACGATCCTGAAACTAAAAAAGAACTAGAAAACATTCAATTCCCTAAAATGAACAATGAAATGCCAGAAATAAGTGAAATGTTTACTTCATTGTTTAGTGGTGGTGCTCCAAAACAACCTGAAAAAGAAAAGAAATCTTCATCTAATAAGCAAGCCAAAAAAAGGAACTAGTCATTAACAGTTTAAAATGTGTAATAAGAATAAGTTAGTTTAAATTTACTATCGGCTATGTTCTAGAAATCGAATTAGATTGAAATTAAAGTTGAACAAATTGTAAAAACGATCCGGCTTTGCATGCTTAAAAAATGAATTATTTTACACACTTTAAATACCAAATATCTACCAGAACAGAACGCGGTTATTTTTAAAATAATTGAGCTAAAAATTCGATCGATTTCAATTCCACCTGGTTTATATTTCTAGAACATGGCTGTATTTAAATATATGAATGTATTTGAATAACAACTTAAGGACTTTTCTTTTTTTTTTATTTAAACCTATAAATAAAAATAAATTGGGTTGCTAACCAAACTAAATTAAATTAAATATGTTAGTTATTTTAAAAATCCAACAGTTTGTCTTCGTTTTGGGCCTACACGACTTTCTTCTAACTTCAAAGCTTTAACTAAGGCATCGTTTAGATGGTCAGCAGCTATCATACCCAAATTTATACAATTATACATGGTGTCTTTGTGAAGCGAACCTCCTCCCACTGTATGAGTGTGAGAAACGTAATCTGAAAATAAAAAAATGCTAAATTTAAGTATGTACTTCAATACCAGCAAAATGAATTATTATAATATATAGTTTAACTATACTCAAAAATCGATTTTGGGGTTTTTAATTGCACCTTAAAGCCTATGTGATTTGAGAATTGTTTTAAAATTAACTTGGTTAATGGAATGACTGCTAAGCCTGTATATTTGCTGAGTAACTATTAATTTAGCTGAAGAAAACAATCTTTGACCGCGCACTTATATAGGAAGGGTGAATAAATATTGTCTAGCATTTTTGTCCATGGTTGGATAAATTGTTTTGTTTTTCAGGTTCATCTTGTGGATTTAAATTTCGATTACAAACTGGTCTGTTTAAATATCGTCATTATTTAACAAGAAACAATATTGAGCAAATCATGGTTTGATTTCATCTTTTGTGTTTCTACAATATTACCGTGAATTTCCCTAAACCTAATTGTAATGTTGGATACGTTTAGGACTTTTTTGTTAACTGTCAACAGTTAGAAAAAATACTTAGGGTATTAAAAAATTGAGAAAGATAAAATTTAAAATGACCAAAGTTTTGATAATAATAAAAAAAATTGATTTTTAAAGCCTAATAATCGATTACATTATAAAATCGAAGACGTTAATACGAATTCCAAAATATTGATTTTTTAACACAAAATCGATTTTCGATGGGAATTCGACAACCCGTTTCATTAAAATTTGAAAATATGCTAAGTTCTGAAATAAGCTAGATTTTATAAGAACAAGTTATTTCTTCATATACTTATTTTTTTAATTTAAAACAGTTATTTGCAATTATGTACATACTTACTTTTATTGTTACGTTTTGATACTGCCACGACTACACTTGCAGTACTACACTCCTCCTCCTCTGCCGACGGATCTACCAGACAGCAATCGCCAATTTTACACACTGTTACTAATATGGGAATATTTTCTACTGCTATACGTGTGCAGTCATAGGGATCATCACTAATAATTAGCTCTGCTTCGCCAGCATCCATTAGAGCTGCAGTCACTCTGGGAATTTTACAATTGAAAATTGCTGCTTTGGCTGCTAAAGAAACAGCATCAAATAAATTGCCGCCGCATTCTAAAATCTAAAAATTTATGAAATATTGAGGGAATAGGATTATTGCAATAAAGCTTTATAAATTGAAATTTGATTCATTCATCATGTTCGAAAAATAAAGATGGTTAATTTTTTATAACATTATTTTGTTTACTAAAATAACATACCTATCTAGGTCAGGTATTTTTAAAATCTTACCAAAATATCAACGTATAGCTTCCAACATTGTTGACCCGGCAATATACACAAGGGTTTTAGATCAAAAGCCAATGGACTCTCGTAAGCGTTTGCTAAAGTATCTGATAATTCCAAAGCCAATTCTTCGCCTCCTCTACCTTCAAACTCTGGAGTAGCATTGGCAGAACTAGAATTTAATCCCTTATTTAAAACCCATCAATTATATTACCAAATTTTCTTACCAATCAACAAAGAAATCAATTTTTCCTTGATTTGGGAAAAGCGACGATGGTTTGTCTATTTCACATTTTACTCCTACTAACACATCGGTATTTGCCAGACGCAATCTAGCTGATCCACTGGCGTTGTTTACCACTTCGCATTCGAGTTCCATGGGCCGATAGTCTCGTCGTGATCTTCCATCACAACGAAAATCTTCCTGTTAATTTTCCATCAGTTTACGTTTTAGAAAATTATAAAAAAAATGAGATTTTACCTCTACTCCATGTAATATAAATGTTTTTTCTGCTTCACTCAAGGCAACATTAGCCATTTTAAAAAATCTTATATTAAACTAAAAACACAAAATTATCTGAAAATTTTGAGGGTTATGTTTATTATTTCCATAAACAAGACATGTCAATTTAGCAAAGATGCCACAAAAAAAAGTTGTATGTTAAGGCTGCCAGACTTAACTTAACAGTTATTATGTCCCAATCGACAATAGCTGCGTTCGTTTACCCCAAAATTTGTACAGGATTTTACTGAAATGCGTTCGCGTACACATAAATTTGCAAAAGAGAGCATCTACTGAGAGAGTAAAGTGACAGTTATCAGCAAAGACCCTGCAAATTTTCACTAAGCATGTAAAATTCAGTATAAAACAACGTCCATAACCTTTTAAGCAGTCATATGTTTGAATTAACCTTCTACTCAATTCGCCTTGGTCCCATTTTACAATGCGAAATGGTAGACAGACGAAGTTTGATGGCGTGGAGTTGAAGAGCTAGAGTGTGCAGTACACGACTATCTGCACTATAAATTTTTTATTTTTCTATTTCATTAATTTTATCAATTTTCTTAAGCCGCTCATACACTTGCAATATAATTGTTCAATTTTTCGTATTGTACAATTATCGCCAATGTGTATGTTATATTCGAAGGTAGCAAAATATATCGGTAAGAATCAAAATCCTTTTAATTTGTATTGCACAACGAAAATAAGTGCAATATACTGTGAAATGTGTTGGCAAGAATAAACGGCTCATACACTTTCAATAAAATTTTTCAATTTTACGTATTGTACAATTATATCGCCAATGTGTATGTGATATTCGAAGGTGACACAATATATTGGCAACAATCAAAAGGCTTTTGATTTTTATTCCACAATGAAAAGAAATGTGTTGGCAACATTGTACAATGCTGTTTATGTTATTCCTATAGGTTATGTTCACTTTTTTATCAATTAAATGAAACCATTGTGCGACTTATTGCATAATATAGGACAAAATGGAAATAATATGGCGAATACCATATACAATAATATTGCTTGTGTATGGGCTGCTTAAAGGTTATGTTTTGTTTTTAGTAAGAGTTGCGCCATATTTTCATTAAAACCGCTGTGCTTCTCTTTGAATAATATAGGGCAATGTAAAAATAATATTGCGAATAACATATACAATAACATTGTAAGTGGATGGAGCGCTTCTCATCTATGTCAGCTTAGTATCTATGCGAAAAACAACGATAGAAGGAAACGAATAATATCTGTATGTCTATTATTTTCACGATCATGAAGGTTAAGGCAAGTTCCAAGGCGAATTGATTAATAAGTGTCCTCATCGCTACAACAACAAAAAACAAGCAATTAGTCTAACTAAAAACCACAGTGGGAAGACAGTAATGTGTAAAAACAAGAGGTGAGACAGAAAGCGTTTTTTGGTAGTAAGTTGGCAAATCGTGATTAAAACAAAAACAACATAGCGCAAAAATGATTTTTTTTTTGTTTGATTAATTTAATTTGATTATTTCTCTTTTCACTTGCACAATTCCTCTTTTTAAGAATTTTAATGAAAACCAACATGAAAACATGGAATTAAAAATACATTTTAAAACCATAACGACAGAGTGTGTGACAAAATCTCAAACTGATTGTGCATGAAATAACCCTACAAAAAATGCATAACCAAAACTAAATAAACAAATTTTTGTACTAGCACACTTGCAACAATTTAACATTAGTTCTTCTACTCTAACATACATATATGTTAGAGCAGAACACCTAAACACACTTCCTAAAAAATTCCAATATTTTAATAGATTTTTGTCATACGCTTGTTAAATTTTGTGAATTACTTTAATTTATTTAATATTTACCATTGGTTTTAAAGAAAAAAAATATTATATAATTTGTTACTAGATTGCTTATTAAAGTAGAGAGCTAAAAACATGTCTTGAAGAAAGTGGCACCGCCAAACAGCGGCTTCAGAGGATTCTCTGGAAACAACAGAGGTCATGTTCGAATCGTTTAAGATTTGGTGGTGGTAATAAAGGAACAAATAATATAAAATCCTGATGACTTTTTAAGTATGTATTTGATTCTTTGGTCACAAGCTGTTAACAAAATAAAGTCTTTTAAAGATCTACAATAAATTAATTGGTCACACGTACGTTTACCTTAATTTCCAACCACAGAAGTAACGACACTTGGTATTTATTTTTCTAAAGTCTAATTTCCTGACTACAATTAATTGGATTATAATTTTATCAACAAAAAAAATTGTATTTAAAATGTAAATTTAAAAAAAAAATTTATTATTTTATAAAGGTAAGTACTAACCAATTTTTACGTTATGAATAACAAGTTGGCATTAATCATTATTTATTTATTTATTCATGGTATATAAAAGTATGTATATATAAAAAATAAGTACAACTATGAGATCTCATTATGTAAAATAAACATATACATACCAACATCATGACAACCCAACCGACTCCCATACATTATAACGAGTAAATTTAAGCAGGATAAAAACAAGAAAGTGAAAAACCCCAAAAATGATCAGTGATTACAACATTGAGCTATGTGAATTCAGTTACACACAAAGGTAACACTTAAAGACTGCAAGACAGAAATGGCCAAAGAACGTATTTAGGTTATGATTGACTCAAGATTGACTAATAAAAAACAGTATAGCAACCATATACATATATGTTCCGAAGTCAAGTGGAACTAATAAATTAGAGAGAGAGGCAAAACACTACTGGTCCTATAACTAGTAATTGACCAGTGGTCTTGTAGGAAAATTACACTTTTAATAATGCCGCTGTTCCGTGGTGTGGCAGCTCTGGAAAATGACTTGCAAGTATCATTTTATAATACATTTTATTTATAAATAAGAAGAAGCAAGAAACATTCGAGTCATTTTGCGAAAATTTTGGGATTAGCCGCAAATTTTTTACTAAAAATATTAAGTTTATAACTAATTAAATATAAAACATGGTTTTTGGTAATAATTGGATGGATGCTGCGCACAGCACTGGTGTAAGTTTATTTTTATACAGCAATAACTACAAATATTAATACTGCTTAATTTTACTGCAGACCACAATTATGGCTGTGGAATTTGATGGCGGTGTAGTCATTGGTGCCGATTCCCGTACCAGTACTGGTGTTTATGTAGCCAACAGAGTTACCGATAAACTTACTCGAATTACGGATAAAATCTACTGCTGTCGTAGTGGTTCTGCAGCTGATACCCAAGCTATTGCGGATATTGTTGCATACTCTTTAAACTACCATGAAAATCAAACTGGGGATGAGCCTTTAGTAGCTGAAGCAGCTTCTGAGTTCCGTAATTATTGTTATAATTATCGTGATTCATTGGTGGCTGGTATCATTGTGGCCGGTTGGGATAAAAAGAAAGGTGGTCAAGTATATTCCATTCCTTTAGGAGGTATGTTGAAACGTGAACCTGTTACTATTGGTGGCTCTGGGTCGAGTTATATTTATGGTTTTGTTCGTGAATTTTACAAACATAACATGAAAAAGGATGATTGCATTGAATTTGTTAAAAAGGGTAAGTTGGATTTTCTTTTTAAACAATAATTTGTATTAGGTTAGCATAAGTTACTTTTGAGCCTGTAATATTTGAAGAAAAAAAATGTTTGCAAATATTAAAGTTCGAAATCGTTAAGCCAGCAAATAATCGGGGGTGTGCTGGAAAAGGAAAACGAAAAATGCAAGAATTTGGAAGTCGTTTTTAATAAACTTTAAACGTAATTCTTATATTTTTTGTTATAAAATCCTGTTTAATAGGGAAATAATTGTTGAATATTTGTCATAAAATTCTTTTATTACAGAAATCTTGTTTAAAGACGTCTTAAAATTCTTTCGTTTTACGTTTGCGATTTCCAGCACACCCCTGAATACTTTTAACAATCCAATTATAAATAAATAAAACCTAACAGAAGTCCAAATAAATGATTTTAGGTTGTAATATTTAAAATTAGATATAGGTACATGACCGCCACTTTAACCAAGAAATATATTTTTATGTTTTTACTTTATAAGCAGCTTTTTCGTTTATTTCTTTAAAGTAAACTTTTGAGTTCTTTTAATTGAAAATCAAAATTAACACACGCCCATATTCGGATTAACAAACTGTTGTAATAAATTATTAGATTCACAAAATTTATCCACTTATATCAGTAAATCTAATATAATTTAAAATTTTTCAGCTGTAAGACATGCTATGTATCACGACGGTAGCTCCGGTGGTGTAGTACGTATTGGTATTATTACTGGGGAAGGTATTGAGCGCAAGGTTTTCTTTAATACCGAAACTGGCGAACCTCTAGTTACTGACCAATAAAATATCTACATTTATCAACTTTTACATAAAATCGTTTACAAGTTTTGTTTTAAAAAAATATTCGAAACGATAGAAAATAAAAAAGCTTCAAAGAAGCTTAGTTTGAAATTCAACATTTCCGATTTATGATATATAAAATGTTTTTTATTTTGTTTTTAAATAAGTCTTATAAAAAAATTATTTAATATAAATCTTAGTAACTGAATTATTAACAATATCACCTTAAAGCATGTTCATTTGGCATAACATACAGTTTTAAAACTAATAATACTTTAATATATATATAAAAATTAAACCGCTTAAAATGTCAGGCATTCATTAAAAGAAAATTTAGATTAGATTTCTCTTATTAATAAATAATAATAATAACAAATAATTAGCAGTCAGTTTTTGGATTTCCCCTTTCCAAAGGTTGTTGTTCTACATCTAAAGATTCTTGTTGTTGTTTTGACAAACTTTTTTCCTTCAAATATTTACGATATCTAAATACAATTTCTGGTGTCCAAACAACAATAACCAAAAGCAAAAGACCATTTTGAGCGTGCAAACAAAGAACATATGAGTTGGTAAAATCTCTTATCCAACCCAATAATTGACCTACTGTTATAACTAAAACACCCTTAGAAATCATATTCAAACCCAAGCCACCGGGTAGCTTTTCAGGTTTAACATGACCTGATATTGTTAAATTGTTGTTTAAGACAGTGGCCGACTTTGTCATTCCAGTAAAAACAGACATTACAATTATGCTGGTAAGATCAACTGATTCAGCAAGAGCTAAGATTAGAAAAGATAATTTAGTATTTAGTGTGTGTTAATTTGTTTACGCCTAACTTACCAGCTCTGGATATTAAAAGACCTACGGTACCCAATAAAAATATAACACGATAAGGTATTTTTAATTTATCTGTTATACAAGGAAGTAATAAACGACAAATGATATCAGCTCCAGCCATAATGGACATACAACTTGCTGTTGTGGTTTTTGTAAATCCCACAGAGTACTGGAAAAAAATAATGTACATAATTTAATATACAAATATAAAAAATATTAAAATTTAACAAAATATTAAATTATGATTTCTATCTGATATAAAATATGAACTTTAAATGATTCATAATATATTTTAGACCTTCAATAATTACCTGCAAAAAACTTGGAAAAATCATGGTGAAATTAATGGTCGAAGTGTAAACCAAAGCCATTCCTATAATTATACTCCAAAAAGCCGGATCTTTTAACAATTCCAAATCCATGGCCTGTATTAAACGTTGGCAACTTTTATTACATAATTTTTCTGGTTTAAGTAGTAATTGTTGATCAATTTTTTCCGAACACTCTTTATTATTATGTGGCAATAAAGCGGTTTCCTGGGATTTTTGTTTGTCATTCTTCTTATGCGCTTCTGTGTCGTTGCCATTTCCTATTTTGATTTCCATAATAGAATCGTCTTTAGCTTGCTTATGTGTATTCTCCAATATCAATTTTAAATGTTTACGATTATTATGTTTTAGGGGATTTAGCGGTTTTAAAAATAAAGCGCCAATTAGCTAATGAAAGAAAAGAAAATTTAAAAAATAAATCGTGAAATGTAAATTATTTATTTATTTATTAATTCATTTATTTACGTAATATTAAGCCATTTAGGCCAAAAAACAATATTACAAGTAATATATGCTTAAGCTACATACATATATATGTATGTATATATGTATAATATTAATTAATCAATAATTATAATTCATAAAAAAAACCAACAAAATGAAAATTAAAAATAATAAACATACCATTACTTAGATTAGTATTGCGTTATTAAAAATTTTGTTTATATACATAAAAAACAAAAAAATCAATGATCAATATAGTTCATCAGAATTAGCCAGAAAAAAGCAAAATACATTTACGACCATTTTCAGTTAAAACTAACTATTACTTTAGCTTCCAGTTTACAGTACGTTTTAAAAGTTATAACTGGTAGTTAATTATAACTGCACTTTTTGGCCGTTAAACGTTAAGAATCTGATGTACATATGTGATCTCAAAATGTTTTTGATTTATGCAGCATACATTTTAAATTTGTTCTCATTTTAAAATTTTACAGTTTTCTTACTTGAATTTACATGTAAATTTATTCAAATTAATTATTTTCTTACCGATTTTAGAACTTGTATAAAAAAAAGTTGGTATTTTTCTAATCAAATTAAAAATAAATTTTTTTACTATTTTTACTTACCCCCGTTAATGACAACATCGACATGGCCATGACCGTAAAGCGAAAACCATAGTGTTCCAAAAATATACGTACAATATGAGGTATAAAAACTTGTCCCAAGCCAGCACCAGCCAATGAAACTCCCACAGCTCTACCACGTTTTGTAGAAAAATATGAATTTATAGCCATAAATGTGGAGGGAGATATTAAACCTAAACCTATGCCCACCTAAAATAGAAATAAAAAAATTATTAAAAAATCTAAATTTTTCCAAATCTGGGTGCAAATTCTTTCAGTCGTGGTAGAATACTTTTTCGGTTTGAAAGCCATTTTATTTCTAATTTTTACAGTCGATACTGAACGAATTGAAATTATTTTTTCAGTGTTCTGAAAACTCAAATAAATGCTTTGCAACACTGGAAAAATAATTGCGATTCGTGCAGTAGAGACTGAATAAATTATAAATGAAATTGCTCTCGAATTGAAAATGTATGCGATCACGACTGCACCCTGTTCTTGACACTTACAAAGAAGCTATAGCCAATAATAAAATGCCAACCCTGGGTAGCAAAAGCACATAACATTAAACCAAAAGACACCATTAAGCAGCCAGTGGCAGCTACATTGCGAGGTTTAAAACTTTTTATAGCCGGCCCTATGAAAAGACCCGAAAAATTCAAAGACAAACTATTAAGGTTTGTTATTAAAGCTGCTGTGAAGGTTTCTTGTTGCATTTCCTGCAACTGGGAGCCGAATAGCAAGCCAAATACCGATAAAATTGATTGATTTGTCATCTGAAAAAATTGTGTATAGAATAAATTACTGAAAATTACTTTAAAAATTGTAAAAGCTATTTACTTACATTTATTAAGGCCACTGCTGCAACTATAACCCAACCCCATCCCCCATCGGGCACCGACTTTGTGGTTGCATCCATTTTCAGTTGTTTGCTTTAGTTTTGTAATCTTTAAAAGATAAATGTTTAGTTTTATTATTTATTTAGTTATTGTTAAAAACCTAGTGTATAATTTATGTTTTTATTGTTACGTAGTGATTTGGTAGATCAATGGATAATGTGTTCATAGATGATTATTGAAAAAGTTTCACATGGAATGACAAACTTAGTATAACCTTATACGCCGTTAGTGGCAAAGGGTACTAAAAGTTATTTACTAAATTTTTTCTACTGCAACATCTGCAACATTGTCATAACACAAAAAATTTAATTTTGGAGTTCGTGATGCATAATTGGTTTTTCTTTATATTGTGTATACAATTAATCTTTATATCTTGTATACATACTTTCCGCGTTTGAAGAGGATGTGTCGTTATTTTTTCTAAGTGGTGCGAGCAAATTAAAATCGTTGAACATGTTTATTTTATATATTCAATTTTTAATTAGCGCACTTCGTTTATAAACCTTTTTAACGCTGCGATGTTGCACCTTTTTGTGTCTTCGAGGATTAAGGCCCTAACTCACATAATTGCAACTTTTCAGGAGAAGGTCAAAGCGTAAGTCTGCATTTACACTATGAAAGTTTTCTTTCAGGAAGTCTGAGAAACGGCTATTCTTCTCTCCCCTCTCACCAATATACTACGACTTTCTAAAAGAACTCAAAGTGTGAACCCAGATTAATAGAAACTGTATGTAGTAAAATGTAAAAATTGCTTATTGTAAAACCATTATTTTTGATACCTACTATTGCATTAAATTTTTGTGATGTGTATCGAAATCACAAAAAACGTAATTGCGAAAAAATTTAGTTAGGGCCTTTCTACATGAGACCAACCAATTGTAAATATGTATGTAGTATATGCCAAATTATTTTTAAAATATGTATTGAAAGTTTACCAACAAAAATAGTATAGGTATTACATTTAAATGGATTTTCGCCATGAGAAATAGGTACGTATTTAAATAAAAAAAATTGGAATAAATAAATGTCGCAACAATTATATTTTCTTAACTTTTATTTATTTTTAGATAAGACGACGCCAAAAATTTAAACAAATTGAGAAAATTTGTTGAAAATAGATTTTGTTAAATATGTACATAGTTATTTATACATATTGTATGTACTTACAGGCTTTTAAATGTTCGTTATTATAATAATTTATGCTGTAGGTAGGTATACAATTTTTTTTTTTTTTGTTTACTTTTGTTTTTTTTTTAATTTATTTCGCACCAACAAAGAGATTTCGCTTACATTTTATTTGTAAATATTTTTGTTCAAATATTAAAATTGTAATATGTATTAAAAATAAACCTCCAGATGCCTTTTAATAGATCGCTTGGTAATTGTTTACTTATATTTCATTTAGTAATTTTTCCATGGCAATAGAAGAAAGTCGCAAAAAATTAAATGTCATTTGATAAGGCAATTTCACCATGCCTTATATTTAAAATACAGCTGTTCGTGGTGAATTTGTTGTTGATTATAAAACAGAAAGTGGGAAATGTACTGTTGCATGAGGGGAAAAAACTACCCTACAAGAAATGCATAACCAAAACAAAAAAAATTACTATACTATAACACTATATTGGTCAACACTACCGGTCATATAACTAGTAAAATGACCGGTAGTCTTCTTGTAGGGTAGTAATGCAAATTAATAGTGTTGAAAAGTCGTTTTATTTTTAAATTTTAAAAATGGCTCATTAATAATCTAGTAATTGCATGCATTGAAAGTTAAACTTTTCACTTTATTTGTTGTAGAGTTGGGCAAAATCGTAACTTTTGTGGAATCGTTCCGATCGATCCGAAAGGTCAAAGGAACTAGATCGTTCTTTCGTTCATCGTTCCTGTTTTTAAGTTTGAACAATGAATGAATGAGGAACGAGAAATCTTCTCTGTCGTTCGCGAAAACGTCAACAAACCAATATTTGTAATTGTTTGTTTTCATGGTGTGGGGTAACACCCACATAAATAAGAATTATATATTTTTTTAAAGTTTGTAAAAAAATAACATTCAATATATGTATTTCAAAAATGTTTTAAGAATTTCCTAAATGTGTAACTGTTTTAATCTGCGCGTGCCCTAATGCCGTTGCTGGTGGTGAACAAGTGGTATGTCGCTAATAGCACTTGTCAACATTTAACATCAATTTGCGAAGATCTTGGAATTTTACCATAAGAAATGCATAGGGCTAAAAATCAAAATATTTCAACATCTTTACAAAATGTTCCTATCTCATTGTATTCCAATCTACATCTTCCGATTATTTTGGTGTCACCGCTAGAAAAGTGCTATTATTTTTGTGGCATCACTGACAAAATGGCATTTGCTTTGAAAGCAGCGCTACCATTTCTTAAGTTTTTCCCATTTTTCAAGCCTTATTTTGCTTGATTTTTTTATATAGCTAAACAAAACGAATTCAAAATATATTTTGGCGTTATCTTTTAAAATTTTGACACTTTTGTAGTAAACAAGTATTTAAAAAAATTTTTTTTTTTTAGAAATGGTGACATTTTTCATTGATAGTAGATGTTAGATGTTTCAAGTGTGAACGCGTATTTCACATTTTCAACATCTTCCAATGTTTAAAACTAGACATTGCTACAAGTTTTATTTGAAATTCGGAATGGAAAGATCATGGGTTCAGAATTATATACAAATTTAATATGTAGAATATATGTAGAAATATTGCAAAACAAAATAAGCGAATAATAGTTTTTTTTCATTTTGTCTTTAATTAGTTTTATTTTAGGCTAATTTTAAGCGATTTGCGTTTTTAGAACATGGACGTAAATAAATTTTATAACATATAACATTAATTTACTGAAAATAACAATTTCTAAATTAAATTTGTTGCTTAATTTGTAATACATATAACTTTGTTAATTTAACACAAATTTATATACATATAAACACCTCCTTAGTCTACAAATTTTAATGATTTTCTTTAATTAAGTACATTCTGGTTTTGTTCTTGCTTTGTATTCAACTCATGAATCGTTTAAGTTCAAAATTCAATAAAGCAGTTTCAAAACCGGTTCGGGCTGCTTTTGAAATCCATCCTATCAACTAGATTAAAAATAAAAACACATCTGACAATTAAAATGTGAGGAGACTTTGTAAGCCGCTATATAAACTTACAACACGTACACACATGTTCAGACTCTTAGTATATAAATTTTATTGATCAAATGTTTATAGATGTACAATATTTAGATTTAAATTCAAATGACCGTTATCAGTGGAAAAACTATTTGGTTTTTTTTCGTTCTTAAAATTATTATTAGCATATAGAGAGTTACAATTGATTTGATTGGTTGATGTTTGAAAACAAACAAATATATTTATATATTCATACAGAAGTATTTATATATACAAAATTAAATTACAATTATCTCTAGACGAAGTCGAAGGCTCAATTTGTTTTTTATTTCTATAAAAAAAACTAAAACCAGCTCAAAGCGGTTTTTAAGAAAATGTTTCTTTCTTTTTAATCCTCTTGTCTTATCTCAAAAAAATTATTTTGTTTATTTCAGTCCGACATGATTTTACAATTATTTTATTTTCATTGCCTGTTCTAGAAATTTTTAATAAAGCATCTTGTTTAAATAAAACATCTTCTGCATTTTAAAACTAGACTAAAATCATGAAAAATCATGACTGGATGAAATTATTTCTTCAAATAGTTAATTCAAAAATGTTTTGATGTTTTTCTTTTAATCTGGTTCAATCTGCTTTTTAAATTTTGCTTGTTTGTGAAATATTTTCACATAATTAATTTAAGCTTAAAAATATAAATTATGTTATTTTTTATTAGAGTTCAAAGAAAGGTTAAAAACGTTTTTGCTAATAATATTAAATGTTTGAACATTTGATTTAAGTAGAAAGTCCTTGTAAAAAGTAAATGGTAAAAAACACAAAATTTGAAACTGGTAAAACTACTTTTGTTTTTCAGAATATTTTTACTAATTCAGAACATCTCAGATCAAGGTAAAAACATTAAATTTGATTTATGTATAGGCTTTTTATGGATTAGGTTTTCATTTAGGTCTGATAAAAACTGCGATGTTTTTTGCTTATAGGAAATTTTTACGAGACAGTAAAACCTCAAAAAACATTTAGGTATTTTTGGTAAATCGGTTAAACAATTAAAATATTTTTAATTTAAGTTTGAAAAAATTATTTATTTTTGTTTTTGTTTTTTGTAGAACTTAAAAATTGTTTAACGAATAACCTAATTTTTTTTAATTTTTATTGTGCGTGAATGAACTAACAAAATGTATTTGATATTTTACCGTTTTAACAAGTAATTCAAAGATGTAGATCTTTTATATCATTGTTTTAACACCATTGAAAACAAAATCTTTTAAGATCAAACTCCAAATATCTATGTATGCCAAAATAAAACATAAACTGCAAACTTCACTGTGTATTTAATTTTTGTTTATTATGCTTTTTATTATGTAAAGGTGTGATTTTTATTTATTCGTATTTAGGAATTGTTAAGTCCTCGTTACCCATACGTAAACGTTGCGTTCGCCTTAATGGTTGTAACTTACTAAAACACCCAAACTTCTTGCAATATGGTAAAAAGAAAACGGAAAACTTGTCAAAATTCATATCTATATATGTATGTATATAAAAAGAAGTTGTCCTATGTTCGTTATTTTATAACTCGAGAACCACTCAACCGATTTTCAAACGAGTACTGATAGGTGGCGCTGTTGTCGTGATATTTAATTTATTTTTGTTGATGGTAGATAGCGCTGGGGTCAAGTTATTAACAAAATTCTCCAGTATTTCATTTTTATTTAGAAAATCCCGAGCAGCGCCGGCACCAAACAGCTAGTTATATAGTTTAGCTTTCGTAAATTGTACGTTTGGTATAAAGATATAAAAAAACAAGTAAGAGTGCTATATTCGACTTTGCCGAATCTTATATACCCTTCACCATGATGAGATAAGAACAAAAAGTTATATAAATAATGTTCTCTAGATATAAATAAATATTAATTGAGCCAAGCCAACTTTTCATTTCATCATGCCTAAGAATATGACAAAATCAAAAAATTTATATACATATGTACCTAAGTCCGTTTCCTCTTTTGCCAAAGTTGATGTTTGAAATTGGTTTTATAACTTTGTAATCTTAAAATCGTTTTTTAGAACATAAAAAAATTAAATAAAAAAAAAATTTGGTTTTGAGACACGAACTGCCAACTTCATAAGTCTGACCCGAAAAGTTAACAACTTGGCTACGAATGCTTTTACTGAAGAAGCGTTAAATTAGAATGTATTGAGTCTATTAGTTTGTTTCTTTATTCGATCGGCATATCATGTGCATCCATGTGTATGCGTATGCGTAAAAAAACAACAAAAAAATGCAAGAAGAGATCAAACGTAGCAACAGCTCAAAAAACAAAACCTAGCCGCTATCATGTCTGGAGTCTCCGGAAAACAAATATCAAACGTAAGACGGACAGACGTACGGACATCGTTAAATCAACTTCTCTCCTCATAAGGACCCAGAATATATATACTTTATAGGGTGTAAGATCAATATTGTAGAAATTACAAACGGAATGACAAACTTATAGGTATATACCCTTTTCCACCTGTGGTGAAGGGTATAAAAACGTCGTGTGCGTCAATAAAATGTTTGCTTTGTCAACAAACAAATATAAAAATAAAATTCTTTAACAGCTGATTCGTTAAAATGAAGAAAATTTTAAATTTTATCACGTTTACGTAAGAGTATGTACCTAATTATGCAAAAGTTTGGAAAGGAAAACGGAACAGCTGCTCCGCAACGTATACGTTTACGTAAGAGTAACAAGGCCATTACTGTTTTGCATTAACTGTAAGCACATGATTTCTCGTTAATGATTGCTAATTATAACCACACCACATAGTGCTGATGTTTGTAACACAATAAAATATTGATCCCAGACGCACCTTAAAGTATACAGATCAAATATGAAATACTTTCTGAGTCTGAATTTTGGAGATAATTTGATGAAATTTGGTACATTATAATTGGCACAACGACCAAACCTATTGAAAATGGGGCAAATCGGTCCAAAATTTCTCATAGCCCATACACAAGCTTCTTTCCGGAAGGGTCTTTGGGCCCATAAACCATCTTATTATTTTGGTTTAAGATTAAATATATACATTTATATATAGTTATATGTCCTTTATTTACAACTGAATTAAATTACATAGCATATAAAACAATTATAAAAAGTTCAAAGTGAATAAATTGCATCAAGATTAAACTAATTGTATTGCAATCAAAATCATCTTACAAAATTTTATTGAAATCGGTCCATTTTGACCATAGCTCGCTTCCATGCTAATACTATTCCGGAAAATAGCTTTTAATGCCATAACTACCTAATAAATGTTAGAATTTACATAAAAATTGGCGACAATGACTTTTACGATAGCAACTAAGACATGACAAAATGTTGTGCTGGTGAGTCCAAAATTAACCATATAAACCCCCCTTTCTAAAATCACTTAAAGGCAAAGAAATTTTATGAAAATGAAGATATCTAAATAATATTTGGCACAAAGAACTTTCACATAAATTTTAACCTCGCAACATAATTTTGTTCTAGTCTAAAATAGGGCACACTACCAAAAATTGGACTTTCACTTTAGTTGTGACTTTGAAGAAATTACTAATTGAAATTGCAAGATTAAAAAAAATTTGATTGCATAGCAATAGGCTTTAAACGAAATTTTTTATTTTTGATTTTATTTTTGAAAAACAGGCAGATAATAAAAATATTGAAATTTTTAAATTATTTTGTATTTAAGCATTCATACTTACATTTTCTAAACTTATTTTTTAATGATTTTAATTTATTTGTTTATTATGCTTTTTATGTTTATTCAACTGTTTTACCGCTTTAAAAATGTTTTTTTGTTGAAACTACACTATAACTTTGGTGTCAAAAATAAAAAATGTATTCCGCAAATTTTTGAATTTAAAGTTTTTTATTTAGGTGTTGAACTCTCGACAATCAAAAACGTTTTAAATGTGTTTCAAGCATGTGCTTCTGAATTTATAGGTTGAAAAATAATCTTATTTAACGTTTTTATTAAGACTGTGTGTTTTGTTTGGATGAGTAAAAATATTCGAGATAATGTTTAAAACACACACAATACTTCACTAGGCAAAAAGATTAGAATAGAAAGAGTTAAACTTGAAGAAACAAATTTTAAAACTTTTAAATCAGATTTGGCTGAAGTGCAGTTTACGGGGCGTACGAAAAAAAATAAAAAAATATGCCATCCGATTCAGAATAAAAAACCCAAAATTAAAATTTAAGGGGGCTGAGGCCCGTGGGGCCCCCTGGAACCAATAAACTGCCCCGCCCACTTAGTGATATGTGTGGGTCCTCAAGTTAAAGGTAATTTGCTCACGATTGCAAATATGTATTTTTTTTTTGAATTCGCATATTATTTTCCTCTCTAGGTTGATTGAAGTATATTTTAGGTGCAGAAAAGCTTTAGTTAGCGAAGCCGGTGTTTGTTATACAATAGAGGAGAAAATCCTTGGGCCCGGCGGAAGTCCGCCAATGCAGAGACTTTAGGTAGCGAAGCCGGTATTTGTTATACCATCGAGGAAAAAATCCTTGAGCTCGGCCGAAGGCCTGTTATGCACAGAGGCTTTTGTTAGCGAAGCCGGTCTTTGTTATACTATAGAGCAGAAAATACTTGGGCCCGGCCGAAGGCCGTCTATGCAGAGAAGCTTTATTTAGCGAAGCCGGATTTTGTTATACCATAGAGGAGAAAATCCTTGCGCCCGGCCAAAGGTCGTCTACGCAGAAAATAATTCTTTAACACATCGGAAATATGCTATAGTTACAAAAAAAATTAAAAAAAAATCGAGCATAACACATTGAAAAATGCAAAATAAAACAAAATATATACATTCGTGAGCAAATTACCTTTAATTTGAGTACGTACACATAGATATGAGTGAATGGGGGCACTTTTCCCTCTGAGACAAAGTTATACCTCTTGCCATAAAGAACAAAAATTGTGAACATATAAAATCAAAAAAAACTTCATCTTCAAGATCAAAATCGCAAAAACTTTAAACAAATTCGATTTTTTTACCTTTTTCCCCCTGTTTAGGTCCAAAGGTATCAAGCCGTTCAAAATTCAAGGAAACAATAAACTACAAAAATGTCCCTAACATCTCAATAAACAAGAGCATATGAACTTCCTAGGAATGATTCTTAACACCGTTTAGGTAGCCGCAAAAGTGAACAATTTCTCGAAAATTTTACGGTGTGTAATATTTTAAGTCATGGAAAAATAACGATACGCGGACAAAAAATAACCGTGAAGGACCAAAAAAAAAAAAAAGACCCGTGTCTCCCAGTTTTGCCCAAAGTCATGCACTTTTTTTTAGGGCCCTTAAAGATTTGGGGCCTCAGTGTTATTTTTGCAAAACAGTGATAATTTTCCAAGGCTCATATCTTGCAAACCGTTCGGAATTTAGATTTATACTTAGATACACACTTTGGCCCGCAACGGTCTTCTTCAGTTATATGATACAAAGAATGCTGAAGAAGGCCGTAGCGGCCCAGAAAATGCTTTACATTCTGCTGTTATCTAATAGTTGTATACATTTTCTTTACAATTTACTTCATTGCTAGCCAAAGGATAGCTAAAGTAAGCCTCGTAACAGAAATATACAAACAAAAATTCTGATGGTGCATAGAAAATATTCCTGGAAAATATTGAAGGAATAAGACTATTAAAGTATAAGAGCTTTTGAGGATTATAATTTGACTTAGAATACACATTCGAATAATATGAAAATTTATATAAAAAAATGTACTCACCATGAGAAATAAATTCCCAGATTCTATTTGTTAAAATAATAAAGTTAAATACATAAAAATTTACAATAGGCACTATCCGGTTATTAGATACAAAGAATGCTGACGAAGGCTGTAGCGGGCCAGAAAATGCATTACATTCTGCTGGTATCTAATAGTTGTATACATTTTCTTTACAATTTACTTCATTGCTAGCCAAGGGATAGCTAAAGTAAGCCTCGTAACAGAAATATACAAACAAAAATTCTGATAGTGCATAGAAAATATTCCTAGAAAATATTGAAGGAATAAGACTATTAAAGTATTAAAGCTTTTGAGGATTGTAATTTGACTTCGAATAAAATGGAAATTTATATATAAATTAAGCTTGTTTATTTAATTGTTAATTTCTTTTATATCGAACTATTTCATATTTTACAATGTAAAAAAAATCAGATTACAAATAACAATTAATATTTTATAAAACTGTGCATCATAACTTTAAGTTAATAGAAATATCAGATAAATCCTTTTTAATTAAAACGTTTAATTTATGTATTTATAAAATGCGTTGCCAATTAAAATTTTCAACAACAGCACTATAATAATTTCACTATTAACAGCTTTCGTATATATTTTCCAAAGTTGTCAAATTCTGACGTGTTTGTTCATTTTGTTTTCATTCGTGAATTTCTTATTGAACGGGGTGTTATGCGGATTAAAAAATACGATTAAATAAAACGAATTCTCTACAGAAAATATTAGCAAATTAAGAAGTGTAAAAAGTTATTCCATAATATAAAATAATTATACATTATTATATTTTTTAGCATATATTAATGATATTTTTACGAAATATATTGTTTATTAACAAAAGAGAAAGTGAAAACTATACAATTTCTGTGTAATATTTTTTCTTTAAAAGACGAAGAGTGGAAAAACAGCGGAAAAGAAAAAAGTGTCTCGCCGATTAAAAAGCGTAGAGAGTATTTGTATGAACGTGTGTGTGTTTTTATAACAAAAAGAATAAAAAAAAAGCAATTAAGAAAATAAAGTAACTAAATTATAGAAAAAGTGAAGTTTTTATGGTAAAATATTAATAAAAAAAAACACACAAAATGGGTACGACTACACAAGTAAATGTAGATAAATCAGAAAACACATCAAGTTTGATTAGCAATAAAAATGACCCTGTTTTGGAAACCTCCAATTCAGACACTAACACAAAAACACAGGAAACGAATGTTACGAAAACAACAACTGCAAACAACACCAGCACCACCCACATCACTAAAGCTGTAACTGAGTTTACATCTAACGATCTGACGGCACCAAACATCAAATTATTAAACAAAGCGTCACCACCTCCACAAGTTATTAGTATATCAGCCAATGATGCTACTACAGTGGCCACAAATGCCGCCAAGAAAATACGTCGTGCATTTTCTATGCCGCGGAATCCTTTTCGTTGGTCGCATAAACTAAAAACAACTGCATCATCTGGCGCTGATTACAAGAACGACAATAAAAGTCACGATTTTGGCGGAGCTGAAGCTAAAGGTAGTGGACTTTCTGGGTTTTCTGCCATAACTAAATCCTACACATTATCTTCATGCGTAGGTGGCAATAGAGATAGAGCTAGCAGTTTTGTTTCCCTTAATAGTAATGAAGACAATTATACCCCTGTTGCAAATAAGACTAACATAACTACCACAGACAACAAAGATACACAACAAATTCAATCAGGCAAGCAGTCAAATCAAGATGAAAAAGATAAATCTTGTACTAGCGATGTTCAAAAAACTTCAAATAAAAAATTTACAACAAAATCAAACACAATTAATGGAGTTTCTAACTTCTCCAATTCTTCAACCCTGCCCACTGGTGCATCACTGTTCTCAACTCTGCCGGCTGGTGCTACTAATAATAATGCCAATAGTAATAATCGTCTTTTTAGACGTTCATCATTTCGTAAATTTTTAAATCGTATTGCCCAGCACATAACCACTTCGGTAAGTTTTTATTAGTTATTTTATAATTACATATCGTCGTCTAGCCTCCAAGTAGTGCTGTGTTTTTAACAGGTTTTTAGGACAGCGAAATAACTGTTCTATGTTATCCTTTTATGATATTTTGTTGACATCATATGCCAATAAAATTCACGGGTTCATTTTCTAAAATACAGCGTTAACAAAATTTTGGATATAAGTAATATCTGTTGCAGAGCTGTGTATGATTTTTAAGAAAAACTACACATAATACCTTTTACAAGAGCTTTTTCCAAAATATGTTAATACCAGTTTGAACCCATAATAACTTTTGCTCAAAAAAGAAAGCTTAGCAGATTATTGGCACCTACAATATTTTATTTAAAAAATAACAGGAATAAAGAAAATGAACAATGAATAATAAATAGATTTTAAGTGGCAAAGATTGCATAAAATGAATGGTAATCTTTGGGCACATACAGCTTTAATGTTTGGAGGCTTTTATATTCCGGTTCATCAATTTAAAGTCGAGATTGATAGAAATTTCTTGGCTAAATTATTTTTAGGGCCATTATTACAACTTGCCAATAGTTAAAAGTCGGATTTTGTTGGACCGATAAATAGCTTTGCATTATTACAACTTCCATTTTTTATTGCTGTTATTTTCATAGATAGATGAAAACATAATAAATGAAGGTTTTATAATGCAAAGCTATTTATCGGTCAGACAAAATCCGACTTTTAACTATTGCAAGTTGTAATAATGGCCCTTAGAGATTTAGTTCTCTTTTTTGAACTCATCAGTTCCAAACTATTGGTGTGACGCAGCATGAAGTAACCTCGTTGCGTTTAAAAAGCAATCCACGTATGTTGCTGACTTTGACATCCCAAGATCGGAAAATAATAATCCTTGAAGAATGTGTAGTCCAAATAGTTGACTTTATATGAAGCTAACAGCGCAGAAGTGGTGTTAACCCAGACTACTTTTTATGAGATAATGAGGAGTTAACACTACTCTTGCACTATAGTACTTGGTTGTAACGGCCCGTGCAAAAATTTTGTTTATAGCTCCATCTGTTTTGGATACAAACAGCTGGTTTACTCGACTATTGCACTGTAAAGAACAGTGCAATGAACATATCTTACACCCGAACCTTAACCAAATTAAATTGAGGGTTACACCACTTCTGCGCTGATAGCCTCATATATGCGGGTGTGTTGGTCTTACCTGCCTCATGCGAATAACATAATCAAGTGGAGACTAAATTTGAACAAATAACACTTTTGTTTATAGAAGAAAACTTAGTATTAGGTTGTTTTGTGTATAACTTTTAAACCGCTCGCAAGACCGCTTAGTAGATGTATGAATGGCCAATAGATTCGCAACGATGCAATAAAAAAAATTCTCTAAATATCACATAGCACTTCTTGCAGGTTAGACGACAATATGTATTAATTATGTATTCAACATTTTTATATTTTTCGAATTTATTCTATGAGCTAAATTTCAGTTATGTATTTTATAAAGCTTTTTTGTAATAGTCATATTCCTTCAATTTTTCAGAAATGACTTTATACACATAACTGAAATTTAGCTCATAGAATAAATTCGAAAAATATAAAAATGTTGAATATAATATAAAGTAACCTCCAGAAGGAAATAATTCCCAGTTTTTAATTATGTATTTATTTTTAAAGTTAACACAATTTTTTTTTCATTTAAACAGGCAGTATTTTTGTCGAAAAATAATATTAAACATAGATTCTTTATAAAATGCTTCTTGTTAGTTATCTACAGATAACTGTTAAGATTTGTTACAAACTAATATTTGTGTCCTTTTTTGTCATATACTATACTATTAAAAAAAATATCAAAACGGTTTGAAAATCTTATCTATATTATTAGTATGTAACACTTTTATATATAAATGCCATTGGATTAAGGGCGAAATAATTTCTTTTTCTCTAGACATGTTTCTGTGAATGCATGGAAACTAAAAATGTCGTTAGCTTAAATGTAACATACAATGTCATTTTTATTTCAAGTTAAATAGAATCTTTTAAAAATTATCTATACACAATTTTTAGCTACTATAAGAAAGTTAAATTTGTTTTTGTGGATACTTTGTTGATGATGCTAAAGGTTATCGTCGATTATACACTTTTTTTGATGCTGAAATATACAATACTATTCGTTTATAGTCACTACCGTTTTTAGTCACGACAGTGATATAGTCCGTTTTATCTTTATTTTCTTCTGCTATAAATAAATACAATAGAAAGTATGTATATCCATTATACATAGTCCGTTTAGCAATATAAGCACATTTGATATACACATATTTCATCTATCAGCGGCGAGTAGAGGCAAAACTAAAGCAAATTGTTAGCGTTATAGTCACATTAGCATCATATACAAAAATAATACTTAAATTGTTTGATTTTTGTCAACTCTCCACTCTAAAAAGAAATATTTTTTGTCTTGGTATCAGTGATGAAATAACTAGTAATTATTTTAATTTTTTTTTTGCAGTATGCAACTCAATAAGCCTGCTGTCGGTGCAATATATGCATTTTGGATTTTTATATATTTACATAAATTGATTATATTCGATTTCGCTTAGGTGCTTCATAGTGCCATATAGGCCTATAGTCACATTAAAGATATAATCCCACGATTTGTTTGCAACTAAAGAATGATAGCGAAAAGTATTGTATACTTTATAATACACTCCGAAAAAATTCTGCGGTTAAATATATAACACACAGTGTCCTAATTATCAATAAACTATTTCAATAACATACTGCCCTTCTCTCAGATAAAATATCATAGTGAAGCTGGTACCTTCAGTTGTCTCTTCCATGTATCATTAATGTCGTGATGGTATTTCGAAGCTAACAATCTGGTCTTTGTTACTTTGAAATTTGTAGATGATATGTTGTTCAGCCTAATATTCCTTTCTTTTCTTATAATTTAATATACATATATGTATTGGGTAAAAAAAAAATTTTTGATGTAATGTATGTTGTTAATAGTTTTTATTTTTTCATAATTGATATGATCATGACAAACTACAAACAATGTTAGAACCTTTGTACATTTATTCCTAATTTCATTTTATATAAAAATGTACATATGTGTTTTATAAGCTATATTTTTTTTTATGTTATTGTAAATTTTAAGAGGTTTAAAGGTCAATACAAGCAAATACAGCCAACAACAACAAGTTTTATATAATTAAACTTTGATTATTTAAAAAATATCCTATGACTAAAGTTAAATCTTTTTTAGCAGGAACCAAAAGCTCCAGTAGAAAGGATACTCCCAAATTTTTACTAACTGCTACTTGAAAAATGTTGTTTTGTTGTTTTTAGAAAAATAAAAGAATTTAAACTCGTCAATTTTGTTAAAATATTACATATTGTTCAGCAAACATGGAGATAGAAATCCAAATATATTTAAAATTGTAGACGCGCGGTAAACTTCCAAACTATGTATAATAATACATATTATTATTATTATTATTATGTAATTCCCGTAGTTCCTTGGTGGGACATAGGCCCTCTTAACTCATTTGAATACATTCAATTCATTAATTATGGGTCTCCAAATTAATTGCTATTAAATTTTATAATTTTTATTCTGTTTTACTAGTTCATCTCTTATGTTTTTTTTTTTTTTTTTTTTTTTTTTTTTTTTTTTTTTTTTTTTTTTTTTTTGTTTACTGTCGCCGTTGTGTCTTTCCATTTTTCTTAAGTATTTTTTAACTCTTTTATTTTCTTTGTTTGAAACTGTTCTCCTCCTTTTTCTTTTGCAGTAAAAGTGCACTACTATAGTAGGTTATTTATTTGTATGGGAGTTTGTTTTATATTTTGGTTTAATTTTCAAGTAGTTTGTCATTCTTTATGGTTGACTTTTTAGGAATTAATGTAAAATGTAAAAGAATAAGAACAAATTATAAATTATTGCAATGGTTTTATTCCTTATGATCTCGTCATTATTACACATAAAATATTATACACAAAAAAATATTGGTATTTTACAAGTTTTGTAAAGGTTTCATTTTATTTGAAAAACTATTTTTTAAAATCCCGAGAAATTTTGGAAATATTTTTAAATCCAAAACAAAAATTAAACTCCCATTATTTTTATCACAAATTTTTAAATCTTGGGTAAAGCAAGCAATTAGTGCGCTTTTTTTAAAATTTGTTCATTTACAAACTAATTTAGAATTCGGTGTATGCCCCAATTCTGGGGTTAACCAATAACTCACAAAAGATTCATACAAGTATCCTTCAAAGAACATTGCTACAAACTTTATTTTGATTTTTAGAACATTCCCGATTAAAAAAAAAAAAAAGCAAGAACAAATAATAAGAATTTAAAATCCATTTCCAAGTTTTCTAAAAGTAGTCAGGTTTTAAATCCTAATAAAATTGTTTAACGTATTTAATTTCCATTTTACGTTTTTCTTTTAAATTGATTTTTTTTTTCAGAAAATCTTATTTTATAGTTTCTTTATCGGTACCAATTCCCATAAATCAGTAAATATGTAATAGGTTGCATGCAGTCCTTCACTCTACATATTTTGCTAATTCTTATTCAACTTTATTGCATACTAATAACATTTTTTTTAAGATAAATAAAATTTCGGCCAGAAATTTTCGTTCACTGAACATGAAAACAAAATGCTTTGAAATCGTTACAAATTATTTTCATATTTGAGGAATTTAAAACCTAATAATTTTTAACTTTTTTTCACTATTTGTACACAAACTTTAAAAATTTTCAGTAGGAAAAAAACTATTTTTAATTCGTCATTTAATTAGCTCATTATCGGCGCATATCATGGTAATTTCACCATGATAATAAATTTTTAAACTAATCGTTTCATTACCAAAAAAACAAACAGCACGTTATTTTTACAGCGGGTAGATATGAATATTACTAGTCGATTTTTCCAAAGAGTAAAAAAAAATTCCGAGTTAATGCATTATTGTTGAACAATAGTGTATTGTGTCTATACTATTATCGCTCCAAATGCAGCAATTCTGTATATTGATATAGCCTCTTAAACAAAAAAAGTGCTTCATCACTGAACAAAATTTTCAAATTAAATTGAAACTATCAAATTGAATCATAATGTGGGCTTATCAAAACCGGGTCAATCGCCGCTTGAAAATTTGATCGCCATGTAACATTTACTATTCTTCAATATTTGGGGTTAAACCAATAAAAATTATCTGTATTATATTAAATTATTTTCGATTAACTATATACATATGTACATAAGTGCATCTTTAGTCAAACTGTTTAAATATTGGCTAGAAAAAATAAAAAAATGTAAATATTTTAAAATATGTATTTAAAATTTTACGAATCAACTTCTGTTTAATATTTACTTAAGCTCCAGTCGTGAGACACCAGACAAAAAAATACTTACAACATATAAAAATTAAAATAAAAGCAAAATTATGTCATGTTGCAATTTCTTTTAATATTAACACTAAAATCGTTTATGTACATATGTACAATTATAACATCTAAAAAGAAATACAACATCGTCACCTAAAAGACGAAATAACCTATCTGCAGTTTTCAAAAGTTTACAGGAGAGGGAAAAAACGTTATAAAATTGGAGCTATTAACGATTTTGAATCGAAAATTACACATTTAGATTAAAATGAAACCAGTAATATATATCGGGTGAGAAATTTTTTTTTTCTAATCACAGCTTATGTTATGACACTTAGGTTTTTTGGAATTGTAAAAATCTGAAACCAAATAACCTATCTGCAGTACTAATAAGTATGAATAAATAAAAATTTCTTTGCACATGAATATTATATACATTAAATAATTAAAGTAGTAGTTTCTTTTACTGGTTTAAGCAAAAACAAGTACTTAATGTTTGTTTAAATTACACTATTCAACAAAATAAAACTTTTATCGTGATTTTTGATGATTTATTTTTCTCTTTTTTTGTGCGTAACGGTCCTCTAGGTAGAAAAACTTTGTAATTTGTAATATTATATGTTCAAAATTTTGCACACATATGCGTTATGATATAAGGAATAAAAATCCATAAAAAAATCAATTTTGAAATTTTTGCAGATAGGTTATTAGGTCTTTTAGATGACGACATAATAAAATTACAATGCAAGTTTTGTATGCCCAGTAAGCTTTATTTAAAGAAATATTAATAAAAATAAAAAATGTCAAAGGTCAACTTTCTTAATTTACCAACGTTTCATTTGGCTTATTAAATTTATTTATAAAGTGATTCCTTTTGTATAAAAACGTTTCGGAGTCTTAAGAAAGAAGTACATAACATGCGCGATGAAGATTTCTGTCAAAACAAGTTAAACTAGTGTTCTTTGATACTACATGTTACATAATAAACATTTTAACGCGTTTGGCGGTGGAAAGTTGGTTATTTTTGAAAAGTAATAAAAAAAAATAAAACCTTCAAAAGGTTAAAAACCACAGTATTGTATAAAAAAAAACTAAAAAAGGCATACAAACCGAAATAGGGCCGAAGCTTCGAACTCTATAAGCTAAGTGTTAACCAAATAAAACATACATATAAAAACCAACTGACAGGAAACATATTTTTATAAGACGCGTTGTGTAACTTGCCATTTTTCCATGAGCTAAAGTTTTTACACGCACGATACTCGTCGACGAATTGAAGCGAGTTTTGTACTTTTACCTTCAAGAAGGCTTATCAATTTAATTCAAATGCTTGCTGGGTATACTGAATACTTTGTCTAAGTGTCTGTCTGTCTTCTTTTAATATGCTTGTAAGTATAAGTATATTTATTTATTCCAATTTTTTTTTTGTTATTTATTTCAGTTAAAAGAAGTTAAAGCCGGGAGCAAAGTATGACACACATCACGCGACATATGTGTGCCTTATTATATTGTTTTCTCCAAGTGTGTGCGTTTTATACATTTCTTTGTCGACAATTTAAAAGAAAAAAAAAATAAATAAAAACAAAGACAAAATGTTTAAGTGCAAATAACACAAAAAACAGCAACGTGTTACAAGAGAAAATAACATAAACAAAAATAATAACAAAGAATGACAACAAAAAATTAAAAGCAAGAAACTAAACAAAAGCTAAACTTAGAACTGATAACATTTAAAAAACTTCTGAACGTATAATTACGGTGACCATTTTTCAAATCAAAGTAGAGAAGAAGAGTTTTACGTTAAGTTAAAACCACACAAAAATGTGATGTTCTGTAAATAAATCGATGAGTGGCCGACTTCCAGAAATAATATTCCGCTAGGTGTTCAATACTTTAATTCAAATTATCTACATGAGCTCTGAATTTGACAATGTTTATACGTATATTGATTTCTATGATCCTATTGCCATCAAAATATCCTTTTAGGCGATAATACCAAAATCCCGGAAATATATTTTTATTTTCCGGTAATCCAAAAAGTGCGAGAAAAAAGAAACTCTAGCTTCAAAACTTTCAGCCTAATTGTGCAAATTTTGATCGTATCCGCCGAAAGAAGTCTGAAATTAAAAGTGTTTATATGTATTATGATTTTTTACTTTCTTACTGGCATCCACATGTATATGAATCCTCTTAAGTGTCTTAAAATTATTATTTTTTTTTTTATAAAAAAAATTTATATAAACCTAACCAAAAACACAAAATTTATTTTTTTGACTTAACACCTTTATGCCTAACGCCAAGGAAATGTGTATATTAAATACTAAAACTAAATATGCGATTGATCGATAATCGTGATTAAAGCTTATTTTTAATCGCAATCGCGACTATGAGAGTTTGCGATTAAATGCAAACCCCTACTAAACAGAATAGTCTGCACATTTTCTGTCATACGACTTACGACTTCTGCATACTGTCTGATTAGGGTCGTCGTTAACTGTATGGATCATATTTATTTTCTAATTTTCCATGCTCCAATCCCCCAATTCGGTGGGTATTTATAAAAACCGACACCACGCCCTCACGCCCGCCAAAGTTTGAGAAAAATCGTTACGTCCGACTTTTATGCCTTATAACTTGGAAAATATTAATTTTTCATAAAAATCTTTTACAAAGAAGTTGTTATTAGTGAAGTTTTCAACAGCTTTTGTCTTAATAACTTTTCTCTAAATCTCATATTTAACATTAGTTTTCTGTACTTAACATTTTCTTAAAATATACTTGCCATATATCTCCAACCATTAGGGGGCTCCTAAACAAATATGGCGGTTTAATGGATACCTTAAATTTCGCCTCTGCAGCGCCTTGGATGCCCCTAGATGAGTCAAATGTATGACCAATCCCACTTTATTTTTTATCGCCATTATTTATTTTTAACATACCTACTCGCTATCTCAATTCCTTAAGGGGGCTCCCATACAAAATTTTCAATACAGACTAGGAATATTTTGAAGAAAAAGCCCCATAACTGCCAAGGAGGATAAAATGTATGACCGACCTCCATTATTTTTTTGTTTCTATCATTTTCCAAAAACATACTTGCCCTTTACCTCCACTTTTTAGGGAGGATACCATACAATTATTGCGTTTTATGAAATTCTTAAATTTAATGGACATTTTTCGTCTTTTGTGAATAAAATCAAAAGTTGTGAACAGATTTTAATCACTTATGGTTTTTTTTGTTTGCAAATTCGTTTTTTATATATATTAAAAGAATTATAGGCACAGATCCATATTCCAATTTGTTATGATTTTTTAAAGAACAAAAATTTTTAAATTTTGCTAAAAAAATTTATTTATTTTTTGCTAAAAAATTAGGTTTCTCAAATGACTGCGGATATAAGAAAAACCATTAAGCTTTTTTAAAGGTAATTTTATTGCGGAATTTCGGTTTTTTTAGTTTATTCAATAATAAACCGTTTTTGGGTAACGCGAATATATGTTGTGGAACCTCTTCCATTTTCGAAATAACGGCATATCTCAAAAACAAGATCTAACATAAAAAACGGTTACCACCACTGGATTCAGCGTATCCGAATTAGGTTTAAACCAGGGTAGTGGGGTCGAAGTCGGGGTTGAGTCGGAGTCGTAGTACGTACCCACAAAAACTCGCGAAATTTTAAGAGATTCTGCTTAAATAATTTTGAAGTTATGATTAGGTGAGCTTCAAAAATTAAGATCACAATTGATTTTGACAAATCTTTTAACACTTTAAGAGAACAAATATATAGATTGTATCAAAGCATGTCTTTTTCTATGTTTTTATGAGTGCAGGTGGTAACGAAACTGGTTCGATTCACTCACCAAACATTTTCAAAACTATCTCTTCGCATTTTCTGTAACAAAACTCACTGGTTCACTGTTTTAACCGTTCTGTTTGAAGTGCGCCAAGGAATTGTAAATGAAATAGAGTCGAATTAGGGAATTTAAAAATGCAAGTTTTTAAACAGGTTCGCTTGGATATATTTAGTTTTTATAAATCTTATATTGAAAAATGTTTTTGTAGCGATGTTCATATACATACATAAGTATGGGATGGAAAAAACTATGGCGAGTACGCTGAAGAAAAAGATTTCAATTTATTTGTTTAACAATTCTTATTTTTTAAATCGATTGGTCCCTCCTCAAATCGATCCACCAAAACGGGATTTTTCGAAGTTCGAATTTTTAGGTGGTAAAAACGGGGAAATTCGGTAAACTTATATCTCTAAAACTAAAAGAGATGCAAAATAAATGTATTACTTATCGTTGTTGTTTAGAAAAATAAGCGGACAGGTGGGTGGTACTTTTTTGAAATTCGGACCTATAAGGGAGTAAACGAGTAAAATCTGAATTTTAGTATTTTTTTGCCACACCATTCTATCTTTTGAACCAATAAACATAGAAAAAAGTTAATACCACATTCGAAACTTTTAAAAAAAATACGTATACGAATTTGGTACATTTTCGAAATTCTAACATTTAAGGGGTGAATATCGTAACTATTTTTGGTACTTTTTTACAAAACAATTTCCTCCATTCATTGACATATTCGTACTAAATTATGGGCTGCTACTACAATACTGAAATTTTTGATACTTTAATGGGGGGAAAATTTATTATCCAAAAAAGGAAATACGGAAAAATTTGGTATTTTTCTTTAGCTTTTTGGTTCTGAAAGTAGCGGGTTAAATGATAGAATTTAAACAAGTTTAAACCTAGAAAAATAAACTTTGGCATACAAATATGTTCACGAAGAAAAAGGAAAGGCTAACGATGTAGCGGGTATATGCTAGTCCTTTATAAAATTACGTCATATAAGGTAACCTTTACTTATTAAATTGAACTTGGTGTTCTTTACCTCCCATGATGGTAAGTCCAACCACAAAAGGTTTGATATTTCCCAAAAATTATACAAGGCTTACAACAATTTATTTTACCTTAATTTACCTTAATAACGGCGCATTTGCATTCTTAAATAAAAATTGTCTACAAATTCAGTGGTAAACCACACTAAATAAATTTGATGAAATTTACGTCAAAACGAGTTGGACTCGGTTTTGTTTTTAACTTTTCTTCCTCGAAAAATACCCCAAGAAAAAATGGAGCCTTCAACGAAGCAGGTTTGTAAGGGAGAAACATAAAAGTTTCGCTTACCATTGCGCTAACGGAAGACATGCATTTTATATTTTTATATCCCACTTTGAAGTAATACATTTTTGACACATAAAGCGCATTATTCAGCGCATATAAATATTTTTGGATGTAACGATCAGCTTTACACACTGAATGTTTTGATACAGTTATTTTTTAGTATTCTCCCTTACAAACCTGCTTCGTAGTAAGGGAATGCCGTGGCACTTGAAATGTTATTTTTTTTATAAATGTTGTTGAGAGTTCTTTCACTAACTTTACTGCTTTTCGGTATGTCTTATTGCGTATTGTATCATTGTGCGCTTATTTTTTTAAATGTACCATAAGTGCTTCGTAAAATTATAGATTTTTTTATTGGAACATTAGATAAGACTTATGGGAATTTACACATCCATAGAGAACAAATTCTGATTCCAAAGTATAAAAAACGTATTTTGAAAAAGATGTGAATTGGTGTAGCTTATCCCTCCCCTACAGAACTATTGTAACAGTTTTTAGCACTGTTTGCATAATTTTAATAAATTAATTTAACTTTCAAAATATACTTAAGCTCAATAAATAATTTTCCTGGTGATCTATAGTGTATTGCAAAACAAGTTCGATCAGATATGGATTGTAGCAAAACTCGTTTCTTTCTTTCGGAACTTCGTAGCAAAACTCTTTAGTTCTAAAATTAAATATATTTTTTTCTATATTTCAATTGGTTTAAATTTTTCAACTTCTGGGTAATTAATCAAGAATGGCATAACAAAATAGTTCAACTAATTTGGTCCATTTAATCGGGCATTATATGTTTTTTGCATTTTCCCAAAATTCGAATAAAGTGTAACGAACGAGTTTTGTATCTCACCTAATCATATGTAAATAACTATATTAAAGCTCAATGCGGCACGTGTTAAAATTTAAATACCGATTTGAAATTTTCATTGAATCTCCACAGCCCTGGTTAAAACACTAAGTGTCCAGCTGGTCTGTTTTTTTTTAACAAATAAAAATGTTTTTCAAAGATATGCGATTCATAGAAAATGCGTTTCTTTAATAAATATAAAATTTGAATTTTTTAGTGGCTTATTCGATATTTTTCAGTTTATTTTGTTTAATGAGAGAAAAAGGAAAAACTAGTTAAGAACTATTCCACAAAATTAATATTAAAGTTATGAAACATTAAAGTCAGATTTCATGTAAAAATATAATTTTTCTGAAACTTTGGTGGACAAGAGGGACTGCTTAGCCTTCGCCGATCGTCCTTAATTTATTTGCGACGTTTTTTTATCAATACACACCAAATTGGCTGTTGAGATCTATAGAAATTCAACTTTTGATTTTAACGGTCAACCTACTGTCTGATCTTAATTTTCGTAATATTTCTCATTTACAAAAGAGTAACTTAAAATTCATAGCACAAGAACGGTTTACAATATATTTGATTCGATGCGAGAGTTTTATACCACGATTCTGATAAATTTCTAATTTTAGCTTGGACTTTTCTTCAATATTAAAACGACAGAACGTTAAAAGTATTAGAAAAAGTTTAAAACTTATTGATATTTAGCAAAAATTTTTCCAACATGACGAAAATTCCCTAGGAAATTTTAAAGTATTCGTATAGAGTTCTTAGACATTTCAGCAAAGATTTCAGAAAATCTACGGGCAAGGAGGTGTACTTTCTTTTCAACCATTATATGATTTTCGGCACATTTTCTGACCGACCTCAGAACGAATACGGCAAAAAAAAAATGTTGATGTGTGCATACCCATTAAATCATTTATCGTTCTTTACCGTCTAAACATAGATTTTTTAAGAAATGTGAAATAGTCATGGAATGTCCGTGAAAAATAGTCTTTAGCAGCGTTGTTATTCGAGTTGATATATCTATCTTTCTTCTCAAGTTTATCAAATTTTGTTTCATATTTTTTGTTAAAATATTAAAAATAAAAGTTTAACAAGAATCATACTGATGGGAATAATCATATTCATAAAAGGATCACCTCTGTCATGAATGCAATTTCACTCGAAATTTGTTTCCTTTTCTATGGGAAAAATCATGCTCCCCTGGGCTAGCCGAGCACTGGTATTCTTAAATCATAACATGGGCTTGGAGGCTGTCTCGACTTAATTTCCACTATATGATGTGACCCTCCTCTGATCTAAAGGCTGAATCCCGCCATTGATTGGATGTCAATGGAGAGATATTTTCCAAAAATTGTTTCTGCTGTTACTTATTTTAAATACTTAAGCGCTTATGTTTTTGATACGTTTTATATATAAATATTACTTACTTTTCGAAGTCAATTCATTGTTTAAGCAATCTGTTTATGGTAATTGCGCATATTAAAAGTTTTTGTTGTTGATGTTATTATGTCACATATCAAGTGCTTTTGGAATGAATCATCAACATCATGATCATCATTATTATTATCGCCACAAATTAAAAAAAAGTTATTATTTGTATTGTATGGTTAATGTTCAGAGACTACAATATTTTTTTCTCTATCAGATTTCTTTTTTTCAATTATTGTAAGAATAGTTTTATTTATAATTATTGTTATTTTACTTGGTAATACGCTCTTTGAAAAGCTTAAAACCAACATTAACAATAAAAATATGAAATTTATACCAATCAACTGATACGAACATTAAGTAAAAACGAAAGTACTCGTGTTATAAACAAAAATCTCATTTATTTATATAGATAAGTTGTTAGATAAAGTTGTCAAATCATATTAGTATTCATTAGGAGTTTATTTAAATCACTCACTGACTTTAAGTTGCTATTTTTTATTTAACATTTCTTCTTTAGAGAGCAATTTAAAGTAAAAACTAACATTTTTTGATGTTTTTAACTGATTTGAGTAATTAATTTTTTGTTAACAACTTAATATTTATTTAATTGGTTTGTTTAAATTTAGGTTAAGTAAAATATTGGGTTATCCATTTTTCGGTTTAAAAGTTAAGATAAATAAAACACACGTAAAGCTATGATTTCGATGAAACTTTTTTTCATTATAGTGTATGTACCTTGCCATAACAATGTAAATTAAATGACTGTCTCTAGATTGGTTGCAGCGGTCGATCCTTTAGATGTAGTGTTTGACTACTTTTTCGAAAATTTCGTGCGGTATCTTGACAGTAACTTGACGAATGCTGGTTTTCAAATGCCTCACCGTTAGGGGATTATCCGCGTAGACACGGTCTTTGACGTAGCCCCAAAAAAAATTTACCGGTGTCAAACCGCATTATGTTGGTGTCCAATTGACGTTAAAAAAGCCAAAATCCGTCGTGTTGTGTGGTTCGTGTCACTGTCTTGTTGAACCCACATATCGTCCAGTTCATAATCTTCGGTTGCATGACAAAATAAGTCGGTTATCATACGGCCACAGCGCTCTGAACCCGGGAATCGACAAATTCTGATTGTCCGAAACACTCTCACTTACAGAAGCGATTTTTTCGGCAGTGCGCACATTTCGCTGATGCATAGGCCTGACAACATCTGTAAAGCTTTCAGTCTCTTCAAATTAAAATTATGAAGAACCACCATTTTTTCAGTAAGTTTTACCTATTTTTACGCGTTTTTCCGTTCTTAAACGATACATATTCGTAAATAAGAAACCTTTCACAAACTTAACGATACTTCAGGTGGCAATTTCGACATTGTAGTGATATTGGCACTTTATAAATTTTATGCTGTTGAAGGCCGTAGCGGTCCAAAAAATATTTACACAAAACAACGACAATATGATATAATGGTCGATTTTGCAAAAGGACCCCAAATGCCAAAAGTATATCAAGAGAATTGTAGCAAAGATTATCGCAAGATTTTAATCCTGCAGGTCCAGCTTATGTATCTTTTAACTCATAAATTCAAAATTAATACGTTTAAAGGTGTGGCTGGGCAATACGCAGCACATTTAGGTAAAGTTTCACCAAAGCAAAAATTGTTCGCTAACGCCATTAGAGGAAATAAATGACTTCATTGAATTCATGAGTAATACGTCTAGATATGGAGCACCACCTTCTTCATCACTTTCCCAAAACAACACACTTTATATTTTTTTTTAAATAATTTTTAGTAAAAAAAGCTTTGTACAGACTGGTCGGATCTAACAATATTGTAAGCAGCGTTGTCAATAGAAATATTTTTCTGACAATGATGTCATTGTCAGATGAATTAATTTTACACATCTGCCAAATAAAAATGAGCTTACAATGTTTACACAGTTGCAAGACATTTTTAGGCAATTACAAAAAATGTCCCTTAAATTTTTAAATGGAATTATGCAGACCATTCGAACGCACTACATAATACGATTTGTTTTCCTTATCTTTTCGATTCGCATCGAATTACATAATAACCCCCAGACTTTCTTTGCTTGTGCGTTTGAAAAATATTTGATTTACATTTTTTTATTACTAGTATTTTCTTTTTGCCAATCTTAAAGGAGGAGCAGGGACGTGTATTGGGGTGTTCCTTTTTTAATACAAACAATTTGTAATTATGTTGTTTGTATTTAAAACGCTTTGAATATTTAAATAAATTATAAAACGTATTGCCTTTCACTCAAGGAAATTTTGTAATGCAATAATGAAATAATACTTGTAATTTTTAAGGTTGAATATTTTGTTGGAAGCGTGACAATTTAATTTTACCTTAAAAATCTTTATTGTCGTTTTCTAAGTTTTTATTGCAATTATTGTTTTAATTTTTATTTTACGCCTCTTTCAATTTATAAATGCCTTATTATATTAGTTTGGATTTTTTTTTAGTTTTGTCCATATTTAGTAACAAATGAAGAAAAACACTTTTTAAACTTGTTAAAATAATTTTTTCATTATGTATTTTGTGTTTTACTTCCACTGCCATTGCCAAATTATAAGAAATTTTTTATTTTATTTCTGCAATTTCATTGTATGTCGACCACCAGACAACCTTACTGAAAACGTCATATCGCTCTAGTTGTGTGTTAGTATAGTTGTTATTATTGCTGCTTCAGCTGCTAAGATACTCTGTCGCTACGAGAGTCAGCCACATTATGCATTTGGAAAATTGACGACGTTCACATTTTATAATTCATACTTACATGCACTTAATGTTGTTTGACAGTTTGTTTACATTTTACACAAATTTTTATTACACGTTATACACATTTGTATGTATGTATATTTCTTTTAATGCACTATGGGTTGGGAAACAAATTTTAAGAAAATATTTTAATCAGAATTTTTATAATCAATTTAATTAAAATATTTCAGAATTGGGGATGGGAAGAGCAAACCAGTTATCTTTGTAATTTGATTTGATTATTGGAAAAATCTTAATTAATGCCTATCAAATTGAATTCTCCATCAAAGAAAAAAAATAATTTTTAGTTTTAAAAAAGAGACTGATGAGATAATTAAAAAGACATATGTTATTACATGACGCCTTGTAGGATCGCTTCTTTATGATTGTACATAAGTACATTTGATTCATATATATCGCTCATTTACTTTAATATTGACATAACTCAAAAAATTAAATTATGAAGTTAGTAATACAGAATTGTTCGCTATGTTTTTCTTTATATTGTGTATAAAATGCATCTTTATATCTTTTATAACTTCCCGTTTGAAGAGAATATGTCGATTTTTTTCACAGCAAATCAAAAACTTCAAACGCGTTTCTCTCGAAATGGATTTAATTGAGTTATGTCACTATTGAAGTAAATGAGCGATATGTATATACTGGCGAACATTTGTGGATACATGCGTATCAAATTTGATTAAAAACACATTAAAACTAATAAAATATTTAAAAGCGAATCTGGGTTTCAGGTTAAACTATTCACTACGGTATTATTTATATGACGTATAAAGAATTTTTTTTAATTCAAAAGTAAAATCTAAAATTTCGTTAATTTGGTTAATTCAATGTATCCACTTTTGCCCGGTTTAACTTCTTTAATGTGGCAACATAAAATTTGATTTTATTTAGCATTAAGTTTAGCACATTGTTCACCCTTCTTAATAAACAGTTAGCGAACTTGCAACTTGAGGTCAGGGTAATGGCAATTAGCATTGAATAATAGCATTAAACATGTTGTTTGTAAAGGCGTTGCTGTGAAAAGGCAACAATGATTTCATTCCTTAAATTTTTTTATTTCATTTCTACTGGCACCCTGCCCTTACAAAACTTTAAAAAAGCACCAAGTAAACGAATCGATGAAACATGCACGTGGAACAATGATGATTTTCACCTATTTTACATGTGTGGGAAGTTAAATGTTAAAATTTATAACCCTATACACATGTTGTTATGTTAGCAGAATGATGTTAACCCCTTAACAGAACTTATGTTAACGTTGTTATGATGTATGCGTCCAGATTTCGGGAAAAGGAGTATTAAATTAGGCGATATGCTTTTGAAAATAGAATACTAAAAAAGTACTATTACTTATGTTAACGCTGTTATGGATGGAAAACGATTGAAAATAGTATTTTCCACAAATCCTTATCATTTTTTTATCCCCACGTTGACTCCTTTTCCAGAAATCTGGACGCATGCATCATAACAGCGTTAACATAAGTTCCGTTAAATGGAGAACATCATTCTGTTATAAATTTTAAAATTTAACTTCACACACATCTATTTTACTTGGTGGCACTTCAATTCATTACTAAAAACCGATGGTATAATAAAAAAAAGAAGATTAACTTGCCAAAAATTTACCCGATTTTGTGGTCATAAGTGCATACCCAGAAGAAGAAGTTATTTTTCAACAGAAAGGGGATGCAAAACATACGGGCAATATCGTTAAATGTTGACTATCCCATCAAAGTAAACATTTCAAACTTCAAACGATGAAATGGCCAACGCAAAGCCCAGAACTCTACCAAATCGAAAATGTATGGGTGTTTTTGAAGAAACAACTTGAGCGTGGTCAAATACTCCGAAGCAAACAATTGAGAACTATGTTGAAAGTATTTGTGCCAAAACGCAACAAAAACGTTATTAAAGCAACAGGGCTTTGGACAAACTACTAAAATTGTTACATAAAATTAAACTTTTAATCTTAATATTATCTCTTAATATTCCTGAATTTCTTTTTGTTTTCCTATTCTAATACTCTCTTTAGTGGCATAAATAAAATCGCAAATAGGCTTTTTATATTTGATGTGTTTTACTTCACTTCGAAATCATAACTAGTAATCATGCAACCACAATTGCTAGCGAGTGTATGCATATTTGAATATCATAGCTGCCAGATCAAGGCGAATTCATAAAGGTGACATTTTCGAGTCATCTGTTTAATGTTTATTTCCTTGTGTGTATACTGAATATCAAACGTTGTTTACATTTTATGAAAAAAATTTGTTAAAATTTAAGATTCTATAAAAATATAAATTCTTAAAAAAAACCCTATTTAAATGTTATAAAACAAAAAAGTGAACATAAAATTTAAACACAAGGATTTTAAAAGGTGTAAGGAATAAGTGGATCCACAATAAATTTGCATTACAGGAAAAAAATTTACATTCTAAAGCAATTGTGTATATTTTATAAACAAATAATTTTGACATTCACTCTATAACTTTTTACAAAAACAAAATACATAGTATTTTTCAAAAAAGGGATAGCTAGCATAGCTCTATCTCATGATGCGGTCAACTTTATGAATTCGCCTTGTGCCAGATAAAATGTGTCAAAAATCGGCAAATTTTGTAAAAAAAAAAAGAAAAAAAAATTTAAATCGTCACAAAAATCGTCATTGTAATATAACACTTAAATTTTGTTAGTTTTTTTTTTTATTTATATGAAAAATTCCGTTTTGAAAAAATCCAAAATTGGAAAATATTTGCCATTTTGGCAGTGCATATAAGTTAACTTTGCTTGTCTTGAATTTATCAAGCTACAAAAGTTTACAAACCTAGAATAAGAGACTGACTCGAATAAAATCATTCATTAAAAAGTTAGACATGAACTGAGAGATATCGAACACCAATTATACTCATCAGAAATTCTGTTTCAGTGCTTAAAAATGGTTGAAATATGGATCTATTAACAGTATTCCAAGCGTAAAATATTACAATTGTGTTATGAACGGCTTACATGTGACAATAACTGTCAATCAAATAAACGAAAGCAGCCAAGAAGTTATTCAAAAATACGAAATAATACTAAAAACTTTTGTTAGTTAGTACAAAATTTGTCATTTGTAAAATCGTCAAATTTAGGGTATGTACCGTCAAATCATCATTTGGACCCCAAAATCGTCAAAATGACGATAAATGGCTACTTTAATAAACAAAATTCCAGAAGTGGTCCTGTTCACTGGCCCCCTCGTTCGTGCGATTTAAAGTCTCTGGATTACTTTTACAGGGCAATGTTTAGCGGGCATAAATAAAATATTATATTAAAATAAATTCCATGAAACTACATATCTACCAGATTATAAAAAAAAAAATTTAATCCAACCAAATAATAAATATTATTTAGCTTCTCGGAAATTTAAGTTCAGGATTTTTATTACATTTTAAATACAGAATCTTGTATTTTAGTTTTTGTGTTCAAAAATATATTATAACAAAGTTTTCCAAATTTATATAGTCGAACAGTTCAGAATTACTATATGAGAAGCCCTGCAAATATTTTTCCTTCAATTTTGTATTACCGTGTTATTTTTGTTTAAATTTTTTTGATAAAAATAATCAATTGTGCCATTTAATATGTATTTACATATATATTTTTTAAGTAATAAGCTAGAAAAACTAAACCTCATTGATCACTTCATTCAAGTCAATCCTTGAAGTTAAAGGTTCGAATCGAAGACAAATTAAAATCAGAGGCGAGGTTTATTGTATTTCTGACTAAATGGTCTTATTAAATTTTTACTTTTTTTGCGCCATTATCTAGAATTTTGAAAGTTTTTTTTATTAAGAGATATTGCACTTTTGATGCCCAAATAACCAGAGGGAAAAATCCGGTATAAAAATACCAAAATTGACAAAAGTGAGTCAACTACGTTTGTGTTCAATTTGATAACAGATGGGGTCAATATTTTTTAAGGCTTAAATCTAGTTTACCGACGCAGCTCCAAATAAAAAAAAAGTACCTAGGGGAATAGAAAATTGAAAAATAAGAAGAAAAAATTAAATAAAAATATTGGCGCAAACGCTTAGTTTTCGAGTTATGGACGTTTTTAGTTTTCATAGAAATATGTGATTTGGCTGAAGTGCAGCTTAAAGTTCTACGAAAAAAAATTTGCCACCCAATTCAGAATAAAAAAAGAAAAAAACCAAAATTAAAATTTAAGGGCACTGAGGCTTGTGGGGCCCCCTGGAATCAAAAAACTTCCCCGCCTACTTAGTGATATGTGTGGGTACTCAAATTAAAGGTAATTTGCTCATGATTGCAAATATGTATTTTGTTTTTGTAATCGTATATTATTTTCCTCTTTAGGCTAATTTAAGCATTTTTTAGGTGCAGAAAAGTTTTAGTTAGCGAAGCCGGTGTTTGTTATACCATAGAGGAGAAAATCCTTGCGGCCGGCCGAAGGCCGGCTATGCAGAGAAGCTTTAGTTAGCGAAGCCGGTGTTCGTTATACCATAGAGGAGAAAATCCTTGCGCCCGGCCGAAGGCCATCTATGTAGAAAAGCTTTAGTTAGCGAAGCCGGTGTTTGTTATACCATAGAGGAGAAAATCCTTGCGCCCGGCAGAAGGCCGGCTATGCAGAGAAGCTTTAGTTAGCGAAGCCGGTGTTTGTTATACCACAGAGAAGAAAATCTTTGCGTCCGGCCGAAGGGCGGCTTAACATGAAGTGTATGTTTGCGACAGTGGTGTTTGTTATTTTATAAAATTTGTATTACACTTTTATTTAAATATATGTATTATACACTAAGGCCCGTTTTCACAACTTACAAATAGCTAAAGGTAGGATTTTATCCGCCGTACAAAAAGTGTTCCATTATTACAACTTTACTTTTACTTACCAGGTAAGATGAACCTTAATCTAATTTATTGCTCACTTAAGGTTAAATTAAAATTTCAATAATGGAACACTTTTTATAAGGCCGGCTAAAGTCTACTTTTAGCTATCGGAAAGTTGTGAAAACGGGCCTAAGTACATAAAAACTGTAATGTGAGCTTAAGAGTTAAAAATGTTTAAATAAATTCTATATATCCGGAAAGATCTAGTCAAAACCTTCAAAATGATACTAATATTGGCCATATACCTTTAGAAATGTAGTGGAAAAATTACACATTTCTATGAAAACTAAAAACGTCCATAACTCGAAAACTAAGCGTTTGCGCCAATTTTTTTATTTAATTTTTTCTTCTTATTTTTCAATTTTCTATCACCCTACGTACTTTTTTTTTATTTGGAGCTGCGTCGGTAAACTAGATTTGTTCCTTTTTTAACCACATCGTTGTGATTTTGTCACCTTTTGGTCACATTCTGTCAACAAAATATATTATCATCACAATGATGTCATTCTGACAACATGCTGTTTTGACAACACACCGTTGGTATATTGATCACATTCGGTTGTCATTTCGATAACACATTGTTCTGAGTATCTTATATATAAATACAGGAACAATTTTTTTTGAAGTTGACTTTTAAGTACCTTATCGTCCACTGATTTTCATAAAACATATATCGTTTTAAAGTTATTTTTGTGTAGATATGCACAATATAACTTTTTTTCTAAATTTTCAGGATAAAAGGGTTTAAAAAGCGTTTTATATTTGCTTGCAAACACACGCACATACATGTATAACTGGTGGTTGAATTATTTGTTATTCTCTGTATAAACGTATTATGACAGGGTTACCGTAAGAGATTTTGAAAAATAAAGTCGCGTAAAAACGTCGTTTAAGAAAATAAAAGTCGGAAACTTTTTTAATGACTTTTATCAAAGATCTGTGTTTCTATTTTTATTTACTTTAATAACATTTTATGAAAATTTGGATAATTTTTTTAGTTAGGCTTGAGTTCATCAAATTTAATTTTCATTAAATTATTTTTACTGAAGAAAGGAATTTTTACAACTTGGAATTTTATTAAAATTTATTGATAATTTTCATGGCTGAGCTGGGGCTCGAACCTGGGTTGAATTAACATGTTTTAAGAATCGCCACATTCTTTCATCAGAATTCTTTGAGTTCTAACCTCTGCACCACTGCGGTGCCTGCCAGCCAACAGTCTAACATCAATCTTTAAACAGTGATACTGGTGGTTCTAAATTTGCTGTAATTATCTTTTTTTTTATTTTATTTTTTTAATTCATTCACACGTTGCTCACGAAAATATTATAAATTAAATCTAAATCTAAATTTTTGGAATTAAAAGTTTTTGAAAACGTTTAAATTTATATTGCAGACATACGTACAAAGATAGGTAAATAGTGCATTTTGCCGTTCTCTGAAAATGTGTACGTTTTTATTCTACAACGCACAGGTTCTCTCAGAAGTAAATGTCAAGTATTCGAATTTCGGCCACCAAACGATCCTAGTAGTAATAAATATCCCATTCTGAACCCAATCAATAAAAATATATGATGCATTTTTATTAATTTATTTCAAATTTTTAAAATAAAAATTAAACAAATTCACCAGTTAAATTTTAATAAAATGTACAATAAAAATTTACGTTTTGATAATCATATTAGTTTTATAATTCCTAGGGTGGTATTTAACTTAAGAAGATTGTATTCTGTAAGTTATCTTTTCCCAATAAAAGTTCGAAAGAGAATTGCTCATGCCTTTAATTCTATATGGAATTGAAGTATATTCTTTAACAAATGATAACAATTTTAATAAAATAAGTAAATTCTTCAATAAAATTATTAGATATGTGTATCATCTTGGTTTTCGTGATCATGTTACGTCGAAGACTTTGTAAATGTTAAGCTGCTTACATTTTTCTATAGGACATTCAAATATGGCTCACCGTCTTATCTTTCTTCTAGATTTGAATTTTTAAACTCAGCAAGAACATGCTCACTAAGAATACCAGCTTTAAATATGTTAATCATGAAAAGATCTTTTCACTTAAAGGTTGCTCGACTATGGAATTCTATTATCCCATATAATGAAAGAGATTCAGAGAGTCAGTTGCGCAGTTTACTAGGCATGTTATCGATCATATTTAAATACTTAATTTCATTGTTAAGCCAAAAATCTTTAAAAATGCATACCCATATTCGTGCAAAAAAGGAAATTAGGTTAACATACTAAATTATAATACATTATATATCTGTAAAAAATGAAAAATGTGCTTGAATTTAAGTTTATCTTGTAATCTGTTTTTGGCCTGTAAAGGCTTTTTGATTACGTACAGTTGAATAAATAAAATAAAATAATTACAATTAATAAAAAGTAGATTTAATATACATTTTTTGAATTGTTTGTCCTCTTCATCGTCATAAATCTTTTGCACTTCCATTGTTTGTCCTTTTTTTTTCTAGAAGAAAATCTCCTTCATATCCAAGGAACATAATGCTTTCGTCACTGTTTATAATATTTTTTTTCACTTTTTAGTTTTATAATTTTATTTCTCACTCATTTTATTTCACTTAAGAAATTTGGACTTTATACTTGCGGCGAAAACAAAAGTTGTTTGTATATACGCTATTTATTAATAACTAATGACGGTGCGATACCTATTTGACAACAAGGTGCTGCCAATTTGACAACAATGGTACGTTTTTTATCTTTCGGCCCTATTTGACAATATTTGTTTGAAAATTTAACAACAAATGTTGTCAAAATAACGTCTTTTACGCTTTTTTTTACGCTCTGTGTAGCAAATTGGCTGGAAGAGCTGTCGTTAAATGGAAGCGAAGGTTTTTTATTTTAAAATTAAAATATGTATTAATTTTTTTTAATGATCTCTTGATAAAAAAAATATGATGTGTCATATTAGACAGCATTTTATTGACACGTAAAAACAATTTAATGAAGTATTTTTTATTTTACAATTAAATATCCCAACATTTAAACATAACTGTTTTTCAATAAAAAATAACTTAACAAAAATTGAAAAAATCTTATATTTTTAAAAAGTAGCCTGCGAGCGGCGAGGTTTAGTTGTAAACGTTTAAAAAAGGTTTAGTTTTCTAGAGTTAAAATTATATCAAACCATAGTGCAATGCTGCCTGCCACCATCAAAATTATTCATCTTTTTTTTGTTGTTGCAAACAGTATGTCAAGTCTTGTGTGTGTGTTTTTAGATCTGTAGTGTCACTGCCAATTACAAATACTTTGGTTGGACTCTTGAAATACTTGTTAGACAGGAAACCTAGTTTCTCTTTTGTACTTTTTGTGTTTATTTGTTCATTATTATTTAAATCATTATTTCTCTTAACAATTTGCTAGTGTGTGCTCTTTTAACTTTAGTGGTGATGATTAAGTAGAGACTTAATGTTGTCATTGTTTTTTTTTGCGATTTTTTTTCTTTTCAAACGTTTTGTTGTTGGATTTAGATAGAAAGATATCGTGTTTGTTGTTTGTAAGTGTTTGTTATGGAAGTGACTTCCGTAGCTTAAAGGAAAAAACATACATTTTATATACATATTGAATTGAACTGCTTTCTGTATGTCTCTGGGTAACATTTTTACATTTTGTATTAATTTATGTACATATGTATGTAAACAATAAACGATAGAATATTATTTAACTTTATTATTTTTAAAAATCTGTTTTAATCAAATTTTCTTTAATAATTAATTACATAATTATTGGGATAAACTAAAAAAATTTTAAATTCGAAATATTTTCCGTTAACCTGAAAATGATTAAGGGATTTTTTTTAATTACACTGTTTTTTAATTACAATAAAAATACACGTTATGGAACAATTTGAGAGAAATGGTTAAACTGTACTTTTAATTGGGACTTAGAGATTTTTCTTGTAATAAATTGGACTTAGCGCTTTTGCTCATCACTACAAAACAACAACAAAAAAAAGAGATAACTGTAATTTTTTCTTTGTAAACAATGTATTTTTACTTATTGCACATTACTACATTAAAATCTCAATTTCTTAAAAAGTGGACTTAGAGCCTTTACATGTTAAGCCAGCGATATGATTCTACAAAGCTTTATTTGATTTAAATGTAATTTTGAAAAATGTATGAAGTTTTCATTTTATTTAAATGTAATTTTCGAATAATCATTTCTCAATTATATATAAATATGGTACATTTTTAAGTTTGTTAAAATTTAAATAATACTTATTTATGTACATATATTAATTAATAAGACTTATTATTGTAGTTGGTATAGATCCTGAAGATGAACACAATAACGTGTTTTAATTATAAGGATTAAGGAGAGGCAAAACAAAAGCATGAAGTAAATTAAAATTTTTTTTATGTGCACTGCTAAAAAGATATCTCTCTATTCTTTTAGCCAATACAACAGTTTTGTTAATCGGATAAAAATATTTTGAGTTACAGGTCTTAAAAGTTTAAAAAATTTAATAAAAATTGTTTTTTATGTCTTTAAGATTCTTTAAAAAATTATTTAGTCTATACTTTGCATAAACTTACCTCGAGCCTGATTTAAAAATAAGAAGAAATTCTTTAAAAAATGTATTTAAGATGTTTTGTAAAAAACAATCATTTTAAATTGCGCCACTAAGATGAGAAAATACACAAAATAATTTTTTTTCGGACATTTTCTTAAAGGTGATTTTGTTACGATTACATTTATGATGTATAAAATTTGTAATCTTAGATAAAAATGTGGTAATGTGTTGTTTTCATAACACAAGTGATCCATCGTGTAGAAAAATTCATTTGAAAAACACCAAAAAACTTGATGGCGTATAACTCTCTTATTTTTTGTCAGATCTCCTCGATTTCAGCACAAAATTGGTTTTTACTTTAAAGAAATATTTAATATAATTTTCCATATTAATTAAGCTTGCCCTTTTAAAAGGACTCAACGCTCTCCTCATGGAGTGCTGCCGGGACCAGGCAATCGATGACGTACATAGGGACGGTATCCGTTAAGGGAGATAACACTCAAGGTTTTCACGTCATAAGTCGCGCTCTTGCGAAAAATCAAAAACATAACAACAATCACATAGGCAATTATTTCGCACAAATAATATTTAAGAAAATATATTTCTCAATATTCAAAATTTTTTATTTTTCGAATTTATTCTATGAGCTAAATTTCAGTTATGTATTTTATAAAGCTTTTTTGTAATAGTCCTATTCCTTCAATTTTTCAGAAATGACTTTATACACTACCAGACTATTATATTGTATTTTATAAAATACATAACTGAAATTTAGCTCATAGAATAAATTCGAAAAATAAAAAATGTTGAATATAATATAAAGTAACCTTCGGAAGGAAATAATTCCCAGTTTCTATATTTCTTAATCTTAGATATTATAAATTTTTGTATAATAATCAAAAAATAGTGCCAGAGTGTGTTATTTAAAATTTTTTTTAAATAATTTTCGCATTAATAAATTGTTTCTTTCAAAAAAAACAAAAAAAAAAAAAATAACAACAAAACAAAGAATAAAGTAGTTTTTTACTTTTATCTTAATATGTTTTATGATCTTTTTTATTTGTTTCTATTTCTATAAGTTTTTTGCGCTTATTTTACTGTTTGTTGTTAAAGTTTATTTCACATTTTTGCGCCAACTTTTTTTATATAGTCTCCATTCAAATTCATTTTCAAGGTAAAATCAATTGAGATGAAACTAATTGAATGGAATTAAATGAATGAATAAATGAAAAAAAACAATGACTACAACAATAAAATTTTGTCATAAAGAAATTTTTAAAAATTTTAGAATAAAATCATAATTTTTTGCGAGTATGTATGTCATCATCTCATCCGCTTTCGTGTATAAAGTTTGATTGTACTGAACTATGGCGATTTTTTTTTGTGACATACATATTTTTATATATTCTTTTTTTTTTTTTTTTTTGTTAATTTATGAATTACAAATAGAAATTACAATCACTCAACAGAGGAAAAGCATTAGCCAAATGACTTGGATTAAATTGCAGGCATTATAAAAATATTGTTTTAAAAATAACCTCAATTTTTGCAGGCTTACTAGAAGTTCTTTTTGTTAACCGTACAAGCTAGAGCTCTTTATAAACCCAAAGTTTTCAAAAAACTAGTTTTCCAGTTTTTCGAAAAAGGGGCCTTATTGCGGCATTCAATATCGATCAAAATTCCCATTAAATTATTTTGTAATTTCGATTGATATCGTGTGCCTCCTAGTAGAGGCAGAAATAATTATTTATCCGTTTAAGAGCTTTTTAGAATGTTGGTGTTCATATTATATTGCATATTTTTGCATATTTTATCCTTTGAAGCATATTTTTACATATTTTGATCAAAAGAACATTTCCACACCATTCTGTGGCATTTTGACAAAACATTTTAAGTCGAGATAAGATAGCAAAAAAGTTAAAAAAAACTCGGCGAAAAAATAATTTTTATCAAATAATAAAATAAACCAAAACTAAAGAAAAACTTCGTTTATAATACAACATTTTTAAAACGTAAGTAAAAATGTTTTTTGTATGAAAATTTGAATAAGGATTTTTTGTCAAAATGCCACCGAGTTTATAGTGCTTATTCACACTTTTTTGAAGAATATTTTGATACATAGAATTTTCCGTTTATACCCACATTACCTCAGATGGAGAGGCTTTAATGAATTTGTGCTGATGTGTGTAACGTCTAGCTTTTGTGTAATTTACTGTGTTTTTAAGTGAAAAAAATATTTTTGTAAAAACACGCCAATTTTTTTTTAATTTGTAGTTTTGTAAAAAAACTAAAATTTTTTTAAACAATTATGAAAGTAACCGATACCGATGTATGGGCAATATTTCAGTTCTCTAAGGAGGACAAGCTACTGTCCATCATAAGCTGTGGTTATGAAGAAGTCGAGAGATACCTTAGATCTTCTAATATTTCTTGAAGAAAATGGTGCAGAAATATAAAGGCAGAAGTGCATAACACGAGTTTGTGCGCACGCGCTCTGTAGATTTCTGTCAAAAAAAGTTAAACTAGTGTTTTTTCATAGAACAACTTATACAAAAAACATTTTGACGCATACGCGGCAGAAAGTTGGTTAACTTTAAACTTTTTAACGCGTTGCGTATTTTGACAAGTAATCAGCTGAAAATTAAAAAGAATAATTTAACAAATTTGTGAATCATGAAGGAAAACTTATTAAAAAGTTTAAAAAACATTATAAAGCTTGCAATTCTAAAAAAAGTGTTAAACAAACAAAAAAAAAAAAAACAGCTGAAAGAAAAGACTTTTATAACGCGCGTTATGTAACTTGCCATTTTTCATGTGATAAAATTTATAAACGCACGATACTCGTCGACGAATTAATGCGTGCTATGTACTTCTATCTTTAAAGTTTTCAGCTAAGCTCTGTCGCCAATGGGAAATTATGTTCTACAGTAGGTCTGGTTCAAACGGATTTGCGAAGTTCTTAGCAAAAGTTGAAAATACTTTGTTTTTATACCCACACCTCAATATCGGAGAGGGTATTATGCATTGGTGCTGATGTGTGTAACACCTTAAAATTCCTGAAATTTCCAACAAAGTCGTGACCAAATGAATCTGACACCTAATCTTTATGTAAAATTGTCCGCTGAATCCGAATATGAAGTTAAAATTGTAAAAAGTTATTTGTGTTTTCAAAAAAAGATGATGTGACTTAAATGCAAATATCTTCAAAACTTTTAAACGGATTATGTATTTTTTTTTTAGTGAAAGATAATAAAATTACTAAAATAACCATGGGTCGTTTGTGAAGATAAGTCAACCAATCGTCGTTTGTGGCGTTTGGCAGTTACATACGACATTTAATTGGAAAATTGCTAAATGAAAGATCATTTAAATTATCAACCGACGAAATTACAGAGTTACAGTGGACAAAAGTTCAATCTTCATAAAAAAATTATTAAAAGATTGGTTCAAGAATGACAGAGTTACAGAAGATTTAGTAAATTAACCCACATAGAAATTCAATAGTTTTAAGCTAGTTTTAATATTTATTGTTATTAAAAATTTTGCTTTGTGTTTTTCTTTGATTTGATACAAATCGAAAAGTGTGTTAATTCAATTAATATTCTGTAACTTTGCCATTTTTGCACCGCTAAGGATCCTAAATGCGAAAGAACTTTTTTTTGTTTTTGAAACTGGCAGTCAATATTAACATTCAATTTAATAAAAAAAATTCTTTGGACAATTTTTTATGTTGACTACATTTTAGCATATGTATATGTATTTACATTTGTACATACATATGTATGTATGTATATGTATGTATAACTTATCTTGAAAAATTTTTATGTAATAAAAAGGTGTGTTTCTTTTACATAATTTGTGTACATCTACTTTTGCTGTTGTAATTATTAATTACCAACGAACTTTACTTTCTAAGAATGTTACCCCTGAGTCAATGAACTAATTTTCTCTTTTTTCATTTTGGTCGCGTTCTGAATTTCGCGTTTTTAGTACAACATCGGCACAGATAGCGTGAAAAATGTGGGTTTGTATATTTTATTGTTTCGTTTTATGATGTGAATGAGTTTTTGGAATATGTTAGTAATTGTTTTCATAGACAGGTAGTTGTGTATTGTTTAATGTGTTACTTTTATTTAATATATGTAATTCTTGTTATTTCTTTTTTGCTATTTTATTTTAATATTTAATTACTTTTTGTCTCTTTGTGTTGTGTATTTTTTTTGTTGCTGTTACGGATTTGGTTTTTTTATTTTGAAAAATGTTTTATGTTCATTAGACTTTGTTTGAATTGTAAACAAAAGATGAAAAATGCCTCAACATAGCGCCATTATGTTATCAAACTACCCAGTCTACACTTTACGGTAATATTATTTTTCATACTAGGGCTTATAATTTCCCGGAATTTTTTCCATTCCCAGAAAAACAGAAAAAATTAATCAAATATGGAAAATTTTATGCAATAAAACGTAATTAATGGTAAAAACTGAATCGTTTGTGTTGTTTATAATAGGGATTGCTGTTCGGTTTAAACCGAAATCGAAATCGCGGTTTTAATGACTAAAAACCGAAACCGAAAACCAACAAAAAAAATGTACATAATACTCGTACTTCATATAAAAAAAACTTTATACATAACAGCCTGGAATAATGGCAATGTATTTCAAAATTCTTCAAATTTCAAATAAGTCCTACGAAGAATAAATGTTTTTTAATCCAAGTTATGATATTTAATTAGGCTTAAGTTCATCAAATTTAATTTTCATTAAATTATTTTCATGAAGAAAGGAATTTCAGAGCATGAAATTAATTAAAATTTATTGATAATTGTTTATTATTGACTGACCTTAGGCTCGAACCCAGTTGTTTTTACGGACAGGTTACCCTTATATGTTTCGATTGCAACCACTCAATCTCTTCACAGGGGTTTACCGTTTAACACTCGCAGCCATCGACGACTGCTGGCAGTCAATAGTCAAACATCAATCTTTAAACCAAATTGTATTTAACCTTTGGTAGATCGACATTTGCTTTTGAATGATTATCTATTTTAATTGATTTTACATGTTCTTCCTTTCTTCTGTTTTTTCGTACTTTTTGTCAAGAATTCGTCTTGAAGCCCAAAGTACATTATTTTGTTTTTTTTTTAATTTTTTTGCCTTTCATTTTTCTTGTTGACCTTTTTCAACACAACTTGAAGGACAAATGTTATCATAGACCTCGTGCCTTAGCTTTAACAACTGTTCTATGGTTTTTAATCCAAGTTTTGATATTTAATAAGGCTTATCAAATTTAATATTTTTAATTTTTTTTTAATAAAAGTACCTGAAATGAAACAAATAAAAAAATTTAATTACATACACAAAAATATATATGTGGATATGTAGTTTTACTTGGATATTTTCAAAATCATTTGTAAACCGAAACCGCGGTTTCAGACATTAAAGTTCAGAAGAAGTCGCTCAGTTTCAATAAAGGTTTACAAAACAAATTTTCTGTAGTTTTAACACGTGTTAAAATGAGACGGCTAGGGTGAACTTACATTGCGAAAACGAGGGGAGTGGTATTAATTAAAAGACTATTGGGGGATTCACAAGGTAGTCGTAAAGTTGTAAAGTCATATGTCCTAAAATAATTACAAGAAATACATAGGACTGCTGTGGCTACCGCTTATAATTAAGATTTCTACTGTACAGTTATGACGAATCAATAAACACAGCATTAACATTTTTATTTTGTTTAAAATACAACAACATTTATTTTAAACAATTGTAAAATATTATTTAGGACATTATGATGATATGACTGGATAGCACACCTTGTGAATCCCCCATATATTTCTTTTAAAAGCGTTATCAAAAGTGTTTATTTATTATTTATGTATATTTAGGCTTAAACGTTAATATGTATTTATTTTTAGGAAAAATATATTTATTGTTACTTCTAGATGAAAACTCTTGGGGTTTTATTAAAAGTTAAAAAACAATTTTTGTTTTTTTTTCTGATCGAGATTTACTTCTTTATAGGTTGCTTTACGAACGATTCTGTTTCTTCCCTTTTTACGGCTTGATGTTGGTTGCAATTTTCGGTTTTATTGTAGAGGGTTTGGAATTAGTATACATAATTTACTGCTGTGCACACTATACAACTTTTCCTTAATAAGCGTTTGTTAAATTTTATGAAAACTGAGGTTAAATTTTATCATTTTTCAAATAATGTTGAAAACCAGTTGTTGTTTTTTTTTTACTAGATTTTTCATACGAAAACAAATCTTCGTACTACTTAGTACATAGTGATGCAATCATGGTATTTTCCATATATTACGTAAGCCCCTTTTTTGGTCTGATTGTCAAAAAATCAAATAGAAAATATTTTTACTAAATTTTGAGTCTACATTCTCACACTTCAAACAAAAATAATATAAACGGCTGTTCTGTATTCAAAACATTTTTATCAAAGTTTTTCTTGGGATCCAAAAATTAATTAACAAATGTGCTAAATTCCCATTTCATACTATTGAGAAACTGAAATTTATTGTTGAAGGGATAAGCTATTCCTATGCGCATTTCACTTTGCATTTTATTTTTGTTAAGGGATCGCTTTCATTTTTGGCGTGATTTGCACAGTAATTTAAAACAAATAAAAATAAGAAGCTAACAAAAAAAAATTTTATATTTTATCTTTAATATTTAATAAGTTTTATTCTAATGCTGCGGCAAATTATCCAACTGGTCTTTTTGTAATTTCTTTAAGGGCGAAATAGTTCATACGATCGTACATTTTTCATTAGTTTTTCGTCTGTGTGCTGCAGGGATGTTAAAGTTGGTACAATATTGATATTGTTAAAGAAATGAAAGAAAATGCAAAGCAATTTTATATACAATTTTGCGAAGTTTTGAGAACCAAAATCAACTTTAATAATGAAGTTTCAATTTGATTCCATTAATTTAATCCGGAAATTGTTATTTCAGGTAAAACAAGTAGGATTGTACCTCTTCTAGTAAAAATGTTCCCGAATCAAATTAATAATTTTGATTCAATCAATAATTCACTTAGAGCTTAAGCTGATGCCGAGCAACTTCAGTCGTTAAAAACTGAAAAGATTTGAAGTTTTTGGTCGGCAGTAGCTAATTTACAAAATGAGCTGAATGTCCATATGTATCCTGACATTTTTAGAGTCGTTGTTGAAATTTTATCCATTCCACATTCGTCTGCAAATATGAAAAGAGTTTTATATATTCAAAATATAATAAAATCTAAGGAAATAAACAGACTACATGTGCCAACATTATCAAGTCTCATACAAACAAAGGATTGCTTAAGATCGACAAATCCATGCTGCTATGATATAAAAATTCCAAATAGTTTATTAACTAAACAAATAAGTGCCTGATTTTGGTCTCATATATTTATAAGACTTTTATGTGTTTTATTTATACAATTGAATTTTAATGTACTTTTTTTTTGTTGTTTTTTTAAATAAAAAAAAATGGTACAAAATTTTAAATTCCATTTAACATCCCTGGTGTACCGTATTAATTCATTTTTTAATTAATTTTAGGGCATTCCGAGAATTTTATAACTCAAAATTGTATCTCATAAGAGTGATGAAAACGTAACCTTTCATTTGGTTTATAAAGTTATACAAAACAACATTTTGTTTCCAACCAAATCATTTCATATACACACACACACTGTATCACAAGTATGCTACCCAACAAACACGAAGTCAAACCTTTGATATGAAATGACTTTATCATTTGACATCAAACGCAATTCTCAAACGTTTTTCAATTGTTTGATTTAACATTTAAATTCAAATTGATAATGATTTGAAAATAAACATTTGATATCAAATGTTTTTTCAATTTGATGTCAAATGTTTGTCAAAGTTAAAATCAAATCAAAAATAAACTTGGCAGTACTAAAGCGAAAAATTAATGTAAGCATTAAAAATGGCGATTAAAGTTAAATTATTTTTCCTTGTGGTTACATGTGTTTTACTATTAAAAATAATTTTTAATATAAAGTGAACAGTATATTTCTAGTGAAAAATAAAAAATATTTGTGAGAAATTACAATGTTTAAAAATACGAAAAAAAAGAAAAATAATAAAACAGGAAAGTGAAGAAAGATTGTTGAACGTCCGCGGTGCCACAATCCTCAAAATAAAAAGGTGCCAAGTATTTTGCCTTTCCAAGAATTAGAAGACGGAAAGAACCCTATTTCATCTTTTTGCTATGGTACCGAATGTTTATTTCAAAGTTTATTTAAATAAATAATAAATTTAAATTAAAAAAATTAAATAGTTTTATTTATATTCCACATTCTATTATAATCCACATTTGAAAAGCATTTGAGAATAACGTTTGAAAGCAAGTTGAAAATAAAGGCATTTTTCATTTTGAAAATAATTTCCCCTTTTTGTTAAGAACGCTATGATTTACAAATGATTTTCAAATCATTAGCAAACGTTTGTCGTTTGAGAAAACGTTTGATTTCAAATCACTTTCAATTTGAAATCAAACCTCCGTGTTTGTTGGGTATTTACATTACACGACCACAGTGGAACTGTAAATTAGACAATCAATCAAACGTACATGGATAAATGTATAGAACATCCGCACTTCTAAAATAAAATTAGCAAGCATGTACATATGTATGTATGTTCAATATAATAGCCACCATGTTCAATATATAAAATTACCATGGCTTAAAAAAAATAGCAAATAATACTTTAGTATAAATGATAACTTGCCCTAATAAAACTTAAAAACTCAAATAAAATTTTGTTAAAAAAAAATTAACAGCATTACCACATTTAAATTTTTTTTTACACTAAAATAATTAACCTTTTTTTGTACAAAATAAGCTTTATTTATGAATGAATTAAAAATATTGCTAGTTTTTTTCATATTATCATGTTAACTTTTATAGTTGCATTAACAATTAAACGGAAGGCATATACCTGTATATTGTTTTTTTAATTTCATTCATGGATCTTATTTGTAATTCAAATACAAAAAATGTTTTTTTTTGTTATTAAAATATGTAGTTAAGAGTTTTGAAACGAAATTTTATATATGGGTCAATTTAAAAAAAAAAACGCAATTTTTGTGTCCCCGTACTTTACACTTCTATTTTTTGGCGTTGCAAACAAAGGTTGTCCCCACAATTTCAAGTAATATTACTAGTTTTTAATTTTCATTTAAATAAAGTAAATAAAGTAAGGAAAGTACAAACTTAAATTATTACAAAAGCGAAAAAAAATTAATTAAAAAAGTGTCCATTTGCGTAGTTTTTGTGAACACCATGGTAAGGGCGCGATAAAATTTCATGAGCGTCACGCTAATTTTTTTAAAAGTGAATATATTAAATGTAAAAAATTGAAGTTGACAATTATTGTTTACATAGTTTCAACTCATTTTTTTATAATTTGTGAATTTGAGAAAAAAATTGCGTACGAAAAAAACCAAAATAGGCAAAAATTTCATGAGCGTCACTTTTGATATATATTGCTTCATAGCTTAAAATGCTTAATTTTGATTTTATTTTTGTATTTACAAGAGTAAAACAACAAAATTAATCGCGGTTGAAAGAGCACGGAGATATCGAGAGAAAATAAAGCTCGAAAGAAGAAAGAAAGAAAGGTATAATCGATATTCACCATATAATTACAAAATCCAGAGGTGAATTGATTTACAGATCTCGCTCGTGCTTTTGCAATTTAAACCTCTGGGGGACCGGAAACTTATGCAACTGCCACAAACTTAATTCGAAAGTGCTAAAACTGAATGAGAATGAGAAAAACAAAACCGTTTGTCATTTCATAAAGAATTCGAATGAAAATTTATAAATTAAATTAAGTTAAGTTATTGTTTTGCGTCAAATATTTACATATGTGTATAAGTTTCTTCAAGAATTACTTCCTTTTTTCCATTTTTGTTAAAGACATCAAAGAATATGTACATGTTTAGTTTTGTATGTAAATTTTTGTTTTTTGACGAATTTTTGTTTTTTTTTATTAAATTTTTGTAAAAGAATAAACTTTTTTTTTCGTTAAACTTTAAATTAGGCATTATTTCTTGTTTTCGTGCAACAAAATCTCTTGATCGTCACAAAATATCTTGAGCGTCACACTTTGATTTTTTCCCTTAAAACGCTTATAATTGCAGTTTTTTTAAACACATTGTTACAAGCCTATTACTTTGCAAGTAACCTCTAAGTTCAAGTCTTTTTTCAACAAAAATTTACATATTTTCATCTTAAAATTTTAAAATAACTAGTCACTTTTTAAAAAAATGAAAAATCAAAGTAAATCGTGATTTTGTGTTTATAATCAAAAAGGTGATTTTCACAAAAGTCAATCTTGAATTTCATATATTTTTGCATTTTTAGCAAATTCTTATACATATTTGGTGTGTGACGCTCAAGATCAAAATCATAGAAAACCTAAAAAAAATCAAAAAATATTGATTTTTTTGAGAGCCTAAAAGTACCACCGGATTCTTCATCAATGTCTACATAAATTTGCCACTCTTACAGGCGAATTGAAAAAACTTTAAAAATAAGCAACAAAAACTCGATGTGTACGTTTTTTTTGAAATTGACCCATATACTCAAATGAAATTTTTTAAATACATTGTGGAAAAACGGTGTACTTATACTTTCTGTTGTGAATCGTGGAATACCGTTTTTAAAGCCAATAGTCATGATGATTTTACTAGAGGAAAAACGATTTTTTACTAAAAAAATAGTAAAAAATAAATTTTCGTTAAATTTGTAATTTAAATTCCATAATTTTTTGATTTAAAGTTGTTACTATCATTATATTTGATAATATAAATGAATTTTTTTTTTATATTAATAAAAAGCATTATTCACGGCTTTGCTTCAAGTACATTTAAATAAAATAAAGAGTTTGAAATAAAAAAAATACTCAATAATATTGCAAATGTATGGGTACCTTTAAGGCGCCCGTACACGGCATGTTTTTGTCATCTGACATGTCAACTTTCGCACTACAAAACACATACATGTCGTGTGTTACCTTTTTAACTTTTCTTCTTTAAAAGTCAGACGCAAAGTCATTTGACAATATTTCAATTAGAGCGTGCTATAGTTTCTTCTGATGAGCCATCTGACATCACTGTTGTTATTTTGAAAAAAAAAAAAAAAAAATATGTTAGAAATCTATGCCGCAAGGAAGCCGGCAGCGGCGCGCCGCGGTGGTGCACTATTGACGGAATCATTAGCCGGCTGATGTTGTTATTTAACAATACTGATAAATGTATGTTCTTTTAACCTTTAAATACATAGAAATAATGTACAAAAAAACGTTTCATTATTATATCCAAAATTGGCATCTTCGAATTTGAAGAAAAATTTTTTAAGATGGCTGAACTCTTTTACGGCGCAAATAAAAAAGTTTGTGGCGGCAGCACGTTATTTTCAAACCGAAAACTACTTTTGTTTCTGCCATAATTATTAAAAAAAACAGAGACTATGTCAGAAGCAAATTGCATTGTGACCGAATATTATAAACCTTATTTAAAACAGCAATTTTAACAGAAATTCACAATTACATGTGATTTAAAAGTTTGACATGTGAGATGACAAAAACATGTCGTGTACATGTACCCTTAGTGAACTTTTCGGTGGAAATTTCCATATGTTTATTTTATAACCATTGAAATCGATATACGAGTTTTTTTTCATCATTAAAAAATTAAAACCTACACTTAGTGTAAACTTAACGAAAATTTTTTAAATAATTTTTAGACTTTGTTGACAAGTTCAATAAACTGCAAATTAAACTAAAAGCTTAAATAGCTACGTTAATTTATTCTGAATAAATATAAGCCAATAACCGATAAATAAATCTAATGCAACATATTATAGAATGTTTTTTTTTTGCTGCATGAGAACTTAAAATGATAATATGTAGAATGAAGAATGAAATCCGACATATTTCCGCTGCGGCAACGATTAACATGGTTAACTCGATCAGTCCTATTTTTACTACTTTTTTAATAAATCTCTCTCTATGACGTCAATGGTTGCATGAATATTGGCTTTTCCAATGCTTCAGGAGTGGCTGGTTTGACTTAATATAAAAAGTATTCTAAAAACCTTAAATTTCACAAACGAGGGGGCCAGCAAACAGGTTAGAGACAACTTACTTGCGTCCTTTATTGGTCCCTTTGTGATACTCAGCGCCAATGCCCATCTTATAGAGCAGTTACTCAGATGGCGTCACTGCTAAGTTCAATCAATTCGTCTTCCTAATGAAGATAAGAAGGGGGGGGGGTTGCTTTAAAACCATGGGAGATAAGGCCATTATGGCTTTATTGCTCAATTGAATGGGAGATAAAGCCACAATGGCCTTATTACCCAATCATTGAGAGGTAAGGTCATATTTATAATTTTGCGAAATGAGAGATATAGCCATATTTTTTTTTCGTAAATGAGAGATAAAGCCATATTTTTGCGAAGCCAGATTCCAATACTTTAGTGTTTATTGTTTCCGGGAAAATACATTTTTTATTCTTGTGACGCACGCAGGAAAACTATTCAGCGAAGCCACCTGCCGCGTCCTACTGGAGGAGAAAACCTGTAAGCACGGCCGCAGGCCGCCACGCAAAAACTTTAGTATGCGAAGCCAAATTTCATTACTTAAATTTACTGTTTCCGGGAAAATATGTACATTTTTAATTCTTGTGACGCACGCAGGAAAACTTTATTCAGCGAAGCTACCTGCCGCGTCCTACTGGAGGAGAAAACCTGGAAGCACTCAGCAATCAGAACTACTTTAGTATGCGAAGCCAGATTTCAATACTTAACTTTAGTAAAAGGGCAAATCATTGCCTCTAAATTAAAAAATAAGAAAACTATTAATCAATGTAAACTGCAAAAGTTCTTCAAAACTGAAATGAGAGATAAAACCATTTTCTAATATTGCTAATGTGAGCTAAGGCCATGATGGCTTTATCTCCCATTCAAATGAAAAAAAAAAAATAAAAGACTATCTCCCTTTTGAATGAGAGATAAAGCCATCATGGCCTTATCTCCCATGGTATTAAAGCACCCCCCCGATAAGAAGCGATCTAAGTTCTATCCTAGATAGATCCTTCAACCAGGCAAACACCGGTTCCCCCAGGTATTCTTCCCTGACGCCCCGCATCCCAGGGCATTGACAACGAACGTGAAGCACAGTCTCCTCTTCCTTCTCATTATGACAATTTCTGCAGAAGTCATTGAATTCTAGAACCATTTTTCCAGCATGAGTCCCCACCGGCCAGTTAAAAATTATACCACTGTTCTGAGTTAGTTGGATATGGAGCAGGTGGCCTCTCATGTCCACCCTATCTGCGCAACTCGATAAGACTCGCGCTTGATAAGTGACTTACAGTCCATTGGAAGACCTACGAATTAATCAATTAATGCGTCATCCATGCGACCACCTTGTTTGGCCAGCTATCTGCTATGTGATTGCCCGGGCATTCTAAATGGCCTGGTATCCATCCAAAGAACAGGTCTACTTCTGGAAATAAAATTGTCACTACATTGATTTTGCAGTAAATCAATTGTTAAGCACGCTGTTTAGCAATTTGCGCCATTCGCCGTAACGGTAGCTTCTTGCTATTTTTGAAAGAAATAAGTAACGATGATGCCACCAGCGTGTAAACCGCACCAGACAGTAAATTTTAATGAGTGTTATGGTGATTCGTTAACGGGTTGAGTATTGTCTCCGCTCCAAATGCGTCAATTTTGCTTTCTGGCCAAGCCATTTAACTAGAAATGATCCTCAAAAAAATGGACGAAGTGTTCTTTGAATTTTGCGAACAGATTTATTTTTACACAATTTGGAATCGTTGTTTTAGCATTAAACGATTCATGATGACTTGCTAAACCTTACTGAACAGAAATGTCAAAACAGTTTGAAATTATCAGCTGTCAATTGTAGCATAGTTATCGATATCGATAGCTCTCATGCAACTTAAAAAAATACTTGATAAAAACACATATTTTTGAGATTTTAATTTTTTATAATTTAAATTAAACTTTGCTAAATATTTTACAGTGTAAACAAACGTTATGTCTCACCTTGAATTGTACTAAATTTAACTTACTTATCTTTCCCATTATATCAATTTAATTCAAGATACAAAAAAAAAATAAAAATTCGTTTTTTGTTTAAAGACCTTTTTTAATATTACAATTTGAAAAGTGTTTGTTTAAAATCTCGGAGTCATTAAATGTGAAAGTTTATATGTTTGTGGCGCAATCATGCGAATGGATTTGGATGAAATTTGGTAGACGGTAGCATATGGCCCAGATAAAAATATAAAGTTTTTTTTTGTTTAGGAAGAACGGAAAAAATTGGTACTTTTTCTCATTTCAATAAATTTGATATACATAGAGATTATATTCTACTTTAACATACAGTGTACTTGGGCCTAAAATAGGAAAATGTTGGTACTTTTAGTACTCTTTTACCTTTGGTACTTGGTTCTCTTAAATTTGATAAACATACATATTATAGACTGTAATGAAATACAGTATACTTTCTGGGGGCCTAAAATTTTTTCTCTTTTCGATTAATTTTGTATAGAGCCAAATTAAAATACATATAAAGAACTTTTTAAGGGGTAAAAACGGGATAAAATTGGTCCTTTTTCTCCTTCCGATAAACTTAATATTAATACATATAAATACAGATTATAGCCTACATTAACACACAGTGTGCTTTTTGGGGCCTAAAATAGGAAAAAGCTGGTACTCCTTTAACTTTAATACTTTTTCTCTTTTCAATAAAATTGGTATAGAGATAGATATGCCTAGTGTTTTTTATACGGCATTTCCCGGGACGAAAATCCCGGGAAATTTATGTGGGAATTACCAGGATTTTTTAAATTTAATTATGGCAACTAAACTGCTGAAAAAATTATAAATAAGTTGTGTCACGAAATAGATCTTAGAAGCTGTTTGGCAATAAAAAGGTCTTGAGTCAAAAAACCGGATTTTGAGTTTTTGATTGGCTTTAATTTAATTTTTTTTTCTCTTTTGCTTGGTTTAAATCAGTTTAGTCTAGCACAACTGCTTATAATCGTTAACATCTGCTCTTAGGAAAAAAGTCTATGAAATTACCCAAATAAATTTTTTTAATTTAACAAAAAACTACAGGTTCTGATTTAAGACATTATTGCCAAACGCCAAAGAAATGCCAATTCATATCCGATGAGTAAGGACATGTTTTATACTCTAAAATTTCGAAATAAGAATAGTTAAAATATTTAGTAATAACTTTTTTAAATTTAACTTTTTGGTTTTTTGGCTTTGAATTAACTCTGTGGCAATAAGTGCTTAAGCCTATTTGTTTAGTTTTATAGGAAAACAATTGAAAACTTTAAAGGTGGATTTTGGAATTTTACTCCGAATTAAATATAATCATCACTTCTCTGCAGTTATAGTTCTTTTAATTGTTATTCCTTAACACTCCTAATGCCACAGATCGGAAGTTTTTATTATTCCAAATGTTAAAGGATATCGAAAAAAGGTAACCAAAAAGTCATTTTGCTATAACTTCCTCCAATATCATACAAAATAATTGAAATTTTGCCAAAGTACTTTTGGACATGAAGATCTTAAAGTGCCATTAAGCACTTTTTCCTTTTTGCCACAGAAAAAAAAGTTTAATGCATTTATAAACTTGTTTAATTCATCGCAGGAAATGTTATTTGTTCAAAAAAATTAAATTAAATAATATTTTGCATCGATTTGTATTCAGCGGAATCCCGGGAAATTAAAAAATAAATCCCGCTTTCCCGGGAAATGCACAAGTCCGGGAAAAGAAAAACTCTATATATGCCCCAGACTAAAATATAGAGATAAAAACAGGAAAAATTTGTACTTCTTCTCTTTTTGCTAAATTTGGTATACAGATTGCATATGGTCCAGTGACCGAAACATATTTAAATATCTCTTTTTACATTGTCAGCTGTATATCGGTTGCTCAAGGGTATCAAGTGCTCAAAGTGTTAATTCTCTTTTGACGCTGGTGTGTATAAAATATATTATGTAGTTTATTATTGATATTTATTTATTGGATCATGCAAATACCGTATAAGTGTGAAAGGTACACATACAGTGTTAAACAAAACATTTGGCACCTTATTATTATTGTATTTGTTTTTATAACTTAAAATTAATACTTTTATAATTGTTATCATAGTTAAAAATTAAAGAAAACCCCGAGAGTAGTTAAAAACCTAATTTATGTGAATGGCTTTCTAACAAGTACGATTGTTGTCAAAATTAAAAAAAAAATATCTCGTTTTTATTTTCTCCACGTTATTTTTCATTTTGTTATTCTACGATTTTAAAAATGATCGCTTTATTTTTATCCGTTATTTTGGAGACAAATTTCTTTTCAAACTAAATGAATTTTTATTAAATATCATCGCTTATTTGTTAAACTTAGTTTTTGACATAAACAAAAATTTTTTATCTTAATTATATGTATTTGTGTTAATTACAACTTTGTTCAGAATCTTTTTGCAATATAACAAACACCTAACTAAATTTAATTATGTACTAATTATATAATTCATTTTCTATAAACAAACCAACATTTGGAAATCTGTTCTGCTACTTATATCTCTGTATAGTTATAAAAATATTTAAAACCAATTTTACATAAATATCGTCACCTAAAGTCCGAAAGGCCGTAAGCGAAAAATATTTCAAATCCGACATTTTGATCGATTATTATGAGATCAACCGAAATACATCACAATTAATTAAAAAGTAGATTCTTAATTATTTGTCGTTTACTGCCTTTTGAATTTAAGGTGACGATATTATCATTAAAAAATTGAAGAATCAATTTTATGAAATAAAAAATTAAAACTGTTACAAGATTGTCTGTGTAAAAATCGTATCTTTAGCAATATCTGTTCAATTTTTTTTGCCTTATTTTAATCGTCAATTTTAATTTATTACCTCGTTGATGCAAATAAACAATATAAATATCTAGGGTTTACTATCAATCAGTGTTATTGAAACCCTTTTGAAATAGTAATTATATTTACTAACAATATTTACTTGCCAACTATTTCAAAACCAGTTCCAACTGTAATTTTAAAATTTTGAAATTTTTCACTAACCTACACAATGGTTCGATTCATTCACACAAAAATCTGAGATTTTTCTGAAACATAAAACAATCGGTCATGTTCTGGCAATCGCACGATTTTAAATCGCAAACCGCCTTATTTATTTTATAGCGCTCTGACGCTTGTGCGTTTTGCGAATTCACTTAAAGGTGAGGTCACAGCGTTGGATAAAATAAAATTCTGTATATCTAAAGAACGATACGTATAAAATTTTCCGAATTTGGCACAAATAGAATGGTTTTCAGAACACATAATATACATAAAATAGAATTATGTATATCTAGAGAACGCCAACAGCTACAATTTACAAATTTGGTACAAAAGCTTGATAATAAATATCATCTGATGTAGAAGGCCTTATTGTAAACGTGCTGCAATACAGACAATATAGAATTCTGTATAACTGAAGAATGTAACACTAACTAATTTTACTTAACGCGAAAAGACCCTTTTTCAGCAACTAAATTTAAATTTAAACCAAAAACAAACTAAAATTTGTGTCTGTTTCAAATGTATTTGTGCGAAAGAAAGCGTGCTTTCGACATCGTGAAATTGGCAGAAGGAGTATTCAAACTTGGTACAAATTAGAGTTTAAGAACCGTAAAAATGTAAAACCGCGGTTTCGGTTTTAAAATAATTAAAACCGGTCAGTTTTGGTTCGGTTTTCGGTTTTGAAAATATCAAAGTTAAACTTCATAGATACAAATATGTTAGTTTTCTTATGTTATAAATTTTTTTTATTTGTTTCAATACAGGTTATTTTTATTAACCCTTAATTGCATATCTGGGCCTGGCCAGGCATTTTTTTACTTTTTCAAGTTTTTTTTTTTTATATAATTATTAAGTACATTAGAACAAAACTTTATATATTCCCCAATCAAAGTGTTTTTTTTACAAGAAAATGAGAAAAAAGTGTAAACAACGTGGGCGTCGCAATTGACCAAATTAAAATTTTGTGCATATTGTATCCACCTGGGCCTGACCAGGCCCTGCCCTATTATATATGTACTGCAGTAAATAAGATTAAAATAAAACGTATCAAAAAGCATACGCAACACATACGAATTGTTTCTTTACTGTTTTTTTCGAAGAATTATTCTATTTTCCGAAAACTTCATAGAACATACAAGTGAACCCAGCCAGGCCCAGGTGGTAGTTTGTACCACACAATTTAGGTGTCTACTTAAGAGTTAAAAAGGTAACATTTGTTCTTCTTAGTACTTATTTTGAATTTTAAGAATTTTAAAATAACTTGTCATTTTTGCAGGCTGTTATGTATAAAGTTTTTGTATATGAAGTTCGAGTTTTATGCATAATTTGCAATTTCTTTAAGCATAAATATATTGTTAAAATAAAAGCTAAAACCGAGGTTTTTTGTGGGTGTTCGGTTTCGGTTTTAAGTCATTTAAAATCGCGGTTTCGATTTGGGTTAAAACCGAACAGCATTCCCTAGTACAAATATCTTCGTGAACAATGCACTAGATCTGTATTTCGAAAAAATTTACTTATTTTACTTTATAAAATTTTTTTTTTGTATAAAAGTATTTTCTGTAGAGACTTCTTTTAGTCAAAGTTAAAAGAAAGTTATTGGGTATTCGAGCTTTGAATCTAGACAAGAGTTTTAAATATACTTTTTTAGAGAAACATTTCTGTATATGAAAATTTTCTGCAGAATTCAAGAGAATATATATATTTTGTATAAAATAGTTTTTTAGAAAGAACTTTCTATACTAGAGCGTTTTCTATAAAGACATTTTGAAAAGGATGTTTTTTTATAATAACAGTTATATGAGAGTTTTTTTGTTCTGTATAAGAGTGATTTCTATAAAAACTATTCTTATTTCCAACATAAATAAATTTTCAAGAAAAAATATTTAACAATTTTACAAAATAAATTTTAAAAAACTATTGTTGTAAATGGTGTAATGCTTAGCAAAAAGGGGGAACAAAAATATGTTTTTTTTTATTATTCTTTAACCACTGGGCACTTTGTAACTGGGGGTGTCAAGTGTTTTGAACTTATTGATTGATTCATTCATAAAAAAAAATTTTTTTTAAGCACTACTTTAAAACAAAATAAGATCAAAATGTTATACATGAACACATCATATTAATAAATAAACAAACATAAACAAACACGTTATTACACTCGCTCATTTTACTCGTTCGTTCGTTCCATTGTTTATTCATTCATTCTTCGTTCATATCAATTAATAATTGAACAATTAAGTTAATAAATGAAAATATTTATAGTGAACTATATTTTTACTTCTATAAAATTACGAATTTTTAAGATACTTTAAAGTTCTTTTATTATACAGTCGAACTTCGCTACAATAAACTTCTTGACGATAGCCCTTCCTACAAATAATTGATATTGAAAATACAGCTTTTTCCTTCCAATTATAGTGTATATGATCTCCTTATAATGAATTTCAATACAAGGACATTTTCTTTACAATGAAACGCATTTTTGTCTCTATACAATGAATTATTTTAAACATTTTCTCTTAAGCTTGCCAATAACACTGAGCACAATGAAAAAAGTAAAATATCTGTGCCAATATGGAAATATTGCGCTGTGAAATATGGCCTCAAAAAAAAAAAAAAAATCAAAACTTATCTCAAATTTTGGACTATTTTTCATACTACAATAAAGTGCTGGGATACCATCGATATTTTCTACTATCGATATTTATCTATAGCTCAGATAACACTATCGATATTACTATCGACTGACTGTTTGTACTTGAGCATGAAAACCTTAACTAATTTTTTATCAGGCTACAGTTCGTTGTTTTATCACTTTATTGCACGTATGAGACGTATGTATGTACGCACGTTCTTTTAGATGACAGTTTTAAAAATTGTGCTGCTGAAAAGCACCTTTCCGAAGGAACCGAAGTAGCAGGGACTATAAGATATTTTATTGCAACTGTAGATAATTTTCTAAATTGGCTTTGATTCACAACCCAAAAGGTAATTAATCTAGCGGACTTATCCTCTATTGGTCGTTCTTTTTTTTGTACTATGCTCGCAATTGCAATTGCATTTGCTTTTTTTTACATTAAAAAATATTTGACATTCAGTCCCTATGTAAACATGTACAAATTTCTACTTAAAGGCCTTTAAAAAGCACAGCTAAGCAATCCATGCCACCTGCCATTGTTGTTGTTTGTAGTCATTGCTGTTGTTCAGCGCGAATTAATAATATCAAGTGAAAACTTGCGGCAAAAAACTGTTTCTGTGTAGCTGCTGCTACATCTCTTCATAGCTGTGTTTTAATATCGATAATATCGATAGTACTATCGATAGTTTCCCACCACTACTACATTATGTTCAAATTTTTTTAATGAAAAGTTACCCCATAAAATGAAAAAATAGTCCTAAAAATAAAAAGAAATATGACAATAATTTTGGGCTAATTCTTTATTATGAAAAATCACCTCAAAATATTTAATAAATTTTTACACCAAAAAAAGTTCAAATTAAAAAAAAACACAAACACAAAGTTATATTAAAAATTTTGATTGGTTGCCCGAAACTTTAAATACCAAATTTAAAATCCCGAATATTAAAATCCCAAGTTTAAAAATCCAGGATTTCATAATCCTGAATTTTAATATTCCTAATAATTATACAGATTTGGTTTAAGGATTTTTGGCGCAAGGATTTTTGCATCAATGGCATAATGAAAAATGGCTTCGCTTACTAAAACTTCAATATATGGCATTTATGGTACAGGGTCTTCCATTAAGTGCTTCCTTTCCTTAAATTAAAATAAAACAAAGTGTGTGTGAGATGAGATTTCATCGAAATTTTGTATTCCTTTGAAAGATCTATTGATGGCATTATGTATGGAATATTACATCGTTCAAATGTCCGCCACAGCTTCTCTGGGTGGAGCGCATCCCAAAAATTCAAATTTCCATCACTCTGGTGCATAATAAATTGGGTTGAATTTGACCGATGGCCACGATTTACCCCTGTCTTTTTGAGAATATTGGTGAAGCAATGCTCAAATGCACATACAAAAGTGTAATAAAAATTAAAATGGTTTTTACGAGTTAGAATAATTTGTGCTTTGTATTACGATTTTTATACTCGTTCGAAACGATCGCAGAGTTTTATTGTTTAGAAAAGAGAATTTCTGTTTGAAATGGGTGTTTTTTTTTGTTTTCGATAAAGAATAAAAAGGGGTATTTCATTTAAAACAAAAAGTGCGAAAATCGTAATATACAGAACAAGTTGTTCGAAGTGGTAATTTATTTCTTACAAATAGAAAACGTGGTTAACCCCTTGGATTTTTATTAAGATAAGTAGAAAAATATATAATTTTTGTAAAATAATAATTCTTTATCGAGCCCTGACTGCGAAAATAACGTAAGCGACATCAATTTCAATTTTTTTTTAATAAATTAGTTAATTGACATCACTTGCATCATCTCCTAAAATGTCATGGTCACATAAGGTACCGTTACGATTTTATAGCAACAACAATTTCATCGTAAGCGACAAATTTCATAAAAAAATTTTATGAAACAAAATTAAACAACTCTCTCCTGTAAATTTTGATTTTTGGCGCTTACCTTATTTTCGCGGTCAGGGATCGTTTTTCTGGTCCCATGGAGGTTCATTATAGGGAAGTTCGACTGTATATTGTCATCGTATGATGCCATATTTTTTCAGTGTTTTTTTTTAAACTTTCTTCTGTTAATTGTTTAAAAAAATTATGTTTTGAAGTCTACTATTAAATAAAATAAAACTTTTTTTGTTTGTTTGTTTGTTTTATTTAAAAAATAAAGTCTACAATATCTGAGAAAACGAATTTAATTGATATTGTGCCTTTTTATACCGGATGCTGGCGTAGAAAAAAAGTAATTTGTCTGGTCCTATGGAGGTTCATTATAGGGAAGTTCAACTGTATATTGTCATCGTATGATGACATATTTTCTCAGTGTTTTTTTTTTAAACATTCTTCTGTTAATTGTTTAAAAAAAATGTCGTTTTGAAGTCTACTTAAATAAAATAAATTTTCTTTTGTTTTATTTAAAAAATAAAGTCTACAATATCTGAGAAAACGAATTTAATTGATATTGTGCCTTTTTACACCGGATGCTGGCGTAGAAAAAAGGTACTTTTGCTCAAATAATTTTAAATATTTTAGTTAAGTTTTCCTGGTTTTTAGTTTTTGTAATTGCAATTTATTGAAAGTCAATGCTAGAGTTATTTATTTTTTTTTAATTTTCTCTTTAATTTATTTTTCCTAGCTTGTTAAGTTTTGATTTTTTCGTTATCTTAAACGTTATTGTGTGTTTCTGTTTGCCCCAACCCACAATTTATTTCGTTAGCTTTTTTTTCTTCTTTCTATTTTTGTTTTATATTTAAACACCCACGTTAGTTGTTAAAGCCACATAAAAAAATAATGATTTAACGCTTTATAATAAGCCTTAACACTTTGTGGCACCATCAAAGATATAATATTTAATAAATGCAGTAAGCTTAATAACACAGCAAACATTTTATTATGAAATTCATTAAATTTATCCTTTCCATTACCTATTATTAAAAATTTCATTATGATGTGGTATTTTAAAGCAGTCGTAAATTTGACAATCTATTTTTATAGGAAATGTTCTTCGTAAAAATCTCGTGAGAAAAATTATAAGTCAGTTCTATCTTTATATTGCATTTTATCAACAAGAGGGTATTAACTTAAAATTTAAAAATTTTCAGTAGAAGCAAAACAATTATTTTACATTAAAGGCATATGAAAAAGAATTTTGAATCCAACCGTTCGTTACCAAAAATTAGGCAAAATAGCACGATATTTTACAGCGGTTTAGCGATATGAATATTACGTATCGATTTTTTGCAAAAAGTGAAAAAAATAATCAACCTTATTCCAGTAGTCGTTGTCGTAATCGATCAAGTCGTTTTTTGTCAGAGATTAAAGTAACACACAGCCAGTGTTCTTTAATCTCTTACAATAAACGACTTGATCGGTTACGACAACGACAACCGGAATAAGGCTGAATACTTTAAGCTACTATTTAATTTACGTAGTAGAAACCCTATATATGTATATATTTAGTATTTCGTTAAGAATATTTTCTATAGAAAACATTTATGTGCTGTTTTCACAACACAAGTGACTGAACGTGTAGTAAAATTTATGTGGAAATCACTAAAATAACTGAGAGCTTTTCATATAAATTTTACTACACGTTCAGTTACTTGTGTTGTGAAAACAGCACATTAATATCAGAATTTTTTCTGTAAAAAAAGTTTTTGACACCAGAATATATTTTCTATAAGACTTTTTCATAGAATATATTTTGTATACCACTATTTTCTAAAGAAAATATTAAGTATAAGTAAATATTTTGTATTACAACAAAAAATATTATGCAGACATCTGTATATACACTCACAATATTCTGTACGTAAAATTAACTGAAATTGTAATATAAAATAAATGAAAGTTCAATTAAAAACCGGTCTACCTATTTTTCATTTATTTTTAACAATAAGTTCATTTAATTTTTACTGTCAAAAATTCAACACCATATTCCGTAAAATCAAATAAATATTCAGTTATTTTGTAAAATTTTACTGTCAAAAATTCAACACCATATTCAGTAAAAACGATTAAATATTCAGTTATTTATTAAAATTTTACTGTCAATTTTTAACTGTCAAATTGACCCCATATTCAGTAAAAACAATTAAATATTCAGTTATTTTATTAAATTTTCGTTTACTCCACAAAAGATCCGAATTTCTAAAAAATTCCAGACAGACACCTGTCCGCTTGTTTTTCTTATAAGCGAGAGAGGGAGAATATTTTTATTTACTTACCCAGTTACACACGTTTGTTTTACTTTTGTTGTACTGACCACGTTGTTTACAGAAGAACTCTCAATTATTAGACACCAGCAGCATGACCGATATGGCTTCGCAATTATTTTACTTTTAAAATTTGATGTAGGTATTTAACTAAATTATTTTAACAAATAGAAAATGGGTATTGCTTACACAAAACAAGCAATTTATTTTTTATAGATAAGTAAAAATTAATTTTTGGTAGTAAAATTATATAAAATAACTGAATATTTAATTGTTTTTACTGAATATGGTGTTGAATTTTTGACGGTAAAATTTTATAAAATAACTGCATATTTATTTGTTTTAACGGAATATGTAGTTAATTTTTTGACAATTAATTTATAAAAGATAACTGAATATTGATTTGTTTTTGCGGAATTCGCGGTTGAATTTTTGACAGTAAAAATTAAATGAACTTTTCGTTGCTTTAAATTACATTTTTATTTAATTTTACATAAAGAAGAATTTAACTTAATCAACGGACAAAATTAACTGCAACTGAAAATCCGTATTAATATGCACTTAGTTTTTTGAATAACTGTTAGAATCAGTTGAAAATAAATTTGCTTGGAATTTTAAACGTTTATTTATTTAAAAATGACTGAACGGAATATTTCTTAAATAAACTACAGTCCGTTACTGTAATAATATTGTGAGTGTACGAATGTATAAAATATTGTCTGGAAAATAGTATTTTTTATATATATTTGTATAAGACTTTAGAAAAAAGCATTTTCTTTCGAAAATATTCTGCATAAGGTATATAAATATAATACACAACATAAGGTTATACAACTATTTTATTTTAAACATTTTTAGGCAATTCTCAAAGTGTTCTATGGTATCAATATGACACAATAACACATTCATAAAATTATCAAAAAACACTTTGTGAATTGTCCATTTATATATCAGACTATTTTCAAGAAATCATACGACTGTTATCCAAAGAAAGTAACTTGGTGGCTTGCCACATGATCAACTTTTGCCTTGGAATTCCATTCAATTTGCAATACACTCTCACTTTTTTACTAACACACTCACACTTTTTAAATTGACCATGAGATTGCTTTCAATTTTACCTTTCCATTTGTTTGGCAATTTTACTTTCAATTTAACAGCTGATTAGATGTTTGTCTTTATAAATTGTTTTATTGATGACATCTTGAAGTAAATTGTTAAAAATTGAGTGTAGCCTACTTCACAGCTTAATATTTATGTATATTTTGAGAAGCAGTATATATAAAAGACTATCAAGAATAACTTGATCGTGTGGCCGCAGGGTTAAATTTCCAAACAAATGGAAGGTGAAATTGAAAGCAATCTCTTGGTCAATTTTAAAAGTGTGAGTGTGTTAGTAAAAAAGTGGGATTCCATTGCAAATTGAAAGGAATTGAAAGGCAAAACTTGATCGTGCGGCCACCAAGTAAGGGAAATCATGATGGATAGTGCAAAGTGTGCAAACGATGCAAATGCTTCAAAAAATACCCACATTTGCACAACACAACAGCAAAATGTACGTATTTGCAATTTGCTCTTTTTTACTTCGTTTGAACATAAAAAACCATGAGCAAAATTTGTAGTGCATATTTGCTCAGTTGCAAAAAAATGTAGACAACATTTGGTATATTAAGCGCCATATTGTTTTTTAAAGAAACTTATAAATTGAAAATTTTCGTGTGTTTTAATATAAAATAGAGAATTAAATTTAAATAATTTAAAAAGAAAAAATTTTTTTTAATATGCTTGTGAATAATTGTAAACAAATACAGATTTTTACAGTATCGCCAAAAGTTTGTGTTGCCAGAATAAATTTTTAGAAAAATAGCACATTGATAATATATTTTTAAGTACGATTTGTAAAATGTTTTAATAACAATAAGAATTGCAGAACTTTACAAATACTGTTGTGTCCTAACGATTAATCGGCTTCTGCTTTAGTATTGGCCAAAAATTGCTAATCGGCCGATAATCGGTGTTCGACATAAATTTGGCCGATTTTTCCGAAGGCCGAACTTTTTTATAGCATTATATGCAAATGTTACAAAATCATGCACAAATAATCTAAACGGCATAATAAACCACACAAAATGCTTGGCAAACACACACATTGTTTCCGTTTGGTGTTTGTTCTCCGTACAAACAATAAATTTCGTTTTTGTTTTGTTTTCTATGAATGCAGACGCCAATAGTGCTGCGGCAATTTTGTTGCTTTTTGCCTAAAACGGAGAAAAAATATAAAATATCGGGAAAGAATTTAAAATAAAAAGTGATTAAACAACGAGCTTTAGCAATACTGCTAAAAAAAGTTGAATATACTAATTAAAATTATTTTAATGCTGAAATGCTTACATTTAGCGTTAGACGCCACAAAAAGTTTGACAAATATCCAACATGTCTGTCAAATATTAAAAATGATTAATATTTCTACAAACATTGCTTCAAATGTTTGTCCAAATAGCAAACACCCCAATTAACAACACAAAATATTTGTACAAACGTAAAATTAAGAACAATTGTGATTTTTAGTTGAACTGTTAATTTTAATTTTGATATTTTTTTTAGTTAAGCTTGAGTTCATCAAATTAAATTTTCATTAAATTATTTTTACTGAAGGAAGCAATTTTTACAACTTGGAATTTTATTAAAATTTATTGATAATTTTCTTGGCTGAGCTGGGGCTTGAACTTGGGTTGAATTTACATGTTTCAAGAATCACCACATTCTTTCATCAGAATTCTTTGAGTTCTAACCTCTGCACCACTGCGGTGCCTGCCAGCCAACAGTCAAACATCAATTGTTAACCAGTGATACTGGTGGTTCGAAATTTGCTGTAATTATCATTTTCAATTTATTCACATGTTACTTCCTTTCTTCTGTTTTTTCGTATTCTTTCTGTCAAGACTTTGTCTTGAAAACCTGAATACATAATAAAAACAATGTTTTTTGTCCACTTTCGTCGACATTTTATTTGTACAACTTGAAGTGCAAATGTAAACATTAGAGCTTGTGCCATAGCTATTTTTAAGACCAATTGTGATTGTTAGTTGAACTGTTAAATTTAATTTTGATATTTTTTTAGTTAAACTTGAGTTCATCAAATTTAATTTTCATTAAATTATTTTTACTGAAGGAAGGAATTTGTACAACTTGGAATTGTATTAAAAATTATTGATAATTTTCTTGGCTAACAAAAAATTTTGAAATGTTTGCCAAGCCATTTGTGTGTTTTATTATGCTCTTAAAACATTTTATCAAAAATTCGGTTGTAGGAAATTATATTGTTTCTAAAAAAGGTAAACAAGCAATCAATATCGGAAGAAAAAAACAAATTAAAGTTTCTATATGGAAAATGCAAGACTTAATTCCTCACATTGCAGTGGAAGAAAATAATGAAACAAATTCTCGAAAAGGAAATTTTTTTAAAAATAAATGGTTTTCTGGTTAAAAAGTTAATTAATGATAAAAATTTTATAGTTTTTTTTGTTGTGAATTTGGATAAGCTAAATTCGGCTTCGGTTCAGCCGTATTAAGCCATTAAGGCCAAACTTCGGCATCGGCTTTGGCATCTGCCTACTTATTACATTTAGCCTATTCATATTCACAATGTGTTCTAAAGGTCTGAATTCTAAAGTACTATTTTAGCCAAATAACACTGTTGTGAAAAATTAGTGTAAACGTCAAAACTAAACGACAAAAAATATATTTTTTATACAACATGAATAAATAAATAATTTAAAAAAAAATTACTTAAAATTGTAAACAAAAAACAGAAGACTGAAAATACATAAGTAACTAAGCTGTATTATCATTTAATATTTTTATATGAAAAATAAAACAAAATTTTTATAAAACAGTCATACTACCATTATAGCAAGCAATATAAACATTAGAACACTTTTAACATTTTTTAATTTTTAATTTACTTTAAATTGTTTATTTTCTATATAGATACATACATACATACATACATACATACTTATGTATTTACATCTTTTGTAACATTATATATCACATATAAACTTTTAAGAAATGTTTAGAATTACATTACAATTACTATTGATTTTGTATATCATTGTATACATTTGTGAATTTATGTTCATTTCTTACTTTTGTTTTATAGCTACGCGCGATTATTACACTTTTCAAAGAAATATTGATTTGCTATTTTTAAATTTGTGTTACTGTTTGTTATTTGTTATTTATTAAATACATACATTTTGTTAAAACATCTAAAATATTTATTAAAATTATATAAAAAAAGGCAAATAAAATTCTCCTCAATATTTTATTTTTGTTATAAAATTAAAAAAAAAAAAAAATATATGTTGTAAATTATTTATATCAGGTTTATAAACAATTATCTTGCACTATTTTTTTACAGTCTAATAAACCTCATGCCACAACCACAGCAAATGGTCATACAATATCATCAACCGCAGATCGTGTGCCGCCCATTAGTGGTTATCAATGGCCTAATGATCAAACGCCTGGTGTAATGGGTCTTAAAAATCATGGTAACACTTGTTTTATGAATGCCGTCTTACAGTGTCTCAGTCATACAGATATTTTGGCTGAATATTTTGTTTTGGATCAATATAAGGTGTGTATAAAAGAAAGATTTAAGACAGTGTTTTATAGTAGAAGACCATTAAGGTAAATTTTTAAGCCGTGTAAAATTATAAGAAATACAGTATTATGTAGCAAAAGACAATGAAAAAAATATGCTATATCCTTAGCATTTTAGGTTTGAGTTTTTTGGAATATAAAAACATATCAAATAACAATTTCTAAAGATTTTTATACTTAAATTTTAAATTTACTTACCTCTTGTCCTATACTAAAAAAATTAAACGCATGTGCTATTTGTGGGTAAATTTTTCTGTTTATTAGACCCTTTACCATAGGTGGTAAATTCCGTTCGGAAACAGAATTCATGCCGTATTTTGGTGCTTCAGAAAATGACGAAAAAATTTTTCGGAATGATACCATTTTTGTTTTCATGAACGGAATGGAAGTTTTCTGTATCAGAAAGGCCAAAAAACTAACAAAATACACTTTATATCAATAAACAAATATTCCGAACGCAATTACACTCTGTGACATGGCTGATAAGTTCGTTTTTTATGTGAGTTTGCCATTCCGTTTGAATTTTTTTCAACATGAATCCCTAAGAGTAGCGGGATGGATTAACCGATGTCCGTCCGTCAGTTGGTCTGCCCGTCTGTATGTTGAAATGGGTTTTCCGAAGACACCAGATATGATAGGGACCATGATGTTATATAATTTAATTGCACATAGCCCGCAAAAGATTGCTATTAAAATTCAGCCAGATCGGACAATAAATGGCTGAAATATAAGTATAAAATCACGACTGCTTCTAATTTTTACCCATAAATCTTTAGTTTTTTTAACCTATGAACTTTATTTGTTAACCTTTAATAAACCCAGTAGAATAGAATACTAGAAGTGAAAACAAACAAAGTCGGTTCATAATTAACCAAGTGATAGAGAATTTTTTCTTCCCAAAATAAACAATATAAAATACGATAGGACGACCACATTTGTCGCAGATATCTATCTATCTATATATATAAAAATGGTGTAAAAAATGTATAGTAATTCATAAAATTAGAACGGCTGGGCCGATTTCTGTAAAATCCCTTCGGAAAAGTCGGAAAATTCGAAAATCGAGTTTTTGTATGAAATTTTGTGTGAAATTATCCCTTAATAGCTTTCCAAATCAAACAATAGAAAATTCTTAGTGGAAAAATCGAAAATTGATGTTATTGTACGAAATTTTTTTTTTAAGTTTAAGCATGAAATTTAACTCTCGTTAGAAAATCTAGTTTTTCGTAATTTTAAATTGAATTCTAACTAATTGCCTTAATTAGGTGACTCAGAAAATGATTACGATTGGAAACAATTATGCTAGACTTAAGTTGTTAGGACCGAACGAAAGAGAAAGAAACGTTTAATTAAGCCCGATAAAAAACTCAAAATGCTCTTTTTTGACTTAATACCATTTTGCCGTCAAAGATATTAATTAATTTTTTATTATGTACAATTTTCTACACCTCACCCACTGTACTTTTAAATAACCAACATAATATTTTTTACAATGTATTGCGCATAATACAATAATAATTATATGTTTTTTTTATGGTTTTCCGGTATTTTCATGTTTCTTTTTGTTTTTGTTTTTTTTTTCAATATTTTCCAGGCTGATTTAAAGCGCCGCAATAAAATCAATTCACGGAAATTTGGGACAAAAGGTGAATTAACAGAACAACTGGCAAATGTCTTAAAAGCTTTGTGGACATGTAAAAATGAAAGTGACCATAGTACAACTTTTAAGGTAAATGTAACTACATAATTTTTTTAAACAACATCTAATAAACAACTAAACAAAATTTATATCTATTTTTTTTTTTGCAGGCGGTTGTTGACCGTTATGGGTCACAATTTCGTAGCTCAACCCAACACGATGCTCAGGAATTTTTATTTTGGCTTCTAGATAAAGTTCATGAAGATTTGAATACCGCCACAAAAAGACGTTATAAAAGTGTCAAGGTAAGTTAATTTGCAATCAATTTTCACTTTGTTCAGAATTCTAATGATGATGATGATGATAAATGAAATGCACTTGTTTAAACTTTTTTGCACGTGCACACTGACTAAGACTTCGACAATGTGCATTCATTAGCGTCATATTGACAACTTATCATCTATTTATGTGTGAGTTTTATTAAAAACTATAAGCCAGTAATTGGGTTTATGACTGAGCTTCTATTTTTCTTTTTTGCTTGCATTATCAGTCTGCTAATAGTTTGTGTTACATGAACACCAACAGTTTAGAATTCATAGTTCATATTTATTTAAGACTTTGATAAAAAAAAATTAAAAACATGTGTTGGCATTTTTAATTTAATATCTATTGAAGTAGGGTTTTATTTTATATAACATTACACGTTCGATATAATTTAATATTATAATAACTTGAACTGTTTTCGTTATCGATAAGTTAAGAATTTTTGTTTATTAATTATATTCATAATAATATTAATTTAATATCAATTTAGTATAAAATACTTGAAATAATTTTTTAAATTTGGATTTATGTTTCTGAAAAACATACTTTTAATATACATATACTAAAGGTATTCACTGCAAAAGTTGCACTTATGCAAAACAGCAACATTGCAAAAACATAACCACAACCGCAAAGAAAATTATTTGGGCGAAATACCTAACTTTTGACGTGAATTCCTTAACTGTTTATCTAACCATGAGGGATAGTAAATGTTAGTGTTGTTTTTTGTAGCTCTGCTTCTATACAGTCGCCTTGACACAAATATCGTTTATCAATTTAATACACTCGGGTTTTATAGCATCAAAAATAATACAAACCCGAATAAGTGATGGTAAATGTTTGTATGAATAACTCTACAAATTTTCTTTATTAGATCCCAAGCGAGGTAGTTGGGATGGACCATTAGTTTATCTATGTATTTGGCGGAATACTTTTTAATTTCTTACTGGATGGTAGGGATGTTTAGATCTCTGTGGATAATATCATTACGTATGTACCATGGGGCGCAGGTCAAGCGTCTATCTATATGAATTGCTAAGTATTTAACATGATTTTCTACTGGAACAGTGATGTTATTTATTTTTACAGCTAGGGACGTTTGTGTTCTGAGCGTGGAAGTTAAGTGAGCACATTTAGCTGGGCTAATCTTTATTTTCCATTTTTCTAGTTCATTGATGTGTGACTGTAAATGCTGCGATTCAACTTTTGGGTCCGAATTAACACTAATATATGCTGTGTCGTCTGCAATCGTTTTTTGGTACATCAATGTTAACTGGGTGAGAAGTGCCCAGAATATGAAAATCTGAGGTGTAGCTTTAAATATTCCTTCCAGTATTTTAAACTGAAAACATAATGATCTAAAATTTGTCGGTTTCGTATTCTCATACAAAATCCTTGAAGGTGAATACCATCAAATAACTGGACCAAGATACTTGGTACTAGGGAATGGTAAATCAATTTCGATTCCAAACGAAAATCGAGTTTGTGGTAAAAAAATCGATTTTTGCAATCGAATTTACGTATGCGATTTTATACTGAAATCGATTATTGGGCTTTTAAAATCGATTTTTTTATTTTTATCAAAATTTTGCCAATTTTTAATTTTAATCTTAATTAAATCGATAAATTATGGGCATGTACACGTGTGTAGGTGGATGTCTACGCAGTTTTTCAAGTTTAAAGTTGTAGTTTTACGTATTTACCTATTACAACACATGCTACACTTTCAACTTAAATATAGGGGCTCTTGTTCTTCAGAAATTAAAGTCATCAATGGACAGTGGACAAAACAGTCCAAACATATCGTACCGTACCAAACACTGAAAGTCAGCTTTGTGAAAATCAACATACATATTATAGAAACAAAACAGGTTTATTATACCATGGCATTCCTGTGGAAATACGCTAATATTTAAACAGTCCAGTGTGTGCGCGATATTTAAATCTATTTATAAGCAGAGTGAAAAGCAAAAAGTATGTAATTTATCCAAACAAATACGAAATTATAAGGAAATGAATCTGCGTCTTTCCAACATCAACGTTTGTTGTCTTAAACTAACTTACAGTAACTTAGCAAATAAAAAGGCACCACCGATCAGGAAATATTGTCATAATCCTTTGAAATACTATCCATACATTTAGGCTTGTCACAGAAATCAATTTCGATCAAAACTGATTTCGTTTTTTGTGAAGCAAGATACGAAGTCACTTTCGATCGGAATTGATTTATGTGACAGGCCTGACTGACTACTCAAGAACACAATTTGAATATGTGAAATATACATACATATCGCACTTGTTCCTCTAAATGCCATCTCAACATTTACACATTTTTACTTTTTGCAGAAAAATTATAAACAGTAGTCATATCTACCCACTGTAAAAATCTCAGTTAATTTTCTCTAGTAGTTTGCCAACAAAAATGATGGTGTATCCCCCTTTGTGATATAAGGAATAAGTTTCTATTAATCGATTTCAAAAACCGAAATAAAAAAAGTCGATCGAAAAATCAAAAATCGATTTTGGAATCCATTTACCATTCCCTACTTGGTACTTTCCCTATAATCTGGTTTTTGAATTCTACTTTCCCAATGACTTGGTCTTAAAAGGCTAACTACATTTGTTTTCACCTAAAAACGTATTCGAAAGCGTTTTCTTTACTTAATTTGGTTAATAGTTTAAAAATAGGGTTTGAAATAATCCAGGCACAAGTTGTCTAAAGAAATTTACATCAAATTCAAAGTTAAAAATTAAAAAAATCAGCTTTTTAAAATAACTCATACCTTAACGACAAAGTTGTGCTAAAACCTTTAATATTTACAAAACTAGTGAAATTATTAAAAAAAAAAAAACAAATTAAATTAGATGCATCCTCATTTCTTATTTAAGAAGCAATAAATCAAATTTTAAATAAATATGATAACCTTTTCTAATTTAAAAGGAAAAAAACTTTCTTTACTCAATTTCAATGCTAAGATGCTATTTAACTGCTTTCTTCATGAATGCTAATAATATAAGTAAAACGATAAAAGTAGAAAACTACTTACTTGTTTATGACACAATTAAACGTTTAAATAAATATTGATAATATTTCCTCAAAGACACACGAGTCGAGTGTTTGGAGAATACATACACACATGTCTATCTATCTTTTGCAAAATGTAACTTTAACTGGAATTCATAAGTGTTGCTGTAATAAGTCTCGTTTTACGTAAAATAAATTTGCACTTGAATTTTTATTTTTTAGCGAAAAAAGCAAACTATTTTTTTTTATTTCATTTTTTTTTTGTTTGATTTTAATAATACTGTTCAAATATTTACAAATAAAATATGATAAGATAAATATAAATGTCTTAAGTAGTTATTGTTGTATTGAAAAAAATATATCGCTCATTTGCTTCAACGCACAGTGGGGTGAAACATATGCAAAACGAGGATTAATTCAGGGAAGCCTGTAATTTATGGCAACAATTTTTTTTTGGATTCTGTGTATATTGATTAATAAAAAAAAACTTTTTTTTTTTTTATTTTTTTTTTATTTGAAACATTTTGTAATAATAAAAGCCCTCATGGCCAATTCATAATATTAAAATAGGTATTATTTCTAAAGTTTAATATATTTGTTGTAAAATTTTAGTGGAATTTTAATTTTGTTTTAAGTATTAAATAAACTAACAGGCCTGTTCTGCAAATCACATTTACTCAAATCACGTGATTTCTAATCACATGTGCCTACTAAAATCACACGTGTGATATTTTAGTGTCCCGCTTTTGTGTGTTTTGGTGTGATCTTCATTTGCCGAAAGCGCACCGAGCAACACAAAAATGGTATGACTTTCAAAACACCATAAAATCACACGCGTGTTTTCAAAAACACGTGATTTGAAATCACGTGATTTTCAGAACAGGCCCGTAAAAACTTAAAAAAATCAATATAATTTTTTCGAAAAATATATATATTTTTTTGAAACAAGGCACATTTATTGCTAAAATATGGAATTAGAAATCATCTTCATAATTATCTTCACCTTCATCTTCATGTAGTCATCAGCAAAGTCGAAAATATTTAGCAGACTAAGCAAATCAAGTGCTGTTTATAGTAAATTTAAATTATGTAGTTTTTTTTATCATTATTTTTTAAATCTTCTGTAGCTTTTTCAATTTTGTACCAATCTATATATTGTTGGGGCAAAATGTTCATATGAAAATAATCTATTGACGCATGCAGTAAAACATTTACATTTTTAAAATATTGGCTTAAAAAAATAATTTGAAAACAGCTTTTGTTCACTAGAAATCCATAGTTATTTTAGAAATTTTATAACTTTTCAATTAAAGGAAAGAAATACATAATCCGTTTTTGAAGATATTTGCATTTCAGTCACATCATCTTTTTAAAAAACACAAATAACAGTTATTTTGTTCTACTGTTCTACTTTTGACAATTCTGACTACATATTCGGATTCAGGGGAAAATTTTACATAAAGATTAGCTGTCAGATTTATTTGGTCACGACTTTGTTGAAATTTTGTCACGTAGTGTAATTATTTAAACGAAACCAAAACAGAAAAAACAAGTTAATGTGTTTCACAAAATCGCAAATATTTTCTAATGGGGGAAAAACGGACAAGATTTTTTTTAGATTATGTAAGTTGAAATGCCATATTTTAAGAATATATAAAAAGTTTTGCCCAAGTATTCCCACAAACATTTTGATAATCAAAATTTCCTTAAAAAAATAAACACATTTTTTTTGACCAATTTAAAAAAAAATAAGAATACTTCCTCAATATTTTTCTTTACAAAAATTTGTTAATAAATTAGTTAAATACCTGAAGTTCATGGATCCATTAAAAAAAATTGTGTTTTCTAAGAAACAATTCTCTCAAATCGCAATTAAAATATCTTGATTTTCACTTTTAAACAAATATTTCCAAATTATAAAATATTATTCAACTTTGGCAGCGTATAACAAAAAAAGTAAACAACATAGATCCAAAATTTTTACAGTTATTCGTGTTGAATTTTATCTACTTTTATATGGTAAAAAAAAAACTTACACGAACAACTAACTTTATATTTTTGAATTAATCCTCGTTCACCCCTCTGTGCTACGTATTCATAACTCAAAAAAATATATTTCGAAACAAATGTGGTTAAAGGTTTTAATTTTATTTTTTTATATCTTTTAGTTTTGTAGATATGAGTTTACCGAGTTTACACGTTTTTACCCCCTCAGATTTTAATAAATACCTTTTAAATATTGTATTTTTGTTCGAATCGGTTGAAAACCAGTTTTGCTGTTGCCTATTATTTATACAAGTGTTTCCGTAATGGTCGAAATTCGGCTATACATTTTTTTTAATATGAAAAACATATAGTGGATTGATTCGGAGACGGTCCAACCTCCGGTTCATATGTTATGTTCCATGTGAGAGGTTGACAAAAAAAGAAAGATATCTTATTAACTGGTTTGCCTGAACCGATTTATATATAAGATTTATATAATCGAAATAATTGAAAACCGGTTTCTTGAAAATGTCAAATTATCGACCACCCTATTTTTTATTATTATTTGATAATTTGTCAGGTGATTATTGTTTTAGCCTACACGCCATTTTCGAAAAAAATGAGTTAGGAATAGATTATATATGGCATCAATGTTCTCTTTCATATTCCAAAATCCATTTTTTGATATCTCGTAGAGAATCTGAGATATTCAGCATCGACTTTGGTCTACATCCACATTTTTTAGGTTCATTGAACATTATATTGCTACATATGACAATTATTTGCATATGGAGCAAATTTTGCATACAAACATAACAAAATTATACTTTACTATTGCTTTGCGTCTTTCGAATAATGAACACCGTAGGTCAAAATAAACCGTCACAATAGTTAAAATTTATTTGACACAATGTGAACCCGGGCGCTCTCTTATTCAAGAAGTAGACTACATTCATGGAGTCATAGATCGTTTTTTTAAAAAATATTGAAGTTCATAGTCCACTTCATCTTTTAAAATTGCTTAAAAGTATTCCATCTAATAGAACACAATTAAAAATTTTAGAAATGCTTCCATCGGATTTTCAGGCATACTCTGTTGTGGCAAATAAATTGGATTTTACCAAAATTCCATTTTCCAAAATAAAATTATTAGTATATGAAAAATTTTACGAATTTCGAATCAAATTTAAAAATTCAGTAAGAGAAATACAATTTCAAAACGTAGCAATAATAAAATCAGCATCCCTAAAATGTTTAAAAACGTCGCATATTGTGTTTAAACAAAAATTAAATGTATTAACATCGGTTACTATTTCAAATGAAAAGAAAAAAGATATCAAAGATTTGCTAATATTCCTTCCATCTGAAGATAAAGAATATTTCATAAATTTACTAAGAATTGAAGTACAAACTATTTACATAAAGTTTTCAGTTTTTTATACTTTTATATTTATACATATATAATTATTATAGTTTACTCAAAAAAGGCTTAAGTACAAAATCTGTTACTTATTATACTTTTTTTTTAATCATAACAGTAGAACTGTTTTTTTGTTATATTGCTAATAAAATAAAAATATTGCAAAATTTATAATATTTATTTATAGTATATTTTCTTTCCAAATTATGTTGCATCTGCAGTTCGGGGCTTATAGGAGTTTAGCAATTATCACCATTCTAAAACAAACCAACCTGTCCTTATCAATCTTTATTAACTATCAACTTCATTGTTTTTGCCTTAGACTTACTTTGCTCCACGTCAAAGAAAACATCATAATACAAAATAAAATTTGATATGGAGCACAAAACAACAAAATGTTATTGTAGAAAAACCATTAAAACTTTGGATTTATTGCATGTAAATTCATGAAAATGTATAGTTTTGTTAAAAACATACGTAGCAATCAATTAGGAGCGTTTAAAAAAAAATCTATCGAGTAGTTTTTGAGAAAATTGATTGTAAACCTATTTTATCGTTTTTCTCAAAACCGACTTGATGGCTTATAGGCTAAAACAATAATAACCTGACGAATTGGAAAGAACATTTTATTTACAAATGTGTTTTGCTTATGTGTTAGTATCAAATTTGAACGCTTATAACCAAGGCGAATTTATGTAAACGGTGATGTCGATAATACAACAAGTAACAACACCAAAAACACAACAATGTATTTTTTTGTTGTTTTCGTTGGCCGATATGTCAAAAACACAAGTAACTTTTGACATTCCTCTTCCCAATTAAGAAAAAAAAAGTAGCACAGCTGTGTTTTCAACGCCACCTGAAAAATGAATTCGCCTTGCTTATAACCAAAAAAATGTATTAACAAAGTGGCCTCAGTACTACAACAATGAAACAATAGAAAAAACAAAAGGCATTTTGTTGCTAGAATTGAGACGACAAATGTCAAAATGCCTTTATAAAAAATGTAAATAAAAAAAAAAAAAATAATGACAACAAACGTCACACACGAAGAAAATCACTGCAAACAGCTGCGCTTGTGAGGCCACTTTATAAGTACATTCTGCTTATAACTTTGAAAATATTGAACAGATTAAAAAAAATATATATATTGTGCACTTCTGACAGTAAATACCTTTCAAATTGTGTATTTTGTCTTCTAGTCGCTGGACAAACAGAGGAGATAAGTGTTCTGAACTGTTTTGCCTTAACCGATTTATAAATAGATAATATTAGTTAATTTTTAAGGATCTGCGGGGATTTAGGTTAAGAAAACAGCTATTTTAGGAATACTGGGAGATGAAAAATCACTGTTTTAGGATAAGGTATAAAATAAAACTGGGAATCCTGAAAACGAAACGAACGGAAACAAACAATGTCATTGTTGAGTTAAAGAAATAAAAAAGGAATCCTAAGAAATTGAAAAAGAGATTAATTTCCGACCAATTAATTAAATACAACAAAATATATAATTCATTTCTTTTGAAAAATAAAAAAAAATAAAACTGATAGTTGAGAATTTGGAAAATGGATTTATTGCATTAGTTTAATTTAGATAGATATCTTATCGTTTCTACCCAAAAAGAACAAAAAGTAAAATTAATCTTACAAAAAAAAACGGAAACGACATCTTAGAGTGATATGTACTAATACAAATATAATTGCTAAGTGGCAAATAAGTTGTTCATGAAGTAATCATCATGGAAATAAAAATTAAGTCAGCACGACTTCTTGCTCATTTTGAAAAAGCGTGTTAACTGCACCAACCAGTTTGGGGATTGTCTTCGCTTTAAAAACGGCAATTTTGCTTGTTAACGTAGCCATTTAATTAGAAATGAGCTTAATCACTTAACACAATTCTTTGATAAAAATGCTCATCTTCGGTCAGTTTCAATTGAGCACAATCAGCAAAAATGCGATGCAAACGATAGTCGTTTGGCTTCAATTCTTACACGAGCTGTATTTAATAGACACGTAACCCCATATCCTTACGTAAAATATTCCATTTAGTCGAAGGACAAAGGCAAACAAGTTGAGAACGGCGACAAATCAACATTTCGGAGTCTTCTTAAATATATCGCGCTAGAGTAGCAATATTCTTTTCGGTACGCACATTTCTTTGTCTTATTAATGGTTTTGAATCGAGAAGAGTAAATTTAGTGCGAAAACGATGAACAACTGCAAGAATTGCCTGCTCACTAGGACGATTATGTTGACCGTTAAATGCACCAAGTGCTCTATGCACTTCGCGAGCACATTTATTTTTTTCAAAGTAAATTTTTAGAATTAAAATGTAAACACAGTTTGACATTCTAAGCTGTCAATTTATAGTGATGGATAGTCCTCATGCAGCAAAGAAAAACACCCGTTATAACGATTTTTTTAAATCTTGTGTAACAGAAGCAACAATTTCGCTTTTGTCAATATGAAGACTGCATTTTTAACAAAAGAAAGGCAATAAACGTATTTCTCTGTAGCTTAAAAGGCAATCTTAACAAACAAAACAAAAAATATTTAATTTTGTACGATTCCAGAAACTAGAAGAGTATGAATTCGAGATTTTAGCAATTTTTATTTTATACAAACTTTATCTGACTTTAATAATCTTGGATTTTTGCAAAATTTAATTTCAATAGAAATTCAAACTACCGTACAGTTTTAAAATATCTTTATCTTTAAAATTTAAATTATTCTTTACTGCAATTTTTTTTTAGAACAACTACGGCCGACCGGATGAAATAATTGCTGCTGAAACATTGGCCAATCATATACGTTGTAATAATTCCTTTGTTCAAGCCGTTTTTCAAGCACAATTTCGTTCATCGTTGACCTGCCCACGTTGTAAAAAACAATCGAATACCTTCGATCCATTCCATTGCATATCGGTGCAATTACCCCAACTAACACAACAGACAATCTTCGTTACGGTTGTATATTTGTCTCAGCAACCCCGTCAAGTACGCATGGGTCTGACAGTCACTGCCGGTTCACCTATTATGGCCCTAAGGGAACAACTGCACAAGGATACGGGTATACCAAATGAACACATGGTTCTGGTAGATTTGCAAAACGAAGGATTTATGCGCGTCTTCTACGATACACAGCCAGTGAATACTTTGAAAGGTATTGAGACAATATATTGCATAGAGGTACCGCTGGAGAAGGGTTCGAAAATAACTTCTCAAACTAACACAAACATCAATAATCTTCAAGCTGCCGATTTACTGGTGCTGGTAGCCAATGTGAAGAAAAAGAAACTGGATACTGGGGAGAATGAGGAGAAGGAGAAGATTTCTTTAGAACGTTTTGGTGCCCCGTTTTGTTTGCAAATACCTAGAGATTGCTCTTATTCGGAATTGCAAAAGAAGTTGTTAAAGGAAATGTCGGCAATACTTAAGCCGGAAGTGTTTTCCTATGCGACTCCTTTAAATGAGATGTTTCAAATACGTTTACAAGATCCCTCAGCAGATCCGGATACTTTTATAGAACAAGTTGAGCATCCTTTACTAACTGAAATGATAGATTTGGCCTTATCCGTATTGTCCTCCGAAGCTGGGCCCACACATGTGAAATTACTCTTAGAATGGCAAGAACCGGAGTTACATTTTTCTGATCTTACCGATCAAGTTGTGGAGCACGAAAGTGTGCCACGTCTTTTAGCCAACAAGACAAATGATACAGCTGCTTTAACTTTGGAACAGTGTCTGGAACATTACACCAAAGCTGAAACTTTAAGTGCAGAAGATGCCTGGCGTTGTCCCCATTGCCAGGAATACTTACCGGTTGTGAAAACTTTAGGCCTATGGTCTTTACCCGATATATTGGTAGTACATTTTAAACGTTTTCGTCAGCATCATGGCAAAGGTGCTAATGCCGCCAAATTAACTACAATGGTCAACTTTCCTCTACATTCATTCGATATGTCTCCACATTTGGCTAGGGGAGTTAACGAAACCAATTCAACTCGTAACACTCTAATTGCCGATGCCAGTCATAGTACAGCTTTCAACCGTCCGAGTCCCTGGCGAAAGTCCAAGCCTGGCGATTCACGTTCTTCCACTTTGAGTTCAAGAGACAATCGCGAAACTCGCTATGATCTATACGCCGTTTGTTATCATCAAGGTGACACTTTGGAAACCGGTCATTACACTGCCGCCTGTAAAAATCCCTACGATCGTCAATGGTATAAGTTTGATGATCAGCGTGTTTCTAAAGTCTCTAGTGAGTCTTTGCCTGAGGAAATAGTCAACAATGAGGCTTACATGTTGTTTTATCAAAGAAGAACTGCAGAAAATGCTGAATGTTCAGGTTCCAGTTCAAATTCCAGTGATCATTGGGTATCACGTATTGCACCGCCAGCTTCGGTAGCGGTTGCAACTTCATCAACAGCAGTGGTTCACTCTACAGAGGAAAAAGTTAAAACTGAGGCTATCAACATAAAACCAATAGCAAGTGATGAAATCGAACTAGAGAATAAGAAATCAGATACTAAGGAAATAGACATAACTAAACCTACGAAGGAACTGCTAGAAAAAGGGGACAATGGTATGTTTTATTAAAATAAATTTATTAAAGTCAGTAATTTATTCTTACTTTTATTCCAGCTCAACTTAAAAATGTAGAAGAAACTCCAATTACGACAACTTTTGCTCAAATACCAACCACTGAAAATAACTTAGATGCTTTGGAAAAACTTTTAGATTATGCCGATGCAGATGATGTCATTAACGAAGAAGCTGAAGATTTAGAGGAAAAAGTAGAGAAATTGGAAATTAAAACAACCGAAGATCACAGCCCAGAAATCTTTATCATGGATGAGGATTGCAAGCTTGACGACGAGGAATTAGAATGCAAAGAAATCAATAACACACAGCTAACCAGCCAAATACCAGCGTCAATTCAATCAAACCTAACTAATGGCTATGATATAGATCAAAAGTCAAAAACTCCTTTAACAAACAATACCGAAGCCACAACAAACAAAGACAAATCACCCTCTCCTTCCGCTGCATCGTCTTCTTCAACTCTATCCTCGCAATCTCCTGCACCCAGTTCCCTGGCTGTTTCAAAAGATGCTGCCAACAATTTACAAAATAAATTCAATGGCTTCTTACAGTCGCACTCGGCTACAACTACAACAAATGAGAAGGAACATTTACTTTCATCTAGCCTTAAAAGTAATAGTAGCAGCATAATCGGTTCCGCTTTGGCGGGCCATTTTTCAACCTACCGTCAACATTGGAATGGCAGCCGCTCAAGTGTTTCAGCAGTTGAAAATGCCATGCAACCATCATCGGCAGTAGCAGCACAACATTCTTCCCTTCACCTAAGACATTCCTTTTCTACGGCTTCCAATTATCGTTTGCGGGAATGTGGTGATACATTATCTTCGGTTCTTAGAAATTCTGTTAATACTTGTAGTAAAGATACTTTAATATTTTTGGATCAGCAACAACACCATCATCATCATCATGCTGCCCATCGTCATCATCATCATCACAGTTTAATGGAAGATGATGATGACTCAACATTTATGGGTAGTCGATCGTTATGGGTAAGTTGTTGAATAAAAATTATTTAGCAAGAAAAACTCCTTTGCCATATTGTCATATTCAGGTATGTGATGAAAATCGATCGATTTCAAAACGAACATTTTTAAAAGGTGTGATGTATTTCGAGGGATTTTAAAATCCATTTCTGAATTAAAGGATTAAGTTTTCGTTGAGAATACAATTCAGTTAACGTATAAAATATAAAAATGTAAAAGAATAAAGACTGAACATAAAAGGAGCATGTATTTAAAATCCATTTTAAAAGATACTAAAAACGATATTTTCGGTTTCAAATCGTTTCGTTTTTAAAATCGATTTCCATCACATACCTGATTGTTTGTTTTTTTCAACTATATTATTTTCTTTTATTTATTTTTTTAAGATATCACCTGTAACGCCGCATAAACTAATAACAGTTTCACCGAAAAATTGAGATACAATTTAAAAAATTATTTTTAATATCTGGCCAAATTATCCGAAGAAAAAATATCCCTAAAATGAACGAAAACTATTTTTTTTAATAATAAGACAGACTCATTATGAGAATTACTTTACAATTATTACTTTATAAGACGCAAAACATTTACATATACATATACAAAAAACATATACTTTATACACTTCAAAAAAAAAAAGATATCAAAATGTTACAAAAAATGTGTTTTTTTACATAAATACTATGTATTAGAAAAAATAAAAAAAGAGAGGACAAAAACTTATTAAATCATTATTAATAAATGTTTAATGTGTTAATTAATTTACTGCCAGGCCCACGAACGATGTCGACAAGAACATTTCTTTCGCATATTTTTATTGAAAACAATAATAAAAAACTAAAATTTGTTTTTGTTTTCAATACAAAAATATACGAAAGAAATGTTCTTGTCGACATCGTGGGCCTGGGCCTTAATAAATAAAATATAGAAAACAAAAGTTTATACGATTTTTACGATTTATAAGAATTTAAAACCATAAAACAATATTTAAAATTTTTATCCAAAATAAGTTAAAAAATTGTAATATCAAATTAAAAATATAACAACTTAGAAACATTTTTCATGTTATTTCTTAAAAAAAAAAAAAAAAATTATAAAATCTATATAATTATTTATAAAGTATTATTATATTATACATATATATATATATATATATATATATAAACAAAAAACATAAACTTGTTTTTGTAGTATATTTTCGAAATTAAGAAAAAGAAAGCAGATGAAAACCAAATTACAGGATAAATCGCATAGAATGTGTATGTTTTTGATTGTTTAAACTAGATAAGATAAAAATATTTACTGTAGTATTTAAATACGAAAATTGAAAAAAATTAAGAAAAATTAAAGCAGAATAAGAAGTACAAGTATGTAAGATGGTATTTTATTGAATTAATTTATTTGAAAGAAACATAAATAAATAAATAAAAAAAAAAAAATTAAAAAAATGAAACGAAGTTTCGTTGGTTTTATTAAACTAATTAATTTATTTCATCTTTATTCTATTATTATAAAAAAAAAGTTAATACATATATGAACATGTTCGATCGGACAAATTTGAAACACGACCCTGTAATAAGAGTTGATAAAAATAATTCTTTGAGTACTAGTTATTTCTACAAGAACAGCTGTTACTTAAAGCTTAGAAAAACCGCGAAAATAACGTAAGCGTCAAAAATCAAATTTTACAGGAGAGTTGTTTTATTTTATTTCATACAAATTTTGAATGCAATTTGTCGCTTACGATAAAATTGTTCTTGCTATAAAATCGGAACGGTACCTTATGTTAGTTACCATGACATTTGAGGAGATGATATGAATAAAGTCATTTATACAAAAAAACGAAATTTTAAAATTATGTCGCTTACATTATTTTCGCGGTTAGAGCTCGATATTATCTACCCGATAATTTTTTCATCATTGCGTAAAAATTTTTTTGTGGTTAAAAAATCCTTTGCGACTACTCATGCATGCTGTTTTTTTTTTGTTTGCCAAAAAACATCGCATTTGAAAAATTATTGTTAAACACCAGGCGTGCAGAAATCAGCAGGACGCGGTGTTTTCGGCACAATATATTTTTTTTTGCAATACTTAAGCATACTTTAAGGCGGTCTTAAAAATTTTTTTTACAAAAGACCAAAATTATGCTACAAAAATTTATGTATATATTTCTGCTTTTGATATGTTTTAAAATAGTATACTAGCATATCGTTAGCTAAAATAAAAAAGGCATAACTAACAAAAAAATTCAAAATATAACAACATGTCGAGACAAAAATTTTACACTACTGCGATCAAAAATTAAGTATTAAAAAAAAAAAAAATAAAGTGTATTTATTTGATAAATGCAAAACGATGTAATACTCATTTTTTTCCAACAAAATATGTAAAAGTAAATGATTTTGTTTGAAAATTGTTTGAAGAATTCCATGGAAGACTTAACAATGCATGTTTTACGGACATATTTAAAGTTTTCATTTTACAAAGTTTTTTGCTTCTCTTGTAAAATTATATTTTTTTTAAGTTACGCCCTTTTGCATTTTAGCTAACGATATATTTTATATATATGTAACTAAGTATTTTTTTTTCGTTGAAATTCAATTAATTTCGCTAAAAATTTTCAATCTCTTAGCATAAATAAAAAATAAACTCAAAACAGTTTTGTGTATTTTTGCTTAAAGTTACAAAATATAAAAAAAAACTAAATTAAATTTTTTGTTACTGCCTGTTCAACGGTTTCGAACGTTAACGTTCGCATAGAAAATTTATATGAAAAACACTCAGTTTTATAATATTTTCCATATAAAATTCTATACGAACGTTAACGTTCGAAATCGTCGAACAGGCAGTAATATTTTACAATTGACTAAACTTAATTAATGTTTTTAAAATTTTCAATATCAATTAAATTATAAAGGATTTTAATTAAAATACATTTTTTATTATTATTTAATTAAGCTCGAGGTCTCTTTTTTTATAAAAAATATTAAATTTATTGAACCAATACATACATAAATTTTTTAAAAACTATTTTGTACATACATATTTCCACTAAGAATAAATGATTTTTATACAAGTTTCTTTTTTAATTGCGGTGAATCTGTCCTACTTTTACCTAAAAATTGTGTACTTCTCTTGGTATTATAATTTTAACATTTTCTGCTTAAAATAAACAGTTTTGTATTGATTTTAAAATTTTTTTTTATAAATATGTAACTTATAATTTAGTTTTATCATTAACGAATGTAAAAGTAAGAAAATAAATAAAAACCGATAAGAGATAAGAAAAAAAAAATAAATAAATACATAAATTGAGATGTTTACTAATGTGTTGTACATTCAAATAAAAATTTAAAATAAATTGAATAAAATTTATTTAAAAAATCAACCGAGTAAAATTAGTTTAATTGAGAGTCATGGCATGTAGTAAAAATTGCCTTTTTCTTCTCCTTCCTGCTACTCTTTTTACTTCTACTAGTGTTGCATCGTGTCTGGGCATCTTAATTTTGAGTTTATATTAATTATTTTTTCAACATTTTTTATTTTTCGAATTTATTCTATGAGCTAAATTTCAGTAATGTATTTTTATAAAACTTTTTTTTTTTTTTTTTTTTTTTTTTTGTAATAGTCATATTCCTTCAATTTTTCAGAAATGACTTTATACACTATCAGACTATTATATTGTATTTTTAGACACCAGCAGAATGTAATGCATTTTCTGGCCCGCTACGGCCTTCGTCAGCATTCTTTGTGTCAAACTGGATAGTGATACTTTATAAATTAAATGTATTTAACTCAACTATTTCTATTTGTTAAAAAGAATGCTGACGAAGGCCGTAGCGGGCCAGAAAATGCATTACATTCTGCTGGTGTCTAATAATTGTAAATTTTTCTGTGCATACAATATACCTCATTGCTTTCCAACGGAAAGCTAAGGTAAAATGTAACAAGAAAATACAATATAATAGTCTGATAGTGTATAAAGTCATTTCTGAAAAATTGAAGGAATATGACTATGACAAAAAAAAAAAAAAAAAAAAAAAAAAAAGCTTTATAAAAATACATTACTGAAATTTAGCTCATAGAATAAATTCGAAAAATAAAAAATGTTGAATATAATATAAAGTAACCTTCGGAAGGAAATAATTCCCAGTTTCTATTTAATTATTTTTTTATATATTAATGTTTAACACTTTCTGGGAAACTAAAAATTTTATTTCATATTTTTTAATTTTAAAATTTATTTTTTTTAACAAGGTTTCGTTTAAATGTGCTAAATTCCCATTTCATTCTACTGATAAACTGAAATTTATTGTTGATGGGATAAGCTATTCCAATGCGCATTTCCCTGGTTGCTTAGGCCAGATCATCAGGAAATTTCGTCCAAAGATTTTTAGAAAAACTAAAGATATTATACAAATAAAACTGTTAAGCGAATTCGAATTATCAACACCAGTTTTACTCTTAACAATATTAAAGCTTTAACAAAAACCATAACAATAAACAGTAAGTTGATCTTTTCTTACAGTCGAGACTACAATTGGTTGGAATTCTCCCAACATTAATTGTAGTTGTAAGCAGGTTAAGAAAAAACAAAAACAACTTGCTTAATTGTTTTCGCAAGAAAATCAAAAATAAACCATGTTGCCAGTTCAGCTTTTAGGCCGTGCACGAATTTTAGTCATGTTTTCGATAGAAACGATTTTTTCTTGTGGTTCTTTACACCTATATAGACTTCTTTTTTCAAGATCCAAAGTTTCCAAATTAGTTGCAAGCATCTTGGCTATCGGTACACAAGATTTTGCGGGATTTCTTCTTCAATAAACACAATAGATTTATTTATAAAAAAAATCGTCTAAATTTGGTACACACAGCTTCAAAAAGTGGGTGAGAGTGGAAACATGGGCGTAGCACAAAGTTTCTGCAGCAAATGTTTTTTTTTTTGTATTCCCTCTTTTTCTTCTTCCCTTCAATAATAAAATAACAAACACTTTACCATACGTCTTTCCTTTTTAAAAAACAAACTTAAATGATTCATAATATGGACGGGGCTTACAAACGCAATACATGAAGCAAAAAAAAAAAGCCATAAAGTTTTAGTATTGCGCAAAAGCAATGATGTGATAATTGCAATTCTGTGTATTTTGTTGTTGGATTGCAAACAAAAGCAACAATATTTTGCATTTGCACTTCCACAAGAACATTTACACCGAACACTTAACGCCACTAATGTAATTTTTGGCGTGGCGTTTTACATAATTTTGGCCTTAATAAAGTTTAATGTCTCATCACTGGTTAGTTACAAATGCAGGCTCTATTTAAAAAAGTACGTCAGTTCTTAGTTTCCTATCTAATTGTCTATCTATGGTATCCAGTGGAAGAGAATTTTCTCTCTTGTTCTTTACAATTTTTAAAGTTTTATTTTTCGATAAAAAAAAAATGCAATACTTTTTTTTATCTCTTATGAGTTAAGTTTTTATTAGAGTTTCTACATAAATATGTGACTGTAATGCCAACTTAGTGCTTTTTATAAAATTTTCAGTGCGGATGAATATTTGATTTAAGTAGATTAAAAAAACCCCCAAATAATTATAGTGCTGCTAAATGTTTTACTCTTGTGATTTTTACTAATCCACAATTATTTATATTAACCATAAACCCTTTTCAAAAGAGTAAAATACGAATATGATGCATTTAATAAAGCCTGAAACAATTCCAACGTCATAAGATACTTATTTCCGACTTTTATCTTGAAGAGAAAAAATAAATTATAATTAATTTGACTCCATGAAATGTTTAATTTATGTTGAAAAATATGTAATTTTATTCCATATTCAAGTATAAAACAAGGCGAATTAATTTTTTAGGTGGCGGTGAAAGTACAACCAGGGTTGTTAGACTTTTTTCCTCAAAAATCGTCAAAAGTTTTAACAAAATTCGTCAAAATCGTCACGAAAATTGAACAAAATCGTCAACAAAACGTCATATATATAAATTTTACAAATTAAAGGCAATTTATTGCATGGATTGGTTCGAAAATATAAATTTTTAGCAAGAAATTCTATTTATGATGAAGAAAGTTATATGGTTAAGTTTTATTCTATTTATTTCAGCAAGTGAGCTGAATATATTTATTATTTAAAAAGAAAACATAAGAAAAAATATATTTGCATAAATGCATAACAAAATTTTTTTTATTTCATTTATCCATATTCAGAAAAATATTAAATAATAAATAAAATCTCATTTGCTTTAAACTCGAGCTATTTTAAAAAGAGTAACTTTTAGCGCAATAGAGATAGCAAATTGTTTTTATTGTTAAAGGTGCTAAAAACCAAGGATTCTGTCTATATCAACAGTCTTTTTACCCGACTTGAAACTTTTTATTATGTCCAATATTAGTTCCAAACTAATAAATTTTCTTCTCATTGCACTCATTTTTCTACACAACTTCTTATTAAAAAGTAACTTCTTACTTCCTAACACGCAATTTTACTAAGAATAACTTACCCAACAGAATTAAATGGGATTTGCCTTTTACACACAAATAGAAAAATTATTCACAAGTTTATGACTTCATCGAAAAATGCATTCGTATGTAGCGACGCAAATCAAAATCATCAAAACGCAAAGCGGATTTAACCAATTTTTACAAAGCGGACCAAATAGAACAGGCGCAAATTAGGGCTATAGTGTATATTTTTTGCAGTATCGATGGCATTTCTATAATTGTAGAATTTGAATTACTAATTTATATTATATATTATGACCTGTGGTTCCAAAGGGCCGCAATTACTAATGCTTCTAATGAAATCCTCCTGGTTTGTGATGGGTCAGGAATTTTTTTGTTTAATTTCCAAAAATTTGTGTATTTCGAAAAATTGATTTTTAAGTTTTGGACTGTTTTTAATATAATTGTTAATATTTCTTGTGTGTTTTATCGATGCCAGAAAATCGTCATAACACTATTACTTTAAGTCAAAAAATCGTCAATCGGCATTTTACTGTATTTTCTCAAAAAAAATCGTCAAAATGACGAAAAATCGTCACATCTAGCAGCCCTGCTTGTCAGATTAAAGTGTTATAAAATTGATGCCAGATTAAAGTTTAAAGTAAATTTATTGATTGGATTAAATCGTCAAAATATGAAGGACTCTACATCAAAAATCGTCAATCGTCATTTTGGTAAATTCATCGAAAAAAATCGGCAAAATGACGTAAAATCGTCAAATCTGACATCCCTGAGTACAACTGTGCTACGTTTTTTTTTCTAAATTAGAGAGAGGAATGTCAAAAGTTTCTTGTGTTTTTGACATATCGACCAACTAAAGTAACAAATAAAGTACAATGTTGTATTTTTTGTGTTGTTACTACTTGTTGTAGTATCGGCACCACCCTATACTTGAATTCGGCATGGTATAAAATGAATATGTTTCATTTAATTAATTAAATTATTTAAATTAGAACCCAACAAACACGAAGTCAAACCTTTGATATGAAATTACTTTATCATTCGACATCAAACATATTTCTCAAAAGTTTTTCAAGTGTTTGATTTTAACATTTAAATTCAATTTAAAAATAAATATTTAACATCAAATGTTTAATCAATTTGATGTCAAATTGGTATCAAATGTTAAATCAAAACTAAACTTGGCAATACCAGCGTTTAAAAAACAGCAGTCAAAGTGGAAAAAACTGCAATTTCTGCCTCTTCTTCACTTGTCATTGTCCAAAAAATACTGTTGCTTTTACTTCTGATTCATTAAATATAAACAGTCGCTGTCAAATCAACTCAAAAAGCAAAAAGTTGTACACAAATTTTCGTTTTTTGTTCGAGTTTTTGAAACCCTGGGCAATACTTAAGCTGTAGGACCACATCACGCGTTACTCGCTTTTTCGCTGCATACGCAGCTGTCAAAAAGTAGAATCTGTGTAGTTATACGTAGTAAGTTAAATGCACAAAAACGTAGATGGCTTGAGGCGAAAAGTAGGTTTACTTTCTACTTTTGTTAGCGTTACAAGCAGCGTTCGAACAAATCAGCTGATTTTGACAAAATAAATTTTATTTTTATTTCTGCTGCTGCTGCATAAAAAGCGTTGCAAGTAACTTGAAACGTAGAACGCAAGTAAGGTAAGAAAAGCTTGCACTACGTGGAGCCGAAAACGCGTGATATGGACCTCCAGCTTAAAATATGTGATAACATTAAAAATGGATTTTAGTTAAATTTTTACTTCGTGGTTAAATGTGTTTAACAAGTGAACGATTTATTACTTGTGAAAAATAAAAATTATTTGTGAGTAGTTACAATGATAAAGAATACGAATTAAAAAAAATATAAAACGGGAAAATGAAGAAGAAATCGCGGTGCTACAATCCTCAAAATAAAAGGGAGCCAAGTATTTTGTCTTTCCAAGAATAAGAGGACGGAAAGAACACTATTTTATCTTTTAGCTATGGTGTCGAATGTTTATCTCACAGTTTATTTAAATAAATAACGAATTTAAATAAAAAAAATTAAATATTTTTATTTATGTTCCGAAATGTATTATACATAATCCACATTTGAAAAACATTTGAGAATTACGTTTGAAAGCAAGTTGAATATGAAGGCATTTTTCAATTTGAAAATAATTTCCCCTTTTTGTTGAGAATGCTATGATTTTCAAATCATTATCAAACGTTTGTCGATTGATAAAATGCTCGATTTTCAATTTAAAAACAAAACTCCGTTTTTGTTGGGAAATGATTTATGTACACACTTACCGAACATGGTTTTTGAGCACGAAGAATTAATAATTGTATATTTTTTTGTACCGGTATTTCATAGGTAAACCACTCGGTTTCATAGGCTGCAGCGGCAATTTGAAAATTCTTGAATTCAAAAAAATATTTAAAATTTATTAAAAACTAGCAGTGACCGCTCAGAGTTAATTTTATACTAACAAAAATAGTAAAATTTAAATCAGTTAGATGGAGTCGGAGAGGCAGAAATTTCTCTTCTGTTTCCTATTAGTCCAAGGTTTGAAAAATATAAAGCCTTTCATCAAAATTGGTTACATATTTTCGAAGAGGCAGGAATTCTTCCAATGTCCGCCTCTTGGTCCTAGTTTTATAAAAAAAAGCCTATTTTTTCAAATTTCATAAAAATCGGTTCAGCTAGTTAGACCCTTTTCAGACTCGGCAAGTTAGTTGCGCAAGTAACTTGCCGAGTACAACAAAGTCTGTACTAAACATTTTTTTCCTTACCCCGACTTTACCGCTGACGTCTACAAACCAAGAGCTGTGCAAGAGACTTGCGAGTGAGAAAGGGGTGTTAGCCGATAAAGTTACTTTCGCTTTTAGTCAGGGAACGGTCGAGCGGGCAGATAGACTGGAGGTGGAATGGAGGGCGAATAGCGTACTTACGATAAAATTGCTTTGTTTTTCTTTTAAGTACAGAAACTATTGCTTTAATAGATCTCTTCAAAAACGTTAATTAATATTTTATGAGTTTAGGAGGTTAAGCGCCCCTGGACCCTATCCTAAGCACTTTAGTGAAATCTTATATAGCCTATGTCCGTTACGAGGTTCCATTGTTTATTTTGTTGAAACAATTTTTAAAATTGGACAAGCAGTAACGGAGATTACCTCTTACCAACATACATAGAAACATACAAACTTTTCAGCTTTTTAGTATTAAGCATGATACAAATACACAAGGTAGTTCCACTTCTCTCTCAGAAATAATTTTTTGAATTTTATTGGAATTATTTGAAGTTTTTATTTGTATCAAGCTTCAAATAATTCCGATAAACTTCAAAAAATAATTTCTGAGAGAGAAGTGGAACTACCTTGTGTATTTGTATCATGGTATTAAGTATATGTATGTAGGTTAGCAAAACAGATTGTCTTTGAAATTTTTACTTAATTTCACCTTATTCTATAAGCAAAAATCCATTGATTGATTTTTTGGTTTGATTGTCAAAAACTCAAATAGAAATTTTTTTTTATTACATGTTCGTCTGTGCCGAAGCTTTGATACTCTTCACCGAGAGTAAAAATATTTTAAAAGTGGGATCAAAATTGAATCTTTAAGTTAATAACAGCAGACCTGCTGACCTGACGATTTTAGGTGTATTCCAAAAGTACGATTTTGAGAATTGGATTTATGTGAGCTCTATGGTAAATTATTGACCGTTCTTTACAAAATATAATCGTATTATTTCTAGTCGTACCAAACAAATTTTTTGATGATTTCAAACAAGTTGTTTTCACACTTTTATAGATCAAATATTTATTTAATTTTTTGACATGACGTTATACTCAGTATTATAGCGTTAAAGAGCCTTTTGTATAACGGGGCCGCCATCTAACGTTTTTTTTTCAACTTGTGCTTATTTCGTGGATGGTAAGTAACACTTAGCCCATGTTTGATTTGACAGATAATTAGTTTTATTCTTCCGCTGAACGAATATGGTTGTGTATACGCTTGAACAACGCTGGGAAATATTGCGACATTACTTTAAAAAGTGGGCCTGCGATCGACTTACAGAAGATGCCGATGTTGCCGAAAAAATCATCTTTTTAGATGAAGCTTATTTTTATCTTGGCGAGTATGTAAACAAGCAAAATTGTCGCATTTGGGGCACAGAAAACCCGCACGCATACATTGAAAAGCCGATGCACCAAAAACGAGTCACTGTTTGGTGCGGATTTTGCTCCAGAGGCACAATTGGGCCATTTTTCTTCGAAAATTAGCAAGGAGTGGTCGTTACAGTCAATGGCGATCATTATTGGGCCATATTGAACGAATTTTTGTTCACAAAAATTGAAGAGGAGGATATTGGCAACATTTGGTTTCAACAGGACGGCGCTACGTGCCACACAGCCAAAGCTACACTCGATGTTTTGCGCCCTGTTTTTGAAGATCTCATTATTAGCCGCAGAGCTGATGTCGTTTGGCCACCCCGGAGCTGCGATTTGCCACCGTTGGACTATTATTTGTTGGGGTGCCGTCAAAGATAAGTGTAACGCCGAAGCCAGAGACAATTGACGCTTTAAAGGACAATATTCGTGAAGCCATTGGCGAAATACAGCTGCACACAATCGATAATGTGCTTAAAAATTGGACCGATTGTGTAGGCTACTGCATGGCCAGCCGATGCAGCCATTTGAATGAAATTATTTTCCATTATTAACCGGAAGGATTGTACTTTCAAATAAAAAAAGAAATTTGAGAAAATATTCAGTAGTTTTTTTTTAAAGCATTTTCAAAAAAAAAAGTTATTTGGTGGACCCTTTACATATTTAATAAATTCGCCCATGAATCTAATAAACGTTTGTTCAATACGGGGGAAAATCTTTCCAGCCTTTGACTTTAAACAATGCATTTTGGATTATTATAGACATGATCAGTTAACAGAACCTCTAGTCTCACCTGTTCTTTTAATTCATTGGCATACCAATACAAAGCCAAAATTTGAGCAAAAATCATCGTTATATAAGCGCACACAATTACAGCTTGCACCGAAGAATCCACCTAATTGAAAGCAATAAAAATTTTAATAAAATCTATTAAAGTATTTAATTGAAAATTTACTTACAATGATTAAAAGAAACAAAAGGGCGCACAATAAGGCGCCAAAAGCTATAAATTCCAAGAAAAATATGAAAGTGGTCAAGCGATTAACAGTTTCTATGTAACTACAAGAACTCTGTTGGTTTATAAGATTTGTAGTCAAATTATTAAAACTTAACAAAAATACCTTATAATTTCATTTTGAAATTTAATAAATTCAATAACTTGCTGATAAATTAAGAGGGAATTCCTATTTAAACGCTTCAAAGTTCTTAAGCGATACTGTAAAGCCTTACAGAGGACAATACCGAACATAATAAAGGAAACAATTAAAGTGGTGTAGGGTATATACATGCAGCAACCAATGGGTGTGATGACCATTTGGAATATGTACCAGATTTCGTAGAATGGTGACTGATATTCGTTTACACCTGGAATCATGCTGCCGAAAGGTAGAACTTAAAAGAAATTTATTTAGTTTGTTTTTAAATAATGTCTCATAGACTAATTTAATGTTCACAATTAATTACCTTTTTCATCAGCAAATAATGGATAGAGCGCAAAGCCAATACAACTTAATAGACCCAAAAACAAATTACCTTTGGAAATGATTTTGCCCATGGAATTCATTTCGTCCAATAAAGATTTTATATAAAAATCATTGGATTTCTAAAAGTACGTTTTCAACATAGAATTTCAAAACTTCGATTAATGCAAACTCACAACTAAATCATAAAAATGCTTTTCCAAAACACTAATTAAATTTTGATATTTTTCGCTGTCATAAATCAGAATAGATGCCCTCAAAATGGTATTGAACCACAAAACCAGCATATAGGAGTTACGTATTATAGCATCGATTCCTTCAGCGGTCATAAACATGTAATAGAATTGGGTAAAGACTAAAAATGTTGTTGGTATTACGCAAATATAACGGCGCCAATTTTTATCGTATAACAGAGACCAGAATTTTAAAATCTTAACATTCATATAAATCAATTGTATGTCTTCAAACATAATAAACGATTTAAAAAATTCTTGATTTGTTATTAATACTTTTACTTTTGAAATCAAAGAAAATACTACAATATTTTAGTGGGATGTAAAGGATTTTATAGTTATACAAAGGACGTTGGATAATGAATTTGGTATTGAGTTAAAATCCCTATATTTAAAACATTTGTCGTATTGTTATCAATTAGATGATGAGGCATTTTTTGTTAATGCCACATTTTGATTTTGCATTGGTAACAAAGTATTATTGTAAATTTTACAAATATATAATTGTTATTTCCAGGGACCGAAAATATATGTGATTTTGAAATTTTAAAACAAAAAAGCATATGGGCATTTCTCCAGAAATGTCAACCACAGCCAAAAAATTCAAAGTCTATAAAAGTATGTTGTTTTAACATATTTTTATAGGGAATCTATCAACTTTTAATAATGTTAACAAATTTTACATAAAATCATAACACACTTTGAAATATTCAAATGCAAAGTTTGAACATTTCTATTGCACGTTTTGTTTTGCTAAATTATCTTAATGAGAAACATTATGCATTTACAATTGCTTTTTAAATCTCGGTTTATATTCAAACAATATAAGAAAAATGTAAACGGAACGATGCGATTGCCAGTTACGGTAATTTTTTTCTTTGCTTTACCGTATATTTCGATGTAGCGTGCAACATTGAAAAAGAACATTTGTTATCAGTGCGTCGAGGGTATTTGTACAATGCGCATCAAATACATATTAGTAACAAACAGATATTTTTGTTGCAAATTTAATAAAAAAAATTTTGCTGGAAAATAATCAGTGCTTTTCTCTTGGTACTTATTTTAAATTTGTAGCGTGCGACATCGTAAGTGTAAAACGCATAAATTAAAAAAAAATTTTTTCTAAAATATCTTTATTTGCGATGGCCAGCAAGGATAGCTTATTCCATTAAAAAAAACTTTATTTGAGAATAGCAACACTATTTTCAGTTAAGTTAGTTTTTGTTCTATATTTGTATTTTTCTTTATTGAAGATATTTTTTCAAGTTTAATATATAAAATGTATTTAAAATAAAGTAGAATCATCTTACGGATGTCTTGTTACATAAAAAGAAAAAACGTAAACATAAAAGTATGATGGAACAAAATGTCGCATGCAACATGTAGCGTGCGACAGTGATTAAAATTAAATTAAAAATAAGCTACACAATATTTTTGAATCAAATAAAAAGCATTATTAAGATACATCAATGCATAACATTTTAAAATTAGTCGCATTAAAATATTTCATCAGGATTCGCTGAACTGTTTGCCGTAAAAGCGACTTCTGTTTTTGTCGCATGCAAATGCCTTGTTTTTTTTAATTTTCTTGAAAACGAACAATTGCTCAAAACCAACCTTTAGCACAAATTATAGAGCTAATCAAGAGCTATAAGTTTCGCCTTTTGTCAAAATAAAATTAATGTTTTGGTATATGTTTTTTTTCACTTTTAAGGCGTACGAATGTCGCATTCGATATTAGAGAAATTCCCATATACATATAAATATATGTCGGAAAACTGATTGAAGTATACCATATTGATCCTTATGAACTTTTTATGATAAAATATATTAATGTGTCTTTTAAACAGTTATTTTTAGATTTTTATTTTTTGAAAAAAAAATTAAAGTTATAACAGTTATTTTTTCAATTTTTTTTTTTTTTTTTAACAAAATGTGTTAACAAAGTGATCTCAGTACTACAACAATGAAACAAAAGAAAAAACAACAGGCATTTTGCTGCAAGAATTGAGACGGCAAATGTCAAAATGCCTTTATAAAATAAATAAATAAAATAAATAAACAAAAAAAAAATGACGCCAAACGTCACACAAACCTCACAGCTGGGCTTGTGAGGTCACTTTATTAGTACATTCTGTTTTTAAATAAAAAAATAACTGTTATTTTTGTTTAAATGAATTAAAATCAAAATATTACTATTATCATATGACTTTTATGAAAAATGGAATAACTGTTACGGTCCCTGGTTATTTCACGATATTTTATATTTTCAACAAAGTCAATACAGAGAAATAAAAAAAAATATTAAATTGCATTGAGTTTTGGCATTTGGTGTGTTTTGACAGGTGTAGTAAAATTTCATGGCAAACATGTTAGTAGAACATTTCATCCCCATTCTCGCCTTTGTTTTTTACGATTTGTTAGAATAGGGCCAAAAATTTCCGTTATTAAGGGGTGTTGGAGGTTAAATGTGTTTCACAAAAAAATATTTGTCGTAAAATTTTCAACGATGTTGATGAGCAAAAATCTCAGATGTCTTATTCCGATATGCTGCACGAACAGTCCAAAAGGGTGAAACTTATACCTTCCCCCTAAAATATATTTCCGATGTAATCTCTCAAAACCCCGATACACATATATTTTATTTTTGTCTCTTCTACCAGAATCCATTGTCAGAACCCCGTCATTTGTTTTTTCGTGTTTAACAGTGTTTTTTACAAGCTTAACCATATGATAGCCTACACCTCTTATGAAAATTTACAGAATAATTTCGATGTGGACCTTATTTGGAATGTACGGATTTTTCTTTTCCCGAAATTTTTCTTTCCGTGAAAGGCACGATTTATTTTTCAATTCGCCGGGAATTCCTGCTTAATATAAAACGGTGCAAAATATACAGCCATGTTCTGACAATCGCACGATTTTAAATCGCAATACGCCAGATTTATTTCATGGTTTTCTGAAACTCGTGCAATTTGCTTGCGATCTGCCATAGTCTCTTAAAAATATGCTAGTTCCCTTGAGTATACCTTTGCAATTTGAAGACGTCAAACTTCTTGTTATTATGATTTACAGAAGACATTTTATGCGATTTCAAGTCAGAATCGCCAACTTTAAGCGTGTTGCGAGTGTCAGAACTAGGGATGGCAATCCCGAATACCGAAATCCATGGATTTTTCTTAAAAATTAAGTCTCGAATCCCGATATTTTTACATAAAAATCCCGAGATTTTGGATTCAGTAAAACTGTGGTATTTTTTTTTTATCAAATACAACTATGTTTAAGGCCCTAATTTTGTAAAACACAACGCAACGACAAAGAATTACATTGAAAGCAAAAACAAATTCATAAATATTTTGTAATTTTGTTGTTGCCTCTAACAGAAATTCACATTGGTTTTTAAGATTTCATACGCCTCAATGCTTGTGGCGTTGAAAATTTCAAAACGGTAAATAAATTTCTGTACAACGCAACAACAAAATTACAAAATATTTATGAATTTGTTTTTGCTTACAATATAATACTTTGGCGTGCGTTGTGTTTTACAAAATTAGGGCCTAAATAAACTAGTCACGCTGTTAAAAATAACTTGAAAAATTTAATATTAAGTCATACTGGTAATTAATCTAATTTTTAACTGGTTGCAAAAAGGAGTCTGGTTTAAATGCCTTTTTCAATCATTCTTTATCATTATCTGCTTTATGAAATTTTTTTACTGGGAAGTTTTAAAAATTTTTTCCACTTTTATAAGACCTACACTTAAAAGAAAAATAAATCCATCCGTACCCAAATCAATCCGAAGCGATATTAATAGTACGGTGCGTACTGATTTTCTTGAATCAAGTATAGAAAGATTGATTCAAGTACGGATTTTCAATCGCGAAATACTTAACTTATCCATATACATACAACCTCAAAATGCGCTTGATTTAAGAATTATAAAGTTAATTTAGTACCGAATTTATACTTAAAACAATCTAAAAATGAGATTGATTTAAGTAAAACTAAGACTGAATCAATCTCAAAATGCGCTTGATTTAAGTATTATAAAGCTGATTCAATCCCTAATTCGTACTTGAAATAAAACAACAGAGCAATTAGAAGATGAATTTTATTATGATTTGATTTACTTACCCGTTTTACACCTTACAGAGTATAAAACACCACCATCATTCCCGATATTATTTTGACTTTAAAAAGGGTCCGCCAAATAACTTCTTTTTTTTTGAAAATGCTATAAAAAAAACTACTGAATATTTTCTCAAATTTCTTTTTTTATTTGAAAGTACAATCCTTCCGGTTAATAATGCAAAATAATTTCATTCAAATGGCTGCATCGGCTGGCCATGCAGTAGCCTACACGATCGGTCCAATTTTTAAGCACATTATCGATTGTGTGCAGCTGTATTTCGCCAATGGCTTCACGAATATTGTCCTTTAAAGCGTCAATTGTCTCTGGCTTGTCGGCGTAACACTTATCTTTGACGGCACCCCACAAATAATAGTCCAACGGTGGCAAATCGGCCAAACGACATCAGCTCTGCGGCTGATAATGAGATCTTTAAAAACAGGGCGCAAAACATCGAGTGTTGAAACCAAATGTTGCCAATATCCTCCTCTTCAATTTTTGTGAACAAAAATTCGTTCAACATGGCCCGATAACGATCGGCATTGACTGTAACGGCCACTCCTTGCTTAAATGGCCCAATGCCTCTGGAACAAAATCCGCACCAAACAGTGACTCGTTTAGGGTGCATCGGCTTTTCAATGTATGCGTGCAGGTTTTCTGTGCCCCAAATGCGACAATTTTGCTTGTTTACATACCCTCCAAGATCAAAATGAGCTTCATCTGAAAAGATGATTTTTTTTGGCAAAATCGGCATCTTCTGTAAGTCGATCGCAGGCCCTTTTGCCAGCGTTGTTCAAGCGTATACACAACCATATTCGTTCAGCGGAAGGATAAAAATAATTATCTGTCAAATCAGACATGGGCTAAGTGTTACCATTCACGAAATAAGCACTAGTTGAAAAAAAAACGTTAGATGGCGGACCCGTTACATATTTAACTGCAAATATAAACTAAATTAGAAGCAAGAGTTCTCAATTTTACTTTTTAAACATGAAAATAATGTGTTTTGGTCTTGTTCTGTTGTTTTTGTTTGTATGGTATTGTTGGTGTAGTGTCTGCAAAAAACGTTGATTAGTTAAATGAGATTAAGATACTCACTTTGTAATTTAATTCTCAGAGTGCCAATACCGACGAAAAGTTTTATCTTTTTTTACTTGGTTTAAGAATTTTGTACTCATTTTAAGAAATTTCGGGATTGATTTCCGAAAGTAATCCCATTTAGGATTGTTTTAAGTACGTGTTAGTGTTATTCGTACTTGAATTTGAGTAAGACTTGTACTTAAAGTAAGACTTGTACTTAAAGTAAGTATAAAAACTTTATTTATCCTGAGTGTTTTTCTTTGAATAACTCACTTGTTTGCCTTTACCCAAAGTGCACAACATTTATTCAATTATAAAACATTTAAAAAGATAAGAAGAGAATAAACCATATACAAAAATAAGAATGAATGAATTGAATAAAAAACTTGTTTACTGTAAATGAATATGAGAGGCATTCATAAATAACAAAACATTGGAATGACCCGTTAGAGAGAGCAAGTTTACAAAAAATATTCAAATAATTTTTGAATTATTGAATGTGCATATATTTATTTGAATACCTTGCCATAATATGTGTGTAAGCTTGTGGCTTCTTTTATTTATAAGAGTTAAGCTTACACATACATACATAATGTGTAGGTACACATATTTTACATTCAAATTATATTTGAATAATTTACTCATTTGACTTGAGTTGACTGAATAGAATGAGTTTTTGTTGTTTTGTCTCTGGTTATTTTTTCATTTGTTTCGTTATCATTGGGTGATCCACACATTGTAATTAAAAAACAAATGATTGCGTTGAAATTGCTTTTTATTTATTCTTGCAGACCTCTACTTTGTATAGGTTGCATACAGCTGGGCGCTGATTGTGGCAGTCATGATCGAATATTTTTTCGATTCGAAAGCAATTTTATTACTAATTCTGTCAGTCGATTTCGAACATGATGGCTGATCAGCCATTTGCCATTTAAATTAAATAAAATTCTATACTCTACAAAAACAAAAGTAAGGTAATTAATATGAAAGGAGAAGAAGAATAATAAGAGACACAGCTTTATTAATAGCCGAGTTAAAGCGAAGAAGAATTTACAGTATCAAAAGATTCTCTTTTTATTTTAAAGCAATGACATTTACCTTTTTAAAGCAAATGTCTTGGAATGTTTTTGTTTTAATCAAATTATAACATTGAACAGAAAATTCAACATCAACAGCTAAGCAAACTATTCACTGTGCCCTGTATTTTTATTAGTTTTGTTATCGGAGCCACTTTACCACAATGTATTAAAAGTTATCTTGACTCGTTTCGATCCCAAATTATCAGCAGTTCTTTTTGTGCAGAATTTATCTGTTGCTAGAAACGACAATTAAGACTTAAAATCTTTTTACAATAGTTAAAGCCATTTATGTGCCAATTTTCGCATTGAACTCAGATTGTGTATAAAAAATTTTAAGTACAATTTAATTCTGAGAGCTTAAGATAAAAAACCAAAATTTATTTACAACTTTACCACAACGTTACCACTAACTTGGAATATAAAGCTGCAAAAGATTAAAAGAATTTCACTCAAATTTATTAATGAAAAAAAGAAAGTTTTTTAATAGAGAAATCGATCAAATAAAGCTTATGAGTTTAAAGCAAACTCTCTCTCTATCTCACTCTTCTCTGAACTTTAAAGTGAAATGCACTCAATGAAAGAATTTTAAAACAGAAAACAATTTAAAGCTAAAAGTAAGTTTTTAAAAGGCATCAAAACAAACGAAGCCGAAAAAGAGCATAGAAATAATATTATCCATCTAAGACAACTTTATATGGCGGACCTGGCAATGAAACTGGAATTAGAATCATAAAGAAATGAAATGAATAAGATGAAATGAGCTGAACTTAATTGACGTTGATGTTAAGTGTTGTAGTTGTTTGTACTTGGTAAAATGTTGTTAATATTTTTCTGTGAAGCCTCATGTTTATCTATGTTGTTGTTGCTGTTTGTTTTGTAATAATTTTCACATAAATTTCTTTTGATCTTAAACAATGTCTTGTTGTTGATGTTGTTGTTTTCGTTTTTGAGTGGTTGTTGTTTAAATGCACACTCCACACAAGGTTTCAAGTTAAGAGCAATGGCTTTTCATAATCAGTTCTTTTGCAACTTTTCACCAGTTTAGTAATAAAAACAAGACTTTTTGAAAAAAGTTTTAAAAATCAATAAGAAATAAAGATAAAACTAAAAAAAATACGGTGAAATTTTTTTATATGTATTTATTATTAGAGAAAAAAAGAGATTGCACAAATTTGAAATTTTAAAAATTAACAAATAAAAGTGAACTAGTGAAACTAATTAAATAAAATGGATTATCGTTTAATTTCGGTAGGTGGTTAAAATTAATGATGAAACCTAAAAAAAAACAATTTAACAAAAAAGAAAAAAAATTATTTTTAAAGTGATTTGTAAACGTCATGTTTGTGTCTTGAGTCTTTTGTTTTTTTAGGATTTTTGTTGACTTTAATGACTTGTTGTCTTAACTCGTTTAAGATGCAAGAATTTTGTGTCTTCAATCTATTAAAACGACTTTTCTTCAAAGAAATATTTAGATATTTGTTTAAACATAGAAACTTACGTTTTATTTGTGGTTGGAATATTTAAAAGAGAAACTTTATTTTTTTTATGCTACAGAAAACGCAATATTTAATGTAGATGTATCTAAACAAATTTTCTATTGACGTTTGTCAATAATCGTTTATGAAAACGGGGGTTAATGTTTAAAAGGTCAAGATAATTATTAAACAATGATTTACATCGTTTGAAAACAAATTGTTATTGAATCTTTTTTTTTTTTTTTTGCGGAAAACACTAGAAAAGAAAGATTAGTATGTATGTACGCACTCGTCTTAACAGGGAAAATTTCAATGTGCTTTGTAAATATCATGTTTGTGTCTTAAGTCTTTTGTTCTTTTTAATCATTATTTACAAGTTGCTGTCTTAAGTCTTTTACAAACCAAGAAGTAACGTTTTTTTTTAATAATAATATGCTAATAATTTTAAAACTTGTTTTAAGAAAACTTTTAAATTATTTTTTGAACTAAGTAATTTAGAACATTTTGCAGAAAATTTGAATTATTCTATATTAAGCAAAATATTGAATTCGCTAATGCTTTAAAGAACTTCAAATAGCAAACATACAAATAAAGTTTAATCTTTACTATTAGGTATTTTTTCCGAATGTTTATTGTTTTATTGCTTTTTAACTTTAAATTATAAAAAATAGTAAAGACATTTGGACATTAAAGCGCTACAATTAAGAAGGAAAAAAGTAAAATTTCAGATTATATTTGAAAGAAAACAATTTCAAAGTGGTTTTTAGTAACATAAGTTACGGCATTTAGAACAATTTACTTTTAAGTTTTTGAGTTCAAGATACATATATTCGTAACAATCGGTTTTGCTTGATTTTCACTTTATATAAACGAAATGGAACCAACTATTTAAGAGAATAATCCAATTGTGAACAAATTGACAAATAGCTTTTACAGCCGTATTCTAAAAATCAAATTCGAGTAAAATTAATACCGAACTAATTTTGAAAACATTCTGTGTTTAAGGTTCAAAAAATATTTCCATTTATATGTAAACCTCATACTTTGAAGACCACTTGTCTTTGCCACTACTACTTTTAAAATTAAGAAAAGCAAAATTTATTTGTAAAAAAAAAATTCAATTAAAAATCTCCATCAATTTCAATTTCACGTGATTTCGATTTCCAGAACATGGCCGATAATCTTCCAACTTAAAAAAAATTGTAGTGTCCGTTATAAAGAACTTTTGTTTTTAAACTGAAAAATTAAAATGTTCTCGCATAATGAACAAACCAAAAAGAATTTTTCACTAAACACTTTGTAAAAAAATTAATATAACATCGATTGAATGCAGAACTATTGCCTTAAATAAACTTTTTGACATCATAAACTTTTATTTCGAAGTTGGTTTAAAAAAAAATTACTTTCTTCGAAGGTTTAAACAAATCAGACCTCGGGAGTTTAAAAAAAAATTTAATTACACTACGCCAAAAAAAAATTAATCATTAAAATGAGATATTTTTAAGCTAAATTGGGGCGGCTGAACACGAATAGGGCACTCATTTATTTCTCTCAAGAAGCGTTTGCGAGATATTCGAGAGCATCGTGTCTTTCTAGAGTATATTTAATACATATTCCAAAAATGTTCCAGATATTCACGAAAATCGTGTTTTTCTGCGGTTGTTTCAGCTATTTCGAACAATCTCAAGAATTGTTCATCTGAATTGTACAAAATTTAAACTATTAAATAAATTTGTCCTTCCTCTTTCAGCACATACATATTTATACTGTCTTGATCGCATAGAAATTCACTGAGAAAAAACAAAAACCCAGCAAAATAATTTTACACAAACAAAACACATACACAATGCACCAACAAGCTGTTCGTTCTGTTGTCGTTGCTAAAATTTGTTTGTTTGTTCAGTTCTTTATCAATGTAAAAAAGGAACATTATAGAACATTAAAATATAATGTTTGTCTGTTTTTTTTAACAAAAAACAGAACACTATTTCTTGAAAATAGTTACGAACGGTATTAAGAGTTGTGTTCTTCTACACAATCACTAAAAAATAGATACTGTTCCTGGGTGTGTGAGCCGAACGCTAAATAATGTTCTGTTTATTTTCGAACACTGATTTAAAGTTCTCTTGCCCATACAATATTAGAAAAACCAACTGATGTAACGATCTAAAATCAAAAGTGAACATTCAAAAACGCTCGATGATAGAACTAGAACTGGGACGAACGACAAATTATTCGCAATGAATATTCGTCGTCATAAAAAGAACACATTCGTATCGGGTTTGTCAATAAGAGCGCTCAAAAGTTTTTTTAAATAAAACAAAAACGGTTTTGGATATCAATTTTTTTTGCATGGCCACTACGGGCACGCCTGCAGAAGTCCAGACGCTGAACCCAATTTTCGACGGTTTTCAAGCATAAATCGGCCGATACTGCTGCAATTTCACGTTCGATATTCGTATGAAGTTCATCAATCGTCGCTGCCTTGTTGGCATAGGCCATAGACTTGACGTAGCCCCACAGGAAATAGTCTAACGGCGTAAAATCGCACGAGGCGGCCAATCGACTGGACCATTTCGTGAGATAACACGTTTTCCAAACTTGGTTTCTAATAAATTGATTGTGACATTCGCTGTGTGGCTTGTGGCGCCGTTCTGTTGAAACCACATTTCCTCCAAGTCCATATCATCCAATTAGGGCCAAAAATATTCTGTTATCATTGAACGGTAGCGATTCCCATTCACAGTAACGTGCCGGTCTTGATCATCACAGAAGAAGTACGGCCCAGTGACGCCGCCGGCCCATAAACCGCACCAAACCGTAATTTTTTCGGGATGCAATGATGACTCGTGGAGTGGATTGCTGTATGACTAATAACGCATATTTTGCTTATTGACGAAGCCATTCAGCCAGAAATGAGCCACATCGCTGAAGATGATTTTTCGATGAAAATCCGAATCATTTTCAAGTTGTTGCTCATCCCAATTCACGAACATACGACACTTATGGTGGTTAAGCGGCTTCAGTTCTTGCGTCAATTTGATCTTGTAAGGATGTAGGCCAAGATCTTTTCGCAAAATTCGCCACAACGACGTCACAGAGATGCCCAACGCTTGATAACGACGTGTGAGAGACACATTTGGGCTTTCTTTAACTGAAGCCTCAGCGGCAGCAGTATTCTCGACACTACGGGCACTTCTTTGTCTCACTGGCACGGGAACATTTTGTACTGTGCCTGTGGATTCAAATTTTTCCACTAGACTCTGCGATAGGTTTATTTCTACTTCTTACGTAGACGAACGAGTTTTTAAATTTTAGTAAATTTAAAAACTATTTTTATTTTAAATGTATTTATCTATACATATAAAGGGTATTCATTTCAAATTTTTTTGGTTGGAAAAAAGAAAAATTACACTCTTATTGACGTGAACTTTTTTTTTTAAGTACAAACTGTCAAAAAAATCTGTCATATAATTCGTGAAAGTAATTCATATTTTCAATATGCCATATAAGTGTTAAAAGTGAATTAATTAATTATTTAATTGTCACATCATTAACGGAAATTGTTATTATTTACGAAATTATACAACATAAGCAATATAAGCTTTGAATTATTAATATTATATTGTAGAAATTTTTACTTCATTCATTTCGTTTCTTTTATTGATTTTTTTTTTAAAACTATTTTTACTGAACTCATTCTTAATATGTATTTTTTTTTGAAAGTTAAATGAGAAAGAAGTTATGTTTGAAATGTTGTAACTATAAATAATAATTTTTAAAATCAGAGTTATACAATTCAAGAGTTTGAAAATATGATGTATTTTTTCGTACGGTGAGTACGGATTTTCTTGAATCAAGTGCAGAAAGATTGATTCAAATACAGATTTTCAATCGCAAAATACTTATCCGAATTCAATCCCGATTTCGTACTTGAAATAATCCGAAAATGAGATTGATTTAAGTAAAACTAAGATTGAATCAATCTCAAAATGCATTTGATTCAAGTATTTTAAAGTTGATTTAATTCCGAATTAAAAAGAAAAAATTATTATGATTGATTTGCTTACTCGTATTACACCTTACAGAATAATAAAACACCAACATCATGCCCGATATGGTTTTTACTTTAGAAATCTTATGCACATATTTAACCAAAAATATGAACTAAATGAGAAGCAAGAGTTCAAATTTACTTTTTAACCCTTCGTGGTACACATGAGTCTGGCCACACCTTTTTTCAATGTGTATAGAAAATCAATCGTTTAATTTTTTTTTTCTTGATTTAAGAATTTTATAATTATTTCAAGAAATTCCGGGATTGATTTTCGAAAGTAATCCCAAAAAACTTGATTTATCCCGAGTGTTTTTTGCTTTCTGTGTATTAAATAAATGCAGCTTGAACTCAGAAATATCTTTCTTATTTTTAATAAAAACTAGCAACTTTTGAATTTCTTGTTTTAAGATATTTTTGATTACACATATGTATACATACCAAACACGGGAATTTTTTGATCATGAAAAATGTTTTTCTATTTAAGATAATTTTACTAAATACGAACAAAATAAGTGAAAAGCAAGAACTTATTTTTGGATTTTGGAATTTCTTGTCTTAAGAAACGAAATTGATTACTTTAGAAAATAAACTTCTTTCCGTGTCTGTATAAGTGGTAAGTGTATTTTGAATATAGATATGCAAAAGCAAACCAATTTAAAAATAAAAAGACTTGAAATGTTTGTAAATATGTTTTTTTTTCTTTTAAATAGAACAATTAGTTCATTAGATGTTTTTCAATTAATGTTGTCATAGTGTTATCCCAAAAAAATAATTGTGCAACTTTAAAGCACATTTTCATGGCTTTTTCCATAATATTTCAAACATCTTATAGTTGATGTCATGTTTACTTCATTTTGTTCTTTCTAATACTTCTACCGGTAGTTCTGCAATTATTCTAAACAACTTGTTGTACTGCAGTATTACTGGAATAAATGTAACACATTAATACAAGTAGACTCTTACATTTGTTCTTGTTTTAATATTTTCTTTTTTTTTACAAAGAAAATATACATATGTAAAAACAACAATTTCTACTTCAAGTTATGAAAACTGTTCTTCTTCCACGTCCGAAGTCTTTGCTTTTTTCATATTTTTAATAGTATTTACAGCTATTTTTACCAGTTTTCTTTTTAGAAAATAAAGCAGACACTCAAGAATATTCTATAAGATTTTTTTAAAAGTTGCTGGTTTTTATTTTAACTTTGTGAATTTAAAAAAAAAATATATATATAAAAACAATTTGAAAAAAGTTAATGAATTCTTGTATATTTTGTAAAAGAGAAAATAAAAGCAAGTAAAACAAACCGCACAAAGTTATAAAAAATAGTTGTTGGAAAGGGTGTTTTTTTAAAGCCCGATAGAACTAGCAACCCATTCGGCTATCAAACGAACAGTCATACTGCGCTATCTTCTTCCCATTGATCCTTATACTCTGGCAAATCACATGAATAGATTTACGGCTAAGCAAAATAAGTTCCAAGAAAAAAAGAAAGTAGGCCCAGTAAAAATGTAGGAGTAATTTCATAGTGAAATAGCTCTTAGCATTCTCGGTTTTATTTCATTATTTTGGAATTATTATAAAGTAATAACCAAATGAAATATGTTTGTTGTACCGTATTTTTTGAGAGTTATTTTATTATGAAATATCGCCCAAAAGTAGAGATTTGTTTAATTATTTTGGGATTTATATCTTTTTTTCTAGTTTGGGACTTGTTTCATTTATTTTGGGATTTATTTCATTGCGAGTTATTGCACTGGGACTTATTGTACTTATGGGTCTTATTTCGCGGAGCCTAGATTCACACTTGAAAAACGCTAACAAATTATCCCAATTTACTTTGAAGTTTGCCTTACGGTCGTAACCGCACCATGATTAATAATTTTTTGTTAGAAAAAATGAATCACAATTTTCCGAGCGAGTGGCATTCGGCGACCGCAACAATCGACGTATTAAAATCAAAATTAAGCTATAAGCTGATTTCGAGAAATAGAGCAATCAATTAGCATCCAACGTCGAGCGATTTGACACCTTTCGATTTTTTCCTGTGGGAAGTCACTGGTTTATGCTACCATTGTTCGTGTAACGCGTGACATATGACCACCAGTGCTCGAAAAAATGGATCAGAATTGGGTGTCCAATATGGGCTTTGTTAAGAATAGCCACGGACTAAATCATTTTCATCATTAATCGTTCAAATAACAATTTTTCTAATTAAAATGTTTTCTTTTTTTTGTTATTTTTACAACATCAAGTTCTACTGGGATTCAAAAAGCATACCCTTTATTTACTGTGAATATTTTTGTTGTGCTACGGAAACGATAAAAAAATTATTTTGTTTATTCATAAAAACCAAAAAAAAACCATGACATAAAAATGCAAACAACTTTCCCGTTAACGTTTGTATATAAAATTTATAAATACAACCAACCACAATTATCTAGAACGTTTTTATGAATTTAGCACAGTTGAAATTTTTCAGTTTTTTTCTATTCAACCCACATTTATTTTTGGAAATATATGAGTGATAAAAGGGGTTTAATTTTTGTAAAAGTAGATTTTTTTTAAAGAAAATAAAGTAATGCGACATTTATTTTTTTTTTAAGGAATACATTTCAATTTCACATGGAATTTATTCCATTTCAATGAAAAATGGAACTTTACAGACTTTTTTAGTTCCCATTATTAGGAGCAATCGATTCATTAGATTCATTTTCTTTGTTTACAAAATACATATTTGAAATTTAATAAAAGTATGGTAGCATTGTTAAGAGAATAGAGGCCCAACAATAATATGAAAAGCTTTGCTTAACCTACTGCCAAAAATTACCAAAAATTTCTTAAATGTACATATTTAAAGCAGTGTCCGAAACTAAACACTAAGGCCCTAATTTTGTAAAACACAACGCAACCACAAAGAATTACATTGAAAGCAAAAACAAATTCATAAATATTTTGTAATATTGTTGTTGCATCTAACAGAAATTCACATTGGTTTTTAAGATTTCATACGCCTCAATGCTTGTGGCGTTGAAAATTTTAAAACGGTAAATAAATTTCTGTACAAAGCAACAACAAAATTACAAAATATTTATGAATTTGTTTTTGCTTACAATATAACACTTCCACGTGCGTTGTGTTTTACAAAATTAGGGCCTTAATATTACTCCATAGTGTTCGGTTAGGTAGATTTGCGAAAAACACAAACGCTAATAGTGTTTGTGTAGAAAGTCATTAAAAAAAAATAAAACTGTTTATCAAACTCACAAACTTCATTGTGTTCGGTTCGTCTCATTAATTTTCGTCCATTTTGGCTGGTAAAAAACCAAACATTTTTTACAAAAACAAAATACACATACGAAAAAAAATAAAAAGCCAGCAAATTATTTTTTACAAACAAAATATATATACACAATACACACATAAGCTGTTCGTGCTGCGGTCGTTGCTAAAATTTTTTGTTTGTTTATTTCTTTATCAATGTACAAAAAGAAACATTAAAATATTATGTTTGTCTACAGTATCACTACAATTGTTCTGTTTTTTATCGAAGAACAGAACACTATATAATGTTTGGATTCTTGAAAATAGTTACGAACTGTATTAAGGGTTGTGTTCTTGGGTATGTGAGCCAAACTCTAAATAATGAAGTGTTTATTTTCGAACACTGATTTAAAGAAACAAAAAAAAAATTAAAATTTTTAATTTCACACTTTGCTTAAGCAAATGATATTTTCATAAAACTTTTAAAAAGTTTCTTAAGTTCAATATGGTTTGCCTCATATAATTTACATGTATTTGCCAACTTAAGCACATTATGGTAGGGCCTTAAGTGATTTTAAATGAGAGTATGAGAAAAACCGTTCTCAAAATAAAATAGACAAATTGTATAAAAAATGTGGTGTCGACCCAGTTCTGTTTGAAATTCCACTTTCCACTTTCAAAGACCGCCAAGTTAAAGAAAATTCTGAGCAAATCGAAACAGTTTTTTAAAAGTGAAATGCTAAACACTGAAGAGAGTTATGCAGGACTATTGAATATTGATTCAAACGTTTTAAAAAACTAATAAAATGGCGGCTTTTACAGCATTTAAATTTTTTTTAAAATAAGCGATTTGTGCAAGTGGAATACTCAATTTAAAACTAATAATTTGTAGGACATCGTTTGCTCTCTGTAACGGCGTTCAATTTATTTTTTAGCGTATACCCAAGATTATTTGTTGTTGCGAAAGATATATTGGCCCATTCTTTAATAAGAGCATTTTTCAAATCTATTTAAATACAATTCAAGTCCAATTTGTCCCATAATTATTGGGTTTAAGTCTGGCCACTGGGGAGGAAAATAAAGCTGTTTTGGAACATCGTATAAAAGCCAGCCCTTTACAATGCCCGCTTTGGGCAATGGTGTTGTTTGAATTACGTGGTTCCAGAAACAGCTAGTCTGCTTTCTGACTGCAGCAAGATTAAATATTTAAAACGATCCATAGTTGTTTCAATAAAAACTAAATTCTCAACCCCAACCGCCTTATAAAGGAGACTTGTTTTGATTAAGTATGGAATAAAATATCCGTCAAATGGGTTCCACGACACTGATACCAGGCCATTACTCTTTTGGAAAAATTTTCCATAACTTTTTCCCAGATATGTGGCTGTATCTCATTGATGGCGCGTTGGATCTCGGATTTGAGCTCAGGAATTGTTTCTGGCTTATTCGCATAAGCCCGCACACAGAAAAAAATCAAGTTAAAAACGTCGAAAACAAGGTTGATTTAAAATTTTTCGGTGGTGATTTTGCTTCATACGTGTTTCATGTTAATTCAACCTGATTTTATAATTGCTTGCGAACAACATTTTTTTCTTTTAAAATAACTTTTATTCATGTTAATTTAACATTGCAGTAAAGTTAGACCAACATGTCATTTATATTGAAATAACAATCCGAATCACGTTGAATGAAAGTTATTTCATGTTGAAACAACGTGAATTTCATGTGGAAACTAATTGGTGTGAAGAAGCTTCAGAGACAACATATACATTTATTTAAGAATAATTCAAAACACTTACCCCTGTAACACATGTTTCACCTATTTTGTAGTCTCCTTTGTTAACAGATCAATCAGCAGAATGGCCCGATATGGTTTTCGTCATTACTAAATATTTAATTTACTATTTAACTAAATAATTTTAATTAAAAGAATACGGGAATTGTCTTCTTTTTATAACATATTTTAGGAATGAAAATAAAAAAATTAACATACTTAACTATGTATGCATGTTAATTTAACAAGATAAACTTTTGATTTTAATATAAAACAGGTTTTTTAATGGATTCAATATTGAATTTATTTTAACAGTGAATAATATTAAATAAGCGTGATTTAGGCTTATTTTAATATTTTTAATTTAAAATTAATATGAAATAATGATAAATTTAAATAAAGGGCATACTTTTGCAGAAATTTAACATGATTCTCAATCAACATTTTTCCATGTTAATTTTACATTGGTATTTTTTTCTGTGTGCGAGATGTCACAAGTTTCCAAAGAAAAAAATTACACGGCGTTAAATCGCATAGTCTTGGTTGATTGTTGGCATCAGAATTTCTTTAGATTGCTTGTTCTGGGAATTGTAGCTGCAATATATCGATTGACGCAATCTTGCTGAAATCACATGTCGTCCAGTTGAGGCTACAATAATTTCGTTATAATGTTCCTTTAACGAACGCCGACTGGTACGTGACCACTCTTCGAATTGTTGACAGATTAGGTGCACTTTCTCGACTGAAAATTCTTCAAAGTTTGCGAGCTGCCTTACTTTCCACATTTTTGTAATACGTTCTGATAGCGCGTTGTTCCTTCGTAAGGCGCTCTTTTTTAACATTTGGAATAAACATTTGTGACAGCTGCCAAATTTCACACATTGCACAAAAAAATGTACACTAAATTTAAAAAGTGCACTTTTACTGAGACACCCTTTACCGTCGGTGAAGTGTATAAAAAGTACGACCTCTTTTAAAAAAATGGTACTTTTTACAAAAAGCGTTTGATTTTTTAAAAGTTTTATAAAAAATAATGTAAAATGTAAACTTTTTGAAACACATGATTATATTTTCAAAACTTTTGAAAAAGTGTGAAAATGGTACTCTTGAAAAAATTTTAATTAAAAAAAATAAAAGTTTTTTATAAAAAAGATATTCAGGGGTGTGCTGGAAATCGCAAACGTAAAACGCAAGAATTTTAAATGTCTTTTTTTAATAAGATTTCTGTAATTAAAGAATTTTATGACAAATATTAAGCAAATATGCCCCTCTTATGCTAGAAACACAACTGGGACGAACGACGAATAATTCGCAACATTGGTATGTATGAGAATACACACAATCGTTGCGTAGACAGAAATTTGTCATGCGTAACGAACACTGCGATTGGTTTATTTCTATTTCTTACGCAGACGAACGACGAATAAATTGGGACAGAGACAGCTAACCGCAGCTAAATCATGAAAGCTGTAAAGAATCACAGGCAAAACTCGCTTCTAATGCGAACTTGGCTAAAATTTGCAAAAATCGCGAAAATTCGCGAAAATTTCTAATATTTCAAACAAGCCATAAAATTGATTAAAAGTCTCTAAAACTATAAGGAATGGCAAAAATTCAATAAAAATTGCTAAATTAGCGGAAATTCGCAAAAATTTGCTAACAGCGGCATAAAAACAATGTCTAATCATTTTTAAAAATCGTTAAACCTGTAAAGAATCATTACCCTTACAGATAAAAATCGCTTATATCGCGAACATAGCTAAAATTGCAATATTTAAACAAACGCGAAAATTTATTTGTAATCGCTTAATCAGTTTAAAATAAAAAAATATCCGATAATAACACAAAAAAGTTTTCAAAAATAGCGAAAATTCGAGAAAATTTTTCATTTTTCAAAGAACCCATAAAATTGATTAAAAGTCCCTTAGACTATTAGGAATGGCAAAAATTCGTAAAAAGTTGCTAAATTAGCGGAAATTGGCAAAAATTTGCTAACAGCGGCATGGTAGCAAAGTCTACTATTAATTATAAATCATTAAAGCTGTTTGGCGCCCTATGCTCCAATGGGAGTTAGAGGAACACATATATATATTAAAGCTGTAAAGAATCAGACACAAATCGCGAAAATGGCTGAAATTCGCGAAAAATTGCAAAATTTAAAACAAACCCAAAAACTAATTTAAGTTTGCTAAATCGAAATAAAGAACACCAAAAATGTATAAGAAATCCACTTTCTAGTGGATTCGGATTCTAGAACACACTCAATGAAGTTTCCTGATGATTTGGCCTAAGCAACCAGTGAATTGCGCATAGGAATAGCTTATCCCATCAACAATAAATTTTATGTTTTTATCAAATAATAAAAATTGGGAATTAAGCACGAATAACTAAATCATTTAAATTAAATATTGTATTCCCACGAAAATTATTTTGATAATTTTTTTATTTTAATTTTATAAACAAAAATTTAATACATACAACAAAAATTAAATGATCTAATTCATGTTTCATTGTGGACACTTCGGACCCAAAAATAAAAATATTTTCAATTTGTATGTTTTGTAAAGCATCTATGTATGTATATCAGCCAAAGCTCGAAACTCATTATTACTGGTATCATAATTTGCACTCTCATTTGGAAACATTTTTAATAAAAGCTGTACTATACTGGTAGTTTTTACTGAAATCACATTTTCTGGAGTAAATTTTGCTGGCCAGCTTAAAATTTTGTCGTCGAAGTTAATTTTTTTTCTTAAAATTTTTTTTAAATCTTTAACCATACCACTTTCAATGTTATTTCTGAATTTCCCATCAACAATAAATTTCAGTGTTTTTATCAAGAATTAAAATTGGGAATTAAGCACAACAAACAAAATCTAGTTAATTGAAAATTTTGCATTTCCAAAAATTACTTTGATAATTTATAAAAAAAATTGTACAAATGGTTCGTAAGTAAACGTGCGTAATAACAAAAAAATTTGTTTCGGAGCATGCGTGATTGTTGAAATGTAAAATTTCTTGTGCCTAATAGCCTTTTGAATCTTGCATATATTTTGAATTAACGCATGGAAGATGTTGAAAATGTGAAACATGCGTTCACACTTGCATCTATCATCTGACTCTGCTAGCAATCACTATATTAATGTCACCGTTTCTGAAAAAAACTTTTTTTTTTTACAAAAGTGACAAAAATTTTAAAACAAAGTGTTTTTGGAATAAATTTTGTTAAAAATATAAAAAAAAAAGATAAATAACATTCAAACAGGGAAAACTCGACAAATGGCCACGCAGCTTTCAAAACAAATGCCATTTTGTCAAGACACCATAATTATATAATTGATTTCCATTTTTCTAGAGATGGCACTAAAATAATTGGAATGCGATGAGACAGGAACATCTTGCAAAGATATTAATTATATTCCTTATGGGAAAATTCTAACATCTTCGCAAATTGATAGTGAATGTAAGATGTAGACAAGTGTGAAAATGCTAGAGGCTTGCGTGATTACAAATGTTCACCTCTTGGGCGTACGTGATTGTGAGTGAAAAACTACTTAAGCCCACATATTAACTTTTTTAACTGTTTCAAACCCGTTCAAAACCATACAATATTTAACTTGTCCTAACACTATTTTTTTTAAACTTTTGTTCTATTTAATAAAATTTCTTAATTTTATTTCGTGACTTAATTTAATTAGAACCATAATTAAGAAATTTGGAATTCCGCTTTTTACCATTTACACATTTTAATAAGTGTGTAATTTAATTTCCTACTGGCATTAACGGTAGAATCATAAATAAACTGAATTGACAATCACCTAAAAGAATGTGGACTTCTTGACCTAATTTCTTGGCACACAGTTGTCAGTCATCGACATTGTTTGGTCGGTCGGTGCCTCGGTCTGGTCTGGTTTTATGAATAACAAACAACTTGTTCTGTTTTCTTCTTTTGGATTTTTTTTTTTTTTTTTTGTTGATGAAAGATAAAAAAATTGTATTATTTAAGTATGCAAAGTTTTAAGCCAAAATAAGTCATTTGGTGAAATAATAAATACCAGGCTAAAAAAATTTAAGACAGGCATGGTATTGGTGGTGTTATTGTTGGTTGTGTTAATATATGTTCATACATGTTAATTTAACACAGAAGCTTTAAAAGACTCACTATGTATACTACAAATCTTTTTCAAAGTTCAATAAGAAACAACGAAAACAACTCTTTAGATTTCTAGCCTAAATTCAGTTACATTTAAATTGAGTTTTTTTTTATTAGAAATTTACTTAGAAACCCAATAAATTAAAATGAAAGAGAAATTTCTTTGTTATTTTTAAACTCCCACCTTCCATTTCCTTCCATTCGTTCACATAAAAAATTTTATAATTTTTAAATCTGTATACTTTTTAAGGCCACTTAAAAAATACTACCACAAAATAAACAACCACTTTAGGGGTCACTTTTAATTTCATTCAACAGTCCAATAAAAAACACACAAATAAAAAATTTAAATTGTTTAAATAAAGAAAATAAAAGGAAAAAGTAAGAAAAATAAATCAAAAAAAAAAAACAAAACGATCTTGGTTACAAGATTTCTCTTTTGTTTGTTGACCTGTTGTAAAGAAAGCAAAAACCGTAAGACACTAATTTAAATATGTGTGTGTATTTACATATCGCTCATTTGCTGCAAGACCGGCATAAGTCAAAAAAATCCATTTCGAGATAAACGCGTTTAAAGTTTTTGATTTGCTCTAATCACTAAGAAAAACTAACGATACATTCTCTTCGAATGGGGAAAGTATAAAATATATAAAGATGAATTTTATACACAATATAAAGAAAAACATAGCGAACAATTCTGCATCACTAACTCCAAAATTGTCTTTTTTGATTAATGCCGGTCTTGCAGCAAATGAGCGATATGTATTTGACTAAAGCTACTGTTTTTAAAACTCCAAGATAATCTTTTTAAAGCCCAAAACTTAAAAATTTATGAAAAAAATCTTTTGTTTTAATATAAATAAGGCTTATTAAAATACAAAACAAAACAAATAAGAAAGTACAGTCGGTCAAGTCCGACCACAGTATTTTGAGACAAATGTTCAAGAGTATACTCTATTTGAGACCGATGTATGATCATGGATGGACCTGCTTGTATATTAGTGTTCTTTGAGTATAACATTTTCGAATTATTTGCATTGTTATGGAATATATGGTCAATTGTGGACCTACCAAATTATTTTTTAACCTAACTTTTTGCAAGGTGGTGCACTCAGAATTGATATGGTTTAATGTAACCATATTCTAAGAGCAACATACTATGGCTGGATGTTAACAATATGCAGGTAACCATATTATGGTCAAATAAGGCCATAATATGTTTAAAATAAACCATTTTTTCCCCGAAATCAATCAAAATTCATTCGAAATTAAACATAATTAGTTTGCATTAACCCATATTTTGATCAAAATTAATCCTAATATGGTCAAAATTATTCATATTATGGTCAAAATTTGGCATTTTATATAATTATGCTTTTGGTCAAAATGATTCAAAATATTGTTGAAATTTTCCAAAACTTGGTCGAAAGTAACCATATAATTTATTTCCTTTTTTTATTCCTGTTACATGTTATGTTCCGCACTTTCATAAGCTATCCTTTAATTAATTTTCCAGTCCGCTACGACCTTTATCAGCAGCTGGTTTGCACAACTACCAAAATGTATGTATTTAAATTAAAGTTCAAAGTAGAATAATGTAAAAATTTCAAGCAAACCCGTTTGATTTTAATGCACAAAATCATTATACTTTTTTAGTTTGATAATTATTAATCACACCTATTTTAGTTTGCTTTACTCACTAGCACTATTATTTATAAGATTTATCTTGTGCTAGATCATCAATAAATAAATAAATAAATAAAATAAATTGAGAGAAAAGCATTCAACTGTATAAGTCGGCAAATGCAAAAAAGTTAAAAACACACTCCTCCACTCTATGTCAACCGATTTGAACAAAAAATACACAACTTGAAAGGTATTTACTTACAGAAGTGCACAATATTCACATGTATATCTTGTTAATATCAGAGGAGGTAAAAAGGGTAAAAACGGATAAATTCAGTAGGCTCATATCTCTTACACTATGTTCACACTTGGGTTTTTAAACGCATCTAAGCAAAATATTGATTAAGTTAATCAAAGCCATTACGTTTGAGATGATTAAGATGACAGATGATTAAGAAAAAAACACAACAAACAAATTTATATTTCTTTAAAGTATTAAAAATTTATAAAAAATACTTTTATAAAGTTATCAAAAGATTATTTAAAACATAATAATGATGAAATTGTGAAAATTAATATTGAAGAAAAAAATAAAAACATTAAGCAGAAATCGTGGTCGAAATCTACAATATACTCAGTTTGAGCTACCCAACAAACACGGAGGTTTGATTTCAAATTGAAAATGATTTGAAATCAAACGTTTTCTCAAAGAACAAACGTTTGATAATGATTTGAAAATCATAGCGTTCTCAACAAAAAGGGGAAATTATTTTCAAATTGAAAAATGCCTTTATTTTCAACTTGCTTTCAAATGTATTTCTCAAATGTTTTTCATATGTGGATTATAATACAATGTGGAATATAAATAAAACTATTTAATTTTTTTAATTTAAATTTATTATTTATTTAAATAAACTGTGAGATAAACATTCGGCACCATAGCTAAAAGATGAAATAGTGTTCTTTCCGTCCTCTAATTCTTGGAAAGACAAAATACTTGGCTCCCTTTTATTTTGAGGATTGTAGCACCGCGATCGTTCAACAAACTTTCTTCACTTTCCCATCTTATTATTTTTCTTTTTTTTCGTATTTTTAATCGTTGTAATTTCTCACAAATAATTTTTATTTTTCACAAAAAATAAACTGTTCACTTTATATTAAACTTTATTTTTAATAGTAAAACACATGTAACCACAAAGTAAAAAAAAATGTAACTTTAATCGCCATTTTTAATGCTTACATTTATTTTTCGCTTTAGTATTGCCAAGCTTATTTTTGATTTGATTTTAACATTTGACAAACATTTGACATCAAATTGATAAAACATTTGATATCAAATGTTTATTTTCAAATCATTATCAATTTGAATTTAAATGTTAATTCACACAATTGAAAAACGTTTGAGAATTGCGTTTGATGTCAAATGATAAAGTCATTTCATATCAAAGGTTTGACTTCGTGTTTGTTGGGTATGTTCAGAGGATTCTATGTGATTAATGAAGTGATTAAGTTGTAATCATGTCAAAGATTTGTTAATCACTTCAATGTATGGATAATCATCTCGATTTTGATGTCATTAGAGCTTAATTACGTTCGAGTTGCGTAAACGCGTTTAAGAACCAAAGTGTGAACATAGTATTAAGCTAAACAGGCGCGGATTCAGGGGGGGGGAAATAAGGAAATTTCCCCCCCCTAAATTATAAAAATATGTTTGGCTTATCTCGATAATACAAGAACAATAATATTTTTTTTTATGCACACAATTTTAGGAAATCCCAGCAAGGTTTTTTTTTGTTTTTTTTTATTGAATCTAACGAAATTTTCAATAAGTATCCAAATCTTAATTCTAATAGTTATTTATTAGATATTTCCAATGAAACATCTAGTTTACTGTATTCAAATACTTATTATTCTACATTCAATCCCAGCAGGTGCCATCTATATCCAACGAATAAACGTTTGACTTGAAAATGCGTGCGGTTGAATTATTAATAAGCCTTAGTATATGCAATATTTATGTATATATGTGTTATATCAATCAAAATCCTATTCGATAACTTTTGACGAAAACACAGATTTGTCGGGGAAAATCCAGATTTCCTTATCTTAAAGATATTTCAACATACAACAAAAAGTTGTTAGGAAAGCTTTAATTGGCTTTGTTGTAAACGCATTTGAAGAGGCTTCAAAGGATATTGATGATGACGTTGATGGGTCAATTGATGCGAAGGCACTATCATCAATAGTTCTAAAAGCTTTGACAAGTTTCAGTCTTGACCAAAAAATTGTGTAGGAAATGGAGCTGTTATATAATTCTGGACCAATGCAAAACAAACGCCTTGCTATTCCCATAAATCAAACCACCCAATTTTAAAAAGAAACAAAGTGCCATTAATACACTTAAAGAAACGACAATTTTTTTTATATATAATCATCCCAAGCGAAAAGCAGTTTTAGCAAAGTATTTGGGAGCCAAACTCTCTACATTATGCGAGACAAGATGGTTGGACTGTCACGACTCAATTTAACACTTTGCTACAAGTGTACATCATATAGTAGAAGCTTTGGAAAAAATATCTGAGTGGAAAGGTAGAGAAACTTCATCAAAAGCCTTATATTAAGGAACTCGCTTAGTACTTTTGAATTCATTTGCGGCATAAAAATATTAAGTGTGATACTTATTGTATCACAGCCGCATAGTATCATTTTACAAAAGCACGATATAGATCTTCAAAAAGGAGCAAGCCTTATCAAAACTTAAATCATGTGCCTTGAAGAGAAATTAAATAAAGCCGAAAACTATTTAAAGCGATTTTTGAAAAAGTTAAAATTATCTGCGTTCAAATCGAGGTTCCAATCACATTCAAAATGTTGAAGATTACTACCGAGTTGTAGGTTACATTCCTCTTATTGAATTTATTTTAGAAGATCTCAAAACACATTTTTTTCAATAGATATTCTAAATGTATTGAACATACCTAAACTTCTACCTCAAAGTGTAATCAAGTCAAATACAGATACAAAACTTTTAAAATCACAACTGGCTGATGAGCTGATTATGTTTTTATAAAAGAGATAGATAAACACCTACTAACATCTAAACTTGAGCCTGAACTATTGCATTTGCAACAAACATGGAAAATATCTGAAAATCTATCAGATAACGTTGTAGATGCTTTAATAAACTGTGATGAAGATATCTACCGAAATTTAAAAAAAAATATTTCAAATTTTCGTTTCAATGCTCGTCAGCAGGGCAAGTTTGAAATGGCACGAAAAATAGCTGGCAAAAAGTATAAAAAATGGCACGAAAAATTTATTTTATTAAGTTTTTATTGTAAGTACATATGTTTCTTCAAATTGTCAAAAAAAAAAAAAAATACTGGGGGGAAAAACGCAAGAATTTGGAAGTTGTTTTTAATACACTTTTAATCTAATTTTTGTTATAAAATTCTGTTACATAAAGAAATATTTTTATAAAATTTGTCATAAAATTTTTTTATCAGGGAAATCTTATTAAAAAACGACGTTAAAAATTCTTGCGTATTGCGTCTTCGATTTCTAGAACACCCCTGATAATCTCCTGTTATCACATAACACAGTTCTATAAATGAAAAACACTCTTTCAACATCGCAAGATGTAACTGGAGCATATTTGAACACTAAAAGTTCAGATGGAGAGGGGTTGTCACTTTCATTAAAACAAAATTGTGAGAAAATCGATTAAAACACTTTCTTAAAATTGAAATGCAAAGCCATATAGATTTATCAGGAGTATTGGATAATTTACCACACGTATTACGATCTAAAACGTTTTTAAAACTTTTCAACAAAATCTTTTTTACTGACATCTTGTATTATTTTCCTTAGCACTGTCAATTAAGCCAAAGCTTTCATTCATAGAAATCCCTTTCGTTTGTAACTTCAAGAGGCTTGAGCAGATGCATTGAAAGTACTTTTTACGTCCGATTTTTGCATTATTCAGTAAGCATTTCGAATAGATTATGCCTCATATTCGCTAAGCTAATTTAAACATTTTTTTCTAGGTTGCAAAAAGGTTTTCTTTGGCAAGCTGGACCAAAAATTGCTTTTTAAAAAAAATAATTGAAGAAATTGCAAAAATTGCATATGCAATAAAAAACTTGTCCTTCTCGTCAGTAATGCTACGAGAGAATGCTCATTTCCTACCCGCCGTCTAATAAAAACATGGCTCAAATCAACAGTGACAGAAGAAAGACTGTACTATCTAAATTTGCCTCACAAGAAAATCATAAATTGCTTATTAAAAAAAATTAATTTATATTGAACTGATCTTATTTTTCATTTAACCTTATTGTTGAGTTTTTTTAAAATTTTTTACTTTTTTGTATAAAAAAAAATTTCCCCCCCCTAAGACTCAGGCTGGATCCGCGCCTGAAGCTAAAAGAGATCCAAACAAATTTAAGACGTATCGTTGTTCAATAGAAAAATAAGCGGACAGGTTTTTAGTACGTTTTTAAAATTTGGCCGTTGTGGGGAGTTAACGGGTATAACCTGTCTTTTGAAACCAAATTCGTAACTCATCTAAAAAAATATAAATATAAATTTGGTACTTTTTGAAAACTCGAACGTTTAAGGAGTGAAAATCATACATATTTTTGGTATTGTTTTTTTATTGTTCTCTATGTATTGTCCCACTACAATATTGAAATTTTATTTACTTCATTGGGAAGAAACAATTTGGTACTTTTTCGCCCAACAACTGGTACTTTTTTAATTTTAGTTAATATTGGACCTATAAACGTAAAATTACACATGTAATTTCCTGAGTAGAAGAGAATCTATAAGAGGTAACTTTTTGGTACTTTTTTGTTCTTCAATTGGTACTTTTTGAATTTTCGTTAATATTGGACCTTAAATCATTAAACTAAACATTCATGGTTCTGAGTAAATAAAAATCTGTATGGGAAGCTTTTTGATACTTTTTCGTTCTGTAACTGGTACTTTTTGAATTTTTATAAATACTGAACCTAAAAAAACATAAATTTCAACATACAGAGACCAGAGTGATTGAGAAACTATATCTAAGGAGATTTTTTGTTATTTAATTAGTACTTTCTGGTATTATTATTTTATTGAACTTACAAAACTGAATTAAACATTTTGGGACTTGAGTGGAAGATAACATATGGAATGCGGAAAAACACAACGTCCCATCTTCGTTAACTTCGGTATTTATTAAAAGTTTCAGTCTGTCAAACGAAACACTTCCGAACATGTCGAGTGCCGATGTTCTTTGTTGTTTTCAACTTTTTGTTTTTTGATTTTGCCTTCACTACGACTGTTTTCATTCGATGAATCATAAGTAAAGGCAACAGTTTATTTTCGTCAAATGAAAAATCAGAAAGTGGAAGAAAAAGCAATTTTTTGATTTTGACTGCAGCTTTTTAAACCCTGCTAATATGTATGTTTTCTTCATATTTGCATAAATGATTATGGTCGAATTTCAACCACTGGGCAAGCACTAGATATTATTATTAACATTAAACATACATTGTTTACAAATATTCAGGAGTGGTCTGGAAATCGAAAACGCAAGAATTTTAAACGCCGTTTAATAGAAAGATTTTTGTAATAAAACCATTTTATAACAAATATAATACAAATAGTTCTCTATTAAACACAATTTTATTGCAAAAATTAGATTAAAAGTGTATTAAAAATAAAAACAACTTCCAAATTCTTGCGTTTTCGATTTCCAGAACACCCCTAATTATATTTTTGTTGTTTTTTCCTCAATGTAAAAATTATTTGTAGAAGTCTTTGAAAGTTTCTGCTTCCTCCATGAATGTGTAGTTCGTCGATAGCTTGTGGTGAAGGCTTATCCAGCGCAAGCTGTTATTCGTGATATCTATATGAATATTTCAAGGCCAAATAAGTCCTCTTCAGTACCTTAAAGGAGCGCTTAAAGTAGCATCTAAAACTGAAATCGAACTAAGCTAAAAAAAGTTCTTAATTTGATATTGTTATAACTTTACCAACTACCAAAAACCAAGCTCTCCTTCTTCGTTAATGCTTACATGTTAAAAGTTGAAATCTATAGTTTTAAAACCAAAAAAAACTGTAATGAAAATTTCACCGATCGTACATGTAAACAGACACCGAATGAAGTGTGAATTTAACTATTTTTAATTAAATATTAAAAAAGCATTAAACAAAAATTCTCAATTTACTTTTGTATCTCGTTACAGAAACTACTTATTTTTCTTTTACTTTCTGTACTGGTGACATCACAAACTCAAAACAATTATGAAGAAGAACCACCAGAAGGTTATTATGCTTTTGTGGAATCACCCAACGCCATACCGCCCAAAGTAAGACCACCACCCTATACACATGTCAATGTTGACTGTAAAAATGTAGCAAATGGTAAAAAATCTGCTGTATCAGTTAATAATATTTGTGGAGATTTGAATAAGGGACAGATACCAAAAAATCCTATGAGACAAAATGTTTTAGGAGAACCATATCCCTTGTAAGTGAATTCCGTATAAGTTTTATTTGATCAAGATTTTTAATATTTTATTTTATAAAATTTAGTGAATTGATTCGTAATCACACTTTAAAATTCCTGTCCAAAACATTGCCAGTTTTAAAAGCTGATGATACTTTGCCTAAAGTTACACAAATAATACGCGATGATCCAGTTGAACCTGTCGACAATAATAATATTGATCGTCACTATGCGGTTAGAACAAAACGAGAGGCTGTAGACTCTAAAGAGGAATCTCATAATTATGGTTATTTTGATCCTGCTATTGATGAAGAAGAACGTTCTCAGAAAGAGAAAAAAGAAGCTGAGGAACGTAAACCACGTAAATTTTGTGATGGTGGTGGATTGTAAGTATTGCAAAGGAGAGAATTAAGTTGAACTAGAAAATTCCCACATCAAACAAATTTGTTAGATGATAAATTTCATAAAATAAGTACTCAATATATATCTTTACCATTCGAATTTCCAAAAATCCCGTCTTTGTAGATCGATTTGAGTGACCAACCTCCACTCAAAATATTTAGCTTCAGGCGTTTAGACCGTTGCGTTGATGAGTTCGTCATTAACGGTACTTTAGCTCTTTTTGGCTTTGAATTTCCTTCTTATTTGCTGTTTCCAGGTGAGAGGCAACTGATTGTGTAGAAAAAATCTATGTGAAAATGTTCATATAAATTTTACTACACAATCAATTGCTTGTCACCTGAAAACAACACATTAAGCTCTGTTTAGCTCTATTTCAAACATGATTTAGCTGTATATTACATATTTTAAAATCTGATCACACTATTGCTGACTGCTTAAGTAGAGAACATGCACATAGTGAGATTTGAAAAATTATTTACTTTCTCTCTCTTTCTTCTTTTGCTATGTTTTGTTGAATTAAGCAATTACAAAAGCTTTAAAAAAGACAATAATTTTTTCATGTCTCTTGTACCTCTTAAGCTAAGATCCCACTATCGGCGCAATGTACCAATTTTTGCCGCATTTCATGAGCCGATAGTGTGAACGGTCAAAATTTTTTAATATGCGACAATCTGTACCGAAATTTTGCTGACTGTGGACAATAAAAATTAACCTTGATGCGCCGATAATGTGAACAACACACTTTTGCACAATGTGGAGCAATCATATTGTTTAATATGTACCGATTTTTATCGGCCACTTGTGCGCCAATCACAGTCGAAAATCAGCGCCGATACAAAAGATGGCAAAACGAAATTTTTAAATTGCACCGCTGGCTACTAAAATTTTACTTTTTTGAGCTTTATAGTACCAAAATTACATTTGTTTTACTTATTATTTATGCTTTAATACGGTAAATAGTACATTTGTACTGTTAAATAAAAGAAAACAATTCGCTTTAAACAAAACATTGAAGTTGTATTGTTGTTGCCATCCCTGGTTTGTAAACAAACATCTATTTACAAAACAACAATTACAAAAAAAAAAAAGAACAAGTGTAGTAAGTTTAAAAAAAATTGAATACATTTTTTATTATAGGTTAATGTATTATTTAAAATTGTTAGGAAACATAATATAGTATCCAGACGGAGAATTTTGCGAATTTCTAAAGCAAAATTATGTCTGCCAACAAGCCAACAT